>OX388037.1:26522640-27959681 GCA_947578705.1 Lacanobia wlatinum
GTTTTAAGATACCCAATCCGTATGACATGTGATGTCTGTAAATTATGAACGTTGACACGACCGACATGACACGTCCAACATGAATGGAATAGTAATGACATTTTTAGACATATGCTGTCACAAATCAAGTGTTCGGACTATGATGTGGTAGTCATCACATTTATTATGAGTATGTTCAAAAGTGTAGCGGCATCAACGCCATCACAAGAAAAACAAGAAAAACCAACGAAGCAAATCAACATCGCAACAAAAGAAGCGCGACGCCATCTAACCAACTAGCAGCAAACTACTACGTCGAAATCCTGCATCGCGCAATCAGAGTTTACCGGGCGATTTAAATATATACATCAGCCCGAATATCAACTATCGGGCAGTAGCCCGCCAGGCACAACAACCGCTTGGTCGGAGGATCCTCCCTTTTCAATGGAGGTTTGCGGGACTTTACTCTCTGTTCCGCATACCCTCAAAAAAGGATAGTAGATACTCGTCCTATATAGCTCCATCTCTCTCTTACATTGCAGCAATGTTGGCTTCACAACGTCACAGTATAGTCCCAGTTGTTTTATTAACTTATAGCAATAGTTATACTCCCTTCAGATCTCGCTACTTTAATTGGTCTTCGAATTTCACAGCTTAATGTCAGTTAAATTAGACCTGGTCTGAAGTCAATTTAGTCCTATAAATCTTTAAGGCAAGAATGAATCAGTCTATAAAATTCAATCAATAAGAATGAACACTTGAGCAAGGTTGCCTAGAAGCAATCTTCTAGGCAACCGTGCTCAATTGTTGACCACTTCATCAGAGGTGAGATAGCGGTCAAATGCAAGCCAATCAATCATCATCTTCCTGCCTTTATCCCATGTTACTTGGGGTTGGCGCAACACGTTTTCTTCCTCTATTCTATCCTATCGCCTGTTATGCTATCACTGACTCCCTTCTCTGCCAGCCTGTCAATAATAATAAATTCGCGCAACACGTTTTCTTCCTCTATTCTGTCCTATCGCCTATTATGCTGTCACTGACTCCCTTCTCTGCCAGCCTGTCAATAAAAATAAATTCGCGCAACAAGTTTTCTTCCTCCATCCTATCCACTGTCTCTAATGTGGCAGAGAATGGACATTGCAAGGGGCATTATAGGTTATCACCTGGTAATGCTTCCACTGACTCCCTTCTCTACCAGCCTCAAAACATCAGCCCTTGTTGACACAGCTGCCATTCACCGTCCTATTTATAAACACACCCAGTACTGTAATGTCTTTAATATTACCAACATTAAGTCTAAAGAGACAGTAGTAAAAGTTTATCATTATATACGGAACCGTAAAACAAGGCACGTGACGACATCTTAAAACATAATGTTAACGTTAATTACTATAGAATATACGAAGAACGAAATAAGGACAGAGTTCAAGCGGGAAGCGAGTTTTGATTCTTGTTTTAACCGACTTCATTACATCCCGGAGGGTTATGAGTCTGTCAGTCAGTCTTATACCACGTGTTCTTTTTGATATCCGACAATTCTAGGGTATCAATGAGACCATGTCAAAGAATCACTTGGCAGATTAATTATTTTCCAATTATTTTTTTCCTCATCCTTACTAATCCTTACTTCCTTATCCTTACTAATATTATAAATGCGAAAGTAACTCTGTCTGTCTGTCGGTCTGTCTGTCTGTCTGTCTGTCGCGCTTTCACGCCAAAACTACTGAACCAATTTAAATGAAATTTGGTACACAGATATTCTAGAGCCTGAGAAAGGACATAGGCTACTTTTATACCGGGAATATGTTCCCTAGGGACCACGCGGGCATAGCCGCTGGCAGAAGCTAGTACAAAATAATTCAATAAATTCACGATTATTTATGTAAAACATACGTGAAATATGCCAAACGCAACGTCGCATTTTTTTCGCTTGATTTGAATGAAAATGATTTTCTGGTACTTTTCAGTGAAACTTAGATACAAACTTAGAGAAAAATAATCTACGCTCTCCGCTGGCAGTCCCACCACAACAATAATAAAACGTAATAATATTCAAATACATACCTGTACGCAAGCGTTGCTTCCTCTACGTAATTTGCTCTTATTTCGAACCCGCCCCCCGCTACATCCCTTAAAATTCTAATTAACTTGTTACATGGGTAATATATTACAATTTGCGAGTTTGTGACTCTTGTTTGGATACATAATTAAGGCCGTAAATACAATGATACGATTTTGTGATGGCAAAATTTAATTAGTCTTTTAATTCTGTGACTGTTCGCTACAGTCAACGCCCGCATCGCTGCAAGAACTGATAATGTCTACCAGAATCTGAATAGTCATGTCCGGGTCACACAAAGCTAGCTTTTAGGATTCTGTACCCAAAGAACCCTATTACTAAGCCTCCGCTTTGTGTCCGTCCGTCCGTCCATCTGTCTGTCAGCGGGCTGTATCTCAATGACCGTAATAAGTAGAGTTAAAATTTTCGCATAGTGTGTATTTGTCATTGCAGTTATAGCAAGAAATAATAAAACAAAATAAAACAACAACATAATTAAATAGAACATTAAAGGAAACAAGAAATAAGTTTTTTTTTTCGTTTAATGGTACGGAACCCTTTGTGTAAGAGTCCAACTCGAACTTGGCCGATTTTTGAAGCTAAAAGGTCAAGCTTACTAACACAATTTCGTTATACTAGTTTAAAAAAAAAACCTTACTCGCCTTCTAGGGCAGTAGGGACCCGATCATAACTTTCTGTTATGGTTTTAAAATCTACTTATTACACTAGACTAAAACTTGAAGATAAAAACATCAGAGTTAGACCCCTGTTATTCAGATTTTTTTTCACGTTTAGTGGGTTCGATTCCCGGTTCAAAGAGAGAGGGGCAAGTATTTAAAATAATTTGACCGCAATTAATATTGTTTTTTTTTTTTTTTAAAGTGAAGTCTTCATTCAATATTTTTTTCTATGTACAGTATTTATCTAAGGTACTTTTTTATTTCAACTAAGTTTAACTGAAAAATAAACTCGATCTAACCAACAACAGGAAACATTGATTTGATACAAAATGAAACTTCAACAACCCTCCAAACTAAATTGAAACTCGATCGAACGTAACTTTCCTTCTTCCTTTCCGAAAAACGAGCCTGATCCCTCAGGAGTATCAAAGACTAAACCACTGGCCACAGAAGGTACTGTTGAGAACTACTCAAAGCCTTTCAGCTCAGCAGTCAGTTTATTCACGAGGATATTAAGGCACCTTTGATATGGGCTCGAAAGTTTTCGAGAGCGCTAAACATTGTACGTGCTGTGTTTACTAGAATGGTTGTGGCTGTAATCGTAGCGGGATGGCCACTTGAGTACTGCCCGTAAATAGTTGGAGTGTGAAGGGGAAATGCAGTAGTGTCGGGTATACCAAAAGCTGGTCCAGCCTTGTCAAGAGCCTCTGGATTATGTATCAGAAACATTTTGGCTTAATACCTGGTGAAACTAGTTTGGTTATACGTAGTTTGAATCTTGTGATACCTATTAGCCAAAACTGTGTTCCAGTGCGAATGATTAATTAATTATTAACAACCCAATTTTAGTAAGAAAATAGTAACGGAAGACGCAGTGTTGGAAGGCCTCCCACCTGTGACCGATGACCTGGTGAAGGTCGCAGGTAGCTGATGGATGCGAGTCGCACAGGACCGGTGGTTGGGAGAGGCTTATGCCAGCAGTGGACGTCTTTCGGCTGATATGATGATGATGATGACATTATACAGGTGGTTAATGACAAGAATACTTTGCATAGGATTGGGACAGTTACACGCTGGTATATATTTTTTAAGCTGGTACGGTATCCATACCACAGACAATATATATATATGCCAGCTTCATGATTTTTATAAACAGAGAGTCGTAGGAAGAGCAGAAATTCATAACAATCCCAAATATTTGAGGTTTCGTTCATCGTTGCCACGTGATTTTTCCGGTTCCATTGGTGTATGAGTCTCCTTTAATTAAGGAATTTGTCCTTTGCTCATTAGCAAGCGTAGACATGTTGCTTTTATCAATTGATGTTTGACTTTTATGTGATTCTTGGTAGCACGATTTTGCTGATGATATGCTACAATGCCTTTTGTGTGTTTCATCTTACGACTCTATATTTCGAATAGGGAAATGGTCTCATCTCTGCCAAATTCGAGGAAAATATCTGTTTTTCGACGCAGAGAGATATTTAAAATGACATGGGCTGGTCCATGCCAGTTTAATTATCTCTCTTTATATTGTCTTGACAATCTCTAAAGAGTTAAAAGTACTGGCTGTCTCAAGCATTTGCTTTATTGATGCTAACATAAATAAAGACTTACTTATAAGCCAATATGGTGACGAATGTGTTTGTTAAAATAGACGGTACTATATTTGGAGTCTGCCAAATTGATACTCGTAAACTTAACAATAGGATTAAAAACATTAAAATTAAAACAATGGCTGTGTGATTAAATGATGACAATACGATGATGTCAACTAAAAACGTACACGAGGTCAAATATTTTGTCACAAAGAAAAGTATTAGGAAGGTGACAACTTTCAATTATGATAACATTTTTTTTTATCCTACTCTTTAAAACAATGCATCTGCTATGTTATGTTATCAACAGCATTGGTTGATTATTAGGCAATAGTATTTTACCTATTTATTATTTGCATGAGATATAAATAAATAAATTATGTTGAGATTTTCTTAAACAATTGCAGTATTTGGCTCTCACCTTACAAAAATTGGGTAAAATAGATACCAACACGTACATACGCTATAAGTTAACACTAGAACCCCAAAACCCACACCTGTACCTCCAACCCGAAACTATAAACCTTCAAAGAAAGGTAACAAATCAGATTAAAATCCACACGCCGAAACTTTCTTCATACACAAACCTTACCTGAGAACTTCGGGATCCACGTATCGGGATTTAGAAGGTAAACCAAGGTAATAAAGTAGATTTAGATACACGAGCAGAGAAGGTTTAGGATCCAATAATTTGGAAAGTAGATTAGAAGATATCCTATTTCATCTGGAATTCCAGACACAGTGACCTTTGTGGAATGGCCGGGGTGGCTTTAAAGGTGATACTTTGGCGGTCAGTGGATGGAATAGAAGATGGAATGGTTTTTACTTATGTAAAATCCAGTTACGTGGTTCGACGTGTGGGGAATATTGAAGATTTGAAATGTTCGGTGTTGCAGAGCGTTATTTTACACGCATATACTAGAGGCTCTAGAAAAAATGCCGTTCTATCAGCGAATGCGATTGTCGAAATGCAAAAATTTATGACATTGGTCACGTGACATTTTGACAGCGATTGTTGACAGACATTGTTGACGGTTTGTAAATTGCCTTCGCTAGACTAGCGCTGACGTTGCTGAATTTGTTCGAAAGAGTCACCGCGGCCTTGGAACGCAAAAGGCATTAGGAGGAACACGGATTGACTTTAGGCAGTAAGAGTTTGACACTCCCTTCTGGTCCGCCCAGAGTGGGAGGAGTCATTTGATGATTTCCCATCTTTAAAAAAAGGCTAGTGCTGACAAAATGTCTCTTTTTAAAACTTAGAGGGCCACTCCTAATTTTTAAACAACGCATGCATTCACATCTCCGTCAACATCTGCCAAAACTTTGGGGAAATAGAGGTAGACATATTTTTGCCTGATGCGGATACCTCTCAGTATGTCAGTCCTATGCCAACGGTCGATGTTTCATATTAACGACCGCACACTGTACGTTGATGATAGTGACTTTCGCCGAAATTGAAATGCAAAGCCCATGAACGAAAACAAAAACTCAAAACTGCCTCCGCTACGCAAAAACCAATATAAAATTTTAGCACTCTCAACCTCTCGCATTTTCATAAAATTTTATCTTTTCACAAACATTTTGCTGACAAACGAATCCTATATTCAAAGCAGTAGTAGTGTCAGAAACGTGAGTGTGCCAGCAGTGCGATTCTGTAAGCATCTGACGGAAAACTTAGGTGAAGTGAATACGAAGTGAGTTGTCAGTCAACCATCCAATCAAGATGGAATGATAATTGACGTCATCTCACTCCACCTAAGTATTCACAGTGAATTGTTTACAGAATAGACCAGCTGTTCCAGTACCAGTTACACCGTATAATCAGCCAATACTTTTAGATTTTTTTATATTAATTTAATGATTTATGTAATTTACCTATAGTATCAAACCCAATATACACACTCAGAATCTCTAAAACGCCCGCAAAAAACAAGCGCACAATGTATAATTGTGCGCTAGTTTCAAACAGTCTCGCATCGCCATACTGCACTGCTTTGTAAAAGCAACTATAACCGATCCGTGTAAGGTTGAATTTGAAAAAAAATTGCTCATCACTCGCCATACTGCACTGTTTGTAAAAACAACTTTAAGCGATCCGTGTAAGGTTGAATTTGCAAAAAAAAATTTGGGTACAGTATAGTTATACTGTACCCAATTTGACAACTCACACATGACACTTGATACATGTCAGTTTTTGACGATAGTTTCGAGTGTTGCATTTGTTCGAGACTGTGCATCTTGAGTGTTTCACAATATCAATGTATAAAACACAATATTTGATTGTTCCTGATAAATAAATAAAAATAACGTACCTACTTCTGGGGCTATTTCACAGGCAGTTCATATAATATTATTCTTTATTTATTTTTATTTATCTGACTATGTACGTCAAGTCGTTTTTTTTTTTATTTATTTTTTTATACTTTTCTATCAGTATCATAGTGTGCTAGCTAACAAGTGATAAATATTTTTTTTTCATGTCACATATTAATTACTTTGCATACTATTATATATATTCAAGTTCTTTAAACGTAACAGGCACATGTGCTGCTGGGGAGTTTGTTGGCCACTTCTTCTTCACAGCTAAAACACTAGGAAGTGGTGACGGGCGGGCGTTTTAGGGACTGACTTTTGTAAAACTTGACGTTTAAAAAGTCCTGGCTCTCAGCCTAATTTGAATAAACGATTTTTGATTTTGAGCGTGTCAGAGGTAGTAGGCACTAGTCAACCACGCGGGCCCAGCTAATTTAGATTTCATATGCCATTGAATTTTTGGTTCAATGATATGCTGGTTTCCTCACGGTATACAAGTACATGTATCAGCAGCAATGTTACAGCAGGATAGCATCATGAGAGCTAAGAATATTTTTATTTTAACAAAGAATTTTTAATAAATTAAAATTCTTTGTTTTGACAAAAGCGCCAAATATTTACCACTTTATTGTCTTCTTTTTAATTTTAAGATAACACATATTATATTTTATTTTATTTTCTTATGCCATTTTATAAAATTTATTTTGTGAGCGATAAATTATACACAAAAAGCACCCACCCAAATTCGAACTCACAACCTACCACTACCTACCGTTACCACTGGGGCACCAGACCACCCACCCAGACACAGCCTCCTGCTACCAACCCTCGTCAGGTGTGATATCAAACGAAGCGCGCTGTCGGAACCGCTGCGCTGGAAAATGCTGAAACAAGCTGAAGTTTTAGACTTCGTACACAAATTAGTAACGCGTTGTTACACTGGCATAGGTTTGTGATTACTTTGTGGACTTTAGTTGAAATTTTGTGGCAAGTGTAATCTTTTGGAGAGGATAATTTAAATGTTTTATTAAATTACTAGCACTTTGCGTGCGACTTTGTTCGCGCGGGTTCTGTATTTCAATTTTTGTAGGATCCCTATTTTTTTCTAACTACCCTGTGTTACTCAAGCAGGGATAATGTAGAATTCTAATGGTGAAATAATTTTTAAAATCAGTCCAGTATTTTTTGAGTTAATTCGTTTCAAAAACCCAAATCTTTCCTCTTTACAATATTAGTAAAGAAGTAAACCGAGTGTTGGTCGAAAATTATCCTACTTTATTCTTTTAGAGGAGCCAGGAACAAAAGTTTCTAATTTCCCGAAGAATAAGGCAGAACTGGTGAAACAGCCAGATACCAGAAACTTGCGAGAAAAGTTCTTAGAAAAATTAGCAAATCAGCAAGGCAGATATCGAAGCTTAATTACGACTATACGTATCTTAGTAAAAATCCCAATAAACATCGCCTACACAAAATTCAAGCAATAGTTTGCCCCATAAAATTGATAAACTGCACAAATATTCTGAACTACCAAAATAACTTCTAGTCTGTGCATCCAAGCATCCCCAACTAGTTAAATTTTAATAACTAGAGGCGAGATATTCGCGGCACATGTTAATTTATTGGTTACCCGCGACTTCGTTTACGCTCAATTTACTTTGATTTTCATGAATTTATTCAACAGTTTGGGGCCTTATATTATGAATATTATGAAACTTAAGGAGGCAGAACGCGTTCTTACACGTTACACAACAGTTTTATTATGATCTGGCTTTTAGCAGAGAATGACTACTTAGTTATAAGTGACATTTTTTGCAGAATTGTTTCGGTAGCATTGATATATAAAAACCCCAAGATACACACTCAACATCAACAACATCTCAAAAACGTCCGCAATAAACAAGCATAATATGTATAATTGTGCGCTAGTTTCAAACAATCTCGCATCGCTCGCCATACTGCACTGCTTTGTAAAAACAATTTTCAGCGATCCGTGTAAGGTTGAATTTGCAAAAAAAAATGTTTATAGTATAACTACACACAACTTACACATGACACTTGATACATGTCAGTTTTTGACGACAGTTTCGAGTGTTGCATTTGTTCAAGACTGTGCATCTTGGGTTTTTTATATATCAATGTTCGGTAGTCACAATTCCACACCACAAATTAAAAGGTCAAGTAAAGTCTTCTTCAAAGTTTAATTTCTTGCAAGTCGCCAATTTGACGGATGCTCTTGTCATCCACATTCTTCGATTCGTCGGTATACAACTTGTAAAAGAATAAACGCAATACCTCTTAAGGGGTCATTGGACTTATCATTATGAACAACTTTCACTATGGGACCAACACTGAAATCGGGAAAAAAAATCGATTCCCCCATACATTTATTTGCGCGTAACTCAACAAAATGTACTGAACAGCTGATTATTTTTTCGCGATTTCGTGATTGGTCCCATAGTAAAAGTTGTTCATAATGATGAGTACAATTACCTCTTAAGAGGTATTTCGTTTATTCTGTTACACGTTGTATACCTAGTGGTTTTCTTCCAAATATTTATTTTTCTCATTTAGGTATCATGATTTCGTTATCATATTCCGATGTCACTTTATGGACAACAGTTTGGGTTATTCGTTTTCTCGACTGTAATATGACTACTTTTTGTAAATGCTGTAATGTTTAACTGTTTTTTGGTAAATAAAAGAAATCACATACATAGGCACACATTACATGGGCACTTATAAAACGCCAGAAGCTAGGCGGTGAGAATTGGCCGATTCCTGTGGAGAAGATCCGATCAAAAATCCATGGTAAGGTATTCTTTTAAAAATTGACTGATTTGTACATGTTTTTATGTTACAGTATTATCTATATCTATACTAATATATAAAGCCGAAGAGTTTGTTTGTTTGTTTGCTTGAACGCGCTAATCTCAGGAACTACTGGTCCGATTTGAAAAATTCTTTCAGTGTTAGATAGCCCATTTATCGAGGAAGGCTATAGGCTATATATCATCACGCTAAGACCAATAGGAGCGGAGGAGTAACGTTGACGCAGACGAAGTTGCGCGGGTCAGCTAGTTACGTATAGTAGGTATAAGAATATAGCTTAGACCAGTCAACATAGTACCATGTCAGGACAAAGAATCTACCGAAATATTATAACACTTTAATTTAAGCATGATTAGGGAAAACCTGAATAGGCACATTGTGATCATAAAAAATATGTCCAATGTAGCCCACTACAATGAACACATAAACTGCCTGACACCCAGTAACCCAATCAATTAATTTAAGGGGATTATCGGTTACTGGTCCTATGATCTACGAACCCAAATATTGAGTTCAGACACCAAAAAAATGTGTAATGAAATGCCTATTTATAGCATTGATATATAAAAAACCCAAGATACACACTCAGCATCAAAAACACGTAAAAAAGCAAGCGCAATATGCATAATTGTGCGCTAGTTTCAAACAGCCTCGCATCGCTCGCCATACTGCACTGCTTTTTAAAAACAACTTTAAGCGATCCGTGTAAGGTTGAATTTGCAAAAAAAAAATGTTTATAGTATTTAACTACACACAACAGCTCACACATGACACTTGATACATGTCAGTTTTTGACGACAGTTTCCAGTGTTGCATTTGTTCGAGACTGTGCATCTTGGGTTTTTTATATATCATTGATTTATAGGCACATAATTACATATTTTTTTGACAAAACAAAAGAAAAATTTCAAAATATTTTACACTTAATTTTTTCTGAGATTACGCATGACCAAAACATACACAAACTTATAGTAACGGGAACACTTAAATTTAAGCATGATTAGGGAAACCTGAATAGGCACACTGTGGTCATAAAAAATATTTCCAATGTAGCCCACTACAATTAACAAATAAACTGCTTGATACCCAGTAACCCAATCAATTAATTGCGGTATACCATTAACGGATTATATCCTCACACAGAATAGTAAAATAAACAACTGACCATCGCACATACACCAACAAAAAAAAAACAAAAGCGGCCATATCATTTAACGCGCACAATAAAGCAATCGCCACAATTCGTACTTTTTGCGACTGGCTGGCAGTCGCAACTCGCACGTCATAAAACTACCCTCCGAATGCTGGTCGCGTCACGTCCGACAAAGCCGCAATTAGTGGCCGGAGTGACATCATAGTCTATTTGTGAAATTTTATCGACAGTTTTACAATACGAATTTTTAAGCTGTTGGAATGAGTTTTTAGGACGGAAGTTTGGATATCCTTGTAGTCTTTTTCGTCGTGCTTAGCCCACGTAACTTCATAGGTATGTGAAGGAAAATTTTAATTGAATTAGTTCAGTAGATTTGCCTGTGACAGACGGACAGACAGAAAGATGGCCAGACAGAGAAGTGCGCGAATGGTCCCATAAGGGTTTGTTTTTTTTTCAAACAGACGTTTGGAAACTCAAAACAGGCTTTTGATTCAGTCAACGTCTGTCGGGAATACAATTTTTTTTTTTATCCATTGATGTAAAATAATATTTAAGATGTCTACCTTAACTCAAATGTTTAAGTTAGGTTGAACAATGGGAATCTGAGAAAATATTCTCCAAAAAGGCCTTTTAAAACAGAAACTACACGTAGAAGATTTTAAATGGAACATGATACTATAACTTGGTTGCTGTAACGCACGTACAATTGTTACTGGCTGGCGCTCTGCCCATCCCACTAGAGGAAATGTGTACGAAGAACGTGATCTGTTAAGTTTTGAGGTATTCGAAGACAAGGCGGTGAGCGTAGTAAAATCTTTGTTTTTTAACCGACTTCTTCATAAAGGAGGAGGTTCTATGTTCGGCTGTACGTATATATATTTTTTTATGTATGTTCACCGATTTCTCCGCCAATTGTTGACCGATTTTAAAAGATTTTCAACTTCGGCGCCACCATCGAGTACAAAGCCCAAACGGCGGCCAAAAAGCTGGGCATCCTAAATAGGGTGAAGCGATACTTCAGGCCTGGATAGCTTTTAACCCTGTATAAAGCGCAAGTCCGATCCTGCATGGAGTATTGTAGCCACCTTTGGGATGGCTCAGCTAAGTATCAGCTTGCCGCGCTTGACTCGGTGGAACGCAGAGCTAAGAGGCTCATCGGTGACGTAAAACTGGTGGATGCCAAGCTGCATAGCTTGGCTCATCGCCGTAAGGTTGCCTGCTTGTCGGTCTTCTACAGATTGTACTTCGGTGAGTGTGCCCAAGAACTCCACGACCTCATCCCACCGGCCCCCTTCTACCATCGGACATCCAGACGCACTGCATCTTACCATCCCTAACTTGTTGCTATTCCACCAACTCGCACTAAGCGTTTCCAAACGTCTTTTATAATGCGCACAGCAAAGGAGTGGAACTCTCTGCCTGCGTCCGTGTTTCCAAACGCTTACAACCCTAATCTCTTCAAAGTTAGAGTGAACAGGCTCCTTCTGGGTAAGCTCGCTCCATCGTAGACTTTGTCTCGGTCATCTTTGACCTAGACTTGAGTCAAGAGCAAACCCATCACAAATAAAATAAAAAAAAAGATTTTTCATTCGAAAGCTTATACTCCTGAGGTGGTCCTATTGTCACCAAATCATGGATGATGGGATCCCATGAACATCGAGAGAAAACCTCAAATTTAATAGGCACATATGTAGTTTTTCAAACTTTTTTACAAAAAAAAAATACAACCGACTTCCAAAAACAAAACACTACAAAGGAAAAAAAACTTTAATAACGAAAAATAACCAAAACCACCAACTTCCGAACATTGACAATTCTTCCATCTTATTACAACATCTTATTTCCATATACATTCAAATTCTCATTGCAAAAACAAAAGATAACTACTGAACTGAACAAAACCACTGTGCACTGTTAGCTTACACAATTTTTTTTTCCAAAAGTTTAACTGAATTTAATTCTACGCCACTAACGTAACAGAGCCTAAAAATCTGCTTATCCCACGTTTTACAAATCGCATTTACATCAAAAGCTTACTCCTACAAATTACAATAAAAAACCTGACAGCGTCTTTTACATCGAAAAGCTATCCATATCTAAGTCGTGCCAGAGTTAGAAGATGGATCACCTAAATATCTCTCACGTACTTATTCTGATAAAATAAGAATTCAACCAGTATGTTAAAGTCTGGAAGACTAATAGAAAATATTATAATTTATTTAGTGCCTGAAATGTAAAATGATCAAGAAAATATTACGGCAATTGCGGTTATTTACAAATAAATGATGTATCGGTTACTACAAGTGATTTGATTTTATGAATAATTTCAGTAGTAAAGAGTGGTACTTCTCTTTGCTACTCGATTTCCGGCTACTCTCATCCAGCTGCTGCCAGCCACCCTGCGAAGATCGTCGCTCCACCTAGCCTGAGAGCGTCTTACCTTACATTTGCCGATTCGCGGTCTCCATTCAAGAACTCGTCTACTTCTACGGTCACCGGTTCTTTGGCCATTATAGCCGGCCCATTGCCACTTAGACGATGATTTAAAGTATCGTCCTCCAAATAAATATCCCTTTTGTTACAAATAAACAAGCTATACTTTATAAAACCGAATCGAACCGTTCACAAGTCTAGTTAAAGAGTCGTTTCTCAAAAGCGACGCTGTTTATCTTCACAGACAGATCTTTGCTTCGTCTCGAAATAACCTAGAAATACTCGTAACTTTCCTTTTTCGTGTATCGATAAGGAAGCAAATCGATTTTGCATTTGGAATAATCGCTGTTTGATACGTTTATTTTATTCTGATGTTTTTCTTTTGGTTTTTTATCTCCCGTAAGATGTTTTTGGAGCTGGACACCTAACAAAGCGCCGTGATGATAGGTGGAGTAAGGCAGTGACCGATTGGCGTCCGCGGACTGGAAGAAGTGTGGATCGGCCGGCAGCGAGGTGGGTAGATGACATTGTTGCCATCGCTGGTAGGACTTGGATGAGGCTGGCGCAAGAATGTGGGGATTAGCACAAGAAAAGGGAAGCCTATGCTCGGCAGTGGACGAGATCGGGCTGTGGATGATAATGATGATGATGAGACGTTTTCATGGATTTTGTTGGTTACGGGGTCATAATGTTTCGTGATTGTCTGTCTAGTTTATGTCAAGCCATTCTAGTTTCACAACTACCTACAGCTGTTGGTTTTTCGAAGAATGGCCGCAGTTTTTTAATCGACGAAAAAACGGAGGAGGTTCTCAAGTCGACGGTAATTCGGTAATTTTGGAAGTCGGTGTAAAACGAAGAAACAATAAAAAACACTGACTTCCGAAATTATTTATATATATGTTTTGCTTTCCATTTTTCTGAGATAAAATATTTTTGTTAAAAAGTTTTTTTTTCTGGTTGGTTAAGATATGATGTTGGTAGTGTGAGCAAGTCCACCGCGCTATTCCCAACCACTGCCACTTTCGAAAGCCATTGAAATCGATCACCGGAAAAGGCGCCTTGAGGCAGTGGTCTCGACGAGTCTTGGAAAAACGATTCAACAGTCTTAGATCCTGTAGCGGCAAGAAAAAAACAGCACAGAAGTAAGAAAACACAAGAGCTTGAAAACAAGCGTTTTCATATTAACGCTCGTTTCTAGGGTTTGCTCCTGTTATCATAGATCTTTTTTCATCATCTTCGGATCAGTGATTTGGGCGTGAAAGAGTAACAAACAAACTAACCGTCGCATTTATAATAATAGGTAGGATAAGGGGCGTAGCTACTGCTGTATCAGCCGCATCACAGATACACCCCCAGACTACAACGACACCCGACGAGTGGACGCAAAGCTATACATTTAGTACGGCCATCTCCTTCGTGACCTGCCAAGACAGTTCGGAGCTAATAGGCCATACTATCTCAAAACTTTGATGACTTAGCAGGCATTTTGATTAAAAAAAACTCATCATCTGCCTAGCCTTTTCCCAACTGCATTGGGGTCGGCTTCCAGTCAAGCCGGATTTAGCTAAATACCAGTATTTCACATGGAGCGGCTGCCTACCAGACCTCCACAACCCATTAACTGGGTAACACGGTACTTCATGGCAAGACTGGAGTCAGATTTACTGGCTTCTGACTATCCGTAACGACTGCCAAAGATCTACAAATGACAGTCGGGACCAACGGCTTAACGTGCTTTCCGAAGCACGGAGGAAACTCGGTATGTTAAGATGGTCACCCATCCACAGACCAACCTTGGCAAGCGTTGCTTAACCTTGAAGGTCGACCCGTGCGGCTGTTATTATCTAGTCATGAGCTGCTCCTCCTTGATTAAAAAAAACTATAGCCGTAAAAACGAGGCCCAAAAATGATTGACACCGGGGCCTCTTTGAGACTAGCTGCGCCACTGGATAAGATACAGTCTACTCATAGCTACGTAAGCTTCATCATCATCATCATATCAGCCGAAAGACGTCCACTGTTGGAAACAGGCCTCCCCCAAGATTTGGGGGGTTTGCCATAATCGCCACGCAGGCGGGTTGGCGATCGCAGTGTCTGGTGTTGAGTTTTACAGAGAACGCTGCTGCCCATTCTCTGGCGAGTCCCTTAGTCGCCTCTTTCGACACCCACGGGAAGTGATGGGATGGTATTATTCTTTTACGGCACATACCGGCCGACACCATACGCCATATACATAAGCTTGCACCAATACAAACGTTTGTACAAAATTGTCACACGTCCTTATATTCCAACGTTTAAAGGCAACACAGACAGCCGTTCACTAATTACACCAATATACTCTTACAATGGTTATAACAATAACCTTCTATCGGTGGGTGTAACCGTTCGATCTGCAGAAAGGACTTCCTAAAATGAACAGACACGTCCGGGGTAAAATGATAGCAATTAATAGAGACACCCCCTCGCGATAAGCTTAATTATTTGTCTTAATTGGATTACTGATGAATTTTCATCTTATCAGCGTGTAAATGTCTTCTGTTGAACATGGAACTCTTTCATAGGCCGTTAAATAAAATGGTCGCGGGGGAATTTAGTAATTGTCACTGCGCTTGGAAAATCGGTAATGGTTATCAGTCTGTCCTGTTGACATGGAATATAATTAAATATCCTATTTTACTACTTTATCCTACTTTATTATATTGTAAATGTGAAATTTTGTGAGGATGGATGTATGTTTGTTACTCTCACGTCAGAACGCTTGAAGGCATCTTCATGAAATTTAGCACAGATGTAGATTATATACTGGAATAACACATAGGCTATATATATCCCGGGAGTATGTTCCCTAGGGATCACGCGGGCGAAGCCGCTGGCAGAAGCTAGTAAGTTCTATATTTCTGTGAATGGAGGAACAGGTATTTAAAATTTGTCATTGCTGTCCGCAACGACAGAAGACAGACGTGTGCGGAAAGGGAGGGAGACTTCCTTGGCCACCAGTGTGATATAACGGGCTAATTAATTAGAATAGATTATAATTTATTTTTCTTAAATAAAAGTCAATATCGACCGATTAGACAAGGTTGGTTCATCATCATCATCATATCAGCTTAAAGACGTCCTCTGCTAGACATAGCTGGTCTCCCCCAAGCGTCGCCATAATAACCGGTCCTGTGCGTCTCGCATCCATCGGCTACCCGCGACACTAACCAGGTCATCGGCCCACCTTATGTAAAGCCTTTCAACGTTGCATCTTCCTGCACGCGGTCGCCACTCCAGAAATGTTCAGCCCCATCGACCATCTGTACTGCGAGCAATGTGCCCTGCCCACTGCCGGTGAATATGTGTAGGTAGTTAAAAACGTGCTTAACCCATAGAAAGAAAAGAAAGAAAGAAAGACAGAATAATGTTTATCATGTATGGTGTAGGTTGTGTATGTTTATCAGGTTTTCAGGCTAAAATAGAGATCATATTTGGGATGGCTCAGCTAAGTACCTGCTTGCCGCGCTTGACTCGGTGAAACGCAGAGCTAAGAGGCTCATCGGTGACGTAACACTGGTGGATGCCAAGCTACATACCTTGGCTCATCGCCGCAAGGTTGCCTGCTTGTCGGTCTTCTACAGATTGTACTTCGGTGACTGTGTCCACGACCTCGTCCCACCGGCCCCCTTCTACCGTCGGACATCCAAACGCACCGCAAGTTACCATCCCTACCTTGTTGCTATTCCACCAATTCGCACTAAGCGTTTCCAAACGTCTTTTATAATGCGCACAGCAAAGGAGTGGAACTCTCTGCCTACTCTGAACTTTCCAATCGCTTACAACCCTAATCTCTTCAAAGTTAGAGTGAACAGGCTTCTTCTGGGTAAGCTTGCTCCATCGTAGACTTTGTCTCTGTCATCTCTGACCTAGACTAGAGCCACGAGCAAACCCATCACAAATTAAAAAAAAATCAGGCCTAGAGGCATGACTAGTAATTAAGGTTAGAGTACTGGTTGGGTGTTATTTCGTAGAAATACAAAGTTTTCACATTGATGACTAACTAACTTAGCCTTACATGTTGTAATTAGCAACCCAAAACACCTTTACTAAACCTTACCTATTTATAGTTTCCAACAATTTTGCCGCGTTACCTGCACACCCACCTAGGATGAAGGCGTGATTGCCATTAGAGAAGTAACTCAAAATATCGTGACGTCACCCGAAAGTTAGTAAGTCGACATATTTCGCTATTATTGTACCCAAGTCTTAAGCGTTACTTGTAATTTGAAACTTTGGAAGTTACCGTCCCTTACTAGTGGAGTGGGGGAATTTAGTAATAGTTTTTATTGATGAGTTATTGAATTAGAGGAACTTACATGATGTTTTTAAAACAAAGTTGAAGAATAAATATAGCTACTTTCCACATTTTAACGATGATGTACACAATGATGAGGACACATAATTGTTAAGCTAGTTATTATTCATATTCAAAGAAACATTTTATATCATTATCTACAAACTAACAAACTGGTCAGTTACCACAAGATAAATCTAAGTTGTTCATTATATTAATAACTTTACATCCTTCTTTATTTTCAACGAGTATACAAAACTGTTAAACTGACATTTTTATTCCTTTTGATTTTTATTATAAAATCGGCCCTAAACTCGGATACTATCAATAAATATCGCCGCGTCACGAATCAAACGCAATTTATTTATTTATTATTTATTTATACATACAAATATCCTTACATGCTAGATATGCTGTATATATATATAATATATTATATATCCAATGCGATATTGTAGCAAACATAAATAGTTTAAAGTGTGCAACAATAATCAACAATTTCATTCTAGTGATGCAATTGCCTGGTGAAAATTAATTGTACCATTCAGAATAGCTAATACAAGTTTGACAGAATATTGAAACAATAATTTGTGATAATTTTAGTGCCAAAAAATTTGCCTAAAATGTCACTGAACAATGGCGTTTTCGGCAAATTTAAAATTTATCTACTCTTGCTTCATCTCCCGAGGCTTTCCCCAACTTTTTTGACTTTATAACGTCTTATAAATCGATGAACACCGGCTGCACGCACGAATAAGTGTCACGGTCACGTTCCGCACGATCAATTGTTTTCTTATGACGTTATCACGCAAAATTATCGTCCGTAAACCGTCATTACAGACAACTAATTTTTTTTTTTAGGTCGATCTCTGCGGTTGTTTCTATTTAGGCACGAACCCGTATTATTATACCACGTATTACTATTAAAATTATTATTATTGATAGGGATCATTCATAAATCGACACCGACACTCTTCGTACAGCAAAACCTTTCCTGGCATATTTTTTCGGAATATAAACATAAGGGGGATCTGCTTACCATGACATTATTATATCACCTTACGGTACACCTCACAAGTGCCTACTTATGGGGGAGCGTAGGGGTAGTTCCCCTTCGTTCCCCTCCGTTCCCCACAGTCACGGGGATCAAATAAATATCGTCGTGGTATGAATATTTTTGGTTCATTGGCTTTTTCCACCTTAAGAGTGTTTTTTCCAGATGTTCGAGATATGAATGGTGAAAAATGTGTAAGCTAGCTTCTGCCGACGACTTCACCCGCACGAAAGTATTAAATTTTGCTAAAAAAGAGAGTATTCTACTTAGTAATAAACTATTAACTCTGATAATTATATCCTGATAGATAGTCGCTGCAGATAGTCCTGGCAGATTCCGCAACCCTGGCATAACTATTCCCCTGACCCCCTAAACCCTGGCATAGTTATGCCAGGGTTGCAGAATTAGTTCGAAAGAATCGTCGCGACCCTGGAACGCAAAGTGCATTTTCAACACGGATGGGTTTTAGTCAGTAAGAATCTGATTCATTTGATGGTTTTCCATCCTGAAAAAAAGGATATGGTTTACCCGTGTGTCAAGTTTCATTAAAATCTGTTCAGCTCTTTAAAATGAAGATATAAGAAACAAACAATCAAACAGCCATGTTAACTTAGTTTGATATGTTTTCTTCGTGTCAAACGCGTCAGTTTGTGCAAAAATCTTATTCCTAGACATATTAGGGTTGGAATAAAATGCCCAGCAATACATAACTTGTCCCAAAAAATGGATTTTCGAACGGGAATCTGGCTTGTTCTGCCTACGCTTACGTATAATTTATTAAAATCTAAATCTTTCGCAGTGTGGAACTATTTTATATGACATTTATCTGAAAACGGTACTTGATTTAAATAGAAAGAAGAAGAAAAAACTGTTTAGTTTGTTGTTGTTGTTTGTTTTTAGGGTTCCTTATAAGATCACTCGGGTGTCTGTCTGTTCGTCTGTCACAGTCTGTTTCTCCGGATCTACTGGACCGATTCTGTAGAAACTCAGCATAAATATGGACTTCTGTGACCAAAATACGGATGCGTTACGTAAATAAATACAACTTGCTTTTGCCCGCCACTTCGTACGCGCATATCCCGTTTTTTCCATTCCTGTAAAAATTTTGGGAAACCCTCTCTTAGTGCTCCCCTACACTCCCCAAGGATCCTGCCACAGCTTTCTATGACCAATAATGTGAGTTTAATTAGTAATAATTTGTGAGTCCCTCTATATTCTATAGTTTAATTTTTAATGTATAATTTAATTCAATATGTAATTTAATTTAATGTATAATTTAATTCAATTTATAATTTAATTTAATGCATGTTTTTTGCTTGTTCTGTAACATTTTATTTAATGGATCTGAATGTTCTAACAAACGCTATAAAAATTTAACTTCTATTTTATATTTGTTTGTCCAGCGGCATTTTCTGCCGGTATTATTGGATGTTAATATGTGGATAATGCAGTGAGCTGCAATATTGTAAACGCTCGTTTAATGTATTTTTTTTTTGTTAATATGTTTATTGCAGCTGTTTGTTGTCCCAATAAATAAAATAAAATAAAAAATAGTTTCGGGTGTACATTGTCTGTCAGACACTCAGTCAGTCACCAGTGAATCACGGAAGAATTTAATATATTAGGATGATCACCCTTTTTAGATAATATCCTAGTGAAAGAAGTGTGGTCAAATAATTGAAAAATGTCATAATCAATTTAACGAATTACGTTAAACCAATAGTAAGGACTCGTCTCAAATTCATCCCACCATAATGTAACAGATAATAGCTTTTACAAGTTGAGCATAACTTCTAAATACGCTTACAACAAGGCTAGTGTCAGCGTGGGCGGTGAAAGCCGGTATACAAATAAACTGTATTCAAAAGCCGTTGGCGCACTGCTAAAGTGTTCAAAGTAATACATTTACATTTTCTACGCTGTGGTCCCGTATTGTCGATGTGCATTTTTAATTTCCGCTGCTATCGTGTTGAGAGAATGCTGTTTGTAAAACTTTATCATCCTGTGTTAGTTAAAGTTTGTGGTTGAAGAAATGGGAGTAAAGTATTCTTCTTGTTGCTGTTTTTCTGGGTTGTTTTATCAAGACTCACTTTTGTTTGAACATTCTATCTAGGGTTTGTTTCTATAGGTATCATTGAAGGCTCATTCATTAGTCGATTACTCGGTCGATACAAAGCAGCCCGCATTTGGTGTGTGATGTGCGAATCCCCGCACGATTCGACAAATTTGGTCTAAGATGTGCGAAGTGCTGGAGATTTCTGTCAGGCATTACTGAAACCTCCGGCATAACGACCAATGAAAATGAGCCCTGACATCACCACTTTCTTCATAAATAGAATCTACGAACGGTTTTTTCACGTTTTATCTTACGTTACCATGTATTCCTGCCAGGGTTGCGGAATTTGTTCGAAAGAGTCACCGCGGCCCTGGAACGCAAAGGGCATTAGGAGGAACACGGATGGGTTTTAGTCAGTAAGAGTCTGACACTCCCTTCTGCTTCACCCAGAGCGGGAGGAGTCATTTGATAACATCCCATCCTTAAAAAAAAACCTATTCCAATTTGCTCCTAATGATGATTGACATTTACGTGACCTTGGCAGCGTTTGAGGTTATAGTTTGTATTGTCATTAGTTCAATTTCAGTCTCTCAGGGTTACGAAGTAATTATTGACACGTTCGCTGAAGAACGCCATTTTTATTTTCTGAGTCTTTTATGATGAGCTATATAGCTTTTCCCATTGACTTCAATCGCATATAAAAAATAAGTCAAAGTTAAGGTACAATAATTGTTGACCGGTACCTAATCGAGAAAATTATCTACCCCTGTGCCAAGTTTCATCTAAATCTGTTCAGGCGTTGTGGCGTGATTGGTTACCAAATATCGCAAAATTTTAACATCTATCTACACTAATATTATAAAGAGTTTTTTTTTGTTTGTTTGTTTGAAATGAATAGGCTCCGAAACTACTGGACCGATTTAAAAAATTCTTTCAGCAATGGATAGCTAAATTATCAAGGAGTAACATAGGCTATATTTTATCCCAGTACTCCCACGGGAACGGGAACTACGCGGTTGAAACCGCGTGACGTCCACTAGTACTATCTATAGCTGAAGAATTTGTTTGTTTGAACGTGCTAATCTCTGTACCAGTTGGATTTGGAAAAAAATATTTTGTAGGTATATGATAGCCACATTCATGGGAATGGGAAAACGGGATATGCACATACGAAGTCGCGGGCGGAGAGCTACGATGCTACAGACACACACACAGACACGTCAAACTTATAACACCCCGTCGTTTTTGCGTCGGGGGTTAAAAATTGGTAAAGCTGTTCTCAAGTGACAATCTTTCGTACATGCGGCAATTAATTTTTATTTACACAGTTATACTGTTGGAAAGAATCACTAGTAACATAGCTACGATATCCTTCTACGTATTTACGCACATAACTGCAGCTATAAGAAAAAATATGGCCAGAGTAATGGCGATAGCAAAGGGAACGAGGAAAATATCTTCCAACGCAGGGCCGGGTCTTATTGAATGATATTATATTATAAATCCCGATGGACCAGATCTTTCCCGATTTCCGAACGATATTGATTTTGAGGACTCAGGAATGGATACTCGTATGGAAATGTTGCGAGCCGCTGTTATGATGAAATATGTTCGTGTTGCTTATCTGTCGGGCAGGGGCAGTGAAGGTTTGGAGAATTCTCACAATATACAATAGCCCCAAAAGTTTATTGTTGGGTATCCTTACGTACCTATGTTGTTCGAGAAGTGGTCTTTAAGCCACAAGGCTGTACTTGTAGCATAAGGACCAGTTTATCGCAGAATCTTTTGGTCGGATTTGTGATCATAGTTTGATGGGTAAATATTTGTTCCGTATTAGAAACGAGTCGGTGTGTATAGCGTTAAGGTTTCCAAAGACGGGCTCAACGTGTATGCAACAACGACTCGATACCGGGCTTTTCTACAAATCGTTCTAGGTACTGTATCCGTTAAGTAACTAAAACTTATTAAGGCTTGTATTCATGCCAATGATCTTGTGCATATAAACGGAGCTAACTACCCCTCGACGCGCCACTCCGCTACCCGCATTTTAATTTTTTATAATAAAAATATATTTTTTTTAAAGTAACAAAACAAATTATTTTCGTTAGTATTGCAAAGCAGTAAATATATTTTTTATACTCTTTTGATGAAGAAAAACATCGTGAGGAAACCGGCATGTCCTAGAACCAAAAATTCGAATACATGTGACATTCACCAACCCGCATTGGGCCCGCGTGGTGGATTACGGCCCATTCCCTCTCCTAGAGAGGAGGCCTGAGTCCCAACAGTGGGAACATTATAAGGCCGACTATGCTATGCTACTCTTTTGATAAAAAAATGAAGGAGTAAAATGGTTTCATCTCAAAGACTTGGAGCTGATTTGGAGTTTTTTTTTCTTATTATGTGTAACCGAAAGATAAATTCTGGCTAAACCAAATTACATATTATATCATGTAGATTACTAACTATTTTTTTCATCGAGTTGCGAGCTGAGAGTTGGGCCAGAGTCGATACATCATAGCCTACATATAATGTATTGAGCTAGACGGGCTTAGTTACCGAAGGCCTAGGAAAAGCTGGCATGGCAACTTGTGGCGTTAATGGCGCATTGCAATATATCAGCTAGGGTCAAGAGTTTCTTTAAGAGAAATTTTCAAAGAGATTGGAATTCTCACGGTAGCATCTCAATTCATTTTTGCAAACATTTTATATATTAGGCAAAATATATATTTATACAGTAAAACGAGCGACATCCACAGCTTTAACACCAGCAACAAGCACAAGCTACATGCTCCTTCCCACCGACTTCGTAAGGTCTCGACTCATTTGTGGGGCTCGGTATCCGTTTATACAATAAACTTCCACTTTCTTTTCTTGACCTGCCTTTTAACTCATTTAAAGCTAAAGTTAAATCTAACCTTTGTTCGAAGGCATACTATTCTATTAATGATTGTTTAGACGATAAGAATAGTTGGTCGCTGTGTTAAACGCAAGACAATGTCATAATTATCATGTTCTTTCTCTTTAAGTAATTAGCTTATGACAGGTTATATGTATTTATATAATATTGTTTTTTTTGTTTTTTTATTTGTTATTATTATTTTTTATATATCTGACTATGTAGGTCAATTCGTTGTTTTTTTTTTTATATACATTTCTATCATTATCAGTATCATAGTGTGCTAGCTAACAAGTTATAGATTCAAGTTCTTAAAACGTAACAGACAGATGTGTTGCTGGGGAGTTTGTTGGCCACTTCTTCTCCACAGCTAAAACACTAGGAAGTGGTGACGGGCGGGCGTTTTGGGGGACTGTCTTTTGTAAAACTTGACGTTCAAAAAGTGCTGGCTCTCAGCCTAATTTGAATAAACGACTTTTGATTTTTGATTTTGTTTGCTCGGAAGAGTGAAAAGCCATGGAGCGAACTTTACTCAGAAGTGGGAAGAAAGATATTATTAAAAAAAAAGTTGAGTAGTAAACTAAGTCTCGCAAAAAACATCGCTCAATGTTCTAAGTTTGGCATAATATTTTTTAGAATAAACCCAGTTTATAAAGAAAAAGCCTCGAACGTAATTATTAAAATATATTACCGCCGTTCCGGTAATAGAAAATAATTTACGATTAAGTAAAGTATTTTTAATAGAGTTGCAAATCTAATTATTTTCACATCAACGGTAATATTTCAATTGAGGAAAACAACATAAAATGATATTAAGGTTCTTGCCATGTTTATTTTTAACTCCAGCTTGATTGACGGCCTATGGGGGAAGAGGGGACTTACGGTAGGTGCCAGATAAATGTGCAATAACGGTCATTGACCCACGTACATTTATTGACTTTCTTAATATCAAAAAAACAGAAATAAAGACATCTGTCTGAATAGACTTCTATCGTGATCCTTTACGTCCTCTTGTAATGAAAAACTGGCCAAATGCGAGTCGGACTCGCGTGCAAAGGGTTCCGAAGGAATTTCTTTTATTTACATGTTATTTTAACACTATAGACTTCTTATAGGTTTTCCTGTAATCGTAAGTAAAGATCTAATATCTCCATTTTTTCAAAATTTTTCGTCTTATTTCTTGAATAACTTCAAAACCATTTATTATAAACTTATGAAAAAATATAACTAAAACCCTCACAGTAAGCCTTTCTTTTGATATGTCACACGATATTGTTAAAAAAACTTTTATTTTTAATTTTTTAGTTTGACCCCCAAAAGTGACACTAAAAATTTAATAATTTACGTAACGCGTCCGTGTTTCGGCCACATAAGTCCACCGTGTGACCGTTTCCGGTCACAGAAGTCCATATGTGTACCAAATTTCAACAGAATCGGTCTATTGGATACGGAGAAAACTGGCTGTGACGGATGGACAGACAGACAGACACCCGAGTGAACCTATGGGGTTTTTGTTCGGAACCCTAAAAAATATTATTTATTGTTCGGGTATCTACAAAGGGATATTAGGGAAAGGTTAGTGGTAGTAGCAGTGGTGTAGTAGTGGTGATAGTAGGGTTACCTGTAACTCAAAAATCAATCGACGGATTTTAGTGATTTGAATACTGTTTCTTCTTCTCTTTCTTTGAAATGCATCCAAAGGTTATCTTTTAAAGATAGGTTTTAGCACACACACTTAACACTTTAAGGTTTACTTAAAGTGTTAAGTGGTGCTTTTTTCCTCTATATTTTCTGTAACTTATATGGTGTAACCATTGATATATAAATAACCCAAGATACACAATCAGCATCTCAAAAACGTCCGTAAAAAATAAGCGCAATAATGCGCAAGTTTTAAACAATCTCGCATCGCTCGCCAAAGTGCACTGCTTTGTAAAAACAACTTTAAGCGATCCATGTAAGGTTGAATTTGCATAAAAAATTGTTTATAGTATAACTAAACACAACTCACACATGACACTTGATACATGTCAGTTTTTGACGACAGTTTCGAGTTTTGCATTTGTTCGAGACTGTGCATCTTGGGTTTTTTTATATATCAATGGGTGTAACATAATAATTAGTATTTTTACAATAATTCGTTTTTTGAAAAGCAGAATTGAATCTTTCGATTTGCCGTTAGTATAGTTTGTTTTTTATATAAAATCATGGCTGTAGATCCCAAAGAGTTAGGCAATGGCGTACCCTATAGCAAGCACATTTTGTCTGTTGTGTTAAAACCCCATGTAAATATATGATGAGCCTATTGCCATCAGCCAAACACAATCCAGACTCCTGGCTGTTACTAAGTAATTCTAGATGTTAACCTCCTATAACACTTTGCTCTAACCGGGAACCAAACCCAGGATTTGCTCAGCAGTAGTGCTTGCTGCCGTATGGTGTCGGCCGGTGCCGTAATAGAATAATACCATCCCATCACTTCCCGTGGGTGTCGTAAGAGGCGACTAAGGGACTCGCCAGAGAATGGGCAGCAGCATTGTCTGTAAAACTCAACACCATACACTGCGATCGCCAACCCGCCTGCCAAGCGTGGCGATTATGGCAAAACCCCCTCTGGGGGAGGCCTATGTCCAGCAGTGGACGTCTTTCGGCTGATATGATGATGATGAGTGCTTGGGGCTGTTACATCAACAAGACAACTAGATCCAGTTGTAAGATACAACTGGATCTTTAGCGTTCCGTACCCACCGGTTAACCAACGGAACCTACCTAAACCTCCGCTGTCCGTCCGTCCGTCCATCCGTCCATCCGTCGTCGTTAAGAACCGTAATAGGTAGTTGAAATTTTCACAGATTGTGTATTTATATTCCCGCTAGAACAACAAATAATAAAAATAAAGTTTTATTGTACGGAGCCCTTCGTGTGCGAGTCCGACTCGCACTTGACCCGGTTTTTAGGATGGGAAATCTACAAATGATTCCTCCCGCTCTGGGCGGAGCGGAAGGGAATGACTCAGACTCTCGCTGACTGACACCCACCCATGTTCCTTCAAATATACGCTCTAAGCGAAAAAGTCATCGCGATGACTTTTTTTTTCGAATAAAGTCCGAAACCCTGGCTCTGTACCTGCCGGTACATTTCAGGTTTCTTAAGTGCTATATTTTGTTGCTGCCGCAGAAATCTTCGGGCTAACCTGACAAAAATAACACAGTAGCGAAATAAAACTACCACAATAATAATAACTAAAATTTACAAATACATTAAACTAACAACAAACCAAAATATAAACTAAACTACTCCAAACCTCCCGTCATCCAATTCAACACAAATTCAATTCCAATACAACACAAGACAAGACAAGTTCATAAAGACGTAAGACATCCATCACGTAACACAAAAAGTATGCTCATTCCGATGTCATACATTCTAGAGAAGCGTCTCCGCGCCGGCTGAACTTCATCAAACAACGCTCCAACTTTGTAGTTGAGCTTTATTGTTGGGGAGTAGGGTGCAAGATTGAGTAGTGTGCGAGAAATGGGACTGATGCGGAATCAGAGATGCTGGAAGTGACTTTGCTTTAGAAAAAAAAGATTATTTTTTAATTATCATTGAAGTCAAGTTTAATATGGCTTTTTAGTTACTTAATTTAGAAGATTTTTGCATTAAAAAAAAAACATAAGAATGCATATATGTATTTTTCTTCCTGCTGGATCGTTTCGTTTTTCACACCTAATATCAGATTATTTGAGGATATTTATCGTAGGGTGCCGTAAAAGAAAAACTTGAGAGATGTCAAGGGACACCCGGATGGAACGAAGTTCCTTTCGATTAATTAGTGAAGGAATTGTAATAAAATTTATTTTTTGTAAGTTATAATAATATTTAAAAAAAATATATTAACAAGTATAATGTAAACAAAAATAGAAAGATGAAACGAAAATTACTGGCTTGCTTTTTATGAGAGAGAGAGACAGACAAATAAACACGCGCACGCCGCACGGCTTCCAACTATAGCAAAAAGTGTCGTATGAATTATTTCCGTCTAGCCCCCTTTCACAACGCGCGATAAGAAACTTCGTTCCAATAATACTATCCCATCACTTCCCGTGGGTGTCCTATGAGGCGACTAAGGGACTCGCCAGAGAATGGGTAGCAGCGTTTTCTGCTACCCATTCTTTTCTGCAAAACTCAACACCATACACTGCGATCGCCAACCCGCCTGCCAAGCGTGGCGATTATGGTAACCCCCCCCCCCCCATCTTGGAGGAGATCTATGTCCAGTAGTGGACGTCTTTCGGCTGAAATGATGATGATGATCATGATTTATCCTCAAAATATGTGTGTTATTTTCCATTACAGTATTCTATCAACGTGATACTAATGTGTACGAACTCCGAAATTGACCAGTTTCAGCTTGTTATGGTGTACTTGGTTTTGTTTTTTATCTACGCTGACTAATAACATTTTAATAAACCTATTTATTTTTTTCTATAAGTGAATATGTAATTCTTTTGAGAAATAAATATACTAACCGTAACCGTAGAGGTTGACACGCTCTTACAACTTGTACACCCACGGTAATGACACTTCTGATTCATTTGCCTCTAATATAGAATTCATAGGACAAGGTGGACCGATAACCTGGGGAAGGTCGCGGGTCGATGGATGCGAGACGCACAGGACCGGTCGTTGTGGCGACGCTTGGGTGAGGCCACGTCCAGCAGTGGACGTCTTTCGGCTGATATGATGATGATACTGATAGAATTCATAATTTTGTCAGCATTTTTTTAGGTAAGCTATAATATATCGTTTACTTAAAAACATTATTACATTCGATAGTAGTTGATAAATGCGGAATAAATAATCAAAAAGTAATTTTCTAAGGCCAACATATTCCTTAATTATTTTTTGACGCTTTGTTCCGCGTTTATCAACTTCAAACGACTATACATAAATAAACTTACCATGTACCAACAAGATAGTGATTGAGTGAATATAAAAATGCAAAATATACAACAAAATTTTGCCCTGCTATCTATCAGAAATCTCATCCATAGAACTTATACATAAGAAAAAAAAATACACTGCTAACAGTAATATTCTGAAACACATTAAAAACGTATCAAAGTTTTTGCATCGCTACACAGTTAAGCGCGGAACATTTCTAATGCTTACTTCCATTTATCTTTTCAAAGCTTGCAAAAAAGGAAGAACGTATCGTTTTAACTTACAAACGAGTACATTTCAGTGAATAAAGAACAGATTTCACATTCAATCTATGCGTCAGACTTTCTTTAGACTTCAAACTATTTTTCATTGTAATCGCAGTACATTTAGTGGATTCTCAAGGTTTATTTTCTTTATTTTTCACAATTTGCGGTTATTTCATAGCCTAAAAATGTTATTTTAAGATTAAACCTTAAAGCTAACAATACGCATTAAAATTAATTATTATCATTAACTTTTGGGCTGAATAAAACCCCTTTAATATTTAGCCTTACTTTATAGTATTTTAGCTCGAGAGCTTTTTCATTATAGTACTTGTTACGGTTTATTGGATTTTGGAGAGTAAAAAAGGTTAATTTATTACAGCACTTTTATTGGTTTCACTTTTTATGGACACAACATTGAAAACCAGCGCTGTGGCTATGTCACGCACACGGGTTTCAGAATTATGCTGAGCGATGGCCAATTTACGCGGCTGTGATAATGACCTCCCCACATTCATAACTCCTGCCAGGGTTGCGGAACTTGTTCGAAAGAGTCACCGCGGCTCTGGAACGCGGCGGGCATTAGGAGGAACACGGATGGGTTTTAGTCAGTCAGAGTCTGACACTCCCTTCCGCTCCGCCCAGAGCGGGAGGAATCATTTGATGATTTCCCATCCTTAAAAAAAAGCATAAGTCATTCATTGTTTTTATTATCGTCATGTTTTGCGCCGATAAACTATTTTTGTATCCGATATTACAGTGTTTCTAAATATTAGAGTGAACTGAGTTTACAGCATTCAGTAAATTCAATTTAAAACGAGAAAATAAAATCTATTGTTTTAAGTGAATGTCGCTTCCAGTGAACGTAACCCTGTGTAAAATAAAGTGTATTAGAGCTGGGTTGAAGGCGCTCTTACAGCAGGAAATGTGTCTCATCGATTAGCACGTTAGTGCGGGTTCGGTGCCTGCGCGAGTACCTCCCTTTGAACCTGACGTAACAGCCTGCTGTTTTAAGCTAAGCGCACATTACAGCTAATTCGCACTTCAGTACAAAAAGGGTAATACATATTTATTTTGGAAATTGACTAAAAATTATTTTTTTTACACTTCGATCTTTGTTTACTCAATTAAAACTTAAGAGAGGAGAGGAGATTTTAACTAGATGTCTGGGAAGAAATACCGCAACAAATTCAAAGTTCAGCTCATAAGAATTATGAAAGCTGCATTAGTTAATATTTAAAATAGTATCTTAAACTAGCATGGCATAATATGCCCGCGTTTAAACTTTAAAGTAACGATTCCTGGGGAGTGGGGCATAAACCTCCTCTTTCAGTGAGAGTGAGATATAAGTCACACAAATGTTCTTGAACATTACAGTTTCCCGATGCTTCCATTTACTACTTCATAAATTAAATCGGTAAAAAACGCCTTTCCGGGTTCAAACCCATAGCTTAAAGTTGTTAGTCGGGTGGTTATTATTTGGCCACCATTGCTTAGTGCAAGTGTGATGGCTCATAAAAAACCTACGGCGAGGCCCACCCTTATCTGCGCCAACCTTTACCAGACACTTTTTAGGCGAGATAATTTTAGACATATTAGGGTTAAAAGTATTTTATGTAGAACGATTTATGTGCGATAAAATTCGTGCTATTTTTAAGCGATTTTATCCGGCTTAACACTCGACTAACTGTCCAACTAACCGTTGAATATCAAGTTCGATTTTCCACCCAGTTTCAGTAATTCAATTGAATTGTAATTCTGTCCACTCGTGCAGTTTGGCATTATTGATAAAGTTTATGTATTTCAGACTAGGAAATACTTCTGAAAATTGTATTTGTTTACAGTTTCTGAATATCTGTTATGAACTTGAATCTGACTCCAGATAAAATTATCTATAAGCCAATTAAGTGTTTTTTTTTTTTCAAAATAGACCGATTATACAGGGAAATTGAAAAAATACCCAAAACCTCTTAATCTTGACTTCGTATCATGACCCTGAACAACATTTGTTCTGCGACTTTGACCTCAACTAAACAATGCAGCCAAAAACAATTTGTTTTCATTTATTTGAAGTCTGCAAAATTCGCGTATACTACGCGCGCGCGCGCCTCCAGTCACGCGCCGCCAGGCGGCGGCCTTTCGTCGGCCGCCTTATAAAGAATATGCAAAATTTAGACTATGTTTATATTTTTTGTATGGAAAAAAAATGTTTCGAATTTTGAAGTCATAGAACAAATGTTATTCGGGGTCATGATACAAAGTCAGGATTAGGAGGTTTCGGGTATTTTTTCAATTGCCCTGTATAGAATATATAGGAATAGCATTAAGAAGCTGTTGGTAAGTTCTATTTGTTTAATTTAAACAGAACGGCTGAAACCAATTACACTATTTTAACACAATTACAGTATATACAGTACATAACAGTAAAACTAAGATAGAATTATGCAGTCATACATTTACCTCACAAAATTCCATGCATTCTAACATTTTTCCAAAACATATCAAATTCTGTGTTCTTGTCCAATAGAGCACAGTGATCAAATCACGTTCTTTTTTTAACTCAGGCAAGCCGTATGTGTTGGACAGGGTCAGTAATGGCGCCTGAAAATAAGAGTCAACTAGTCTTCAAATATTCATCTATTTAAGTTTTCCACTACTATTCCCAGCGCCCATTCTATCCCAGAATCCAAGCTATGCGAGTATATTAAACGCACGCTTTGCATATTAACGACTCGTATGTCGCCCAGTAATACCTGGGCCTGGATGCCTATAACTTACGTGCAAGTCGGTTGAAGTAAAACGCTTCGTCTATGGACATGCTTTCAGCTGTTATTCATCTTATGTTAATGTTTTAGAGCTTTATGATGGAAGGTGCTATTCTCGCTTTATTTTCAGACAAATGTAGTGGAAACAATGCACATTTGAAGGTTTAAGAACAAACAATATTTTGAGTTGGCTTATTATTATTTTTTTTGCTTAAAATGGCCAAGCGCTGGGCAAAGAATTGCCCCACTTCACCCGAACCTACTTTCAATGCGCTACCTCAAAAAATCTTTTGCGGTGTGGGTCCAGCAATTCTATTCCGTAAACATTACAATGTGAAATCTTAGGTATGTGATTTTGAAGTGAGATGTCAGTCCAACGTTTCAGGTCTGAAGGGCGGTTCACTTTACGTTCGCATCATCCAAGTTTTCAAGGTGACATTTAAGCAAAACAGACTGGTTATCACACAGCCGCGTCCGGGGTCGGCCTTGGTGATGCTGTCCATGTTGTGGGACCCATACTCCAAACTTTAATTCAAAGTTTGACACTAGTATCTCGTTATACAAGGAAAGTCGTATTACTTTTACAACCTAGATTAGTATCTATGTAAAGAGTTAGCCCTCTTTAAAAATCATCAATGAATGACTCCAGCTCCTTGGTGCTTGGTTACTCTTACTGACTAAAATCCACTGGTTCATTCCTCCAACTGCCTTGCATTTCAGGGCCACGATGACTCTTACGAACAATTCCGCTGCCCTGGCAGGCACTTGCCCTAGCGTGACCCGTCCGATTTTGCTAACACGTCTTTTGAGGCGCGGGTGGAACGCAACGCGCCGTCGAGCTGGGCCTGCTAGTCTATTCTGTAAATAACTATTTCGATATCAAGCTTCACCTGAGTGACAAAGCTCACAAAGTGAGCTTTATTACACACGCCATAAGTCTTACACAAATACGAATTTGATACCTCACCTCGGATTCCGCTGTCGAGATACTTACAGAATAGCACTACTGGTCCTTATCGGACGAACCTCTTTATCTTAACCTCAATTTACATCAACTCACTTTAACTTGTAACAAACTACAACTAAAACTAGGCCTCTTGGCTTAAACTCTGATGTAAATTAAATATAATATCACAGAAAAACTGCCACAACGGTCCACGTGCTTACATTTGGCAATTCGCCATTACATATGCACTATCTGCTGTACTTTATATACTCAACACGTTTTGATTCGAAATGAACTCTGATACACTGGTCCTCAGAGACTTGGCCAGAATTATGTTACTATCGTAGTACGGTTATTTTATATATTTAAAGCTTTTACAGCTGGTCTAACTTGGAGTTAGATCATTTTGTAACTCATAAAGTATTACGACGTGATTTGGTTACGAGTATAATATTAGTTTTGTAACATTTGATTTGGAAGGCTATGCTCATTATGTTCTACTCAGTTCGTACATTGAATGTTAAGGAATTATAAACTTTTATCGTTTTTAGGGTTTTTTATACAAAGGGGAACAAACGGAACCCTATAACTAACTCTGCTGCAAGTCCGTCCATCTGTCTGTCAGCGTGCTGTATCTCAAGAATCGTAATAGGTAGACAGTTGAAATTTTCACAGATTTTATATTTCTATTATAAATAATAAAAACTGGCCAAGTACGAGTCGGACTTGCGTGCAAAGGGTTCCGAACGAATTATTTTTTTAACATGTTATTTTAACTCTACAGACTTCTAATAGGTTTTCCTGTAATCTTTAGGTAAAGATCTATTATCTCCATTTTTTTCGAAATTTTAGGCTTAGTAGTTTCGGAGATAAAAAATAAAATAAAACAAAAATTATTTAGTGTCTCATTAAATTTACAAACGTAATTGAAGCCCTGAACTCCACACTAGGATTCCCTGTGTTGTGGGGTCCAGTCTCTTTCAGTCCATATTCATATGGTACAGTTACAAAGACAATAGTTTAGGTAACTGATCTATAATTACTTTTTAACAAACAGTAGTTTGGGTAGAGTGTGGTGTAGTGAATGTAGTGTGGGAAGTGTAGTGCGGTAGGTGTAGTGAGTGTAATGAGTGTCGTGTTGTAGGTGTGGGTGTGTGAGTGCATGTGAGAAGGGTAAGAGCGGTTGCAAGTGTTAGTGTGATACTTACTCGTATATCTATGCGTTTATTGATATTACTATGTTTTGTTTTTTTTTATGACATTATTTTTAACACGTCCTCTGTTTTGTCATAATCCAAATTGAGCAGCCACAGGGAGACTACTTAAGATAAGGGGGGAATGGTCATTTTTCGACTAATTTCTTGAATAACTTCAAAACTATTTATTTTAAAATAATAAAAAAAATAATAATTAAAACCCTCACAGTAAGCCCTTTCATTTGATATGTCACATGATATTGTTCAAGTGTCATTTTAAGAAAAACAAAGTTTGACGACTGATGTAAGCATAAAAAATACGGTCTCCAAGAATCCTACTTCCTACCATTATCCTTACTAATATTACAAATGCGAAAGTAAATCTGTCTGTCTGTCGCGCTTTCACGCCAAAACTACCGAACCGATTTAAATGAAATTTGGTACACAGATAGTCTAGAGCCTGAGAAAGCACATATGAATTCGCCCGCGTGGTCCCTAGGGAATTTATCCCGGGAGTATATTCCCTTGGACCACGCGGGCGAAGCCGCTGGCAGAAGCTAGTAATATCATAAATGCGAAAGTTTGCGAGTATGGATGGATGAATGGATGTTTGTTACTCTTTCACGTTAGAACGCCTTAAAAGATCTTTATGAAACTTGGCACAGAGTTAGATAATACTCTGGAATAATACATAGGCTATATATATCCCGGGAGTATATTCCCTAGGGATCACGCGGACGAAGCCGCTGGCAGAAGCTAGTTAAAAATAAAACCTAATATTTAAACACCACGGAACATGACATGTAACGAAAAAGCCCCTGAATACATAAGAACCCAATTTACTTAATGTTCTTATATTAAATGCTTCGTTTAATAATTATGTATTAATTAATTCCTTACAGGGGACTTGCGTTATCAAGGCATTTTCCTTTTACGACCCTCCTTCGCCCATCCCCTTTCTTTCTTTCCATTCCATTCCATTCTTTGAGTAATTTTCGTCAGAAACCGCTCATAAGCCTTCTGTAATTTATAAATGAACGTTAAATACTTTATTTCTCTCTTATTGGTCGGTTTTCAGACTTTATTTTATTTATCTTTTGATGTAAATGTGCTTAATGAAGATTGATAATATTTGTGGCAGAATTGATAAATTAGATTTATTTTCTTTTTTGTTTTGGGTAATGGTGTTTGATTGTATAAGTAAATGTATTTCTGCTTATTTAGCGGTTGGTCTGAATAAAAATTATAATAGACCAACAATCATAACTTTGATCGTAGATTCTAGCTTTTTTTAAGCATGTAAAATCATTAAGTGACTCCTCCCGCTCTGGGTAGAGCGGAAGGGAGTGTCACACTTTTACTGACTAGAACCCACCTGTGTGTCCTCCTAATGTCCTTTGCGTTCCAGGGCCGCGGTGACTCTTTCGATAATATTTCGCAACCCAACAAACTAACTACAGGAGCACGGTAGGAGTACGATATGTATAGAACAGCAGTTTTTATTGGTTTTACATTACTTAATATAACTAACAAAACAATTAATTCCACCTTCATCATAAGTAACAAAAACTCATTTAAATTTTAAACAATACCATCAAGCTTGAAGAAAAATGTCCCTAACCTAGAACTATATTGTCACTCCAGTTACATTACACGGGAGTGACGCTTTGTCCCGCGCCGTCTTTCCATGTGCCGGGACGTGATAAAGCAACGATGGTGTACGAACTCTCACGAAGACACCCGAACGGGAATTAGCGTGTGACGACACGCTGTCAGAAGCGAGAGCCGAGTTGAGAAAGTTTTAGTACTTAATGCAGTTCTGTGAGGGATTTTAACACCCGCTTTTCTGTGAGAGATTTGATGAAGTCTGTTTTAAGTAAAGATGTCTAGTGTTGGCTCTTATGAGATGAAGAAAGAGGGTTTCAACCAAGTCTGAATCTACTGCAACATGTATGTAGTAGATTTAGATTTGGTTGAATTTATACATTTGGTATGTACTTTTGTATTTTATAAGGACTTTTAGCTAATAACTATATTTATGTACCTTAATAAATTAAAAAGAAAAATATTTTCATCAAGTGCAAGTGCCTACGTTCCGTGTCCAGACTATCTCCATCCATTCCATGTTGCCTGAAAGTGCTCGTGGAATGCGATAAGGTCGCCATATTGCATTTTTTTATAAAGATTTTTCTGAAAACTTATTGTACATCCTTGTTGTTTCAGGTAACTTCGAGACTATTGGCTGTAGAAAATCTGTAAGGTATTCATTAAAATTCCTTCTGAATTTTCGAAATAACTTGGGTCCGTGAATGTTCCATCTCCTTACCACAACAAGTAAATACCTACAACATCGTTCCCATACTATCACAATGTATGGAAAATTATATTGTGGGTAAGTATGATAACCATAAATGCGCACACAATACAATGTCCTTCCCTTACCTTCCCAAATTAACATACCTACGCAATACTCGAAACACAATACAAACGAATAAACATCTGTATTGAACTGTTCCCCATAAACGGGAACCCATATCTACTCATACACCCATAAAAGCTGAACGTACAAAGTTCCCAATTATTCTGTGAAAATTTGCGGTGAATTCGATGTTGTTTTAGGAAAATAGACTACGCCGCGTCGTGAAGTGACTAGATAGATAAATAGATTAGGGACTCCAATTTCCGCACGTAGACTCATTCGGTCCGTTGTGCGTCGGTGTCCTGGCTAAGTTAGCCAGCCTAGCTCCGTCCAGAAGCACAGAAGTTTCCTGGGAGCTTCACAGGCTTCGCGGAGCGAACTCACCGTTCCGAAAATTTGTTGATGTTGTGTAGCCACGGCTTTGCATTCCAGGATGACGTGCGCGGCTGATTCTTCGGCGTCAAAGCAGCCCCTGCAAAGTGAGCTGTCTGTGGCGCCGATGTTAAAGAGATTTTTGTTAAGGGGCAATGGCCCGTAATTGTCCCTATTATTGTTCTGAGGTTATTTCTACTTAGGCTGAGTAGTCGTGCAGTGACTAAGTTTTGGCTGTCATAGTTAAGTCAAAATTTGGCATCCAGTCAAAACGAAATTAACTGAATATCAGTATTTAACGTGGAGCGCCTGCTAATCTGGCCTTCACAACTCAGTAAGTGGGTGGCACGGTACTTCTTGGCAAGGCTGGTATACAAATACAAATTCCTTTATTTCAAATAGACCAGTTACAATTGTCAAGGTTTGTCAGTGAAGTACATAAAGCTAGATCTACCGCGCTAGCGACAAGAGCAGCAAAATATTCTGCAGCAAAACAAACTTACCGACCCTATCTCCAGCGCGGCAGTTGCGTTGAGTTGGTGCTTTAATAACACCATAAAATTCTCAAGTCCTATACTATCATCATCCACGTCTCCCCAATAACTCGAACGTATATAAATACATGCAGGTAATTCCAAGTTATGACTACTTCCTCCTACATCAGCATATTGAGCATTATGACTACTTCGTACTGTATCAGCATATTGAGCGTGTCATACGCGGACGCAATACTTGTTATTGTCGCTCATAACACAAGTCGTATTGACTTTATTGAGACAGTCAGAGATATGAGCAAATCTGAAGGTGTTCAGGAAACCTGTGGCTGTTTATTGGGATGGGATGAGGTATATTGGTTCCTTGATGTTCGTAGTAAAAACTATTGTATGATAAAGGAGGGATGTCTTATTTTGCTTCGAATTTTCTTGCTTTTGGCTTAACTTATGTTCATGAATACGAATTAGCATTGAGACAGCTAACCTGGGACCCTGGAAACTTAAAGGGGTTCGAACTTTTTTCTAAGGGAGCTGGCACAACCCCTACGCCACAATTTTTTTTTCAAGCTTTCGGCGCATGATCTAACATGCTTTATAAATGGGTAGAGGCCACTTAAACAAACAAACAATGTAAGCAAAATGGTGCCCTAAAGTGTCACGTTGGTTGCCGAGATATTTGAAGGTAAAGTCGCCAAGTTATCGGTACACCTGGTGGTCGGTGGGAGGCAGCGCAAATACTGAGTCATGCGATACGCGGTCGCCACTTCAGAACTTTTCGGCCCCATCGACCATTTGTTCTGTGAGCAATGTACTCACTGCCACTTATTAAGTTTGACGATTCTTCGGATAGAAACTTTATACTAATTATACTATTCTTAGAAACCAGAGGTGAAGGCAGTTTTTTAAAAAAATATACGCACAAGTATTCCTAAAATTATTTTATTAACAACCAAAAACTTAATTACCAAAATAACAACAAATGGAAATTGAAAACTATGACCTCCGAAACACTAATTACTGCAAGTATCTAAAATAATTACGAAAATACGAATATAACGTAAATGCGAGGGTAGCGATGTTCAACCGTTGCCGACCGGAAACCGAATGAACCCGTTGCTTTTTTTTTTTTTTTTTTTTTTTTTTTTTGATTTGGACCACTCGTAGTTCACCTCTAGACGGGTGGTTACTACTTAACCGGGCTAGCCTGTGGTGGCCTCAGAATGACTCTAAAGCCCCCAGCCAAGGCAACTAAAAATACTTAACCTACAACTCTGCTCACTGGGGGCACCCCCTGTGGGGTTCGGGCCTCGGCTCAGTGGCATCGTTATCGGGAGGGCAGCAAGGGACAGGCTGGGTCATGACATTATTTAGGGGGTTTAAAGCTAATGGCTCAGCGACGCGGGCTGGCTCGTTAGGCAAAAGACGGGGAGCAACAACAACATTGCTATTATTACTGGGACGTCGCGCGGGGCCTCGTCGGCGAGGCCGGAAGGCGGCGGGTCGCGGTTTGTGTGCTTGTTTAAGAGTACTGGTTTCCCTACAGCTCTCTTGTACAAGGGTGATTGGGTCATCGGGTTCTAGTAAGGTATGCCGTGGACGGCGGACCTTACTAATCTGGGAGGGAGCGTATCGGGTAGCCGATGCGATAAGAGGGTTCTGGTGCTTCTCAGCAGATTCGATGAAACGCTTCGTGAGGCGTTTCATGAACTGCTTGATGGTCGGGATTTTGAGATCGACATGGAGTCGCTCATTCCGAACGAACCACGGGGCACCCGTGGCCTTTCGGAGAAAACGGTTTTGGAGGGACTGCAACCTATGGATCCGGTATGACTTTACGTGGGCGAATGTAGCACACGCATAGGTCATGATGGGGCGAATGCAAGTGGTGTAGATACGCAGCTTGCATTTTAGGGATAATTTGCTGTTGTGGTTCAGCATCGAGTGGAGCCTACCGAGAGCGAAGGCGGCGCGCGAGCGCACCGCCTTAATGTGCTCCATAAAACTGAGGTTTTTGTCCAAGATCACTCCTAGATATTTGGCTCGCTCTTCCCAAGGGATCGGCTTGCCAAACATCTTGATCGGTGGAAGGATCGGGGGGAGTCTAGCCCGCGGCCTGCGGAACAGGACCGCCTGACTTTTCTCGGGATTTACCTCAATCCTCCATTTCCGAAACCAACCGCCTAGGCGGTTGGCGGATCTTTGGAGGTGATGAGATATGGATTTACCACTCTTGCCAGAGTAGTAAACGGCCGTGTCGTCGGCAAAGAGCGCTAATTGCGACTGGGGATCGGGGGGAATATCGCTGGTGAACAGCGTGAAAATGAGAGGCGACAGCACACCGCCTTGCGGTACGCCGGCGCGGATGGGGCGGGGGGTGGAAAGCGCACCTTCGATACGGAATCGAAAGGTGCGGTTCGACAAATAGTCTCGTAAGATGAGCACGAGACGATCTGGCACCCCGAGTTGATACAGCTTGTATATCAGACCGTTGTGCCAGACCTTGTCGAAGGCTTTCGCTATGTCGAAGAACAGGGCTCCCGTCATCAAGCCGCGTTGATAGCGGCCGTTGATATGCTCAACGATGCGGTAGACCTGTTGGACGCACGAGTGAGTGGCTCTAAAGCCAAACTGCTCGTTGGGGATGAGACTCTTTCGCTCGACGTAATCCTTGAGACGCTTATAGATAAGCCTCTCGTAGATCTTGCCGAGCGAGCTGAGCAGACTGATGGGGCGGTAGGAGGACGGGGAGGATTTGGGCTTACCCGGCTTGGGAATGCCGATCACGATAGCCTCTTTCCACTGCTGCGGAAACATGTTGTTGGACAGAGCGCCATTGAAGATGGCGGTCATCAACACGATCAGAGTCTTGGGAAAGAGTCGAACTACCCTGTTGGTAATGCCGTCGCGCCCAGGGGCTTTCCTGGGTCTGAGTTGGCCGATGATCTTCTCCACCTCGTCGGGAGTGACGGGAGGGAGAGGGTCGTCGGGGTCCTCGACGGGAGGGAGGGAGGTCCTACGTTCGACCTCGGCGTCCACCTCGGCGAGGTGGGCCGGGTCGACTGGGTTCGAGCTTGGGGAACACTGGGCCTCTAGACTGTCAGCCAGGCATTCGGCCTTCTCGTCGTCGTTAAACGCGAGAGTGTTGTCGGGGCGGATGAGGGGGGGCATGGAGGTAACCTCAGAGGCGCGTAACTTCCTCTGAAGCTCCCAAAATGCGAGGTGGTTGGGCTGGAGATCACTGAGCATCTGATCCCATTGCTTGTCACGAAACTCTTTGATGCGATTGCTTACTTTACGCTGTAAGTAACGCATAAAAGCCTTGTTACTAGCACAGGGAAAAGAGCTGTAGGCACGGACGGCCGCATTCTTCTCGGTCAACAGTTCACGCACATCGTCCGGGAGTTTCCAGCGACGGTCGTCCGTCGCCGGAGCCTCCCTTGAACATTCGTCCAGGACTGACTGTACATGTTCCGTGAGCGAGCCGATCGCGGCCGCCGTGTCGGCAGCTGACTCTATGTGATCTGGGATTTTATCCAGGTGATGTGACGTGGTGACTTTCAGTTTTTCACTTACTTTGCGCCAGTCAGTGATCACTCTGGTGGGAGGAGGTTGGGAGGGGTCGGGAGGACCGAATCTGGGAGTGAGCTCCAGAATAACCGGTCGGTGATCCGAGTTGAGCTCGTCCACCGCCTCCACAGAATGCAAACGTAAGTTTACATTCTTGAGGAGAGCGATGTCGAGCACGTCGGGTCGCCAGTTAGGTTGGTGAGGGTAATGAGTGGGATGCATCGGAGCGATGACATCGAAATTGAGGGGGCTGCTGAGCTCGAACAGAGCTCTGCCTCTGGGATTAACCGTGTGGCTATTCCATGAGGGATGTTTGGCGTTGAGGTCCCCCGCCAGAAGGACGGAGTCACTCAAGCCAAGAAGAGTTGTGAGGTCATTTCTGAGGGAGGGGCCTATGGGAGTGGCGGTGGGAGGGTCGTAGACAGAGATGACCGTGAGGGGTTGGTGGCCTGTCATGCCGAGCCGACAGACAGAGACCTCAAGCTCGGTTAGGGTGGCGGGCGGATCCATGGGAATGCAGTATAGGGACGATTTGTAGTAAATGAGAGTTCCTCCCCCATGACATCGGGTCCTGTCGTTGCGAACTAAGCGATAGTTCGCAATTTTAGGATCCCGAAGATGGGGCTTGAGGAACGTCTCCTGCACCAGAAGCAGATCTATGCGATGGTCGCGGAGGAATTTGGCGATCTCATCGCGTTGGCCTGAGAGGCTGTTGGAGTTGAAGTACCCTATCCGGAGGGACTTCGGCCTAAACCTACATGTTATTGCGGGGGACTTAGCCATGGAGACGTTCGTAAAGGCTAATGAAGTGAACTACATCACTGAATTCACGGTATACGGCACCGTGCTCAGTGATGTTAGAGGCCTTCAGAGCTTCGGTCATAGCCACAGCTCTGGGGGAGTAGAAGGCCTTGTAGAAGGCCATGTTAATATGGATGGCCATTTCAGGCGCATTCGCGGGAATAGGGTGGGTTGGGACTTTGGAAGTAGCCTTTGGTGGTGGGGGGGGAGGAGTGGCTGCCTGAGGGGCGGCTGCTCCGACGACGGCGACCGGTGGTCGGGGGAATGGAGGTACGGCTACGTCCATGAGGGCCGGGATGGCCGGGGGGGGCTTTTGGGCCGTAGGGGCCTGGGTCTGGGTAGGCGCGGGTCCGAGCGCCGGGAAGTGAGCTCTATGGTTCAGCGCGTTCCAAGGGCTGGGGCGCTGAGGGTATAGGGCCACTGGGGGTTGGGTCGTGGGGGCTTCCCTCTGCTGGCGAGCGTTTGCACGCTTTACCAGTTTGGGCGCAGACGATTTGGGGGCCTTGGGACAACCACGGTAGTTAGCCGGGTGCCCAGCCTCTCCGCACAGCACACAGCTGGGCGGTTCGGCGCATTGAGTGTGGTCCTTTGGACGGGGACAGTCAGGGGTGCCGTGGTCGCCCAGGCATTTGACGCAGCGCGGCTTGCCGAAGCAATTGCGCTGCGAGTGGCCATATAGTTGGCAGTTGTGACACTGGCCAACTATACCGCTACGACGGGGCTTCTCCATTTTTAAGCCCTCCAAGTTACAAATCTTGGAGATTTTAAAAATGGGGTGATATTTGTCGTCTGTGGGATTGCAGACGATGAGCACCATATTGTATGGTGCTCCACCACGGCGGTGCATGCGGTGGACCGCAGCGACCGGGATCTCTTGGCGTTTGAGATCATTACTGATCTCTTCAGGGGATATGGCGTGAGGGACGTTCCTCACTACCACGCGGACTAGACGTTCCTCCTCGAAGGCGAACGAGTGGAAAGGTACCTTCCTCGCTACAAGGAGTTTATGCAACTCCCTGTAGTCCTGGGCAGAAGGCACCTGGACCTTTATCCCATTACCCACAGCACGGGCGTGGGAGAATTGGATTCGGCGCTCGTTACAAGCGCTCGAAACCTCCGTCCACTTCGCCGCTTCATGAATGAAGAGGGGTGGCGGAGACTTCGACTTCTTGACGAGCGCCGGGTCGGACTGGGTGGCCGGGGGGGCAGTGGCCATCGGGCTGGGGGGACGAGACGCCTGCTGGGAGGTGCTGGCTCTGGGGGCTGCGGAGGTCGTGGCAGCGGGGGAGGGAGGGGAGACAGTCGGGACCACTGTCTTTCTTGCTTTGGGGGCGGACTCCTGAGCGGCAGAGCTCTTCTTCTTCCGCTTACCTTTACCCACAAGGGTAAAGTCGGCGGAAGAGTCTGAGGTACCCGAGTCATTTTCCGAACCGGATTCGTAGTCCATGGGGGGGGGAGTGGGGGAGTCAGGCTCTAAGGTGAGCGGGGCACTCTCGAGTACGTCACTGAAATCAGTGACGTCATCGTGAGTTGGAGAGGGGGGGGAGGGGCCCTGAGGGGGCACGGGGGAGAGTGACTCACGCGGCGGAGGCGAGCTAGTCCTACTGGGCTGGGAGTTTTTAAGGCTCTCCAGCCTATGTAGCCTATAATTGACGATACGGACCAACTCCTGATTGGGGTGGTCCTCTATCAGTCTTTGGACGAGATCCCAAAGGATCGCGTCCACCTCCTTAGGGGGAGGCATTTTGAAGTTTAGGGAGGGGAAATCATATGCCTTAGGGGCAGGGGGGGGAACCTAATCCTAAACTCCTATCAACCTAACTCCCCGGGTGGGAGTTCCCGGGGATGTGTACCCTCCCTGTCGGGTGTAGACAGGGAGGTGAGTACCTAGGGTGTGCCCTAAGCTTGTGATCTCGCTGCCAATCTTATTGTGCAGCGAGTCCCTATGGGTCTTGCGACCGACCGACGAAGCTGGAAGAGAGCGGGGTTAGGTAATTGGTCGCGACTAGGAGGCCCCCCAAGGCCGCGGGTCCAATACCCTTCCGACTTGACCTAGGCCCTGAAGGGGCTAGGTCGGTGTGTCGGGTCAACACCCACTCGGCTTCGTTGGCACCGAAAGGTTTCCACCGAGTGACCACGAGAAACGTGGATTTACCCTGAAGGGGTCACCACGTTTTCTGACAGTACTCGAAATAGAAATAGATATCACTCGGCTGCCTTGAAAAAGGCAGCGTCGGATCAAAAAGTGTAGTCAGCGACCACAGTGACGTCACGGCGAGCGAGACGAGCAGCGAGCGAGCGAGCAGCGATGAGTCACGGAGCAGACGTCCGTCACGGTCGGGCGGCGCGCGCGGAATGATGTACAACCCGTTGCTAAGCGCGTGCCGCCTTTTATAGCGCACTACTTGGGCCAGGAGTTGGAGAGGGTGGTTTCGCTAAGACGGCCTTTCCTGACAGCGAGGCGTCCTCGACCGCATCTGGCCTAGCACCATCACTAGGTCCACCATCACCAGACTGGCCATAATCATCTGCAAAGTAACACATTATTGTACATTTGTTTTCTTGCATTACTTATGTGTCTGAAGCCAAAGAATAGTGAGTATTTGAACTAATGTTGTTAAGTACGTGATAGTGAGCGTGCACTCTCACCACCAGGCACCCAACTAAACAGCAAGGTTTTGGTAATTGAATTATAAATTAAAATGCTTCAGATTACAAAAAAATGTTACAAAATCAGTGATCATAAGCAGTAAAATGGGACTAAATAGCATTCCAAGCAATGGAATTCCGGACTTCCATTGGGTAGAATACTAGTCAAGATAAGTATACAAAGCAAACGAAGCAGATACTCAACCAGAACAGAAGCCAGGAACCATAGGTTCAGGCCAAACAGAAGTCATAAGCCAGAAGCTCAGACCTTACGGAAGTCATAAGCCAGAAGCTCAGACCTTACGGAAGTCATAAGCCATAAGCTCAGACCTTACGGAAGTCATAAGCCATAAGCTCAGACCTTACGGAAGTCATAAGCCAGGGGCTCAGACCTTACGGAAGTCATAAGCCAGGGGCTCAGACCTTACGGAAGTCATAAGCCAGGGGCTCAGACCTTACGGAAGTCATAAGCCAGGGGCTCAGACCTTACGGAAGTCATAAGCCAGGGGGCTCAGACCTTACGGAAGACATAAACCAGAAGCTCAGACCTTACGGAAGTCATAAACAGGAGTCTTCGGATTGCTTACCAGCCTCGAAGAAGGCGGAGCATGCGTCAGGCGTCCACTCGCCGCGCCAAAGCACCATATGCTCGGCAGCTGCCTGGGTTTTTTTGCCATACGAACCAGCCAATAGTTCCAGCTCGTAGCGATGATGTGGCAGTACACGCAGGACCTTATAGGGCCCTCGCATGCCAGAGTCGAGCTTTCCGGTGCTCTGCGATGCCTTGTTGACAAAGACATAGTCCCCCACAGCGTAGGCTCGTGGTTGTCGCCGGTTCTGGTTGGTGTATTCGTCTTGACGCTGCTGATTAGCTGTAAGTAAGTCTGAGGCACGCTGTCTCCTGAGCGTCATAAGTGCTTCTCGGTTAGGGTTACGGTTCTCTAGTGCGACGTCACGCACTAGAGATCTTATTACTGGGGTAGCAGCATCAATCCCAACGAGGAGTTGCAATGGTGAGGCTTGTGTAGTAGCCTGTCTGGTGACATTTAGATTGAGCTGCACCTTCCATAGAGCGTCAGCCCACTGAGAACCTTTATGTCCCACCTCTATACGTAACATATTTAAGACAGTTCTACAGTACCTCTCTACTTGACCGTTTTCTCGATGCATTCCAGGTGTGATGAAATGAACGAAGCAACCCAAGCTACTAACCCAGTCTCGGAAGGCTACGCTTTCAAACATTCTCCCTCTGTCACATATTATAGTACTTGGAGACCCAAACAAAGATATCACATTAGCGAACACCCGTTTTAATTCGTCTGAGTCTTGACGATACATGGAGTACAACAGACAAAATTTTGAAAAGCTGTCAACTACTATCAAAACGTACTTAAACCCGTTAGATTCTGGAAGCGGGCCCAACACATCGGCATGAATAACACAGAATGGGTCATCAGGCTTCGACCAGGACTGAATTGGTTGTTCGGGTGCTTTAGGTACTTTCTTATGAGCTAAACATACAAGGCAATGACTAACGTATTTTCTAACAAATTGCCTAACACTCGGAAACCAAAAGTGACGTAATATTAGATCTGTCGTTTTGTCGGCTCCAACGTGATCATGCTCATCATGGAAAGCTCTTAAAAGGCTAAGCCGGTAACCTTTTGGAATGTAACACAACAAGCGTGGTTCTTCCCCGGTTGGCGTATACTTGTAATACAAGAGTTCATTTTTTATTAAATACCTTGAAGAATCTAATTGACCCTCTCTTAATTTAACAATTAAACTTTGGGTTTCCTCATCCGCAGTCTGAGCGACCTTTGCCCAATTATTAGGATTGCGAATGTGTGATACATTTACGGTTTCAGGAGGATGCCGGCTTAGAAAATCAGCGTGCTGCATCATGGAACCTTTTCTATATTCCAAGGTAAAGGTAAAATCTTGCAGGTAAACCCACCAACGCGCGACACGAGGTAACAAATCTTTTTTTGTTTCAGTTAACTTCAGCGAATTACAATCCGTCACTATTTTGAAGTTGATGCCAATTAAATAATGACGGAAGTTCTGAAGTGCACGTACAATGGCTAGGGTTTCCAGCTCGTAACTGTGATAGCGACTCTCTGCGCCCTGTGTGGATCTACTATAGTAACTAACTACTCTCTTTCGTTTACCGGCATGCTCCTGCAACAACACCGCACCAAGACCGATAGAGCTGGCATCGGTGTGAAGCTCCGTGGGCAAACTTGGGTCAAAGATCGCTAAGACTGGTTCATGGGTCAAACAATGAATAATATAATCACGAGCCACATCTTGTTCTGAACCCCATTTGAAAGGTTCTCCCTTTCTTAACAATCTGGCAATGCAGGCTGTTTTAGAAGCGTACCCCGCGACATAACGCCTAAAATACCCTGCCAGACCCAAAAATTGGCGAACCCCCTTAACATTAGTAGGTTTTGGAGAATTTACCAGCGCCTCTATTTTTCTTGGGCTCGGCCGCACCTGACCATTACCAACTACCCGTCCTAAGTATTCTATTTCGGTAGCTAAGAAGGTACATTTTTTTAAATTAACAGAAAAACCAGCATTCGTGAGAGTACTCAAAACTTGACGTAGCAAGTCTAGTCCTTCAGGAATTCCGTTTGACATAAGGAGCACATCGTCAATATAGGTCAAAACTCGCCCACCTTCAATATGGGGTTTTAAGGTTTTCGATATAATTCTTTGATAAACTATCGGGGCATTAGCTAACCCATAGGGCATTTTCAAGTATTCGAAATGCCCTTCGGGCGTTACGAAGGCAGTTTTGGAAATTGAATCGTCATCCTTTAATGGCACCTGATGAAATCCAGTTGCCATGTCTAAACTGGTAAAGAACTTGAAACAACCAAGCCTATCGATGTGGTCATCGATCAAGGGTAAAGGAAATCGTTCTTTGATCGTTATAGCATTAAGTGCCCTATAATCAACGCACATCCTATCACTCCCGTCCTTCTTCTTGACGAGGATGATAGGACTGGCGTAGTCTGACTGTGACTCACGAATGATTCCCTTTGAGAGTAGGTCATTAATAATATCCCGAACTCTATTTTTCTCATCACAAGAAAGCTTATATGGCCTATGAACCACCGGGGCACTCGCTGTTAATTTTATTTCCATGCTACCCGTATTGACCGTTGAGGTGGCAGTCCCCGTAATGAAAGAACTCGAGAACTCGCGGATGATATCAAGCAAAAGATTCTTGTCATTGCCAACTAACGGCGTTTTAATGTTCTCATACTCAACTGTGGATACGTGCAGTACGGAGGGCACACTATCCAATCTCGTGAGCCGCTGTAGGTTATTACTACGTATGTAGGTAATTCCCTCTCTATCTAATACGTCAGTGCCAATCAAAATCGGCGCCGTAATGCACCCAACTGGGACCACATACAAATCGACTTCCAAAGACACTTCAGGAAATTCAATCATCGTTGTAACATATGACGTTGATTCAATCTCCTGGCTGCCTATACCTCTCATTGAACGATACGTTGGGATTCGATTGAAATTAAAATATTTAAGAACAGACTCTAAAATCAACGAGATATCAGACCCGCTATCTATCAAAGTGTCTACATGAACCTTTTGAATAACAGCAGACATTATGTTGTCTCGTTTCGATTGACACTTGAGCAAAAATTTATCTTGGCCGATTTATTTTGATTACGTTCTGTTTCAGTTTTTTGTTTCGAAAAGCACGTATCAATTAAGTGACCGTTACGTTTACAATATGTGCAAAACTTGACTGATTTATCACCCGATGTTGGAGGCTTTGACGTTGCGGTATCTGCTGACGATGGCACATTAGTATCAAGTTTAGGTTTTTTCCTGCAGTCATATTTCGTATGACCAGCTTTATGACAATAATGACACACAATTTTACCATCTCCCGATTTGGTTGCTTCGCGTTTACGCGATGATGACGGACCTACATTGTTTGAGTGGGAAGTATTGTTTAAACTGCGCATCTCGGTTTTTGGTTTTATATATACGGACAAGAATTCGACTAAATCTTTTATTTGAAGTTTCGCATTCGTTACCGCAGCCTTTATTTGAGCATCAGTAATACCTCGCACAATTATTGCAACTTTCAACTCGTCAGACAAGCCCTTTACAATATTAAGACGCAAAAGAGACTTGCGAGCATATTCGGCGTATGTCGGGAATTTATTTGAATTGTTACACATAACTTCAAATAAAATTGTAGCGACATCTACATTGCGTGGGCACAGTGATCGAAATTCTAACTTAAAATTACTCCACGAACGATCATTCGTTACCCAATCGTTAAGCCATGACTTCGCGTCACCACGCAAACAACTTCCTATGCGCCCTAGACACTCGCGATCGTCCCATTTATTTAAATCACGGGCGCGGTCTACCTCTGAACACCAAACGTCAAAGTCATGCAGGTTAGGATCGAATGGAGAAATATAGAAATTATGCGATTTCGCCTGAACTAAGCAAGACAATGCGCCAACGAGCTTATCTGTCACGTCACTATCCCGGTCGAGCGTTCGCGACTTCTGCCTAGTAACAGTTTCCTGCCCCCGTGGGCTATGCTCCTCAACAGGCGTAGACACGTGACACGTTATCGAGGTCGGCAAACGGCTCTCAATAGAGTTCAAGCGAGCTAATATTTGACCTAAGGCCTGATCACGCGGAGAATCACGGCGGCTATATGAGGTATCACGACGTCTATGAGCATTACGTGGACTACGAGACACATTTCGGTATCTCGAAGAGGTACGTTCGCGATTATGAGAACGTTCACGGTATCTACGCGGTGAAGGCGTGTAATTGCTCCTTCTGGAACCATGGCTACGATTACGCGATCTATTTCTCAACGTTCGAGAACGATTACGATGCGATCGACGCGAATCGCCTAGTTTTTCAGCACTTGGCGAACGTCCGTCGGCATATCTTAGAAATTGAATGTAATGTGAAACACCCGCCGATACGTACGAAACCACAACAAACCAAACTTGCAGTAATTAGGTCAAATTCAAACACTAACTGACATTTAGTTAATTTAAAACAGATGGCACAAACAGCACTAAGCACGTGGTCTATCCCACTTCTGATCTTAGAAACCAGAGGTGAAGGCAGTTTTTTAAAAAAATATACGCACAAGTATTCCTAAAATTATTTTATTAACAACCAAAAACTTAATTACCAAAATAACAACAAATGGAAATTGAAAACTATGACCTCCGAAACACTAATTACTGCAAGTATCTAAAATAATTACGAAAATACGAATATAACGTAAATGCGAGGGTAGCGATGTTCAACCGTTGCCGACCGGAAACCGAATGAACCCGTTGCTTTTTTTTTTTTTTTTTTTTTTTTTTTTTTGATTTGGACCACTCGTAGTTCACCTCTAGACGGGTGGTTACTACTTAACCGGGCTAGCCTGTGGTGGCCTCAGAATGACTCTAAAGCCCCCAGCCAAGGCAACTAAAAGTACTTAACCTACAACTCTGCTCACTGGGGGCACCCCCTGTGGGGTTCGGGCCTCGGCTCAGTGGCATCGTTATCGGGAGGGCAGCAAGGGACAGGCTGGGTCATGACATTATTTAGGGGGTTTAAAGCTAATGGCTCAGCGACGCGGGCTGGCTCGTTAGGCAAAAGACGGGGAGCAACAACAACATTGCTATTATTACTGGGACGTCGCGCGGGGCCTCGACGGCGAGGCCGGAAGGCGGCGGGTCGCGGTTTGTGTGCTTGTTTAAGAGTACTGGTTTCCCTACAGCTCTCTTGTACAAGGGTGATTGGGTCATCGGGTTCTAGTAAGGTATGCCGTGGACGGCGGACCTTACTAATCTGGGAGGGTGAACCCGTTGCTAAGCGCGTGCCGCCTTTTATAGCGCACTACTTGGGCCAGGAGTTGGAGAGGGTGGTTTCGCTAAGACTATTATACTTTACATGCTATCTATACTTATAATATTATGTAGCTGTAGAGTTGCTTGTTAGTTTGGTTGAACGCTCTAATCTCAGGAACTACTGGTACGAATTAAAAAATCTTTGAGTGTTAGATAGCACATTTATCGAGGAAGGCTATAGGCTATACAACATCACGCTACGATCAATAGGAGCGGAGCATTAATGAAAAATGTGAAGCAGATGAAGTTGCAGCTATGATGAATAAGTCTGAAATCTTCAAATAGCTTTGAAGAACCGCGATGGCAGTCCTATTCCTTTTGCCAGTCGTGGTTATTATGGCAATAATCGACTGCTTATTTTAATCATTTCAGTCGAAAGACGTCCACTGCTGGACGTAGGTCTCCCGCAAAAGGGGGGGTTGCCATAATCGCCACGCTTGGCAGGCGGGTTGGCGATCGCAGTGTTTGCTGTTGCGTTTTACAAAGAAAGCGGCTGTCCATTCTCTGGTGATGCTCTTATTCCAATAGTACATTGGTAACGTGTTTCAATCCTGATTTTAAGATACAACTTCAAACAATAATCCCAACTCTCAGCCGATTTAACGACTATCTTGCGAGCAGTCATAAACTCGTAAATAAACGTTGACTTTATGGTTCCAAATCAGATCTAGCATCCGCAATCTAGTTCAAATGTCCAATCATCAAATAGTATGTATTGTAAGATATTGTATGTATTTTATTGTTTCAGACAAGTATTGTGTATGTTATTTCCTGGCCTTATTCCAAGTAACGTGGGATAAAGACAGGAAGATGATGATGATAACTGTTATGTTGCAAGGTAAAGAAGATTGAGTTGTTGAATTAATAATAATAAAACAATAATAAATCTCTTTATTTTCAGGCTACTTTGGCCCATAGATATATACCTTACAAAGTAACATATATATAATAATATACAGATTGTGTTAGTATATAGAAACTTAAAACCTATGTTAGTAGAACACTTCACTTCACTTAGCACTACGTCATTGTGCGTTCTGGTGGCACCAGTCCGCGGAAGCGACGGAACACCACGTCCTGCGGCCAAAGTCATTCTCCATGACGAGTTGCAGAAAACATGTTGGTACGCGCACCACGAACGCCTTGAAGTTAACGTTGCGGCGCGATTCCAACAGCTGCACCCTCGGCGCGTGCTTGATCTTTTGGCGCACGTACTCCACGATGTCCTCAGCCTTAGTGGTGCCCAGAATTGAGGTTGTTTTACGGCCTGAATGCATTGAGTTTACAATGTAACATTAGATGCATACGTTTTTCAAAATATTCTTTGTACCTTCGAGTTTGAAATTGCAACAGTTTCCATGGATGTTGGTCGCATTGAAAAAGTAACCGACTTACAATCCTTACTAATATTATAAATGCGAAAGTAACTCTGTCTGTCTGTGTGTCTGTCTGTCTGTCGCGCTTTCACGCCAAAACTACTGAACCGATTTAAATGAAATTTGGTACACAGATAGTCTAGAGCCTGAGAAAGGACATAGACTTTTTATCCCGGGAGTATGTTCCCTAGGGACCACTCGGGCGAAGCCGCTGGCAGAAGCTAGTGTAAACATAAATCACAATAAAATAGTGCAGCCAACACGCCAGATATGTCCGTAAAATTTGAATCCTATGAAAACCGGTTCTAGAGGGCCGGCCTGACTTTTGGATAGTTTCTAGTTGAGTACAGTTCAGCTTTCTCAAACTTATAGAGAGTGCCTTTAAAACAATGAAATGACAATTGTGACGATCACCATAAATTTTGATTGAAATCCAACGTGTTCATATACGATTATGACTATCTCAAAATGAACACAAACTATGACAACCAAAAGATTCTTCAAAAAGATAGACCATTCCTAAAACCGGAAACTCAGTCTATCTTTTAAGAGCATCTACTTAATCATTAAATATAACGATACCAGTCAATATTCAACAATCTCGAATAAAAATCTATAAGCTGAAATAAAAGATGCTCGATAGGCGGCGCTTAGAACATCACTAGGCAGCGAATTAACCCGACTTCCTGTATTAACCCGTCCGTCTCAAGCTGAAGTCGCCGACATATTTAATCTGCAAACTACATAAACATGGTACCTTTTTAATAGCACCAGTGTGAGCATAGATTGTAGAACATCACTCTAAGTGAGGAAAATGATAAAATTCAATTTTCTTGGGCATCTTCTATGTGATGGGGATATTTAGTGACTGGTCTACTGAAAGGTTGTAATTTTCAAAAAGATTAATTAAACTGCCTTTAAAACAAAAAATACGATTTTTGTCACACAAATCTACAACCATTAACTTTCTATCTTTTGTGGTGTTAAATAGTTCCAAATAGATGGTAAAGAAAACGGAGGACGCAGTCAGCCATCACTTTGTACCGCCTAGATGCTACAACATTTATTGTACTGTTGAATTGATACTAATAATTTATTTATGGAAAAAAAATACAGCTGCTTTAATAAATACTACCTAACTATATAAACTACAAATAAAAATAAAAGCTCCCAAATAAGACAACCCTAAAACATTTCGTCAAAAAAATCTTCGTCGCTGTCGACTGTAAGTGTGCCCAAAAGACTGGCGGCATTACCACGTTGTATGGCAATGCTTATCCTCTGACCAAGGTAAAAGCCAGCCTTTGGGTCACGGGAAGCGACAATTAGGCGTTTGTACAGATATTTAAATAACGTATGAGCACTCGGACCCCACGGGCCAAAAGTTTCAACCCCAAACGGCTCGAAATTGCAACTTCCAACTAGGCTGTTATAAGTCCGCCGTTTCAGGTTCTCTGCAGCCGCAACGGAAGCACCAGCACAGCACGATGAGCTAGGAAAATGGGATGGCGCAAGAGTATCGACAGTAGTAGCGTCCCACACTAATGGCCTACCCATCTTCCATGGGAATAAAGACATGCCGTCCGGTCTCTTGTCATTGTCACGAGCCAGGCCATTGGGTTTTAGTACATTTCGAAAGACGACGGCGACAAGAGCACGTTGGAAATTGATTAAATGACGAAAACTTTATGAATGAGCGCGTCGTATTTTGTCAAAGAGCAATGCTTCCATTTTTGGCAAGCCATTCTACACAAATGTATATTTTACAGTACTATCATAGACTGTACTGTTGAAAATAATTCTAACAAGAATTTTTAAAAACGATTTCTTTCTAAAAAATGGTACTCAGACACCAATCAGCTGTTGCACGTAAATACTTTAATTTCTAGATGAGTATAAAAAGCGAACACAAGACAGCATATTGTGTTAAGTATAAAAAGAACGTAAATTATAGAGTACTGTAATAAAATAGAGACTTAAACGGTTCTTCTCTGGGCGCTTTTATCGCAGAGTGGCGCTTAGGGATGCCACAGATTTTTCCTTAGAATATTTTTTTATAAATTGAAAATCTTGTAGGTTCACACGTAGTTTCGTGCCGAAGGTTTCTGATCTTCATTTTAGATTTTATGATAAAATTTTGGTATCTATCGATTTTGATGTTCAGATCATGTTTTTTGTAGCATGTTACCTTATATTTTACGTGTAAGTAGGCATTATAAGTTTGATGATATAAATAGAAGACTATATTAAAGGTAGATATAATTCGGAACAACTTTAAATTGCCACATTCGCGATATCGTAAATCGACATTGTAGATATTTCTAAGTCCTAGATGAAGTAGAAAACACTATCTTTTCCATGTACCTACAGTATAATAATGCACAGCAGAAATCGATGTTAACAAAAGTACATGTAAATTGCCATTAGATACCTTGATTAGATTTACTATTTTGTTAATGTTACTATGTTGTTCATAAAACCATGGTACGAATGTCATCATCTTTCGAATTTCTGTGTATTGAATTTGAAAATAAGCGGAAATAGTAACTTAATTATAATAATTAGACAAAGAGCCTTGCGGAGTTTTTAATGGGAATTGATGAGTACTCTAAAAATGTGACCCATTATTTTTCTATGTCATTAACAGTTTTCGTAGCCCACGCTAAAGAATGACTTTTATATGCCAATATTTGAAACCTTCAGCAACAACCAGTTTCATATTTCAGCCAATTTACACAAATCCATACATGTAGATTCAGTATTTATAAACCAATCACTAATAGTCATTAAACAATAGCTCATGTATTATTTACCGCCACCCCTATTGGCGACACACTCCTGTTTTATTTATGTAACATGTGGTGTTGTCCCTGTGTGCACTATGTACTATGCACATAGTACAATATCGCTCTACACCCTCGGCATACTACCCACAACTCTCTTTTTTGTGGCCACGTTATTTGCTGCTGTTGCTTTTCATGAAACTGAAGCCTGACAAGGAAATATTGCAAATTATGACTTTTTTCCACTTTTAGTTCGTCATTTTTTTTTTGTCTGTGGCGATAATAATTTTGAGATTGGGAAAGTATTATGTTAGACATGTTAGTAGACAATGTACGTGATAACCATGACCAAAATAATTACATGGCCTTTAGTGTTGCTCATCTTAAATACGTAAGTATGTTGTGGCATTCAATTACGGCAAAAACTTGTCTGGTGTTTGCATTTGCTATTTTCAGGTAAAAAGAATACCACCATGACTTGCACCTAGTAGCTAATTTTATAAATATGAATCGATAAAATAACAAAGAGCCACAGCATGCGATAGTCAAGCAACGTGGTGGTCCGTCAAGAAATATTTCATAAGATTAAGTTTCCTTTGAGCTCGATTAATTAAAAAAAAATAACTGTTGCTACAGAAAACGAAGACGTGAATGCTTTCTATTTAGAAGTGAATCAGATTCAAATTTTTTTTTCGGGGAAATCTAAATCAAAAGTTATTTCGATTTTAAAGGTACAAATCAGCAACTGTGTTCTTTAAAAAATCCTTACTAATATTATAAATGCGAAAGTAACTCTGTCTGTCTGTCGGTCTGTCTGTTTTTATATCTGTCTGTCTGTCTGTCGCGCTTTCACGCCAAAACCGCTGAACCGATTTAAATGAAATTTGGTACAGAGATAGTCTAGAGCCTGAGAAAGAATATAGGCCCTAGGGACCACGCGGGCGAAGCCGCTGGCAGAAGCTAGTTGTAATATATTTTGTTGCAAATGTGCCCTGTTTTATAAACAAACGATAAGTATTGGTGTACAATAAAGTGTATAATAAATAAAGAAATAAATAATATTATTATTATTTAATTACTGATTTCAATCAGTATTCACCGTGAAGACGTTACACAGACAGAAACTTCGCATTTATTATATTCATTCCGCACTCTCCTACGAGGAAAGATGCCATAAATTTCCCGATTACCTTCCGAGAAATACGACTTCCAATATAATTCAGGCTCAAGAAAACCTCTCTGAATTTCAGGCAAGTCTTTACAGTAACACAAAATATGATTTTCACAGTCCGATGGATACAAATTTGAAAGCAGGTCTCGAAAATACGAGCGGCCTATTTATCATTGTTGGCTTATTAAATAAAGTTATTGATAACACTTCTAAGACAGGGCTTTCCAGGAAAGGTTCTGTTTTCTATTTCATTTTGAGGAATTGCTGTGATTTCTTGAGTTCTGAGTTTGGGCTCCATATTGATGGGCTTTTGCGAATTTTAGGACTTGAATTTGTGTGTGTGTGGACACAAATGTCAAATTATTTCGTTTTATTTGTTTCTGTCAAGTCCTTTTGTTTAACAGATTTATTTAAAGTAATTTTGTGACTCTTAAGTACGTTGGCACCATTAAAGATGAGTTATCGTCATGGAACGGGAATAATTCACCAACCAAGCGTTTTTCTTAAACAAAATATTAAAACAGCAAAATAATTTGAAAAATCACAAGCGAAGTTTTTAACGAAATAAAAAATCACGGACCCATTTCTGTGACATTAAACGGTAAATACAGGAACGTAAACAAAATGATACTTTCAGAATGAATAGGAACATTTGAGAAGATATTAAAACCCAAACACGTAATTATGAGGAGTACCTACATTCAATAGAAAATGTTTTGGTGACTTTTTACGAGAAACACCTATATTTTACAAAGGCGACAATAACTCTCCGGTATTATTTCTAGACTGACATTTCAAGTGGAATGAAAATACTCACGAAGGTCAGGTGTTTTCGTACTCACTTGGGAATGAGCAAAACTTGAAAGTGGTGGGGAATTTTAGTTTCGTTCTGACTTGGTGTCAAACAAGACTTGGTGTCAAACAAGAATTGGTGTCAACAAAACAACCTTTTTCAAGCCATTATTAAACATGCCTTGATTCATCGTCATATCAGCCGAAACACGTCTACTGCTGGATATGTCCAGCAGTGGACGTCTTAGGCCTTCCCCAAGTGTCGCCACAACAACCGGTCTAACTTTGCGACTCGCATCCTTCGGCTAACCGCGATCCTAACCAGGTCATCGGTCCACCTTGTGGAAGGCCTTCCAACGCTGCGTCTTCCGGTACGCGGGCGCCACTCCGGAACTTTTCGGCCCCATCGACCATCTGTTCTGCGAGTGATGTGGCCGCTGCCACTTCAGTTTGGCGATCTTTCGGGCTATGTCGGTATCTTGGTTCTCTTACGGATATCATCATTTCTAATTCAATCACGCAAAGAAACTCAAAGCATTGTCCTCTCCATTGCCCTTTTTATGACTTTAAGCCATTGTGAGCGAGCCTTGTTTCTTATTTATTACGTATTCGTCGCATGATCTTGCAAGCAAATTTTGAAATAGCTATCCCAAACGACTGAGCTGATGCATATGCGTTTGTTTCGGCTACAATGCATGGTTATGTATGTGACTTTCTTAATCCAATATGGCGGAATTCCAAAGATGGCGGACCAGGTATTTTAATGGGTGTTAAATGAATGGGTTTGTTGAGAGATTTAAGAAAGAGACGGTTTTAAAAAGAAAATATATTATATTTTTTGTTGATATTAAGATAAATATAACTACTAATATCAAGAGCAATATTAAATTTTGATCAAATCGCATACCTCTTGCAAAACTTTGATGATGATTGATTTTAACTTCTGAAACTGGTTTATATTCCACCATTTATAACCTTTACCATCAAAATACAATAATCCTACCATCAATCCTATTCTCAACGAATTAATTACGAACCACAAAGTTTATCTCCTCAATTTCCTTTAACAGAGTACCTTTAAAATATCTTACGGTCTCTAAAAGCTTTATTTTTTCATCAGTACATTCATTAGCATAACTTGCTTCTGGTTAATCTCCAGCCTCTTTCCCAGTGTCGGCAAAATGAAAATTTTATGGTCCATCGCTAATCTTCAGTCATTATGATAAAACCTACCTATCTGTAAAAACTGGGGGCTCTAACCTGACTTTTTTAAACTGCATCACGTTTATGTTGTCTATAAAATATTTAATTATAAGTCTCGTTAGCTGAGTCAGATGTTTTATGTGTTTTCTTCTTGTTTTTTCTTAGTTGTTTCGTTACTAGTTTAAGGAGTTGTTTTGTTTGGTTAGAGTAGTTTTGCAAACCAATTTAGAGTTTTCAGCTCGACAGTTTTTTGACTTTTAAAACTACTTATAGCTTTTAAACTATAAACGTCTTCTTTTAGAGTCAGCGGTTGAGTGAGCCATATATTAGTGTGCCCTATGTTTCCATACATCTGCGCTTTGGCAGACTTAATGTATGTCATCGATGCAGCAATTAACTTAGCCATCTACTGAGCCAAAACAATCAAAGAAGTTAACCTTTGACTTGAAAATAGAGAAGATTTTAAACTACCTAATCGTTAGTGACACTGATACACCACCATCCCACCACCCACCATCTGCAGACCTTCTTAAAAGAAGAATATTTTGACGTTTCGGAAGCGAAACACGACGCCGACATCGTTACGTGTATAGTTATAGTTTTAATATGGTTTATATTATTTTGTGTATTTTATTTTATCTATGGGCCTCAGTCACTTGAAAATGATTGTTATTTATTTATACTGGAAGGAAAACTCTCGGCATTTTACATACTTCCAGTAACTAATAAACTACCAAATCCAGAAATGTAACATTCTAAACTACTAACAAATTCATGCGCAGCCTTTGAAGTATTCCAAGGTCAAGGCCCTACACTTTCTCGAAACATTGTTTACTATTTAAAATATTAATAAAACATTAGTAAGTCGTATTGTCTGAATATTAAAGGGCTATCGAAGCCTTGACAGTGAAGCTTCATGAATTATTTAGCTGTAGAAGAACAACTTTTGTTTTTAACGGTACAGGATGAGTATTATATTAGAAATCGACTTTAAATTTGGTTATACTTTAATAGGAAGAAGAAGAAAATACATATTAAAAGAAACGTATTACTCTATCGAAGAATTTTTAAAAGATAAAATATGACATTACCGTTACCATTGACATGCATGTTAAAATGACTTATAATTGATTAATTAGATATTGATAATACATTTAGTTGACATTATTTACATACAATATGATAAAATATGACATTTAATACAATTTACCAGTGACATACATTTAAAAAATGAATTATAATTTATTCATCATTAATTTATAATACATTTAATTGACACTGTTTACTCGAACTTGACCTTGTATTGTATAGATTCAAATTTATTGCTAAAAGCTAATTTATTTGTACACCAATTTCATTGTTGTCCTAACAATGAAATTGGTATACAAATATAGAACTCGACTAAAATATTTACATAAGACCATTATTTTAATACCTGTGCTCACAAATAAAGATTGATTGATTGATTGATTGAGACCTCACTAAAGCCAACCCGGTGGTCACTATCAGTACATGAACCGTGTGCTATTAAAAAACCACACCCACAGCTGGTGAGTTTGTTGCGACACTTCTTCCCTAACTAAGACACTAGGAAGTGGTAACGGGATTTTGCGGGACTGGCTTTATAGCATAGCGTTTGACCGCAGCTTCGTACGCATATCCCGGTCCCGTAAGAATTTCAGGACATCCTCTCTTTGTGCTCCTTTACATTCCCCAAGGAACCTATATACCAAAATTCTTCAGCTTTCTACGACCAGTAGTTTTGGCTGTGCGTTTTCTGTCACTCAGTCATTCAATCACTATCAGTCAGTAACGGAAGAGTTTTTACCTACGTTGGTAAAGCCAGTCCCTCAAAACGCCCGCCCGAACTTTGACGTTCAAAAGTGTTGGCACTAAGCCTCATTTTTATAAATGATTTTTAACCGACTTCTTTTGACTTCTTTATTCTTTTGTGCAACTAGAGACCTGTGTCATTATTGAAACGGAATTAGAAAATGTTTACCAATGCATGTATGAAATCAGTGCTACATTTTGTGACCTAAGGGTATAATGCTATCTCTAATAGCTAAACAGAAATGTTAGATGTCATTTTGGACATAATCTACTGGTAAGTTGTGAACGCCTGGAGCTCATTTGACAAAACGTTCATTCGTGCCATCGAAATTTCGTTATAGCTTCAAATGAGACTAGTTTGTTTTAACATCTGTAACTTTATTTTCGACTAGTTTCTGGCAGCGGCTTCGCCCGCGTGATCCCTAGGGAACATACAATTCCTTCACTAATTAATCGAAAGGAACAAATATAATGTAATATAAACTGAATCACTAGGCTCAATTTGAGTAATAATTGCATTGTCAAAATAACGAGCTTGCTTTCTATGAGAGAGAGAAAGAGACAGACAGAGAAACACGCGCACGTCGCACGGCTTACAACTATAGCAAAAAGAAAATAATTTTAAAAAATAATCGCGCTTAGAGGTAGTCTATGTCGGGTACATTAAGTGAGCCGCATTTGTAAGACGACTAAAATGGCGCCGTGTATACAACGTGTAACAGAATAAACGCAATACCTCTTAAGGGGTCATTAAACTCATGATTACGAACAACTTTCACTACGGGACCAATACTGAAATCGCGAAAAAAAATTGACTCCCTCATACATTTATGTGCGCATAACTCGATAAAATGTACTGAACAGCTGGTTTTTTTTTCGCGATTTTGGGTTTGGTCCCATAGTAAAAGTTGTTCATAATGATGAGTACTATGACCCCTTAAGAGGTATTGCGTTTATTCTGTTACACGTTGTATACACGTCGCTATTTTAGTCGTCTTACAAATGCGGTTCACTTAATGTACCCGACATAAACTACCTCTAAGCGCGATTATTTTTTTTAAATAATTCATTAAGATAATAGGTACAATAAAAATAAATAATGCAGTAGAATTATGAAACACCCTGTTAGTAACGTTTACGAGTCAAAACTATGTCGTCATTTAATTCCACGCCGTCATTGGAACACAAGGCTCGGACTGCGCTCGCTACAGGGTGTTTCAAACTATGTCATGCGTCATGATAATGAATATTTTTTTCATTTTGGTCCAAAAAAAAATCTAATGTTCATAAATATATATATTTTTTAAATTAATGTGTAGTAGTCATTGGATAGATGCAGTGGGTGCCGTTGTAAGACAACTAAAATGATCCCATGTGTAGCCTACGTGTTATTCCAGACTATATATAATCTACCTCCGTGCCAAACTTCATGAACATCCTTTCAGGCGTTCTGACGTGAATAAGTAACAAACATCCATCCATCCTCACAAACTTTCGCATTTATAATATTGGTAGGATACGATATTATCCTCTGTGTCTCAAAAAGCACGCTAAGCTGTAGGTCCCAGCCGGTCAATTCTGTAAACATTTCGAACTTTCGAAGTGAAGGCTTGGGTGAAGTGATCACGTATTGAGCTGTCATTCCATCTTGATTACATGGATTGACAGCTCACTTCGTGATCACTTCACTTCGACATGTTTATAAAATCGCACTGCAGTTGTCATTAGTACATCTTTGGTAGTGGGTAGTTAGAAGTCAGAGGATCTAATACCAGTCTTGCCATGCGATTTTCTGGGGTTTACCCAGTTTCTGGGTTGTGATGGTCATATACGCAGTCGCTCCATGCGTGGTCGAGTGGTTTAGGCGTGTGCCTTGTGATCCGGTGGTCGTGGGTTCGATTCCCACGGGAAAACATACTTTATAAAGTTGTTTTCCAGTTTGGTTTGTATATTGCAGACTTGAATCACCTGAATGTCAGATAAAAAAGATGATTCCGTGCTTCGGAAGGCACATATAAGCCGGTGGTCCCGGCCGCCTAATGGCGGTCGTCAAACAAACTATGTCAGAGGCCCTTGAGACGGTTAAGAAACTCTGACACTAGGGTATGTGGGGTCGTTAGACTTTACTACCCACACGATAAGAAGAAGAAGAATACTAGTACCCCACTTTATTCGGTTAGACTGGAGGCCGACCCAAATATAGTTGGGATAAGGCTAGGTGGATTTAAACTTCATTGCCTTAGTAGATTTCAATACCACTACTAGCAAGACCATCAATGTTTTTCAAAGCTTCACTTGAATATTTATAGCACCTGCTTTTATTTTATCATAGCTTTTGTCGTCGACTTCGCCTGCGTTTTAGTCGAAAATAACCCCAAGGGAACATACTCCCGGCTATAAAGGCTATGTGTTATCCCAGACTATAATCTATGTACATAATTTCATCTTGATCTGTTTAGTTGTTCTGGCGTGATTGAGTAATAAACATCCATCCAGTACTAGCTGTTCCCGGCTAGGGTTGCCGAATTTGTTCGAAAGAGTCACCGTGGCCCTGGAACGCAAAGGCATTAGGAGCAACACGGATGGGTTTTAGTCAGTAAGAGTCTGACACTCCCTTCTGCTTCGCCCAGAGCGGGAGGAGTCAACAGATGATTTCCCATCCATAACAAAGTACTAGCGCATATGCCGTTTTTTCCCGTTCCGGAAAATCTTCTTTTGGTGCTCCCCTACACTCCTCAAAATTCAGATTTCTACAACCAGTAGTTTCAGCTGTGTGTTGTCTGTCAGTCACTCAGTCAGTCACTAGTAATGGAAAAATCATATATATTGAGATTAAGATTTAAACCTCAATGTTCTCGTCCAAAACCTTTTGTATCTCCGCCGTTTCACGCCAGGTGGCGTCTCGTATCACAGTTCCCAGAACATTACCCACACTTTACGATTTATTATTTAGCGCGTGGTTTCTTTGCGAAGTTACCTTCACAGTTTAGAAGCGATACATATGTAAATATGTTTGTGAAACATTGTTGTTATAACGAATGGGCTGTTTTGAACAATGAATATGCTTTATATTTAATTGTGAATACAAGAGTGGTGGAAACGCTTAAGTATTGCAAGATTCATATTTATTTATTTATTTATCATATCATCGTCGTCATAATTTCAGCCAATTGCCGTCCACTACTGAACGTAAGCCTCTCCCCCAAAGATCGCCAACCATCCCGGTCTTGAGCAGTCCACATCCATCCGCTGCCAGCCACCTTCTTTAAATCATCGATCCATCGTGCCGCAGGGCGGCCCACTCTACGTTTGCCCAAACGCGGTCTCCACTCTAACACATGTCTGCTCCATCGACCGTCTGTCCGTCTGCAGACATGGCCGGCCCACTTTCACTTCAGCATGCTGATTCTACGCGCAATTTCGGTGACTTTAGCTCTCTGGCGAATAACTTTGTCGCGAATTCTATTCACCAGAGAAACCCCGAGCATTGCTCTCTCCACAATTGCACAATGTAGGGACAAAAATAAGGGGTAACTTGGTTATAATTAAAATGTGTGCCTCAAACCGTACCAGCAGTGCTATTCTGTAAACCTTTTACCTCTTACCGTGTAAGCTTAGGTGCTGTAAACGTAGTAGTGAGTTGTTAATCTATGCAAACTAGATGTAGAACTTCACTTGTGACAATTCACTTCACGCTCACTCCCACTTAAGCTTGGTAAGAGTTGTGGGCAGAATATACCGGCAGGTCAGCAAAATGCCAGACAGCTAGAACTTACCCGATGCTGGTTTTCAACTGTACCTTACGTTGAATGTTCAAATACAAATCAGTTTTGTAAGGTGGCTAGCCAAGTCTACAATCTATGAAGTTTTCAACTAATTGCTAAGTCTATCCAAAGGACATTGTTACAAATTCACCAGACCTATTACCTGTTCTAGTATTCTTTACAATAATTGCTTTCTGTAATTAAAAATATCCTAGATTGATTTACGATCTGTCTATCATTGAAAAAGTCACCTTGCTCCACACCTTTCCAAGTTAAAACACGGCTGAATTAAATTACCCAAAGTTATAAATGGCCGCATCAATAAATCCAATCAAAACTTTTGAACACTGAAACAGTCAATCACTGCTCACAAAACCGAAAGACGGCCATTTGTGCATCAGATATAAAGAGAAGTATACCAACAGGTGCAAACAAAGTTGTGGTATAAATCTTGTGCGTCGTGATTTACGGTGCAACTTCGGGAGTACGGGTCCAACCTTCAATGCTCCGCTAGAATGTATGGCAGTTCCAACTTCTCTCTTTTTTAGGGTTCCGAACGTACGTAAAAACCGAACCTTTTAGTGATCACTCGTACGTCTGTCTGCCTGTCTGTCGTGTTGATTTTCTCCGAATCTAGTGAACCGATTGAGTTGTTTGGTACATATATGAACTTATGTGATTGTTTTTATAATTTTTAAACATTCCATTTTGAAATTCATAAAGAAAATTGCTGAAAATTTATCATTCTACCTCATCTTATCTCCGAAATCATCAAAATAAAAAAAAAGGTTTTTTATAGAATACAGGAAAACTCATAAGAATTTTTGAAATAAAATATTTTAAAGATTTTATCCGTTCGAAACCCTTTGCACGCATGTCCGACTCGCTCTTGGCGAGTTTTATATCGTTTCGTGTGTAATTGGAAAGAGAATCGCTGAAGAAGAGCTGTTGGGGATTATCTTTATTTATGTGGATTCAGAAACTTCTGCTGGTATTGATTGGAGAGAAGAGGGCGTGGGACAATGACTTGAGGGTGAACGATCTCTGCCTATAAGTTTAGATAGGTGGTTCCGCTTCAGTGGTTCAGTGAGCACATTATTTCCCCCAATAAATTAATGTCGTGAGTGTTGTTTGATGTTGTACAAACACAATGTGGCAAGCTTTTATCATGGCTGTATCCCCAGACGCTTAAGCAGAGTTGTTCAACAGTCAGGCACAAATCCAGATTCCGGGTTGCCACTGATAAATTCAAAATTCAAGATGAACCCAAAAACACTTTACCGGGAATCAAAGCCTCATTGTCATCAATTTTAAAAGAATAAATATATATAATAAATAATAAGTAACCGGAATAAATAACCGGCTAGTAAGCGTATTTTTGGATTTATTCCATGAATTCAAATCACTTTAAATTTATTACAAGAACACGCCTAGATACTGTCGATTGCCTCACAATAAAATTCTATATGTCAGGCTTCTATCATTTTTAAAATCTTGTTCTAAATTCGAAAGCATCTTGAAGTATTTCCAGCTAACCTACTACTCATGCAACCTTATGGTTATCTTATCAGCGAGACAGATCCTTGCCACCTTTACATATTACAAAAATTAAAAATTAATTATTGTAAAAGAAATCCAACACATTCAAAACAAATACCCTTAAATAAATCTTAAACAATTTTTAAAATAACAGCCGACTCTGAAAATGTCTAAATCATTTAGCACCCAAGAAGAAAAATCCTAAATACTCACCAATAAATCTTTTTGAAATTACAAAAATAATTTTGAAATCGTACTTGCTATAACGCTGATAAATAATTGATCAAATCAGCTCGAGGCACGGCACCTCAGTTCAAACTGCGGTCATTAACTCGGCTTCACCTAATGAATTTAGAGAACTATTAAATTCTCACTGATTGAAGATTACAACTGAGCTGATTTATTTTAACTTTTTCAGTTCAATGTGAAAAGTTTTATTATTTGATGGTTAAGGTTTAATTGCACTAGAAACGTTTAGGTGAAATAGCTTGAGGGTTATAATTTTTTTAAAGCATTGCCCCACATTAGGAAAGATTTAATTGCTTGTGTCTTATTTTTAAAAGTTCTGTAGCCAGTACTTACTGCTTTCAATTTTAACTCGGATCAGAGTTGCTCATACTCATAAAAGATATACTTAGAAATGTAATTGCTGTAATTTAAAGTACGATATTTTCTGTATTATGCAGATTCTAATCACATTTAGAACACAACATTTTATGGAAACCGAGGCAGTGTGAAATTCTATCAGCGATATTATACTGTCGAAAAACCCAAAACGTTGATTGTCTGTCAAATGTCATTTATCATATTGTCAATTTTATACATATTTTATCACAATCGTTGTAGCTGAAATAACGAATCGGTGTTCTTAGGTCATACTGTAGAATAAGCTTCACTAAGTCCTTCAGAATTAACATACAAACAAAAACAAAATCTTAAGATCACGCCTACCACACATAAACACTTAAACAACGCCACAAAAACACATAAGTGGCACTTCTAACATTGCGTTCACACAAAAAGTACATTAAAACTAGGGAAGTGTCGCTGAGGAGCTTTAAAACAAAAAGATCGCGGACACACACTAAATCTCGAGGTAAGTAGAGCGATACCTGCGAACTTTTACTGTAATGGCACTTGGCGAGGTGGGTGACTAATGTTTGGATCGGTATTGGTTTTAAATGTTTTGGTAGATTTTGTTTTTGGGCCGGTACACATGATCCTACGTCACTTTAGAAACTGTATAGCATAAATATTAATGACACTTCGCCTCTGAAGATGAATCTGATGATACATTACCTGTTAACATTTATCAAGTCGTTTGGTCATTTATCAAAGTGTGCCGAAGTAAAAGGCAAAAATACTAGTAAGTAAGTAAAGTATGTAAAAGAGTATCAAGAAGAACTTGGGGATGGCCTTTATTAGTTCAAATAGAGGGATAGTAAGGAATAGAGAAAAACAATACTGAACCACGGAATGTAATATTTTACACCACCTCTTTATTGGTATTAGGACAAATATTAGGAAGCACCCCATAAATTTTGATGATTTTTTCTACATAGCCATTGCGTCACGATCAACTTTTATTAGAATCCAGGGTAAAAACTTTGAAGAAAATAATTGGGTTACTGCACCTGTTTGGTCTATTATGCTCCACAACTGTGGCGTCCAAAAGGGTATTATAGAATCAGAAGTGCCTATCATTTAGTCGGGACCAATTAGAGGTCTTAATGCTACGACCTCTGGGCTACTCCAGGTCAAATTTAGTTGGGGTGAGGTAACTCTGTTTAAATAACTTGATTTTGGTACTTAGAGAGTTATCATGTTAAAGTAACTTTGCTAGTATAGATTTTATCAATGGCCGGTTTCACAACGCTTATTATAAGCTGTTTTTTTCAACCCAGACAGTTAATTACTGTGCAAATGCATCCCCCAAGTCCTTTCAAGAACTCTTTTCTTGGATATACACCAAGGACCCTATTTAAAAAACGGGGCAATGTTAATACGGAACTGCCAGTAAACATACCAGAAGGAACCCGGAGACTGGCAAAAATGTAACAAGTAACAAGTCGACGATTGCCATTTAGTATCTGGTCGTAAGGGAATTTCCGTGGAAGAACGGTCCAAGAATAATCGGTGCAAAATTTATGGCGACAGGTAGAATTTAGATCGGATATAGGTAGTTCAGATACGTTCATATAAATAGTTATAGTACCAACTCGACTAGGTCGGAACATTTTCATGATTTCAGTTTCAGAGCAAAACCCAAGAGGTCACATAAATAATATTGTACAGTGAAATCTGGTTCTGAAAGGTCTTGCAATGGTCACTCCAATGAACAGATTCCTACAGAACGCAAGATTTTCAAGGTTAATCCCGTTTTAGCCCATAAATATTCACCAAAACCCGCCAAACGGTCAGCAGCTTGCAAAATATCAGTACCAAAATACCAAAACGTAAAACCTTCAATACAGTGCAGCTAGATAAGTCTAGTTTTAAACCATTTTCGGTTAGTGTCAATACCCAGATATCGTATATTAAGGATTTTATAGGTGTTAAAGCATCTGACGACAGCTTTACAATGGGCGCAGATTTTATTTAGTGGCGATTTTGAGTGGCATTTGAAGTTTATGGCAAGCCGTGATAAAATGAAGTTTTAAAGTCGTTCGATGGATTCTTTATCGTTGTTCGGTACTTTGCTGATATAATGTTGTTTTATGTCTTCAATGATTAGTGGATCGGAGATTTGTTGAGCGATATTAATATCAAGAGATTTTATGATCGTATCTTTGTAGTTATTGTTTTATGCTTTCATTTTGCTATGCTTGACCATGTTTATCATATTTAGCGCAGTTACAAAAGAACTTGCTTTTTTGATAATGTCAATTATATGGTTATTGGAAATCATGTTTAAGCACCGGATAAACAGATTGCATAGTGACTCCACCAAATATTTTATTCATTAACATGACAATTAAACAAAAATTACCAATTACGCTTTGGTGACAGCTGGCGTCATCGTAAACATCGATCACCGCATGCAGACGGCAAGTTATTAAATGAAAGTGCGAATAAACGGTGATGGATTGCAAATTGTGCTCCTGTGCAAATTAATCCGTATTTTCGTCCGGAGGATTCGAATTCGTTTTATTTGCATCCTCTACAAATACAATAATCATGTAGTTGTCAATACTATTTGTTTTGATTCTAGCAAAAATGAGGAAATTTGCTCGATGTGACCTCAAGGACATGGTATTTATTTATTTATGTACACACAATAACCTTTAAAAAAGATAATTTCATAGAGCACATAGGTACTGCTTATTTCAATAGAAATTTCTTCCAGCAGACCTGCGACAGAAGAGTGGGATAAGAAACGTAGACACAGTCTATAGAGGGACAGAGAAGGAAACTTAAAATAGACTATACTAACTTAACTAAAATACATTATGTATTTTAGTTATCCAATCGTAAATATACACTTCAATAAACAAATAAAGAAATATTCACAAATAGTTTAGCCTAAATACATTAATTAATAAAATAATACATACCTATAATTTATAAAGAATCACACTATAGTAGACAGAAAATGCTCTTTGACTTCTTTTTTGAAGAAAAAAATGTTTTTACGCTCACATGTTTTAGGCGGGAGTGAGTTCCACAGTAGTACTGCATAAAACGAGAAGGAGTGGGAAAATGAAGGAGATTTATGAGATGGGAAGTTTCGGTGAAGTTTGAGGTGGGATCTACACAGCGCATCGGCAGAGCGTGTGAACGAAAAACGATCGCGCAATTACCCAGAATATGCAGAATAAAAGAAGATGTTGTAAAGGGGACAAAATATTCGAGTGTTCCTGAGAAGTCGAATAGGGAGCTACTTGAGATCTTTGCGGAACTGAGAGACATGGTCGTATTACCTCAGGCCAAAAACAAAACGAATTTTTATGTTTTGCAAGCGCTCAAGTTTGTTTAAGAGCTCCGCAGTGGCATCTAGGTAGCCGGCATCAGCTTAATCAATGATCAGCTGCATTAGAGATTGAGCTAAATAAATTTTAGTTTATGATGTTTTCCTATAAAAACGATTACAGAATTCTACTATTCTAACACAGAAATAACTCTTATATTAAAATAACATTGAAAGTATTTAAATGTATTAGTACAGGTTTACATCCCGAAGATATTAACGATAAAATAGAAGACAAAGCGACAAAAGTCTTTAACAATCAACTTGAAAGAAAAAGTACAAAAACCAATTCCGACAACGCCGAAAGCCGATGTAAAGTCAAAGAACGTCTGAATAATAAAGTGTGATCATGTGGAAGGAACAAGTGGGAGGCGATTACTTAAGATCAATTAACAATTTACAGCTGAAATGTAAGTGATGGCTCTTGGCTCTTGGGAACACTCCAATAATACGATATTTCCACTTTGATATTGGCGCTGCCCTTTTCAAAAGGTCAGAGGGTACTTATCATTTGACAAGCTATTAGGGGAAATGATTGTTAAATTATCAGATTCGATGGTTTGAAGGAATACGTTATAACAATGAGATTACAATAACCTGCTACAAAGATAGACATCTAGTAAGTTCGATGTCTATGTCAATATACCTACTATTTTATAGTCCGCCAAGAAATACCTCCATACAAGCTGATAGATAAGGATACAACAAGAAAACCACAAGATCATCAACTATCCAATCCGAACCAACTATTATTAATGGATTCAGCAACAATGCCAACATAAATTTGCAACAAACTGTGAAGCAAGGACAATGGAAACTTGGTTAATCAGTGTTGGACACTACGGAGACCACGGACACAAAGTTTCAGACACAAAAACATGGTCTCAACACTCGAGTTGCCGCGACTTTGGCCCAGAAGTAGCAGTGGATAGGTTTAAATCAATAGATCTTGTGTTATGGAATGTAAACTTTGGTATGAAATTTTCTTTGATTTGGGGTGGTAGAAATTGATTTATTGCTTTTGCTTTGTCACAATCATGTTCTTTACCTATTTCTACTAACGTTTTTTTTTTTAAGGTTTTTTTATAATTTGCCTATTGATATAAAAAATAGCTTTTCATAATATCGACTGTGAGGAGCTGCAATCAAGCTAAGTCCAAGAATGGTAAAGACAATCAATCACGTCAAACAGTGAAGTCAATACCAGTCAAAGACGTCTACACCAGATATAGCTCCATCCCAAGCTTTGCCTCATCAACCCGTCCCTGTTTCCTTCACTACATAATCTGTCTATATACGAGCAGTCAGTCTTTATTCTAATCATATTATGACGTCTTTAATAACTTCCTACCCTTCATAACCTTCTTTACCTTAACGACAATACTTTCCCAATTCATCTCAACTCCTTCACGGTTTACTAAAGTGATACAACCCTCCGCAACAACAGCATCTGCTGGAAACAAGTCAGGAACAGCTACAAACCGCGGCATGTTGGAATTACTACCTGCCATCGAGTTACGTGCCGCGAATATGTTAACACACTTACAAACGCATTTCGATTTAAATTTTGGGTGTTTGGAAACGTGACGTACATTACTTTGCTAATCTTTTTTCTTTCTTTGTTTATTTTTGGACTAGCTTCTTTTCGCGGCTTGGCTCCACTGGAATTTTGGATCTGACGTAGCTTATAGCAATCAGCGATATGATTACGTCAATCAGTGAATTTTTGCCAAAGAACCAACTTTTTCATAGATTAACGTTTATCAAAAAATAAACATAAGAAAACGATATTAACTTCTAAATTTTTATCTTAACACGTTCATTACCATGCCAAAATGTTGAACTTACATAGATGGCCATAATAAAAAATAACCGTTGAATCAAATCTGTACTATTGTATTGAAGTAAAGTTTGTGAGTTTTTGAGGTTGTAGGGGGTAATCTCAGTATCTACTAAACCGATTTAAAAAATTCTTTTATAAATAAAAAGCCACGTTATTTGTGAGTGTTACTAGATATTAAGGCTGGGTTATCCGGGCCTGTTGGCAATGAAAATGCTACCTCCGCCCGCGACCCCTCATGTTTAACACGACGATGTCATACGACGTCCTGCCGATGACCGCCGACTTCTTCGCAGAATAAATACGTCACAGTGCAAAATATTTGCAGTTGATCTACTGAATTGTTTTTCTTTGAGACATGATTTCATCTATGTTACATTTTATCGTTACGTTTTACATTTTATGGCAGTAACTCATGACAGAGGTGGCGAAGGAATTAGTTTTATAATATGTAGTGATCTAGTGTTAGTGATAGTGATGTAGTTTGGATTATGATGATGTTTTTTAATAACACAATATAGCTATGTGAGAAAAAGTAAGTTAAGTGTTTTTTTATTTGGAAGTCGGTTGTATTTTTTTGTATTATTTTTTTTTTCTAAATTGTATTTCTATTATTAAAGTAAGTGCCCATGCAATCGATGCATCTTTGCCAAGGCAGTGGCAGCAAATTGATGCCCTTCTTGAAAAAATGAGACCGGAGGCAACAAATTCTTCAAATGGCATTTACGCCTCTCGGATATTGATTTTTTTCCCGCCAAGAGTTATTCAAATTCTGGAAAAGTAGAAGTCTGTAGGCGCAAGGTCTGGTGAGTACGGCGGATGACGAAGAGCTTTCAACCCCAACTCTTGTAACTTGGAGACCGTCTGCTGTGCAGTATGACGTCACGCGTTGTCGTACAGGAGCAGCGGAGACGAGCGATTGACCAAAGCGGTTTGGAGATGTGCAAGTTTTTCCATCGTTGTGTTCAGTTGTTCACAGTACACATCTGCAGTAATGCTCATCCCCTTTGATAAAAAGCTATGATGAGCTAAATGGTTCTACTGTTACGCTTATACTGTAACCATATTCTTTTGCTTTTTGGCTAATAGAGTCGTGCTGCTACAGTTATAATATAAATTTATCGATTAAAATATTCTAAAACATTTTTGGAAATGTCTCCATTGTGGCACATTTCTTTGATACCCAACATGACTACCTATATCACGAAAATTTTTAGGTGAAAATGGTTGCAAACAAAATTTATAAATGATCATCATATCAGCCGAAAGACATCCACTAGTGGACATAGCCCTACCCTAAGTATGCCTCATCGACCATCTGTTCTGTTCACAGCACTTCAGTTTGGCGATCCTTCAGGCAATGTCGTTAACCTTCGTTCTCTTGTTTATGAAATAAATAACTTGAACTTGAACTATATCATCATTCCTGATTCGATCATGCAAGGAGACTCCAAGCATTATCCTCTCCATTGCCCTTTGGGTGACTTTAAGCCTTTTGATGAGGCCCAATGTGAGCGACCAAGTTTCGATTCCATAAGTCACCCATCACATACACTTTCGGCTTGAGACACTGTGGTATGTGAGACGATAAGATACCACGCAACTTCCCGAACGCCGCCTAGCCGAGTCGGATTCGACGGCTGACCTTTTTCTCGAAGTTAGCTCAACCTAACTGGACCGTTTGTTCCAGGTAGACGTTCTTATCTACATTTTCGAGTGTAGTCTCTGATCTTGATAGGAGTGGGTAATTGTTATAAATCTTAAACCATCATTCAAAATAAAAAACAAATACGTATTCAATGATATCTAACTAAATATAGCTATATAGCTGACCCGCGCAACTTCGTCTGCGTCATAAACTGTAATTATTTACGACATCACATTAGAAACCTCAAAAATAACAGTATTTCTCCACTATTCAATGGATGTTATTATACATATAAACCTTCCTCTTCAATCACTATCTATTTAAAAAAAAACTGCATCAAAATCCGTTGCGTAGTTTTAAAGATTTAAGCATATTTTGTTTTATACTATGTAGTGATGATAGGTATGTACTTCGTCGACTTCATCGTATTTATTGCTACCCTTACATTTGTTTTTTGGTTTATTGCAACGGGTCCGTGTTAGTCAGACCAGGCAAAGTCTGTGTCTAGTTAGGTACTAGATGTATCTTAATTCTGATAGCATAGGTAAAGCTCAAAGAAGAAAGCAGTATCTACTTAAAAGCAGTCATATTTTTCTGTTTGACCGCCGTTTTTTGTGCATAATAGAGACCTGTGAGTAGACCTGTGACCTGTGAGTAAGTGAGTAAGTAGTTTTCCTCTGGTCCCAAAAGGAAAAATATCTTATAGTGTGATGGAAATCCGTAGGCCCTGATCCTGTGATGACTATAGGTCATGGCACATTATGAAGGCACCGCAACGGCACGGCGTCGCCTCGAATTTAGGCTACGTCTAGCCACCAGCCCGCTAAATACGCGTCGTCTGCAAGGTGCAAGCTCACACTCCGCACCAGCCTCAAGGTGCAAGCTCGCAGTCCGCACTGGCGGCGATGTGCAAACTCGCCGTCCGCGCACCGGCCGCGAGGTGCAAGTTCGCCGCCCACGCGAGACGAGGTGCAAAGGGCGATGGTGGTGCGCGGCGACGGCACAAATACGAAGTTGTTTCGCTAGCGACTCGGTGTCGACGCGCTGCAAGCAGGCGGTCGACGTGCTGGAAGCACGCGGTTAGGTCGCTTACAGTGCGCGGGTTGACTTCCCGCTGCCGTCATTTTCAGATTGAAATATATTTTACGACACACGGTTTAAGGCTCTAATTTGAATTACAAGTAAATTGCTGGATTGGAGCAGTGCCGTTACGGTGCCGGTATAGTGTGCCATGACTTTATGAAGTCAAAAAGAAAAAAAAATCTTAATTCACACAAGTAGTTTTTAGTTGATCCACACTATCAGTTTTAATAAATAAGAGATGGAATGGAGAGTTGTTTTTTTTTTGTAATCTTTATACTTAAATAATAATTATGAATAAATTAAAAAGGTACCTAATGAAACTCCTTTATGTTAGCTACGTTAATTTATCGATAACAATTTGAAATGTGTCCAACCCTATTGTCAGATGTCAAAAATATCAACAAATCAAATCAAAATATTTTCGTTTTCAATTAAAACAATGTGTATTAAAACAATAATATACTATCAGCATATTTTGCCCGAACTTCTGAATTTTCGTGAGTGTCATCTTTTTCCTATTGTTCCTTTTATGTGCCATTTATATTTTACACAAATGTGCCGCGATTTTTTCAAAAAAAGTGTCACAGGTCTGGCTCCAAACACGCCCCGTGGGACTCTGCGGGGTTCAAAGGCAAGCTATTCTCCAATCAATTTCATTTTTCACAGCTTCAATTCGATGTTTATTAAAAATGAAAGTAGTATACAAAATTTAACCATAAATTATTCTTCTTTATGTTATTACCCTTTCTTACATATAGTTTTTGGAACTAAATTTTCATAAGCTTCCAGAACAATAAGAAAAACATGAAAAAATAGTCAATTTAGCCTCCTCTTCGGATTTTTTTTTGATCGAGTGAAGTTTTCGATATTATGTTTTGAACCACAAATTGTCAAAGTACATAAAGTAAACTACAATATGTATATTTTTTGACTTTCAAAAATCACTATTTGTTTGTTTATTATTGATTCAAAGTGATGAAATATTGGGAATACCTGGCCTTAACCCGAAAAAGACCGCCCAACGAAGAGGACACAGGTCAGCTAGTCGATCATAAATTGCAAGGCGATGAGGCAATTAACGCGTTAATTTGTATGCGGCTTCATGTTATTCATTATTAAGATGAAGAGTCACCAATTATTTAAACATCTGATTAGATGTGGAAATAATAAATTCAAGTTATCAAATCAAATCAAATGTCATTTATTCAAATTAGGATGAGTACCAGCACTTTTTGAACGTCAACGTTTACAAATAGACAGTCCCCCAAAACGCCCGCCCGTCACCACTTCCTAGTGTTTTAGCTGTGGAGAAGAAGTGGCCAACAAACTCCCCAGCAACACATCTGTCTGTTGAGTTAGAAGAACTCGCATTTAAACAATAGTATGCAAAGCTTTATAACAAAGAAAATAATAGACTCTAGGTCAAAAATCTTCAAACATACTGCTATAAAACTATTACTACTGTAGCTGACACCCTAAAAACTGCATCAAGCATTTCTTTTATCCTCGACACTAACCTACTCGCTATCCACATAAACGTAGTTTAATTAAGAACTTCATGTTCCAAATAAGTCTGCTAACCGTTGCGACTGCTGCGAGAAACTCTGCGGTTCGTGAAAATACTTGCATCGCCGGTGACGCTTCGAACGAGTTTCAGGCACACTGAAATTGAAAAAGTAGACAATGAATGTGTTTGTTTGGCATTTTGAATATGTGCAAAATAAAAAATATACGAGGACTTTTTTTAAGGACCAGTATAAGTAGAAGAAAACTAACTAAAACGTTTTTGGAACACATTCATTGTGCGTACAGCTAAGGAGTGTAATTCCCTGCCTGAGTCTGTTTTCCGTGATAGCTACAACCTGGGTGTCTTTCAGTCAAGAGTGAATAGATTACTTCTAGGCAAGCGTGCTCCATCTCCGACCGCATCATCGCTTACAATCAAGTGAGATAGAGGTCAAACTTGTGCCTATCAATAGTAAATAATAACTATAATTGCGTATAACAAACAGAGAGTAAAGTTTTAAGAAATGCCAAAGCTAGATTTTCATAAGCAAAGCTTTATAGTATAAAATATTTGGAATGCTAACTACAAAGGCGGTTGAGTGGAACTAGTTACTACCACTAATTTAATAGATTTTGATTCTGTATTATATTTATTTATTTATTTCTTCTCCTTCTGGGTAAGCTCGCTCCATCGTAGACTTTGTCTCTGTCATCTCTGACCTAGACTAGAGTCAATGCAAACCCATCACAAATAAAAAAAAGAAAATTTAGGGTAACCAACAATTGTTTACACTACATACATTTCTGAATTAATGTCTTGAGTAACATTTGCACGTGCAAAAATTAATTAAAGGTTAACACCACATGCACGAAAAAACGGCTACATACAAACATAATTATTTATAATATCTAATTGGCCTGAAATTATACAATATCACTGAATTTAAAATCTAAAATGAATTTAATTAATTCAGAATTATAACGGGAGACACAGACAATTAAATCACAAAATTTATTTATTTATGATGCAATTAGGTTATAAAAAAAAAACGCGCAAACAATATTTTTAAGATAATAATAAAGCAGATTATAAATCGTTATTCAATGATGTATCAACACAAAAAAAAACATTGACTAGAAAATGACTGATTAAATTACAATTGCTGTAATTAAATTATGAATAAAATTATAAAATGATAATGATTATAAATAGATAAGAAAAAAATAATTAATTAAAATTAAAGACTCGTACACTTAATGTACAAACAGTATGCAACTAATGGCTCAATTCAGTTTTTCTCGTCTCATTGTATTTCATCTAGTGAGATAGTGGTTAAACGTGAGTCTATCAATATTAAAAAAAAACTGTAACATTAAAAATGATCTGTTGACAAATTATTTGCTTCTTGTTTTATTCTCCTACTGATTTGTATGTTAGGGACCTATACCAAATGTAGCAAAATAAACGCAATTTGTCTTAAGGGGTCATTTTACTCATCATTATGAACAACTTTTACTATGGGACCAACACTGATCGCGAAATGAACAATCGCGAAATAAAAACCGACTTCATTAATGAGTTCTGTACTCGACGAAATATACAGAACATCAGATTTTTTTCCAATAGGATCAGCAGACAAGTCACTAACTACGGGTTTTAATGTCTCTGACATAATAATCTGCACCCGTAAAATAGTCGACTCATCTACACAATTTATTTCATTCAAATGCAATGAACAAAGGAAATTAATTTAGCCGATGTTTGTAAAGTCTTCACGTTCGTCAACTGCCTCTTTTGAATAAACAATGGACATAGGCCAGGAGTCTGAGTGCTCTGAATTTATTCAATCTTTTAATTTTACCTAGATCTATAGGAAAATGTTAATAAGGTACATTATTTCAGATTATACGTTAAGTAAGGTAAGATGTGAGGAAAAGAAACATGGAAATTGCTAAATCTGATTTGCTTAAAAGAGTAGATAGAAATAAATCATCATAATACATTCAATTGCGCGGATTGGCTTTTATAAGAGCCATTTCGGACGAGCTTGAAAAAGACCAGCTCAAATCAAAATCTTGTTGCCTCTTTGGTCAAATGGTTGCTAGCGTGACTGCTGTTCATGAGGTCCTGGGCTCAATTCCCGGGTCGGAAAAAGTATTATTGGGTTTTCCATAATTGGATTTCTCAGTAGCAGCCCAAAGTTTTAACTCCGCCTCCTTGCTTTGAAAAACACGTTAAGCCGTCACCCAGTTAAAGGGTTGTAGAGGTCTTTTATGCAACCGCTCCACGTAAAATACTGGTAGTCAGCTGAATCCGGTTTGACTGGAACAAGCTAGGCAGGTTGAGCCCAAATTTTGAACTTATGCCCGGTTGTTGGCAATAAGCTCGCCCTGGCTATAGGTCTCAAACATAACTGCGAGAGTAGATTATAGATCCATGCCTGCCTAACCCTTTGGGGACTACAAGCCTGATCTTGTGCATGGTAATGTTATATCAAAATCACTTTTACACTTCATGGTATTTTTATTTTTAAAGAAATTTTAATAACGGTTGAATTGAGAAATGCAAAAAAAGATTTTCTCCAAAGTTAGCAAATAATAAAATAAGAAGATTTGGTAAAACCTGCTCCCTAGCTCCTAGACTAAAATCATTTATTTATCGTGCACACTGGTCGTTCTGACGTTAATAATGTATTAATGGAGGCACGGTTATTCACTTAAACTGTTGATACACATTATACAACGAACAAATAGAGGCCAAGGGTATTGAAATAAACAAACGCTTACTTACTTACAAGGGTAATCCTATGAGTTAGGGCTCTGGAAGGTGATATTAATATCACTATCACTACAACACTATCACTTTATCACCACGTCACTATCACAACATCATTATCACTACATCACTATCCCTATGTCACTAACAGATCTGCACTTTCACTACATCACTATCACTATGTCACTAACGCATCTGCACTTTCACTACATCACTATCACTTCTCCGCAACAATTATTTCAAAATAAAGTTCCCTCGCCGCGTCTGACTGTACGCGGCTCAAAAATACTGTATGTTGTGTACCAGATTTACGCGTTCGCTGCCATCTTCCAGGATCCAGGATCCACATAATGGGAGGCTTTATTCGCAAGTCGTCCTATAGCAGAACGCCCTAAAACAAGAGAATGGGAAAGGTACAGTCATACCACACATTAATACATGGTTTTTAAAATTTAAAAGTACGTAGCGATAGATTTTTTTACGCGATAATTTCCTAAAAATGGTACTTTATTCAATACTAGCTTCTGCCCGCGACTTTGTCTGATCTTTAGAAATGTGTTTCGATTGAAATTAAGAAAAATGTTGTGATCTTGCCAGCGGCTACATCCGAAAATTCTTTTCCATGATTTTGATCTCGTGGTAGTTTGTGAGTCTTTACCACTCATGATGGTTCCAGCCTCAGAAATACTTATTCCTGATTCTGGCCTCCTGGTAGACTGTGAATTACCGCTTATTTCTACAGCTTCAGAAACACTTCTTCATGATTCTTGGGCTCCTGGTAGTTTGTGAGACTTTGCCGCTCAAGATTTTAGCCCATCTCCGAACTCCTGCTTCCCAGTCTCCGTAAGCTTCTGTACTCGGATCATGAGATCATATAATGCTGCCGACACAGGTTGTGTCCACACCAGAGTTATAATATCTCCCTTTCGTTTGAATTTTAATTTAAAAATAAACAGCTAATAATCAGCTTGCCGCGCTTGACTCGGTGGAACGCAGAGCTAAGAGGCTCATCGGTGACGTAAAACTGGTGGATGCCAAGCTGCATAGCTTGGCTCATCGCCGTAAGGTTGCCTGCTTGTCGGTCTTCTACAGATTGTACTTCGGTGAGTGTGCCCAAAAACTCCACGACCTCATCCCACCGGCCCCCTTCTACCATCGGACATCCAGACGCACTGCATCTTACCATCCCTACCTTGTTGCTATTCCACCAACTCGCACTAAGCGTTTCCAAACGTCTTTTTTAATGCGCCCAGCAAAGGAGTGGAACTCTCTGCCTGCGTCCGTATTTCCAAACGCTTACAACCCTAATCTCTTCAAAGTTAGAGTGAACAGGCTCCTTCTGGGTAAGCTCGCTCCATCGTAGACTTTGTCTCGGTCATCTTTGACCTAGACTGGAGTCAAGAGCAAACCCAACACAAATAAAAATAAAAAAAAATAAACAATGATCCATGAAGAAAAACTGATAGTAATTTGTGGAAGTGACGTTCTGCTAATATGTCATTTTGCTAATAAAACGTTTTGTTACGGAGACGCTAATTCATGCTTTGGATAAGCGATGACAGCTGTGATTTCAATTGACAAACAATTTAAGTTGCCGGTCAATTGGTTTAACAATTTAATTCCAAGACTCAGGGGCTTTGAGAAATATTGATAGAAATGAGAAATATATCTCCTTTAATGTTATTTATATGTCATAGTAATTCTCAGAGCTCTATTTGCGTCAGGAACTTATCGGACAATCCGTAATAAAGACGCGGGTGTAACCGTAAAATATTGATATCTATTTTAGTAGATCATAAAAGGGCCACATGACAATATCGTAACAAAAACTAGAATCCACTGAGAGTATAAGATATCTAAACTTTTAAACCCTTTCATCATCATTATTCATCATCACCATATCAGCCGAAAGACGTCCACTGCTGAACATAGGCCTTCCCCAAGCTCGCCACAACGACCGGTCCTGTGCGTCTCGCATCCATCGGCTACCCGCCCGCAACCCTCACCAGGTCATCGGTCCCCCTTGTGGGAGGTCTTCTAACTCTGCGTCTTCCGGTACGCGGTTGCCACTCCAGAACTTTTCGGCCCCATCAACCATCTGTTCTGACCAGCAATATGGCTGCCCACTGCCACTTCAGTTTGGCCTCCTCAGTTCCCTTCAGTTTAAAACCCTCTGTAATTACATTACAGACACTTTCGATTGCAATCCATTTCAAGGAAATTCCATATTCACTAATGATATTTTTGTAAGATTCGACTGCTCGATTATGTAAATAACGCATTGAATGTTGTTAAAATTAAAAGCATTCAATTGAAAATAGGTCATTCTATTCTATTAATATTACCTTAGACTATCTTAGAGTTAGTCCAATACAAAAGAAAAAAGGAAACCGAATAGTTAAAACCCTCTTTAAGACACAGATAATGAGGTAGTTTTCAACGAAAAGCTGACAATTTAACGCCACATAACAGTTATACTAACGCTCAAGAATTTCAGCTTCCATAAAAGAAAATAGTCTCAGATTAGTCCTATCTTTCTTTATCTTTTTCACAATTAGGTGCCGATCAGATAAAAATGGATAACAATGTGCTAATTTCTTTCTACATCGTGAAAGTAAGTATTGTTACTATAGCATATTGAGTTTTACAAAATAGTTTGGTTTTGTAAAGCGTCATCTCTGCCACTGATATTAATATGACTGTGTCTTTCCAAAATCATCAATCTGCATGGGTGGGTTTTGCCATCTTAAAACCATCATGATAACGGTGTGGGAGGGAGACGGAGTTATACGAGAAGCATAACACTATTTCTTTTTAGGGTCCCGAACAAAAAACGAAACCCTATAGGAGCATTCGGGTGTCTGTCTGTCTGTCCGTCTGTCACAGCCAGTTTTCTCCGGATTCACAGGACCGATTCTGTTAAAATTTGGTACACATATGGAATTCTGTGACCCAAACACGGACGTGTTACGTAAATCATTAAATTTTTAGTATGGGGCTTCACTTTTGGGGTCAAACTAGAAAATTTAAAAAAAAAAGTTTTTTGAACAATGTGTGTGTGTGTGTGTGTGTTGAGGTTATTCAAGAAATTAGACGAAAAATGAGCATTACCCTTATCTTCGAAACTACTGAGCTTAAAATTTTGAAAAAAATGGAGATACTAGATCTTTACCTAAATATTACACAAAAACCTATAAGAAGTCTGCTGTGTTAAAATAACATGTTAAAATATGAAATTCGTTCGGAACTTTACACGCGAGTCCGACTCGCACTTGACCAGTTTTTCACAGCTTAATCTTGATGGCATTGACACGTCATAATAGGGCCCCAGGTCATTTCCCAAATATGTTGAGGTCGTCTTCCTATCTAACCAGATACAGCTAAATACCAGTATCGGACTTTCACAACTGGTAGCTTAGCAACCAACAGCTTTCACAACTGGTAGCTTAGCAACCAACAGCTTTCACAACTGGTAGCTTAGTAACCAACAGCTTTCACAACTGGTAGCTTAATAACCAACAGCTTTCACAACTGGTAGCTTAGTAACCAACAGCTTTCCGAGGCACGGAGGAGTCTCGTTATTTAATGAATGGTCGTGGTTCCAATAGCCGACATCGGCTGTTGGATGGGTTCCAACAGCCGATGTCGGCTAGCGTTGCTTAACCTTGAAGATTGACCCGTGCAGCTGTTTAGCTAAGTGATTCCCGTTCTCGGTCACTTTCTCAAACTTAGGAGGCTGTAAACAAGTGAAATTCTGACAGCAGTAGTGTGGTGTAGGCGATTGTCAAAACGTATAAGAGCCTGTCTAGACGGGAGCGGCACTCGCGCGTTTCAAGTTATGTTAGGCTCAACGCGCGAAATCTGGACGGGGTGTATGTAGCTCTAGTACCTCGGGTACGCGTGAGTGCCCTTGCGCGTAATACGCTCCGTCTGGACAGGCCCTAAGGATTGACAAACGCTGTCGAAATGTCACGTGATCAATTCCTTGTGAAAAAACGGCACAATGCAATTGTCAAAATGTCAAAATCGTTTTGACAATTGTATTGTGCCGTTTTTTTTAGCGTTTCGTACCGAAAGAGTAACTAGCGAAACCCTATTACTATGATGTGTATTTCTATTACGCTATAGCAACAAATAATACAAATAAATTAAATTAAAGGGTATACCAGAAACGTGTTTTTTTTTCGGGTTATGGTACGGAACCCTTAGTCTGAGAGTCCGACTCTCACTTGGCCGTTTTTTTTTTTTCTAACGCTTGAGTTGCCAATAATGTTAAAGCCTATTGTAAAATTGATCATTGGAGAAAATAAAACTAGTTAGATATTCTCGGTGAGTGGTGCCACTTCTGATGCAAATGCTGCGCGGGAATGTTTCCACGTGTTGGAGTTATGCTCGGTGGCATTTCATTTCCTGTATGTGTGAGTGGTTGCTGAGTGATGCAATTTATGTTGAAAACTTAGTACTAAGTGTGAAAACTGTGACATAAAATGTAGATAGATTTGATTCTTATTGCCTTCTTCGCTATTACTTTTAGAAGTCCGTTTAAATTATTGGAAGCAACAATCTGGGTCGTACTTCGAGGTGAAGCTACTCTTACCGAGGTTAGTCAGGGGATGGGTGACCATCCGTATTAACGAAGTTTCACCCGTGCCCCGGAAAGCACGTTAAGCAGTTCGTCCCGGCTGTCCTTTGAACACTTTGACAGTAGTTATGGGTAAGAAGCGATAAAAATATAATCTGACACCAACCACCGGTACATGGTGGACATCCCACCCACACGCACAAAATGTTTTGGAAACACATTCATAGTGCGTACAGCTAAGGAGTGGAATTTCCTGCCAGAGTCTGTGTTTCCTGATAGCCACAACCTGGGAGTCTTTAAGACAAGAGTGAATAGGTTACTTCTAGGCAAACTTTCTTCTAGAAAACTGTAGATTTTAGGGGTGTGTAAAATAAATTTAAAAAAAAATATTTTACGCCGACAAAGTGGTAAAATAAAATTTTAGAAAATATACTTTTTTTAGTATAGCTCCCGTACATGTGAAGTGGGGGAGAATTTTTTCTCGTCGTCTACCCCATCTTGTGGGGTATCGTTACATATAGGTCTTTTAAAATGACTTTGAATGATGGGATTGCTAATACTATTTTTCGATTTAATGCTCCTTTTACGAAATATTAAACTTTAAAGTACACAACCTACCTACAACCTGAAAGTCTTTAAGTCAAGAATAAATAGGTTACTTCTAGGCAAGTGTGCTCCATCTTCGACCACATCATCGCTGACCATCAGGTGAGATAGTTGCCAAACGTATGCCTATTAATAGTAAAAAAAACACGACACTGGTAGAATACTCGACTCAGTTACAAAAGAAGAAAAAATAAAACTGACACCAGGCTTTCCAAGGGATGTCGTGTTACCTACTTAGTTACTGGCTTGTGGTGGTCAGGTGGGCAGTCCCTCCATGCAAATACTCGTATTCAGCTACATCAGATGAGACTGAAAACACATCCCACCCTAGTTAGAAAAAAACTATTGATTGATATTAGAATTTGTCGTACGCCAAATACACGCTTGAACGTGGAGTGCCAGACTTTACCCGATATACAATACAATTTACGACACTAGTTCGACCTCTAAGAGATCTAAATCACAAGTTTATCACGAGGCTAAGTCGTGAGTGGAACAGACTTGCTTACTCGTTTTATTTTTGAGATAAGTACCGAGTAAGTACTTTTGAAAAGTCTAAGGAACAGAATATCACGTAAAAGTAGCTAGAAACTAGCACTCAATACAGAGAATCGGAAAATGCTGCACATACCTCTTAAATTGAAGAAGAATAAAATTGCTATTGATAGATAGATTTCTACGAAGAATCTTTATAGCAAAAACTTTATACCCCTCTTTACGAAAATTACGCGGACTGAGGAGTATGTAATTTGGCACAGCTAAAGTTTATACAAAGAAAGAGTGCAGGAAGCTAATATTTTATTATGACAATGCTTACAAAGCACATTAAATAATAAAAAATATGGTCGAATTTCGACCACTGAGCGTTCACTAGTATACCTTCTTTATTGTACACAAACTCTTTGATAAAATGACTAGTTGCCCCGCGCAACTTCGTCTGCTCCGCTCCTATTGGTCTTAGCATGATGATATATAGCCTATAGCCTTCCTCGATAAATGGGCTATCTAACACTAAAATAATTTTTCAAATCGGGCCAGTACTTCTTGAGATTAGCGCGTTCAAGCAAACAAACAAACAAACTCTTTAGCTTTATATATTAGTACTAGCTGACCCGCGCAACTTCGACTGCGTCACAATTTTCATTACTGCTCCGCTCCTATTGGTCTTAGCGTGATGATATATAGCCTATAGCCTTCCTCGATAAATGGGCTATGGAATTTTTCAAATCGGACCAGTAGTTCCTGAGATTAGCGCGTTCAAGCAAACAAACAAACTCTTCAGCTTTATATATTAAATATTAGTATAGAAGTATAGATTAGTTAATAGATTGCGCCTGTTGTGATCTGCAAATAAAGTAAATAATTTTGATACAACAAAAATCCTTTTCCACCTCGCCCCAAACCAACTGCCACCCAAAGTCACGCATAAATTGTGTCTACCCACCCAAAACGACATAAATAAAAATTAATATTTCCAGGTCGTAAACACAAGAGGCTTTTACATAAAGATGTGGCGTAACATTCAGACGGGACTTATTTTTGGGCCTCCACCTTCGAACAGAGGTTGACCTTGGAGACGATCTTTGATTGATTTAGGTCTGTTACGCGACCGACAGATACAGATTTATATTTGGCTCCGTGCTGATGTAAGAGGGATCGGATTTTTGGGGCAAATCTTTTAAGTGATGGGAGTGAGTGGTGATTCCTGTTTATTTTCGTCATGTACTTTTTGTTTTTTTGTTTGTAAAACTTTCAATCAGCGGAAGTGGTTGGTAAATTAATCAATAATTAAATGATGGAGCCAAAATGTTCAGGAGCTGCGACCGCGTACCGGAAAACGCAGCGTTTGAAGACCTCCCACAAGGTGAACCGATGACCTGGTGAGGGTCGCGGGTAGCCGATGGATGCGAGATGCACTTGTGGCGACACTTGGGGGAGGCCTATGTCCAGCAGTGGACATAGGCCTCCCCCAAGTGTCTTTTGGTGGTTATGATGGTGAAGATGAAATCAAATCGTATCGCAGTACACTGCTTTAGGCGTCTGCCAAACTGCGCCACAACTTCCATTCCTATGTCTTCCGCATCCAGTTGACCCCAGCAACCTTTTCAAGGCCTGACGGCCGCAGCTAGGTGGACTGACGTCCACCTAGCTGCGGCCGTCGCTTTTCGTTATGCGGTCTCTACTACAGAGTGCCAATTAACAAAATTTCAGGCAACGTTCACATTAGCAACTCAGTCGCAATCTATACAAGAAACCTCGTTTTTCATAAATCTTTGACATTTTGCGACTGAGATGTGAATGCAAAAGTTGCTTGGAAATGAGTATAATAGGGAAGATCCAAATACAGAATTTATGAGAATGTTGATAATAAAATTATAAAAAAGTATAAAATAAAGGCCATTGTTACGTTAATAACGATTTTTAACAAAAATAATGAATTAAAGTAACGTGAAACGGAACGTATTTAAAAACAACAATCAGCGTTTAGTGACGTCACTGCTGTTATAACAACAAAAAGGCAACCTGATGATGTGCCGGTGGCAGACAGGAGTGACGTCATCGTCCGTTTTCGCGCGAAAATTTTTACAATTAAATAAAGCGTTGTCATTTCTTATTTATGTGGTGGTCTATCCTAGATGGAGTTTCTTTTTAAAATTAAAGCTAAAATGGAAATATTGCATCCTATTGGCCGGCCTAATGCCACCTCAGCTGGCTAACCCTGCAAGATACTTATGTGTTCTCAACTCGGCTCTTATCTTTAAAAAAGCCCTGAACATAGTTCGCCAATTTTTTGTATTCAACGTATTTTTATGGAAACGCTAGAATCGTTTTCATACGTGCAGTGGGATCATATGGATGATATCTGTTTTGGGGCGTTTACGTCTTCTGCAGCTTTGCAGTATTCATGCCCATTGTTTTCAATGTAAACGCCAGGTCACAAGATTTTTCTTTTAACATCTAAAACTGGTAGAATTTGAGATAATCTCTAATGAAAATCTCTTTTTATATTTTGGAAGTAGAACAAGAAAATATTACTGTCTCATAACTACCTTATAAGCAGTCCAACTTCAATTCATTCATCAGTCATAATCCATTTCTCATCAAATACTCAAAACAGCTTCCTATGAAACAATATAACAAAACTAGAACAAAACAATATCCTTCCTAATCCTGTCCACTCCACACTGTATGAAAGAGAACTCACTCAAACAAAAAATATCTCGTAACGCAATAACGAACAATCTCTCACAAACGAAGCACGTAGTTGACAGACAGACATAATTATTATAATATTATTAATGGCGGCTGTACGTGACGTCACATGGCAGTGAGTGAGTTAGCGGCCAGGTTGGGAATAGTTGGATGAGTTTTTTTGCACCGAAATTAAATTGGGGCTGAAACTAGGTTATGGTGGCGCTTGGCGCTTATTTCCGGTTGTGGACGTCTTTGGCTGTAATAGTGCTGATGTTGAAACTAGGAGTGATTTTTTAAATGACACGATGTGTATGGTATTTCTTTTGTTTTGCTAAAATTTCATCATCACGATCATCATATCAGCCGAAAGACGTCCACTGCTGGACATAGGCCTCCCCCAAGCGTCGCCACAATGACCGGTCCTGTGCGTCTCGCATCCATCGGCTACCCGCGACCTACACCAGATCATAGGTCCACCCTGTGGGAGGCTTTCCAACGTGCTAAAATTTGCACTCTCTGAATAAAAAAAAAATGTAAGCAATCGATTCCTAATCTCTGGGGAGATAGAAGCTCTGGGGAAATCTTTAAAAAACGTTGAGTGAAGTAGCATGCTACTAACAAGGTAAAAAATAATCTTTTTTTTTTACTATATATAGGCATACGTTTGACCACAATCTCACCTGATGGTAAGCGATGATGCGGTCGAAGATGGAGCACGTTTGCCTAGAAGCAACCTATTCACTCTTGTCTTAAAGACTCCCAGGTTGTAGCTATCTGGAAACACAGACTCTGGCAGAGATTCCACTCCTTAGCTGTACGCACTATGAATGTGTTTCCAAAACGTTTAGTGCGTGTGGGTCTAAAATGAAAAGGTAAGTAAGGGTTGAAGAAATATCTCAAGAAAGCAGAGAATATCACAGAATTCGCTGAACTACAGGGTCTAAAATATTCCCACTATGTAGTGTTGGTATTCACATACTTGCTTTGACTGATCTAAGTATAGACACAGCTTGAAAATATACAAAGATGCCAACATAGTCCTCTCGGTATCAAATAAAGGCTGCCTTTTCAAATTGTATGACAAATTGTGACAAGACTTGGGACTAGCTGTTTCATTACTGACGTTTCTCGACGAATAAAGAAAGAGTTATGTGACATATCTCTGAGGAGGGCTTGTGAAATATTTATTTTTCCATGATATAGTGCCTCAGAAGTGGCGTGAATATTTGTGAGGTGTTTAAGAAGCCTTTTTGGAACTGTGAGAGCGAATATTGTGCGCTGAGATTTGACGCCTTTTTCTGTGAGAGTGTCACTTTATTTTTGGCGTAATATTTATGAAAAAAGCTGACATGAAAAGGGTAACTTTATGACAGACTAGCTTCTGCCAGTGGTTTCAGCCGCGTGAAAGTCAAAAGGATCCCATTTTAAAACATAATCTACCTGTACCTATATATCAAGTTTTATTCAAATTCGTTTAGCTGTTAAGACGTGAAAAAGTAAAGACCAGTCAGTTACTTTCGCATTTATAATGTAGCAGCATCAATGCCGCCACAAGAAAAAACAACGGACAAATCTACATCACAACAAAAAGAACCGCGACGCCATCTATCCAACTAGCAGCGAACTAAAAATCCTGCATCGCGCAACCAGAGTTTACCGTACGATTTGAACATATACATCAGCCTGTATATGAACTATCGCGCAGTTGCCCACCAGGCCTAGTCGGAGGATCCTCCCTTTTCAATGGAGGTTTGCGGGACTTTACTCTCTGTTCCGCATACCCTCTAAACTAGTGACCCCGATGTGATATATTAAGATGGTAGTATGGATTAATCAGTAATTGTAACATAAAGTTAAACAAGATTATAGCAGAGACCTGCGGAGTAAATCATATTAGGATCATAATATAAATCTTACAACAATCTGTGAAATTTAATTTTCATCTTTATCGTTAAAGATTTAGGTTCAAGATTGACTGGGAAAATTTGTCAGTTTTGGGAAGATTGAATTGCTGGCTGATCCTACTAAGTGGCATTTTTAGACCCGCTAAAAATACAATAGAATTCTACAATGTAGAGAAAATCCTGACTAGGTGGCTGGCAACAGCTGTTTGGAGAGCAATCGAAGATCGAGTCAAATGGCGACCGGTGAGGCATAAGTCCAGCCTACACCGATACAACATATAAAATGGATTATTGATTAGACAAGGGTCCACCACCAACATGATAGGTGACTAGGCTGATGATAATGTTGCCATCCCCATCCGTTAAATGACGATAAATAAAGGTGTAACCCTTTTGTTAACGCGCTAATGTTAATATATTTACGGCATTTATAATACCGTTGGGTATTCGGCGATAAGTAGGGTGCAGCCTTTGTTTTGACACGTGCGCTTAATTTGATATTTCATAGGGATTTTAAGGGTGTTCGGGCTAAAGTGTGATTAAAGATACTTTCGGATTATCATTTGTTACAGATTTCTCTACTAGTAGATTTCAGAGGTTTATCTTAAGGATCCTCCTCCTTGCGTCGTATTCCTCAATGCTATCTATTCTGTATAACTTTCACACGTATGATGTTTCTCCACTTGTTTCTGTACCTAGCGGTGTGGAGGGCGTTGTGAACGGTAGTGTCAAGGGTGGTGCGAATCTGGTCAGACCAACCAATTGGACTGCGTCCACGAGGTCTTTTTCCGTCTACATTGCCGGTTACGATGAGCTTCTCGAGGTCGTCACCTTCTTTCCTCGCAATATGACCGAAGTATTCTAGGACACTGGGCAGACACTCAGCTGACAGCCGCGAGGAGATTTTCAGTTCTCGCAATATGGACACGTTAGTCCGAAACGCCCTCCAAGGAATACGGAGCATCTTTCTCCAGCACCACATCTCAAACGCGTCAATGCGTTTGCGGTCTGCAGCTCTGTGTCCAAGTCTCAGCGCCATACGAAAAGATCGAGAAGACTAAAGTACCAGTTTAGTTTTCTGATCTTAAGGATATCCTAAGTATAATGAATGTAAAAGTATGTTTGTTTGTTACGCTACGCCCAAATCTTTGATCCGATTTTGATTAATTTTTGGTACAGAAACAGATAGGATCCTGAAGAAAAAAAAAAAGAAAAAAAATGTTTTTTCCTTCCCAAACAGACGCACTGGACATCTTTCGGCTGATATGATGATGATGAAACTGACGCACATTTCTGATTCTAAAATAAACAAATAAAATAAAAACAAAGTCACAGATTACTTAAATATTAAGAGACAGTAACAGCTACTTTTTTGCAAAAATAAAACTTGAACGCGAGCGAAGCCGAACGCGAAAGCTGGTAGTTATGTAAAATTGAAATGAGGTTTCACGACCTGAATTCCTCCACAAAATTCAAAGAAAGTCATGGTGATAACAATTTTCGCTTTAATTTCACATTTTGATTTTGACGTTATTCAAATTAACCGTTTTATTCTGGAATAGAAAGATTTCCTTGTATTTCAGAGTAAAATGGTTAATTAATTTAATTGGTTTCAAATAAAATAGTAAAATTTTGTGAGTGGTTAAATGCGAGTCTATTTACAGAATCAGTTGTAATTGCAATTAGTAAATTAATTTGAATGGCATTTGGGTTAATTTAATTGGCAATAGCTCAAGTTGCTTTAATTGTTTTTTAAAAGGTAAATACTGGAAGTCCTGATCCTATTATGAAAAATGATGAAGCTGCGAGAAAAAGCTAAAACTATTGTAGAAATATTTGATTTTAGAGCGTTATAGTAGTGATACTACTTTTTTCTTTGCTTTTTTTTCGTATGGAAATTCTCATAGATGTCCTCCGTCTTAGGGCATGGAGGGGTCTATCAGACTCCTAGTATCTAAAACCACAGGGTTCTTCCCCGTCACATTTTTTGGGGGCACGTTCTCATTCTCCACGAACACACCGGCAGTGACAGTTTGTGCTTGCAAACCCCATCAACTAAGGTCAAGAGTTAGCTGCTCCTGACCTTTTCATCATTTACGAGATGCGCGCGGAAACACCACGCCATACCAACTCGGGCTTATGTGCTTGGACGACGATGGATGAAGTCCGTCACCCGCAGGCCATTTTACGGGGAACGAAAGAGGGCACTCAGCCCTCCTCCATCGTCCAGTCCTTCGGACGCGGATTGTCCAAAGTACAAAGTGGAGGATATCTGCCATTGCCCTGCACTTCTTCAGCAAAGGCAGCTACTACTGATAGATTTTATTACGGTAGGAAGTGAGAGATTACCACCCAATTCGGCAATCAGAGCGTTGCGCTGCTCAATCCAGGCTGCCATAGCTCAATGGTATAGTCGCAACACTAGTAATACTAAATTTAATAAAATTAATAAGATTCTCCAAAAATATCATTCAAAAATAAAAACATGCCAGCTGAATTTCTCTATAGAAGAAGTTATATTGCACCATAAATCTACATCAACAGCATCATTAACTTTTGAACCAAAAACTACGAAATTACCTTCTAAACTTCGAACGAACACTTGTTTCTACTTCTCAAACTACCCCAAACTTTAGGACCTAATTTTCAACTTTTAAGCCTCCTTTTAAAGCCATTTATAACGCCGAAACTAATTACCTAACTAGCAGTACGCCTCCGTGTGTCAGTGTATAAATTGGCCAAGATAAATGAGTTCTGCCGAGCTCCCCTGGCTTAATGGCGTGATCTATCATCTATCACGGGTGTCGGGAAACCGTGCTGCTGTCCACTTAACGATCGTAAGTTTTTGAGCGGTTCTTCGGCGGAGGAAAGTGGTGCATCTGCATGGGGTTACATTGGGGGAGAGGCTAGAAGGAGAAACTATATAATTGTGTTCCGGTTTCAAGGGTACTTGTATAATTTTATCAGGAACATGTGACATTTCAGCAGTGTGAAAGGTTTCTGATACTTTTTGGTGTGGTCAAGCAGTTCGATGCTTTGATATCATTTTTAGGCCTAAAGAAGGCATATGATTTTAGTAATTTATGTCGTATGTATGATTTATTTACTTAAGTGTGTTTCACTGTAGCACATAAACTACGGTACGAACTTTTAATAGAATTTTGTACTTCAAGTAAACATGGGTGAAGTTCTAGTTTACTGTTAATGTATCGAATGTGTAGTAAAAACTCGTTCCGAACAATTAGGAAACGCAAAACCACAGGCTATAATTTATACTTTTAAACGTTCAGAAGTCAAATCATTATGGTTATTTGTGAGGCTAAAGACCCTTCTCAGAAGAAGTACGGGATTTCCTTATAGTTCGAAGCCATTCATCACTGACGATTGACTGACGATTATGTATCATTAATTTCTATTACCACCAATATGACCGCGAGAAAATCAATAGTGCTGAAAATTGAGTTCCCCAGTTTCATGATGAAGAGCATTATGGTAATGTCCCGTCCCGGGATTTGACGGATCCCGACCTCTCCCGGACAATTTATTGCTTATTGTTGTGCACACACAAAGCACCGGGAATTTCTGGCGGATCAACGTGTATAATTGATGAGCTAATGTTTTTTGGGAATCATCAAAAATCAGATAAAAAGAAACGTGGAATTTTTATGTTAGCAAAGTTAAATACAAAAAAAAGCACAGATATAGAACTGGTATTACCTAATGCAACTGATCACGTATTACAAAATCATTAAAAAATACAGACTAACTTAATGTTGTTAGTACACAACAGTCTTTTGACAAAATACAAAGCAGAACTAAGATAAAAACTAAACTAAAATAAGTACAGTCCGCAATACAACGAACAAACTGCCAAAACAAGACGTGCTTCTTCTAAGTCCATTAAAACACGAGCTCAGATAACAAACACATTTTTCTGCTGACGACACAACAATTTAGATTTTCATCGCAAGAACATTCTAGAAACGCGTTATCACGTGAAATGCTAATAAGAAAGCTGTCATTGTGTCAGTCATACCGTTCTCATGCGAGTGAACTTAATTAGACCTTAATGGTGTCTAAAATGGGTGAGCAGGATTGGTAGTGTCAGTCGTTATGGTGAGAACCTGGCATATGATGCCGTTTCACAGTTCATTTTTACGGTGACTGGAAACATTGTCTGTGAACCTTGAAGACGAGCTATTTTAAACTGTTTAATTAGACTTAACCTTTCTATCCAAATGATAGACATTAAGATTAGACATAATTACAATTTAAGCTCATCGACTTTTGTTGGAACTGGTAATCAAGAACACGAGGCCATGAATATTAATCCAGAGCCATTTGATAATCGCTGCGAATTGAGTCGTACTAGCTAGAGAGATATTTTAGGTACAGTTCTATGAAATAAAATCATTACTTTACTTGTCAATAAAATTACTTTTTCATCTAATTTCTTCAATCACAAAACACTTAAGGGACTAGCAATTAAAGCAACGCTTAGGAAACTTAAGGATAATCTATCATCCCGATAACCACTCCTGATTTTTCTCCAATCAATCATTTTAAATTGACTTGGAGAATTATAAAAAAGATTGCGGATGAGTGCCTCAATTGACGTCCTTGAGCATTGATTGATGAGTTCAATCCTGTGATCTGCTGCTCTAAATGAGATTTGTTCATTTAGATGATCAACGTCGTTGATTCTTTTTCTTTGTTCCTGATAGACGCGTTTTGTTTCATGAACGTTTAAAAGAGATTTTGTATTTCATTCTCTTCAGCTCCTGTTTAATTTACTCATGAAAGTTCTTGTTTTATAGAAGCACAAAATTGCTCTTTTATCGACAGTATTGCCATTTTTTTATCGCAAATAAACTATCGTTTATCCATTTATTCAACATATCTTTTCCGAGCGAAAGTTCACAGATCTGTTTATTTAAGATTATTATGTTGATCTACAAAATAATAATAACGCAAGCTGGAACAAGAGATAATAAATTGTCTCACTCATTAAAGCATAAAAATCTGAAATCTTCGCAGCTTTGAATAATAACTCGATTTAGTAAAACATTAATCAAGTTTTTTCTTTGTTGCAGATGCGACGCGTGAACTAGCACAAATGGCCGCGACGGGGACGCGGGAGAATGACGCTGCCAGCTCATCGCTCGACCCCGAGCACTGAAGCGACGATGAGCACTACTCTAGTGCCATACCACAACAACTCACATTACACAACGTACCTCTACCCCTCAAAAAAACCACCAGACGTTAGGAATGCTACTGTCAAAGTCGAAGTTAGAGACACTAACACTAGTGGTGACTTTATGAGGCTAGTCGAAGATTTTAGTGATTATTTCTATGGTAACACGTCCCATGACTTTATTAGTACCAACTCAAGTCTAGATTTGGCAGATGTGTACGGGTACACAAACTGTAGTTTTAACGGTACGTTTAATATATCATGTTTTAACAGACAAGTGGACGATGCGGATCAGAACCTGTGGGCTCTACTGCTGCTGATCTTTCCTTTCTTCACGCTGTTCGGCAATGTGTTAGTGATAATGAGTGTAGTGCGAGAGAGGACGCTGCAGACAGTGACTAATTATTTTATAGTGAGTTTGGCTGTTGCTGATCTACTTGTGGCAGTCGTCGTGATGCCCTTTGGAGTTTATTATTTGGTGAGTTTAAGTTAATTATATGATTCCCTGTCATTCACGTTTATCTCTTTTATTATTACATTGATTTCCTTAGAAATTCTTAAGTACATGATTGATTATTTTAAAACTCTGAGACTTTAGTCACAGAGTTTTAAAGAGACGTTACATTGAATTGTATGTTTCTAAATTTATTCGTTTCCTGTTTAGGAACCTTTTAACGAATAAACACGAACGTTTTCCTTTTGAGAGTATATTTTAAAAACCTCCGATCCCTAAGCTCCACTTTTATACACGTGTGGCACGCGGGGTGACAAGATGCTCTCTCGTTTTTAAGAGCGCCAACCATTTTTATGGTACCGATACTGCAGAATGAATTTTGGAATCAGAATTAATTCAAAAGCTGTGGTGATCGTTAGACAATGTTATAATTAAAAGGTGTTATTATAATAATTGTTAGATGACTTTACTACTACTTATGCCACACAGAAACGACATTGGCACCAATAAAGCTCCTTGTAGCAGTCCTGAATCCAGATTCTTCACAAAGTTGAGAAAGCTTTTAGTTTTTAGTAAAACATCTGAGTTTTAACACAGAATAAGCGAGATGAAAATACTAATACTTTCTTAGTCATTAAAGAGGTTTATTAACACCAGGGGCCCTAGACAACATGCAATTATATTAGCGACTGCGATTGTCGAAATTCCAAAATGTAAGGGATTGATCACATGACATTTCGACAGCTTTTGTCAATCTCATACATTTTTGACGTTTTGACAATCGCCTTCGCCACGCTACCGCTCCAAAAATGTCACTTGTCTAGAGCCTCAGATAACGAAAACAAAAGCTACAACAAAGTCTGTTGCTTACTAACTACATCTCGTTCGAAACATACACTGCAACTGTGTAACATTCACGAACGCAAGTAATGCAACATATGCAACTGTCTTGCATAAAACGTAAACCGTTTTCAGCACAAAATAGCAAGTTGGAATCCTCTGGAATTCCAACGTTGAGGCAGTTGCTAGTTTCCAGACAGTTGCTACTAACTACTAAACAAAAGGATTAAATGAAATTGCGACTGGTTGTACGTTGCGCTAACATTTGTCGCAGTTGAGTTTAAGTCGATGGAATTAAAGTAGTGTGTTGAAGAAATTCGTGAGATATTCTCTTGTATCGTTGTATCATATCGCAGTAGAAGAAGTTCATTTTAGACAATCGTAGTTTTAGGGACTAGTCACATAGTAGTGATTTAATAGAAATTCTGATGACTGTTACTTTTCACTTCCAAAAAATATACATAAAACCAATATTCTGATGTACCATGTCATAAATTCTACAAAATAAAATTACGTGCAACAGTTTTACAACTCAATTTACCAATCCAAGGATTCAAATCACCTAGGACGGCAAATAAAAAACACTACACTACATATCTTTACACCCCAAAACACAACTAGAGCGTGAAGATAAACTAAATAACAGCTGAAAACATCCTAAATTCCGCACTAAACCTCTTACTCTATCTAAGTCACATTGTCGATCCGGAATAAGACGTATACAATAAAGAGATAGTCCACGATTTTACAGCTACCCTCTCGCATGATCCGTTTTATGTGATATACCCCCGATACAGACGTAAAAATTTTAGGGTGCCACCGTGAATTTCACTTCGCCATAAAATATATAATAAAATTATATTTCTTGATATACACGATTGAGTTTTTTTTTTAGATTGCCATGTTCTCTGAGTTAGAACGTTTTATTGAATTTAAGTAATAGATATTCGAGGATTCTGTTGAGGTGGACATTACTTACTATGGAAATATTGTAGTAGCTATGGAAATAACAGTAGTTGGGATTTATATCGAGTTGAATGGTCATACCTTTTCTACTAAAATTCTTCTCTCATATCGGAACATACTATACGGAGCATAAGTCTTTGTCTGCTCTTTGTTTTGCTTTGTTATCTATACTAATATTATAAAGAGATAAAGTTTGCTGCTCGATGTACTGAACCGATTTTGAAAATTCTTTTACCAATAGGAAGCCACGTTATTTGTGAGTGTCATAGGCTATAAATATATTAACTCAAAAAATACCGCCCAGCGAAGTGGGCACGGGTAAGCTAGTTTATACAATACTAGTGGACGTCACGCGGTTTCATCCGCGTAGTTCCCGTTCCCGTGGAAGTACGGGGATGAAATATAGTTTATGTTACTCCCTGATAATTAGCATCCATTGGTAAAAGATTTTTTTAAATCGGTCCAGTAGTTTCGGAGCCTATTCATTTCAAACAAATAAACAAACAAACAAATCTTTCCTCTTTATAATATTAGTGTAGATTTTCAGATAGCAAGGCAGGGTGGCGAGCCCTATAACTGCCCAAGCTGCACCAGGCTTTTACATAATTTTTAGCACCACTTAGTAAGTTATTATTTTTTTCATTTTATTAAAAGGGGCGGGATACAGTAACATTATTATGTATAACTCATAACGCTGCGCACAGGTAGACATAAAAGATTAAATATGATAAAAGTAAGTTAGTAATGCCATTAGTATTGATGTAAGAAAAGTAAAATAAGGTTATAATAACAGTTAATTTGAGAAAAATATACAGAATGAAAACACATGGAAATTATTTTAACAAAGAGCTAAGTATGAGGCTTTAAAAATAATCTAAATACATGAACTATACTTTGCCATACTTTGTCTCTGCAAAAGAATGCAACATAAATGGCAAACATATCTAATTCTTGAAACGAATTTTACCTTCAATCAAATGACAAAAATCTATCGACAATTTTCAGATCAAAATCGAATGATCCAGCCAAACGAGTTCGTCAAACGTCTATTGGATTTTACTTCTTGTCAGTCAGTTTGCTGCAGCGTTGAATGCTGATCGATGTCATACGATTGCACTTGTTATGTCGTTTGTCGACCTAGATCACATGTCGAATGCAGCTTCCTCACGAGAATTATCTCACAAGCTTTTATTGGACTTTCTTGATGGCGCAATCAAAAGGAGTTTAAGTTCTGTTTCTTCTTTTTCTAGTTTTGAGTGGTGATTTGCTACACGTTTTTTATTATGAGACAAACTATACTATAATTAAGTCAATTATAATATCTTCGACGACAACATCGTTTACCGTCAGGTGAGATAGTGGTTAAACGCGTGCCATTCAACAGTAACAAAAAATCTAATAACCTTGAGCTTTAGCTTTTGTTTTATTTTGTTTTTGTCTGTATATCCTATGGTTTAAATTACATACTTAAAGTAGTTACTTTTAATTTGTGACATAATTATATTTTCCTTGACTAAATTTGTAGAACTCGGTGAACTGCCCATTGACCTTCAGCAATATAGATTGGATTGATTGTCAAAACACTAACATAAAATAAAATATTTGCACACCATATGTAATGGTAGAATGTAAAGGCCCATTATAGTTTTAAGATCTTGTATCAAGCTACATTGTACTACATTCTGGCAAATAAACATATTTGATTTGAACACTGTAATTTATTACCATTTGGAGATACTGAAGCGATCGCTTGGCAAAGGCCTAATCAAAAATGAAGGCTCTTTACTATTGAAGGACTGTCCATTCAATAAAATCCAATATCATCTCTGCATTTTCGTCTTTCATATAGTTAATACGGATTTCTCAAACAACAATAAATCCAACCACTTCTCATCAGAAATCGTATTCATAGTGCAATATCTTGTAATTTCCCCCTTTCCGAATCTTTGGATCAAGTACATTTATTCTTTGCTCAGTAGAATCTCTCACGTCATATATTATTATTGTTCGTTCGACTCCTGTTTTCAATATGTTTTATTAATACTCCGTTTGCTTTAGATAAGGAGATATTTTTGGATCAATCAGTTTAAATCTGTTGCTTATGTTCTTAGGGGATCAATTTTGCTACATGTGACCTATTTTGTGTGATTGTTTTTATTTTTGTAGAGTAATATTTTAATGTTGTTTTATGTTTGCGTGCTAATATCTAGGTAGATGCTACAACAACAACAGCAACGTCAACAAGCTAGCAAGCTCATCGATATTTATGTTCAGAAATGAGAAAATATAAAATAGTATTTTCCCAACTGTGTTTGGGTCGACTTCCAGTTTGACCTGATGCTTCTGAATACCAGTATTTTACATGAAACGATCACGGAAGTACATTTTCGTCATTAACGAGGAGAAACTGATAAAATTATTTCAATCTTTGATCGCGTAATTTTCGAAGCAACATAATTTCATTTTGATGAGGGTTATTTTGGGGTAAGACTGACCTTGAACAAAAACTTTCTTCTTCCCTACCGTTTCCCTAAAAGTGTTTAACATTATGTTTAAATCGAAACTTTTAAGATCCAAATGGTTTTTGAAATATTTAAGCAGAATCATTCGAAAAGATAATTACAAGATTTTGTACTGAAGGATCGCCCGTGACCCAAGTTTAATTTGATATCCGTTAAAGTTTTGGGTGAAATTATAAGACCATGGGCGCATTAAATATTATTTAGGAATAACTGTGTTCATTTACTGACTTAAAGCAAAATAAAAATCACCCTCCCCATTTCACTGCAATACTATACCTAATTTGATTTCAAAAGTCCTTTCGATATCATAACCATTCTCCAAATAATCTATGTCAACATTTTAAACACTTTGTTTCGGACAAGAAGCTAAAAAACCTCACGCAAAAGTGAGTACTTTACCACTTTGAACATTTGCTAACAAAAATAGCCAAAATGGGTACTTATTGACACAATTTCAGTGTAAGCCATGTAGGGGTTCCTAATGGCACTTTATTGGGGTACGATGTGTTGTTGTTACCATCCGACGATTTTTAAATTACTTAAATTTTAGCGTGGCTGATTTGAATGGAAGAGAAGTCAATGTTTATAAATATATACATCACTTACTAACTTAGTGATGGATGGATTTGATTAAGAAAAATCCCAAACTTTAAACGAACTTACGAATGTATTACGTACGTCGTCCGTATTTATAACATAGTATAAATTATGATTATCTAAGGAGGTAGAAAGATAGCTAAAAAACTGTAATAACGTTTATTGTTCAAATCTAAAACTAAAATAAAATTATTATTCAAGTCAATATTCGTCATCATCAATTTTATTCATCTCGTGTTAAAATAATGGTGACATAATAGAAAACCGAAACCAATATAGCTTTGTTTGACTCCAAAACTTGCTTGGCCACCATCCCACGAATAACATATTTTTCTTCCCAGATCAGCTCAGCAAATTCCGACTATACAAAGAAAATATTCAAATAAGAAAGAATAAAGCAACATCTGTGAAATTCCCTTTGTATATTCATAATGGGATGAAGATCTTACGAAAACTTTTTTTTAATAAGTGAATAAGTAATGTGCGTTTACATTTTCTATTTCATATTAAATATATTTTGTTTGACGCTTATTCTGGCTGGCTTTGTGATCCTGAAAGGAAGGGTTCTCCGTGTGTTGTGTATGTTTCTACCTTTTTCAGGTTCTATTGTCTCGGTTTTAGCAGCTGTGTTATCTTTTGCTACAATCTTTTTGTTTTGGATTATGTTTATCCTGTGTTGTTCCTTTGAATCAAATGGATAAAGTACCTGCTTCTATGGTTACAATGTTAGCCTTTCTCACTACACAAATTTTGTATATAAGTAACTTGAATTACACAAATTTTGCTATAAGTACTCAGGTGTCTGTCTGTCCGTCTGTCACAGCCAGTTTTCTCCGGATCAATTGGACCGATCTGTTGCAATTTAGTACAAGAGTTTTGTGACCCAAACACGGACGCGTTACGTAAATAAATAAATTTTGAGTGTGCGGGTTACTTTTGGGGGTAAAAGTAGAAAATTTCAAAAATAATGTTTTTCAAACTGTATCGTGCGACATATCAAAGGGCTTACTGTGTTATTTTAAAATAATGATAAAAATATAGTTAAACCAATTATATTTTTTCATAATCCTTACTAATATTATAAATGCGAAAGTAACTCTGTCTGTCTGTCGCGCTTTCACGCTAAAACTGAACTGATTAAAATGAAATTTGGTACAGAGATAGTCTAGAGCCTGAGAAAGGACAAGGGCTACTTTTTTATCCCGGGAGTATGTTCCCTAGGGACCACGCGCGCGAAGCTACTGGCGGAAGCTAGTTTTAAAATAAACTATTTTGAAGATATTCAAGAAATTAGACCAAAAATGATCATTCCTCCCCTTAGCTCCGAAACTACTGGCCCCAAAATTATGAAAAAAAAATGCGAATAATAGTTCTTTACCTACAGATTGCAGGAAAACCTATAAGAAGTCCATAGTATTAAAATAACATGTTACAAAAATGAAATTAGTTGCACAGGTCAAACCTTTATAAAATCAAAGCGTGGAAGCAAAAAAAAAACCATCAAACAAACTCACTTTCACTTTTGATTTTCTTATAAAAACAGAATTCATTGGTTGCGCCATTTTAATCATTCAATTCTAATTGCGCCAGGAATATTTTTAATGCAAACTATTTTAAATTTCAATCCAGTGGTACTCGAGGCACGCCTTTACCGATCTTTTGACGGACAACTTCACTCTGAATTATGACTCAAAGTTCTTAGCGCCAGTCAAAGTGCTTCACAGACTACGCTAGGAAAATCTACTGGATTTACACCTCATTTTCCGGCAAGTGAAACTAAGGGAAAACTTATCCAATTGAATATTATTTTAATCTGAAACGAGATGAGGACATACAGTGCAAGCTTGATTTATTCGTTGTATGTATATATTTTGTGTTTAGGTTTTTATGCAAATCCATATAACTACCGCCGTATGGTGTCGGCCGGTACCGTATGGTAACGTAAAAGAATAATACCATCCCATTACTTCCCGTGGGTGTCGTAAGAGGCGACTAAGGGACTCACCAGAGAATGGGCAGCAGCGTTCTCTGTAAAACGCAACACCATACACTGCGATCGCCAACCCGCCTGCCAAGCGTGGCGATTATGGCAAACCCCCCCCCTTTTGGTGGAGGCCTATGTCCATCAGTGGACGTCTTTCGGCTGATATGATGATGATGGTGATGATATAACTACTAATATTGTACTGTACTGTCTGTCAGTCTATCTGTCTGTTTGGTACTTTCACTCGTCTTAACGGCTAAATAGATTTGAGTAAAAAATGACATAGGGGTATACTATGTATTGTCTATGTATTGCTATGTATTGTCTTTTCATCCCGGTAGTATATTTCTTTATATATAATTTTGGTCATACTGGGATTTTCAAGCAAGTGGTTTCTTGGTAACTACATATAACCTGGCTAGATAAGTACATTTTTGAGCACCCATATTACTCCAGAATTTGCTAAAAACAAAATTATTGAATTTGGTTAGAACAGACTGATGATCAGAGCTCTTAATCATCGGTGCTAAGCTAAATAGCCACCAAACGTATAATCCTTCCACAAAAACCCATGAAAACAAATCGAGGGCTACAAGCCATGACCCGTGTCCATAGCAAATAAACGATGTCGCATTATCAAAGTCTGATGGATTACATCTGCTTAGCCACCGGTCCATTTAACATCAGGTGAGCAAAAAGTGACGTCATTAATCATTGGTGCAAACGACGCGTGGAAATAAAGGATACAGAGTATGAAACGAATTTGTTTTGGAGGTAAAACTGACTGGAATAAAATTAGGAAGCTAGTCCGCTTATATGAGGGACGATTATTGTGAAGAACTAGAGTGACAGGTGATCTATAAAGTTTTAATGATGAGACAAACTGAATGCGGGTTTCCTAAAAAAACAGAAGAATAGCAAAATTACCAGTCGATAGATGATGATCATTTACAGGTTACAGTAAGTATTTCCTCAAAATAGCTTTAATAAGAATCATAGATGAAACAAGTTGGCAAACAATACCAGAGTCAAAATTAAAATTTAGAAAGACGATGTTGTGCAATCAACTGATGAAAAATTTAGTACAATTGGAGATATAGCTCCCAATATTGAAACCATTCAATTAACAGTTACACACAGATATCGGATATCTACATACCTTAGGACAGTGATAAGCTATAGATCAACAATGCCACCACGAAGCTGACCATCGTACAGGATACTAAATTGTACGCTCATGACATTTGCGGTGACGTCACACGAACAACGAAGCGACCGCAGAATGCGCTTTGTTGACGTGCAGCCATGACGAGCGGACGCAGGGAATGTGGAAGAACGATGATTGTTAACGTGACTATGTTATTTGTTGTCTTCCTTGATTTTGTTATTAATAGCTGAAACATTGTTCTTTTTGTTGTTTTGGAGTGGAGGGTAATTAAATTGTGACAATAGTTCCAAGTCAATGATTCTATGATTTTTTTCTTTTCAATGTTGTGTTAAATGAAAGCAATATTTTCAACAATCTTGTCTGTTTTAAATACTTAAGTTACATTCGTCTGACTTATACCTTATCTGTGTGAGCACAAAGTACAACTATAAATTATAATATCACACATCAAAACTTTATAATGGTAAACTTCAACAGTTAACATCTGCTTTAATTTATAGCAAGCAACTAACATTTGACTAATATATCTCGTTTGCCTCGCAATAGTAATTATAAACTCCCACATTTAACAAAGTATACATGAAAATCAAATTCTATACTGATTCATAGCTAACCAACATACAAACAGACATATCATGTTTTATGACAGAGAAAATTCAAAGTTATCTTAGGAAGCTTACCACTTCAATTTATATCCTATCTACTAAATTCCAAAGTCTAATTTTAATTGGAAATTGTGGAAATATCTTTAAAGTTGCTGCTGAAATCTCAACCTTATTCCAGTGGGTATGAAGTTTGAATTTCAGCGGCAGTGATATGTCATTCCATAAATCGGGATCTGATTAGGAGAGACCGGATTTTCGGACGTGTGGTTTCCATGGTACAGTCCAATCTGAAATTGTTTATTGTTATGGTTAGCTTGCGGTCGGCATTAGGCGTTTTGCTAGCGCTGGATATGAGGAGACCTGGCTTTATTGCTCTGGTTTTTGGTACAGTAGTCAAAGGGGAATATGTTGGTACGTAGGTGTAAACGAGGCCAATTTCTGGAAATGTGGGCATTTTTTGCTCACACAAACATTTATTGACAGAAAATAAGGTATATTTGATACCTTATTTGCTGTCACCAATGTTTGTGCAATCATGAATAAAGCTGGTTCTTTACCAACTTGCAAAGAATATAAGAATATTTGAAAATACTCCCAACGTTATTCCAACAATACCGATTTTCCTAACTTCAGGTTCGCCATTCAGTAGACTTATCTAGCTAAATCCTATCGCCAACTCGAACTTGAAGGAAATTGTATTGAACAATCAGTAAAGGATTCGGTCGACAAAGTTTCTTGAACGTTCACATTTTTCTTTCTGCAAGACAAACTGTTTTTTCAATGCCCATTGACGTGAATTGAGAACTGATTCTCAAATACAGTCAAACCTATCGTTTCTGAGTACGACAATATAAAAAGAGTCGGTTACAAAATTAGTAGTAACGACGTCATCAAATCTAAGGCAACAATTACTGTAATAAACTCATACAGAGACTAATATAGAGACATCAAAACTAAAATAATCAGTAATAAAGAAATCGAATCAAAAGTAATAATTACAGGAAATTATATTTGTCCTTGGCAGCACACGTGACAGCCCTGTAAAAGCACGTAAGTACCAAGAGGCATTGGAACACTTTATCATTTGCTCGCTAGGTTTAATTTCATTACGATGTTAATGGAGCTCGTTCGACCCGATCCAATAACAATGAGCAATTCAAATAGTTTATGCTTTTATTTAGCTTTGTTGTATGAGTTTTAAAATGAGTGATTCGTATTTTGGAGAAGCTGAGTGCTTCAGATGCGTTGTAAATATTTTTAACGGTATTCTCTTACGTTCCTCGACACAGAAAAATCTTTTCCATTGAATTCAAAATCAATGTAGGCTTAATAATTTTATAGCTTAGCTTACACTTCCATAATTATGTTACCTACGTTCAAAAGTTTTTTTTTTAATAATTTTTCCAGTGGCGTCTTTTTAAATCAAGTGATCTTCCAAAAAATCTTCGCGTCATTTAAATTCATCCGTCTACTCTTTTCTCAACTACCATGGGGTCGGGTTCCAGTCAAACCGGATTCAGCTGAATACCAGTATTTTACGTGGAGCGGCTGCCTACCAGTAGTGCTATTCTGTAACAACATTTTCGTATCGACAGTCGAATCCGAGGTGAGTTTCAAATTAAGACCTTTATGTTGTGTGCAATAAAGCTCATTGTGTGAGTTTTGTTACTCAGGTGAAGCTCGATATCGAAATAGTTGTTTACAGAATAGACTAGCAGACCTCCACAACCCATTAACTGAGTAACACGGTACTTGTTGGAAAAACTGGAGTCAGATTTACTGGCTTTTGACCATCCGTAACGACTGCCAAAGATCACAAATGATAGACGGAACGAGTCTCGGTGTGTTAAGATGCTCTCCCATCCACAGACCAACCTCGGCAAGATCGACCCGTGCTGCTATTATTATTTAGCGAAGAGCTCCTCTCTTCACGTTATTTAAACTTATTAATAAAATTCATTGAACAAGAAATTGGCGTGCAATCCGAAATGTCAAGGAGCACAGCCTTCTGCATAAGTGCCCGGAGCCACCCTTCTCCTTGCTGACAGCGAGGAATTATCGCAAATAATTATATTACAGGAGAATCAAAGTGCTCTTACATGCTGTGTGTCTTTGAAAATTTCTTCGTTGTTTAAATATAGCAGCCTTAAAATAACTTGTAGTCAAATCAGAGGGTAGAATTTAGCAGGATACGTAGTTTTCTTTTTAAAAAAGAAAGTCTCTGATCTCTAATCCTATTCCAAGGGAACGTTTCTAAAACAACTCCTTGGAGCAATAATCAACTAATCGTATCATCCAGATACGTCATTATATTTTTGTTCATTTGACAACCATTATGTTCCATCATCATCATTACAGCCGAAAGACGTCCACTGCTGGACATAGGCCTCCCGCAGAAGGGGGGGTCTGCCATAATCGCCACGCTTGGCAGGCGGGTTGGCGATCGCAGTGTATGGTGTTGTGTTTTACAGAGAACGCTGCTGCCCATTCTCTGGTGAGCGCCTTAGTCGCCTCTTACGACACCCACGGGATGTGATGGGATGGTATATTCAGAAAACCGCTATGTTTGATGAACGGTAATTTCGCGTCTCTTTTAAATTTATTTTCCACTGGGAAACGTGTCGATCCTCTAAATTATGTAATACGCAATATCAAAATGCGTTATCGCGTAAATAACAAAATTGGAGATTTGATACAACGAGTACACAAGGTCAGGCCCAGTCAGCAAAGTAAGAAAGTCAAGAAATGGGTATGTCCCACTATAAATAAATTATTGCCAGTATTAGGGCAGCAGTATCGTAAGTGATTTGATTTATGAAATTGAGTTTCGAGTGGAAATGAATATTGGATATTAATATTGAAAAAAAAAAAACCGGTTAAGTCCGAGTCGGACTCTCACACGAAGGGTTCCGTAGCATAGAGCGAAAAAAACACGTTTCTTGTGTCCTTTAATTATTAATTTTTATAATATATTATTTGTTGTTATAGCGGCAATAGAAATACACAATCTGTGAAAATTTCAACTGTCTACCTATTACGGTTCTTGAGATACAGCCTGCTGACAGACAGACGGAAGGACAGCAGGCACTTAGTGATTGGATTCCGTTCCCTTCGGGTATCAAACCCTAAAAAAAATAAACTTACATTAAATTTGCAAGTAAGTTAGAAATGGTCACTCACGTAAATTCTGAGATCATTTCAATGTATTACGACAGCTAATAAATACATAAATGTTTGGAAAAAGAAAGATAAAATCAAAAATATGATACTCGTAACTTTTAAATATTTACACTCAACGATAAATTGTTAGTTTAGTACTTATTTTCTTGCTTAAATTTACCAACTTATTATTTTATCTCGCTACAAAGCGTAACTCCATCACCCCAAAGAGCATAAATACTGCCTTTGATGTTAGTCTAATTAGCATACTCCTGGCCATCTTTTGCATCACAGCACTCAATATAAAGTTCATTAAAACAAGTTGGCTTCTCATTATTTTTCGTCGTTCACGCCTGTAAATTTAATTATTCGACAGACTCTTCGCTTTTTTTTAGTTTTATCTAGGATGAACGTCGTCTATTAAAAAAAAACTCAAATCGTATATTACATTAAACCTATATATATATTGCAAGTTTTTACATTAAAACAAAATATATACACTTAAAATAAAAAAAAATCCTAACTAATGATAAATGATATTTATTTTGCAAATAGGTTACAAGTAACTCTTTTACACGTCAATTTTTTTTTTTTACATATTAATCTAGATGAGGCCGGATGTTTCCTAGCTGACTACCCTGAGAAGAAACACCGAAACAAACTCAGAGGTCACAGTCTCTTTTGAAGTCCATACAATCGCCAATAACATATGAAAAACATGTACGTTAACGTCTGAGGTGGCTTTTTGAGGAAAGCACCACGCAGGTTTGAGTGGGCTTGTCCAGAGAGTGCAAGCATTTGTCAGTTATCGTGCAGCTCAACTCAGAACTTTGTGGAGCTCAACGAACCGACGAACAATACCAAAGTAAGGACATTTTGGTAAGCTGCATAATATATACTCAAACTTTAACTAAAATAAGGCGTCAAAAAATTCGTCCGCATCGCTGTCCATTAGAAGTGAGCCCAAAAGACTGGCTGCATTGCCACGTTGTATGGCAATGCTTATCCTCTGTTTGAGGTAAAAGCCAGCCCTTGGGTCACGCGAAGTGTCAACTAAGCGTTTAGAAAGATCTTTAAATAAGGCATGAGCACTCGGACCCCACGGTCCAAGAGTTTCAACCCCAAACGGCTTAAAAATATAATTGAAGATGAGATGGTTAAATCTAAACTTAAATAAAACTGCAATATATTACTTGTGGCTTTTAGTGATTGCAACTTTTTCTATATAAGTTTTTAGTCAGTAACCTCGAAAACATTTTACACAAAAAATAATCACTTTTAGATCACTTTTAGCGATAAAGCCGCCCGTTGAGTCACCCCATGGAATGTTTTCTTCGTCTACCTTTTCTGTAACGTATGGTGGTGGTGTACATAATAAAGAGTATTTTATTCTATTAATAACGGTCACTGCAATTAAATAATACTTATAATCTCTAAAGTCTAAATTCGCATACTAATTTACCATTGCAATAATTCTCAAACAAACTAGTTGAGTGAAGTTTTTGGCACTATTTGATTAACGTTTATCTTCACACTCTTTGCGAGAGCGAGACAGAACTATTGCAGTTTAAGTTTGTTCAGTAAACAAGAAGTTGATACTTTATTAATTAAGCCTTTGAGTTGCAGTCAGCGAGTGAATACTGAATGTTGTTGAAGTTATAACTTTTTATGCTACAGCTGTGTAATCTCAACACTATTTTTATGCTTTTTTTGACCGTAGCACTTATGCAGACTTATTATTTTGTACACTCATTAGCGTCTGCGCGTATAGCCTGTTTTTCTGGTGATATTTTTCTTACATTATCCTAAATTAAATTATACTAAAACGGACCAACGCTGAAACTATTCTGCGGTCCTAAAATAACTTTGTGATAGATGAAAGCATTTTTGATATTAGGTACGAAGAGACAATATAAAATGAATAAAAGGAACACAATAATAGTCTTTATTGCGTGAACTTGAGACAACCATTCAGAGTAACTTATAATAAACACAATAAAGACAAAAATCGTTTACAAGTTATTTTGACAAGAAAATTTAGGAAGGTCAATAGTTGGAGAACGTGAAATGATACATTGTAAAAATGGATTGGTTGTCTTAGACTGATTTGCCCTATCGTCGTACTAGTCTATAAAACTGTATCATGAGCGGGTAGTCTTCCTTAAGGCTGCTCTCTCGAGAAATGCTTAAAAACAGCGTGCAGATGAAGCAACTTTTCGTCGGCATTTACTGAGAAATTACATCTGAAAAAAATAAGTAGATACATATACATACAATACATAATTTCATGATACATAATTTGGTTTAGCCAAAATTTAACTATCGATATCACATGATAAGAAAAAAAAACATCAAATCACCTCCAAATCGTTGACATGAAACCATTTTACTCCTTCATTTTTTTAACAAAAGTCTAAAAATGATATAGATATCATTTTTTGCTTTGCAATAAAAACGAAAATAATGTAACCTAACCGATTCTCTTGAAATTTGGTATACATATGGACTTCTGTGACCCAAACACGAACGCGTCACGTAAATTATTAAATTTTTAGTATGGGTGTCACTTTTGGGGGTCAAACTAGAAAATTTCAAAAAAAAAGTTTTTTGAACAATATCGTGTGTCATATCAAATGAAAGGGCTTCGTGTAAGGGTCTTAATTATATTCTTTTCATAACTTTAAAATAAACGGTTTTGAAGTTATTAAAGAAACTAGACGAAAAATGACCATTCCCCCCTTATCTCCAAAACTACTTAACTTAAAATTTTGAAAAAAAAAATGGAGATAATAGATCTTTGCCTAAAGATTACAGGAAAACCTGTAAGAAGTCTATGGTGTTAAAATAACATGTTACAAAAATAAAATTCGTTCGGAACCCTTTGCACGCGAGCCCGACTCGCACTTGTTTTTAAATATGTGTTATTTTTTTATAATAAATTAAAAATGCGAGTAGCGTAGTGGCGGGCGCGTAGAGGAGTAGTTAGCTCCGTTTATATGCACAAGGTCATTGGCATGTACATATACAAACCTTAACCTATAGAAACTACAGATTCCCACAAGATTCCAGTGTATAAAAATGGTCTCTGAAATATGACTGATGTTCAGTCAATCATCCAAAGTTTGGCTATACATATTAAATAGGTGTTCTTTGATAGAATATAAAGGAAAATAACAAAAGGGTACTAGAAAGAACTATTGAAGTCGAGATAAGGTGCTCAGAATTCTGTGATCTCTTAAAATAAGTTTACTTATAGGTCAATGCCTCGATATGTCTGACTTGTTATCAAGGTTAATAATTCAGAAAGGTCTTATATTGTTGGAGTAACAGTTTATTAACTAGGTATATCTTAGAGAAACTTTATAATATTTTAGTGTGTCTTAGGCATGACTATTATGTCAATCAGCCCATCATTGATCAATCAGCAGTAAGGCAACCTTTTAACTTTTCACCATTTCATTATTTTTTTAATGATCTTCATTTTTTGTCTTAATTTGATTTGCAATGTTTTTTAATATTTCGCCGTATGGTGTCGTAAAACAATAATACCATCCCATCACTTCCCGTGGGTGTCGTAAGAGGCGACTAAGGGACTTGCCAGAGAATGGGCAGCAGCGTTCTCTGTAAAACTCAACACCAGACACTGCGATCGCCAACCCGCCTGCCAAGCGTGGCGATTATGGCAAATCCCCCCCTTTGGGGGATGCCTATGTCCAGCAGTGGACGTCTTTCGGCTGTTATGATGATGATGGTATGATGACATTTGCAGAGTGTGGTTTGTTTGGTCGGAATGAACTATTTTTTTTTCTTTCTTTTCTTACATACAAGAGGTTATAATCGTATCTATAATTCGCATAATTATATGACAGGAATACAACGGGCGATATAGAAATTTGTCTAAATGAGGCATTCTTCACCCATCACAAACGCAGTGTCAGAATAGTTTCCCTTCACAGGACTTGCGTCACCTCCATAGTTACTCGTCGTGCACCGTCCAAGATCTAAATGAGGCCAATGATAGAACTGTACAGTACATCTACCATGAGTTTTATCAATCTATACTCGCTAGCGACTGTAGTTAAAAAAAATATGAAAACTTAAAAAAAACAAGTTCCTAATTTATTTTTTTAGTTGTTTACTAAAGTTTTACTTGCAACTTGCTTACTTGTTCGTTAAACTTAAACTTAAACAAATAAACTAGAAACTTGTTTTTTCAAAGTTTTCATACAGTTTTTTAACTACCGTCAATAGCGAGTATAGATTGACAAAACTCATGGTAGACGGACTGGTTGCTCAGTACAGAGGGCCCAGCACGAATATTTTGACGTATAGTAACGTTAACGTAAGTGAATTTTGAATATAAATAACTACGACCCCATAGTGTTTTGGTTTTATTTAATGCGACATACACAATTATTTATATCATACAAAAATATGAATGTAGTGTCTAATTCAAATATATATTAAGTGTGAAACGAGTGTTGTTGCTATGGTAAAATTTTACGTTACGTAAAATATTCGAGCCCTCTGATCGGACACTAAAACGAGTCAATCAACACGAAAAGAAGTAGAACAAATTTATAAACTAGAAGAAAGAAGAAGATGATAATTAACGTTATTTTCCTCCGTCTTTTTAGAAATTAGCAGTTGGAATTATCACACAAGCTTTATCAAAAAATAATCATAATATTGTCACTAACTAAATTTTAACACCTTTAGGGTGCCTGTCCATTTCAGTGGAGCGAGGCAGCGGAGGGAATATGCACGAATAAAATATCTATTATCTATACAGTTTATCCAAAAATATACACAAATATAATACTAACAGTGAAAAAAAATCAAAATTGCACGAAAAACAAACGAGATATAATTATTTTAAACAAATGTATCTGTCCCTCTCGCGAAAACGCTGTTTTCTATGGCAGCTGTATAGGCGCCAAAAACTTTGACGTCACAATTCATGTCGGACTTCTCTTTCTAATTGTAAACTTTGAAGCTTTATAACTTCATCGCTGATGAAGGTATTTAAAAAATAATTTCATAATTGTTTATTAGAGCTAATAAGTATTAAGTAGTTAGTATTGTGTTTGGTTAGTTAGTATTAGTTATAAGTATTTTGCAAATAAAAAATCGCATGCATGTTCCCTACGTGGTACGGAGATTTTATGTAATTCCATTGGTTAAAATTTCTCCGTTTCTCCGCTCCGCTGCCTTGCTCGTTAGCAATAGACAGGCACCCTTACAGTCGCACTTTTTCCCGTGGCGACGGAAATCTAGCATAGTTGGCAGACCCATGTAAAATTGCTATAAAATATAGCATTCCGGTTCGTTATAATGTAACTGGATGTCCCTGAGCGGTTCCTTTGAAACACGAGTCTTGAACTTACACTATTGAATTTGATTTATATTGATCGTGATTATCGCATTTCATACAGACTAGACATGGTACACATATTTGTAAAACAAAATTGTATTTTTTTCTGATTTCAAACAAAAAATATTCTATCTATTTAACTTCTTATGTAAGTTAAAATGTGTTAAAAGTAGCTAAATTCATAGCTGACTTAGCTCGTTGAACGTAAAAAATATTTTAAAAATTTAATATTTTTCAATAGCTCTAACTATTTCTATGGCTAGCATAGAAATTATTCCACCATTTAAAAGGTCAGATCTTATGAACAAAACATGCCACGTCGTCAACATCAGCAAAATGTCGTTAAAAGCCTAAAAAATGTCGGTAATCCAGATTCGTTCACGGCTCATTTGGTCCTGTGTTTAGGTCTTTAGGCTGGAATGTTATCTAACCTAGGCTGAGTTACGGGTATTGATGTATGCGTACATAAATCTCCGGTTTTTGTTGAACGACAGCCGTCTCTGCGGTCGTATTTACAAAGGCAGAATTTATTTTTAAAATAAAATTAAATGCTTTTGTTTATTGTTTTATACGACGCATTTTTGGTGTAGTTTACTTTTCTTACCTACGCAATAGATAGAAAATCATTAATTTATATTCACTTAAAACATTATTTTTGTAATTAATTTGCTTTCCTTTATTAAACTTAGTATTAGACACAGGCCAGGTTCTATGAAAGTAAAACTTTTAATTAGTTTACTAGCTGGAAGACTTGATATTTAATAAAATTTAATAAAATATTTATTAGTTTTAAATGAACTTTAATATTAAGTTTAAACCTCATAGTAGGCTCAGAAACCGCCGTAAACTTTTTGGGAAATATTACTCTTTATAATAGGTTTGAGTTAAAAAATAAACCCATGAATAACTGTTCCCCTGAATACTAGGGAAACCTTATGCTTCTTCTTCTTATCTTGTGGGCAGTAGTAAAGTAAAGTCTAGTGACCCCACACACCCTAGTGTCAGAGTTTTTAAAGCTATGCAAAAACCTGGTTATATTAGAGAGGCTGAATGACACATCATATCAGCCGAAAGACGTCCACTGCTGGACATAGGTCTCCCCCAAAATTGGGGGGGGGGTTGTCATAATCGCCACGCTTGGCAGGCGGGTTGGCGATCGCAGTTTATGGTGTTGTGTTTTATAGAGAACGCTGCTGCCCATTCTCTGGTGAGTCCCTTAGTCGCCTCTTACGACACCCACGGGAAGTGATGGGATGGTATTACTACAATTAAATTATAACTTTAAAAGTACACACGAAAAGATGGGTGATTTCGTGCTGATGCAGATAAATCTAGTAATAACGATCGAGTAAAAGCTAATGGCCCAAATTTTCAAAAGTCCGTTTCTATATCAATTATTCTGCCTAAAACACAAATAACTAGACATTAACTTAATGTTACTTTCGATACTAAAAATGGCTATAGTTAATTTCTTACAAAAGACTAATAAATTAAACTAAAGAAAAAATTCAAAAATAAATGATTATCTACATTAGCGTGACCGAATGTGTGTAATTTTCATAATGACTATAATTTAAGTACAAGGCCTAGTTGGAAAGATTTTAGAATCAATGTTGGTGCTTACATTTGTGAAAACAAAAGAACTTGTTTTTGCAACTCTGAACACCCTTGAAACATCTACCTAGGAGCTATAAATACACTGTAAAGCTAGAGACAAACTGGTCCCACGTACGCAACGTATGCAACGCATTATGATATCTATTCTACTGATTTTATATGAAAAACTATGCAATAGAGACACACTTATCGTATGCAACGCAGCATACAATACGATACAAAAGCGTTGCAGACGTTGCGTACGTAGGATCAGTATGTCTCTCGCTTAATATTTTAATTCACTTGCAATTTTTCTGGGAATGAGAGCACTCGTTCATATTTCACACTTATTCTCATTGTAAAAGTTGTTCAATGTTCACTTTTGAGTATTTTCACCCCCTTAAATATTATTGTCAATGAATTGAAAGACAACCTGTATAAAATTCATAGCTTTATATCGTTTGGTAATGTGTTTCAAAAAGTTCAGATGTATATTTGCTGTTACAGTTGCGCCATTAAATGACGCCACATACAAACTAAAACAAGTAAAAGAATAAAAACCCGACTGCAACAAAGTCAACTTATAAGCAATGCACTAAAAAGACCGAAACAAATGAAATCTCCTTTTAATTTTCTTCGTTTTGATACCCTACTCGACAGGTTTGGTTAAAAAATATTATTAACAACAATTCACCGCCAAAAATCCGCCATTTTGTTTTTTTCTAAACTGTCTAAGGACACTTGGGTTTTTGTGACAAATCTAATGCCATCTTAACGGTCGAAATCCATCCAGCCGTTTGAAGGATACGAGGTAATAAAAAAAAATTACACCTTCCTTGGCAGTCGGGTTAAAAGACCTGAAGTCAAAAATCCTGGGTTATCAACGTTAGCGCGAACCTGACGTCACACAAATCCTTCATCATGCTATCAAAGTTCTCAGCGCGATTTAAAGATAATAGATACATAACAAGCATCGGGCAGTTGTACACCAGACACAACATCCGAGGTCGGGAGCTCTGTAACCTCCCTTTTCAATGGAGGTTCCACCCTGTTCTGTATACCATATAGAGATATACAGTACAAGGTTACATATATACTTATTGATCAAATCCTAACATGAGTTGAAAACTCGTAAAAGAAATGGGAGTAAAAATGCACCGAATCAAGTTTAGATCAAAAATCACTCAGCGAAGCTGATCACAATCTAAACCCGACACAATTCAAGAGAAACACGATTTTTCGATCATCTCCCAACGAAATACATGGGCATAGATATTTTTACTTTTACTATTTTACTGTCCACCGGAGTAAAAAATTCGCTAGCCACGTCCATTATGATGTCTGACAACAATAATAATTTTAGTGACGCCGTAAAAACTCCATTTGGCCACAATGTTAGGTGGAGCATTCAGGCGGTAAATGTTGTGGGACACGGTGCGGGGATGATGTGTAGCGTGTAACATGTTGCAAGTTAGGTTGCTATAGACGCCATTTTGCGAATAATTAACGGTAAAAATTGATGTTGGAACAGTCTTTCAGTATTTAAACGTTCTATAAAATGAATGTTGGTAAATATATAGCGTGATTCTATTCTATTTGTGTCGACCTTTTTGTTACTAACATAGCCTTTAAAATACATTGTAATTAACGAAATTTGGACATTAGTCTGAATACTGAGTAATTGGGCATATCTATTACAAATCTTTTAGTTTTGAGGTAGGTACGATAGCATTCTTTAAACCGACTTTTAAAAAAGGAGGAGGTTCTCAATTCAGTGGGTATTTTTTTTATGTATGTTCACCGATTACTCCGAGGTTTCTGACCCGATTGCTGTGATTCTTTTAGTTCGATGCGGTATACTTGCCATTTGGTCCCGTAAAATTTTTATTTGGTTTGGCTCAGTAGTTTTTATTTTATAAGCGTTTTTGCTTATTTCAATTTCTGGGTAGACGATGACGTCGTCCAAGTATCACCACTTAAAAGTGAAAAATATTTTTTTTTACAAAAAATATAACTGACTTCCAAACAAAACACTACAAAGTATAAAATAACTTTAATTTCGGAAGTCGATGTTTAAACAAAACAGAGGAACAAAACTAAAAACACCGACTTCCAAAATTAAATTTATTTTATACTTTGTAGTGTTTTGTTTGGAAGTCGGTTATATTTTTGTAAAAAAGTTTTACTTACAATTAGTTATGTTAGCCTTAAAGGGAACTGGCACAAAATAATGTTCTTCTTTGGATTTTTTTGGGCATAATGCAACAACATTGTCTATCAGTCAACCTTTAATTGGCAACCTCTCATTCATCTGCGTCCTTCACCTAAGTTATAATGTCACTGTTTGAAGTTAACCCAGACGTCAAGGCTTACAGGGACTTACGAAGAAAATAAGATCTACAAATAAAATTAGAACGGCTTGAGGTAAGTAGGTTTTAGGATACAAATTACTTTCTGTCTGTCTAAAAATAGATGTTCAGTACTTGCCTATTTTTGCAAAAGTAATTGAATTTGAAGCTATTGTTTTTCAGGATCTATTTAATTTTGTATTATTATTATTTTGTAATCTGGCGAAATGTGGATTCATGGACCCGTCGGATACTCAATGTGAGTGCGGTGCTCCTGTTCAGAACATGAGCCACACGTTGGAGTGCCCCAAGTGCCCATACACCTGTACTTTGGGGGATTTAATTAATGCCACTGACGCTGCAACTAACGTAGCCACCTACTGGGCCCAAAAAATCTAAAAAGTTAACCATCGATTCAAAAAGAAAATTTGTTACTAAAATAATATCTGATAATGTTTTCGCCACTTTATGCACATAACAATGTCATAATCACAAGAGTTTCCTCAAAAATACGCATATCTTTTTACTAACTCTCGACTGCAAAATTATAATAAGAACAATTAATTAATGGGCCAAGGCAATTACAGATTCAGATTTAGGATCTTCCTGGGCGGTTAAAAGGCCACTTTACGAGAATCATAATATTAATCACGCAACAATCTGTCAAATTTCATTTTCATCTTTATCGCTAACGAATTAGGTTCAGGGTTGATTGGGAAAATTTGACAGTGACAGGTAGCGTGATTTGCTTTCTGATTCTGCTAAAGCCTTTTTAGACCCGCTGTTTTTATTCTAATTATATTACAGGTAGCATGGCATGCCTCCTACTGTCATACTCAATAGTAGTCACCTCCTTTACATCATCTTCCCCAAAAATTCAGCAGCGTCGAAACGAAATTGTGGCTCAAATTTTTCTATCACATTAACCTTCGAGATTTCAATAGGCACCCGAACCCGTATACCTGATAACATAAATCACACAACATAATCTTCTCAATTTAACCCCAAAACATTAAACAAAGTTATCATAAAACATTTTTATCAACCGTTGAAATTTCTGTACGCACTCGATTTCAATAAAAATTGATTTATATGTTGCTTTGTTTGTGCTATCTCCTCGCGGGGTCGGTTGGTGACGGAAGTGTTCGCAACGATTAATTCAACCGTTGTTTTGCTATAGATATTCGGATATTATGAGGCTTTATAACCACCGAATTCTCGGTAAAAAACGTCGAGATTTATAACGGGTATTATAGGCTCAACAATTGTTTTATTTGGTCAGAATTGAGCGGCATTGTGAGAACCATCAACTGGGGTAGCGACCCTAAATCACCGGAAGCTGTGTATTAATTACTAGTCTTTAATAATGAAAGGTGGTTATTCAGTGCTGTTTGTCTTGTAATTACTATTTCCGTGGTTGCGTAAGGAAGAATTAATTCTTCAATGGTCTTTCTTGATTAATTCCGCTGCGGGATCCAAGACATTTGAATGTTTCTTCATTACTCGTTGAGCTTCAATGCTTTGGCAATTTTTGGTGAATACTATTGACTATTTCAGGAGTTACAATGGTTGGACATAATCTGTCGGGCTTCTTGCAGGGTTTAAATAACACTACATAATTTGTACACTCAAGACTAAAAGTATTGCACTTTACATAGTCTATTTATCCAATTTTCATTTGAAATTCAAAATACAGATTATAATATATTTTTAAGCACTAGGTATAGCATTAAAGTACTAAATATATACACTTAAAATAAAATATTCTAACTAAGATAAGGCGTCAAAAAATTCGTCCGCATCGCTGTCCACCGGAAGTGAGCCCAAAAGACTGGCGGCATTGCCACTTTGTATGGCAATGCTTATCCTCTGTCCGAGGTAAAAGCCAGCCCTTGGGTCACGCGAACTGTCAACTAAGCGTTTAGAAAGATCTTGAAATAAGGCATGAGCACTCGGACCCCACGGTCCAAGAGTTTCAACCCCAAACGGCTCAAAAATATAATTTATCTAATTCAATAATCTTCCAGAATTCTACGACTATCTTCTAAAACCATATTTCGGCTATAAATTTATCATCAAAGAGCTCTTTATACTCTATATTCCTCCTCGTAGCATAAATTTAGTGACACTTGCAAGCAAGCTAGCCACTAGCGAACGTCGGGCGATTTGCAATGCAAAACTGTTTGCATCTTGTGCAGCCATGCAGTTTACGTTAACCCTTCTTGTTGCAATGTTTGGGCACTATTTCTTTTTCATTGAGTTATTACTCTGCAAATAATTTATTAGGTTCTTCTGGACGGGTGTTAAAATAATTTGATAATTTCTATCACAAGGAGATAAGCTACTTATCGTAGATTGAGATTAAAAGTAATACGTCAAGATGAACCTAGCTATCAAACAACTTGCAGAATAGGTAACAGTTTCTGAAAACCTGTACCTTCAGATTTTCAGAAACTGCTACCAAATCTTCCTGTATTCTGTATTTTAAAGAAACTTTTGCCACTATTTTTTAACTTGGTAAACGCTGAGATAATAATGCTACTTGAATTTGAAAGTACACGAACTAGCCTTCTTAAAAATAATACAATAAAAATATTTTTATACGTCAAGTAGATTCTAATAGGATTTCTTGTTACAGGGTTTTTCCAAAAATTTCGATATCTCCTAAAAAAATTTGGGCTCGTCCGGGATTTGAACCCGGGACCTCTCGCACCCTAAGCGAAAATCATACCCCTAGACCAACGAGCCAGCTGATTGAAATGCCGAAACATACATCCACATTAAAGATTGTGATACCTTTCCTTTCACCGACCTTGTTGTAATATTATGGTCATATACGTAATGATAATATTACATTAGTGGTACTGTTATTATTAATTCGTCTATTTATTTTTATATACATATATTTTACATTTTTAAATATATCTTAAAAAAAAACATTAAAAAATATAAAAAATTTTAGTCCGCCGGTGTTGAGAGCAGGGTCCAAGCTACCGGTGGTTAGGGCTCCAGAGAAAGGTACTTCCTCACAATACGAGCCGTATCGAGAAGTATAGTGCCTTCTGTATCAGGCCCTTTATCCAATTTTTTATTTTTTGTTACTTATACGGCTTCAAGAAGTGCATATTTCATCATCAAACAAATTCAAATTCTTTTTGGAATCTCGTGGCTTATCAATAGGGTAGGTAGATGACTAAAAAATCTAACTAGTCTGTCTGATAAAAAATATTAGACACGTATTTTTTCTTTTTTCGCGTACCTAATCAAAAAATTAAGACTATGCAGTGGGTTGAAAACTCGTTTGACGTCACTTGTAAGTACAATTTTTAGGGTTCCGAACAAAAAACGGACCCCTTATAGGATCACTCGGGTGTCTGTCTGTCTGTCACAGCCAGTTTTCTCCGGATCCACTGGACCGATTCTATTGAAATTTAGTACACATATGGACTTTTGTGACCCTAATACGGACGCGTTACGTAAATTATCAAATTTTTACTATGGGGGTCACTTTGGGGTACAAACTAGAAAATTAAAAAAAAAGTTTTTTTACAATATCATCTGACATATCAAATGAAAGAGCTTACTGTGAGGGTTTTAATTATATTTTTTTCATAATTTTACAATAAATAGTTTTGAAGTTATTCAAGAAATTAGACGAAAAATGCCCATTCCCACACCCTTATCTCCGAAACCACTAAATCTAAAATTTTGAAAAAAAATGGAGGTAGTAGTTCTTTACCTATAAATTACAGGAAACCTATAAGAAGTCTATAGTGTTAACGCCACATGTTAAGAAAAATGGAATTCATTCGGAACTCTTTGCACGCGAGTCCGACTCGCTCTTGACCGGTTTTTTATAGAATAGTGACGTCACAAGCCCCCACACCTGATCTTTAGTGCGTTTTATCTTCGTCAATTTTATTGATTTGATAAAACAAAAATTACTTGTCCAATATTATTCGATACTTACTGACGGAAATAGAATGACATATTTTTTTAATTTAATAACCATTCCTATCGCCACACACATCAATCCTTAAGATTAAGCATGCTCCGGTCTTGCCAGGGAGTCCCCTAGGAAGAAGGTTGCCAGATTTCGAGATCGTGGAGGAACTCAGTTACGGAGAACAGACAGGAAGTCACTCGATGTTGAATGCTGGTATTTGATGCATCTAGTTATTTTATTTTTTAATTGGGACAAGCCCGCCACACATTTCCAACCACTGCAACTCCTGAAAGCCAGACTCAACAGTGCAGGCGACCACCAGAAAAACGCCGAGCCAATGAAGTCCGACGAGTCCCGGAGAAACGTTTCAACTGTCTTGGATCCTGCAACGAAATTAATCAGAAAAGTACAGCGGAGGAGTAGGATAAAAATATATCATATAATTTCCACTTCCCTCCTTATCAAGCAGGTTAGTTTGGATGGTGAACCCAGAACAGTTGGGTAAAGGTATATGATAATGAGTTTAGCATGGTAGTGTTTTTAGGGTTGCGTATCCGATGGGTAATCAACGGAACCCTATTATTAAGCCTCCGCCTTCCGTCCGTCCGTACGTCTGTCTGTTAGCGGGCTGTATCTCATGAACTATAATAGGTAGACAGTTGTTTACACAGAGTGTGTATTTCTGTTGCCGCTACAGCAACAAATAATAAAAATGAAAGGAGGCTCCATACAAGAAACATGGTTTTTTTTTAAGGTTATGGTACGGAACCCTTCGTGTGCAAAACGGACTTGCACTTGGCCGATTTTTTTATTTCATCATATTTTTCTTCAACATAAGCCCTCAAATAACAAATTATAAAAATAAAAGGAACATAAATACACACCATCACATAGCTACAAGTCTCTAAGTTAATAGAATAGGTTACTTCTAGGCAAGCGTGCTTCAACGTCGACCGCATTGCTTGGCTTACTTTACAATTTACGTAACGTGAAATTGTAGTCAAAAGCGAGCCTATCTATGGTATAAATAATAATAATTTAGTTGAAACAAGGACCACAAACATGACGTGTTCTCTCACAAAACAGCTACTTTTTACACAAAGCTAACTAACCCAGATTTTACATGACACGTATTTCTTACATCAGCTGCCACCCCTGGTCCCGTTCGCACAAAAAATCCGGACAACGCAGTACACGATATTGCTTGTTGAGTACTACGTTTGTTTTAGGCGGGTTACAGATGAAGGGACTCTTAGGAACCCTTTTTTAAGGATGGGAAATCATCAAATGACTCCTCCCGCTCTGGGTGAAGCAGAAGGGAGTGTCTGACTCTTACTGGCTAAAACCCATCCGTGTTCCTCCTTTGTGTTCCAGGGCCGCGGTGACTCTTTCGAACAGATTCCGCAACCCCGGCGGGATTCTTACGAACCCTAACGCGATTTTAGGACCCCTTGTAGCCTATGAGATTTTGGTCATCTTGTAGCCTATGAAATGTATGACACCTGGTAGTCTATGAGATTTTGGTCATCTTGTAGCCTATGTATGAGATCTAGGACACCTTGTAGTTTATGAGATTTAGGTCATCTTGTAACCTATGAGATTTAGGACACCTTGTAGTCTATGAGATTTTGGTCATCTTGTAGCCAATGAGATTTAAGACACCTTGTAGTCTATGAGATTTTGGTCATCTTGTAGCCAATGAGATTTAAGACACTTTGTAGTCTATGAGATTTTGGTCATCTTGTAGCCAATGAGATTTAAGACACCTTGTAGTTTATGAGGTTTAGCTCATCTTGTAACCTATGAGATTTAGGTTACGCCTTGTAGTCTATGAGATTTTTGTCATCTTGTAGCCAATGAGATTTAAGACACCTTGTAGTTTATGAGATTTAGCGCATCTTGTAACCTATGAGATTTAGGTTACCTGGCGGTCTATTATTTTTTTACTGTGAGAAAATTCGAGAATTGTTGAATATGATCGTCAGTATCTTTCCACAGTAATGTTGAAAAAAAAAAAACAACAAAAAAATGTAGTCCTTTAAAATAATGACGATAAAATTATATATTTGCCAACGTTGACCTGTAAAGTTAGATTGTATTGTAGCCAGGTTAAAATCTTGCAAGCGTAATTTAGAAGTTTCCGAACGCGCATTATACGCGTACAGTCTGCCAACTGACGTCACAGAGACGTAATAATATCAGAGACTAATAGTGATTAAGTAACACGCGTATCTTTATTGCTTCATAATGTAGTGAAAGGCATCGCAATCTTGTAATGTGGACGAATGTTTCGGCACTCCAACCAGCCGGCTCGTTGGTCTAGGGGTATGATTTTCGCTTAGGGTGCGAGAGGTCCCGGGTTCAAATCCCGGACGAGCCCAGTTTTTAAATACCTATAAAAAAATATGTTGAAAATCCTTATAAAAACTGACTTAATGCTTTATTTGATTCTTATTAGATTTCAGTAGTGGATTTGAAGCTAATGAAATATTTTTTTATTCGTATTTTTTCTGGCAATGTAATGCTGGAACGGGTATTAAAAGAGATACTTCGTTACATAATTTTCTATCCCTATTCAAAAACTTATCGCAAAATAAGCTTTCGTCGTAATTCCTATCGCGTTCGGGTTCGGACCCGGGTTTGGACGAGATTGGTCTCGGGTGCAGACTGCCTTATCCACCATATTTACTTTTCAAAGATACAGGGGATCGTTTCTCAATATTTGTTTATTTGAGCTCCACTATTGAATATTATTTGCAGTTATTACTCAAATCTGTTTCAAATTGGGTTTATATCAATAGTTTGTGTGTTTACATGTAATATTATGACGTTATTGAATTTCTTGTCATCATTGCCTACAGGTATAAAGATCCTGCTTTTGTTTGGGTTCGAAATCTTGGAAGTTGCAATGTGATACATCATTTTGCCTTAGTTTGGTCACCTCAAGAGAAAAAAGGTTAACAGGTTGTGAAAACCATCACATCACTTCCCGTGGGTGTCCTAAGAGGCGACTAAGGGACTCGCCAGAGAATGGGCAGCAGTGTTCTCTGTATAACTCAACACCATACACTGCGATCGGCAACCCGCCTGCCAAGCGTGGCGATTATGGCAAACCCAAAATGATGACAAGCACGACCAAAAACTGGCCCGGCAGCCCGCCTACCCTTGGTGGATTGATGACCTGCTAGCCTATTCTGTAAGTAACCATTTCGATATCGAGCTCCACCTGAGTGACAAAGCTCACAAAGTGAACTTTATAACACACAACATAAAGGTCTTACGTTCATACTCACCTCGGATTCCGCTGTCGAGACTCGAAACTGTTGTTACAGAATAGCACTACTGGTGAAGGTCGCGGGTAGCCGATGGATGCGAGACGCGCAGGACCAGTCGTTGTGGCGACGCTTGGGGGAGGCCTATTTCCAGCAGTGGACGTCTTTCGGCTGATATGATGGCGATGATGATGTAGTTGCGAAAATACTAGGCAGATTGATATTGGTATCTACTCATAAATAATAGAAAGACAGTTAGAAGGAACACATAAATACGCACATAGGATTACCTTTGGCAGCATCTTATTAATAAAGTAATCTCATTCTGTGAACTTGCGAAAGAACAGTCTATACATAGAGATGCGGAGACCTATTTTTTTAAAAAAAGCAGGAGGTTTTGTATTTGGTGGGCTTTTTTATGTATGTACACCGATTACTCCGAGGTTTTTGATCTGATTTCTATGATTCTTTGGTCCTATAAAAATTTAATTCAGTTTGGATCAGTAGTTTTTATTTTATGAGCATTGTTGCTTATTTCAGTTTCTGAGTAGACGATGACGTCGTCCAAGTATCACCACTTAAAATAGAAACAAAACTTTTTTTACAAAAAAATATAACATACCTCCAAACAAAACATTATATAATAAATTTAACCTATTAAGCAACAACAATTGTAAACAAATCGGCGGCCGCCATGTTTTTTAGTCGTAGTTAAACGCTGAGGTTTAAAAAAAAGAAGTTTAAACCACGTGATTTGGTATGGCATGTGGGATGCCATTATGCGTCAATTTAAGTTGTCGCCCAATGGCACACCTGTGTGCCAATGTAAAATCACAGTTTCGGAAGTCGTTGTTAAAAAACAAAGAAACTAAACCAAAAACATTACACCTTGGGCAACATCATAAAGAAATCTCTTTCAGCGAACTTGGAACGAAAGGACAGTCTATAACCTATTTTATTCTGTAAATAGCCTATTTATAGCATCGTTATTGTAACTCCTAATCGCTTTAATAGTTGCGCCTAGCAGCGGCCCAATAGCAATCCCAAACCTAAGCCGTAGGTACCTACCGTTGATATTGAATCTCCTAACATCAGCTAAGCCTCCAAAATCGCAAACTACGACTCGTATCCGTAGTGTGTACTGGACATTCTGAAACCAGAATGGTAAATCGGTGTTCCGCCCTAGGTAAAATCCTGTATCCATAAAATAATGGGTACTTCTACAGAGCATCGTGACACCTACTGCTTGAGTCAGCATTGTCTTAAGTTTCTTTTAAAATTATCGTGTCTGTGAGTGATACAGTTGAGTTATGAAAATTGACAGTTCGTGACAGTTTTGACTGCAGCCATGAGTGATGAAACGTGCAGTGCACATAACGCAGTCACCGGTATTTCTTTCACATGGGGCTTATGTATGTATGTAAATCGGGCTGGTTTCCGCAACTCTACGACTAAGCGCGTACACTATTATTTATAATATACTAGCTTCTGCCAGCGGCTTCGATACCGTGGTCCATAGGTAACATACTCCCAGCTCTAGAATATCTGTGTACCAAATTTCATTTAAATGGGTTCAGTAGTTTTGGCGTGAAAGCGCGACAGACAGACGAGTTACTTTCGCATTTATAATATTAGTAAGGATTATTATAATGTATTACTTAATTTGTAATGTGTGACCAATTTTTATCCATTTCAATTTAAAATAATATAATGTAATACCTTGCTGTGGACCAAATGATTCTCTAAAATAAATGATTCTTGTCTGAAACAAATGTTTATTTTTTTTATTTTTAGCAGAATTGCATTCACTTATTCCTTCGATTTTCCTCCGGTTTTTTGTTTTTTATTTCAGTAAAGATATTTCAAAATATCAAATACACCTAAAACTTTAGGAATAAAGTGTGAACTATTTACATCTTATTGAAGCTCAAAGGCAGCAGCAATACATACACAAATATTAGCTCCCCATCTCAATATATTCTAAGATACAGCATATTGAGATTATTCCAAGTTCGGTTGTTTACTCCTGCAGCACTATTTCCTATTTGCCGAATGTTACACCGGTACCCGGTCTGAAAGACCTTTGGAATTCATGTTATAACTTATACGAATATTTTTAAGTCCTACGTTAGGTATAATATTCAAGTTTGTCGTATTATTTGGAAACCGTACATGTACAGGGACAGCTAAGTTAAAATTAAAAAAAAGACTAAATTTGAACAGATTGTCTGTCTATGTAGCACGTAGTCTATGCCGAGTATTTTAAGAAAAAAAAAAACGAATCCAAATAACGACCAACTAGATACATATTGGGGGTTTTTATCCGAATATGTCCTGGAAAACTACAGTATCCAAAAAATTTGGGCTCGTCCGGGATTTGAACCCGGGACCTCTCGCACCCTAAGCGAAAATCATACCCCTAGACCAACGAGCCAACTGATTGCAATGTCGAATTTTTATTCTACAAGACTATTCACTAACATGATTGCTGTAATTTATAGCCGTTGTGACGTAATTATCTTGTAGAAAGTCAAGTTCGTTTATGTGGGTGAGTTTCTTAAATGTAATGCTTATCTCTCTTGCAAAGTTAGCAGAATTTCAAGCCAGTTTTGACTAAAGTGCGACTAGGTCAACTGTGATCTTTAAAGGTTTAAAAATAATAGTAGCATATACAGTAGAAACCGAATGTAACGATGACCAAGGGACCGGTAATATTACGTCGTATTAACCGGAAGTCACACAAAACGAACTGAAAATTTCATAGAGGCTCATAATAAAACCCAACATATGCCTATACTTCCTTACGTCGCTAAAAGCGGTTGGTTGTTATATGCGAAGTCGTACTAAATGGACTACACTGTATTATGAACTCATGTAAACGTAAGGGTATGAGGTTTGTGTAAGAATTTTATATCAGACTAGCTTTCGTACGCACATAGCCCGTTTTTTCGTATTTCAAGAAATCCTCTTAGTGCTCCTTTACATTCCCAAGGAACCTACATGCTAAATTTCAGCTTTCTACGACCAGTAGTTTCGACTATGCATTGTCTGTCAGTCGCTCAATCAGTCAGTAACGGAAGATTTTTATATATCCTTGCAGCCAATTTATGCTTGTATAAGGGTTAAATTTTTAGAAGCTTTTGTACGTAACCTACTATAAACTATGTATGAAAATACCAAAAAAGAAATAGAACTTATGTGGTGTGTACGTAACAAAAAAGTATCAAAGTGTTCTGATACTTTTTTGTTACGTACCTACACCACATAAATAACAGACCAGATAGACGAAAAAACGTTACATATGTAGCGTGACATAATGGCAGCTTAATCGCTAAAAGCGATCTTTTAAAGAAGGCCTTTGGATGGATTTAAAAGAGAAAAAGGAAAATGGTGCTGAAGGTAGTGTACTATTTATATATGTATAATGTAAATAAATGTAAAGAAATAACGAAGGTCGAAAACATCGGAAACACTTCGAATTTTCCAATAAGGTAGTACCAAATTGTCAATAGCAAGAAGTATATACAGTACAAGAACATGTAGGTTCTAATCCTAGTGTGCAAAACTTGGGCTCGTCCGGGATTTGAACCCGGGACCTCTCGCACCCTAAGCGAAAATCATACCCCTAGACCAACGAGCCAGCTGATTGAAGTGCCGAAACACCAGACATTAACCGACTCGTACTAAACTCCTTTCAGTCAGTTACATAATTTAAATCATGTAATGTAGATAAAGACACGTATTTGTCATCACGGACATATCTAATCCTAATATATAAAATTCTTCCGGTACTGAGTGAATGAGTGAGTGAGTGACTTGAAACCGCTCGTCGTAGAAAGCCGAAATTTAGCATGTAGATTCCTTGAGGAGTGTACCGGAGCACTAGGAGAGGATGTCCCGAAATCAAGCATCCGTCAGCCCCCGAGGGGCAAAATCATTTTCAACCCGAAAGGGACTTATGGATCCTGAGTGAAAAAGGAAGAATACAGACATCACCCTTTTAGAAGTAATTTGCTGGATAAATTGTCATGGGAAACTGTATTTTTCTAAATTCAAGCTGAACTACTTAAAATATAGCTGGTTATTGTATTCGAAATAATTGTGAAGAAAACTCGCTTTTCCCACGGTTTAGCTCGAGTTTCCATAGTTTCGAAAAAGAAGTTGCTTATCTATCTTTGTACCAAAATCCATCAAAATTGATTCAGCGAATTAGGCGTGAAAGAGTCACACGCAAATAAGCTCATTACATTCGCATTTATAATTTGAGGAGTAGGATAACAATAAAATTAGCAAAACACAAGTAGTAGGTAGTCCTGTTATTTTTTCGTCCCTCACAAATATTGTAATAAAGACCGGAAATAAAAGACATCACGAATGGGATTTGTAAAGGTGTGCCGGAAGGGAACACTAAAAAGGAACTGACCCTACAGCTACAGGATGTCCCTATAATAAGGTCAATCACGTATTATTGCGTAGTACTCACAACAAGGTTAGAGGGGACCCAAGGATAAGTGAAGGATACTAATAAATAAGTAAGAGCATTTTTTGAAGTCCTCAAATAAAAACATGGCAATTTTCATTGTAAAACACTGTTAGGTACATGGTTTTGGTAAATTAATTATAAATTACAGTTGGATTCCTCTTGAATTGTTCGCCAGAATCAAGGTGTAAAAAAATTGATGAGACCCGAGGGCAGGACATAAGTACGTCCCTGATTTAGAATCAAGGAGCTCCTATGTAATACCTGTGTCAATAAGCAACACAAAAATATTTGGGCTCGTCCGGGATTTGAACCCGGGACCTCTCGCACCCTAAGCGAAAATCATACCCCTAGACCAACGAGCCGCTTATGTTACATAGTTAAATTTGCCATCAAGCATTACTTCTTCACAGTCCAAAGAGAACAGTATACATAACATTTTAACATGTTGATGCTTTCTATATTAAAACACGTTTCGCTACGTCACTACTGTTGCGGAATGCGTAAACGCATGGATGTAGGTCACCTTTCACTGCGCGAGCTCGATAGTGATCACCAATTTGAACGCGATTATCAGTTGGCTCGTTGGTCTAGGGGTATGATTTTCGCTTAGGGTGCGAGAGGTCCCGGGTTCAAATCCCGGACGAGCCCAAATCTTTTTGGGATTTATTAATCATTTAATCGAAATAAAAACAAAACATTGCAAAATAATTATGGCCGAAGTTAAAATATTTATATATTTTATTTTTTCGGATTATTTTCCTGTAACATTCATATTATCAAAACAACATTAAGTTTAAATGATAAACAGTTAGATAGTTCTTACATAATAAATCATTGCTACTATAATACTCTCAATAAAGATTATTTGTACTGATAAAAGATGCAATAAATTAAAGCCGATAAAATCTTCGATGTCTACAATTTATAGCCCGCTAATTTATTTACAGCTAACAACTGTGTTTCAATTTCAGTGGTTTAATATCGTGTTTCAAGTTTTGTAAAACGTTTAGTTATGAAAATTCTATCATCATCATCATATCAGCCGAAAGACGTCCACTGCTGGACATAAGCCTCCCCCAAGTGTCGCCACAACGACCGGTCCTGTGCGTCTCGCATCCATCAGCTACCCGCGACCTTCAACAGGTCATCTGTCCGCCTTGTGGGAGGCCTTCCAACGTTGCGTTGCATTCTTCTATCAGTAGACCTTTTTACTTAGTTAAATTCTTCTTTAGTAAAGGGTCCTCTGGGTTAAACTATAAAACTATTTGTTATTGCAGAAAACACAATAATATTCGAAGGTTGAATATTAAGAATGGCTCATGTAATAAAATATAACATTAAATTAGTCGTCAATTTTATCACCTACTGGTTATGTCATTGATTTTAAAAGAATAAACTAAAACTAGTTTTTTACTACTATTAGTAAACACTAGACAATAGTGTATCATTCAAAATTACCGACTTAAACAAATAATATTAATTTATAATCAAATTTATAATAAAATAAATTATTATATTTATTTATTTTTATATTATAGTTAAGGTAGCAGGAAAAACTGTGGTTCAGTATAACCTGGACAAATGACGCCATTTTTTTTAAGTACGGAAAATCATCAAATGAGACACTCTCTTCCGCTCTTAGCGGAGCGCAAGGGAGTGTCAGACTCTTACTGACTAAAACCCATCAGTGTTCCTCTTAATGCCCTTTGCGTTCCAGGGCTTGGGGTGGCGACTTTTTCAAACATATTCTGCAGCAAATGACCCCTAGACCCTGTTCATCTATACTTAATATATAAAGCTGAAGAGTTTGTTTGTTTGTTTTTTTTGTTTGCTAGAACGTGCTAATCTTAGGAACTACTGGTCCGACTGGAAATATTCTTTCAGTGTTAGATAGCCCATTTATTGAGGAAGGCTAGGCTATATATCATCACGTTAAGATCAATAGGAGCGGAGCAGACGAAGTTGCGCGGGTCAACTATAATAATAAATTTTCCATGGAGTTTCTTGCACGTTCTTCTCCATAGATATCTACATTTTGGAACGTGCAACTAGCTTCATCTTTCTGACTGATGGACTTCTTGACAGTACAGAGGGTCTGTAAATCATCATCATATCAGCCGATAGACCTCCACTGCTGGAGATAGGCCTCCCCTAAGTATCGCCACAAATGTAAATGATTTCATTGAAATATATGCTTTGATTTGATTAGTCTCGATGTGGTGGATGATGTCAGGCTTATTTAATTAACAGGTGCTTCAAATTATCATATTTATTGAACTAACTCAGCAAATTAGTAGCAAATCAAGCCGATTGTTTACTCTGATGACCTCAATTGATTCATCCGTACAATACTTGAGCCTATTTACATAAACCTACGCTCTTGGCTTTGTTGAGTGGCTAGGTATACCTGAATTTAGCTATTGATTTAGCATGGATAGTTCTACATCTACACTAATATTATTAAGAGGAAAGATTTGTTTGTTTGTATGTTTGAAATGAATAGGCTCCGAAACTTCTAGACCGATTTGAAAAACTCTTTCAACATTAGAGTCCTACTTTATCCCCGATAAACATAGGCTATATTATACATATTTAAAAAAATATTGAAATCCTTCTGAAAATTGCAATAATGTAACCCAAAGTAGCAAAATTTTGCCTATAAAATTCATTATTTGGCGTGCGCTGAGAAAACTATTGATGCTACATAAAAATTATGTACTACATAATTGAAGTAGTCATTATTACCTATAAAAAAGACCACGAGGATATATGTCTAACTATTTTGATTAAGTCGCAATGACCGCTTTTTATTCAAATAATTGAATCAAAACCCGGGCGGAATGGAATAGTGCTGATTTTGGTATCATAATGTTAATCCTTATCCATTTAAATGGTTTTATAATTAAGGTTGATCATGTACATGTCAATTACACTTTAAGTTATTCAAATCTGACCTTTCATTTCAAAGTTACGACGGGTATAAAATGCTCTAAATAATAAAAATGTTGCGGTTAGAGCAAACTGCCCTACGTTGAGTCTATTAACAAGTAATTTACACATTACCCTATAAAGAGGGAGATATAGAAGATGTTCAGAAGAAATTGATCAGCTTGAGATTGGTGGTTATTTTTCTGCCAATAGTGGTTATCATTCAGTTATGTTTTCAGACAGTATAGGAAGAGGTTTAGGGAAATTAGTTAGTAACAACCTGAGTTATTCTACACAAAATTATTGTATGCCAGGTTCATCATACAAACATATTATGGCATCATTAATAAATAATAAATATAATTCTGATACCAACATTACGGTGTTTATAGGGAATAGTTTAAATGTAAGAAAAGCAGATATCACAGACAATCTAACTGAGATGTTAAAGTTAAATTGTAATAAAATAATATTGTGTGCTTTTCCATATTTTGATAAGATGTCAATTAGACAAAATAATTATATTCATAGGTTAAATAAACACATGCATTTTTTAGTTAGTCATTATAGTGACAAGTTTATGTTTTTTGACACAAATATTTTTGTGGAACATTTAAAATCGACTAGGGATACTGTGTATTTGCCAATTAGTTTTAGACACACAATAGCAAGGCTATTAGCTTATTATATTAACTCAGACATAAGTAGTATGTCGAAGTCTTGTGTAATTAAATCCACAATGTTTAGTAATTATACTAAGAATGAGGTGGAGGGCTTAAATAACTGTAGCACTATTGCTACAAATTCTTTTACAAATTGTACGAAGGAGGTTCCATGTATCACTATGGAAGTCTCATTGTTTAACGTGGGGGCCACAAGTAGTTGCAACTCACTGCCAAGTGATGATACTGAGTTCTTGGGGCAATCTCCGGATAATCTTTTAAACTAAGTCTTACGACAACAGAGGATACCAATGACAGAATAGTTATGCCTACCAAAAACAATGTATCTTCTTGCTCTCTGTTAACTAGATGTCAGAAAGGGGGTAAGCAGCATGCCTTGAAAATATTTCATCAAAATATTCAAGGTGTCTCTTCCAAAATATTAGAAATTGAAATGTTTTTAGAGAAAACAATGAATGACATTGTATGTTTTAGTGAGCACTGGTTGAAGGATTATCAGATGCTAATTAGTTATGAAAATTATAGTGTGGGCAGTTGTTTTAACCGCAAATCTAAGTCGCGCGGTGGTTCCCTCATCTTAATTAAAAAATGTTTAAAATTTAAGCAACGTAATGACATTGTTAGCTTGTCAGTGGAACATTGCATCGAACTGTCCTGTGTTGAGCTAGATAAGCATGTTATAGTGTGCGTGTATAGACCCCCTAACCCTCAAAACTTTACGTTATTTGAAACAACAATGGAAGATGTCCTTGCGAAACTTGCAGCAGGTAACAAATCCGTGATTATTTGTGGAGATTTTAATATTAATATTTTGGAAAATAATTCAATTAGCAGCAGATTTTTAAGTCTTTTTAAATCGTTCAATCTGTCTAATGTTTTTACAGAACCAACTAGAATAACTCCAACTTCTGCAACATGTATTGATAATGTATTCTGCGATTGTGATTACTTAGATAAAGCTATAGTTAATTACCTTCAATCTGATCACAGTGGTCAACTGGTAACATTTAAGTATAAAGCAGCCTTGCAAAAAGTTCAAATACAATTTAGGCCAATAACAACTGGCAAACTAGCAAAATTTAATGGGACCTTACAAAATAAGTTAAATGCTCTAGGCCACAATATTGAGGATGCGAATAAATTTTATGATGGTTTCTTTTCAGTGGTACTAAAAGAATTCAATGCAACTTTTGAAAAGAAGTCCAAAGATACTTTCCCTAAGTTTATATTTAGTGATTGGGCGACTAAAGGCATTAGGATAAGTAGGGAAAGACTATATGATCTATACGGCCTTAAGTCTTTCATTAACACTGAATCCTTTAATAAGTATGTAAACAAATATTCTAAGGTTTTCAGAAATACTTGTAAAGTAGCTAAAGCCCTGTTCATAAGCAACAAGATCAAATTGGCAGATAATAAAATAAAGACAGTTTGGAAAGTTATCAATAATGAAACTAACAGAAATAAAGTACGAAACACTGACTATTTACTAGAGACTGCGCATGGTGCCATAAGCTCTAATTTAGAAGTAGCTCAAGAATTTGTAAAATTTTTCACTGATATACCATCAAAAACAACTGAAGCTTTAAATTCTTCACCCGAGGTCTCATTTGATTTATTAAGAGCAAACATTCCAGGTTGTACGGTTGAATTCCAATTCAAACATATCAACCCTATGACAGTTATTAAAGCTTTCCGGCAAATCAAAATTAAACTGACTGAAGACATATGGGGAATGTCTATCAAAGTGTGCACGTCCATATTTGAGACCATAGCACCATACTTGGCACTAATATTTAATTTATGTGTTGACCAAGGGGTCTTTCCGGATATAATGAAATATAGTAGGGTGATACCACTTTTTAAATCTGGAGATAATAAAGATACTAATAATTATAGACCTGTATCTGTATTGCCGGTTTTCAGCAAAGTGTTTGAAAAAGTAATGCTCAATCAAATGCTCAATCATTTTAACACCAATAAAATCTTACACGAACAACAGTATGGTTTTACCAAAGGTCGTTGTACGACTGACGCGGGAGTCACGTTGTTAAAACACATTTATACAGCGTGGGAAGAGGCGCAAGATGCCATAGGAATTTTTTGTGACCTCTCCAAGGCATTTGATTGTGTAAATCACGAAACCTTGCTCCTAAAACTAGAACATTACGGACTGGGTAAACTTGCACTCAGTTTAGTGAGGTCTTATTTAAATGACAGACAGCAGCAAGTTCAAATAAATGGTGTCAATTCACGGGGTCTGAAAGTTAAAATGGGGGTACCACAAGGCTCAATATTGGGTCCGTTCCTCTTTCTGGTATACATTAATGATCTTCCCCATCTTTTAAAAAATCAAACTCAAATGGTGTTATTTGCAGACGATACGTCCTTAATTTTTAAGATAGATAGGCGTGCCACAAGTCTTGACGATGTAAATAACGCCCTTCAGCAGGTCCAAAATTGGTTTACTGCTAATAATTTAGTTTTAAATGAGAAAAAAACAAAGTGTATCAAATTTGCATTACCGAACGTGAAAAGTATTAATTGTGACATAGTATTGAACCAAGAGAAACTTGAATTCGTCGATGACACAGTTTTCTTGGGGATCACGCTTGACTCAAGGCTACAATGGGGTCCTCATTTAACATCTCTTGCGGGACGGCTAAGTTCAGCAGCATATGCTGTCAGAAAAATCCGTCAATTTACTGATATAGATACCGCGAGGCTGGTCTATTTTAGTTACTTTCATAGTATCATGTCTTACGGTATCTTATTATGGGGACGTGCTGCAGACATCGAGTCTATATTTATTCTGCAGAAAAGAGCTATCAGAGCCATTTACTATCTCCACCGGCGCGATTCCCTAAGGGAACTGTTTAAGGATATTAACATCATGACGGTACCTTGTCAATACATATATGAAAACATTATGTATGTTCGGAAAAATCTTCATCTTTTTAGTAAAATTAGTGATAGGCATAATTTTAATACTAGAAATCGGAACAAATTAGATCAACCCCGATTCAGATTAGCTAAAGTACACACTTCTTTTATGGGGTACTGTGTTAAATTTTATAATAAAATACCACTTAATATTCTCGAACTGAATGAGAGAAAATTTAAAACATGTATAAAACGCACATTATGTAGACAAGCATATTATAAACTGGAAGATTATGTCCTTGATAAAAATGCTTGGCTAAATGCCGGTCCTGCTCCACAGCCACAGCAGCATGGGTCCACTTGTTAGGTTTTCGATAATTGGAAGAAATGCTTACCCTTTTTTTGTTCTCCTATACAATCATTTATTTATCATTTCTTTGCATTATTGTATTAGCAAAGTATACACAATAAAGCAGCCTTCTTTTTTTTTTCATTTCTTAGTTACTTGAAACCATAGTTTTGTATAACGTAGAAGCATATTTTCATTTTTTTGTAAATGTGAGCACTATGGAGCCATTTACATATGTAATTATAGATTTCGTTATTAAATTAGTTTGACATGAACGAGCGTGGCAGTTGAGAGCTTGTCATGCTCACACAAATGTTTTGCTGATGGTGGCGCGTGTTTTGGATCATTTGATTCCCTTCAAAATGGTTGAGTTAGATGGTGCTGATGCACGCGTCATGTTCGTGAACGGGCGCCGTCAGTTGAAACTGGTCATCTCTTACCTGCCACTGGCTTATTTTAATCTGTACCTGCATTTTGAATTGTTTATATGTTTTCTTGTTCTTTGCATTGTCCTCACATATAGAAGCAATCAATGTTAATGTTAACAAGATTTTTGTAACACATCACATGGTTTAAAAGAGTGTCCGTGGAGTTTCTTGCACGTTCTTCTCCATAGAGATCTACGCTTTGGAACGTGCAAATAGCTTCATGTTTTTGACTGACCGACTTTGACAATTCAAAAGTGCCTGTAAATGGTTTATTTGAAATATACGATTTGATTTGATTTGATTTGATTTGATGAAGTTCGTGAAGTAGCAACTAAACCCGCGCGAACGAAGTCGCGGGCGAAGTACTAGTATAAAATAAACTGTAATAGTTAGTTCATTATAAATTAGTGGAGCACGTGCCTAAATTTTAAAAGCTGCACGGATCGAAATTCAAGGTTAAGCATTGGTTTTCGAGGTCGGTCCGTGGATGGGTGACGGCCCGGTATATACCTAGTTTTCCCAGTACATCGGAAAGCACGTTAAGCCCGTTTCCTGGCTTTTATTTCAACATCTTTGACATTCGTTACTGGTAATCAGAAGCCGGAAACTCTGACGCTGGTTTTGCCAAGAGGCCACTATATGACCCAGATACTGGATCGTGGAGGTCAGATAATTATGCAGTTGTTTCATCCAAAAATATACATGATTCAAGAAATAAATCGCAATATGGGTCTATGGTTCAAATCTGTTATTCCAGGCCTATTTGGTTTAAAGAAAAGCCGATAAGGATTATATCTATCTATACTAATATATAAAGCTGAAGAGCTTGTTTGTTTGTGTGTTTGTTTGTTTGCTTGAACGCGCTAATCTCAGGAACTACTGTTAAATTCTTTCAGTGTTAGATAGCCCATTTATCGAGGAAAGTTATAGGCTATATATCATCACGCTAAGACCGATAGGAGCGGAGCAGTAATGAAAATTGTGACGCAAACGAATTTACGCGGGTCAGCTAGTTACTAATATATAAATCTGAAGAGTTTGTTTGTTTGTTTGCTTGAACGCGCTAATCTCAGGAACTACTGGTCCGATTTGAAAAATTCTTTCAGTGTTGGATAGCCCATTTATCGAGGAAGGCTATAGGATATATATCTTTACGCTAAGACCAATAGGAGCGGAGCAGATGAAGTTGCGCGGGTCAACTAGTTGTTGAATACAAGTAATGCTGCGTATACATAGAATGGCTCCTATCATTTATTGTTTATTTATTTATTTAATTATTGATTTTGTTTATTTTATTTGATTAATTATTATTATTATTATCAAATTATAATTACTGTAGTTCATATTTTTCTGTCTGACATTGTTTTTGTATTATTATTATATTTTATGGCTATTGTGCAATGGGTTCGAATTGCCTGAATAAATAAATGAATTCTTCCGTTACTGACTGATTTAGTGATTGAGTGACTGAATGACGGACAGACAATGTAAAGCCGAAACTACTCGTCGTAAAAAGCTGAAATTTGGCATATAGGTTCCTTACGGAGTGAAAGGGAGCACTAAGAGAGGATTTCTCGAAATTCCAACAGGAACGGAAAAAAACGGGATATGCGCTTACGAAGTCACAGACAAAAGCTAGTACTATTATAAAACTGCTTCACCACCATCACCGCTTACTGTGAATTCATTGCATGACATCCATCAGTTGCCAAGTGAAAGGTACCTAGTTCAGTTGAGAATATTTTTGTGATAGTCGATTTTAGTGCCACAGTCGGCTGGCTCGTTGGTCTAGGGGTATGATTTTCGCTTAGGGTGCGAGAGGTCCCGGGTTCAAATCCCGGACGAGCCCAAATTTTTTTTTGAGGTTTTGTGAAAAAAAACTTTGAAATTGGAAAGAATAATTCTTTATGACTTTATGTTTCCGATACTCAATTATCTCTATTTTATTATATTAGTGATCATTTATTTTGTACCTAGAATAGTATACTATATATTTTTTGAGGTTTTGTGAAAAAAAAACTATGAAATTAGAAAGTATGATTTTTTATGACTTCATGTTTCCGATACTCAATTATCTCTATTTTATTATATTAGTGATCATTTATTTTGTACCTAAAATAGTATACGTGCATAATCAATAGCTATGTGATTTACTTGTTATGAAGTGTTAAAAATCAAGTCCCTACACGTTTTCAATCAAAAAAACTTTTTACAAAAAAATATAACCGACTTCCGAAATTAAGGTTATTATATACTTTGTAGGTTATATACGTTGGAAGTCGGTTATATATTTCTAAAAAGTTTTTTTCACTTTTAAGCGGTGATACTTGGACGACGTCTTCGTCTACGCAGAAATTGAAAATTCATATTCATATTCATTCAACAGCAAAAATTCTCATAAAATAAAACCTACTGAACCAAACTTAATCAAATTTATATGGAACCAAATGGCACATATACCGCATCGAACTGAAAAAGAATCACAGATATCGGATCAGAAACCTCGGAGTAATCGGTGCACATACGTATAAAAAAAATAGCGACCGAATTGAAAACCTCCTCCTTTTTTGGAAGTCGGTTAAAAAGTGATTCTAAAAGTGCTGATCTGCAAAATGGCTCTGATACGACACGATGTCACGTCACATATCCGACATGTCAGCACTTTAGCGTTTGATTGAGAGCGACCTAGATTGGAGGAACGATATTAATTGTATTACTACTGGGAGCATGGTCTTTCTGTACCTACAGAAGATTCTTGTCGTAAGATCATCGGCGGCAGGCATGTGTACCGGGAGGTGGTGCCAAGGGGTGCACTTGGACCTCCCTGGGTTTCAATAAAACATATGGAAACAGAAAAAAATATACAAGCGAATGTAGTAAATGAGACCTAGCAGATCCGAGGCGAGGTACTTCGAGCTCCCTCGCGTTCTGCACTGCACTGCTGGACATAGGCCTCCCCCAAGCGTCGCCACAACGACCGGTCCTGCGCGTCTCGCATCCATCGGCTACTTTAGTTCTGGGCAAAAGAGAAAACCTTTCCTATTAGAGTAGGGGTTTTAAAGTTGCACCCTCTGAAAATAGTCCTGCCGGCGCCCATGGGGGTAGGCCTTCACATATCAGTTTTTAGGGTTCCATACCCAAAGGGAACCCAATTACTAAGCCTCCACTGTCCGTCCGTCCGTCTGTCTGTCAGCGGGCTGTAACTCAAGAATCGTAATAGGTTTGAAATTTTTACAGAGTGTGTATGTGTCTATTGCCGCATAAATAATGAAATTAAAAATTAAAGAGGGACAACAAAGGCTTAGTAACATTCCGTTGAAATCCTAACTTTAATATTAGTTTAATGTACAGCGAGTTTTTTCTATGTTTGTAATGCTTTCACGCCTAAATCACTGAACCGATATTAATGAATTTTGGTACAGAGATAGTTGGGACTCTGAAGATAATTAAAAGCAATTTTTTGAAGCAGAATTCAGTATTGACGCGGGCATATAAAAAATAGGCCAAGTGCGAGTCGAACTCGCGTGCAAAGGGTTCCTGCATGCTTAATCTTGAGGATTGATGTGTGTGGCGATAGGAAAGGTTATTAAATAAAAAAAATATGTAATTCTATTTCCGTCAGTAAGTATCGAATAATATTGGACAAGTAATTTTTGTCATATCAAATCAATAAAAATTGACGAAGATAAAACGCACTAAAGATCAGGGCTTGTGACGTCATTATTCTATAAAAAACCGGTCAAGAGCGAGTCGGAGTCGCGTGCAAAGGGTTCCGAATGAATTTCATTTTTTAACATGTTATTTGAACACTACAGACTTCTTATAGGTTTTCCAGTAATCCATAGGTCTAGAATCTGCACTTTTTTTAAAATTTTATGCTCAGTTAGTTCGGAGATTTAAGGGGAGGAATGGTCATTTTTGGTCTAATTTCTTGAATAACTTCAAAACATTTAAAATAATAAAAAATATATAATTAAAACCCTCACAGTACGCCCTTTCATTTGATATGGCACACGAAACGTTTTTTTTTTCTAGTTTGACCCCCAAAAGTGACCCCCATACTAAAAATATATTTATTTAATAATATGTCCGTGTTTGGGTACAGAAATCCATATGTATATCAAATTTCAACAGAATCGGTCCAATAGATCCGGATGCTGCTCCGATCGACGTCATACTCAACGCCGGCTGTCGCTGAAAACCAGCGCTGTGGCTCTGTCTCGCACACGGGTCCTAGCATCATGCTGAGCGATGGCCGTTTTGCGCGAATGTGACGCATATCTTCCCAACTGTTATAAAATATTAATTTTGTTTTATTTAATTTTAATTTTTTTTGGTATGCGTCATGCTTGGCGCAAATAAACGCTTTTTCTTTCTTTCTTTCTTTTTTTCTTTAGATATCCGGCTGTAACAGACGGACAGACAGACAGACGGACAGACAGACGGACAGACAGACGGACAGACAGCCCGACAGACAGACAGCCCGACAGACAGACAGTGAGACCCGAGTGATCCTATAAGGTTTCCGTTTTTCACGAATGTTCGGAACCCTAAAAAGCAAACTGAAACTGGGTTTGCTACATAAGTGATTAAGTAGGTAATTAATGTTTATTGTTTCACAATGTAGTAAAAGGCATCGCAATCTTTACTGTGGACGTATGTTTCGGGATTCCAATCAGCTGGCTCGTTGGTCTAGGGGTATGATTTTCGCTTAGGGTGCGAGAGGTCCCGGGTTCAAATCCCGGACGAGCCCAAACTTTTTCGCGATGGCTTTTTAACGAGTTTAAAAGGTCGGAATAAAGGGAGTTTATTGTAAAAAGGTTGCTTTGATTTGCCCTTTATCGATCTGTGACTTCGAATGGGTTTTGTGTGTGCTAATGTAACGTTTGAATTGAATTGAATTGTTATTTTTAGCCTAATATTACAATCTGCTACGTGAGAGATAGAACGTGTCTGCACCACCTAAAGATTTGAAATTGACGACACGGTTGGCGCAGTGGTTGAGCGTTGCGTGTCGCGGGTTCGATTCTCGCTCGGAACAGATATTTGTATGGCCTACAGATAGTTGTTCCGGGTCTGGCTGTTTGTGTTTGGGACTTTGTATGTTTGTGAACGCACCCACGAAACATGAGAAATGCCTAGTGAGGCAACGTTTTATAAAAAACAAAAACTTGCAGAAAATATCGTAGACATCAAATCCGCCATTGTTTAGTGTATTCAACTTGTGCATAAAGTATTAATAAATAAATAAAAAACCAGAAACCCTCACTAAAACGCGCAGTATATTTGGTAAGAAAATCATGGATAATGTATCCAGATAAATAGCATAGCACCCTTCCTAAAACAGGACAACCTATGCTATTGAAGGCATCTTAAAACCTCGAGACGTGGGTTACTTTTCCACCGGACTTTGCATAAAGAAGCAACGTATGTACAGTCTGTCACCAATATTATCTTGAAGTGTAGACGGGGTAAATAATTTAAACGCGAGTTTTTAATGTTTCTATGCTTTTTATTCATCTCTTCTAAGTAATTTTCCAAATATATTTATAAATGTATTGGTGCGACAAGGGCAACCTTGTCGCTCATAAATGTATCCGTTTTGCGTGTTTCTAGTTAAGTTACTAACCCGTAGATTAAGTTTTTTCCATGTGTTTTGTATTTTTTTTTAATAACTAGTATAACCACCAGACAACCAGTTATAAGTAAAAAATCTGACAAACATAAAAGTGTTACAAACTTTGACAATGCCTACACTAGTTTTATAAGTACCGACATGACATTTTTTAACTCGTATAAAGACCCTGATCTTATAGCTAACAAATTTATAGATGTTATTAATAAGGCTCTCCTATCAAATACTATAATTAATCAGTCCCCAACAGATTAAGGTTACTTAAACCCTGGATGACTACCGGCGCACGTCGCTGTATAAATCTCCGGAACAAAATGCAATTGCGAACCATATCAGACCCTTATAATATTATTTAAAAAATCACATATAGACGTTTTCGTAATTAAAACGAAAATACCAAAGAGAGCAAATAGATTCTTCTATAAACAATCCGAAAAAACTCTGGTCAAAAATTAATGATATTACACAGTTTAAACCCCCTAAGTCATCTAGTATATCTCTCCTCAATATGACACCACATCCTTTAAATTCACTAAACCGCGTTAACCAGTTTTTTGTGACAATTGGCAAGATTTTGGCCGATGAGATAATAAAAAAAGGCACTCTTCCAAGCCACACTTCTTCACGCCGTTCTGCTTCGTCCTTTGTTCTACTTGCTACTGATCCTTTGAAGGTGGACGGCATACTCATGGGTCTTGATTCTGAGAGCTCGCCTGGCTGGGATGGCATACCGACAAGATTTCTAAAAATCTCTAGAGACGTCACTGTCCCACTTATATCTCAATTGGTTAACCTGTGTTTTGAAACGGGGAAGTTCCCTGCTGCTTTTAAGCGTTCCATAGTCACACCTGTGCATAAGGGAGGGGACACGAACGATGTCAACAACTACCGTCCGATATCTGTCATATCATGCATGGCAAAAATCTGTGAGAAAATATTAAACAATAGGCTTATCAGTTACTTGAACAAATATAAGCTATTATCCAAATCACAATTTGGTTTTAGAAGAGGTTTTTCTACTCAAGACGCTGTTAAAGCGTTAACTAGTGATATCGTAGCCAATGTTGATAAGGGGTTAAAATGCCTAGTAGTTTTCCTGGACCTAAAAAAAGCTTTTGACACCGTCTCTGTCCCAATCCTTCTGGACAGGCTTGAATCGATTGGTGTAAGGGGCATGGAGCTTTCTCTCTTCAAAAGTTATTTATCTGATCGAACACAACAGGTAAAACTTGGTAAATCACATTTTAGTGATGAAGAAAGGGTTGAATTCGGGGTGCCACAGGGAAGTGTGCTTGGTCCGACGCTGTTCCTGATTTATATAAATGAGTTGTGTAATATTGGGTGCAGCGGCGGACGAATCTTCTCATATGCTGATGACACTGCAGTAGTGTTTGCCGGTGAGTCTTGGAATGCCGTGCAGAGGACTGCTGAATGTGGTCTGAAGGAAATAGCCGGTTGGCTAAACGCAAGTCTTTTATCCCTTAACGTCAGTAAAACAAATTTTATATGCTTTACTCCCAATCAGAGGACACAGCCAGGTCCAAACTTTGGTATCGTGATCCATGATTGTGTTAATCCACCCTATCAATGTAACTGTAATCGCATCAGTCAAGTTAAATCAATTAAATATTTAGGAATAATAGTTGACCAACGGCTGTCTTGGCATGCCCACATTGAAAATACAATGACCAGGATTAGAAAATTAATATGGATCTTCAAAACTTTGCGTCATGTAGTTCCACCCCAGTTGCTTAACCAAATATATGTCGCACTCGCACAATCGGTTACAACCTATTGTATACCAGTTTGGGGTGGAGCCACGAAAACCAAATTCTTAGATCTTGAAAGAGCTCAGAGATCTCTTTTAAAAGTTATGTATTTTAAGCCCTTTAGATATTCCACAGACAATCTTTATAAGATCTGTAACCTGCTCTCGGTCTGAAAATTATATATATTAAATACAATCTTAACCCTACATAAATCACTGACATATGATGCTACAAAGTTAGACAGAAGACGTAAAGATATCGTGGCCCACTCACCGATGGTCAGAACTATGTTTGCCAGACGGCAATATAATATTCAGTCAACTTACATATATAATAAATTGAACCATACATTAAATATTTACCCCATGTTGCTATATGAATGCAAAAAAGTATTGACTGATTGGTTAAAAACCTTATCATACGATGAAACAGAACTTATTCTAGCTCGAATCTGTTAGCGAAAGTCTCACAATCACCATCCACACTCACAAACACATACACACACCCCCACACACACACACACACTCATACACATTCACATGCTCCAATTTGTTCCTAATTTTTATTTTTATTTTAACTTACCTTACCGATGTTTAATTGTTTGTCACATCATTGCAAATTTAGAAACTAAGGGAAGGGCGAGGCAATCCCATCACAAGTATTCTTTAACTTAACGGGGATGCCTCAATTTTTGTGTTGCATGACAATGTAATAAGAAACAATAAAACATTTATTATTATTATTCCATTTATTACATTAAATACATATAAATTTACATTTTTAAATATTTCTATAAAAAAATAAAATCATTTAAAAATATAAAAAAATAGTAGCCCACCGGTATCGGGAACAAGGTCCAAGTTACCGGTGGTCAGGGCTCCCGAGAGAGAAACCTCCTCACTATACGCGCCGTGTCCAGGAGTACTGCTTTCTGGATCAAGCCCTTGATCCAGCTGCCCAACGAGAGCCTCTTGAGATGTTGGTCGAGGCTCTTGGCAATTATGCCATTGGCCGTCACGACTATCGGCACAATGACTGCTGTGTTCACATCCCACATGTCGACAACCTCGCGAGCTAAGTCAAGATACTTCGTTTGTTTATCTTTCTCAGACTTATTATTATTATTATTATTTTACTAAAAATTGGATCTTTGTAGTCAAAACGAATAAATAAATAATAATAATAATTATTATTATTTAGACAAAACTCCGTTGTATTATTTACGAGGACAAAACAGACAAACGAGCAACAATTAACAAAGATAGGCTTTAACGCAAGTCTAGATTTGTGAGCGAGATTTGGCATGCGTACTCAGAGCTGACTAGGAGTGTACTGAGAAAAATGGCCTTTGAACCCATTAATAAAATAGCCGATCATGGTCGGCGAAAGGGTGCGTTCCATGTGTGGTCACAGGCCATATCTCTCACGCAATTACATATATGAATAATATAATTTTGTATAGTGTAGATATTTGTTAGTATTATTAATTATTATCATAAAATAAATGCGTGCAGTGTAAGCTACTCGAAATTAATATGTGTGATTTGTGATGTTTTATTTAGTATGATTAGTCATAGATAATGCGTTCCATGTGAGTTTATTTATTTATTTATATATGCTTTATTGTACACCAAAATATAAAAAATATAAAGAAAACCTTACCTTGCTTTTTTATAGTAATTAGAAATGGAATGTGATAGCTAAATGTCCTATGTCATACGGGAAAATAAACATAAAATGTTATGTTTTGTGATGATTTTTTTTGTGTTTTACATAATAATTAGAATAGAAATGAGGCGTAGACCGCTACAATCTAACCCACTTGACTATTATTCGGTCATAGTCAAGTGGGTTAAATAATGTAGGTCGCAGACCCTACAAGATAAATCATCCACGTTATTTGTCTTACGAAATCAATACAAACTGTTTATTAATCTAACTTGGAACCCGATCCGTGGCAATTTGTCATTACGTACGCTTTGATAGCTAATGATGTCTCATTAGTCACCAGCTCAGCTAATTAGTTAATGTAAATTAGCTTATAATTACACACTCACCTGACTAAGTGGCAATTTCGGGTTATGACAACATTGGGATAGCTTGTAAGTCCATCTTGAATGACTTCTGTATACCGCCCACTGGTGATTTGTCTAAACAAAGAAATGTCATGAAAAGAAATTAATGTGTAAGTGATAAGTGAGGAAAGTGCCCGTTTCAGTAAGTCCGCCTCTGTACAGTGTTAAGATAAATAAATAGATATTTTAGCAGCAATTTCTAATTGACATAGAAACTCTCCGTAAGATTTTATTTGACTTTACTTCATATCCCAGTAAAAAGTCTTCGAAAATGTGTTCCACTTCTAATACGATAGTGAAATAAAAATTATGTGGACTACATATATCTCTGTTTTATCCGTCGATTTTCATATTCATTTGTAAAGGTAGAAAACTCATAAGAAATAGATAATTAGGTACATAAAACCGGCCTAGTGCGAGTCGGACTCGCGCATGAATGGTTCTGTACCATCGTATATTTCTTATTTGTTGTTACACTCTGGGAAAATTTCAACTGTCTACCTATTACGGATCATGATAGCCCACTGACAGACAGTCGGACAGACGGACGGACGGATGAACAGATGATCGGATGGACGGATGGACGGACGGACGGACGGACGGATGGATGGACGGACGGACGGACGGACGGACGGACGGACAGGGGAGGCTTAGTAATCGGATTCCTTTGGTTACTCTTTGGCTACGGAACCCTAAAAAGAAAACATTGTTAAAGAATACAAAATTCTGTGAAGATACTTTTAAAACTCTTTTAAATGTCCTTTAAAAATAAAACTATTCGTTAGCGATAACCGTCATATGTAAAAAAGAAACGGAAAACAATTAGCGATACGTTCCCGTCGTGCGGTGACCGCGTGATTATCCGAATTATCCGAAAACTTGATTAAAATTGGATCGGCAAACGGTAGCAGGAACAGAGCTAACATCAGACACTAATTAGCGGGAGTAATTAAACAGATTTAGAGCCAATTGTCGGCCATGTCGGATTGTCGGATGAGTCGAATGGATCTGTGAGTCGGTCCGCTACTGATTTGTAGCCTAAAATGGGATTGTTTTATTAAGTACATAGGGAAACTTAATGAGGAGCTTTTGGCTAAATAATAACAGTCGATCTTCAAGGTTATGCAAGCTTGCCAAGGTTGGTCTGTGGATGGGTGACCAGCTTAACATACCGAGTTTCCTCCGAGTCTCGGAAAGCACGTTAAGCTGTTGGTCCCGGCTGTTAATAATTGATCTTTGGCAGTCGTTACGGATTGTCAGAAGCCAGTAGAGCTGACTCCAGTCTTGCCAAGAAGTACTGTGTTACCCAGTTAATGGTTTGTAAAAGTCTGGTAGGCGGCCGCTCCACGTAAAATACTGGTATTTAGCTGAATCCGGTTTGACTGCAAGCCGACACAAATTGGGAAAGGCGATAGGCAGATGAAACGAGCGTTGAGATGGAAACTTAACAGTCAAAGATAGTTACGTGTTCAGAAATAACACGACTTCTTATGAATCCACAAGTATAGTAAAATTATTCCTAAAACGTTTTGTTCTTATGGGTGGGATGAGCACCATTTTCCGAATGGATTTCGTTTGTAGATGTGCTGGCGTAAACGACTTCGAAATCTTACTCAAAACTACAATGGGGCCCACATATTTCAAGCTTATCAGGAAGGCTGAGCTCTGCTGCATTCGCCGTCAGGAAAGTAAGATAATTTACTGATGTTGACACAGTTCGGTTAGTTTATTTTAGTTAATTCCATAGCGTCATATCCTACGGTATTCTATTATGGGGAAAAGCTGCTGATATACAAAATATATTTGTCTTTTAAAAACGTGCTGTGCGAGAAATATATCAGCTAGAGTCAAGAGTTTCATTAAGAGAAATTTTCAAAGAGTTTGGAATTCTCACGGTAGCTCTCAATTTATTTTTGCAGATATTTCATATAAGGAAAAATATTCATTTATACAGTAAACCGAGCAACTTTAACACCAGAAACAAGCACAAGCTACATGCTCCCTCCACCGATTTCGTAAGGTCTACGACTCATTTGTGGGGCTCGGTATCCGTTTATACAATAAACTTCCATTATCTTTTCTTGACCTGCCTTTTAACTCATTTAAAGCTAAAGTTAAATCTCACCTCTGTTCGAGGCATACTTTTCTATTAAGAATTATTTAGACGATATGAATAGTTGGTCGCTGTGTTGAACGCAAGACAATGTCATATTTATCATGCATGTTCTTTCTCTATAGTAATTGGCTTATTATGACAGGTTATATGTGTTCATAATAATATTGTTTATATATTATTAATTGTTTTTTATTTCTTTTATTCGTCCGCATCGCTGTCCGCCGGAAGTGAGCCCAAAAGACTGGCGGACGAATTTTTTGACGCCTTATCTTAGTTAGGATATTTTATTTTAAGTGTATATATTTAGTACTTTAATACAACATCATATTAAATTCAAAAAAGCTTGTTGCTTTTATTTATCTGGCTATGTAGGTCAATCCGTTTTTTTTATTTACTTTTGTATCAGTATCAGTATCATAGAGTATGCTAGCTAACAAGTGATAATTTTTTTTTTTTCGTTTCATGTATTAATTACTTTGCATACTATTATAAGAATTCAAGTTCTTAAAACGTAACAGACAGATGTGTTGCTAGGGAGTTTGTTGGTTACTTCTTCTCCACAGCTAAAACATTAGGAAGTGGAGACGGGCGGGCGTTTTGGCGGACTGTCTTTTGTAAAACTTGACGTTCAAAAAGTGCTGGCTCTCAGCTTAATTTGAGCAAACAACTTTTGAATTTTGACTACCCAGAAAATGTTTTGCATTTCGCATCCTAGCAAAAGGTATGCAAAATGTGTGATTGTGAACTATGGAGATAAAACTGTAAAATGCTGTAAGTAGAATGCAAAATCAGCAAAAAAGACTACCTGCAAATACACAAGTAAATCATTTTGGCTCCTATATGGCAACATCGTTGGCACCTGCTTGCGAATAAAATATTTGCAATAAGCATACAATCGTTTAAAGACACATGTTGGCAGAGGCAACTCATAAAAGGCAAAATATTTAAATATTGTCTGTATACGTTCCTCTTTTGCTGACTGTACGCATTTACATTTACAATTAATTTTCATTCATAACAACGATGTATAAACAAAACAAAACTTAACAGACACAACGTAAAATAAATACTTCTATCAATTAATGTTAACACAAAAATACACAATTTGTCCCAGAATAACACAATTATTGTACCAAGACAACACACAGTTGTCCTAGAATAACACAATTTGTGCCAAAAAAACAAACACATTGAACCATTTTTACTTTATCCGATCGAACACAATGCCTAAGGGCGGGTCTTTGATCTAAAATATCGTTTTACAATACTTTATAATGTTAGAACGAATTACACGAGTCAATTTGCTGAAACAAATCAATGTTTAAATTGAATTTTAGGAGTTTATCTTACGTTTTCTTTGGAGAGGAGTGTCTAAGATGATCTTTTAAGGCTTGTATACATGCCAATGAACTTGTGCATATAAACGGAGATAACTACTCCTATGCGCGCCACTCCACTACCCGCATTTTTAATTTATTATAAAAAATATAACACATATTTCAAAAAAGTAACAAAACCAAATTATTTTCGTTTGTATTGCAAAGCAGTACACAAAAAATGAAGGAGTAAAATGGTTTCATTTCAAGGATTTGGAAGTGATTTGGTGTTTTTTTTTCTTATTATGTGATACCGATACATATATTCTGGCTAAACCAAATTACGTATCATATCATGTAGATTACTACCAATTTTTAGATGTAATTTCTCAGTAAATACCGACGAAAAACCGCTTCATCTGCACGCTATTTTTAAGCTTTTTTCGAGAGAGCGGCCTTAAGTAAAAACATCCACACAGGTTCATTTTCCAGGTTAATTAACGCTTGCCGAGTTTGATCTGAGGTGGGTTACCAATATGACCATCCATTGCAAATCGAGTCCCTCTATGCCTTGGAAAGCACGTAAAGTTTTTTAGTCATTGGTCGGCCGCATTATTTATGTAGATAACTGACAGTGTTTACGGGTTGTCAAAACCTCTAAAGCCAGCACAGCTAGTCTTACTAATACCTACATTATTCCGTTTTTTTTTTATATACTTATAGATTACATTTTTAAATATATCTTTAAAAAAAACAAATTTAAAAATATAAAAAATAGTAGTCCGCCGGTGTCGGGAGCAGGGTTCAAGATACCGGTGGTTAGGGCTCCAGAGAAATGAACATATATGATTATTATTATTAAAAAAAATATTATAAAAATGGGTTAATTAGGCTACGTTTTCACCAAAGATGTGTGACGTCCCTGGTAGAAACGAACCCTTAGGGTGCCTGTCCATTGCGAGCGAACGGAGAAACGGAAAAATATTAACCAATCGTGTCAGTCAAAATGTCAGTGACTCACGTGGGACTCACGTGGTACAGAGGTTTTATGCAATTCCATTGGTTCAAATTTCTCCGCTCCGCCGCTTTGCTCGCTCACAATGGACAGGCACCCTAAAGGTCGTACAGACGGTTTTTTCATGTTAGATACCGGTATTCAGTTGCATTTGACTGGATAGGGACCCGACTCCAACATACTTGGACAAGGAAAGTGTAGCTATCTACCTTAATATTTGCTGAACCTAAATCATGAAAACAATATTGCCACTCTCTTTCTTTCCAGATCAAAGACCTCTACAATACATCATAGCACTTGTTTCTTGTTTTCCTTCGCGTGATAAACAAACATACGTTATACCAATCGACTGTCTATTCCGATGATTGACGTGCAATGTTACGGCGCTTCTAGCGAATGCATCGCACATTCGATTTATATGAACACGAACGAACGATTTGTCTTTTACTCGTTCGTTATTGGTGTTTATGTGGTTAACTGAAACAGGCACGTGTTTTGAATCATTTGCCCTCTGAAGGAAAGGAAATAATACAGGCAGGGACAATTTAAAAGACTGTGTTCAAAGTGACATTCTCTAGGTTGTCAAAAAGCTCAAAGTGAATGGAATTGACACGCACTACCGAAATGCAACTGCAACTGGGCTTAACTCAATTTTATATTATGTCCCTTGGTGCCTATTGGCCTAGCTCTGTCCTGTCTCCTGCTTGATAAGGAGGGAAGTGATTTTTTTTTCCTACTCCTCCGCTGTACTTTTCTGAATTATTTCGTTGCACGATCCAAGACAGTTGAATCGTTTTTCCGGGATTCGTTGAGCTTATTGACTCGACGCTTTTTTGGTAGTCGCCACTGTTGATTCTGGTTTTCAGGAGTTGCAGTGGTTGCATGGGAATGTGTGACGGGCTTATCTCAAAAAAAACCGGTCAAGAGCGAGTCGGACTCGCGTGCAAAGGGTTCCGAACGAATTTATTTTTTTAACATTAATGTTTTAACACTATAGACTTCTACTAGATTTTCCTGTAATCTATAGGTAAAGATCTATTATCTCCAATTTTTTTCAAAATTTTAGGCTCACTACTTTCTGAACATTTTTCGTCTAATTTCTTGGATAACTTAAAAACAATTTATTTTAAAATTATGAAAAAAAAAATACGCTCACAGTAAGCCCTTTCATTTGATACGTCACACGATATTGAACACAAACTTTTTTTTCATTTTCTAGTTTTACCCCAAATAGTGACGCCCATACTAAAAATTTAATAATTTACGTAACACGTGTTTGGGTCACAGAAGTCCATACATGTACCAAATTTCAATAGAATCGGTCTGGTGGATCTGGAAAAAGCTGGCTGTGACAGACGGACAGACAGACAGACACCCGACTGATCCTATAAGGGTTTCGTTTCTTGTTCGGAACCCTAAAAACTACCGGAATTTCACGTAATCAATCCCAACAATTCCGGAATTTAACAATCGTTTTCGCTGTTAGAAATCAATATCTGTGCTTGAAAATTGACAGCATTCTGTACGCCTATTTAAAATATTTCAAGCAAAAAATATAAATCAATATTGTACAAGAAAGTATCTGAAAATAAAATAAGTTTCTCAGGTACATTTAAAATTGAGTTTCAATCTCGATGGAGACTTATAATATTAATGCTCCTTCACACAAAGTTGACCCCTCACTCTATACAATCGTTTTTCCCCAGCTAGCTACACCTACCTACCCGCAGTGAGCAAGAAAACATTTTAATTGAAAAACTTGCGCAGCCTCATTAGCGACGCTCATAATTAATTATTTATTGTGCCTCCCGTTGGATTGCCGGAACCGTGTTTTTTCGTGCCGATTTTACAGGAAAAAGTTTTTGAACAATTTTTAAGGAGTTTGTTCTTATTTTTTTCTAGACTTTTTGTACTATGTTGGTAATCTAGAAAAACGAATTGTCGGATAAAAGGAAAATGCGAAGGAAATAATTCACACCTGCTACATTCCTAATTGAAAGAACACTGTCGGGTGATAGTCTGACACAACCCTCCATAATCTTATGTGGAATTCTCCATGTTGTTTACTTAGAATACGAAAGACTTGACTGAACTTAGAATTTGGAGTTCAGTCGTGTGTCAAACTCTATTTTAGAGGCAATTTTTAAGGTTCTGTGCCCAAAGCAACACCAACCAAGCAAGCACCAAGCATCATCATCAACTGAATTTAAATAAATATATAATAATAAATAATGGAACCCCATTATTAAGTCTCCAATGTTCATGTGTCATCTGTCCGACTGTCTGTCTGCGGGCTGTATCTCAACAACCGTTATAAGTAGACAGTTGAAATTTTCACAGATTGTGATGTGTATTTCTATTGTCTCTATAAAAAAACTGGCCAAGTGCTAGTCGGACTCGCGTGCAAAGGGTTCCGAACGAATTAAATTTTTTTAACATGTTATTTTAACACTACAGACTTCTAATAGGTTTTCCTGCAATTTCCTGTATCTCCATTTTTTCAAAATTTTAGGCTCAGTAGTTTCAAAACCATTTATTTTAAAATTATGAAAAATATATAATTAAAACCCTCACAGTAAGCCCGTTCATTTGATATGTCACACAATATTGTTCAAAATTTTTTTTTTTAATTTTCTAGTTTGACCCCCAAAAGTGACCCTCATACTAAAAATTTAATGATTTAAGTAACGCGTCCGTATTTGGGTTATAGAAGTCCATAAGTGTACTTATCAAATTTCAACAGAATCGGTCCGGTGGATCCGGAGAAAACTGGCTGTGACAGACGGACAGACAGACAGACACCCGAGTGATCCTATAAGGATTCCGTTTTTTTTTTTTCGGAACCCTAAAAAGAAATATTAAATTAAATGGGGCTCCGAAACAAGAAACGTGTTTTTTTCGGTTTATACGGAACCCTTCGTGTGAGAGTCCAACTCGCACTTGGCCGTTTTTTTTACAGGTTTCTAAACTAATGTAAATTTAGACAAATAAACCTCAAATTCTTATATCAGTAATCGAGGGTTAGACAAAGAAAGACTATCTGTATTCATAGTTTGCCAAGTCCTCAGGATAAAATTAACTTTTACAAATATTCAACACTAGTGGACCCGCGTAGTTCTCGTTCCCGTGGGAGTACGGCGATAAAATATAGCCTATGTTACTCCCTGATAATGTAGCTATCCAACGCTAAAAGAATTTTTCAAATCGGTCCAGTAGTTTCGGAGCCTATTCAATTCAAACAAACAAGCAAACAAATCTTTCCTCTTTATAATATTAGTGTAGATCAATTCAGAAATTAATTCCCAACTCCTTATTGTATGAGATACCTTCAAAAAATTGATAAATTTTAAGTGCATGTACGGCACAATGCAAATTAAGTAGATGCAAAAAAATCCCTTACTCAAACAGTGCATACCATCGCAAAATCCTCGTGAACTGCTGCAAAAATATTGCCCTTACCAGCTTCGTAAAATATTTTCGTCTGGCTTGTAAAATAACATTTTCCGCTGAATATGCTGACTTGCAGGTTTTAATAGGTGTAAACTCCACACGAGTGGATATTATACGGTGCGCCAAGTTGCCAGTAAGCTTGGCAAAGCTCTCTCATTGTAGTACCATGTGCTTTAGACAGATTTTCTTTTTTATGTTCAGGTAACACTGGAACTATATCGAAGGTGGTTTTAAAAGGCAGGAAAAATTGTAAAGCATTATCGTTTTATTTGTTGAAAGTTGCTGTATCATTTAAATCGTTTTCAATACCGTGTGTTAATGTTTGCTTTATATATGCGACACTTTGTGGTTTGGCAAGTTCACGCTTAAGTTATATGTGTTGTATTAGCAACTAATTTCAGGGTTCGCTCGTTTTATCATGGTCTTCATCTATCGCTTTCCATAAAAACAAAGTGCTAATGAGAGGTCAAGAGTTGTTAATAATTTAATTAACTTAACACTGTGCCTACAAAATTACAGAAACGGATTTAGTAAGAAATTTTCTACGAGTGAAAAAAAATTAGTTACTATCAATCGTTTTTTTGTGCATCAAAAAGAACCTAATATGGTCAATTAAAAGGTACCTAATAGCTATCAATTCTCTACACGCTTCATTCCCGAATACATAGCTACAACTTCCATCTTCGACCACATCATCGCTTACCATCAGGTGAGATAGTGGTCAAACGCGTGCCTATCAATAGTAAAAGAACAAATAAATAAAATAATTCCAGAAATCTAAAAAACCTGATACAAAAGCTACTAATTCAAAAGACAAACTTAGGAACTAAGTCACAAAAGGTTATTAGCCCCAGCGGGACGTGCTAGGTCCCAACAAACTTGACACTAGCCACTAATTGTGACGTATTGTCAAGGTGAAACTTGGGGGATAGGGGGCAGGGGTACTTGGGGGATAGGGGCAGGGGCACTGGGCGACTTGGGGGATAACTTACGATACGGGATGGAAGCGGAATTTAATACGTTGGATGGATTAGATAAGGTACATTGTATCCTGTTCGCCGTCGTAACTTGTCTTGGGATGAGGTAGTATTTCTGAAATGTCGTGTAGTCGAGGAGTAAGACAAAGAACATACCTGCTAATTCAATACATTTGATGCATCGGTGGATGTTCAGTTTTGAAAAAAAGTAATCAGTATTTTTAGATTTAGTAGATAATTTTATTTTACTGTTTTTAATTTTATTTTTGTAAATCGAGTTTTATTACACGTAATGTATAAGATTTCTATTTGAATACTACGAATCTCATCGTCTCCAGTAAAAAAAAAAATGTAAAGGTTGTTAAGGGGGCCTAATACAGGGGAATACAAGTTTTGTAAAAAACTTAGTTTAGGCACCAGTCTTCCACAAATCATCAATCAATATATTATATAAAATTCTTCCGTTACTGACTGATTGAGTGACTGACAGACAACGCACAGTCGAAATTACTGGTCGTAGATAGCTGACATTTGGCATGAAGCTTCTTTACACTCCGTAGTGAAGCACTAAGAGAGGATTTCCCGAAATTCCAACGGGAACGGGAAAAACGGGTTGTGCGCGCACGAATTCGCAGGCAAAAGCAAGTTAATTATAAAATTGTGTCTGTAGACTATATAATAAATTTTTCTGTAATTTATGGTAAGAAATAAAATGAATTATATATATCAGATTGCCGCACAATTCTGGCCGCCAAGAAAAAAACGACAAAATAATTATCTTATTATGTAGTTTGTGTTGATTTCAATCACATTTTTTTGTAATCCACCGGTACACGGCCCATAGCTGCTGTGTAATATAACCATCGGTAGTCAATTAATTTTAAGATTAAAGTACCTACCTAGGCAGGTGAAATTTTAGAACAAATTTTAGTAAAGGTCATCTTTTTAACGACATGGAAAATTTAGTATAATATGTATGTTAAAAGTGGATTGACCTCTTTCAGTTCTCATCAAATCCAACGATTTAATCACTGAAATTGAACGTTTCATAATTGACAACCACGAGAGTACCTTCGCAGTAAATGTAGTCATTTAATCATTATATATTTATAAAAATCACTTAAATTAATGTGATTGTATATTTGATCAATAGCTCATTTGGTAAGGCTATCAATTTATTGGATAAACAACGATAATCACGTATTAATTTTATATTAACCCTGATTGAACTAATAAATTATAAGCTTATCTTCAGGCTCAAATTAATTACGCAAAGAGTAATTTAATTATTCAACAGCAATATTTTTATAGTTTGTGCTGAAAATATTCTCTGTCAGAATATATTATTACTTCCCTAGGGAAATCCTGAACTTGAAAGTGAAAATTGAAGACTTTATACAGGATAATTAATGTTGCTGAAAATCAAGGTTAACTTTGAGGGCTAATTTATAACTTTTACCTATAAAATAAATATGGCGGTTTGACATAATTATTTTCAGTTCACTGGCAGCGGATGGATGCGGACTGCTCAAGACCAATACGGTTGGTGCTCTTTGGAGGAGGCTTACGTTCAGCAGTGAACAACAATTAGCTAATATGATGATGATGAGTAATTTCTTATTTATAGACAATGGCAAAGAAAAAGCTAGCCTACAAAATTCTTAAAAAGATTTGGCAACTAACAAAAATAAGGAACATTCTACTAAAATTTTCTTCTACTTCGAAATAGCTCCTCAAGAAAATGCCTACCTGGTACCACCTAACGCATAATTCTGAATCCCAAGGTCACGATACAATAATTACCCACCTTCAAGTGACCTTGACCCGACCCTTGTTAACCTTATCTATAAAAGCGAAACGATAAATCTGAAAGCATTTTAATATCGATCCTGTACCCATAAATTTTGTGGACCATGAAAGCTAGAAGCAACTTCCTGCATAAATCTGTCGGCAGCACTTGATTGCACGGGTGTACTTGACCGCTGACATTGGCCTTTTATTGTACAGTGGTGCACGCAAGTTTTGCATTAAATGGGTGGACGATAATTGTAGGGGGTAAAATGGTGTTGAAGTAAATTGGTTCACTGAAAACTAGCTCTTTGCTCGTGACTTTGTCTGTATGCAAATTAATTTTCCTATTTTGAATAACTTTTAGTACTAATTTTCATGCTAATAAGGCTTGATAGTTTCTGTAAATTGTTCAATTATTTTTCATCAGGATATCTCTGTCGGTGCCTATTTATAATGGTCAGTTTTATCGTGTTAAAATTAAACAAACAAACAGACAGACGAACAAAAGCACTTTCACATCAATAATACGGCAGGTCTAGAGAAACCTGTTATTAGTATGCTTGACCTTGAATTCCGTCTTTATTAAACCTATAAAAATGCAATTCGAAAAACAACTACCTAAGCACTGTGGGGTTTTGTGTTCAAATTCCGGCCACTGCAATTATGAGTAATGATACGAAGGTTCTTATGGCTTTTGGTGCAAACATAAACCTGAAGGATTTTGACCTCAAATAGAGACGTAAGTATTATTAAAATTACTTGAAATTTCAGTATCATTGATAGATTCGCATAGAACCAGTTGGTGTGGCGACACTAAGGGGAGACCTATGTCCAACAGTGAACGTCTTTCGCCTAATATTATGATGATGATGATGACAGACTCGCGCTTGACTACTATATCACCAGATGATAAGCGATAATGTGGTCGACGACGGAGCACTATTTAGAAAGTAACCTATTCACACTTACTTACTGTAAATAACAATAATTAACAGGTGTAAACGCAACGTTAATGATGATATCCCTACTGTCTTCGACGGCACGGCGGAGGGAGGCGCGCGCGCGGGATTACGGAGGGCAATTCAAGGGCTTACTACTCTAAGACCCCCAAGTTGTAACTATACTATCAGAAAACACACTCAGGCAGGGAATTTCACTCCTTAGCTTTACGCACAGTGAGATATTCCCAAAACCCAAAAGGAAAACAAAACACTACAAAATATAAAATAACTTTAATTTCGGAAGTCGGTGTTTTTGGTTATTTTGTTTTTTGACACCGACTTCCGAAATTACTGTTTTTTTATACGTTGTAGTGTTGTTTTTTTGAAAGACGGTTATATTTTTTGTAAAAAAGCTTTTTATATTTCACTTTTTAGACCACTAAAAAGTGAAATATAAAAAACTTTCCAACTTTTCTTTCTTTCTCTTTTCTTTGCCAGTACGCTGTGAATAGGTACGCAGGTACCAACCTGCGTACCTATTCACAGCGTACTGGCAGCGTGTTATGAACTAGGGCCTATATAATAAAGCTTACTTACTGCTTTCGGTCTAAAGGTCTCGTCAATACGAATGAAATAAGCCCAACACTTGGTAGTTCCTACATACCGATGTGCAGTTCCCTTGACTCTCTGTCGTCTCCATCGTCAGATCTGATCCAAACCTTCATTTTTTTGTAGTATCACCCGAAATCCACACGAATATCAAGTTTTTACCAGATGCGTGCCTACAATTTTTGAGAGGTTCCCTCGATTTCTCAGGGTTTCCATCATTAGATCCTGACGTGGTGGCAATGGGACAAGCTCGGCAGCATACCCGACCATTAAAAAAAATATTGAAATCGGTTCATAAACAACGAAGTTATCCGCGAACACACAATATATATATATACGCAGTCGAATTGAGAACCTCCTCCTTTTTTTGAAGTCGGTTACAAATGGAAAAATGTCTTTTTACCCGACGGGCGACGTCTGATAAATTGGGATGAGGGTAGTAGAATAATGATTTAATTAAGCAATATTTTTGTGCTATAGGTATGAAGTATTTTCTCTAATCTGTAGATAACGATTGGTCAACCTGCGTAGTTTTTTTCCCAACTAAAGTGGCATCGGCTTCCAGTCTATAGTCACAAGCCAATGACTGAATCATACTGGCGTCACATTTTCTGGCTTCTTACTTCCCGTTACAATGTTAAATATATTCAAATGACAGCCGTAACCCACGGCTTAGTGTGATTTTTGAGGTACAGAGGAATCTCGGTATGTTAAGATGGTTGACCACCCATCCCCGGACTGACCTCGACAAGCGTGGCGTATAACAGTAATGTTACAGTAAATACTATAATGTAGATGGTAACAAATTCTATAATCTAAAATGTTTCATCGATGAATCACTACGATCCACGCAACGATATTGTCACCCAAAATCTGATTTACATAAACCTATAAACAACACCGTTATACCTCTAAAACTAACATAGTATCAATTTACCATCAATAGATGCCATAACGAAGTTATTTATTAATAGTTCCTCGTATGTAAACTTAATGACTATCTTCTGATAATTAATGAGAGTTAGTTCAGATTCCGCGAACGTATCTGATAACTTGTACTCGTACTATTGAGAAAATGTACAATGTTTTCAGTCATTTGATTATAATTCTTAGGGCGAGTTTTTTATCTATGGTTTATTCAACCAATGCTTAACTTATGTGAAATACGTTTGTAGGGTTCCGTACAAAAATGGAAAAAAGGGACCCCATATGGTGTGACTAAGTCTGTCCGTCTATCACAGCAGGATATTTCAAAAACTACTAATGCTATTTACACATTCTCGTTTTTTCGAATTTTGATGAAAAATTTAAAAAAAATCGACCATTCCCCCTTATCTCCGAATTTTTCATAGAGTAAAATCTGAAAATATTCTATTTGATAGAAGTTTGCGTTATGATTACAGGAAAATAAAACGATGTCTCTAAGTAGCACACTTTCAGAAATCATTAGTAAAAATTACATTAGTTCCACTAGCGGCCAAGAGATGGCGCTGATCTAAAAGCAATATACACCGCATTGTTAAAATTCTGTGACGAATAGGCTTCGCCGATGAAAATTTATAAATATTTTGTATGGTGGTACGGAACCCTCGGTGCGCGAGTCCGACTCGCTCTTTACCGGTTTTTTATTGTGACTTTACCCAACACCTGGTTTTCTTCTTCATCATGACATTGCATTGACTGATCAAAATTCTGCATAGCTACACAAACATCCCTGGGCAATACATACCGTAATACATCATTTTCTCCCCAAGGGAATGTACACGCACCAAGCCAATCGCTTACCCGCGCACCGACGGAACCATTAGGAACCACAACATGTTTCACAGAAACCAAGAAACTAGTTCACCAGCACTTTCCTATTCTAATTAATTTTCTTGCGGACTCCGGTCCCGAGACTAATGCAGCTGAATCCCGACAAATGCTATTGTTTCGCCATTTCCATCGATTTCTCGTTAATCCTTGTGGTAGCAATTAAAATAGGATTTCAATTGTTTTGTTTTGTTGCGCTGATGGGAATGACACATATTTGGGTATAGAGAATCGGTAATTTTGTATGTTTTATTTGTAGTTGTATTACACAATTTAAAATGTTGTATTACATACTTTATTTCCTCGACGACACGAACGTTCATTGAAGAAGACATCGAGCGTGAAGGTGTTTCGCAATCAATAAAAATCTTGGTATATCCTATCTACTGAACACAGCTAATTTGGGCCACAATCCCCCTTGTCTACGAATATCCCAATCTTGCTTACGTTGTCAGTCTATCAAATCTGAATATTTTTATTAAGGCTGCTCTCTCGAGAAATGCTTAGAAACAGCGTGCAAATGAGAAATTACATCTGAATAAAATAGGTAGTAATCTACGTGATATGATACGTAATTTGGTTTAGCCAGAATGTATACATCTTTATCACATAATAAAATAAAAAAACTGGCCAAATGCGAGTCGGGCTCGCGTGCAAAGGGTTCCGAACGAATTTAATTTTTTTAACATGTTATTTCATCACTACAGACTTCTAATAGGTTTTCCTGTAATCTTTAGGTAAAGATCTATTATCTCCATTTTTTTCAAAATTTTAGCCTCTTTAGTTTCGGAGATAAGGGGGGGAAAGGTTGGATGGAATTTTTCGTCTAATTTCTTGAATAACTTCAATACCATTTATATTAAAATTATGAAAAATATATAATTAAAACCCTCACAGTAAGCCCTTTTATTTGATATGTCACATGATAATGTTCAAAAACTTTTTTTTTAAATTTTCTAGTTTGACCCCCAAAACTGACCCCCATACTGAAAATTTAATGATTTACGTAACGCGTCCGTATTTGGGTCATAGAAGTCCATATGTGCACCAAATTTCAAGAGAATCGGTCCAGTGGATCCGGAGAAAACTGGCTGTGACAGACGGACAGACGGACAGACAGACAGACAGACACCGGAGTGATCCTATAAGGGTTCCGTTTTTTTTTTCGGAACCCTAAAAACACCAAATGACCTCCAAATTGTTGAGATGAAACAATTTCACTCTTTCGTTATTAACAAAAGTAAAAAAAAAATATCTACTGCTTTGCAATACAAACCAAAATAGTTTGAATTTGTTACTTTTTTAAAATATGTGTTTTTTTAAATAATAAATTAAAAATGCGGTTAGCGGAGTGGTGCGTAGAGGAGTAGTTAGCTCCGTTTATATGCACAAGATCATTGGCATGTATACAAGCCTTAACTAAACCATTTACAGCCACTTTTGTACGGGTAAGAAGTCACAAAAATAATCTAATTGCAAATTTAACGACCGTTCAAGACTCTCGATTGAATCTACGACCACAGCCTAACTGTTTAGCCTAAAATCACGAAACAATAAAGGAAGTTTGCTAACCAGTTCATTCCTTTCCTAAATAACCCATAAGCCTCTACCCTCCAGCAAAATAATTACAGACCAATCCATATATCAGTTGGCCTATTTCCAGCAGGGTAGATAAACGGCGCTAGGCGGTAGATAGCGAAGCAAACCCACCTTCAAGAGCTAGTACATAATAATTGTTTGTTCGCAAACGGGCCCTGTTTAATTTGCCCTCGACGGAGTTCGATACTGTGTGCGCAGCTCCGGATACGCGATTTTGTTTAATTTATTTCTTCACTGTATTTGATATATTGGGCGAGTGGAATTTTATTTTAAATTGATTTGGTTTTGCGAGGTTGATACTTGGGTTTGTAGATACGGTTTTCATGGACTGTAATAAAGTTTTCAATAATTGAAGGAAGTCATTTTCTAATTAAACCAGTGTCTAAATGGAGAATCATGTTCTTTGTTATTTCCTCCACTCGATTCTACCTCGTCTCGAGTTGACTGGTCTTCCTCAAACAAATTAATGTTAAGGTAAAAAAATGTCACATATACTAGATTTATCTTCTATATCTATATTATAAATGCAAAAGTTTGGATGAATGGATGTGTTACTATCCCTAAGCTACCCTAGGTTCTCCTTTCGGGAAGAACCGACCTTAATACTTAGGATAAACGAGGAAAAACGAAAATTTTACCAGCCTAGGGTAACTTAGGAACAGTCACAGATGTTTGTTCCTAAATTACGTCAAAACGGCTGAACGGATCTTGATGAAATTGGGCAGAAAGGTAGATTATAGTATAACACATAAGATATAATTCTTACCCCGGGGATAATTTTTGAAATTCACGCGGGCGGAACCGCGGTTGACAGCTGGTATTTATATACGTTGATCTTCTAAAACACTCAAGTTGAGAATGTTTCAGTCATAATAAAACTGTCATGTAACTGATTGAGACTGAGCAGCAGAAGCATCAAATTGAGAAATAAGAATACAGGAGTAAGACTATAAAGAGTGTGAAGAAAGACATCATAGGTTTAAAAACCCGGTATTTATGGTCTACAATCAATTCCTTTCTTGGTTGTTTAATAAGATATTTCTCATTACTGTCAGTATGTGTATTATAAACATACCTTTATGTATTTACCGCCCCGCATCGCAATGCCTGGATCACAAACTTTACTCAGCAGGTGAACAGAGGATCATAAACAGTAAACTTTACTGTAAGCCTAGATTAAAACCCAGCCCTTTTATATTAAATCGCTTTATTCCAGGTTTGATTTTTAACACCCCCGGGGAACTGGAGGTGTAAATTGATTACACGACTGTTCTTTTGTTTCAGTAAACGAGGAATTTCGAATATATTTTAGGGTAAAATTGGAATTTATTCGGGTCAGCAAGTTTGTTTTGTACAAAATGATTAAGAACATAACTAACACTTACTCAATTTTCCCTGAAATATTGGGTTGACCTTTGTAGGCAGGATTTTACTGTCTTCAAACAACAATTTTAGGGTTTCGTAATCGAAGGGTAACCAACGGAACCCAATTACTAAGCCTTTGCTGTCCGTCCGTCCGTTCGTCTGTCAGCGGGCTGTATCTCAAAACCGTTATAGATAGACAGTTAAAATTCCCCATTTCACAGATCGTGTATTTCTGTTGCCGCTATAACAACAAATAATAATAATAATAGATCTCTCTATTTTCAGGCTACTTTGGTCCATAGATACATACCTTACAAAATATCATAATTATAATAACCAGCCCCACCCACACCATACCATACACCACCAATCCACCCACCACCACACCACCACCATATATTTAATAAAAATTAAAGGGGGCTGACACACAAGAAACGTAACGTGTTTTTCGGTTTATCACGAAACCCATCGTGTGAGAGTCCGACTCTTACTTGGCCGGATTTTTTAGTTGTACCTAAATACCAATAAGAGAAACTTCCCACCGAGTTAAAAGCTTGTTTAACTCAGGATTACTGCTTTGACATAGTGCTAAGGTCATGACAGACTAGAAGAAAATTATAACATTCCTTGAAAGCATGCAGGATTACAAATAGTGGCAAACATAGAAGCATAGTACAGAAGTTAAGTACTTACAGACACTTTAACAGGACAGTACTTACTCTTTGATAATGTTCCTCTATTTGTTCCTACTTTCAGTAACACGCATGGCTTCTGAAGAGAGTTCTGACACCAGGTCATTCCGCCCTTACTTTGACGTCCCAATGTTAGTATGAAGCCGTTGTGAAACAAAGGTTGTGCTATTCTTCCTGCATAGGTACGTCACTCTCTCATCTCGTTGTAACAGGGATCCGAAATCTGTCACGTTTTGGTTTTTTATGATGATCACACATAATGCTGGGTGTCCCCCGCGTTGTTTGTGATCATCATCAATCGTTATCTTCATATCAGCTTTAAGACGTCCACTGCTGGACGTAGGGCTCCCCCAAGTGTCGCCACAAAAACCGGTCCTGTGCGTCTCGCATCCATCGGCTACCCGCGACCCTCACCAGGTCATTGGTCCACCTTGTGAGAGGGCTTCCAACGCTGCGTCTTCCGGTACGCCGTTGCCACTCCAGAACTTTATCACCCCATCGACCATCTGTTTTGAGAGCAACGTGCCATACCCGATGCCACTTCAGTTTGGCGATCCTTCGAGCTACGTTGATAACCTGTGTAATCTTTGGGTTGATACCAATGAGACAGAGACTTAATAGTAATAAGGAAATCTCTCGCCAAGACACATCTTCTGTTTCCTCAACACCTATAACTCCTCAACTAATATTATCCATTAAACTGTCCCAAAACTTGGCACCCTTGATCCAACGTCTTAAGGACAAACACAAGGTGTCAAAGTTGTAGCATAAAATCAATTTGCCCCCGACCACATGTTGCAATAACGCGGGCCTGTAATAGTGCCCTTATGGCGAAACTTGACAGATTTGGGCTCCAGCTAGCAAATTGTTTGGAGGTAGTTTCACATGTTATCGTTTAATTATGTTATTGTTGTGGTAAGGGGCGCGCCGTGCTTTTGTTTCATGAGCTGTTATGTCATAATTTTGTGGTGTTTTTGGTAATTTGAAACAGCCAGTTTTGTGGATGAATTTAGAATTGTGAGCTGTCTTTGTTTGATGTTAACCGGTCTGAGTTTAATTGCATTCAAATCGTAAACATACAAGGTGTAACGAAAAGTGTGAAAAGGGGTAATTTTCATCATTATAAAAATATTTTACTATCTACTCAGTCTTGGTCACTCACCGAGTCGCAAAAGTTCCGCCTTGGGGTATGCCAAAGGGCAATGGAGCGCAGTATTCTAGGTTTAAAAAGAATTTATAGAGTAAGGAACACCACGCTGCGCTCCAAAACAGGTATCATCATACGATGGACGGTGTTGCCGAGGCCGGCCCTGAAAGCTTTGGCGAGATGTTCTGGATGCACACTGCTAAGGCTGGTTCGAGGTGGCGCAAGAAATGAGTTTCTGGAAGGATATAGAGGAGGTGTTTTCCCAGCAGTGGGATACCATAGGCTATTAAAAAAAAAAACGAGACCAACAAGTAAATCGTTTAAAATTGCCCAATACATTTTCAAAGCTCGACAAAAAGTTACTAAACGCAGATTTTTTCGATTTCAGGCTTGGTTCCTTGGATAAGTTGTTCATTAATGATGAGTAAAATGACCATATTTCAGGTTTTGCGTTATTTCTGTTACACCATGAATACCATTATGTAAAATCGTACAAGAATCCCTGCTTTACAAAATTAACTCCGGAATGTGCCGTAAAGTTAGAAAATGGAGTGATAAAGGTAAAACACTGTTAAAAGATGGTATGTAATAAAAATCGGTTCTTATGAACCGATTTTTATTCGAACTTCGTCCTTAATAGGACGAAGTTCGAAGATAACAAACATAAAAAATACAACTGTACGGTGCACGTACATGATTCTTAAAAATGTTTAGTAAGTAATTTTTGTTTTGCAATAAGTAGGCTCGCATCTTTGCACTTACACGCGCGACCTACATTAGTAAACAATGACGATCATGCAGCAGCAGCATGCAGAGCATGGGTGGTGCAGTTTTGTATCTAAATTTAATTTAGTGTTCCAATAGACGTGGTTTGAGTCGGACAACTTGCATTTTTATTTCTGCATTCAAGCCCGCTGGCACTCATTGCATTCTACATTTCACTGACATTTGCATTGACAATAATTATTATAAATGTTAAGGTGTATTTGCATTTTCATCCTACAACAACCGAATTCTGAAACTTCTTTTTTTTCAAGTCTATTGAAAATAGATCTAACCTGCCACAATACCAACCCATCAAAACCATTTCATACGCTCGCTTAATATCTTTTTGTTCGTCTTCTTACCCGGAAAGTTTTTACGAGAGCGAGACTCAGGAAGACATCTTGTGCCTGTCGGGTCCACACGTCGTCGCAGTAATTAATGGATGTCACATATTTGGGACATTCCGGCCTGTCTGCTGTCTAGATTAGTAAAGGTGTCTTTTAAGAAATATCTTTATGTTCTTGACCATTGAGTGACTTGCTCTTAATACTTTCTGAGTATAGTTTTGGGAGAATTTGGTCTGATCAAATCATAAGTCTGACATGATTAAAAAGTTAAGATTTTATTCTTTAAATTTGGTTTAAAATCATTTTCAGGGTTCCGAAGCTTAATGTAAAGGATTTGTGATGAACAAAGATGCCTTTTTACGTCTATCTGTCATATCTGGCGTACTATTGGATAAGTTCTAATTCTTCTAACTTAACAGACCGCTGTGATGCTCAAGAGTCAGTTGCGCCACTTTTACTTCCCAGCTAAAACATAAGGAAGTGGCGGGCATTTTAGGGGACTGTCTTTTTGTAAACGTTTACGTTTCAAAAAGTGCTGATACTCAACCTAATTTAAATAAATTTCTTTTGATTTGAATGGATTTGTCTACCACTTTCAGTCAGAGAACGGTAATAGAGCAATAATCACGTTTGCCGTACTATGATCAAGTCCACATGAAAGTACCAGGTTGACATGAGCGTGTAAGGGGTTGCGTTTAGTAAAGTTAACAAGACACTTCATTTCTTAATACTCTAACTTAACAAACAGAATTGGTCCTCAGATGTGTTGTTGCGCCACTTCTCCCCAGCTAAAATACTAGGAAGTTGTTACGGGCGGGCGTTTTGGGGGCTGTTTTCTGTCGAAAATGACGTTCGAAAAGTGCTGGCACTCAAACGAATTTGAATAAATGACTAGATTTGTTTGATTTGTCTAACTGTCAGTCAAAGAACGATTATAAAGCAATATATGATCAAGTCCGCATTAAAGTACTAGGTTGACATGAGCGTGCAAGAGGTTGCGTTTAGTAAAGTTAACAAGAAACTTAATTACGGCGCGGGGATCCAGTGATTAACGTTAACATTATCGTACGCCGACCGCCGCTCTTATGCTAGCGCCGGTAGAGATGGGAAGAGTTTAATCGATATCGAAAAAAATAATGAGAAACTGTTGAAATTAAAAGACCCTTCCATGCAAAATTGCTTAGCACAAAATATAACTTTAATTTATTTGTACATACAATGACTATACATGAATGTCATGAAGTCCGTAGCAAGGAGCAAAAGGGTCAACTATACCATGGCAGTGGACAGAATGGAAGAAAAAAAACGTGTTGAGCCAAATTCATTGACAAATAACTTGGTGCACGGGGAGGAAGATGACGTTCGTCCATCGTACACATCTATACTAATATATAAAGCTGAAGAGTTTGTTTGTTTGTTTGCTTGAACGCGAATCTCGGGAACTACTGGTCCGATTTACAAAAAAATTCAGTGTTAGATAGCCCGTTTATCGAGGAAGGCTATAGCTATATATCATCACGCTAAGACCAATAAGAGCGGAGCAGTAGTGAAAATTGTGACGCAGACGAAGTTGCGCGGGTCAGCTAGTCGTTAGATAATACTGGTATTCATATTTTTACCAAAAACTGTGAAAAACATGAATAAGAAATATATTGTTTTACAAATGTAGACAAGTCTGGCTGTTATTTGTACATCATTAACAGCCGTTACGGGTTGTCTTAAGACAAAAATTCAAAGTCACACGTACAGTATTACCCGGTTACTTGGTTGCGATGCTCCGTCAGGCAGACTAATATTCAGCTCTTCCCAATATTATACCTAGTTGGGGAAAAACCTAGGCAGATTAAATTTCCAACAAATGTATCGACATTAGCTCACCTCTAGCGCCTGTATTCGCAATCTAGTGTAACGATCTGCTATTAAGAGGTAGGTAAAAGTGGGTAAGACGTGTTACACGTAACGAACGCTGCTAGATGTTGCTGTGCCACACGTAGCGTATTAGCATTGAATGCCTGTACTGAACTAGAATGGGCGCTACAAGTACCTGCGGCGGTAAACTTAACTGAAGTAGGGTTTGCCCGTTTATGGTAGCCGGTTTTCGAATTCTGTTTGAAATCGCCGTTCAATCTTATTAAAGTTTTGTTTAATGCATGATAACTTTTCATATATGCGAATCCTTTCAATGCGAGGGGTGAAAATTCAAGAAAATGAACGACTTTTCAAAATCAAAATCAAAAGTCGTTTATTCAAATTAGGCTGAGAGCCAGCACTTTTTGAACGTCAAGTTTTACAAAAGACAGTCCCCCAAAACGCCCGCCCGTCACCACTTCCTAGTGTTTTAGCTGTGGAGAAGAAGTGGCCAACAAACTCCCCAGCAACACATCTGTCTGTTACGTTTTAAGAACTTGAATCTATATAAAAGTATGCTAAGTAATTAATACATGACACAAAATTTATAACTTGTTAGCTAGCACACTATGATATTGATAATGATAGAAATGTATATAAAAAACAACGAATTGACCTACATAGTCAGATTATAAAAAAATAAAATAATAATAAATAAAAAAACAAAAAAAAAAATAAAAAACAATATTATATGAATACATATAACCTGTCATAAGCTAATTACTTAAAGAGAAAGAACATGATAATTATGACATTGTCTTGCGTTTAACACAGCGACCAACTATTCTTATCGTCTAAATAATCATTAATAGAATAGTATTACCATATGGTCAACTTAGAAATAGGAAAAAAATCTTAATAACTGTTCCCTTCATTATCAAGTTAATAGTAGAAACTGAACAGCTGTGTTTTTGTTTTTCAAATTCCAGCTACGCTATAATACGAAAAGTTGTTAATATTCACAAGAACCTTCACCCGCTGAAAAATTGCTAATCCTATTAGTATAGATAAAAAAGCTGACTTACGGTAAAAGACAATATCGTGGGAAAACCTGGATACGATAGTGTGAAAAATGAGCAAACGTGATGATTAATGTTCGTTTTGCACTCAGTGTGGATTACCTGTTAGTATATCTACACTGATAGACATCAGTAACAAAAAAGGAAATCAATATCCTAATATATAAAATTCTTCCGTTACTGATTGAGTGATTGACAGATACACAGCCAAAACTACTGATTGTAGAAAGCTGAAATTTAGCATGTAGCTTTCCTACACTTCGTAGGGGAACACTAAGAGAGAATTTCCCGAAATTCCTACGGGAACGGGAAAAATACGGGATATGCACATACGAAGTTGCAGGCAAAAGCTAGTATACAGGATGGCTAAAACATCGTGAGGCGTACCGTGAGGTATCTGAATCACCCCCATGTATATTCCGCGACTTTTCATAGTTTTCGAACTATGTTTTTTTTTTTCCGAATTTTTAAGAATTGTCGACCTGACCAATTTAAAAAAAAATCTACATATAAAAGTAGTATTATTACATTTTTGGACGTTAATGTTCTGGTCAACCTGTATAAAAAAAAACTCAAACTCGACAAACCACCAAGTCACAATCCAATTTCTAAGAAAAGCACCCCTTCCCTATATATTTAGTAACCCCATTCTCAAAGCAAATAACTTAAAACTGAACGTCTAATGTCCAAACTGCTGCCCAGTCCCATTACCCAGCCTTTTATACGAGCAGTTCTGTTCTCGCTAGGATAGGGGTTTTATAATGCCACAGAATAAGCAGGTACAGTAGGCCAGCTGCATTATAATGACCGAAAATAGCCTAGTTATGAAAACATTCTACAGGCTTTCACACTAAACTGCTTGGAAAAAGTAACGGGAACAGTACGGGTTTTCGGATGACCACCGTGGTGGTTTTGTTACAATGATTTCCTCGAGATTTTTTAGAGCAATGATCATGCAATAAGTAGCACGAGGTGCGTTAAATTTGTTTGATCCCACAACCTAAAAAAAACTCATAAGTACTAACTTAAGTTTAACTTTGGAGAAGAGTAGTAACTCTGGTCCAAGGACGCATGGCAATCTCAAAGATATTTGATTTAGTAAAGTGTACATTGTGTTTCTTGCACGTTCCTCTCCTCAGTTTTTTTGTAACCAAATGACTACTTAACAATTCAATAACCGATAGACCGTGTGGACCAATTTAAATATCACTCACCAAGGACCTTAAAGACCATGCTGACATGGACCGGGAGCGGAGGGCACTGTCGGTGTAAGCCAACATGATAACCCGCAAGTTTTCGCGTTGTACTACTGGTGTGAAAATCACGCTTTTTAGAGCGCACTGCTCATTTTTTATGACGTTTTCTAAAAATGAAACCCAGCTAGATCGATTTATAACTCCCGAAACCCCCTGCATACTAAGTACATGAAAATTGTTGGAACCATTTCCGAAATTTAGATTAAATATACAAGAATTGCTCGTTTAAAGGTTTTAGATTGTATGTTTTGTAGTGTCCATTGAAATTTTGTGCCAAATTATGAGTCCCAGGATACTTGATAATGAATAATAATGCTTGTAAATGGTTAAATTGAAGTAAACACTTTGAGTTGAAGTTCAAGCCATATCGAGGACGCGTCTAGTTTCACTCTTTGCACGGATTTGACCTTCTGTTCTTACTTAGTCTGTGGTACTAACCCATACTACCCCTAACGAGCAATTTAACAACACACATCGCTATTAAAAATGAATCAGGGTGCAGGTATTACCCCAATTTATTTTAGAGGTAGTTTGTGAGGATATTTTTATGAGGAAATGTGTTAAGTTGAGATATGTTATGGGGGTGGTTTCAAGGGGTTTGGTTCTTGGGGATTTATTATGGCAACTCCTGTAGCACATTGCACCCGTAATAAATAAACGTCTTAACAAGCGTGATTTTCCACCTTCTGCATGCGCTTCATCATAGATATTATGATTCATCGCTTTTCGTGATCTCACTGTCGAAAAAATTGTAAGCCGAACCGCCTAATGATACCTTGTTGCCAACTTTGAGGTGCATTAAAAGAGGTATTTTGGTAATCCGAACGACCTTTTTAAAGCACCGCTTGTTAAGACGTTTATTTATTACGAGTGCAATGTGCTACAGAAGTTGCCTTAATATTAGTCCGGAACACACCCCTCAAAGATTATCAGCCACAAATTCCCTTCGTCTTTCTTTTTACCGGACTGCCCCAAAAGGGTGGTAATGTTTGAAAGCTACTAAACCAGCCATACTCAACCTTTTTATTCTCTGGGCCGCATTGCGCTTCTACTATTGTCATGAGGGGTTGCAATAGTAAATAAAATTCTACACATTTTGCATAGTATCTACATGAATGGTACTTTTGAATTTGTGACAAAAAGATCGTTTTCATATGACATAGGCCAACTTTTTCACGTTGATAGTTCGTTATACTTATGAATAGTCTCAGCACCTCGTCAAGGTGTGAATCAGTACAGTACAGGTACATACACATTGATACATTGACTGAAAAAAAAGGTAAATATAGCATCAATAATGTGCTAGGCTACAGGGCCACGCGGGGAAGCTTGACGGGCCACATGCAGCCGCAGTACTATTTTTTTTTTTTTTTACTATATATAGGCTTACGTATGACCACAATCTCACCTGATGGTAAGCGATGATGCGGTCGAAGTTGGAGCACGTTTGCCTAGAAGCAACCTATTCACTCTTGTCTTAAAGATTCCCAGGTTGTAGCTATCTGGAAACACAGACTCTGGCAGGGAATTCCACTCCTTAGCTGTACGCACTATGAATGTGTTCCCAAAACGTTTAGTGCGTGTGGGTGGGATGTCCACCATGTACCGGTGGCGCATCGCCGTTCGTCTTGTGGTCCGATGATGGAAAGGGCTTGGCGGAATTAAATTATGCAATTCCGTCGCACACTCCCCAAAATGCAAGCGATAGAAAACCGGCAGACCAGCAACTCGGCGTCGATGCTCAAGGCTTTGGAGCTTTGACTCGACGAGCCTGTCATTACCGATGATCCTCTTGGCTCGTTTCTCAATTGACTCAAGGGCATCAAGCTGGTACTTGGCAGATCCGTCCCAAAGATGAGAGCAGTACTCCATACACGATCGAACTTGCGCTTGATAGAGCTTGAGCAGCTGTTCCGGCGTGAAGTACCGTCTCACCCTTGCCAGGACCCCCAACTTTCTGGCAGCCACTTGAGCCTTTGCCTCTATGAAAGGGCCAAAATTGAGGGTAGATGTTAACGTAACACCAAGAAGCTCAAGTCGGTCGGTTATCGGCACGGTTACACCACGAAAAGATGGAGCTGGGTGGAATTGGCTCCTTTTAGCGGAAAATAGACACGCTTGGGTCTTAGCAGCATTGAACCTGACGAGATTGGCATCGCCCCATTCTGAGACAGCCTGTAAGGACAAGTTCAAGCGCTCAACCATAGCCTCCCGGAGAGACCGGATCTGCGACCCACCAGCTCGTGCGTCGGACACGTATCTCTCAGCAACAGTGCTATCGTCTGCATACCCAAAGGTACCGGGTTTTAGCAGATCATTAATATGCAGCAGGAACAATGTTGCCGAGAGTACCGACCCCTGAGGAATCCCGGCATTAATATCTAGTAGTCCAGACGAGCAGCCATCTATGACCACTCGGATAGACCGATCCCTCAGGAAATCTGCAATCCAATCACACAATCCAGCGGGCAGACTGAAGGAAGGAAGCTTACTAATAAGGCTATCGTGCCAGACCCTGTCGAAGGCCTTTGAGATATCAAGGGAGACCGCAAGTGCCTCCCCGTGCTTCTCTATGGCCTCACTCCAGATGTGAATGGCATACGCTAGAAGATCCCCAGTGGACCGATTTCGGCGGAACCCGTATTGTCGGTCGCTAAGGATATCATTCGCTTCTAAGTATGCTAGGAGCTTACGATTCAGTACGCGTTCCATACTCTTACAGAGTATGGACGTTACCGAGATGGGTCTATAATTCGACGGGTCATCTCGACTACCCTTCTTGGGCACGGGCTGCACGTTAGCTTGCTTCCAAGCATTCGGTACTTTTCCAGTCTCAAACGAAAGGCGAAATAGGCGTGTCAAGATTGGAGACATCTCAGGCGCACAAGTCCTCAAAACAATTGCCGGTATCCCGTCGGGGCCACTAGCCTTATTCACGTCTAGGTTACGCAATACCCGAAGAACGTCCTTCTGATGAATGCGAATGTTCGGCATACTCGACTCACATCCATCAGGAGTAGTAGGGCGCCTCGCGCCACCAGGATCTAGACGCGACGAATCCGCAAACATAGAAGCAAACAAGTTTGCTTTCTCCTCAGCGGAGTGGGCCAGTGACCCATCGGGTCTCAGCAGTGGTGGTAGTGAGGGGCGGCAGAAGTTCGATTCGACCGACTTAGCCAGGGACCAAAAAGCTTTACTACCTGCTGGGTATGAGGCAAGTTTGTTCCCTATTCGTTTAATGTGGTCAAACCGAGCCCTCCGCAACACCTTCTTGGAGGACTTGGCAGCTCTGTTAAGGGCTCTCTTCTTCTGAATCACGTCATTTGCTTTGCGCGCACGAGCGTCGACCCATGCTAGGTACGCCGCATATTTTATCGCATTTGCGCGATTGCACTCGGTACCAAACCATGGGCGAGCTTCGCCAGACATTGCTACGTCTGAGAACGGAATGTAGTACTCCATTCCCCTTCGCAACACATCCGTCACGGCGTCGGCGCACGACGAAGCATCAGTTGAAGGAAAGCAAGTAGGCTGCCAAGGGTAACATGTGAAAAATGATCGCATGCCATCCCAATCTGCTGACCTGTATCGCCATACCCGCCGGGTGCCTCTTGGGCTAGGATCGGGCGGGGAGTAGACGGACACAGACTTCACCAGACAGTGGTCGGAACTACCCAGTGGAGAAGAAATCGACACCGAGTACCGGTCTGGATCTGCTGTCAGCAGAAGGTCCAAGCAATTGGCTGTGTGCGAATCAACATCCGGCACCCTCGTTGCCCCCTGGACCAGCTGGGTGAGATTTAACGCAAGCGCAAGCTTTCGCGCCTCTCGTCCAGCATGGTCTGTGTGCTGGTATGGGAAAAGCCACTCCTGATGGTGGGCGTTGAAGTCCCCCAGTAACACCAATTGAGCAGAAGGGTACCGCTGCTGAGCCGCATCCGCCGCCTCACTGAGGTGCTGCATTAGCCCAGTTGTCTCCAGATCACCGCCGTGCGAACGGTAGACACAGGCGTAGATAATTTTATCTAGGCCGGTGTCCACTAAAGCCCACATCGTTGAGAACCTGGAGTTCTCAAGATTACGGAGACGCCGATAGCAGATGTCGTCCCGGGCGTACATACATACGCCCGCGCGTGGTCTGAAGTGGTGCTCCAGGGTAAACCCTGGGTATGTAAGATACGACACGTGTCAGACAGACATCCAATCTGCGTCTCCGTCAGAAACAAGAGCGCTGGTTTCTCGGTCTCAAGGTGGTGATAGACTGCGGCGAGATTTGAGTGCAGACCTCGTATGTTGGAGAGGTGCACTTTATGCGAGAGGGAGTGTCTGCTGCCGCTGTACAGCTTTTCTCTTATTGTTGTCCTGTTCATTTTGTTATTTGAGTGAAGGAAGGAGAGGAGAAGGAAGTGAAATGAGGTTCCATGCTGCCAACCCTCAGGCACGCTCTGACAGGACGACATCATTGGGGGACTAGTCTGGAGACTGCGGGGACGCCCGAGCCCCCCCGGAAATGTCCATCGGGCCCTCTCGTCTGGTCGCCAACCAGCACGATGGTGCATTCCGGGATTTTTCGACAGTTGGCGGGGCAGCGTTTCATGTATGGCTAGTCTACTTGGGCCCCCAACTACCTGCGGTCGGCCAGCGGCCAGCGTGCCTCGGATCCCGCTACCCTCCACGACTAGTCTCTCGATACGCCCATATCAACGCGAGCCTGGTCGGTCTACCTGCATTGGAACAACTATTTCGACCCAACTCCTCTGAATTGGCTACACTGAGCATCGTACCGGAACGCGGCTAGGCCACTTGGCGGTACGTCTTTGCCCAGTGGGTGGTCACAAGCCATCGGCCGAAGCCTACCACCAGTTAGTGTCACCTGATTAGCACCACCCGGGGACCACGTGTAGGGACTAGCAATGGGTATTCTCCTACGGACGCGGGTGACTCAGCCCCCTAAACGATAGTTTCTCAACAAAAAGAATCCTTAAAGATGATTTTGAACCAATAAAAGCGCAATAAAAAACAATGATATCTACGCATACGTACTAGAAAGGGGGGATCGTTTGTTTGCGTCGTAAACATAAGTTTGAATCGGAGATCAGCCGAGGGTGGTTACTATCTACTTACCGGTTAGTTTGTGTGTGAGGTAAGGATGCAATGAGAGATCTTTCTTATAAGGTACTAGGTACTAAGCGCAGGTTCTTAATCTTTTACTGCTGGGGCTGCGGACTTTGTTCGATAGATTCACCGAGGCCCTGGAACGCAAAGGGCATAGGAGGAACACGGATGGGTTTTAGTCAGTAAGAGTCTGACACTCCCTCCTGCTTCACCCAGAGCGGGAGGAGTCATTTGATGATTATATAAATTCGAAAGTAAATTTGTTTGTATGTTACGCTTTCACGCCTAAATCCATGGACTCATTATCATCACCATCATCATCCACAGCCCAGCTTCGCTCACATAGGCTGAGCATAGGCCTATCTTATCTTGTGCCAATCTTCACGTTCCTGTGCCAGCCTCATCCAGGTTCTACCTGCGATGGCAACAGTGTCATCCGTCCGTCTCGCCGCAGGCCGACCAACACTTCTTCTTCCAGTCCTCGGACGCCACTCGGTCACTGCCTTACTCCACCTACCATCACCGCGCATGCATGGACTAATTTGTACAGAGATAGATAGCACCCTGGAGATGGTTATTGGAAGCCGCGGGCAAACGCCATTGGTTTAAAAAAACTTGCGATGTACGGTCTTCGTTGTGCTAACCCTGCGTATTCTGCAGAATTTACCAACGACACGAATGTATTAGCTTGCTTATTATCTACTTTTCTGGAAACTAGAAAGGTAGCATATAGAGGAGATTCCAAGGAAGTAGAGCCTGGATTTTAAGAGAACGTTCTTCCAGTATAAAGTATCCCATGTCTTCTTCTAGAAGGTGCAATCTATATGAATACAAAAAAAGTTATTTGAAACGGTTTAGTCGTGAAAAAAAAAACAGTTACTTTCGCATTTATAATAATTACTAGGTTTTGCCCGCGACCACGTACGCGCTTATGCAGTTTTTCCGAATTCGGGAAATCCTCTCTTAGTGCTGCAGCAGCTCCCCTACCCTCCCCAAGGGACCTACAGGACAAATTTCAGCTTTGGTTAATATTTTAACGTACCATCATACTATGCTTAAATTGTATAGTTAATAAACATTCATTTCCTAACCAGCTAGCTAGCTATGTATGTGTATATGGTACAATTACTATTCATAACATACTAATCAACAAAATATTAATGACTAATTATTGAATACTAGTCAGCCAAAATTGAATAGCAAATAATTTAGTAACAATCCATTACATGTAGACTAATGTTATGTCAAAATTAACTGTTAGTAATTATTTTGAGTATGTAATTGTGCATAACGGAATAAATATTTGGTTAGTTCATTGAGGCATGTACACTCATACCATCATTTAATATAAATATCCTAATCAATCAATATATACTGACTGACTCATGAATCGGTGATCTCATGAATGTGACCGTTACTGCCCGACTGAGTGTCTGACAGACAACCCACAGCCAAAGCTACTGGTCGTAAAAAACTGAAATTTGGCATGTAGGTTACTTGGGGAGTGAAGGGGAGCACTAAGAGAGGATTTCCCTAAATTCCTATGGGAGCGGGAAAAATGGGGTATGCGCGTACGAAGTTGCAGGCAAATGCTAGTTTATTTATAATTTTTTACCATCATGTTCACTTCAGCTGAAAACCTAACTGCTGAGCATAAGCCTCCATCAAGGGTTGTAAAATCCATGTCAGGTAAAAATATTGTCCTGAATTTAAGTTTTTTAGCCACAAAAAAATAAAAGAACTTGTCTCTGATGCAGCAGTGTGACCGTTCTTACAACCAGAAGTATTAAAACAAAGACACAAAGACATCACATCCCGATTTCAGAATTAAGCATTTCAAGTTAACTACATTATCTCAAACACCATTTCAGCTTGAAACAGGGTTTGACACACTCTTAATTCTTAATACTCTTGCAGATATTAGTACAATAGTTCTTAATGTTATTTAAGCTGTCTTTTAATACAGTAACTTACAAAAAGAGATATCAATCAAATTCGCTTACAATACAATATTTCATAAGTCCAAAATTATGAGGCCCATCTTCCCAGTCACCTCTTAAAGTTACAACTGAAAACTTCTTCATTTCTCAACTACGTCATTTACGAGCTCGTCAATAGAGTACCCGGTGCGTCCCGAACCTATTGATAAAATTGGGGAGTCGCGTGTGCAAGTAGGTCAATCTTCTGTTAACTACGGATCTGTTTAGAGCCTCCGAACGTTGCCAGACCCTTCTGTTGTTACAAATTGTATTATCAATCATTTTGAGAGATATTGCTGAAGAGATTCTTATTGTTTTAGTGTTTTGGTAGTGTGTTTGCCAGTGTGTGGATCTGAACTTGTTTGTTTTGAGTGATAACGGTTTAAAGATAAAAATTGTGCTTTCATTTGTAACCATAATAATGTTCTCAATACATTCGTTTCATATTCTGCAATTTTCCTGCACAATCCGGGGATTGTCCTTTATAGTGCATACAGGAATTATCAGCGGTTGGTGCCCCATTTCCAAATGTCAAACGGGACCTCTGCGAGTTGGTTTCGGCCCCTCGTACGCCTATCAAAGAACTGACACCTCAGGGTCCTGAGCTTGTAAAATAAGTCATATGTAAAATAGTCACATCATACTGATATTTATGCCAGCTAATGGTTTAATTGCCAGGAGTCGCCCAACAACTTAGAAGGCTCACATTAGGCAGCTCGATCAAGGACTTGATTCAGAACGCGTTATTTCTGGATACGCTCGAGTTGTTAGGAGGTTCCTCTCTCTAAAAATGTTATTTTTAAGTATTTTTTTAAATTTGAGATGGGTTTGCTCTTGACTCTAGTCTAGGTCAGAGATGACAGAGACAAAGTCTACGATGAACCGAACTTACGCAGAAAAAGCCTTTTTAACTTTGAAGAGATTAGGGTTGTATACGTTTGGTAACACAGACGCAGGCAGAGATTTCCACTTCTTTGTATATTTCAATAAATAAACGGAATCTCACCACTACTGGGGCATGGATCATCTTTCTGTGCACAATAACTTACGACCTACAGCTCGTTTGTTGCGTGTGTTGTCATTGGATCGCATTACTGCTCCCTCTTTAGGCAACTTTAATGTATATTAATAGTCAACGTTTTGCAAACGGCGTACGATGATGAATTATAATCCTAATATCATCACAAATGCAAATATGAATTTGTTTTTTTATTACACTTTCAGGCCTAAATCGCTGAACGAATTTTGATGAATCAATCAATGTCTGCACCAAAGATTGATTGAACCTTGGAGACGGTTAAAAGCTAGTTCTTTTTGCGATAGTCTAGGCGGCAAAGCTAATCTAAAGATAAACCGTACCTATAACCGGTTACATAACTTTATTCAACAGAAATTAGAATGGAAAATTCAGATACGATTCAATTTCACGCTATCACACGACACTAGGCGGTTCAGTGGTCGATGCAACAAGATTCACAGAACACATAAAATGAAACGAACTCATCTCCAAGCCAACTCCGGTGCGTTTATGTCCAAATCTGGTCGTGACTCTGAACTGGGTCACTTGACTTGTAACGGTGCTAGGGTTTGTGCAGACGAGCGACAGCGACTAAAAGGTATATGTCGGATACTCAATGTGAGAGCGGTGCTCCTGTTCAGAGCATGAACCACATGTTAAAGTGCCCCAAGTGGCATACAGCTTTAATTTGGATTATTTAATTAATGCCAGCGATGCTGCAATCAACGTCCGTCAACTTCGACCACATCATCGCTCAGCAGCAGGTGAGATAGTGGTCAAACGCGTGGCTATAAATAGTAAAAAAAAATATAGCCACCTATTGGGCCCAAACAATCTATAGAGATAACCATCGACTCGAAAAGAAGAAGGTATAATGTGATCGGTCACAAAATTTCGCCGGTTTTTTGACTGCTTTACTTGAGACTGATCAACGTTAATGCCCCGGCTGCACGTTTCGTCTTACCTGAGAGAATGCCTGCGCAAATCAATTTGCGTACACCTTATTTGATAGATTACAATCGCAGTCAATGAATCCAAATGTAAACAAATTGATAACATTACGAACACTCACAGCATTTACATTCAAACGGCGTCATGACAATCTATTCTGCGTCTGCCTGTATAATTATCAGGACGAAGTGTAAATCTATTAACTGGGTTGTATACATCAGATTCGCTCTGCAGTTCTTGGGAAAAGCTGGCCAGATGATTATGACTTCAAGAAGCTGCAGTTACTAAGCCCAGTTTTCAGCAACATTCATGTCGCTGTAGTGTAGTTGATGTGGTCGCCCGTCTGCACAATGCCTTATAGTGTTATACGACTCTTTACGGTGGTATAGTAAGGCAGGGTGCATACTTATGTGTTTACGACCCGATGGGGGCCTGTATCTGTTGTTTATGGGGACAGGTATAAACTTGATGTCGCAGCGAATTGGATTGGTTTATGAGGTTTAATGGAAGGGAAATGGCACGGCATGGGAATAAAGAGGCAATGTTGTTTACGGATTTAGGTAAAAAGATAGTGGATGGTCTATGTTTTTGTTCTTACAAAATTACATAAGTCGAAAATTATTCCAAAGGAACCTACTCCCGGGATAAAAAGTATCTTTTGACCTATTCCGTGGCATGATCTACCTTTGACTAGAAAAGGTAACAGACAAACAGACAGATAGAGTTGCTGTAATATTAGTATGAATTGTAACTATCCTTATAAAGGTTTGAGACAGATCATACTTCTGAACTAAGGATTGAATAGTAATAATAATGTAAATGTCATCATGTCATCGGACCACAAGACTAACGGCGATGCGCCACCGGTGCATGGTGGACATCCCACCCACATGTACAAAACGTTTTGGGAACACATTCACACTGTGAATGTACAAAAATAGCTACAACCTGGGAGTCTTTAAGACAAGAGTGAAAAGGTTACTTCTAGGAAAACGTGCTCCATCTTTGACCACATCATCGCTTACCATCAGTTGAGATCGTCGTCAAACGTATGCCTATTAATAGTAAAAAAAATGTTCCATTTATATAAAAATAGCATAACTAATACGTATACAATCATGGCCAAGAACGGAATGGCTTCTGTCTTCATTGATCCTAACCATAAATTATATAAGATAGAGAGATAAGAAAAATTTATCCGATAATGTCGACGTTAACTCAACCTGGGGTTTACATTATCATTAGAGTTAATTTATTGCTACGAATTTAGTAGTTTTTGTATGTGTGTGACTCGTAAATTGGGCACGTTTGACAGCTGGCTCGTTGGTCTAGGGGTATGATTTTCGCTTAGGGTGCGAGAGGTCCCGGGTTCAAATCCCGGACGAGCCCAATTTTTTTTAAATATCTTATAAAAAATCACCGCAAAATGATCCGTTGGGAATTTATCGCAGAATTTTATTCTTCCTCTGGTGTATTATCAGAAGCGTGATAATTTAATGATGAAAATTGTTTAATTGGTCGATTATATTGAGGAAAAAAAGAACGCAAGTCATTGACGTTGGGCGCTCATTAACAACCACTCTACGGTTTTTAGTGTTTGTTTTTTTTTTCTGAATATTCGTGTTCTTGAAAAAAAAAACTACACTATGCTCTCTTGCAGGTGTAGGAAAGAGCTGCGGCATTATGTTCAACGGGTAGGCAGTTCCTATAGCATCTGTTCGTTTACCAATACATCTGCTATACACGGTGCGAATTTAGTGGTCTTGCAAACGCGGCCCAAATAATGTGCCCGACATAAACTACGTCTAGGCGCGATTCTTTAAAAAAATAATTAATTAAGATGATAGGTACAATAAAAATTAATAATGCATTAGAATTAAGAAATAATCTCACCCTGTTAATAATGTTTACGTATCAAAAAAATTTCGCCGTTCCATTCCGCGTCGTCCTTGGAACACAAGACTCGGACTCCGCTCGCTCCTGGATGTTTCAAACTACGTCATGCCTCATGATAAAGAATAATATTTTCATTTTTAACCGAATTCCAAAAAAGGAGGAGGTTCTCAATTCGGTAGGTAATTTCTTTTTGTTTTTTTTTTATGTATGTACACCGATTACTCTGAGGTTTCTGATCCGATTTCTGTGATTCTTTAGTTCGATGCGATATACTTGCCATTTGGTCCCGTAAAAATTTGATTCAATTTGGTTCAGTTATTTTTATTTTATGAGCATTTTTTTTTATTTCAATTTCTGCGTAGACGAAGACTTCGTCCAAGTATCAACCACTTAAAATTGAAAAATAAAAAAACTTTTTACAAAAAAATATAACCGACTTCCAAACGAAACACTACAAAGAATAAAATAACCTTAATTTCGGAAGTCGGTGTTTTTGGTTTTGTTTCTTTGTTTTTTTAACACCGACTTCCGATATTTTTTTGTAAAAAGTTTTTTAATAATTCAAATGTTCATAAATGTATTTTTTTTTTAATGAATGTGTGGTAGTCATTGGATAGATGAAGTGGGCTGACATTGTAACACGACTGAAATGGCACCGTGTACACGTTTATTGTTAAAAAGTCAATGTTAAGGCACTTGTCTTACCGCCGGTGATCAGCGAGTAGCGAGTAAAAAGTTTCGATAGTTTTGACGCTCGGCATTAAGCGAGTGTGCGGCGGGTGATTACTCCCAATACTCGCTCCGGCCCGCACTGTAGGTAGGAATCACCGCTGGTTGGTGAGTTCTGACCGCCAAGCGAGCATCGCCGAGCGAGTGTCTCTGAGCGAGTACAATCTTTGATAGCTCTTGTCGCGATGAAGAGCCGCTCGCCGGCAGTCTGAAGAGCCAGCTATCGACTATGAATGTACGTGTCTCTTTTACTCACACGAGATCTATATATTTTGTCCCTTTCCGCAGCGAGCAAATAGTCGATCGCTAATCGCTTCCTCGCCGGCGGTGCGACAAGTGTCTAAGCAGTAGATCAGATTAAACGTGGTTTGTTTACAATCTGCCTACCAAGCGTTTTCCCAACTATATCGGAGTCGGCTTCCAGTCAAACCGGATTCAGCTGAATACCAGTATTTTACATGGAACGGCTGCCCATCTGACTTCTACAACCCAGTAAACTCTTTGTGATGGTTTGAGACTGTACGATTTGTTCAAGTAAGTCATCGCTTACCACCAGGTGAAAGAGTGATGGGACTATCAATTTATGTCGAGTAACCTTTCTGAACTGCCTCCATGGTCGAATGGTTTAGGCGTTTGCCTTGTGACCCGGTGGTCGTTGGTTCGATTCCCAGGGGAAGAGCATACTTTGTAAAGTTGTTTTCCAGTTTGGCTAGGACATTGCAGGCTTGAATCACCTGATTGTCTGATAAAAAGACGATTCCGTGCTTCGGAAGGTACGTATAAGCCGGTGGTCCCGGCCGACAAATGGCAGTCGTCAAATAAACCATGTCAGAGGCCCTTGATGCGGTTTAGAAACTCTGACACTAGGGTGTGTGGGGTCGTTAGACCTTACTGCCACACGATAAGAAGAAGACCTTCCTGAATTCTGATCTATCATAACACTCAATTGATTTATGCAGCTTATAACATCAACCGAATGCAATCTAGTTACACATTTACCTGTCTTTGTCTGCACATCTTTTATCAAAGAGGTTTGAATCAAAATTAACTTGCCTTGCTCAACCAAAATTAATTTCAGCAACTCATCTAGTTCTCCGAACCCCCTGTAGACGGCGCCACTTTACATAACGCTTCTCTATTACCCAAAATAAACATGATATTAGAGTCAATGAACCCCTGAGCTGGTATAATCAGGCAAATTGCGGTGCGCAGCGGTGACAATGTTGTTATACCTCCCCTCCTTACCTCCCTCCCTCTCTGTCTGTAGGTACACTCCGGCTCAAGCCCGTGTGAGCACACAAAATAAAATTAAACGCCAGCGTTTTTATATGACGTGCAGCTGTGAGGTATGTAGCGGGGTGTCAATGGAATTAGAGACAAAATGGTATATGTTTAGATGTGGATTGAGCGATGAATTTGAAATTGGAATCTCACTTTTTTAATGGTTTAAGAGAATTTTAAACCAGCCAGCATACGGCTGGCGTCATACGTATGGTTTCCCGATCTGGTTTCCGACAAGGAATTCAGATTCTGAATTCCGTGAGATTGGTGTAGACGTTCGATTTTCGGTTCGTGTGACCCGAACGCACGGCTTGTTTTCGAGATGAACGCCTTTTTTTCATTCGGAAATTATTAAAATATTTAGGTATCCGAATCTGAATTCTTTATTAGGAAACCGTACGCATGCAGCCAGTCTAAATTTCTGAATATAAGCGATCACTGTTTATCTTAGCCCTAAACATTTTGCTGAATCAAACGATTTTCGTTGCACCAATAAATTGTCAGTTAACACTTCCCTATTTGCGAGTCATTAATTGATTTATCGCTGTTTACCGGTATTTTCCCTCGAGAAGTCCGGTGTTTGCAAAAGGGTTTAATTGCCTAGTAATTATTGATATTATCGATGTAGGCTGAGTTTCCGGCTCTTATTGGATTAGTCCAAATACTTCCCGAGGGATCGGTGCAGTAATAGACCATTAATATCAAAAATGTGTTTGGGAATTCATCTATGTATCCAAAATCTATTAATACTATGCAAAGCAAGCAAGCAAGCAAGTGCCTCACCTGAACGTTGTAAAGCATAGCGCCTACCACAAGTCAGTAAACATTTTCAATAAACTGCCAACAGAAATAAAAAGCCTTCTATATACAAGTGGGTTTCAAAATAAACTTAAACGGTTCTTGTTAAACAAATGTCTTTATTCTATTAATGAATTATAAATTTTATTGACATGGAAATAAATGGAAATATTATTGTATTTTATAAATTATCTTGACATTAATTTTTATATCTTTTTTAATTATTTTTGTATTATTCTGACTTAAATTTAAATTGGATTTGTAATTATTTAAATCTGGATCGCATGAAAAATTATTATAATATGTGTATTTAGCTATAGAAATTCAGACACGATGTAAAAGTCGTTATTGAATAAATGAATTGAATTGAATTGGAGGTACTGCGACTCCAAATTCAATAATATGATAATGTTTTTCATTTTCAAACTTAGTAACCTACATTTTAAAGTTTTACTATCAAACTGTTAACGCGAGTTTTTTGATACGTCCTTACCCATAGGTTTAAAAAAATGGGCACTTAATTTTCGTTAATGTGCATTTTTAGATCACAATTTAGTTTGACCAATTGTCAAGTAAATAACACTATAAATAAGTTAATAACTAACAATTAATAGAAAACTGCATTGAAACGAAATGTATATAACAGTTTTAAATCATTGTTTTTCATTTTGAATACTCGACGTTAAACCTGTACCCAACTACGTACCACACAGCATCCCAGAGTTTGTGTGAAAATTGAATTGTTTTGTTTAACGCTCCCGGAAGGGGGAGCACATACGGAACCCCTTCGAGAAAGCCATACATATATGTATCACGTATTTATTTGTGGAGCATTTCAATTGCTGATGGATGCCGAGGAGTGAGAGGAAATAGAGTGAGGTGTCAGCTTCGCCTCTCTAAATGACGTGTTCTACTTTATTTGTCTGCTAACCGATTCTTTTCAAGTGGAAATCCTTGAACTCGTCACGTGTGAAAAAGCAGAGTGATATATATTTAACTTGTATCAACTTAGACCTCACTGTGATGGCCGCTTTCAGCCCAAAATAGAGGATCTCCTGTAGAATAAATAATTGTTGTTTGAGACCATAAAAAAATAGGAGCTTAAAAACGGGCGGTCCCATTGCTAAAAGCGATCTATAACAAACAACCTTTGGATTGATTCGATAGGAAAGGAGAACAGAAAAGTAGGTAGAATGTTTTTCCACCGATTTTCTTGAGATTGCTGGATTGACGTCTCGTGAATGATAAAGTAAGTAAGTAAGTCATTCATTTTGCAAATATGGGTACAGTACATGGCGATAAGAAGATAAAAGGTAGGTTCAGCCATATTTCACCATTCGGCATGCAAAAGTCATAATTTGAGGCTAAAACAATTAATTACAAAAAAAAACAAAGAACATAGAACAATTGTAGCAGGGTTGCTACAATTGTTCTATGTTCTTTGTTTTTTTTCCCGCCGCCATTTCTTTCTCAAAGTTGCAGCGCTCGATCTAACATGCATAATTATATGGATAGAAGACACTTCAACTAACAAAAAAATTTTGAAACATGGTGCCCTAAAGTGTCCAATGTGTCCAATGGCAGCTCCCATCGAAAAAAGTTCGAACCCTTTCTACGCAGATTATAACCCCTACTTTAGACACCATCGGCAAAATGGGTAATTGTCTACGGATTCATCATCATCATCATAGCAGCCGGAAGACATCCACTGCTGGACATAGGCCTCGCCCAAAGGGGGGGGAGGTTGCCATAATCGCCACGCTTGGCAGGCGGGTTGGCGATTGCAGTGTTTGGTGTTGGTCCCTTAGTCGCCTCTTACGACACCCACGGGTAGTGATGGGATGGTATTATTCATTTACGGCACCATACGGCACCGGCCGACATCATGTCTAAGGATTACTTAACTTTAATTTCTTTTTTAGGGTTCCGAAAAAAAAGGAACCCTTATAGGATCACTCGGTTGTCTGTCTGTCTGTCTTTCTGTCCGTCTGTCACAGCCAGTTTTCTCCGGATCCACAAGACCGATTCTGTTGAAATTTGGTACACGTATGGACTTCTATGACCCAAACGTGGAAGCGTTACGTAAATTATTAAATTTTTAGTATGGGGTTCACTTTTGGGGGTCAAATGAGAAAATTTAAAAAAAAAGTTTTTGAACAATATTGAGTCACATATCAAATGAAAGGGCTTACTGTGAGAGTTTTAATTATACTTTTTCATAATTATAAAATAAATGGTCTTGGAGTTATTCAAGAAATTAGACGAAAAATGACCATTCCCCCCCCTTATCTCTGAAACTACTGAGCTTTAAGAGTTAAAATAACATGTTAAAAAAATATATACTCGTTCGGAACCCTTTGCACGCAAGTCCGACTCGCACTTGGCCAGTTTTTTTTTTGTATCAGAAAGCGATGTGTAGCCTGCTACATACAAGTTCGATTAATGATTGCAAAGCTGTGAATAGGGTTTTTCTTTCCATGTCTTATTCAATTTCGAAAAAAAATTAGAATGTATTGAATTTCTGTCAGTAGAAGCTGTGTCTGATTTCATAAAACAAGTGTAGGCAATTTACACCTCGATGTCAAATCCGGTTTAACCAATCAATGATAACGATCTTTTCTTTGGCGATCTTGCGGGAAAGGTTCTAAATGACAGCCATTTAGTTCATTGATTCGTCGAAACTGAACCAAAAACTACTCGATCTTAAAATAGTTTAAACGAAATCATTCTAGTGGTCTCTTGCCTTTTACTTTTCTAAGAAGCGTCTTAATTCCAACGGTTGAGTCAAGTTCCCTTTGGCAATAACTGGTGCGATTCCTTTTTTCTTTACTTTTCTTTTCAGTACGTCTACCATGAGTTTTATCAATCTATACTCGCTAGCGACTGTAGTTAAAATAATGTGTGAAAACTTTAAAAAAACAAGTTTCTAATTTATTTTTATAGTTGTTAACTAAAGTTTTACTTGCAACTTGCTTGCTTCTTAGTTAACAACTTAAACAAATAAATTAGAAACTTGTTTTTTAAAACTTTTCACACATTTTTTAACTACAGTCGCTAGCGAGTATAGATTGATAAAACTCATGGTAGACGTACTGAAAGAAAAGCACAAACACTTTCTCTTAGTTATGGGCTATAAAACGTTTAATATTACATTTGTTTTACTTTAACTACGTGAACTGGTTTAGAAATAAGTAATTAATTGTCGTCAAATCAGGGTTTTAAAAGGCGTGGGAAAAAGTGCTTTTGGTAATAATTAGATCTAAGATTCGATTCATCCAGATTTTTTTATCCTTATAATTACCCCGTCCGGTACCGGCGTCCCACATGTGAGACGGTGTGCTTGCGCGGTTTTAGTCTCTATTTTTACAATAATGCAAGATATTTTATGACGTGGCCGTTTTAAGCGCGCAGGGACGAGGGGTTACGGTAAATTATAATTTACCGTACTGTCGTGTGATATGTTTCATTTCCAATTATGTTCTTAGTACATGTGTTTACTATTTTAATTGACCTTTAGCCGTGTTATGTTAACGTAAATATATATATGCAAACATGTACTCTTCCCCATAATATTTTACACTAGCTGACCCGCGCAACTTCGTCTGCGTCACATTTTTCATTAATGCTCCGCTCCTGATAGTCGTAGCGTGATGTTATAAACCTATATAGCCTTCCTCAATAAATGGGCTATCCAACACTGAAATATTTTTTCAATTCGAAACAGTAGTTCCTGAGATTAGCGCCTTCAACCAAACAAACTCTTCAGTTCATTAATGTTAGTATAGAAGTATATATTGTGCTGAGGAGAAAATCTAACAAACTTTCTAAGGATAACATGCGTCATTTTCATGTCATATTTCTATGTTTACGCCACGAAACGCTAAAAAATACCTCCCCATTTTCGATACTTCACGTCTTTTTATAGGAGCTAACGTTCCCAGTTTATGGCTTCCAAATAGGTCATTATGTCACTACTGAGGAGGTTACGTAGGGCTGCAACGAGAGAGGGAAAACACAGCTTATCGGCGAACATGGCACAATCCAGAGGATTTTATTGACAAAATTGGTTTCTGTTAGTTAAGCTTGATTTTCTGGTCTGGGGATGATTAGATTTTGATTCTGTTGTTCGGCTTTTGTTTTTGCTTTTATCTTTGTTTTTCATTGTCATCTATAGTGATTCTAGTATTTTGATTAAAATCACAAAAAAATGTGAAGATTCATTTTCGCACAGATTATAACTACTCAAAGTATTGTATCCCAACTAGCCGTATCTACCAAGTGCTTACCTTCCACATTTACTTTTTAAATGCACAGCCCAAGTGTGGAACTCTCTCTCTCTCTACCAGCATCTATGTCTTCTACGACGTAAAACACGTCAGCCTTCATGAAGAAGTGAACAGACATCATCTGGGCTTGCTCGTTCCGTCGTAGATCGAGCTATCACGAGTAAGAAAAAACAACCATATAAAATTCGCAGATTTTTTGTATCATGCATTCCTGTAAATACAGCTTAGTAACAGCAAAATCCAAAAATTTATCATTTAAACCGTACTCCTAGAAATATAGCGTCGTACAAACAAAGGGTGAGCTCCGTAAATGTAATTTAAACGCCAATAATGGTATTAATCTGATTCCGGTATGTTTGATTTTCTGCTGGAGCGCGGTGTATTCTTTGTAAGGACTGTGCGTTTGGTACCCTTTGTCCCCTTGCAGATTTGTAATACTCTCAGCTTTTGCCACAAAAAGATCTCCATCAGTATTGGTGGTTACATTCGCGTTCGTTTTCCTTACGCTGTAATGTGCTAAAGTCCACACCGCCTCCCTTATTAAAGAAATTCCGTTTTGTTTTAAGGATTTAATACTATAAAAAAGTCAAACTACTACACCGATTTTGATGAAATTAAAATGTGGTCCCATTTAAATTCGGTTAGTACATCTTTTCACATAAAAAAACGGTAAGTACATCCTTCCATTTTAAGAATTTTATGTGAAAGGTTAATAAATGATGAGGTGAATTGAGAACCTCCTCCTTTTTTGAAGTCGGTTAAAATATACAGAAATTCCCTAATTATACCCATAACCATTTTAAAGTATACTGCAGATATTTAGTCATCACTGCGTCAGAATTTAATAATTAGAAAATCTTTTTTTCGGACTATATCGCAAAGAAGTTAGTCTGGCACTTGTCATTCAGTCGTGTTTATTGGCATTCAATTTGTCTTTTTTATTTTATTTATGTGTTTTCATTTTAATATTTTATTTTGTAGTTTCTAGTGTTATGCTTATGATTCATGTAACTGTGTTTTTGTTTGTTATTTCTTTTCCATGCACCAAATAAATGCTTCATCCATATCTTAATATCTATCATAAAAACTGGCCAAGTGCGAGTCGTGCTCGCGTGCAAAGGGTTCCGAACGAATTTAGTTTTTTAACATGTTATTTTAACACTACAGACTTCTAATAGGTTTTTCTGTAATCTTTAGACAAAGATCTATTATTTCCATTTTTTTTTTCAAAATTTTAGGCTCAGTAGTTTCGGAGATAAGGGGGGGGAATAGTAATTTTTCGTCTAATTTCTTGAATAACTTCAAAACCATTTATTTTATTATTTTAAAATTATGAAAAAAATATAGTTAAAACCCTCACAGTAAGCCCTTTTATTTGATACGTCACACGATATTGTTCAAAAATCTTTTTTTTTAATTTTCTAGTTTGACCCCCAAAAGTGACCCCATACTAAAAATTTAACAATTTACGTAACGCGTGCGTTTGGGTCATAGAACTCCATATGTGTACCAAATTTCAACAGAATCGGTCCAGTGGATCCGGAGAAAACTGGCTGTGACAGACGAACAGACAGACAGACACCCGAGTGATCCTATAAGGGTTCCTTTTTTTTTCGGAACCCTAAAAACCATTAGCATCGAACCGTGTGTATCAAAGAAAAGGGTTAAAAGAAAAAACTACAGTCAGAGAAAATGATAACAGTGTTTATGATCAAACTGATACATCACCACATCGTACAAATTAGACTCGGAGTTAGTTTTGGGCTTGATCGGAAATCGGAACATTTATTGTTAATAGCTTGATTAAATTTGAGCAACAAAACAATCTATCGAAGCTTACCTAATGAACGGTCTATCGTTCAAATCGGCAGTCGTTACCGAGAGTGCCGACACTGTTTCCAATTTACCAGATTGCTCAAATTTAAAGTCGTGGTTGGCTGAAAATAAATCGGAATTGTTTAGCCGAACTTTTGGCAAGATTTCATGTAATTTTGGGCAGTTGGGCGAAGATTGGGGCCTTTATATTGTATGGACTGTGATTTAGAGCCTTTCAAAAACAAGATTTAGTGAATTTTCTTCTTGTTATTCAATTCTCTACGTTTTGTTAACTGATAATAATTCTGTTAGTTGGTAGGTTTGGAAGAACTGGTCGTTTGCAAGTACTGTAAGTTCATCTTTTGGTCATGTGTCTGTTATTGATTCATCTTTACGTGTCTCTTCAACTTCCGTGCTTCCTATGTTGACCTCCATAATCCAGTAACTACTCGAGTCTGGCCATAAATACTGTTACAATTAAAAATAAGAAAGAAATTACGTTTGAATTTGGAATCTGTCATTTTTATACGATTGTTCATTGAGTTTTCTAATTTTGGCGCCAATACATTGTACAAAATTTTGCGATATTAAAATGGAGTGGGGTGATAAAGAGAACCGAATCGCTGTGATTGCATTACACAAAGTTGGTGTGGAGCCTAATGCAATTTTTAAAACTCTCCATACGCTTGGTATTAGTCAAATGTTTGTGTACCGGGCTATTAATAGGTACAATGAGACCTCCTCTGTTTGTGACAGAAAAAGATCTGGCCGTCCACGTAGTGTTCGTACGAAAAAGGTGGTCAAAGCAGTAAGGGAAAGAATTCGAAGAAATCCTGTCCGAAAGCAAAAGATTTTATCTCGGGAGATGAAGATAGCACCCAGAACCATGTCGCGTATTTTAAAAGATGACTTAGGACTTGCAGCCTATAAGAGACGCACTGGTCATTTTTTAACTGATAGTTTAAAGAAGAAAAGGGTGGTAAAATCGAAACAACTACTGAAGCGGTACGCAAAGGGAGGTCACAGAAAAATTTTGTTTACGGATGAGAAAATCTTTACAATTGAGCAACATTTTAACAAACAAAATGACCGTATTTATGCTCAAAGCTCTAAGGAAGCTTCCCAATTAGTCGACAGAGTGCAACGTGGTCATTATCCAACTTCAGTGATGGTTTGGTGGGGTGTTAGCTATGAAGGAGTGACTAAGCCATATTTTTGTGAAAAAGGTATCAAAACATCGGTACAAGTGTATCAAGATACCATTTTTGAGAAGGTAGTAAAGCCCCTTAACAACACCATATTCAATAACCAAGTATGGTCCTTCCAACAAGACTCGGCGCCGGGTCATAAAGCTCGGTCCACGCAGTCTTGGTTGGAAGCGAACGTTTCGGACTTCATTAGAGCTGAAGACTGGCCGTCGTCTAGTCCCGATCTTAATCTGCTGGATTATGATTTATGGTCAGTTTTAGAGAGTATGGCTTGCTCTAAACGTCATGATAATTTGGAATCCCTAAAACAATCCATACGATTGGCAGTGAAGAATTTTCCCATGGAAAGAGTGCGTGCTTCTATTGATAACTGGCCTCAACGTTTAAAGGACTGTATAGCAGCCAATGGAGACCACTTCGAATAAGCTTTTTATATTTTAAATTGTTTTATATTTATGTATTAAACAAACACACTGTAAAAGTAATAAATATAAATAGAAATAAAAAAAAAAATTTTTCTTTGTGACAATATTTATGGCAAGAGTAGGATACATCTTTATTCTAAGCTATACATATAATGCGACACGTCTTGGCAAGCCTGGTGTCACAGTTGCTGGCATCTGACTGCCCTAAATGTCAGAGATGTACAAATTTTGGGACATGTATATAACTCGGTACTTAATGGTTAGCCCATCCACAGACAGACCTCGGAAATCTTAACTTTACCTCAAAGTTCGACCCGTGCGGCTATTAATACTTAACCACGAGCTATGTAAGTATTTAGAAGTTCTTAGTAGAAAATATTTTCTTAAAACAGACAGATAATCTATATCTATACTAATATATAAAGCTGAAGAGTTTGTTTGTTTGCTTGAACGCGCTAATCTCGATTTGAAAAATTCGTTCAGTTTTAGATAGCTCACTTATCGAGGAAGTCTATAGGCTATAGGGCTCATATATCATCACGCTAAGGCCAATAGGAGCGGAGCAGTAATAAAAAAGTGACGCAGCCGAATCTGCGCGGTTCAACTAATAATATTATATCTTCAATTTCGTTTAGGTACGAATGTAAATAGAAATGACAATGAAAATCTTTATCCAACTTAGTACAAGTTGGTGGACAGTTGACAACAGTAAATGCCTTGGCCTTTTAAACGCTAAAATAATGTTCAAGATTTCAGAAACAGATTTATTTATAGCCGACAAGAAACTTGCAATGTCAGGCTATAAATAGTATATTTTGTACTTATTTTTATTGTACCTACCCTAGCTCTTCAATTATTGTGAGAATTCCTAAATTTATCTTGATCGAATTGAGCGTAACTTTGTTAAATTGGCTACCTGCATTATGTTTTTAGGGTTCCGAAAAAAAAAGGAACTTATAGGATCACTCGGGTGTCTGTCTGTCTGTCTGTCTGTCTGTCTGTCTGTCTGTCCGTCTGTCACAGCCAGTTTTCTCCGGATCCACTGGACCGATTCTGTTGAAATTTGGTACAAATATGGACTTCTATGACGCAAACACGGACGCGTTACGTAAATTATTATATTTTTAGTATGGGGGTCACTTTTGGGGGTCAAACTCGAAAATTAAAAAAAAAAAGTTTTTTGAACAATATCGTGTGACATATCAAATGAAAGGGCTTACTGTGGGGGTTTTAATTATATTTTTTTCATAATTTTAAAATGAATGATTTAAAAGTTATTCAAGAAATTAGACGAAAAATAACCATTCCCCCACCCTTATCTCCGAAACTACTGAGCCTAAAATTTTGAAAAAAATGGAGATAATAGATCTTTACCTAAAGATTACAGGAAAACTATACTATAAGAAGTCTGTAGTGTTAAAATAACATGTTAAAAAAAATTAAATTCGTTCGGAACCCTTTGCACGCGAGTCCGACACGCACTTGGCCAGTTTTTTTTTTCTAGTCGTAAATATAGCGTATGTTACTCAGGGATAATGTAGCATTCTAATGGTGAAAGTATATTTGAAATTGGACCACTTTTTTAAGTTTATTCGTTAAAAACATAGCTGATGGATGCGAAACGCACAGGACGGGTCGTTGTGGCGACGCTTGGGGGAGGCCTATGTCCAGCAGTGGACGTCTTTCGGCTGATATGATGTTAAAAACATACAAAATACAAGTCTTTCCTATTTATAATATTAGTGTATAAGAAGTATGATTTTATCGGATTATTCTTCTTGATATTCAACCAGTCTTCTCAATACCCATTATAATTCATATATATCATCATTATTATTTTAATTTTATTCATAATTTAATCTAAAACAATTGCAATTTAATCAGTCATTTTCTAGTCAATGTTGGTTTTTGTGTTGATACACCATTGAATAATGTTGAAAATTGAATAAATTCAGTGAAATTGTATAATTTCAGGTCAATTAGATATTATTAGTGATTATGTTAGTATATAGCCGTTTTTTCGTGCATGTGGTGTTAACTTTTAATTAATTGTTGCACGTGCGAGTGTTACTTAGATATTAAGTCAGAAATGCATGTAGTGTAAACAATTGTTGGTTAACCTAAATAAATAAATAAAATACCCAATGACTGGGTTTTAAGAAGAAATGCGGTCGCATAGACTTTGTATGTAAAAATACTTAATTCGTTTGTTGTTTTCTTCTCCAATATTAGACCGATTTAAAAGATATTTCACAAACTAAATAACTATTAATGAAAAAGAAACATAGGGGCACAGTATACATCCTTCTTATTGAGTTAATGAAATATCTTTTAAATCGGTTCAATATTGGAGGAGGAAACAGTCGAGAGCCAAACCTCGAGTTATGACTTTTTACATACAAAGTGTCTCCTCTTAAAGTTCAGATAGAAACTTGTACTTTGCGAAATACTGGTATTCATCTGCATTTAGTTGGACTGTGAAGACGACCCCAGCTAAGCTCGTTAATTAATTCCAAAATTTACTCGTTTCGTACATTGTATTGGTCATTATTTCACCATCCTTCACTAGCAGTTACAACATCGACGGACATTGGTAGAACCATAGTGGCCGAACACAGCTGCGTACAATTTAGTTACTGTTCGAGGGCGCAACTTGTGGTAACCCCATACACCTCCCAGCCCCACAATATTGCCCCAGCAATACGTTATTTCCCCAAATCTTCCGTTCGCATGTCACTCAATAGTAATTGGGTCACGCCAGTTAAGACTAATCGTCGAATTAAACCTCGTTTAATTGCAATCTCACCAAGACAGATTACGAACGTAAACTTGATTGTAAACGTTAGGATTTGAATTGGTAATTGGTACAGTCTCACTGTTTAAATTATTCATTTGAGTGTTGAAGACTTCCGCGTTATGGTTTGATGGAGTTTGGATAAAGAGATTAGTGTTAAAGGTGTTAGCGTGCGTTGATCCTCTTAAGTTGTAAACTGTCGGCTAAGTTAACCTCAAGTTTCTGTTCGCCTGTTATATAATCTGTTGTTAAATTTCATGTCAACACGTATTACGGTTGTACTCAAAAGCTAACGTGGGGCCTTGACAGCGGATTCACTGATTAGAAACTTGATCATTTCTAAATTCTAAGGGTTATTAACACAAATTAATAGTAGTGTTACTAACACGTAGTTGTCACAGGATAGTCTATGACAATCATCAGAATTCGAAATCTATCATTAGAAGTATCAATATTCTATTTCAACAAAACCCTGAAAATATAAAATCTATATTCAGTGATACTGAAATGTTTTATGAGCTGATGCTGAATGATAAAAATATTGCTTGTTAGCCCTGAGGGAATTGGGAACTGAGAGCTATTTTCCAAGTAATTTTTTCAATCAATATGATAGGATAAATCTTTATAACATTTCTTTTCGATAACTCAATATATACTTATTTTATCGTGCTAATAAAAACACAAATAAAATGCTTGATCTGTGCATCCGAAGGAACTCATCTTGTTTTTGTTTTTATTTGTGATGGGTTTGCTCTTGACTCTAGTCTAGGTCAGAGATGACAGAGACAAAGTCTACGATGGAGCGAGCTTACCCAGAAGGAGCCTGTGCAGTCTAACTTTGAAGAGATTAGGGTTGTAAGCGTTTGGAAACACAGACGCAGGCAGAGAGTTACACTCCTAAGCGTTTCTAAACGTCTTTTATAATGCGCACAGCAAGCGCATTATAAAAGACGTAATAAAAGGATCACTCTGGTGTCTGTCTGTCTGTTCGTCTGTCACAGCCAGTTTTCTCCGGATCCACTGGACCGATTCTGTTGAAATTTGGTACACATATGGAGTTCTATGACCCAAACACGCACGCGTTACGTAAATTATTAAATTTTTAGTATGGGGTCACTTTTGGGGGTCAAACTAGAAAATTTAAAAAAAAAGATTTTTGAACAATATCGTGTGACGTATCAAATAAAAGGGCTTACGGTGAGGGTTTTAATTATATTTTTTTCATAATTTTAAAATAATAAAATAAATGGTTTTGAAGTTATTCAAGAAATTAGACGAAAAATTACTATTCCCCCCTTATCTCCCTCTCCGAAACTACTATTCCCCCTCTCCGAAACTACTGAGATAAAAATTACTATTCCCCCTCTCCGAAACTACTGAGCCAAAAATTAAAAAAAAAATGGAAATAATAGACCTTTGTCTAAAGATTACAGAAAAACCTATAAGAAGTTTTTATTTGTGATGGGTTTGCTCTTGACTCTAGTCTAGGTCAGAGATGACAGAGACAAAGTCTACGATGGAGCGAGCTTACCCAGAAGGAGCCTGTGCAGTCTAACTTTGAAGAGATTAGGGTTGTAAGCGTTTGGAAACACAGACGCAGGCAGAGAGTTACACTCCTAAGCGTTTCCAAACGTCTTTTATAATGCGCACAGCAAGCGCATTATAAAAGACGTTTGGAAACGCTTAGTGCGAATTGGTGGAATAGCAACAAGGTAGGGATGGTAAGATGCAGTGCGTCTGGATGTCCGATGGTAGAAGGGGGCCGGTGGGATGCGGTCGTGGAGTTCTTCACCGAAGTACAATCTGTAGAAAACCGACAAGCAGGCAAGCTTACGGCGATGAGCCAAGCTATGTATCTTTATATAAATAACTTTTTTCATGAGTGGTTTTTCGCAGATCAACCTAAGAGGTTGTTCTTCTTAACCTAGTTTGCTTGTGCTGCCTTAATAGAAATTAGAACCAAAAGTCAGGATTTTAATAAACCAAGTGACTACACGCTTAGAGCACCCCCTGTGGGATACGGACCTCTGCTTAGGGTGTCGCTGGAAAATATAGCTAACGACAGGCTGGATTGAACATTTAATTCTCACAGACTATAAGTTAAACCATTTTATAGGAAAAATCACCTACCAAATCTAGAAGACATCCTAAAATGGCATACAAATAAATTTTCGAAAGACTCACTTTCGCTCTGGACGAAGCGGAAGGAGTATCAGACTCTTACTGACTAAAACCTATTCGTGTTCCTCCTAGTGCCCTTTGCACTCCAGAGCCGCGTTGACTCTTTCTAACAAATTCCGCAACGATCATTTTATAAGAAAAATCACCAATCAAATCTAGAGAACGTCCCAAAACGGCATAAAATAAGAATACTCAAATAGTCACCACATTTAGCATACCAAATAGCCAAAAATTGTGTCCTCGTATTGCAATGTACACAGTGTTGATCGAACAAGCCTCGAGACTTAAATGGATATTACTGGGGATCGATCTGGGATCCATTACTCACTCCACGCTAGGGACTGGAAACATACGGGAGGAATGTTGTGGCGGGCCCGCGGCGGATCCCGCACGGCTTGATGTTGAGGAATTTTGATAATGGAGTTGTGGTGACGTGTGGTATGAAGGCGGTATTTGAGTGTTTAAGGGATGTTATTAATGATATATTTTGTAATGATGAAAGATTTGTTGATGTAAAGATTGTTTGAGTGAAGATCTGAAAAGTAAGGTATTCGTTTGGAGCCTATCCTATACCTACCTATCTACAAACTTCACAGCCTTCGTAGATAGATAGGTAAAATACCTTCTCTTTATTGCATATCTTACCATTTTTTTAAATCGCCTAAATTTCTTTTAAATCCCCTAAATAAACAAGTTGACCAATTGTAATGAATGCAAGCACGACTTAAAACTCAAAGCAGTTATTTCAATTAAGCATTAACACTTATCAAATTATCAAGGTCGGTCAGTCAAATATGAAGTTAGTTACACGTTCTAAAGCGTAGATCGCTAGTGAAAAGAATGCGTAAGAGACTCAATGGGCACACCAAACAGAACTAAACTAATACCGATCGTTGCCGCAACAGTGCAATGTTGATAGTTATACGAAAACAAAAGAAAAACGCGACGTATCCGACCACAATATCCCCCCGTGTATCGCAAAATGGTGCGTCTATGATCGCAATAAGAATTCGCCTACGGAACCCTCCAAATGAAAATTTTTCATCTCAAATCCATCGAGATAACATAAAGAGGGATTTTATATTCGCACTGAAAGCTTAGATACAAGTTCTGAATAAAAGTTATTTCTTACATTTACGTTTTATTTTCTTAGGATAAAATATGGGGCGGAGCAGCTGCACTTAGTAAATGTGGGTATAAGTAATGAAAATGTAGTTCAATGAGATGGTAGACTAGCTTAGGACGATGAGATCTAAAACGAATCGGATGATCACTTGCACTTACGAAAACAATATAATCTTACTTTTAAAAACAGCCTTATTCAAACTCAAACCGTTTAATAAAAAAAAATGTAATAAAATTTTATTATTTAAAGTTATAATAATATTTTTTTTATTATTAACAAATATACTGTAATATAAACTTAATCAGTAGGCTCAATTTTAGACCCTAATACCTACCCTACCCTGCCTACCCTGCCTAACCTGCCCACCCTGCCTACCCTGCCTACCCTGCCTACCCTGTCTACCCTGCCTATCCTACCTACCCTGCTTACCTTAAAAATATAATGTAAACAGAAATAGAAAGACGAAACGAAAATAACTGGCTTGCTTTCTATGAGAGAGAGAGAGAGACAGACAGAGAAACACGCGCACGTCGCACGACTTACAACTATAGCAAAAAGTGTCGTTACAACTTTTCGTGAGATTTTTTTCCGTCTAGCCCCCTTTCACAACGCGCGATAAGGAACTTCGTTCCAAAAACATTTACGGGCACTTTTGAATCGTTTGAAAACATGTAGCTGGGTGCACGTACCAACGCGGATATTTCTATGGAAAAGCACATGTGAACTAGGTTGATTGGCAAACGTTTATTTTAGGGTACATTTTCTTATAAAACATCATGTTGTTTCTATTGCTTAAATATCACATAGTTCACGCTAATGTACATAGTTTTCCTGCCTTTGTCTATGTAAGTTGGGGTCTTTAATTCAGGGACACTTTTTTTAAGGATGGGAAATCATCAAATGACTCCTCCCGCTCTGGACCGAGCAGAAAGGAGTGTCAGACTCATACTGACTAAAACCCATCCGTGATCCTCCTAGTGCCTTTTGCGTTCCAGGGCTGCGGTGACTCTTTTTAACAAATTCCGCAACCCTGGTCATTCAGGGACCCTACGATGACGTCTTAAAACCCATCATGATTACGGTGTGTGAAGGAGAAGGAGCTATTTCTTTTTCACAACAGAAGAATGATTGGCACGTCATACTACACTGCATTATACTATTGCACGCTCCTGTCCTGTCAACCGTTACGCTGGCAATACTTCCTTTTCTTTCATTATAATATCATTTCTCACACAATACATAAATCTTTTCTTTGGCTTCCCTCTCCCTCAATCCATCCACATTTAGATTCATAACTCTTTTAGCCATATACGTTTCGTTAGTTTGTATTGACACAATACTGACTAAATTACGGTATATTATTAATTGCATGAGCAGGAAATGGCCGGATTGCAATCAATCACTCACCCATCGATATGTCTTCTTCCCGAAACTCCCCAGCTGTCTTCATTAGTCACCACTAGGGGGCGACTCATAAGTTTCTGTTACGCACCAATTACTACTTCAACAGACATAGCGTCGCAAACACAGCAATAGTACACAACTTGTAACTTCTTGGGTATACTTCAGTTCCCAGTCATATAATTAAGATTGACTGGAACTGTTCTCCGCCACACGATTGTTCAAGGAAGATTAGTGATTTTAGAATTGTGTTGATGTCTAAGGCATCATCATAATTATTCACAGCGTGAGTTCCCCACTGCTGAACACAGACCACTCTTTTCTTGTGCCAATCCTCAAGTTCCTGTGCCAGCCTCATCCAGGTTCTACCCGCGATAGAAACAATGTCGTCCGCTCATCCTGTTGCCAGATGACCCACTCTTTTTCTTCCATTCCTTGGACGCCACTCGGTCATTACCTTACTCCACATATATCATCACCGCGTCATGCCAGTTCTCCTGTTCAACTCCATTTCAGTTCCGCAATTCGTTTTCCGAAAATTGATTTGCTGAAGTTCTTTGGTATTTATTATTTATCATCAAGTTACATTAGAATACAATAAAATAATGCTAAATTGCGTTCCAATTGTCACTTCACAAAGCGTAATAAACGAAAATCGATTAAGAATGTCAATCGATTGACATTATTGCCTTTTCTTGCAATAAGGAAAAAGATTTCGAAATCTAAAGAGTTGGCAATTTAGGCCTTAATCTTTTTAATCGAGGGTCAAGTCAATCACAAAGCTACACTTGATTAAATTCATGCTTACTCAAACCCGGTTTCTGAAAAAACAATATCGACTCGGCACGAATTAAATTTACTTTTATTTCCATGAATATCGCAGCAGCTAAAGTGCGTTTGATAATTTCAATCTGTCTGGCCTTATTCCCTAGTAAGTTCAGATCTTCCAGTGTAACCAAATGGCAGATCATCAGTATTAAGAGAGTATGCGGTACAGAGAGTAAAGTCCCGCAAACCTCCATTGAAAAGGGGGGATCTTCCGACTGGACGGTTGTTGTGACCAGTGTGGGCTACTTTCCAATAGTTGATATTTGGGCTGATGTATATGTTCAAATCGCACAGTAAACTCTGATTGCGCGATGCAGGATTTCGACGTAGTAGTTCGCTGCTAGTTGGATAGATGGCGTTGCGGTAATTTTTGTTGTGATGTTGGTTTTTCTTGTGGCCGCGTTGATGCCGCTACAAGTATTTTACAGTGAGCCTAGAGAGATCTGCCCTACATAACCCAGCAACTGGGCAAGACTGGTGACAGATTTATTGGCTTCTCACTTTCTGACCTTTTTGAGACAAGCCCGCCACACATTCCCAACCACTGCAACGCCTGAAAGTCAGACTCAACAGTGCCGACCACCAGAAAAATGCCGAGCCAATGAAGCCCGACGAGTCCCGGAGAAACGATTGAACTGTCTTGGATCCCGCAACGAAATTAATCAGAAAAGTACAGCGGAGGAGTAGGAAAAAATATAATTTCCACTTACTTGACTCTCTGACCTGTGATGACTGTCAAACAGTCGTCAGCAGTTGTCAGGATCTACAAATGACAGCCGGTATCAACAGTTTAACGTGCTTTCCAAGGCACGATTGAATTTCGGTAAATTATGATGGTCACCTATCCACGGATCGACCTCGGCTACTTAACCTTGAAGATCGATCCATTCGACTGTTATAATTTACCCATGGGCTCAACCAATTAACTCGGCCTTAGTATTAAAGCTACAAGGACTACACTGTAGAACCAGAAAGGCGTAGAACTCAAGAAGATTGAGGTGGTGTGATTTGAACTTATAGCGACAACACAAAAATACACACGTACACCGGAACGAAGCTAAGCGGGATTTATGACGCCATGTGTCGTTGTGAGAGCTGCCTCTGAAGTAGGGCTGGCACTGAATATTTCGAAAATTATGTAATTTGATAAATTCTGTTCTGAAAGTGACAAACTCGGTCGATAGTCACCAAAATAATTTATAGTTACTGATAATTTTACTCCAGCACCTGCCGGTGGTTTCGTTCACGTGGCAGTTCAAAAAATAGAACGTGAATACATTTTCTTGAAAATAGTTCTATCTCCAAGGTCTGGTGTAATCTAATCCAAAATTTATTAAAATCGGTTGAGCGATTTGGGTGTAAATACGTTTCCATGGACAGAGTAACTTTTAGCACTTAAAATATTCGAATGTATTTAATTCTCCGTTGGAAACGAATATATATTATCTAATGTGTCCATTAAATTACTAATGTGAACAAAGAAAAGTCTCAAGTATACATTTTCATTAAAAGACTAATAGAAATCTCCACATTACGCATGCTAACCCTAACAACAGACCATTAGCATAACATGCTCAGTTTAAAAAGCCACAGGTTGTGTATGGCTAACCGAGATTTACATGGTGAATAAATATTCAAACAGTGGCATTTCACACCAAAATACATTTGAATTTGCAGCCATTAAAACATGGAACATAATAATATCTAACAATATTATAAATCACACATGAAATTCATGACTTTTTGTAACGCTCGGTTTTTAAATTGAGAATGTCAAGTTAAGTTAATTTATCAAACTCTTACTTCATTTGAAGCTTTGACAAGATAGGCAATTCTTTTTTTTAAATTGAATGATTGCATTCACACCACTGTTGTAATCTATCAAAAATACTTCTAATTTTGCTTCATATTAATTTTTGAAATTAACTACCGCTGAGGTGATACAGAGAATGGGTAGCAGCGTTCTCTGCAAAACTCGACACCATATACTGCGATTGCCAACCCACCTGCCAGGCGTGGCGATTATGGCAAACCCTCCCCATCTTGGGCGAGGCCTATGTCCAGTAGAGGACGTCTTTCGGCTGAACTGATGATGATGACGAGATCAGCGACTACCATTTAAAAGTTTTTAATAACGAAAACTGACCTTCAGTTTTCTACGTTTTCTCAATCTAGAATACAGAGGAAAATAAAAAAGAGGTTAAACTTAATTTTATAAAGCTTAAAACTACCTATTCATATTTCCTGTGACAACCCTACGAAGTTCGTAGAGCGTGACTTATCTGGCCTAGAAGTGTGCGCCAAGCAAACAGGCTGTTGGCCTCTCATTCAGACTGGAGGCCTATTGTGGCCTCCACTTATTCTGCAGGAATAGTCCTCCGACTCGCTTTGTAGCGCGATATTGGCTGATTCTGTTATGTAAATGTGATAAATTGATTTAGATTTTCTTTGTTTTGTTTATTGTTGGGCAGTTTTGTGTTGTAAAGAAATGGGTTTTATTCAATAATAGAGAGTTTTACAGTCAATACAAGATAAGGTTTTGTTTACTGAATTTGTCGTCAAACTTATGTTGGCTAGTGTGAATCATCATTAATACTAGAAAAAACTGTGCTGTTGAGATGAAGACACTTAGAAATATGTGGAAGAAGGGACATTACTGGCAGGTCTTACCACAAGTTGGAGAAACGAGGACTTTTTTCTGTGCCATTGGACAGAAGATTCTCTCTTCACTTAAAAAATCTTGTGCGTGTCCATACATATATTTGCCAACACAAAATAATGAATCTCCAACTCGGTCTACGTCGTTTCCATCATCTAACATTCAACAAATATTTACAAGTTCCGCTCTAAAATATTCTTCCATTCGTCTGTTATTCTTTCAATTCCTTAAAAAAAATCCATTTTAGTAAAATGGAACTTTTTTATCACAACAAGTGGATAACTCTACTCATCTATTTAACAAACTTCTCTTTACCTTTGTAAACGTTGTCTTAAGTGCACCCTTAAACTCCTAGAGTATATGATCACTAAAATAATAAACTAGATCGTAAAATAAAATACCGAAGTGGGTGCATTACTTGACAATTTGGGACCTTTGTCGTAACATAAAAGTTAATTATTTTCTGGGTTAAGTTCCATCTGCAAGTGCCCCTGGTGAAATATTTGGAGCAAATTATTGTTATAATTATGTCTGTTTGACGACTATTTGGGAAGGAAGTACCTAATTATAACCTAGTTGTGCATTAACAGCCCATTGCAATGGTGTCTTTTAAGTTAAGGATACCTCGAAAAAGCAATAACAGACGGTATTTTATATCGCTCGGATGCGTTTTCAGATTCAATACTCAATGATTTTTGTATGAAAGTAATTTTAATTAATTTTAAGTGTTCTTCTGTCAAAAGGATACCTCTGGGAAGACCAGAATCGACTTTAGTAACACCAATCTTTCAACTACCTATTAAGTATTATAAATGCGAACGTTTGGATGAATGGTTGGATGTTTGTTACTCGATCACACCAGAACGACTAAACGGCTGGAGACAGTTTTTAGTCCGGAAGAGCATGCATATGCTTTTATCCCGGGAGTATTTTTCTTTGTATAATTTCCGACATAAACTCGAGCGAAGTTGCTAGCTAGTACATTGTACTGAGCTAATCAATCAATTGTTTGCCAGATCATCACCTGAAACCGGAACATCCAAACTTTTCCAAAATATTTTCCTATTCAAATCTTAAACTCTCTTCGAGTTCCCAAAACTTGGGGACTAATAAAATGAATGTTGTCGAAAGAGGGCCACCCTTGAGCCACTTAGAGTTATGGCCCAAAAACAAGTGAAGTTCAACAATAAAATTAATTCAGTGTACTCGATTCTGTGTGTTATGCTCACAAAACGACGAGCATTCAGCTTCGTTTACATAAAGATGTTATTATTTCACTTCGGGAATTGCTTCTATTGGAATTTTGCTATTCGGAATGAGGAATGAGGCTTCTGCATGGTAATCTGGGGAGAAATATAGTGGTAAATTATTACATTCCCCGCATTCATACCTTGGAATAGTGCTGCACCAGTCCGATAACGTTTGCCGCGATATCTAGCTCTCAAATGCAACGATGGTACTGAGAAAAATTGCCACCGTTGGTAGAATTTCCCCAAATTCAAAGGTGCACATTTTATTTGCTGTGGAATTTGACCTATCTCGGAACAATTTATGCAGTAGCTTAGTGTCACCTGCTGCTTCAACAAATGTGAATCTAAGTAAAGCTTTCCTGGCTTGAGAAAAATATATCTTGTGACTGCCTGTTTTATTTTTCAATTGAATACCGTCATGACAGTTCTCTGAACAGACTCTGACAAAAATGTCATGGTGAAACATTGATATATAAAAACCCAAAATACACACTCAGCATCTCAAAAACGTCCGCAAAAAACAAGCGCGCAATGTATAATTGTGCGCTAGTTTCAAGCAGTTTCGCATCGCTCGCCATACTGCACTGCTTTGTAAAAACAACTTTAAGCGATCCGTGTAAGGTTGAATTTGCAAACAAAATTGTTTGCAGTATAACTACGCACAACTCACACATGACACTTGATACATGTCAGTTTTTAACGACAGTTTCGAGTGTTGCAATTGTTCGAGACTGTGCATCTTGGGTTTTTTATATATCAATGTGGCGAAATTATTATTTTTAGAGTTAAGCCTCGTTTCCACCTTTTTTAAGGGTTCCGTACCCAAAGGGTATCCAACGGAACCCTATCACTAAGCCTCTGCTGTCCGTCCGTCCGTCTGTCTGTCTGTCAGCGAGCTATATCTCAAGAAACGTAGTACGTAGACAGTTGAAATTTTCACAGATTGTGTATATCTATTGCCGCTATAACAACAAATAATAAAATTAAGGTTTATGGGACGGAACCCTTCGTGTGCGAGTCCAACTCGCACGTGGCCGGTTTTTTTAGGATGCGAAATCATCAAATGACTTCTTCCACTCTAGGCGGAGCGGAAGGGAGTGTCAGACTCTTACTGACTAAAACCCATCCGTGTTCCTCCTAATGCTCTTTGCGTTCCAGGGCCACGGTGACTCTTTCGAACAAATTCCGTAACCCTTGCAGGCGCTGGCCCTAGCGGGCTCGTCTACTATGTTGATATCTCTTTCAGGAACGTGTGGAACATAACGCGCCGTCGACCATTGCCTGATTTGTAATCTTATCGTACGGCGAGCCATCCAACGCTTTCTGTCCGCAGGCCTCGTTTTCACCTGCAACCAGAATGCGGGTTGCATTACATCGCGGGCTACCGAAGTATAAATGTGACAAATTGCTCGATCGTGGTCCGCAATGTAATTAAACTAGCATGCGAGTTACTTGCAGATAACAGTAACAAGCGATTAGGAAACACACTTTTATGAAGCAAAGAAATAACGTTTTTGCTATTGACATGAAAATATTACTAGACATAAAAATAGTACCAAAAGATATAACATTGATGTTTTAACCATCTTTGAACAATTTATCAGTTGGATGGTTTACTTTCATGTCTAACGTAAACAATTGTTTGTTTGTTTGTTTTGCCCTTTTTATTGTGTTTTGTTTGTCGGCGTATAGTGATGAGATGTCGGCAAAGTTTGCAATCACTTGTGAGGTATTTGTGCTGAGTGGCGAACTGTTTTGATGTTTTTTCCAGACAATGAGATCATTTCCAAATTGAAACTTGATTTACAAACTGTTTTTTGTCTGTGATTCCAATAAACCGAAGAAAAAAAAACATTAGTTGATATAAAAAGGACATACAAACATATATTTTAGTCCTAAATAAATGACAAATACATTAAGGGTCCTGCAAACAGTCATAATATGACAATGATGCGAAAAAACAATAATAATTTAAATTGTTTAAAAATTGTTGTTCTAAATACAAAATAATTGCACATCGTTGTAGCGTTCTTACGTTGCGACAGCCTACTACTGCTTTTGCATCCATATCATGTCTAGTTTGATTTATGATTCGTCCTGTCTGCCATCCGATCATCATTCTTACAGCCGAAAGACGTCCTCGGCTAGACTTAGGCCTTTCCCAAGTGTCGCCAAATTTACTGGTCCTGTGCTTCTTGCATTCACCGCATTCTCGCGGCCTGCACCAGGTCATCAATCCACCTTTTGGGAGGTCTTCTTGTAAAATAGAAGGTCCCATAAATATACATACATAAAGTCGTACCTAAGTCCTAAAGTCGTGCCCAGACCTTTTTTTTGAGACAAGCCCGCCACACATTTCCAACCATTGCAACTCCTGAAAGCCAGAATCAATAGGGGCGACCACCAGAAAAACGCCGAGCCAATGAGGCCCGACGAGTCCCGGAGAAACAATTCAACTGTCTTGGACCTTGCAACGAAATTAATTAGAAAAGTGCAGCGGAGGAGTAGGAAAAAAAAAACTTGAGAGGTGTCAAGGGACACCCGGATGGATCGAAGTTCCTTTCGATTAATTAAGAAATTAATTAATTAAAAAATAGTAATTTATTTTTTTAAGTTATAATAATATTTTTTTTTTATTAACAAATATAATGTAATATAAACTTAATCAGTAGAATCAATTTTAGTAATAATTGGCTTGTCAAAATAACTCGCTTGCTTTCTATGAGAGAGACAGAGAAATACGCGCACGCTGCACGGCTTACAACTATAGCAAAAAGTGTCGTTACAACTTTTGGTCTTAATTTTTTCCGTCTAGCCCCCTTTCGCAACGCGGCGTAAGGAACTTCGTTCCAGTAATTTCCACTTAATGCCCAGACCTAGATCAAATCTACTATTTCAATTATCATCAATATCATCTACCTAGCCTTTTCCCAACTACATTGAGTCCAATCAAAAAACTGAACGTGAGATTCAAACTCAGGAGCATCTATGTTATAGGCGTACTTGTTCAATCTCCCGCGATATTGTATTTTACCGCCAGCGTACGGAACGAAGTGCGTTGTTGACACCATTTGTAGGCCCTCGACGTATAATAATACCGTACTTGAGTTAAAAAATGCGAAGCCATGAAATACTGGATCCAAAACAATGTCAGCATTTATTATTATTGTTGTGTAACTTTTAGTACTTACCTATTAATATTTAGGAGGTGCTCTTGGCTAAAGAATAACAGCCGCACGGGTTGATCTTCAAGGTTAAGCAACGCTTGCCAAGGTTAGTCTGTGGATGGGTGATCATCTTAACATAGCGAGTTTCCTCCGTGCCTCGGAAAGCACGTTACGCCGTTGGTCCCGGCTGCCATTTGTAGATCTTTGGAAGTCGTTACGGGTTGTCAGAAGCCAGTAAAATCTAACTCCAGTCTTGCCAAGAACTGCCGCGTATCTGGTAGGTAGCCGCTCCACGTAAATACTGGTGTTCAGCTGAATCCGGTTTGACTGGAAGCCAACCCCAATATACTCGGGAAAAGGCTAGGCAGATGATAATGACCTATTAATATTTAAATAGATAGATATTGAACTTAAAGATAGCGGTCTAGAATTGTCGAACATTGAATAATTATCACCGCGACAGGCCTAGGAACTTCTGGCGAGACGATTCGATCTAATGTCGGACCGATTCAAAGAAGGCAAAATACATTGCATACAGTATAATTATGTATGTACATATTTTTCACAATCGTGAATTCCTGATACTTATTTCGTTTGGTACGTATTCCATTTATTTAGACTTATTCCTGATTACTGTCATCTGCGTACCCAACAAGACCAGGCTGAAAAATGAATACCGAGAATACCGTATCCTGCATGGACTATGCAGCCACCTTTGGGATGGCTCAGCTAAGTATCAGCTTGCCGCGCTTGACTCGGTAGAACGCAGAGCTGAGAGGCTCATCATCGACGTAAAACTGGTGGATGCCAAGCTAAATAGCTTGGCTCATCGCCGCAAGGTGGCCTGCTTGTCTGTCTTCTACAGATTGTGCTTCGGTAAGTGTGTCCAAGAACTCTACGACCTCATCCCTTCTGCGCCCTTCTACCATCGGACATCCATAAGCACTGCAAGTTACCACCCCTACCTTGATGCTATTCCATCATTACGCATTAAGCGTTTCCAAACGTCTTTTATAATGCGCTCAGCAAAGGAGTGAAACTCTCTGCCTGCGTCTGTGTTGCCAAACGCTTACAACCCTCATCTCTTTAAAGTCAGAGTGAACAGGATCCTTCTGTTTAAGCTCGTTCCAACGTAAACTTTGTTGCTGTCATTTCTGACCTAGACTAGACTCAAAAGCATCTAAAAATAATCTTTTACGGGCCCAATTAGGTACAATGCAAATCTTACAGTTAGGTGAATAAGATACGACAGAGAAGCACTGGATGTGTCAAAACAAGACGAAGTACCTAAATAACTATATTTCCTACCTACTCAATAAAAAACTCCCCGTAAAATTCTTATCGGTCTTCATAACAAGGGGGCCCGAAAATATCCCTTGTTTTCTTTTCCAGCCATGACTTTGTCCTACTTTTACTTCTAAACAAGATACGATGGTTGTATGCAATAACAAGAAAGTTGGAAAACAAATAGCAGCACTAACTATCCGTGACTGCAATTTCGGAGGACTTTGTTTTCCTGATAATTTATCCGTCATTTACAAACTTCAAAACCATGTAAGGAAAACGAACTACTATTTCTGTGTATGTATGCCTTAATTAAAAAAATACTCATCTTTTCACAGACTTTGAAGTGTCTTGATACAGCAGTAATTTTAAACACTCGAAGAATTTTTAAATTATGAAATGTTTACTGCAAATGTGTGCGCAATATTATATCCAAAGAAGATAGCTCTGAACATAATTTAAAATAAGAACTTTTAAGAAACGAGCTGTATCCGCTCAGCTGTTGGCGGCCATATTGCGCGTTATCGCGGATCTGTGGGGCTAAGTCTAGCTGGTTTCTGGTTACGCTACAATGACGATATCACGTACGTTACGTAAATTTAATTGTAAAATTAAATTTACGTAACGTACGTAAATCGTTATTTAATTTAAAATTAAATAACGATTTACGTAAATCGTTATTTAATTGGCAAATAGGAGGCACGGAGGAAACTCGGTATTTTAAGATGATCACCCATCCACAGACCAACATTGGCAACCGTTGCTTAACTTTGAAGATCGACCTGTGCTATTGTATTTATTCAGACACGAGCTCCTCATCAGATAGTCAGAAATATTTAAAGCTCTATACAGAACTACGGCAACACAAATGTATGCAATAAGACAACGTTGTCAAATAACAAAGAACAACACAGCGCTGCAACTTTGCCGGAATCTCTTATTAAATTTCTTGACGTAGTACTTTTTATTGAGGGCGAATACTTTCCCTTACGGCTAACGTGCAGCCATCTTTGATGTTGATCTTTGCTGTTATTGAAAAAATATAACTCATATTCTCACTCGAGTCTAAGTTATGTAATAACAGATGAAAGGTTCAATATTCAGGGTGAAGCATCGCTTGCTGATGTAGTTCTGTGGATAGGTGATCACTTGACCAGCAACTATATACTTAGAATACTCCGTGCCGGGAAAGCACCTTAAGAGGAAATGCTGGCGGCGAGACTTTGTATGTAAAAATCATAATTCGAGGTGTGGCTCTCGACTGTTTTCTCCTCCAATTGACAAGACTGTTATTAAATCTATATAATCCTATTTAAAATTAAATAACGATTTACGTAAATCGTTATTTAATTGGCAAATAGGATTATATAGATTTAATAACATGGTTTTAACATGGATTTAATAAAAATAGTAATTCTAAAGTGTGTGGAAACATTTCTTTCTCTCCTAGACTCTGTGCAAGTTAGAACGAGATAGCAAAAAAATAAAAACTATAAAACTTAGTCTTAACAGAAAATGTATTTTGCAATTTTTTTTACGAATGATAATAATGCTCGCGTTAAACCACATCTCACCTGATGGAAAGTGGTCGACGATGGAGCATGCTTACCTAGAAGTAACCTACAAAAAAATAAACACGTATTTCTTACTGAAAATATACTTCTTCGAACACCTGACAGACCAAACTCTATAAGGTAATATCCATATTCATCTCAAACGTGTGCCTCCAATATTAGATAGTTACCATCATCTGCCTAGCCTTTTCCAAACTATATTGGGATCAGCTTCCATTCAAACCGGATTCAGCTGAATACCAGTATTTTACGTGGATCGGCTGCCTACCAGACCTCCACAACCCATTAACTGGGTAACACGGTACCCCTTGGCAAGACTTCAGTCAGATTTACTGGCTTCTGATAATCCATAACGACTGCCAAAGATCTACAAATGACAGCCGGGACCAACGGCTTAACGTGCTTTCCGAGGCACGGAGGAAACTCGCTATGTTAAGATGATCACTCATCCACAGACCAACCTTGGCAACCGTTGCTTAACCTTGAAGATCGACCCGTGCTACTGTATTTATTCAACCACGAGCTTCTCATCAGATATTCAAAAATATTTAAAACTCTATACAGAACTACGGCAACACAAATGTATGCAATAAGACAAAGTTGTCAAATAACAAAGAACAACACAGCGTTGCAACTTTGCCGGAATCTCTTATTAAATTTCTTGACGAAGTACTTTTTACTGAGGGCGAATACTTTCCCTTACGGCTAACGTGCAGCCATCTTTGATGTTGATCTTTGCTGTTATTGAAAAAATATAACTCATATTCTCACTCGAGTCTAAGTTATGTAATAACAGCTGAAAGGTTCAATCTTAAGGGTTAAGCAACGCTTGCTGATGTCGTCCTGTGGATAGGTGATCACTTGACCAGCAACTATATCCTTAGAATACTCCGTGCCGGGAAAGCACCTTAAGAGGAAATGCTGACGGCGAGACTTTGTATGTAAAAAGTCATAATTCGAGGTGTGGCTCTCGACTGTTTTCTCCTCTCCAATATTGAACTGATTTAAGAGATGTTTCACAAACTGAATAAGAAGGATATATACTGTGTCCCTATGTTTTCCTTTTTGATAATTTATTAACCGTATACGCACTAGAACTCTTACAAAATGCTCAAAATTGTCCGATAAATCGCTGTTAACAGAGCCGTAGTGTACAAATTTGGCAACTATTAATCAAAAAAGGAAAACATAGGGACACAGTATATATTCTTCTTATTCAGTTTGTGAAATATCACTTAAATCGGTTCTATATTGGAGGAGGAGACAGTCGAGAGCCAAACCTCGAATTATGACTTTTTACATACAAATTCTCGTCGCCAGCATTTCCTATTAAAACGTTGGTCCTGGCAGTCATTTGAACGTTACCGTCAGGAGCCATAAAATTTGACATTAGTTTTGCTGAGGGGTTTCGTCGCTCCACATTATATCGACGCTCCATATCCTGTTGGCACACGGCTGCATCCAATCAAATGGTCCGTAGACCCCAAATTAGTTGGAAAAGGGCAGATTGATTGATTCTAGCAACATACTTAAATGTTGTTGCGGATGCTGTTGCGATTGCCTCGTTTTTGCAGTAAATGATAAATGATATTTATTTTGCAAATAGGTTACAAGTAACTCTTTTACACGTCATTTTTTTATTGACATATTAATCTAGATGAGGCCAGATGTTTCCTAGCTGACTACCCTGAGAAGAAACACCGAAACAAACTCAGAGGTTATAGTCTCTTTTGAAGTCCATACAATCGCCAGTAACATATGAAAAACATGTAGGTTAACGTCTGAGGTGGCCTTTTGAGGAAAGCACCACGCAGGTTTGAGTGGGCTTGTCCAGACAGTGCAAGCATATGTCAGTTATCGTGCAGCTCAACTCAGAACTTTGAGGAGCTCAACGAACCGACGAACAATACCAAAGAAAGGACATTTGTGTAGGCCTTACAAAGCACTCAAACTGCCAGACAAACATTAAAATTACTCAATGAAATAAAAATTAATCCACATAGTACCCATTCATAATAAAAATAATGATAATACTTTACAAAGTCAAAAAAATTATGTCAAATTGTATATAAAAATTAAACAAAAATGTCAAATTGTGTATAAAAAAAATGTCAAAAGTAAAACCAAAAAAGTCATAAAAATGTCAATGTATAAAACAAGCAAACAATTAAGAAATAAATAATGTCAAAAAAAACAGAAACTGTGTAAGTTGGAGCAGCTCAATCCCAAGCCTTTTTGTCTTCAATATAATAGTGGCTCTGAAATGTTCGCGATAGCCCATACCGATGGGTTTCATGCTATCATACGCAAGAAAACGGCCTCGCTCCTGAGCAGAATAAGAGGCAGTCGCAATAGCATCCTGAAGGCTGTGGCGGCTGATACTTCCTCCACCATAGTAAGGCAATTGGTGAGAAGACTTATTCCCTAGTATTTTAGTATTTAGTAGATGGATGGTCCTCTCATTAATTCGTTTTTAGTTAAGTTACTAACAATAGTGTACAATATTATACTTCAGAACAAAACTTACTAAAATTACTAAACATGATCCTCATGAATCCTCTTTCAGTGGTATTTTTTACAGGACTATTTACTGAACTCAGTTTTTTTTTAATGGTACCAAATCTTGGCTTGGTTCTGATTTATAAAATAAACGTACAAAACAACATACTCTCTTTTTTCTTTAGGTACTTTTGCTTCGAGGTATCTTTACTTCTTCACTTTATAGCGTCATCATCATCATCATATCAGCCGAAAGACGTCCACTGCTGGACATAGGCCTACCACAAGCGTCGCCACAACGACCGGTCCTGTGCGTCTTGCATCCATCGGCTACCCGCGACCTTCACCAGGTCATCGGTCCACCTTGTGGGAGGCTTTCCAACGTTACGTCTTCCGGTACGCGGTCGCCACTCCAGCACTTTTCGGCCACATCGAAAATCTGTTCTGCGAGCAATGTGCCCCTGCCCACTGCCTCTTTAGGTTTATAGCGTATTCGATTCAAATAAAATAAGGTCTATAGACTTTACTCAGCACATGCTCGTTAACTATTCTTTATTAACTACTAAATTAGTGATGAGGTCAGCTTTGATTAAAGGAGTTAATTAATAATGGTTTGCTAATTAAGGCGCAGTCAAACTTTGAGGTATAGGTATAATTGAAAAACTGTGTTTTTTAGGGTTCCGTACCCAAAAGGTAACCAACGGAACCATATTACTAAGCCTCCGCTGTCCGTGCGTCCGTCCATCCGTCCGTCCGTTCGTCCATCAGTCTATCAGCGGGCTGTATCTCAAGTACAGACAGTTGGAATTTTCACAGAGTGTGATTTCTAATAAAAAATTAATTGAATTGAAAATTAAAGGGATCCCATAAAAGAAACGTGTTTTTTTTTCAGCTCATGGTACGGAACCCTTCGTATGAGAGCGCGACTCGCACTTGACCGGTTTTTTACGGGTTGCTCTCGTTTTTATAAAAGGTTTTAAAAGTAATGTCGCCTTTGACATTACATAGGGGGCGTGGGTGTTGAAAACTGTGCCGGAAAAAAATCTTTTACATTGTGCATAGCCTCAGAACTCTTTTAACAAAACAAAGCGTAGGTTGTGTTAAACAAATATAGCCCTAAATTACAAAGGAACACACTTCCAGTCTAATCTCTCTCTAAACAAAATGTACGTGAATCTGTTAGCAAAATGTTCTCAAACAAAGTTGTGAACTTTTAATTATTTTATAATTTATACCCTGTGAAGTTGTGGAGTTAAGTTGTAAGCAAGGATTCAGGCTTGTTTCGTTACTTTGTGATTAAATAATAATGCGTGTGAAACAAATGCGCTGATACTAGGATTTATGTGACTGTTTTGGAGTTTGTTCAAAAAACTCATTTTGTGCAAGTGTGTTTAGGCTGTCATTAATTAATGATGCTACACAATGTATATACTTATATAACATGTCAAAGCTGAAGAGTTTGTTTGTTTTTTTTTTTGTTCGTTTGGTTGAACGCTCTAATCTCAGGAACTACTGGTTATATAATACCATGTTATGACCTATAGGCGTAGACGAAGTGGCGCAGGTCATCATCATCATCATATCAGCCGAAAGAAATCCACTGTTGGACATAGGCCTCCCCCAACCGTCGCCACAACGACTGGTCCTGCACATCTCGCATCCATCGGCTACCCGCGACCTTCACCAGTAGCCGATGGCGCGGGTCAGCTAGTTAAAAATAAAAACACAACCTGATGTGTCATAGCACTTCTACATTTGATTTGGAGCATACCTACCCAAGTGCCAAAGAAACATTGAACCCAAACCAATGGTTATTCAGACAGGCTTCGATTGCCACCTCAAGTCCAAGGTCAGGGTTCTGGCATTGGTTTCAATAATACTTGACACTATCTCGGTAGTTCACTTCAAACGTCTTGTCAGAATAGGCTAGTTTCCACCGTCAATAAATTGCAAATCTATTTAGTCCGTCAGTTAGAGTATTGAAAAATAATGGACACGTATTTTTTGTTTTTGTAAATCAATGAATACTGACAAAGATAATACGCATCAAAACTCGGGAGAGGGGGCTTGTGACGTCAGAACGCACTAAAGATGACGGCGTGACGTATAGAGAATTTTAAAAGCGACGTATCTTCGTCAAGTTTGGTAAACATAACAAAAGAAAAAAAAACTGGTTAAATATTTTTTGATGATCTAATTGACGGACTAATTAGTTTTTTTCAGTGGACAAGCCTATTGTAAGAACATAATCCACAGAGAGAGTAAAAAGTCTATAAATCTGACGACAATGGGTAAAAAAGGCTACTTTAGTAGAATCAACCAGCAATTCAAGCTACTCGAAACTGTAAATTTTTCCCAGTCAACCTTGAACCTAATGTTTTAGCGATATAAATAAAAATTAAATTTGATAAATTGTTGTATGATTCATATTATGATCCTATAGTTGTCAAAAAATAAAAGGACCGTTTTGACAGCAGGAGACGACATTGCTTTACTAGCAAGTATGAAAGAGACATAAAAATAAATCTCTTTCGCACTTAGTGGTAAAGCAATCTTCTATCTCTACTCAGCTGTCAAATTGGACTTCTTAGATTTTAGTGACTTTAATATGTCAGCGATGGTACAACTTTCCAGATTAGATCAGCCAGGATATTGGAACTACAGTGGGCGTACTATGGGAAGTGTTAGTTATTGCGCAAAAGAAACACCGGTTGATTTTAAATCAAATAATTATTCACACTGGAAAGTCTCAATTACAATATTCTCACACAATAGATACACTGAACAAGTATTCGGAACACGCGGCAGTTTCTAGATGTGTGCACGTCTGCACTGCTCGACCGCCACCAGTAGACTGAGCTCAGCATCTGTCGAGCACAACGTCCTAGACTCCATCGAACGCCACTAGATGGCGTTGGCATCCCGATTGTTCAATAGACTGACTTATTTCCGACAAATATATGGTTAAAGTAGCCTTTTTAGACTCGTTGGCTTACAGCTATCTTGAGTCCCGACATAATACGATTGTGAAAATGTGGAGGTCAGAGACTGCAGCCAGATTACTATTCTCCACACGTATCCGGTTAGAGTGAATGTCAACCCTGACCTGATTGAGACCAGCCGGATGAGCCTGAGAAAACAATGGTCAAAGAGACCGATCTATATTTATCTTCCATCCCACAAGTACTAGAACGGAAATTAGCACTTTTTTAATTTAACTGAACTCCAATGTTAACTCAAGAAACAGCTCAGCGGGGAAATTAAATTTTAGTTTTATTTTTACTGATTTTATGAAGTCGTTAAGTTAGTGGATGGAAGAACAATAGCTGCTCACGACTAGCTGTTAAGGTGAAATACATATTTCACCTCGACAGCAGGGAATGTGAGTTTATTTGTTTGTTACACCAAATCACTGAACCGACTTTGATGTATTTTAACACATGGATCGATGAAACGCTGAAAACAATTACGGCCTACTTTTTTTTCAAAGTTATATTAAAAAAAAACACATTTTTAAATTATCGTTTTATCCAAGCTACAAGAGCTTTTAGTCAACTTTCTGTTAATATCATAGAAATGAATAAGCTGGAAAATTTATACTAATACTAGCTCGGCAAACGTTGTTTTGCCATACAAAAAAAATACCCACCACCTATTCTCATATCTACCGAAAATACACACAAAATTTCATGAAAATCGGTCTAGCCGTTTCGGAGGAGTTCGGTAACAAACACCGTGACGCGAGATTTTTATATATAAGACTAATGACCCGCGCAACTTCGTCTGCTCCGCTCCTATCTATACTTAATATATAAAGCTGAAGTGTTTGTTTGTTTGGTAAAGAAATACTGGTCCGATTTGAAAAATTCTTTCAGTGTTCGATAGCCCATTTATCGAGGAAGGCTAAAAGCTATATAATATCACGCCACGGCCAATAGGAGCGTAGCGTTAATGAAAAATGTGACACATACGACGATGAGCAGATCAGCTAGTAATAATTTAGATATTACTGAACATTTGAAAGGGCTGAATAACATTTCCAACCATATAACACTGAGCATTCCATCAAAATACATGAAATGTACTTGAACACACCATTCATATCACTCCCTAAAGTAAAAAGCTCATATAACTGCCGTCTTTCAGAACAAGCACGAGATCACATCACTTATCTTCATATTGTGTCATCAAAACTAAATAAAACGACTTTATGACTCATCAAGCTTTACGTTTCAAATTAACTTCAAAACGTAAAAAAGTCCTAAAGCCGAAGAAAATGGCGGAAAAGAAGTAAAGCAGTACTTAATAAAAAGAATCTCGTGTGATGCTAATAAAATCATGGGTAATAGATATTCTACTTCCTATTGGTATTGTGAAGTTCGATGTTTGTTAATCAATCAAGCGATAGTCGCAACCAAACTTTTTTTAAATTTGAGATGGGTTTGCTCTTGACTGTAGTCTAGGTCAGAGATGACATAGACAAAGTCTACGATGGAGCGAGCTTACCCAGAAGGAGCCTGTTCACTCTAACTTTGAAGAGATTAGGGTTGTAAGCGTTTGGAAACATAGTCGCAGGCAGAGAGTTCCACTCCTTTGCTGTGCGCATTATAAAAGACGTTTGGAAACGCTTAGTGCGAATCTGTGGAATAGCAACAAGGTAGGGATGGTAAGATGCAGTGCGTCTGGATGTCCGACGGTAGAAGGGGCCCGGTGGGATGAGGTCGTGGAGGTCTTGGGCACATTCACCGAAGTACAATTGTAGAAGACAGACAAGCAGGCAACCTCACAGCGATGAGCCAAGCTATGTAGCTTGGCATCCACCAGTTTTACGTCACCGATGCCCCCTTAGCTCTGCGTTCCACCGAGTCAAGCGCGACAATCTGATACTTAGCTTTGCGCTTTGTATAGGGTTGTCAAGGCTGTCAAGGCCTGAAGTATCGCTTCACCACCTTCGTTTAGGATGCCCAGTTTTCATAGAACACACACATGAAAAAAAAATAACCGACTTCCAAAAAAAGAGGAGGTTCTCAATTCGGCGGGTATTTTTTTATGTATGTACGCCGATTACTCCGAGGTTTCTGATCCGATTTAAGTGATTCCTTTTTAGTTCGATGCGGCATGCTTGCCATTTTGGTCCCGTTAAAATTTAATTCAGTTCGGCTCAGTATTTTTTGTTTTATGAACATTTTTTCTTATTTCAATTTCTACTTAAACGAAGACGTCGATCGGCCAAGTGTTAAAAAACACCCGACTTCCGAAATTAAAGTTATTTTATTCTTTGCAGTGTTTTGTACTTCCACACAAAACACTACAAAGAATGAAATTATGTGGTTATATTTTTTTGTAAAAAAGTTTTTTTTTTTTTCATAAACTTTATTCAAAACATGTTTTCGTATTTCGCTAATTTAATTGATAAGCACATCAGTAAAGGGGTGCATATAAAAAACAATTGTCCTGGATCTTTGAGAGCCATTTTAGATTCAGAATAATGTCACATTTCCGACCGTGTATTGTCACCCAAACCAAACCAACACAAAAGCATGCTTTTCAATGCCATGATTGTTTTTTTTTTACTAATTGATAGGCACGTGTTTGACCACCATCTCACCTGATTGACGATGATGTAGTCGAAGATGGAGCACGCTTGCCTAGAAGTAATCTATTCACTCTTGACTTAAAGACTCCCAGGTTGTAGCTATCAGGAAACACAGACTCCGGCAGGGAATTCCACTCTTTTAATTTCACAAATAAACTGAGTGCCAATTTTACTAAATTTCAAGCAACTTTCACATTCGCATTTCAATCGCAATTTGTCAAAAATGTATGAAAATTAAAGTGTTTTTGACAACAAATGCGAACGTTGTCTAAAAATTTGTAGAATTGGCCATCTGGTCCCCCGCCACGAAAAGCTATAATTTTTGTAAACACACATTCAATTGTTTGTTCCAGGAGTCAGACGCGTTCCAGTACTGCAAAACATTAGACGACAGCGCTTTATATCGATAAAATATAACCCGACTAAGTGAAATTGCTCGTTAGTTTCGTATTACACGTATATTACTTTGAGTTGATTTAATTTGGGATTATGTGCTGTCGTTAACATATCTTAGAAGTTCTTTGTTAATAAAAATTTTTTGCTCACATGAAGTGTGTTCTTCCTCCAGTTTCCATATTTACCAATTTCGCAAAAGACTGTGCTCACATTCAAAGCTAGCCATTAAATCCTTCCCGGAATGTTTGTACTGCTCCAATCACTGCCTAACTGACAGTCTGAAAAGGCCTTTGAAATCGACAGAACTTCTCTTTGCTAGTTAACAACAAACATAGAATGTGGATCGCTTCGAAGGGGTTCTTACTAAAAACCTTACTGATCTAGAAATAGAGACTCGATTCAGCTTTTTAAGCTAATTGAAAGAAAAAAAAAATTGTTTATTCCGCCCAAACAGACGCACGACGACGACGCACGCAATTGATTGCCTGACTAGAACAGGGATGGAGAACTAAGTATTAGTGAAGGTGACATTAAATTATGCCTATATAATGTTACCATGACGTGCCGTCAAAGAATCTTGACGTGGTGACCAAAAAAAATACTAGAAACTTTTAGAAGTCTATTCATCATCATATCAGCTGAAAGACGTCCACTTCTGGACATAGGCCTCGCGCGTCTCGCATTCATCGGCTACCCGCGACCCTCACCAGGTCATCGGCCACCTATTAGGAGGCCTTCTAACGCTGCGTCTTCCGACACGCGGTCGGCACTTCAGAACTTTTCGGCCCCATCGACCATATGTTCTGCGATCAATATGCCCTGCCCACTGCCACTTCAGTTTGGTGAAGCCGTGTATAATAACACTGAAATAAACCATCATTTTCCAAAGCCTAGATAATTATTAGGGCTACATACTCATAGCTTCAGGATGAACGTGTAGATACATACGTAAACAGACATTTACACAACTTTTATGGCTCATCAAAGTTATACAGCAAATTAACTCAGTTGTAGGTAAAAACATAAAAGGTGACTCGTACAGCATATTTTGAGTTTATCTTTCATAAAGTCACTGTTTTATTATACTTTGTATGTGATGTAACGTCCCTAGAGGTTGATAGTACTGTATCAAGGTACGTAACACTAATTGGGTTTAAGTTGACAATGTTTCTGTGATGAAATTGCTAGAAATGTGTCAGTCCAGTCGCAATGTATGTTATTACTTATTACACCCACTTTTTTGTGACTTACTGTTTCTTGACGACTAGGATTTTTCCGTGCCTTCGTCTTTGTGGTGTTTCTAACAGTAACCGTGTTTTTTCCGGAATAAAAAATATTTTCTTTGGGTGTAGGTACCTACTTGGGCAGTTCGTGAAAGAATTATCATAATCCGATCAGTAACAACATATTTCTTGCTTTTTGTTCCAAAAAAATAAAGAAAACTTTTAGAAAGGAGACTGTCTACATTTGTATGGGAAGCGGTGTATGACCTAATAATCATACTGCAGTGGAATTTCTGTGACGATGCCTCAACAGATGATCTATCCTGTACAGATGGGTCAGATTTTGATGCCCCTTTGCACTAGGGTTTACATGAGGTATCCCCACAGAAATACCACAACAGTATCGCTATTAGTTCATTGACGACTTTTGATAAGTTTTCTTTAAAATCATTGAACAAAAACAAAAAAAAAAAACACCGGTAGCACTCCGGGAGTGCCGGCAGAAGTGAAAACATGTAAATAATACATCCTTACTGTCGCGGTCACATCATAGACAAACCACCGACAACAAAATAAACAAAAAGACACTGACGTGTGGCCGCGACAGCGACTGTCAGTGACAGATGTCAATCTTGACACAGTTCCTGACATAAACAAAACGAACCATAAAAACAACAAAAAATAACGTTGTGTTTAATTATAAGTACAAAAATACTATCATTTATGAGGTAGAATACAATGTTTATTTATTGCGCTATCGTACACAAATATGACAATTTACATGTTATTATTCATAATATTATATCGTTATTTATTTATATATTACATTAATTTTTATCTCTTAGAAAAATCAACTTTCATCCATAATTTTGTAATTCCGTAATTTCGTATCCTTGGATACGCGTGGCACGCTGTACATAAACACAGACGGACATTCGCGCAAGCGCCCTGTGCCGCCTAAGCGGAGCAGGTACGGTAAAAAGAGTGGGAGATACTAGTTCCTCTCCCTTCCCCTCGATCTTACGCTTTTTCGCATCACGTGACCCTGACGCGAGCCGTCTTACGCTTTTTGCGATTAGGTCACGTGACCCTGACGCGAGTTTAAGATTTTATACCCATTACAGAAAAAGTGCTCAACGCCGCTAAAGAAGTTTTCACTTCAAAAATGATAATAATTTGTGATAATTCGAGTATTAGTGTTCCACACATACATAGTTATCGTGCGAGAAAATCCAATCACTGTCAGGATCTAGAAAGGGTGAAAAAATAAGAAGCTTATTAATAGGGTTCCGTCGGTTACCCTAAGGTTGTCTTGAAAAGATCGCTTTTAGCGATAAGGCCGCCCATTGTGTCACCCTATGTAATGTTTCTCATCTATCTTTTCTCTAATTTATATGGTGTACATAATAAAGAGCATTCTATTATATTATATTCTATTCTACTTTCCAATCCAATATATTGAAAGACAGACATATCCCTGAAAATACATACTTGCCTGTTAATATTTCAAATTAATTCCTCCCCTATCTTACGAAGTAAAATATTTTACAGCAGTCCTCACCTCATCTCCGCTGTGACATTTCATGCGCATTTCATATGAGCTGTCAAAAGTTTATTATCAAAAATGTCATAAAGTCGTATTCGGATAACTGACTTTATGCATGTAAATGTGCTTTTATTAGCACGTAACGTTCAACGACCCTAATATTGCTGAGGTCTATTAGTTCTATTTGTTTTTACACCTCAACATTACGTAAACTCACATATACATAAGCTTTATTTTTATGTACAAACATAACGCTGAATACGAAAGAATTTCAGTATTTTTTACTCACAATTTGTGGCATCCATTATTATTTTTGCGAAAGTTTTTCAGCCAGCTCTTGAAGTGTTATGTAAAAGAATAATTTTAGACTGAAACGTTTCAGTGCTAACGAAATTGTACAATTTTATTCAGAGTGTTTGAGGCTAATTTGTGAAATTGGGTTTCGTAAGCGAGAAACAACAATTTTGTATTTTCTCTGAGGCTTCATTTGGGCTTGTCACGTCTATGAAAATATTTTCGACACTAAGTTTACCTACGACTTACGTGATTAACGTTTTACATACCGAATGTCTTCTTAGCAAATTCGTTTAACATACAAAAGGCGGCTGGCTAAAAAGTTTATATTAAGAGGTATATTTTTTAGGGTTCCTTACCCAAAGAGTAACCAACGGAACCTTATTACTAAGCCTCCGCTGTCTGTCCGTCCGTCCGTCTGTCTGTCAGCGGGCTGTACCTCAAGAACCGTAATAGGTAGACAGTTGAAATATTCACAGATTGTGTATTTCTATTGCCGCTATAACAACAAATAATAAAAATTAAGGTACGGGTATTTTATTATTTGTTTGTTTGTTTGCTTGAACGCGCTAATCTCAGGAACTACTGATCCGATTTAAAAAATTCTTTCAGTGTTAGATAGCTCATTTATCGAGGATATATCATCACGCTAAGACCTATAGGAGCGGAGAAGGCGAAGGTGCGCGGGACAATTAGTTTATAATATTACTGTTACGATACGATGTAAACCTATGTGAATTAAAATATTTTTTTAATTCTGAAAGGCTGAAAAATTAATACCAAAAGGGTCGTAATTCACAATTAATTATTCACGTAACCGCACCCATCTAAGTGCAAAAACGTCGTATCTAATTTTAAGCTACCCAAAGCGTTCAAGCGTCAAGTACTTCGACACTAATTTGAACTCTAATTAATCCGTCTGAGACCCTCCACGTGATTTTACGTGTGTATTTAACCCTTCACTGCTCACTTTCAATTAAATTGCTTTCACTGCACTAAAACCAATTAATGGTCTTCGCAATCAAATGAGATGCTAGCGGGTCATTTAATATGGCGACGCAATCTCACTGGATGTACACTTTATTGCATCTATTAGGTTTAATGCAGTGAATGAAGAGTGAAGGGCAGGTTAGTAGCGTGTTAATGATTAATTGCGATTAGTGAACAATGAACATAGTTTTAGGCTTTGTGAGAGTAAATGGTAAAAGCATTTTCTTGTAGCCAGTATAAAACGATACTAAAGTAGGCCTAGATTTTTTTCTATTCGCTTGTAAAGTTTTTCTAGATAAGTAAAATTGAATTTCAATTAGTGTTGAACCTTTTTTTTTTAATGGGATAAGCCCGCCACACATTCCCAACCACTGCGACTCCTGAGAGCCAGAATCAACAGTGGCGACCACCAGAAAAACGCCGAGCCAATGAAGCCCGACGAGCCCCGGAGAAACGATTAAACTGTCTTGGATCCTGCAACGAATTTAATCAGAAAAGTACAGCGGAGAAAGTAGGAAAAAAAATATAATTTCCACTTCCATCCTTATCAAGCAGGAGACAGTGTTGAAGCTTGTTTAAAATTTACCAGTGTATTTTTCAGTGGCTTAGTTCAATTAACCGGAGCCTCGAGAAAAACCCGAAACCGAATTTCTCCCTACCCGCACGTTTCTATTGAAGTCATTCCGATTCATTGACTCCCATATTCCAGATACCTCACTTCTAAATAAATAAAGATACCATCTTTTACAAAAAAATAACACATGTTTTTTTCCTTTTTTCAGGTAAGCATTGACTTTTAGAAAAAAAATCCCCGTAACGAATTTAGGTGAGTCAACTTTATTATTTTCAGGGTAAATCAAATTCGAGACACAGATCGCATTTGGGGACTCACAACAAATCGTGAGGTGTATCTTCGTAACTTAATAAAAAACGGCGAATCGGATCGTGCGTCCTTCGAAATTTGATAACGTGTATCTTGGGTACAATTATTTTGTTATGACGGTATTTTGGACCCATATGTCGCGTTGAGAGGGTTGTTTTTTGCTAGAAAGATTTATTTTATCTGTTTTGTTTTAGGTTTTTGGGCTGATATAAAGGTAATTCGATGTGGTATTTTATGTTTTTATATGTAGCTATTTGGCTGGTAAATATATTCCGTGTTCCAACATATATTTTTTGATAATAATAAGTAATTTATTGTAACATTGAACTATATGTGAAAATATTAATAGATTGAATGAAGCTAGAAACAAATCAGGCTGCCACAAGTCAACAACAAAAAATATAATCCTCGTTTCATCTTGTTACATCAGTATGTAACGATGTGAACTGATCCTATTGGTCAATTTACATTATTTCCACTTCATAGCACATAACCTAAACAATTTATTCATACACACCAAAACAAGTAACCAGTTGTATCGCATTGTTTAGATCCTTTTCAAGGAAAAATAAAGGCTACATTTTTCCCACACCGATCAACATCGAAAAAGGAGCCTATAAATTTTATACACAAACACGACACGCCCTTTGCTCAGCCGTAAATAAATCCGGCCACAGCTCACCGATTTCCCAACAAAAAAGGGAAGATAAAAGAGCGATTAAAAAAAAGTCGCATCAACCCGGCCGCGCGAGACCTGTCAGTCGCATAAAGTCATGTTTTCGCATTCGGGCTCTCTGTTCGCGACTGTACCTCACAGCGACTGACGGCCGAAACCGCTAAGCCTCCCGTTTTTCCTAAAGGTATTTAAAAAATACAAACTCCTTTTTTTTGACAATAGGTATCCGCGCAATGCTTGTTACTTTTTTATTTTATTTTATTGGTCAACTGACATGGAAATACGAGTATTGGTTGATTTTTTTTTTTGCCGTCAAATATATGTGTTGGTCTACCAATGTGTAGATTGGGTATTTGAATCGTAAAAGTCTTTTTTTTTTGGAAAAAATAGGTACTGTTACCGGCTGAAACTGTTAAAGCTTTCCAGGGCGGGCACGAGTTTCAGCAATGGAGAACACGAATTAAAAGAAGAAAAAAAAGTACTAGAATTTGTCGAACGTATGAAACCTGTATCCGAGTTTTAGAACGATTTATTTTTAATCCTATTAAACATAATGCGATTCTGAAGAAAGTTATAATTTAAAAAGTTGAATAGAATGAATTAGGTACCTACTTGCTCTACAGAGACGTGAAAGTATTTTTAATTTTCTTTCCATTTCCAATTGCGGCCTCTTATCTTTTTATACGACTATCTGTTTTAATGATATTTAGAAAAACATTCTTAATCTTAGCATCTCAATATGCAATCAAATTGCAAATTAAGTGCACGTTTTACACATAAATACGATTATACCACCACAGACTATCTACATATCTGTTCTCCTTTTCTGTCTATCTTTTACGTCACTAAAAGATCGCTTTTAGCGATAAGACCGCCCAATTCTTCTTCTATTTTTAACATTCTAATGTAATTTTTATATGGTGTAGAGATACAATTACAAGTATTCTAATCTATTCTGGAGTTCCTTCCTATGAATTTGTCACCAAAAATTTTCCATTGTTCTAGCATCCTCATTTTAATACACCAAGCTAGTCACAACACAAACATAGTTACACTACCAATTTATAAACTGTACCAAAACAAAGAAGGACATCCTGTTTTAAAATCCTTTGTCAAATTAACACGACCATACAACATTCCATCTCTGAAGTGTCACGCTGCGCGCTGCGCTCCCAGTCTGGTCACGTTAGCACGCTTGTGACACGCGACCGTTCACCGCGCGATGTGGCCGTGACGACGGATTATGTGTGACAGTGAGTGCGCCGCTTTACGTCGGCTTATGTCGTAACCTTGTAAGTGTGGTAACGGTTTGATGGAAGACTTTTCACTAAGAGAGGCAAAACCTACCGATCATATTGAATTATTACACATTTATTATTATTTTATTTTCAGTTTGTTCTGTCCCTCTGCAGGACAAAGGCCTCGCTTCTTTTCATATTTCCATTCCTGCCAGCTTTGGGCGCGTATGGAATAATTGTGTCGAGTAGCGTCAAGCTCGTCCCGCCATCTAAATGTAATTAATATAATTATAATGATAAATGTAACATCATAATTGTAAAAATGAGATATACATTTGTTGCGCAAACTAAAAAGAAATCATAGCTGAATTGGTTTTGACGAATAATGGTAAAAGATAGATGGTACTCTTGGCTACTTTACATAGAATCCTGCTGCGGGTAAAAACTAGTAATGTATAAGTGCAATCATTAATACAAATTTAGTGATACTGTTTCCTTGGGGTGTCACGCTGCGCTTACAGTCCAGTCACGTTATCACGCTAGTGACGCGCGATGCCGCGACCGTGACGATGGATTATGTCGTACAGTGAGTGCGCTGCTTTACGTCGGCTCACGATGTAAGTGTGCTCGACGATATGGAGAAAGTGTTTTATTATAAGAAGGATATTAGACATTGGTGCTATTATTTTAAATGTAAAATATGATAGCAAAGCAAACATTGATCTTGGAACTTATCGTTGTGTAGAAGAAAGCAAAATAAAATACTTAAGAGAAATTCCATATTTTTTTTTTGTATTTGCCCTGTTCCCAACATCTGCAAATGTTATAATCCAAAATCAGCTGTGGTAACCAATACAAAATATTGAAGAACAAGTCTAGAAGAAACGATTCAACGGTCTTTGGTCCTGGAACGAAATTAAACAAAAGAATTGCGGTAGAATGCGAAAAAATATAATTTCCTTTGTGGAATAGCACAGCCAACCAACCCAACTTTTGGTTTGATAAATTACTCCCACATACCTACGTAGAGGAAATTTTACAACAACCCCATTTAAACCCATTCCCAAAAGTAATGTTTACCGATAACACCTTCATAACCAATTTATTCATACGAAGAAGGCCGCATATGTTATACCTGAAAACACCGATATAAAAACCCTTGCCATAATTCCTAACGGTATACCTAATTAGGTTACTTTACCCTACCTCACGGTACCATCAATCGTAAAAATTGCAATCAGAATTCGAATCGTAAATAAAAAATAAAAACAAACGGTTGGGAAGAGTCGATAAATTATATCGAGAATCGTCGTTTAGTGATAGGCTATAAACATCGACGTTTAAGTGCTGGGACACGCTATAAATGGCGATAAATTCGCGCTTTCAGCTAGCCGGATGGTTTGTGATGACGACTGACAAGCGGTAATTTATGATGCCGATGCGGTAGTCATGTTTTTTGGATGGATAAAAATGTATGGGTGATCGTGTGTGATCTATAATAGCGATAGATTATGGGTTTTGTTCTGAGTTGTAGTGTTAGCATTTTCATGTTTTCTGGTTCTATATCACCGTTATCAAATCGCAAATTCATCTGAACTGATAAATGCTAAACTTAAGTGGCAACGGGCAGGGCTCATTGTTTCCGTGGATGGCCGGTTGGGTCGAAAAGTTCTGGAGGCGCGATCGCGTTCCAGAAGACGCAAGGTTGGAAAGCTTCTCACAAGGTGGATGAACAGGTGACGGCCGCGTGAATCCACTGGATTCAAACACCACAACGCCAGTTAATGCAGTGATGCTTGGTATCGACCACGCCTATATCTAACAGAGGACGACTTAGCTAAAATGATAATGATGGTTGTAAACACAAAGCCAATCAATCAAGTTTGAAGATAAAACTGAAAATGCATCGATTTTTTTGCCATTGTGAAAATTCAGATGAAGTATAGACTTACATAGCAATGCATGCAGTTCTATAAAACCAAAATATTCGTCTTGTTTGGTCCACAGACTTCTCAAGTTTAGTTTACTATCCATCAAGATGGAGCAACTGTAGCTCACAGGACAATAAAATAAATCCTCATATTATTTCAGTTCAATGGCTTTTACGTGATCCGAGTGCAAATGGACTGATCTGGCTTATCTTCACGCTGGCACTGTTTTATAGGGTGGGCAGGACTTTTAGAGATATGAACAGAATCGAAGTTTGGGATTTTTAGGTTACTTTTGAAATGAGTTTTGTCAGAGTTTTAAATGTCCTTACGGGAAAACGCACCGCTTATAGGATTACTCGTGCTGTCTGTCTAGCTGTTTGTCTGTCCGTCTATCTGTCTGTCCGTCTATCTGTCTGTCCTATTATACATAGATTTAAAAAATGCATTTCGATTGGAGGGTTACTTTTGTAATAAGGACTCGACGGGCAAAATCTAATTTATATAAAACTAGCCGTAGCCCGTGACTTTGTTCGCATCTATGTAGGAAAATAAAAAGATGTCCCTGAAAAACGTTGCTAAGACACATAGTTTCTCTTTACACGATGTTAGCGGTGGCATCACCTGGGAGTCATATTCGACCGTAAGCTCACTTTTCACGACCATATCACATCCATTGCTAAGGAGTCCTTCAGGCGCCTTGGCTTTGTTTTAAGGAAATGTCGTGACTTCCACAACCCCCATGTTATCAAGCTTGTCTTTGGGGCATTGGTCCGTAGTAAACTTGAGTCTAGTGCATGCGTATGGAATCCTTTTGAGAAGCAATATGCATTGGCTTTAGAGAAAGTACAAAAAGCATTCCTCAGATACCTTTACAAGCACATGTACGGGTTTTATCCCCTCATGTATCCCACTAAATTTCTGTTGGGTTCCTTAAGTTTCAACTCTCTAGAAATAAGACGGTCGCGCGATCAGATGACTGTAATATTTAAAATTATTAGAGGGATTATCGATAATCCTGATCTGCACAATGAAATCTGCTATCTTTTTGTCCCAGACGATTACTGTCGTGGCAGAAAACACCGGTTACTGGCTGTTCCAAGTAGCCGTACTATTGCACACTCCAAGTCACCTATTCCTCGGACAGTAGCCGCTATTAACGCTCTCCTGGATGCATGACTGGGTTAAATAAATTAGATGTTAAATAGTGTAATTGGCTTCGGCCGTTCTATTTAAGTAAATAAATAAATAACCTAGACATACACAAAAATGTTGCTAGTGTTGTTCTTGTATAAAATATAGACGTAGCTAAGTAAAAGTTTCCAATTCACCACGAATCACATCCAACCAAGAAATACTAATGACGAAAACCAAACACCTACTCATTCAAAGCGAGACCTCACAAGTTCCATCTTTGATGTCCGACATTCGATATTTTGTGCCCATTCAATACAGCGCTGTAATTATTTTGAGCCACAAAAGATATATAAAGACACAAAGGTATCAATAAATGGAAACGAAAGTAGTGTAATGGATATTCTTGTTATGAATTTCGGTAGGAATTATGTTGAGGATCTATTTCTGTCGAAAATGGAGGCGAATAAGAGAAAAAGCCGCCATTACTGTAACGATACCTGAATACATTCCGGCGCAACCGGGGAAATCAAAAATAGTAGGGATCTGATGCCCATAGTTCTTAGGGTTCTGTAGGGTACAGAACCCAAAACAGTAACCAACGTAACCCTATTACTAAGCCTATGCTATTCCTCCCTTCGTCTGTCAGACGGATGTATCCCATGAACCGTTATTAAAAAAAACTGGCCAAGTGCGAACCATTTATTTTGAAAATTATGAAAAAAATATAATTAAACCCCTCACAGTAAATCCTTTCATTTGATATGTGACACGATAATGTACAAAAAACTTTTTTTTTTTTAATGGTCTAGTTTGACCCCCAAAAGTGACCCCCATACTAAAAATTTAATGATTTACGTAACGCGTCCGTATTTGGGTCACAGAAGTCCATATGTGCACTAAATTTCAACAGAATCGGTCGAAACCGGATCCGGAGAAAACTGGCTGTGACAGACGGACAGACAGACACCCGAGTGATTCTATAAGGGTTCCGTTTTTAGTTCGGAACCCTAAAAACACAGACAATTTCACTATGTGTGTATTTTTATTGCTGCTATGCTACATTTTATTTCGCTAAATCAACATGTTAACTTTTAGAAGGCCCACCGTCATTTTGCAATTTGCAATGATTACTGTGTCATTTTTTCTGTTTATGGTCCGGGCTCCTTCGTGAGGGAGTCCGACTCGCTCTTGTACGGTTTAACAAACATTATCTACCTCAGTGACACCTAAATGTAATGCAGGATAGTGGGTGTGAATGATGACGAGTGAATGTTTTGGGAGACTCTATTTTGTCTTACGACGTTCAAAAAGTGTTTTTACTGCTTCATAAATTGGAACTCCAACGTGCAATATCTGAAGCATTCCATTTAGTTGTCATTAAGGGTTAATGAAAACTAGTATAGTGAGCTACATCACTGCACAAATAGCAAAATAAGTCACATTCGATCATCAACCTGCAAAAATGTGTACAGAATCAAAAGAAGCTGAAATTCTGTTACCTTTATTTTTCATTCATCTTGGAGAACCATTTGCAGTACTTATTCATGTACCAACACCATATTTCATTCATGCCGCAGGATAAAAAAAACCCGGTGTATTTCTTTTTTCAAATTTATGTGTCAATCAAATGACTTACTGCTCTGTGTAGAGCGAAAGGGAGTGTCAGACTCTTACTGACTAACCTCACCCGTGTTCCTCCAAATGCCCTTTGTTTTCTAGGACCACCGTAACTCTTTCAAATAATTCCATAACCCTAGCTGAATTTTCAAATTTCCTTCTTAGCACTCACGTTTTTTTTGTACTATTGATAGTCACGCGTTTGACCACTATCTCACCTGATGGTAAGCGATGATGTGGTTGAAGATGGAGCACGCTTGCCTAGAAGTAAACTATTCACTCTTGGCTTAAAGACTTCCAGGTTGTAGCTATCAGGAAACACAGACTCTAGCAGGGAATTCTACTCCTTAGCTGTACGCACTATGAATGTGTTCCCAAAACGTTTTGGGCGTCTTACGTCATAAAAGGAAGTCTTGTGCAAAATTTCATATTCCTAGCCCCAGTAGTTTTGGCTGTGCGTTGAAATTTCGGTCAGTTTTCCTTTTATATAGGTATAGATTTCTTGTTAGTATTCAGCGCACACGGACGTGCGGCCGGCTGTCACGAGTACCGATAGTTTTTATTTATTTGATACTTGGAACTTTTGTAGCGAAATATATTTAATGTTCGGGTCGCTTATAAGTTTATGTGCTTAGTTATAAGTTTGAGCTATTTCATTTAAAGTTTTCTTGTACTTCATGCCTATACTTTTTAGAGAATTTTCTTTTGTAGCAATTTTGTTATATAACTTTTTTTGGGAATTTTACATGTAAACGTGTTCCAGAATTTATTTTAAAAACCCTTACTAATATTATAAATGCGAAAGTAACTCTGTCTGTCTGTCTGTCTCGCTTTCACGCCAAAACTACTGGACCGATTTAAATGAAATTTGGTACACAGACAGTCTAGAGCCTGAGAAAGGACATAGGCTACTTTTTATCCCGGGAATATGTTCCCTAGGGACCACGCGGGCGAAGCCGCTGGCAGAAGCTAGTTTTACCAATATTTATAAAAAGTTCTTAAGTTAGCTAAATAATCTAAAGCAAAATACCATTTACCCTTTTACACAAAATGCACAAGCATGCTTCAATACCTTTCCACAGCTGACAATCTCACAAAGTGACTCCAACACTAGAAGTCCTGCGTCACTGAGTAAGTGGTTTTATGTGGCTGAAGATAAAGGCAAAGAACACTGTGTGGCCTTCGAGATGAGGATAGGAAGGATATTCTAGCTGATATTATTCGTTAGGAGGTCATTTTAGTTGTAAGCTATAGTTTTTGTACTGGTGTGCAAGCACCGTGAAAAACATCGGAAGAGATAGAAAAATAAAATAAGACAATAGTACTTACCTCTTTTATGTAAAACAATCAATTTGATTCTCTGCTTCAGGAAGCAGCACCCCACTACCGCAATACACTTTCTATACAATCATAATTTTGAAGGAAATTCCGAGTCCATTACTTTATAATGTTAGAAAAATTCGTCTTCTTAACAAGGTAAATAACTCAAAGAATTTTGTTGAGTTGTCAAAATTACGAAGTGGGCTACGTAGTTATTACCCCCAGGATTAACTCCTGATAATAAATGTAGACCGTGTACTGGTGATTTCGTAGGATTAGAATCTATTTTAGAGAAATCGTATTAAAACAATGACGTTGTATTATTAGTACAAAAAATACATTTACTCCACATTCGACCACCTACATCCATCTATTTTATGTCAATTCTATCACTTTATGACACTTTCTCATACAATATTCCCTATGTACGCACTCCAACGTTGCCTGTCACGAACACAGCTCAATGATAACTCAACAGAGCTCAACATTTGCCTGTCAAAAGTATTTTGTTTCGAACTTATCTATCGTGAACCGAGCCCTGCGTTTTATGGAGCCCCCTACAAAAGATATCCGGTATCGTGTACCTTGTCAGGACCGTAAAATGTTGTGTTATAATGCGATTATTTAATACAAGGGAGGATAAACAGGTTAAAATGGTTATCTGATTAAATAAAGAGCTTGATTTGTGTGAAAATGTGATACGGGTTACCTGGTTAGAGCTTTTTTTATGGTCGTTCTAGGAGTGAATGAGTCTGATCCTGTTTCTCAGTATGTCTTTCGGATTGAAGATTGCCTATTATGTCCCAGTTAGCAAAATCCCCCTGTAAAAAGGGTAGGTGTACATACATACAGTTACTGATCTTCCTAATCTGTTTAGGAATTTAAGCGTGATGCTATGACATGTCACTAGGGATATGAAAAATGAGCATTTGAACTATGGGTTTTGGAAATCGCATTACACAGAGCAAAAATAGAACAGCTTTAGCTATTCACAAGATTATTATACATTTAGCTTTTTGAATCGTTGTCCCACACTAGGAATTACTCCTGTATCATGGATGCTTTTACAAGCATTTAAACGCAAATACCAAACAACTGGATCCGGAACCACTACCTATTTGTAGATCATACTTAATTAAGTATACTATAATTATAGTAGTTGTAGTGTACTATAATTATAGTTATTTCGTACATTGTTACACTAAAATATGTTTAAAAAAACACCGGTAGCACTCCGGGAGTGCCGGCAGAAGTGAAAACTTTAGTATTAACGTTGTGTTTAATTATAAGTACAAAAATACTATCATTTATGAGGTAGAATACAATGATTATTTATTGCTCTATCGTACACAAATATGACAATTTACATGTTATTATTCATAATATTATATCGTTATTTATTTATATATTACATTAATTTTTATCTCTTAGAAAAATCAACTTTCATCCATAATTTCGTAATTACGTAATTTCGTATCCTTGGATACGCGTGGCACGCTGTACATAAACACAGACGGACATTCGCGCAAGCGCCCTGTGCCGCCTAAGCGGAGCAGCACACTCAGGCACGGTAGAAAGAGTGGGAGATTCTAGTTCCTCTCCCTTCCCCTCGATCTTACGCTTTTTCGATCAGCATCACGTGACCCTGACGCGAGTCCGTCTTACGCTTTTTCGATCAGCATCACGTGACCCTGACGCGAGTCCGTCTTACGCTTTTTCGATCAGGTCACGTGTCCTGACGCGAGTTTAAGATTTTATACCCATTACAGAAAAAGTGCTCAACGCTGCTAAAGAAGTTTAATTTTTATTTTATTAAATTAATTTAATTTTAAAGCCTCCTCGAATAGGTGCAATATTAAGTAGATGCCTATTTTAACGTCATTTCCTGGACAAGCAGCCATGCTACCAACCTCCAAACAATGTTTCAAGCACAATATATAAGCAGTCCTGACAAAACTACATGCAGATAAAATGAGCACCTATTTACTCATTAAAACACGAACATTTTCCGAATAACTCCAGCATAAAGAACAGCTGTGAAAACATCTCGTTACACTGACAATAATCCAACTGCTCCTACATTGGTTGACACTCGCGATTAAAATTAATCCATTCGGCGATTCGTTTGAGGCCGCCATTTGTAACGGAGCTCCTTTGTTATTGATAGTTCTGCGACTGACAGACAATTCTGTTTAAAAGGCTTCACAATCTATCGATTGTTGGTCAGTGTTTGTTTTGGGTGCCTACTCTTGAGCAGTTTTGAGAGATCTACAGATTTATCTGTAGTTTTACGGACATTTCTAGAGACTATCTACTGATTCCTACAGGCATTTCAGAAGCACACAAAGTATTTTTAAATTGGATGTTGCAAAACACATCCTGTGTCACTATTTTTATTCATAAAAGTGAAACTGCAGTTAAAAGTCCCCAGTTATTACAGACCCACTGATATCCGTCGAGGTCTACGGTGCTACGCCGTAGAAGCTGTCACCTACGCCGTAGGCCCGAAGCGTAGTTTTCACACTCAATATGATTCTCTTGTAAGTTTTTTAATTAGGGTATTTTTGCGGGTTCAGCTACTTTTAGTAAACTTAATTTACGATTTTACAGTTCACATAGCGAATGGTTTAAAGTTCGAGCAACTTATCCTAGATTTGAGCCAAATGGCAGTGCATGGAAGAAATATGACATTCGCGCTCTGGTTTGTACTATCTCGTAGTATTGCCTGCGATATCTATGAAATACGAAAATAACGATTAGAAATCATACTATTTGGCTCTTAGTTTATTTTATTTACACAATTACTCGTATCCGCTCTTATTGCACTGATGGAATACTACGACATTGTATAACGTAGAAGCATATTTTCAATTTTTTTGTAAATGTGAGCACTATGGAGCCATTTACATATGTAATTATAGATTTAGTTATTAAATTAGTTTGACATGAACGAGCGTGGCAGTTGAGAGCTTGTCAAGCTCACACAAATGTTTTGCTGATGGTGGCGCGTGTTTTGGATTATTTGATTCCCTTCAAAATGGTTGAGTTAGATGGTGCTGATGCACGCGTCATGTTCGTGAATGGGCGCCGTCAGTTGAAACTGGTCATCTCTTACCTGCCACTGGCTTATTTTAATCTGTACCTGCATTTTGAATTGTTTATATATTTTCTTGTTCTTCTTCTTTGCATTGTCCTCACATATAGAAGCAATCAATTTTAATGTTAACAGGATTTTTGTAATACATCACATGGTTTAAAAGAGTGTCCGTGGAGTTTCTTGCACGTTCTTCTCCATAGAGATCTACGCTTTGGAACGTGCAAATAGCTTCATGTTTTTGACTGACCCACTTTGACAATTCAAAAGTGCCTGTAAATGGTTTATTTGAAATATACGATTTGATTTGATTTGATTTGACAGCTGAAAGTTAATATAACATTCATTTACCTTATTTGGCGTTCCACAATTTATATAAAAGTTAGTAACAGCAGGCTTACAGCTAAGAAACAATTGTGGAACCTTTTAGGGTACAGCAACATAAAAAAAAGATTTTACACAAAATAAAACTTTTCAAATGAATACTGACGCTTGGCCCAAAGGATCGTAACAGTATTAAACTAAAAGGATCAATAGAAATTATTTTTGATATTTTTAATTTATATTTTATTTTATATTCCTCATTCCCTTTCAATATATTGAACATTATTCTAATAGTTAAGTCAAGCCCTTTCATTTGATACCCATATTGAGAGAGTTGTGAAAAAAAATGTAATTTGCCAATTTTTGGAGGCGGCCCTTATGGATTTGAAATGTATCACAATGTATAGTATTCTACTAGTAAAGCTCTTTCATTTGATACCCATATTGAAGGAGTTAGAACGTAGGTAAAGGTAAAAACTTAGGTAATCCGCCATTTTGTGGCGGCGGCCATATTGGCCACAGACACATACACACACACACACACACAGCCACGTCAATAAACTTTTAACACCCAGTCGTTTTTGCGTCGAAGGTTAAAAAATTATTACGATCCATAGCTATTATAATGTTTTGTTTATCCATAGCTATTAAATTTTTTTCCTGGAACAAGACAGTTTGTTTTGTTCAAGAAAAAAATTCTACCATAAATAATAATTATTATTATTACTAGCTGAAACGAAGTTACGCGACTTCGTCTGCGTCACATTGTTCATAAATGCTCCGCTCCTATTAGTCATAGCGTGATGTTATATAGCCTCGATGTTTTAGCCTTCCTCGATAAATGGGCTATGCATTAATAAAATATTTTTTCAATTCGAACCAGTAGTTCCTGAGATAAGCGCCTTCAAACAAACAAACAATCATCTTTATAATATTAGTATCTATGATGAGCCCATACTGTCGCTCTACAATGCAGTCTCCCTGCCCTTCTTCCACTTACCCCGGTCTTCTGCAGTTTTGATCCATTCCTTTGAGAAAGAATCTAGCTTACCCCGCCATCTTTATGGTCCTATCTAGTATTAAACTCCAAAAGACGTCAACGAACAATACAATGCAAAATATTTTATTTCAAATAGACTAGTTACAGGCACTTTTGAATAGTTTAGGTATGTCGGTCAAATAGATGAAGCTAATTCTGCCGCGCTAGCGAGAAGAACAGCAAGTTGCTCTGCAGCAAACGCACTCAGCGACCCTATCTCCAGCGCGGCAGTTGCACGTTCAAAATAGTTGATCCTATGGAGAAGAACGTGCAAGAAACTCCATAAGGACATGTTAAAGTACCCTTACATTAATTCCTACGTATACCAAACGACACGAAACATCTTTTATCACCACTTAAATCCCATCCATCCTCTTAACTGAAAACGAGCGTAAATGATAGAGGAACATATCTAGTTTTCTAAAGACATCTGGATAAAGCGAATCCTTACTTTTCTCAAAACAGATCTAAAACCTAAACTTTCCTAGGGAGTCTTTGAAAGTGTCTTTTTAAAATGTTTACTATCTTTAACCTATTTTGCGTCTATCTTTTTGGCTCGGTATCGAAACCGGAAACGATATGCAAATACAGAAATTGGCAGGCGCGCCAACATGGTTTGAACTAATGATTTTGCACAAAAAAAAACATGCTTATTTACGCATGGGTTACTTCAAATTAAATTACCCCATCAGTTAAGAAAACGGAACAAATATTAAAATTTGTGTTGCCAACAAATAGTTGTTCCGGTTCTGGCTGTTTGTGTATGCGAGTTTGTGTTTACAAGTACATCCACGATAAAGGAGAAATTCCAAATGAAGGGCAGTTTAAAAAAAAACATGTCACAAAGAAAAGAAATCGTCGAATGCACTTGAGTAAATAAAACTATTTATCCAAGGAAACCTACTACTATGCTAAGCAACTTATATTTGAATCCAGGTGCCGTATGCCAATTGACATAAATATTTATTCAGCGTTAAAGCGTGAATGATTGACAAGCTCACAAACTTACAGACTTTCACATTATAATATAGGAAAATAACCCTATATGGGTTATTTAACGTAATGTATTTTGCTTACTAAGTATTATATACTTGAAAACAAAATATTTCTCGCGAAATGAGCTCGCAGTGAACATGAAATCCTGCACTTAAAGCTATTATCTTAATGTAAGACAGTTTTAAGCACACCGGCACTCCAGAGACTTGAGATCTCCGCTCACATTAAAAACATTAAATTTTCTAGTAATATCTTACAGTATTTTTTTGTGATATTTTAAAAACCTGGGTGACACACAATGTGTTTTCATTGTTAAGAGCTGAGATGTCAGAGATGTAACTCTTGTATTTCGTTCAAACTTTGTAGATCTTAATCTTGGGAATAGATGACGGTTCATACATTTCCAAGATTAAGGACTAGAAAGTTTTAATAAAAATAAATACCTAGGTCTAAAAAGTTAATACAACTTTCATGTATGCATATTGTGTATGAGTATTAAGTTTCATATGTGGTTTCATCCAAACGGTTTATTCATTTTCAAGATTAAGGACTAGGTCGTTCGAAATAGTATGAGGAATAAACGCTAGCACGCTCAGAATCAGAATCAGATTATTTGCTCTAAATGTAGGTACAGTATAAGATTACTAACATAAACAAATGAGAAAGCTACATTTTATCTTACGGCATGCAAATCATTAGGTACATCACTTATACAAATAAATGATGTTTGGGTTATTGTAATGGTGCTATAAAATCTACTTAATAATGCTTTAATAATAATAATAATGCTTTATTTAACATACACAGTTACACATTACTTTACATTTAATGGTATGGAATTACACTAACAATGCCCTTATCAAGTTATCAGCGGATCCCAAACTAAGCGCAGCCTGTGTCTTGGTGACCCAAATAAAACGTATTTGTTTTTAAGTATACTTGTAACAAGGATACTTAAAACTCGAAAACATCCCAATTAGGTCCCAAAGTTATCGTATTCAAATTGTTGCAAATTAGCACTAGTATACTCGTAACCCACTTTAAGGAATGCACGCCATTAATAATAATAATAATAATAATAATATATTTATTACCAATAATTTGTTAACAAAGGTTACAAGTACAGTTATATAATACAAATCTAATGTGCGTACGGTATTATCTCCTGGCTCCCAAACTAGGTTTATAGCCTGTGACTTGGGAACCAGTGATTCCATTAAAGAACAAAATCTGTTTACACCAGTAACATAGCTAACATTACAAGACAATGACTTTTTAAGTATTTGAGTATAAAAAGAAGAAAAAATTATTCAAAAATAAAAATTGTAAGTAGTTGAGTGAGTGTGTCGTGGTCGGTGTAGTGTGTGGTGTGTGTGTGAGATATGCTTGTGTGAGGGGAGATCTGTCTTAGGCATGTGGGAGGAGCAGGTTTTCGGTTTCGTCATACGATTTCCCAATAAGCCACTCTTTGACTGCGAATTTGCATTGGTGATAATTTAACCTATGGATATGGAGAAACTTATTGATTTTATTATATAAAATATAGCTGAGGTAGGTGAATTGGTGTTGTGCGAAGGTGGTTTTGTGTCGAACTGGTGGAAAGACAATATCTGCACGACGTTTAGTACTTACTATGAGAGGAAGCCGATGTTTCCTCAATACACATTGTAACACATACAACCCTCTCACCGACAGAACCTTGCATTCCCTAAAAAGTTCTAATGTAGAGTATCTATAGGGCTTGAAGAACATAACTTTGAGAACAGCTCTCTGAGCTCTCTCTAATTTCAGAAAGTATGTTTTGCAAGCCCCACCCCAAGCTGGCAAACAATACAAGAGAAGAGACTGACATAGTGAAAAATAGACCGTCATAAGTGTTTCCGAGTCAGCCGAACCACGGAGTTTCTTAAGGATGGAAATGAGTTTACGCGTACGAGTGACTAAATTATCAAGATGACTATACCAGTTTAGATGCTTGTCAATTTGCACGCCCAGGTATTTTACACTAGATGTGGGTATAAGAGGGGGACAGGTACAGTAGAAGTTTCTAGAACAGGTATGAGCTTTAATAGTGGGCGTTATATTTGGCTGAGTCTTATTAGTTAAAGAAAAAGAAACAAGCTTTGATTTTTCCGCATTCAAGGTTAGCAAATTGTTGTTAAACCAATTCATGACAATGTCTAGCGCCATCTGAGCATATTTTTCTGTTTCTCTCCAATCATTGCCGTGGACAAGTAGGGCTGTATCATCGGCGTAGGTAAATATCGAGCAGTTTGTTAAAGAAAGTGAACACAGATCGTTTATGAAGATGAGGAACAAGGTTGGGCCTAGAATACTTCCTTGTGGGACGCCGTATTCTATTCTAGCTTTATCGCTTATTACCTCGTCCAATTGCACATGTTGGAAACGATTCTTCAGATAGCTGGAAAAAATGTCAAGTGCAGGACCACGAATTCCCATGCATTCCAGTTTTGACAGAAGGATGGGCGCAGAGACAGTGTCAAAAGCTTTCGAAATATCGAGAAATATACCAAGACACCGTTGCTTTGTATCCATGAGCTGAGTAACTTTTTCAGAGAATGCAATAACCGCATCCTCTGTTGCAATTCCGGCTCTGAAACCATATTGGTTATCGGAGAGAAGTTTGTAGGTATTAAGGTATTTAAGCAAACGGTTGTTCAATATCTTCTCCAGAATCTTTGAGATAGTTGGTAGAATAGATATGGGTCTATAATTCTTGACACTGGCTCTGTCCCCTCCCTTATGTATAGGGTGAACAAGAGCTGTTTTGAAAATGTCAGGGAAAACACCGGTGGAAATTGCAAGATTGCAGATGTGGGTGATAAAGGGGATTAAAATTTTGCGCGTTAGCTTCAATATATGACCAGAAATACCATCAATTCCAGCCACAGAACTTGACTTTAAGTTAATTATAATTCGCTCTACTTCCGAATCGTCGGTTTCTAGGACACACATTGAGTTACAAGTTGATTCTAAAATTGAGGATTGAACAGTCTGACACTGACGCATATTTGTAGTTAGGTCTTTGCCTAAATTGACAAAGTGATTATTGACTCTGTTTGCTGATGAAAGTGCGTCCGGTTCGAGGTGTAGCAGCTCTGTCAGAGGTGAGGGTGTTGATTTTGTATGTGTTATGGATTTAATGAGATCCCATGTTGCTTTGGAATTGTTTTTCCTTTTTATAAATTCAGCCTTTTCGTAATTTATCTTCAATTTCCGTAGTAAAGAATTGCAAAAGTTGCGATAGCGAGAATACGTTACCTTGAGGATAGCGTTGTCTGCTTGTGCTTTTAAAGATAGATGCATTTTATCCCTATTTCTAATACAGCGAAGTAAGCCAGGAGTGATCCAGGGCTTGATGTTACGGTTCTTTCGTGAGACTTTGAAGAAACGAGTGTGTTTGTCAATAATTAGAGTCAATAAAGTTGTTAAGATGTTCGCAGCTTCATTAGCGTCTCTAGAAAAAAGGACTGAGGAGAAGTCGGCACTCTTAATATCCTTTTGGATGTTTGAAATGTCAACAACTTTAGCAGTGCAGGTGGGTTTGAGCTTTGGAGCCTCAAGATTGATACTCAACAAAACAGGGAGATGGTCGGTAATAGGTGAGTCTATCACAATGGACGTACCTGCTTGTTTGGTTTTTAGGAGAATATGATCTAAGCAATTATTTACTCTTGTAGGGTATAAGTGCGCCGGTAATAAACCATGGGAGGCAGTAAAGGTGAGGTATTCGTACGAATGTCTGTTATTGTTGTTTGGTTTGATATCAATGTTGATATCACCGACTAAGGCAACATGTTGAAATTTTGCTAGGGGTTTTAATATGGAATCCAGACTATTTAAAAAGTTATCTATGTGGATGTACGAAGGTGATCTATATAGGGCTAAGATTCCAACGTTATTGTTAACTTTGCAAAGAAGACAGTTTGCGTCAATTATGTCAGGTTCGGAAACAGTGCAGCGCAATGTAGACTTAGTATACATAACCACCCCATCATTCTGATTTTTTGTATTTTTAGTAAAATGTACATTACAACCATTCATATTGGGAATTACAGCAGATCTAAGCCAGCACTCTGTCAAAATGATGATATCACAATCGGTTTTAAGGAGATATAAGAATGCTATAAAATTGTCAAAATTTTTGTTTAAACTGCGAATGTTGAGTTGTAATACGGATAAGTGCCTTTGTGACTTCGGTATTTTAGTTATACATTCACCTAACGGTAATTTATAAGATTTTGAAACTTGGTAGGCATCCAGTTCAATTTCCAGAGTATTTATGTGGTTAGCCATTGAAAGTAAATAATAACTTCCAAAATAAAGGGGTGCAAATATTTAACCATATATGGGAAAATGAGGCAACTGTATCTGTATCAGGTACTGCATCTGTGTAGTGGCGTTTAGTGTCGACAAACATTATGAAAGTAGAAATTACCGTTATGCAAATTATGAGGTAGGAGTGGATGTAGAATGTTAAGTATGGCATTATCGGCGAGGATATGTGTGTGAGAGATGAGTGAGTGAGTGTACAGTGGTTTGGAGCGTGCGTGTAGTGAGGGTTATGTATATGTGAATGATTGTAGTGGTGGATAGTTCTTAATACATAAGCAAAACAAATGATGTTAATTATCTTAGACATGTAGTGAATATAACTTATAATAAAGTAGGAATAAGTTAATATGATATAAAATAACAATACTAAGTGGAAGTTTAGTAGTCATTGGTTAGTTTGTCCTAGAACGCGAAGCGTCTGCTCGGATTTGACCAGTATTGGTTTGGCTCCCTCTTCTTTCCGCAACAGTATGTTACCATTAGCCGTCCAACAAAATTTGTATTCCTTAAGCTTTGCAAATTCTCGTGCAGCAAAAAATAGTTTCCTAGAGCTGGCTGGGAGGTACTAACTGACATATATCGGTCGGTGGTCGCTGAGAATACCTATGTTTGTAGTACTGAGTCGAGACTCTTTCGATTGCTTATTGTTAAAACTGCGCACCGAGCTAAGCAACATGTTCTTCGTCTCCACCCTGGTAAATTCAGCAACAACCGGCCGGGCGGTACCTGGTTTGCCAGGTAGTCGGTAAACGTCGCGGATCTCACTGTTTGTTAGAGGCAAGTTGACAGCAGCACTCACCCGGGCAACAACCGCAGATAAATCCTTAGCAGACTCATTTTCTTTGAGTGGCACATTGCGAATCTCAACGCAAGAAGAACGTGATAATTGTTGCAAGTCTTCAATTTTCATCTCTAAATTTTGTATACAATCCCTATAAATCTGTTTATCTTTTTGTAGTAAATCAAGTTGTTTCATCAAGTCGTCGTATTGTTTATTGATGAAAATTACCGTCTTCTCCATTTCAATGTTAGTCTTTTGAATGGCTAAGTTTTGCGATTTAAGCTCGGCTACCTCCGAGACTAACTTAGCAAGGGATGAGCTTTGTTCTTGTGAAAACTTAAGAAAGTTGGCTTGTTCTTCCGCCTTCCATGTATTAAGCATATCCAAAATTTCCTGCTTGAAGTCCTGCAGTTCACTACCAGGCGAAAAAGCTTGTCGTGGACGTTTATAACGCGAGGTGATGTTGACAGTTTCATAAGGACTGTTTGTAGTTGCTTGAGGAATGTCGGAATCAGACACTGACTGAGCCATACTGCTGCTAGACGCAGGAGTAGCTGGAGGAGTCCGCTTTATGCGAGGCATTACTACGTGCCAATCGAAAACCAACCTTAGCGTAGAGGAAATAAGTAGGAAGCGGCAATTCCTGAGACTCTCGAAGCGGCACAGCCCGTAGCCGATGCGCAGGCTCGTAGGCGCGTAGCAGTCACGCGGCACGTTGTAGCACTCACGATGACGTCAGCGCGTAGCACTGCTACACACGACGACCGCAATTTCGCCGCTCGATGACTAGTTCGTTTGGTCCGGGACGAGAACGTCCGACTGCCAATGCCGCAGACGCCGGTTCGAATCCTCCGCGACCGGGAGCAAATCAGAGCGTCACAATTTTAGACGATATGACATCAATCTATTTGTTTCACTCTATGACCGCCCACTAGGTGGAGTCAGTCCATAAGAACACTTAAGGAGAAAACGGGAATTCAAAATTTTAAACAACACTCGATAAGATGAGGACACACAAAGTCAATAAGTTAGTGGGGAACACAGTCACTGTACACGACCGCACTGCGTTGCGACTTGCGATGGAATGAATCCATAATTACCAGTTACGTATGAGAAACTTCACGCGTACTTACTGCCACTCTAAGGATAGCTGCTATGTGCTACGAGAGCTACGTTTTCGTAGCACATTGTTGCTGCTACGCAGTTCGTAGCAGCGTAGGCTTTTCTTGCTTTTATGGTTGGCGCCAGATAAATGTGCAAGAACGGTCATGATCTACATACATTTATTGACTTTCTTAATATACAGAAAAAACGGAAATAAAGCTGTCCTGAATCGACTTTTATTGTGATCATTTACGTTCTCTAGTAATGAAAAATGGTTCATAATTCGTTCGGGTATTTACTAAAAAATATAAGGGAAAGGTCAATGTACTTTATTGCAAGTTTATCTGGCGCCTATCATAAAAGTTACACTAAGTAACCTGGGGGTTTTTTGTCAAGAATAGGCTATTCTATGTAGAATAGGTTACTTCTAGGCAAGCGTGCACCACTGTCGACCATCATCGCTTTTCATCAGGTGAAATTGTAGTTAAACGTAAACCTATCAAAAATAAAGAAAAGAAAAAAAACATTACAATGTGTATTAATTTGTTACTCGGCTTATCTGCCTCACGGTTCTTTTTTGTGTTTCCATGTGTGTTTTTCTTTTATTTTTGTGAGCTGTGTCAACACGCGTGGGGTTTATCTTCACATCAAAACAAACTGTAGTAAACAACAGGTTACACACAACAACACGAGCTCGGGTGTTTTGCGTGCGGTATTGTGTCTACAGAAATATGCAATATATAGACACAATACTGGAATTTGAAGTGTGGTTGTTTTTCCGTTGCATGAAAACTTATATTTTTCAGAGATCTAATATGTTCAATAGTGAAAATTCGATTCAAAAACGTCAAACAATGCATCACTTCTGTTCACGTGCTCTTTGTGCAATAACGTCTGCACTTCGAAAATCTTGGCGACGCAAACTGTAACGCTGTCGTAGAGCCTGAACTCTGGTAGAATCGTTGATATGACGAAGAAGAATTCGAAAGTAATTAGTTACTTTACAAAAACTGTCATATGTATTCTCACTGCGGTAACCTGCTGAATTAGCCTAGTCTGCATTCAGCAGGTTACCGCAATGCAGCTGCATAGTTTAGTAGCACGAATATTTACTTATGGTCTTTACATTTTTTACTTTTCTTTTTACCTTATCTCAATATTAATGTCGATCAGCTCAAACTCAAAAGCATTTAATTCAATTAAACCATTTACAAACACTTTTGATTTGTCAAGGTCAGTCGGTCCAAAAATATGAAGCTATTTGCACGTTCCAAAGCGTAGATCTCTATGGAGAAGAACGTGCAAGAAACTCCACGGACACTCTTTTAAAATAATAAATTTTTACAAAGTTTTGTTTTCATCATGTTAAAATTATACATAGATGTGAGAACGATGTAAAAAACGACACGAGGCGATGAAAAAAAGGAACAATTCAAAGAAATAATTTAAATAAACCATGGCAGCTGAGAAATGACCAGTCTCAACTGACGGTGCCCGTTCATGAACATGACACATGCGCTAGCACCATTCGGCTCAACCATTTTGAAGGGAGCCAAATGATCCAACGCATACGCCACCACCAGCTAGACTTTTGAGTGAGCATGACACTCTCAACTGCCACGTACATTCAAGTCAAAAAGCAAACCTAAAACTGATAGCTATTATTTGTTTAAGATACACAGTACTCACACATGTGTGTGCGTGTTTAAATATATATATATTGCTTTCTTACAATCTTCAGTCGGTCCAACAATGTTTCCTTATGCTAACACATTAGTTTGTGCGCCCTAGTGGCTGTGGAGCAGGACCAGCATTCAGCCAATCATTTTTATCTTCAATATAATCCCCCAACTTATACTATGCTTGCCTGTTTAGTGTGCGTTTACTACAAGATTTAAATTTTGTCTCATTAAGTTCTAAAATATGATGAGCTTTCTTATTGTAACATTTTAAACAGTACCCCACGACAGATGAAGCTACTTTAGACAGTCTGAAACCTGGTTGCACTAATTGGTCCCTATTTCTACTCGTAGTACCATGATTACGTCTGTCGCCTCTTTTACTAAAAAGATGTAAATTCTTTCTGACATACATGATGTTTTCGTAAATGTATTGACAATTATCAAAAATTAATATTGTTAAACAGTATCCTTAGAGAATCGCGCCGGCGGAAATTTTATATTGCTTTGATGGCTCTTTTCTGCAGAATAAAAATAGACTCGATGTCTGCAGTCCGTCCCCATAGTAAAATACCGTAAGACATGATACTGTGAAAGTAACTAAAATAGACCAGTCTCGCGGTATCAACATCCGTTAATTGGCGAATTTTCCTAACAGCATATGCTGCTGAACTTATCCATCCTGAATGAGACATTATAATATGAGGGCCCCATTTTAGCCTTGGGTGAAGCGTGATTCCCAGGAAAATCATTTTAACGACAAATTCTAGATTTCCCTACTCAATATTATTTCACAGTCACTGCTTTTGACATTTGGTTTGGCAAATCTTATGCATTTCGTTTTTTTTTTTTTTTCATTTAGAACCAAATAATTCATCGTGAACTAATTTTGGATTTGTATTAGGACGTTATTTATGACATGAACATTGTTCCCCGTCTATTTATCTTAATAATTAGCACAACTTATTATCTTCTTCCACACTTCAGTTGTTTTCGAACATGTTTATTATTTTACGTTGGTAGTAATTTATTTAAGACATCTCTTATCCCACCTTCACAACATCATGAATAAAACATCTTTGCTCTTAAACCATCAACAATACGCCTCATCATTTATTCACAGCTATGGGAGAATTTCCCATCGAATTCCCATAGTCGCGACGCCTCTAAGACATTCCATGGTGTGCTATGGTGTCAAATATTGAGATATTAGGCCCCCACCTGCTGGCTTGACGTTTATGGGGCAGGAAAATTAATGGTGTTTTAAACACGTCTTTAGCTTTATGGGAAGCAAAGACGTGTTTTAAATGTAAATGTTTTCCTGAAAATGTTGGAAAATGGAAAGTTTTTTTACATGGGCTGTGTAAAGTACATAAGTATGGGAAAATGCTTTTGGTATAATGTTCCTCTAGGATACGTTTTATTTCAAATTTTGTATTTGTATTAAAATTAGGTTTTTATCAAAAATAACGTTTCAACGTTCAGTAACGATGACATGTTCATCACATTATTTCAAACTAGCTTCTGCCAACGGCTTCGCCCGCGTGATCCCTAGGGAACATACTCCCGGGATATATGTAGCCAATGTGTTATTCCAGACTATAATCTACCTCTGTGCCAAATTTCATGAAGATCCTTTCAGGCGTTCTGACGAGAAAGAGTAACAAACAGCCATCCATCCTCACAAACTTTCGCATTTATAATTTTAGTAGGATTAGTAGGTAATATTATTAGGATAGGATGTATTTAAAATATACTTGCATAATACTTATACTCGAGGCATCACACTTAACATACTGATGCAATTAAAATAGTGATAAAACGTTACATTGACCTTTTTAATAATTAATTTATTTAAGGTTAACCAAAAGTTTCTGTATAAAGCGTTCCTTATGAAAAGGTAACAAAAACTTCAGACCTACACAATCGCTAATTACATATCGAATATTTTAAGAAACTAATTATAGCAGTTCCTACTACGTACTAAAAACGACGTTTAAGAGAGGACTCGGGTCAGTAACTCTGGAGCCTTTCTCCATACAAACGTATTCAGCTGTTTTTTTCGTAGATAATGATGCTCAATGATTTTTTTCCAAAAAATCTATATCATATTAATACGTGCCTCTATTATTTTCTTTTACCAAAAAAACATAATTACTTAAATAATTATGACAATCCAAAAACCCGAATAAACAGCTCGTTGTTACCGCCATGTTCAGACAACTATCAGACTTTATATATAAGCTATAAGTTTTTAGCAAAATAGAAAATATTAGAAGCATAGATATAGTCTTCCTCTTTTGATATATATTTATTATAGATCAGTCCACTTTTGAAAAATAAAACAGCGGATTACAAAACACCTTTTGGTCAAGGTTTTTATAGGTAAAATCAGCCTGAGCTGCAGTTGTCGCTTTCGCACTTTACTTGATAGGGCGCAACGCGACGGCATCGGCAATAGATTCTTCAAATACCTATTTTTCAAATACCTCGTGACTTAGAGTCCCTCTTAAAGATTAACGTACTTGTATATAAAACGTTATTCAGTCTTTGTCATCTTCTTCTAGAAATTGAACAACAATTTATATGCGTTTAGCCTCAACCCAATCGACACTTTTTGCTTCCAAAATACGAACCAAACAAACCACAAGTCTCCACAAACATATAACAAGACCAATAATAATTACGGTAAGCCCCCTAAGCAAGCATTATCTGCAAAGATATCCTTCAAGCCTAAACAGACAGAGGAGGTAATCAGAGGACGGCTTCGTACGTAAGCAGAGCATTAAGGAAAAATATTGTTTCCGAGGAAGCTATATCGATTACGACTTTCCGTTTAAGAGGAAACAATAATAATAAAACCATTTAATGGTAGTTAGTGTCTTTTGTGAGTGCAATAGATTTTAGTTCTTCTTTTATAGCTATTCAGCTGATGCCCGAAGCTTTGCTTGCGTTAATATTGATGTTCCTATCTATTTCTGTCCCATCGTCATTATCATCATATCAGCCGAAAGGCATAGGACTCCCCGAAGTGTCGCCACCACAACCGTTCCTGTGCGTCTCGCATCCATCGCCTACCCGCGACCCTCACCAGATCATCGGTCCACCTTGTGGGAGACCTTCCAACGCTGCGTCATCTGGCACGCGGTCGCCACTCCAAAACTGTTCAGCCCCATTGACCATCCGTTCTGCGAGCACAAGTTTCTGTACCAAAATTTAACAAAATCGTATCAGCAATTAGGGTAGGAATTATAAAGCCTAGCCGGCTTTTTTCTTTCTTTAAGTGACGTTACATTAATTAACCCCTTGCAAACATAAATGTACGAACAACTTGACCCTTTCCCACCTAATAGTATAAGGTCAACAATTAGCGTGCAGATGGAAAAAGTGACTTTGTTTAAAATATACAAAGACACTTCAGAAGCCAATGTTTTAGAATAATATTAATATTGTTGGTGGAAATGTCTTTGATTTTTTTTTTAAATTATTACTTATCTAATTTATGTGAAAGTTAAGTAAAATCAACTAACCAGTTATCAATATTATGCAGCATTTTACTGCATGCACACCACTGTGATATTAATAGTTTTAAACAAAGACGTACCTAATTATTTCTAATTAGTTCCACTATTTATGACCTCGCACATAGATCTTTGACTTAAGCTCATCATCATCTGCCTAGCTTTTTCCCAACTATATTAGATTTGGCTTCTATTCAAATCGGATTCAGCTGATTACCGGTGTTTTACGTGGAGCGGCTGCCTACCAGACCTCAACAACCCATTTACTGGGTAACACGGTACTCCTAGGTAAGACTGTTGTCAGATTTTTGGCATCTGAGTATCCGTAACCACTACCAAAGATCTACAAATGACAGCCGAGACCAATGGCTTAACGTGCTTTCCGAGGCACATAGGAGCCTTGGTATGTAAAGATGGTCACCTCTACCTAACAGCCAACCTCTGCAATCGTTTCTTAAGATTGATCCGTGCGACTGTTATTATTTAGCCACGAGCTCCTCTAAACTTGCTTGAGCTCATCATGCAGAAAAAAATTCAATCCAACTTCGGAATGAACTCTAAACTGGTAATGTTCCAGAGGTTATATTTTCCTGTAACTATAAAGCAAAAGATGATGATTACAGTGAAACAGGCCACAAATCACAGACTTCCTAATCCAAACTAACTCGTGCACTCGTGTGATGCTCTGTCAATCTATTAGCATCATTGTTGCCTCTGACAATGGACTGCAAACACGCTGAAGTTGCCAACTAAGTGTAATGACAATGGTCACCTAGTTTAGAGAGCGAGTTGCAATGGGGATTTGCTGTAATAACAGGAATGGTGGCGGTGGAAATGGGTTGCATTTTTAACATAAGTTTTACACAGGGACTTTTGAACTATCAATCAGTTAGTGCCAGTTTTGCATTATGGGTTGTGACCAATGGTAAAAATATATATTGAGCTAAAAACGTACATTAACGAAATTTTGGTGCCCATCATTTTTAACCAACAAGTTACAACAGATAAAAAAACTCACCGAAGGCTGATCGATGAGTTATTGACATCTACTTCCACGCATTACTTATCCTCGACAACAAAGTTTTAGTTAGCAAAGCTCGCTGCTGAGTACCATTCAGCAGCTGGGTTTGCCAACTAAAACTTTTTAATTTGACGGAAAGAAAAAGATAGACCTGGAAGTAAAATCAGATATTTATCATGAACACAAGCTGTTAGCCATGAAAACATACATACTTTTATGTACCTAACAGTGCACACGACTACACCAAGACTCAGCTATCAGCTCATCATTCGCCAAACTCCATTACTTGCAACACAAAACTTCACCCGCTAATACATATCATACTGGCCGCACACAATATACAGAATATAAGATAAATGCTAGAAGTGGCTTGCACTTTAGACCAAGGAGTTGCAAAACGCAGAGTACGGAACTGACGCGCCCGGCAGTATCGCTATTAACAAAGGTAATATTCATACTCAATTTGCGTTGGTGACCAACAAGAAACAGTAGTAATTTGCGCTCGTCTGGTGGTAAGCGATGATGTGGTTTACGATGGAGCATGTTTGCTTAGAAGTATCTGGACTATTCACTCTTGTGAATCCTCGTTGAAAAAGAAGATTTTGTTGCGGGGTCCAAGACATTTGAATCGTTTCTCCGGGAGTCATTCCTAGACTTGACTGGTCGCTACGAGCAGTTCTATACAAGCCAGCCGCACGTTTGAGATGTCTGGAGACGCTTCTCGGCGCGGGCCAGCTAGCTAGAGTGTTTTCAGGATTTAGACAGGAAGAAAAATGTGCACCGTGGTAAAAAAACCACTACTAGCAAATAAATTTATAGATATTTTTAATTTTTTGCAGTTCTATGCGAGCCAGCCGCACGTTTAAGGTATCTGGAGACGCGTGTCGGCGCGGGCCAGCTAGTTAGATAATTTTTGGGATTTAGACAGGAAGAAAAATGTGCACCGTGGTCAAAAAACCACTACTAGTAAATAAATTTATAGACTTTTTTTAATTTTTTGCTGGATCGCTACTGTTAATTCTGGCTTTCAAAGTTTTAGTTGTTGAGAACAGTGTGGCGAGCCCATAACTGAAAGACCATCCACAGCGCGGAGGCTCTAAACATGTGACATTCTGTAAGAGGTTGCGTGGCAAGGTGATTACAATCAAGTCAATACGTCAAAAATGTATGGGATGGACAAACACTGTCGAAATGTCACTAGACCAAATCAATATATTTCGGCAATCGCATTCGCTGATAGGATGGCATTTTGTCTAGCTAGAGTCTCAGTTTGCAAGGAGGTTCGACAGTGCCGTCTCTAGTTGCTGCCGAGCATTCTCGTAGCTCTGTGGTTAGAAACTACTTCATTGTGAGAAGCGCGCAAAATATCTTTAAACGGAGTCTTCGACCGGATGCGTGGCTTGATTGCGCGGTCGTCAGGGGTGGCTCGAGTGCTCGTTGATTTGTGGCGCAGGTTTTTATAAAAGTGATCGTTATGTGTGAAGTGCTTGCTGAACGTATATCTGTGATTGTGCAGTTTAGATAGATTGTGGATGTTCGACGGCAGGGATATCTGAAGTGGTTATGTTGTTCCGTGCCTGGAGCACATAATTTTAACGGTTAAATTGCCTTCTCTGTAGAAGGTACCTCATCTGCCTAGCCTTTTCCCAACTATATTGGGGTCGGCTTCCAGTCAAACCAGACCTAGCTGAATACCAGTGTTTTACGTGGAGCGGCTGCCTACCAGACCTCCACAACCCATTAATTGGGTAACACGGTACTTCTTGGCAAGACTAGAGTCAGATTTACTGGCTTCTGACAATCCGTAACGACTGCCAAAGAGCTACAAATGACATTATCGTCCTTTCCGAGGCAAGGAGGAAACTCGATATGTTAAAATGGTCACCCATCCACAGACCAACCTCGGCAAGCGTTGCTTAACTTTAAAGACCGACCCGTGCAGCTGCTATTATTTAGACACGAGTTATCTGTAGAAGGTAACAAAATAAATAAATAAAAATTTAAAAAACCCTCGACAAAAAAACCGTTAAAAATTTAAAAATAATTTCAATTGATCCTTTTAATTCGGGGGTTTTTTAAATTTTAAATTTAATTTTTATTTTATGCTTTTTAAACTTAATTTTCATTTCGTTAGTAAATATTCCTCATTCCTATAGTCAAGCGCTTTCATTTGATACCCATATTGAGGGAGCTGTGAAAAAAAAAAAAACGAAATTCGCCATTTTGTGGTGGCGGCCATCTTGGATTTGTAATTTTTCATAATGTATAGTATTGTACTAGTCAAACCCTTTCATTTGATACCCATATTGAGAGAGTTGTGAAGAAATTTATCATCCGCCATTTTGTGGTGGCGGCCATCGTAGTCGGATTTTCATCGAACATAGCTAAGAACACTCCCGACTAATTAACCTTTCAAACAAACAAATCAAAATCAAAATCGGTTCATCCGTTCGGGAGCTACGATGCCACAGACACACACACACACACACACACACACACACACACACACACACCCACACACAGACACGTCAAACTTATAACACTCCGTCGTTTTTGCGTCGGGGGTTAAAATCATAAAAAATTAATAAATAATCTCTGAAGGTACAGATTCGATTACGAAAGTTTGTCTACTCAGATTGATACAGACTTCTCCCAACTATTTGGGGTAGGCTTCTTGTCTAACCGGGTGCAGATGAGTACCATTTTTTACATGGAACCATTGCTTATGTGACCTCAGCAATTCAGAATCTCTCAAAATCAAAATCTTTCAAAGGCGTTTCGTGTTACCCTGTTGGTAACACGAAACGCCTTTGAAAGATTTTTATAATTTAACTAGCTTTTTCCCGCGACTTCAATTGCGCATATCCCGTTTTTTCCCGTTCCCGTAACAATTTCGAGAAATCCTCTCTTAGTGCCTCCTCTTTTGGAGTGTAGGAAAGCTACGTGTCAAATTTCAGCTTTCTACGATCAGTAGTTTTGGCAGTGCGTTGCCTGTCAGTCACTCAGTAACGGAAGAATGTTTTTTCCGTTCCCGTGGGAAGTTCGGGAAACCCACTCTTAGTGTTCTCTTACACTCCCCAAGGTACCTACTTGCCAAATTTCGGCTCTCTACTTCCAATAATTTCAGCGGTGTGTTGTCTGTCAGTCCCTCAATCAGTCAGTTACGGAAGAAATTTATATATTGAGATAAAAATCTAACCCAAAAATATTAAAAAACACACGATCGTATATAACCACGTATCTATTTACAACAAAAAATAATCTTCAAAGACAACATTTCACAAGCCCCAAAATATTACGCGAACCGTCCAAAATTCCACATTTGACCAGCCCTGTGGTCCGCGTTCCGCATTCGACGCCATTGTTCAAATACCTTTTCAGCCACTGAAAGAACCTTTATCTGGCGTCTTCTGAAAATACTCTCTCTTCTGCAAGCGACACAGTTTCAGCCTGAAGAGATGCTTTGTTGATTGGTTTAATGCGCTTGCGAGTTTAATTATTATACTCGCTCATTGTTTTGTTTCGAAGCAATTTCAGTGAGAGAAAAGTTTTAAATCACAGTTGTAATAATAGAATTGATTTTTGGTTGAGTAACTGCAGATTGGGTTGGAGTCTGATACAATATGAAATAAAGCTGTTATACAACATTGCTTATTTTATGGGAGAACGGCGGAAAAATGTAATCTCAGGAAGAACAGATACAAAATTATCAAATTAAAATTATATTTCGAAAATTCTTTCACTTATAAAAATGTATACTATTGGACAAACCTGTAGGACAAATAAACAAAATGGTTAAAAAAAAACAACTAAATCATTCTGTTTTTATAGCATAGGCCACTGTTTATCCCAGAAAATGCACGGTGCTACTGGAGTAGACCACGGGAGCCAAGCTGTGGGAAAAATCTATATAATTGAAACTGAAATTCATAAGACTTTTACACTGGTAACTACCGCTTGGTAAGTAGATCATACATACTCTTTGTTTTTCTAGAGAAAATATTAGAAGTAAACTTTTTTATTTATCACAGGGCCATTTACATAAGCACCTAGGTATTACGAGAAATTGCCCAGAAAACGCGCGCTATTTCGTTACGGAAAAGTACGGACGCAATCATTTATGTAAGGTGCTGAAATGAACCGAAAACTGGTTTATTTTTAGTGGAAAAGTTTACAGCACTGCCTTAATTTAGAACAAAAAAAAACTGTACAGCCAGTTAATAAGAAATTTAGCATAAAACATAACAATAATAATTATTATAATCGCCACGTACACCTAATAAATAATTCCCTTAAAAAACACATCGACCTTCCTAATTAAAGCTCATTTAAATAAATAAGCAATAAAGCCCGCCATTTTGTGTGGGCGCCATCTTGGAAAGCAATGTGACATTCCTGGTTATACGAGGGTCGAATTTTATGTGCAATCCCACCAATTTAAGATAATGTTGTATTAAATTAAAAGATATAAAGTATTCTGTGAATTCGTTTGGTACATTGTTTTATTTTGTGTTAATATTAGTATTAGCTGAGGGTTTTAGCATAAAATGATAATTTGGATACTGACTACCTAAGTTAGAGTAAATACGAATGTAGATATTTGACAAGCAAAATTTTAGGTAAACTAGAAATCTCGAATAGTTTAAATAAATAGTTACTCTAGTTACGTTAGATCGCTTTATTTATTTTAAAATAACAATTGCGATCAAATTTAGCATTCTATGATTATGCTATTATTAAAATTTATAAATATTATGTAGGTATTAGAAAAACAACCCACAAGAAATACAAGAGTTAAGTAAGTAGCTTTTTTAATAAAAGTCTATTCATACCGAGTTAATTAAAACACACAGCTTAAGACATAAAATCTTCTACGTGTTTGTTCTCAAAACATTAATTAATTTTAACTATTTGCTTTTAAGTTAAATCCTTTTACGCTCAACACGCTTATTTCGTGCGAATCAAAGGATGATTATAATTTTAAATGAACTAAGTCACAATGTGAAGCCATGCGATTTATTAAGGTACAGAAGCGTTGTTCTTTCACTTATCTACCTACATTGATTAAACACCAAACACAAATAATTAATGATTAAACGAACTTACCTGTAAGCGAAGTTCTATCATAATTATACGAAGCGCTTCGTCCGAAGAGATTAGTACGAATTATTACACATGTAGTAACACATAAGTGACACCACTCAGACACTATAGTTGAGAGTTTTCTTTTTTTTTTTTTTTTCAACTGTGGGTACCTCGATTTCTCCTTATTAGTCGACTTGGAATCTCTCGTCATTAAGTTTAAAGTTTAGAGGAATCAGCGTTGCTTAATATTTTCAGAAAAAATGTAAGGGAATAGCGGAAGCGTGGGAGGGCGGGAGTACTAATCTCTTCGGACGAAGCGCTTCGTATAATTATGATAGAACTTCGCTTACAGGTAAGTTCGTTTAATCATTAATTATACTAACGCTTCGTCCTCGAGATTAGTACGAATTATTACACATGTAGACTTTGAGAGTTATTTCTGGAAATATTAACAACGCAGTGTTTTAACTTCAGACTCCTTTATTATTTAATATAAAAATGTTTTCAAATGAAATGAATGCGTCAGATCATAAATCATAAACATTTCCATAAGAAATAAACAATCGTACAAATTAAATACTTATTTCTTGTTTTATGCATGAGTACAATTTATTACACAAATGTTGCAACAACGACAACTGTGAGAAAAGAAGATTATTTTCATTCTTACTAATTAATTATCGACCTAGCTAGAGAATCCTCATCATAATCGATGATGGTGCGGTTGTAATACCTAGCGTAAGTTTCAGAACTACCGTTCCAGCCTGCAGTTCTGCGAATTTCGTCTATGCTAACTCCGCAGGCATACGCGCGACGTGGCCGCGTGACGTGTGCTGTGCGCCGAGAACAGGGACACGTCTAACCCACTATCGAATAATGTGCACTTAATCCAGCAGCTAAGTGTTTGCGTACTTACAGAGATGTGCGGTTTTTTTTTTTTATTTATAAAAAGTATGCCAGATTTGCGCAGGTTTTTGGTTTTTTCTATGTAAAATACTAGTGTATTAGCGGGGCGAATTTCTACACTCTCGTTAAAAAAGGGCAAAGTTAAAAGGGGTTGTTTAGACCTCTCTCTAGAAGTTTTTATCAAATCAGGAATTGTAATGACAATTTTAGGTATATAATAATTTTAGGTATATATAAAAATATACCTATCTATATTTTCTATTCTAATATTCGAAAGTGTTTGGACCCTATGAGCCATGGTAAGGGCCAGTAGGTAACCTTACATATTTCTTTGAAATTTCATCTAGTGAAAGTTGGTCATTGGGATATTGAGACCGCAAATAATTTAGCACATAATTTGTTTCCCACGTTACGTTATATTTTGGCCTAGGCGGGCGTAAGCGAAAACACCTTTAAAAAATCTGAGAATTCGATCATCTTTAGAAATATGTGGTCCCAAAATCACTGACAAAGCTGATCGATAAGAATTTAGAGTCCCGTATTTACCACCATTGCTAAAAAATTGCGTCAGAAAATAAATTACTGATGGAACTGAGGCCTCGTAAGTGTTAACACCGAATTCTTTGCAAAAAATCTATCATTTTTTTTTTTTTTTTTTTTAGACATACGTCATATTGTTTTATCGAGCTATCTGACAAAGAAGCTATCATGATATCTATTGACGAAGGCGGCAGGCATCTTCGTGAAAACGCCTCTCGGATAACACCCCAGCAACCGGGGTATGAGATATCAAATTGTTTTCGTTAGGGGTAAATATAATTGGATCCGATATAAGCTGAGACCTATATAGAGGATATTATGGTTGCATGGGCCATAAAGGAGCAACGAAAATTCCCTGAGCTTTATCGCTGATAATTTTCTTAAGACTTTTTAAAATTTCCGATAAGGGGGGAAACGCATAGAAATAAGAAGGGCCCCAGTGGATTGTGAAAGAATTAATGGCATAAGCGTCTGAGTCTTCATGCCCGGAAACGTATTTTGCACTTTTTTGGTGATACGACTGGCAAACAATATCTGGTATATCGGGTAATCCAAACCTACACTTGAGTGTTGAGGGCCCGCTCTGACAACTCCCATTCTACGTCTGGATGATTACGACGTGACTCGGCGTCTGCAATGGTGTTATCACAAGATCGTATATAAGAAACAAAAATATACAGTTTGCGTTCTTCTCACCAATCCGAAATCTCCCTTGCCATACTTGTTTGGGGGTATTGAACCCCGCCCATCCGGATGATAATGCTAAAGCAGTCGAATTATCAATTCGAAGTAATACTTGACAATCATATAAATCCTTGGCAAACATTTTTAAGGGCAATGAATGCAGCTAATAGCTCTAAATAATTAATATGTTTGGCTCGCTCGCTGGTCGACCACTGTCCATTTGTCTTTTCACTACCACAGGAGGCGCCCCATCCCGTTGTTGAGGCGTCAGTAAATATTTCGATGTTATAGTGGTCATCCCTAGTAGGGTGCTTTGATCTATCAATAATTTTTAACCACCAATTAAAGTCAGTCTAACGATTCTGGGAGAATCATTTGTTTACTATAATCTTCATCACGGATTTGATTCAAGAATTTGCATCGTTCAAATAGTTTGGTGTGTGCCCAGCCGTATTCAACAGCTGGGCAGGCTGACACTAAAATATCTACTAGTTGTATGAAGGTTCTAATTTTGCAACTTTTGATGTTGATAAATTTATGAATTTCGTTTTTCATGCGCGCTTTTTATCAGTCGGTAAACTAATTTCTAATTTAGTCGAGTTTGTAAAAACTCCTAAGAATTTACACATAGTAGAAGGAAACAGATTGCTTTTATTATAATAATTAATAATAAAGCCTAAGGCGCAAAGCAGTTTCTTTGTGTTTGCAACATTAATCTCGCAATAGTCGTATGTAGGTATCGCCTAGTAACAATCAATCATCTAACTAGAGGGTAGATAAAAAACCCGCTGACCGCAACAATTTTACATCAGGTTTCATTAACTTTGTAAACAAGTATGCAGCTGTACTTACCCGAATGGCAAGACATTGAATTCGTGTAATTGGTTATTGAATAAAAATTTAAGATATTTACGAGAATGTTCGTGCATTTTAATAGAAAAATAAGCGTCTTTAAAGTAAGGTCGCTATATAGCAGTCCTTAGTTACAAGTTTTATAGCGGTGCTTAGATCTTGTTATTTAAAATGAAGTGTATTAATGAATTTATTTAATTGTTTGAGGTTTAATGTGAACCTCATTTTCCATTTAATTTAGGAGTGAGAAACACGCTAGATATGAATTGACCTGAGCATGGGTCACATTTTGAAATGGCGCCGATATTTAAAAGGCTATTAATAGTTTCGGCAAAACAAATAAATTCTGAAGTCTAATAACTTTGCTCGTTAGGTATTACGTTTTGTATTACCTGAGAGGAAAAGATAAGTTTGCATCCGTCAATCCACGACAATCGATTGATCGATCGATCACGTTATAAGCGACCATTGTTTACTAAAGTATGACAAGCGCTCGGCGTACTTAACTGGGTCTAGTAGCGGCGCTGCGGCTGGCGCTGCGGCGGCAACCTCCTCGAAGAGCTGGCGGGCGCGGCGGGGTTGGCGGGCGCGGCACTGCAGGCTCGCGGCTCCTCGGCGCGGCTGCCAGCGGCCTGCGCGCTGGAGCAGGAGCTCGTCGGTTTAAATGCCTCTGCGGCATTGGGTTGCTTGGTCGTTTTGTTGGGTGTCTATTGACGGTATCAGGCTTCAGTTCTGTGCCGGATTTGGTAACAGCCTTAGCTGATTTGATTGTGTCTGATAAATTGTCGCCAAATTGAAATTAATCAATCTTAGTACTAAGTACTTAAGCCTCCTTCATGTCCCTTTTTAGTGCAGACAAAATAAAGTTTCTGTGGATAACCGAATCGTAGTGTTAGATATCACAAAGGATTCGTGCAGCGTCAATTAGTTCAGTGAGTAACTCTGCTTTTTGCAACGAGTTGACTGGCCTGCCCCAAGCAGATTACGCTCGAAATCTGATTTTGCTTGACAACTATGGCCTTATCGCGCTTTGCTGCGGCTTCGGGTATCGCTGCTTTCAGTTCCGCGTTCAGGGCCGGGGCAGCGGGCAGTTGCTGGTACCAAATATTTTGTAATTATTGTTTTCCTGCAATCATTGTCAAGATCCTCGGTGGCAATGTATTCGAAGCGTTTGCTTAAATTAAGTCTTAATGTAAGTCTGGACCGTACTTAACTGATGTCGGCGGGACTTCTCCCAGGATCACCATCGTATCCTGGTCTAGGTCCACGTTAATAATGTCACTTGGTACCTCATGCGAGGTATTAGGTTTGCCCGGTACAGGGTCGCTTGGTATGACCGGATTCATTGCTGGTACGATGTGATCAGAATAGAATACTCTTTATTATGGACACCATATAAGTCAGCTACAATAACAGGCTCGGCCAGGTCGACAGGAACAACGGTCATTGTCTCGTCGGGTTCATAACTGACCTCCCGAGAGTCTTGTAACCAATCTTCAGGCTCAATACCAGTGTATTCTTAAAAGAAACACAGTAATTGAAAATAGGCTATTGTACCTAACTCATAAGTTAGAAACCTACAATTTTATAAATAATTACTTGTAGGTAGGTAGGAAATAAAGTAGAAAAATATCTACCGACTTATTTATTTTACCGATGGGTAAAACGGATTAGAATAGATGTTGTATTCTTTTTCCTAAAATTTGCGAACGAACATTGGTAACTAGGTACACATGACGTAACGGGTGTTTTATAGTAGTAGTCCTTGCGTCGAGACAGCCCACAGGCAGCCCGGAGTGCAAGGCTTGTTTAAACGTAAATACGTTTAGCCATAAACCCGTGAAATAAAACTGTTTTATTGAGTATTGGTAGTAAAGTTAGTGCGTCGGAAAACCCATAGGTAGCCCGGAGTGCAAAACTTAAGTTTTAACGTAAATACGTTATTTTAATACTCAGTAGCAACACACACACAATCACTAGGTAACATATCTGTTTGTTCATACGAAGTATGCGCGATCGAAGGAGTTGCGTCTTGCGAAAGTGAATACAAACGCCGTAATCTGCGTTCGTATTTTTGAAATTTCTTCGTTAGGTGTTCGTAAATCGTAATCCACATTACTCGTTCTCTTCGACATTATATTAACGGTACAGTAACAATAAAATGTTGAACGTGTTGAGCGGTTGAACACTAAAATGTGAATGACGAGAGATTCCAAGTCGACTAATAAGGAGAAATCGAGGTACCCACAGTTGAAAAAAAAAAAAAAAAAGAAAACTCTCAACTATAGTGTCTGAGTGGTGTCACTTATGTGTTACTACATGTGTAATAATTCGTACTAATCTCGAGGACGAAGCGTTAGTATAATTCTTATTGTGACTTTGGATTAGAACAACTGCTGTCCGTCCGTCCGCTTAGTAATAGGTAGCCTACGGAAACCTATTACTAAGCCTGCTGTCCATCCGTCCATCTGTCTGTCTGAACCATAACAGGTAGACAGTTGTAATTTTCACAGAGTGTGTATTTCCACTGCCGCTATCATCATCATCATAACAGTCAAAAGACATCCACTGCTGGACATAGGCCTCCCCCAAAGGAGCGGGGGGGTTTGCCATAATCGCCACGCTTGCAGGCGGTTTGGCGATCGCAGTGTATGGTGTTGCGTTGTACAGAGACACTGCTGCCCATTCACCTATATATAGGTATTCTCACCAGAGAATTGCCGCTATATCAACAAATAATGCTCAATCAAATGCTCAATCATTTTAACACCAATAAAATCTTACACGAACAACAGTATGGTTTTACCAAAGGTCGTTGTACGACTGACGCTGGAGTTACGTTATTAAAACACATATATACAGAGTGGGAAGAGGCGCAAGATGCCATAGGAATCTTTTGTGACCTCTACAAGGCATTTGATTGTGTAAATCACGAAACCTTGCTTCTAAAACTAGAACATTACGGACTGGGTAAACTTGCACTCAGTTTAGTGAGGTCTTATTTAAATGACAGACAGCAGCAAGTTCAAATAAATGGTGTCAATTCATGGGGTCTGAAAGTTAAAATGGGGGTACCACAAGGCTCAATATTGGGTCCGTTCCTCTTTCTGGTATACATTAATGATCTTCCTCATCTTTTAAAAAATCAAACTCATATGGTGTTATTTGCAGACGATACGTCCTTAATTTTTAAGATAGATAGGCGTGCCACAAGTCTTGACGATGTAAATAACGCCCTTCAGCAGGTCCAAAATTGGTTTACTGCTAATAATTTAGTTTTAAATGAGAAAAAAACAAAGTGTATCAGATTTGCATTACCGAACGTGAAAAGTATTAATTGTGACATAGTATTGAACCAAGAGAAACTTGAATTCGTCGATGACACAGTTGTCTTGGGGATCACGCTTGACTCAAGGCTACAATGGGGTCCTGATTTAACATCTTTTGCGGGACGGCTAAGTTCAGCAGCATATGCTGTCAGAAAAATCCGTCAATTTACTGACATAGATACCGCGAGGCTGGTCTATTTTAGTTACTTTCATAGTATCATGTCTTACGGTATCTTATTATGGGGACGTGCTGCAGACATCGAGTCTATATTTATTCTGCAGAAAAGAGCTATCAGAGCCATTTACAATCTCCGCCGGCGCGATTCCCTAAGGGAACTGTTTAAGGATATTAACATCATGACGGTACCTTGTCAATACATATATGAAAACATTATGTATGTTCGGAAAAATCTTCATCTTTTTAGTAAAATTAGTGATAGGCATAATTTTAATACTAGAAATCGGAACAAATTAGATCAACCCCGATTCAGATTAGCTAAAGTACACACTTCTTTTATGGGGTACTGTGTTAAATTTTATAATAAAATACCACTTAATATTCTCGAACTGAATGAGAGAAAATTTAAAACATGTTTAAAACGCACATTATGTAGACAAGCATATTATAAATGCCGGTCCTGCTCCACAGCCACAGCAGCATGGGTCCACTTGTAAGGTTTTTGATAATTAGAAGAAATGATTACCCTTTTTTTGTTCTCCTATACAATCATTTATTTATTATTTCTTTGCATTATTGTATTAGCAAAGTATACACAATAAAGCAGCCTTCTTTTTTTTCTTTTCTTAGTTACTTGAAACCATAGTTTTGTATAACGTAGAAGCATATTTTCAATTTTTTGTAAATGTGAGCACTATGGAGCCATTTACATATGTAATTATAGATTTAGTTATTAAATTAGTTTGACATGAACGAGCGTGGTAGTTGAGAGCTCGTCATGCTCACACAAATGTTTTGCTGATGGTGGCGCGTGTTTTGGATCATTTGATTCCCTTCAAAATGGTTGAGTTAGATGGTGCTGATGCACGCGTCATGTTCGTGAACGGGCGCCGTCAGTTGAAACTGGTCATCTCTTACCTGCCACTGGCTTATTTTAATCTGAACCTGCATTTTGAATTGTTTATATATTTTCTTGTTCTTTGCATTGTCCTCACATATAGAAGCAATCAATGTTAATGTTAACAAGATTTTTTGTAATACATCACATGGTTTAAAAGAGTGTCCGTGGAGTTTCTTGCACGTTCTTCTCCATAGAGATCTACGCATTGGAACGTGTAAATAGCTTCATGTTTTTGACTGACCGACTTTGACAATTCAAAAGTGCCTGTAAATGGTTTATTTGAAATATACGATTTGATTTGATTTGAATAATAAATTATTACAAATTAAAGGGATATAATAAATAAAATTAAAAAAAGAACATGTGTCTTCTGAGATTTTTTCGGTTTATGGTACCTTTCGTGTGAGAGTCCGACTCGCACTTGGCCATTTTTTTTTACTCTAACTTTATTTAAAACTAGCTGATCCAAGTGGGCACTGGGTCAGATAGTTGGGCGGTATTTTTGGGTTAGTATAATTGTAGCCTATGACACTCACAAGTTACGTGGCTTTCTATTAGTAAAAGAATTTTCAAAATCGGTTCAGAAGATCCAGAGATTACCCCCTGCAACCTCACAAACTCACAACTTTCACCTCTTTATAATATTAGTACAGAGTGTAGATACCGGAATACCGGATGTACTGTGTAATTGCACCTGAAATGAGCTGAAATTATAGTTTTAGCAATATGCCCAAAAGTTACATAACTAAAGGTAAACTGTGCCAAAAGAAAGATCGCTTTAAACATGGCGACGACGACGCAAGATATTGGAATAGATGGAAGACGTAGCAATTCTGTTGGCAACTGTTGACGAAAATGTCGTATTATCATATTTGTCTAGACAAACGTTTTCATGATTTCGCTACATTTCACACACAAAATATAGGTAAACATCGTAACGACACGGTCCAAAAATAAACCATAAGTAGGCCACTTCCCATTAAAAATAGAACTTCACAATCCGCACTAATTAACCTCTTAGCACCCACACCGATTTATTTATAGAAATATCGACAATTAGCCCAAAAAACAAAGCGATCCGACAAATAAGTTGGTGAAAAGTTGACCCTTATCACACGGTCGCTGTCACCCGCATAATGCTTCGCGTTATCGAATTAATTACGGCAAATAAAGCCGACCATTCGCGCCACGACCGACGCGTGCGACGGAGAAATGCGACACGCCCGAGAGTTACATTATTCATCACGCATTGTGGTATTGACAATTACTTGTATAGAGCAGGGTCCTATTCAGGCTGTATCGGTTTTCAATGCCTGTGAATGGGAACGTGTTCGGGGTTTTGTCTGGTAGGCTTAGGTCGTATGTTTTTATAGTATAGATGGGTTAACTAATGGTTGTATTCTTGAAACGTAAGTTTTTATCGGTTCAGTATCAATAGGTCTTTGTGAGTCACAATGAGTTGGATCGGGGTTCATAACATTACCTTTTTTGTTGGTGAATATCCCTCATAATGCTTGAGAGTTTAATCTTCCACTCGGTTTCAACAGCACTGAAACTACAGGATCTTGTCTTAAATCTTAAAGTATTCTTGAGGCACTCTGGGTAAATTGTCATCACCCAAACGCCAGCTACAAGTCACCTCCATACGTACCTACTCCCATCGGTCTCCTGAAAGCGATTACTTAAAATAAACAAGTGTTTCTACTGAATCTACAAAACCGTACTTAAGCCAAAGTAACTTTTCATGTAACTTTAATGTGGAGGCTTTTTATAGATACAATGTTGCTTGATCGATTAGGTAGGTACACATTTTACCTGATTGATAAGAGAATGTGTCAAAGACATTTTCCTGCTTCTAAAACGTCGCATGTTCCACAGCACCCTTTCAACAAAGACCCTGATTTCGGAGGGACTCATAAATCCTTTTACACCCAGGTAATAAAAGGTGGCAATAATTGGATTGTTTGGAAGCAGACTTATCTGTGAATTTGGATCTATTTGATTACGCCCTTTATGTCCTGAGACCCTAGTTTCAGTGTCCTGAAGACGTTTGTCTGTAATGCCCAAAGGAGATAAAGATGTTTGAGTTACTATGGCACGTTCTACGTTGACGTGCAGATGCCTAAGGGAGGCAAGTGTTTTATGTGGTAAGTACCGTGAGAGTTGTAAAAGGGACGAAACTAATTCAAAAAGTTTAGCTATTCTTTCTATATGACTGTAATTTAGCTAATCTGTCTTCAACTTTTTCAAGAAGGCCCATGGCTTGTCATTATAGATCTTCAGTCGAAAAACGTCCACTATTAAAAAATACCCTCTCACAAGCACAGGCCCGGTCTATGTAGACCGGGCCTGTGCTTCTTTCTTCGAGCAGATTTATGTGAATTTTAGCAGGTCCTCAGTGCATTGCTTGGGAGATCTCCCAACGGTACGCCTTCCGGTACGCGGTCGTCTCTCTAGAGTGCTTCAGCCGTAGCAGTGCGTGTAAAATAAATCTATACTCTAAATTCATATTAAAAAGAGGTAAAGTTTGTGAGGTTGTAGGGGGTAATCTCTGGATCTACAGAACCGATTTTGAATTTTTTTTACCAATAGAAAGCCACGTTATTTATGAGTGTCATAGGCTATATATTAACCTGAAAAATATCACTCAGCGAAGTGGGCACGGGTCAGCTAGTCTACACTAATATTATAAAGAGGAAAGATTTGTTTGTTTGTTTGAAATGAATAGTCTCCGAAACTACTGGACCGATTTGAAAAATTCTTTCAGCAATGGATAGCTACATTATTAGGAAGTAACATAGGGTATATTTTATCCCCGTGCTCCCACGGGAATGGGAACTACGCGGGTGAAACCGCGTGACGTCCACCAGTATAAATAAATTAGGTTTTGCCCGCGACTTCATACGCACCTATCCCATTTTTCCCGTTCCGTAAGAATTTCGGGACGAATTATATATTTAAATCACTCTGTCTATTGATGACAATTTAAAACGCATTAAAATCCGTTGTGTATTTAAAAAGATATAAGCGTACAGACGGAAAAGCGACTCTGTTTTATACTATGTAAAGTGTTATTTTGACAAATCTTCGTATTTTGTAGAAAACTTTATTCTTTTGATGATCGGAAAACCTGTACTGTCACGAGTTTAGTTTCAGTGCATCTGATTTAATTTAATATGACCCTTGCCCATTAATAAGACAGCAACAAATGAACACTACATCACCGGACACAGCACAATCAGTGACACCTAGACATCGAGCAAATTACATGCCGCGATAATACAGCCTGAATTAATGAACAGTAATTAAAATCAACAGGTGGGGAATGATTTGCATTGTGCCGTCAAGTCTTCGTCAGTCAGATGAGCTTTGATTTGGAATGACAAACGTACATAATTAGCAGTCTGACAGCTTCTCTGTTTGCTTAAATCATCTGGTATTTGGTTAATTGGATTATTGCTACAATAGCTGGAATTCTCAGGTGAATTTCATAATTGTGTCTTGTTGGTTTTATGGTCACATAGGCAGTTGCCAAGCGTAATGTTCTGGATTCGAATCAAGAGACGACTCATATTTTTTGCTGTTTCTTTTTTTAAATCTCAGTAACAGCAGGCTGTGATGATTAGGCTATTTAGTCCAGACTCTCCCACCCCATGCCCCATCCACGCTCGCACCGCGGCCCAGGAACGCCAAGGGCATTAGGAGGAACACGGATAGGATTTAGCCAGTAAGAGTCTGATACTCCCTTCTGCTTCACACAGGGCGGGAGGAGTCATTTGATGATTTCCCATCCTGTATCAGGACTATATTGCCTAATCATCCTCAGCCCGACTTCGTCCACCGCCAAGCATAAGCCGCTCTCTTCTAGTACCAATCCCCACATTTCTGTGCCAGTCTAATCCAGATTCTACCCGCGATGGCAACAAGCAACTTCGTTTGCCTAACTCGCGCCGGCGACCGACATAACATAGCGTAGAGGAGACAAGACCTGTGAAGTGTGCGAAAAAGTTTAATATAGGTTACCATGACATCCACTTTTACTTTATTTTCTGTTTTCCTAAAACCTTTTCCAGTTTCCGTTTTCCAGTCTCTTAGATTTTTTTTTTGCAGATCCTTCTCAAAAGTTCACCCTGCATAACATTATACGTTTTTGTAAAATAACACATTTTCTTTCTTTTTTTTTCTTTAACAATAAATGGCCAGCCATTATAATTAATGCCATTTTTTGCCGTCGCCCAGTGAAAATGGAAATTTCTTACGGATTGCTACTAAATTAGCTCCCGGGAAGACCTTGCTGTATTAATTACGAAGCCACTTCAGTAAATTAAGACTTTTTAGTATTCCGTATTAATTGAGAAAGAGATGTAGGTGCCTGTCTATTGTTGTAGTATGGAAATGCCGGGAAAATTGTCTCACAGATATAGTGACTATGTACTAAGCGAGGTTTAATCCTTATATATTAAATTCTTCCGTTACTGAGTGAGTGACTGACAGACAACGCACAACCGAAACCACTGGTCTTAGAAAGCTGAAATTTGTCATGTAGGTCCTTTGGGGAATGTAGGGGAGCACTAAGAGAGGATTTCCCGAAATTCCTACGGGAACGTAAAAAACTAGATATCGCGTACGAAGTCGCGGGCAGTAGCTAGTATTTACTATGGCAATAACATGATATTTATCCGCCTCGTAGCTGTACAGCGCACTTATTATAACGCGCTCATGCTATCATGAATCCGCTGTGAGAGAGAGAGAGGGAGTGCTTCGTGACAAATAGCACTATCCCTTTTTCACAAAAGCTAGTCACACACAAGCGCTACTGCTGAGCGTTGTCCTGGGTTCGAATCCAGGGCCAGACGTAGTATTGTTGGGTGGTCCCTATCCAGTTTTGTGCATGTTTGATGAAAAATACCTTCTTTTACAAATAGGTCGAACAACTTATTTCGGGTGAGACGAACGTGACAAAATTACTTAAATTCGTTTGAAGCTGTTATTGCCTCGTAAATGTAAAGCATTTTAATTTTATTTCTACAAATAAAATTCTCACAAAATCTGAAAATTATAAATAAAGGTACGTAAGCCGATTAGTATGTAAATTCGGTATGAATCGTTTTATAGAGTTTTGTACTTATTTACAACAAAATGTATTTTACAGAAAAAAGGTGTAGACCGTTGTTGTTAATGTAAATATTGATTTTACTATCTATACATACTTATTCTTTCTGTCTTGAAAATTTCAGAGTTTCGTTTTCATGAAAAAAACTTAGTATGAAAGGCTTTGCAGGTTACTTGATGCAGCAGATAATTTAGCAATTTTGAATTATAATAAACAGAGTGTATTGCATACAAAATGCAATGTTTCTGTAGAAACAATGCATTTTTAAAAAAGAGTGTTGGTACTTACTCATCATTAAGAATATTTTTTACTATGGGATTAGTGGGCAGGGGGCACATTGCTCGCAGAAAAGATGGTCGATGGGGCTGAATAGTTCTGGAGTGGCGACCGCGTACCGGAAGACGCAACGTTGGAAGGCCTCCCACAAGATGGACCGATGACCTGGTGAAGGTCGCGGGAAGCCGATGCATGCGAGACGCACAGGACCTGTCGTTGTGGGTACGCTTGGGGGAGGCTGATGTCCAGCAGTGGACATCTTTCGGCTGATATGATGACGATGATGATGGGACTAACCCCCAACCAGCGTTATTTCAGTTTCAGCCAAGAAAAACAGCAGATTTCAGCATTAAACCATCATAAACCAGTTTACAATTACCCATAAACAAAGTAAATACTTAACTAAGTATGTAGTTAAGTGAAGATATTACCTTGCCCGTCGCCATCGGTATATTTGAGTATACCCTGCGAAATTGTCACGTCTATTGCGTGAAAGAAATATATAGTGTAATTAGCGACCTCTCCTTTCGGTCGAGCTGCTTTTGTTATGGAAATTACATTGAGTCCCATGGGGTATAAATAAGACTAGCTTTATCCCCAAGCGAACATTCTGTCAAGTTCTATTTCAGTCACATCTTATTTGGCTTTGCTCCATTCTTATATATTTTTTGGTATTTATTCCACACGTTAAAACGTTGAAACCCATATAATAGACATAGTGCCATATCATAGTGTTAAGCGAGAATTAACTTACGAGTACGATCGATGCCATAAAATTTCCCAGCCACAACAGCAACCATATTCATCTTCGACATAATTATTTTGGCCTTACCCCAATTTAAACTTTTCCAAACTTCTCCATAAGTCGTCACCATTTTTCTAGACATTTCATAACATATTATTTGCGAAAACTGATGACACGCTGTAACGCACTAGAATCATATCACAGATCAATATTTTAGTTCTCGTTTTAAAATTTTCATACCAAAAACGCGCTCCACTTCTCATTCATACCCTAAAGTTTCGGCGTAAGGAACGGGAGCCGACCGGTTGTTAAATAGATGGCGGTCTTAATATATTATATCATACGGGGTCGGCTTAGTTAGCAAGGATCGGGTCCTTCCGGGGTATTATAGGCCTGAAATATGTAGCTTCAAGTTAGGCTCCTGTAATTTTAGATGATTTTAAAAGTGTGGTAAAACAAAAAACTCACGATGCGTGCAGCAGATAAAATATTTTGGCTTCTGCATTATGTGTCACACTTTGTATATTCTTTGCAACATACAGAAACTAAAGAATGGCTATGTGAATGACTTGTCCAATGCATGGCTCCTAATAAAATAAAACTTTTGTGAAAACACAAATATTACACTTAGGCGCCTTCAAATTAGCCGCAAAGCGCCGCGCGAAAGCAGCGCGGCTGCTGCGCTGCTGCAGCGCTGCTATCGCTATCGGTGCGAGCATCATAGTGTTGTTCATTTAGTTTCACGATGGCCTCTGACGACGAAAAACTGCTGTTAGTGTAAGGTATTATGAAAACGAAAAAAAAAAGAAAATTATTTTCTTTTTAATCTAAAAGATTAAAAAAAGAAAATTTTAACCGTAATTTTGTTTATGTCAACGAACTGAATTTCATAAAGAAAAAGGCTACTATTTAAAATTTCAGAATTACTTACGATTATCAAGAAAATAATTCTACGAATTACTTTCCCGTTTGGAACGTTATATTGGAAAACAAAATACATCCTTCAAAAATACTATTTGTGCCAAAAAACTACGTGCGCATCGTCACTAGTCGATCGATGAACTGAAGCGCGGCCGAAGCGCGGGTGTAGCGCTGCAGTCGCGCGTGTTTTATTTATGTGGGTTAACAAACCAGCGCGCCGGCAGCGCTGCAGCCGCGCTGCCACCGCGCGGCACGTAGCGTCAAGTTTGAAGGCGCCCTTAACCATTCTTTGAACTCCTCCAAATATAGCTTATTGCTCAGCGCAAGAATTGAACCTGCGACGCAACACATAGCATCTATCTATTTACTGAGTCACTGTACTAACCGAAACTTCTAATTGAGATTCATGTATAATTGGCTAATAATAACACTTCCTGGAATCTCCCTGCATCAATTAAATGATACGATTACAAATAGCAATATAATTGAACAATTGAATTAATTGAAGACGCAGATTTGTGATGCCGTAGTAATCAATGGGTAGTTGCGGCCGATAGTTAGTGCAAATAAGGGGTAATAATGAAGGGTAATTTGGTATGGCATGTTCGTGTAGGTACACAGTTACGTCCGCATCGGGGGCTGCGTTGATCATTGCTTAAGTGCTTCCGTATCCCTCGGTGCTAGTTTACGAGGGAACACGACTTGGTTTTAGTCAGTAGGAATCTGACAGACCCCTTCGTCTGCCTCAGGACGGAGGACATCCATGAGGATTTCCACGCCGATACGAAAATAAGATATACATGTACAATTGTTCATAATATTACAGAAACAGGAACTGATTGAGATATTCTGGTTGTACTTGATGACTACACAACGTCAACGTCGACGTCGTTTGATGTTTCTTGATCTACGGTCTATTTTAATATGATTAAAAAAAACTAGCCAAGTGCGAGTCGGACTCGCGTGCAAAGGGTTACGAACGAATTTAATTTTTTAACATGTTATTTTAACACTACAGACTTTTAATAGGTTTTCCTGTAATGTTTAGGTAAAGATCTATTATCCCCTTTTTTTTCAAAATTATAGGCTCAGTAGTTTCGGAGATAAGGGTGGGGAATGGTCATTTTTCGTCTAATTTCTTGAATAACTTCTAAACCATTCGTTTTAAAATTATGAAAAAAATATAATTAAAACCCTCACAGTAAGCCCTTTGACTTGATATGTCACACGATATTGTTCAAAAAGCTTTTTTTTTAATTTTCTAGTTTGACCCCCAAAAGTGACCCCCACACTAAAAAAATAATGATTTACGTAACGCATCCGTGTTTAGGTTACAGAAGTCCATATGTGTACCAAATTTCAACAGAATCGGTCCAGTGAATCCGGATAAAACTGGCTGTGACAGACGGACAGACAGACAGACAGACACCCGAGTGATCCTGTAAAAGGGTTCCGTTTTTTTATTCGGAACCCTAAAAAATGATGAAAAATTAGAAAACCCAAATGCTTAACTTGTACTACTTGATTGTGGAAAAATTTTAGGTATACTTCAATTTGTTAGAAGTGTCAAATTGATTTCGCATAGTCGAGTCGCAACAGTCTGCGGGAGCAGATAGATGTCCATTCCTGTATAGGTAGACATAATGATATTTAAAATAAAAAAATAGATAAGTATAATATTTATGTCAAACTTTTTTTTAATGCTTATCGTACATATTTATGTACCTGTTCATATAACTACGAGTATTCAATTGAAACAACCCTTTACAAACCAAACAAGATGGCAACAAAACCCAACAAAATTACCCGCCACCCAAAACAAGACACCTACACATAATACATACGTCATATTCCCTCAATCATCCCATCTCAGAACACTTTTGTTTCACAAATTCACACATCACGGTTTTGACCGTCAATACTGTCCATCCTTGTCACCAACGTAAATAGCCCCCATCACCCCCTCACACCCGTCATCCCCTTCACCGAACGGGTACAGCCGTCAGTTTGACGGAGGTAGGTGTCATCGTTCGATGACGTCACTTTAATAAGGCCTTACCCGATTTGTCGCGATCTGTATGCAGATGTTCGTGTTATTTGTTTCTGTGTTTTGGTGAAATGTGAAGTGAAGCGAAGGAATTAAACTGTACGAGTGAAAAACCACTGAATGCAACTGTGCAGTGATTTAATTACTGTTTGGGATATGAGTCCCAATTTTTTTAAGTGCTTAAACGGACTACTATTACAGCACACTTTCCTTTCCTGTTACAAATTAATTTCATACTATTATTTTTCTATTGATAGGCACGCGTTTGACCACTATCTCACCTGATGGTAGCGATGATGTGGTCGAAGATGGAGTACGCTTGCCTAGAAGTAACCTATTCATTATTGACTGATTAGTCTCCCAGGTTGTAGCTATCAGGAAACACAGATTCCGGCAGGGAATTCCACTGCTTAGCTATACGCACTATGAAAGTGTTCCCAAAACGTTTTATGCGTGTGGGTGGATATCCACCATGTATCGGTGGCGCATCGCCGTTCGTCTTGTGGTCTGATGATGGAACGGGCTTGGCAGAATTAAATTATGCAATTCCGTCACACATTCCCTAAAATACAACCGGTAGAAAACCGACAGGCTGGCAACTCGGCGTCAATGCTCAAGACTTTGGAGCTTCGACTCGACGAGCTTATCAAAACTCAACTGACTCAAGGGCATCAATCTGGTATCTGGCAGATCTATCCCAAAGATGAGAGCAGTACTCCATACACGATCGAACTTGCGCTTGATAGAGTTTGAGCAGCTGTTCCGGCGTGATGTTCCGTCTCACCTTTGCTAGGATCCCCAACTTTTTTGCAGCCACTTGAGCTTTTGCCTCTATGAAAGTAACTATACTTTCAAAGAATTTAGGCGACGCGACGTCTTAGCTTTAAATTCTTAATTTTACGCATGTGCTGAATACCATACCTGCAAGAGAATTGATTGCACTGCAGAGGAGCAATTCCTGTATTTTTGAGAATTTTTTTCATTAGTATTGCAGTCGGAATTTGTCAAAAATATAGGGAAATTATTGTTACTTTATTCAGATTGCGACTGCAATGCCACTTGTTAAAAATAAGATTATTCACCTTAGAAGTAACGAAAAAGAGGTTCCGTTCTGAAGGGCAAGACAAACGACCCCTTTTTAATTTTTCCTTTTAAAATAATCCTTTAAAAACATCGCAACCCAAATCCCGTGGAAATTGCAGGTGTATTTAGGCGCTAACCTCTTTTTATGTAGTCCACTGGCTCAACGTTTATAGAGAAGATAAAATAAATAAATACCTCGATCGCAACGTTTCATCTTTAAACATACAGTTCTCGGAAATAAATTGAAATAATTAAGTTTCTTTTCATTCGTTGTTTCAATATTATGGTCTTCGTTCTATCGCTTGTGACTTTAAAGATTACTCGTGCAGACTGATGAGGTGAATTTGAAGTAGCCTTACTTTAGTTCTGGGAAATTTTCTGATTTCACTAAGATGGATGGATTTAAATACATTTATATTCATAGCCTTTTCCACATTTATAGAAATAACCCACAAATTAATTTCTTTCGCGTATTATACATTTTTATTCAAGTCGTTTAAATGTGACATACGAAATCTTATTTCCACATACTAAAGTCGTAGGATTTGTCTTGTTCTAAAATTGATTCAGTGGACAACAGATGAACATACAACCTTAACAGCAAATCAAATTGACAGATGAAACTATTACATCTGTACCTATCCTAAGTACTTTTTGAGAGATTTTTCTATAAATGAAACAGACACCATCATCCACACACACGGACAGTCATCTATACTATCATCCACATCCACAATGCCTGCCAGGGTTGCGGAATTTATTCGAAAAAGTCACCGCGGCACTGGAACGCAAAGGGCATTAGGAGGAACACGGATGGATTTTAGTCAGTAAGAGTCTGTCACTCTCTTCTGCTCCGCCCAGAGCAGGAGGAGTCACTTGATGATGATCAGGTCACTTGAAAAAACATTCACAGCCCGACCTAGCCTACTATTGAGCTATGAACTCTCTTCTCTTGTGCTAATCCTCACGTTCCTGTATCAGTCACTAGGATTGCAACCTTCTACCCGCGATGGCAACAATGTCGTCTACCCGTCTTGACGACCAACCCTTTGGGCTTCCGTACCCAAAAGGTAACCCACCGGAACCCTATTACTAAGCCTCCGCTGTCCGTCCGTCTGTTCGTCTGTCTGTCAGCAGGCTGTATCGTCCGGGGTTGCGGAATCTGTTCGAAAGAGTCGCCGCGGCCCTGGAACACAAAGGGCATTAGGAGGAGCACGGATGGGTTTTAGTCAGTAAGAGTCTGACACTCCCTTCTGCTTCACCCAGAGCGGGAGGGGTCATTTGATGATTTCCCATCCATAAAAAAAAAAAAAAAAAACAGGCTATATCTTAAGAACCGTAAGAAGTAAACAGTTGAAATTTTCACGGTTTGTACTTTTATTGCCATTATATCAACAACAAATAATACAAATTAAATTAAATTAAAAATCAAAGGGGTTTCATCCAAGAAACATGTTTTTTCCGGTTTATGATACAAAATCCTTTGTTTGGGAGTCTGACTCGCTCTTAGCCGGGTTTTTTCTTCTAGCCTACGAACGCCACTTGATCACCGCCTTACCCCACCTATCATTACCGCACCTTGCTGTGTCCTGCTAACTAATTGCTTAAAATTTTAAACCTAAGAAACAGCGCCTGAACTAATAAGAATAAACCGAACTTACACAATGACATTAAAATTCTGCGTGTCACAGCGAGGTCCTATATAATTAATTATCTTTTTAATGTAGTTACGTTAAAATGTACCAAGTTATTAGACGCGTGATGAAGTACATTTGACTTAAAGAATAGGCTAACAGTATAGGGTGAGGCTATAGTGGCAAGAAAAATGCGAGAAAGAAAAGTAAAAGTGTAGGTGAAAGTAAAGACTCGCGTCCGGCTCTGGTTCAATCTGTGGTCCGGAGCGAGGAGGCATGGGAAGCGGTCACCTCCTTCTGCGAAGCAGTAATGCTAGAGAAGGAGGATGCCGAACGCGTGAGAGAGAGGGAAACCTCACGCCCCAGCCGCCACAACAGGAGAATACGCCCCAGGCGTCGGGAGTCACAGGACGATTCCCGGCCACCGTAGGCGCGGGCCTGCGGACGGCCAGCATTGGGTGGCTCGCCGTCCGATCAGAACCAGGCCCGAGTCGACGGCGCGCTGTGTTCCACGCGCGCCTCAAAGAGCTGTCAGCATAGAAGACGGGGCCCGCTAGGGCCAGAGCCTGCCGGGGTTGCGGAATCTGTTCGAAACAATCACTGCGGCCCTAAAACATAAAGGGCATTAGGAGGAATACGGATGGGTTTAAGTCTGACACTCCCTTCTGCTTCACCCAGAGCGGGAGGAGTCATTTGATGATTTCCCATATTTAAAAAAAAATGGTGAAAGTAAAGAGGAAGGAAGGAAAAGTGTACCTACACTTGGTAAAGAGGTTAAAGGTGGGTATGGGAATGGTGCGGTGATGATAGGTAGAGCGGTGACCCACTGGCGGCCGCGAACTGGAAGAAGTGTCGGTCGTCACAAGAACATGGGGTTGGCACTTCACATGAAAAGACAACCTTATGCTCATCAGTGAACGAAGTCGGCGCTGTGGTTGATAAAAATGAAAAATGGGTAGAAGGAACTTTTTAAGTGTAGAACTTCTCCTTTACAAGCATCTGAATGAGATCATCAACTATGTGATTTTTGAATATTGTTGAACTGTGATATATAGTAAGTAGATAGAAGAAACCAGGAACACTATCTCCTCAAATATCTCCAGTCGAATGCGAATGCCAGAAGTCATCAGTACGTGACTCATGGGTAAGTATCCCGGTTCGTGCATTCACAAAGACTTCTCAACATCTATTGGCATTAGTGCATTTGTAAGGCGGATGCAATGACGAATGATGATAGCGGCTGTTGCAATGTTTAAATACTACCCGTATAACCCCCCCCCCCCCTACAGACCCCTTAACATTTTTCTTTCTTTCTTTCTTACAGCGCAATCATCAATATTGCGCAATATTACTGTAGATGTATGGGCCGCCTTAGAGTTCGTTATTCCGCTAATCGCTCTCTCCATACTATACCCGCTACCTCTTCGAAATTAGGGTGTTGTAATTGACTTACCCGGACACACGAACCCCGTGTGGTTTCACTTACGTTCCAAATAGAATTTTATGTTTAATTGGACCTACTTGATGATGATATATGTACGAATGTAGCACCTAATTTATGTAAGACTAGCTTTTACCGACGACTTTGTACGCGCATATACCGTTTTTTCCTGTTCCCGTATAACCTTCTTAATGAATGCGGTTATGATTATACATACAATAAAAAATCCATATCCGACTGGTTCCAGAGATTAGCGTGTTCAAACAAACAAACTCTTCAGCTTTATTATATTAGTATAGATTGTATAGATTACGTTATGTGGGTATTATAATGTATGCAAGATACATGCGCAAACGTTTTCTTATGTTAAGCTGCGCGCGTTATCTTTGAATGGGTGACCAATACTGACCGACTAAACTACTGCTTTCATTGTTCCTCCTCTGCCGACATTGCAAGTTTTCATTGGGTACGAGTATCTTTAGAAGTTATGAAGATAGTTTGAATGTCGAAGTTCAACAGTCTAACGACGAGTTTGATCTTCGGATCTCTGAACTGTCCACTAGTTTGCAGAGGTCAAATGTCAGACGGTCTGTGTAAGTTGACACTAGTATTGTGAGGAATAGGTTCTGGGCTAACTCGTTATTTCATATTGTATTTTGTAAGGTTTATGACTTCAAGTAAATTATTAAAACATTTTACAAAACTAAATAATATCGTTATGAGGAATCGATTATGACGACACTCGGCGAGCATTCTAGTCTCGACAGCCGTACGGTTTGTACGTGGGTTGACGTTAGGATTTGAATGTTGTATATTGTATGTCGTGTGCAAGAGAAATGTTACAAAATATATATAGTTGAGCTGTGATCGGAGTTTTAGTACAATTTTTATCGATTTACAAGTGTGTGAGTTTAGCGAATTTACACTATGTAGTATGAACAGCGATGTCGTGTATCTTTTTAAAATCAATCAATCAATCCTAATATATGACATTCTTCCGTTACTGATTGAGTGACCGAGTGACCGAAAGACAACGCACAGCCGAAACCACTGCTCGTAGAAAGCTAAAATTTGGTATGTAGGTTCCTTGGGAAGTGTAGGGGAGCACTAAGCGATGATTTCTCGAAATTCCTACGGGAACAGGTAAAAACGGGATATAGGCGTACCTACAAAGTCGTAGGCAAAAACCAGTATTTTTATAATCACATAGGTACCTTAGGCAATCAAATTGGTCATTGCAATTTTTAGTTTTTATGTTGAGAAGAATAAATACACGGAAATACGAAGCAATTGATTGTGAGTAGCAACACTGATTCAAAATTTTAAATTTACGAAATGAACTGTAAAAAAAATAAAGCAGCAGAGCTATAGCAAATTGAATAAAAGACAGCAAAAAATGGCTCGTTCGCGACGCCCTGGGCGACAAAGTGAACCAATTAGCGACTGGCCCGTTGTGTCGTCCGTCTGTTCGTGTGCTTGTACCCATGATGCCATCTGCCCGTTGGCGCTCTGGTAAATGCAAGTATGCATTTTGCTAGGCTGCGGCACGGATTTTAAAAATAACAATCATTATCATCTGCCTAGGCTTTTCTCGACTAAATTGGGGCTCGGCTATATTTTATAAAAATAAGAATACGATACGTACTAGAGACGTAAAACAGTCTAGTTATTTCAAATTGAACTATGACTTGGTTGGGACGAGGTTCGTTTTAGGAAATCAGACATTTGGCAATACGTGCTTGTTTTAGTGACCTAATCCTAAAATATAAAATTCTTCCGTTACTGACTGACAGACAACGCACAACTGAAACTACTGGTCGGAAAAAAATTAGCATGTAGGTTCCTTGAGTAGTGTAGGGGAGCACTAAGAGAGGATTTCCCGAAATTCCCACGGGAACGGGAAAAAACGAAGTCGCGGGTAAAAGTAAGTTAAGAATATACCTTGTTTCCAAGTAATAACCGAGTCAGTAGGTAACTAAAGAAAAGCATAAATACTTCAAGTGTAAGCTTTCGCCTTGCTGTGAAATTTTAAATGAGAGTTCAACAGGTGGGCGACAGGTGGTTCCAAATGTCGGCTTAGGGAGCTTATCCACCAGGGTTGCGGAATTTGTTCGAAAGAGTCACCGCGGCCCTGCAATGTAAAGGACCCTAGGAACATGTATGGGTTTTAGTCAGTAAAAGTCTGACACTTCCTTCTGCTCCGCCCAGAGCGGGAGGAGTCATTTGATGATTCCCCATCCTTAAAAAGGGTGCTTATCCACGAAAGACGTACAAGTTAGCGAGACAGTACGTGAGGAAAAAAACTGCACAGCTTAACATAGTTCGCTACGCATCCTCGCACAGCTTTGGTGGAGACAGTCACACATTTTCACATTTTCGCCTAGCACCGCCTACCTGCCTTACTGGGTAGAAAGACACCCTTATAAAGGCTTCCGCTGTGTACTTTTATACACAGTGTGTTTTGTTTGTGTTCTTTAAGACACAATGTATACCTTTGTTCTTGAGAAGAAATGAAAGAACAACAACGTGTCGTTGAGTGCGAGGACAATGTTTTGTAGGGCGGATTATGCGCAATTTTTTGTATAGCACTTTGAAATCTTAATCTAGAATGATTTTTTAGTAAACTAAATAAAGGTCGTTGACCGTAAAGTAAGAACAATTGAAAGATTAAAAAAATCATAAAACCCGACTGCAAAAAAAAAAAATATGGGGTATCACTAAAAAGGGAAAAATAAAAAACTTTCTTACAAAAAAATACAACCGACATCCAAATAAAAAAACAACACAAAAAAAAAGAAAATCCTTATCTTTAATTTCGGAAGTCGGACTAAAATACGAAGAAACAAACAAAACACCGACTTCCGAAATTAAAGATAAGGATTTTCTTTTTTTTTTTGTGTTGTTTTTTTATTTGGAAGTCGGTTGTATTTTTTTGTAAGAAAGTTTTTTATTTTTCCCTTTTTAGTGATACCCCACACCTAACAACACCATTAGAAAGTCGTTTACTTGGATAACAAACCAAATACGTCATCTAAGTAAGCGAATTCCAGCTATTTTGATTTAAAAGCCAAATTACTAAACCGATTTTGATGAAATTGAAATGGAACCAATCGAGGAGTATCCTTTCACTAAAACAAGAATTTTTCAAATCAGTTCATAAATGACAGAGATATGAAGTAAAAAACATAAAAAACACAACCTTATTGAGAACCTCCTCCTTTTTTGGAAGTCGCTTAAGAATACCGAAACAAATGTAATCTCCTTTTAATTTCCTTCATTTTGATACCCTACTCGACAAGTTTGGTAAAAAAAAATATTAACAACTTACAATTATTTAGTGCCAAAAATCCGCCATTTTAAGTGTATTTGTTTTTACTTATCTAAGGAAGTTATCCAGCCGTTTGGGAGATACGAGGTAATAAACAAAATTTACAAACATACATGGATAAGCGCGAAAAACATAACCCTTCCTTGACAGTCGGGTAATAATAACTCATAAGATAGATGTGTATAATAACGAGCAAAAAAAATTGAAAATTAAAACTGGTTTATTATAATTTATCAATTATAATATCTTTCGCCTTGCTGTGAAATTTTATAATTGTAATTTTATTGTAATTTTATAATTAAAATTTTATAATTGTAATAACAGCATATTATAATTTATCAATTATAATATACTAACAATATTATAATTTACCAGCTTTTGCCCGCGACTTCGTACGCGTACATCGCGATATTTCCTGTTCCTGTAAGAATTTCGTGAAATCCTCTCTTAGTGCTCACTCCCCAAGAAACTTACATGCCAAATTTTAGCTTTATACGACCAGTGGTAACGGCTGTGAGTTGTTTGTCAGTCACTCAATCACACATTCAGTCAGTAACGCAAGAATTAAATGTATTCGGATAATACTAAACGTTGTAATTTGATTCATAACAGCATACTTTTGTTCAGAGGCTATACGAAAATTGTAAGGGACCTAAAAGTTTTTTCTTTTTCATTCCGAGAATATGTATCACAAGAAAACTCGAATGTTGTGCACTGCACATGAAAATCCTTATTGAATTCCCTCAAGTTGACATGAGACGCAGTGGCCAAAGTTTACAACTTATTATTCAGTTGTCGTATGGTCTCTGATTCTTTTTTGGTTTGACATCAATCCCTGTACTAGGATCCAAAGAGTAAGTTAAACTCTTTGATAGAGCTCTCAAAAGTTAGTTAGTGTTGAGTGTTTTTAATTCACTGCTAATAAGGTTTTTTTCTTATTTGTTACAGGTAAGCTACATCTACAGAAAATGTCTGCAAATTACTCCAGGTATTACTTCCTATCTGTACATGACACAATTACACATCTAATTCCAGAAAGTAAGCCCAATCTATTTGACAATAACTTCAAATCTCCGGGATTTTCTTCTGGGCTCTTGAATAAACTGGTCTACTTCTATTTGACCACCTTTTTCGGTCTATAGCACTTAAAACGCAGGTATTGTAACATGTAAAGGCTTTAGCACAGCGGGATGGAATGACAGAGGATATTGCTACCGGTTAGCGCCCACTAGCTGCTTAGATCCCGCGGTGGGATGCCGCGGCATTACTAGAATGCTAACTATAGCATTCCCGCGGCCTACGAAGACATCCCGCGACGTGCCGTGGCATGCAGCCGCGGGATCCCTTAGCGCGTCAAGAAATCCCTTTTGATGCCACGGAATCAATGTATATCTAACAGTGGCATTTATGTCGTATTCCTTCTAGATAAGTTTGAATGACCTTTGGTTTTTAAATCCTTCGCCTTCCCGTCCCAGTATGCGTAGGCCATTAATCCATGATTTGACATTATTTCCATACCATGGTCTCTAGACAATGTGATAATCGACGATCTATCTCGTTTATCTATTCCACAAGCATTATTGATTTTTCGTCTACCGTTATCGCTGATTTAAAAAAAAATCTAAATGCTAATTCTAAAGCCTTTTTCCGACACCGCATATCGTACGACACACATATTTCATAACATTAGTCGTTCACCAACAAGTGTGCCCACTCCGCTGAGCCGGCCGACGCGGCACAATTTCCTGTCTCCTTTGTGCGGGCTACAGGAAACAGCTCAGTTTCACTGCTAGGCTTCTGTTTTAATACGAGCCGGTTTTTAATAGGACAACTTATGGTTTAGATTTCAAATTAGGTTTGTGTTAAAAGGGTGCTGTTATGTTGTTGAAGTACAACAGTATCATCATTTTTCTTCGTTTTAATCAATCTGTCGGTTTTCTACCGGTTGCATTTTGGGGAGTGTGCGACGGAATTGCATGATTTCATTGCGCCAAGCCCGTTCCATCATCGGACCACAAGACGAACGTCGATGCGTCACCGGTACATGGAAGACATCCCACCCACACGCACAAAACGTTTTAGGAACACATTCATAGTGCGTACAGCTAAGGAGTGGAATTCCCTGCCAGAGTCTGTGTTTCCAGATAGCTACAACCTGGGAGTCTTTAAGACAAGCGTAAATAGGTTGCTTCTAGGCAAACGTGCTCCATCTTCGACCGCATCATCGCTTACCATCAGGTGAGATTGCGGTCAAACGTATGCCTATCTATAGTAAAAAAAAAATCTGCCATGTTATCTGTTCACCGCTATTGGTTGAATAATGAAGAATGCCTTAGGCGTCATCCTTTTGGCTAATGATCGTACGAGTTAACGATGCAATTTCGTCGCACGATAGGATAAAACACACACATACATTTGTTATTGAACATCTACTCACCACAATCATAGTACACTACGCAAACTAACCACTATGGTCAATATACCGACTGGCAGAATACTATTGTAGTATTTTCGAGTACCGAATGTTTGAACTTCGAACATTCACACTTTGAATTAGAAAAGATAACACTGCCTCCGTATTGTACTCTGAAACGAGTATTAGGTTTGGATACGAGTATTTTAAGCCAGTTGAGCGCGCCAATAAATTGGATCGGCCGATATGAGTGACGGGTGTTGACGTGATCTACTCCAGAATGAGCACCCGCTGAAAAAATGGGTGTCCGTTTTTTGTACAACACGGATTTATCAGGGGTGGATTAATAAAATATTAACTACGTGGGTGAGTATTTCAAATGTTTGTATCATTTTTTTTTGTTGCCTGTAGCTAGAATTTACACGGTTTATAAAAGTTTCATTAAAATAATTATATAAAGTTAAGTCGTAATACAGTAAGACCCATACGTTATAATAATGCATATAATTATTTCATATAGAAATTGTACCGACCACAATAATTCTTATTACTATACAATAAACAAGCCACAACTGCGTTATATAAATTCAAGTTCTTCAAACTGACAGTTGTGTTGCTGGAGAGTTTGTTGGCCAATTCTTCTTCCCAGCTAAAACAATAGGAAGTGGTGGAGGACTGTCTTCATGTAAATTTTGACGTTCAAAAAGTGCTAATTTTCAGCCTAGTTATAATAAATGCCTTTGAAATTTGATTTTGAAAGTAAAAAACATTTTTTATTTTTCAAAGTTTAATTTAAAACACTTTCAACAAAATACTTTAATCTGGCAACATACAACAAACAGTTCATGAACGAATTCATAAAGTTTGTGTGTGTATCCGAAAAGTGTTCTAATAAAATCGAATACTTGAGGGTATGCGTAGTAAACACTATCTAAGTACAATTTATGTGATTTACTTGAAGAACAACTGTGATTAATTTTAACATTATTATATCTTGTGATTTTTGATTGATTTGTTGTAACATGGATTCATAATGACCTCGTCAGTTGAGGTAAGTAAAGTTATACATGTTTTGAATTTATGTAGTTTTATTGGAAAATAAGAGATGTTCGCCACCCAGTAGTGGGATATTGAGTGCCGTACAAATAGCAGGCTTACTCATTAAACAATCTAACTATAAGATTAGTTTAAATCACAGTTTAGATAATGATTAGTGGAATCTGCATCTGGATTTAACTTAGAATGTATAAAAAAATATGACAGGCTGATTGTACCGAACAGTAGATAAACATTGCAGGCAGCGAGTGATGCTCCCAATAATTATGGTTATTTGTACACATCATACCAAACAAGGATTTATATATAACGGTCGCATTTAAACTTCAAATAATAAAAAAAAATAAAGAAGCTTTTTGTTCGATTTTCTAAAAAGCAAAATAGTGCGTGCTTAATTTACATTGGCAGGTTACAAATTCCTTTTGACGATATATTCCAAAATTATCCAAGTAGTTCTATTTAGCAAAAAATATTCCTCTTTATCGAAAAAACTGCACATTCATTATGAATACGGCAATTTCCGATCCATCCTTTTACAACTGCAAAAAAAGAACGAAAAAATGAAAAAAAAAAGCGTTGAAAGTTAATCTTAATTGCATCTGTATAGTCCCGTTCAGTTGAGCGATCCCGTGGGAATAGTTCCATCCGGGATCCGGGATCCCGGCAGCGATGGACATCAATGTTTAGTTATTCATTTACTATCGATTGGAAACTGACAGGAGATACGCTTGCCATGAAAAATGTACAGTTTTTAGAGTTGTGTTGTATTCATTCCGGTGTTTTAATGAAAATCAATCCTAATGTACTTGATTATTTGTAAAACACCAACAACGTCTTAGGCAGTGAAAGTGTACTTTCACTGCCATTTTTTTATTTGGGGCAAGCCCGCCACACATTCCCAACCACTGCAACTCCTAAAAGCCAGAATCAACAGTGGCGACCACCAGAAAAACGCCGAGCCAATGAAGCCCGACGAGTCCCGGAGAAACGATTTAACTGTCTTGGATCCTGTAACGAATTTAATCAGAAAAGTACAGCGGAGGAGTAGGAAAAAAAAACTTTCACTGCCTATGAGGTTGTTGGTGTAAAAAGGCAAAGTAAAAGTTGTTTATAATCACATGATTATAATAAACAACTTTTACTTTGGGAACAACCCCGAAAACTCGTAAAAAATATCAGCTGTTTCATACAAAATGCAATATTTAGCCAGTAAAAATGTATGAAACAGCTAAAATTTTTTACGAGTTTTCGGGGTTTTTCTCAAAGTAAAAGTTGTTTATAATCATGTGTACTTTCACTGTTTAAGAGGTTGTTGGTGTTTTACAAATTTCTCTGTATAAATTATTCTGCTATTGGTGAATAAGTGAGTGACTAACAGATAACGAACAGCCGAAACTACTGGTCGTAGAAAACTGAAATTTGACATGTGGGCCCTTGGGGAGTGTAGGATTTCTCAAAATTCCTATAAGAACGCAAAAAAACGAGATATACGCGTACGTAGTCGCGGGCAAAAGCTACTTTTAAGAAATATGTATTCGTTATTTAAAAATTATCGAATTTCTATCCTATTAGGTAGGTACATTACCTAAATTTTTAACTTCAGTAGCAATACTCAAGGTACAATAATAACCCGTTGCACTGTTGACGTTGACTTATTTGATAATAATACTATGGTAAGGAAAAACAGACTTGATGTTATGTTGTTAAAATCTATATACTTATACTTAAACTAATTTTATAAATGCAGCACAGAGGCAGATTATAGTCTGGAATAACCCATGGGATACCCTTTTTTAACCCGAGAGTTTTTTCCCATCCCGGGATAATTTTCGACATTAACGCGGGTGGCAGCTAGTAAAAAATATTTATCGTAGGACTAACTACTTACAAAGACACTGAATCTTACTAATCATACTATAAGTCTTACAACACATATTCCAAGGCATCTACGAAATCACTTTACCGGTAAAATACTAGCAGCACACATCAAAATCCTCATGTACCTCAATCGAACTCCCATACTGCGACAGTACTACAACATAATTACATGACATAGTACATTCAAGGTCGGGCACCTGTATATCTATTCATGTTCTACACAATAACGCAAATAAATAAAATTAAAGTATCTGTTTGTAATATGAATGTAACCGCTTTTTACTAAATGTATATGAAAGTCGCCGTATGTTGTCGGCCGGTGCCGTATGGTGCCGTAAAAGCATACCATCCCATCACTTCCCGTGGGTATCGTAAGAGACTCGCCAGAGAATGGGCAGCAGCGTTCTTTGTAAAACTCAACACCATACACTGCGATCGCCAACCCGCCTGCCAAGCATGGCGATTATGGCAAACCCTCCTCCCCCCCTTTGGGGAGGTCTATGTCCAGCAGTGGACGTCTTTCGGCTGATATGATATGAAAGTACATAAGATGCTTATAACAGAAAAAACAAAAAACACTTTTTGCGTGTCTGTTTGTTCCGGTTAGTCTCCGAAACGGCTTGATGGACTTGGCAATATTTCAGCCGGCAGGTTAGCTGACTTTATAAGGAGTAACTTAGACTACTGTTTTAGAATAAAGATCAAAAGGCATTAAAACCCTTTTTTTGTAGAAGCTAGTATCTAATACATACGATCCTAAAACACAGACGCTATACCGCCATGCTCCGGTACGTTTATGAACACTTATCTCCAATATAATTACTCGTTTGATCCCCGCCGCGACATACCGTGACAGCGTGTCTAAACATTCGGGGCTTACCTACATATTGGCATGAAAAGGGTAAAACTGTACGTATTTACTTAGCTGTGTATTATGTATCAATTTGTCTGGTTTGTGGAGGAATTTTCGGGGTCTTGTGATCAGTTTGTGACGAATAAATCTTTGGAACAAAATTTTTCGACAAGTTAAAAAGGAAAATTGTTAAAAGCGCGATAGCTTGAATTTGTTCAATGATTTTTAGGGTTCCGTATCAAAATGGTAAAGGAACCCTTATGGTGTGACTAAGTCTGTCACAGCTGGATATCTCAAGAACTATTAATGCTATCTTGAAATTTGGAAGAGTTTTAAATGACGTTTGTTCAACCATTTTGCAAATAAGGAAATAATAATAATATACTTATTATTATTGCAATAGAGACTAAAGGGGTTCTTAAAAATTCACAGTGGGCTACTATGGCATATGGGGTATCATATGAAAGAACGCTATTTGCACATTCTCAAACAATTTTTATTTTTTTAAGCCACATTGTTTTCAACTTTTGACGAAACATGTCAAAAATTTGACCAGTATATTACTATACTGGTCAAATTTTTGACATATGAACCCTAAGATTGCATAGAGAAAAATCTCCGAAGTTTTCATAGAGAAAAATCTGAAATTATTTTATGTGATAGAAGTTTATGTAAAGATTACATTATCAGAAATCATCAACAAAAATTACATTAGTTCCATAGGCGGTCCAGAGATGGCGCTGACCTAAAACTGCAATATACACCGCAGTGATGAAATTCTCCAAAAAATTAAGGTCTTGTCAATGAAAATTTAAAAAATAATCACGTTTTATATGATGGTACGGAACCCTCGGTGCGCGAGTCCTACTTGCTCTTGATCGTTTTTGAACAATCAATACATTCATTGACATGAGTTTAATTTGTAGCATCAATTCTTACGTGAAACCGGGAGTTACCTTTATTACTAGCACGTACTGCCCCACTCCTGGGAATGGGAAACCTTCAAATAACTCCTTCCACTTTGGGCGGAGCGGAAGGAAGTGTCAGACTCTACTGTCTAAAACCCATCCGTGTTCCTCCTACTGCCCTTTGCGTTCCAGGACTGCGGTGACTCTATCGAACAAATTCCGCATCCCTGACAGGAACCTCCATCCGTTCCTACGGTCACGATTTAGCGCCTCTTCCTTCTAATTCTTTATCAATCAATTTATATAAAACTAGCTTCTGCTAGTGACTTCGCCCGCGTGGTCCCTAGGGAACATATTCCCAGGATAAAAAGTAGCATATGTCCTTTCTCAGACTCTAGACTATCTGTGTACCAAATTTCATTTAAATCTGCGTAATTTTTGCGTAAAAAATTGCGTATTCCATTTAGTTCGTTCGTACCCTTGGCAGCAAGTGCGAAATACATTTAAAAAATCCTCTTGCCTATATCATGTGTTCGGATTTTTTTAACTTGACCGCTGGGTCAAGTCGCCTGAGTATATAAGCTTCGGTCTTTTCTGATGGAAATTTGCTAACAATTTTGTGTGAACAAATTCATTAAAATTCATTTTTGTTTAGTTTGACTTAACGTCAAATTTTACTATATCTACTATTTAGTTAAAAACTAAAATTAATATCTTATAACGCATATCTATGAATCCTACCTACGTTTTTTTGAGTTAACGAGAGTTAATGTAAAGTTCGTAAAGTAAAATTATAGACAACTAGCTTTTGCCCGCGAGTTCGTAAGCGCATATCCCGTTTTTTCCCGTTCCCGTTAGTAATCCGGGAAATCCTGTGTTAATGCTCTGCTACACTCCCCAAGGAACCTACATGCCAAATTTCAGCTTTCTACGACGAGTAGTTTCGGTTGTGCGTTGTCTGTCAGTCACTCAGTCACTCAATCAGTCAGTAGCGGAAGAATTTTATATATTATAATGTTGAAAGCCCATCCTTTAAAATATGTAGCTTTGTAGCGGCATCAATGCCAAAAAAACCATCGGAGCAAATCTACATCGTAACAAAAAAAAAGAACCGCGACGCCATCTATCCAACTAGCAGCGAACTACTACGTCGAAATCGTGCATCGCGCAAGCAGAGTTTACCGTGCGATTTTAACATGTACATCAACCCGAATATCAACTATCGGGCAGTAGCCCGCCAGGCACAACAACTGTCTGGTCGGAGGATCCTCCCTTTTTAATGGAGGTATGCGGGACTTTACTCTCTGTACCGCATCCCTCCAAAGCTTTAAAATATAACAAAAGACAGAAAAAATTAAAACCAATAACCGTGTACTAGATTATGATAGATAACCTAACAGAAAAGTGCTGCTTAATCCCTGAACGGTTCTTCTACAGTCAGTTTGCGTCCTCACTAGACTTCTAGTCTCAAAGAAGACATCAATTTACGAGCAAGTACCTAAAGAAATTACTACTCAAAACTTTACTCCAAACTAAAATCTCCAAGAACTTCGAACGACCTTATGCCTTACACTAAAACATCCCCACACATACGTCCTTATTCCCCTCAGTAACCTTGGCCGCATGTAGCACACATTTGGTTGGTAATACAGTTGCTCCGAACACGCTTTCGCTTTTTGCTAAGCCGACCGGGCACGTATACCGACTGCGTGGTTCAGAGTTATGCCGCTCGGAAATGTACTCGGACTTCAGACTTAGTTGGACTTTCAACTTAGTGTAGCTTTGGTCTTGTGATCTTTAAATTATGTTAGTTTGTAGTTCTGTTTGAGTATTTTGGTGCTTGGTTTATGGATAGTACTCGTAGAAATTCAGTCTGCACTTGCATTTATGTTTAGTCTTCTCGCACTTTCTTGTGTGTATTTGACTTTATATGCCATGTTAACCACTGTATTGACTTTAAAAAAAAGTTTGACCTCTGAGTTTGCTTTGGTGTTTATCAAAAATTTATAATTATCAAAAAAACATGCCGTGAAAAGTGTCATTTTGATCTACCTACTCAGGGTGGAATTTTGTAATGCCACCTGAAGGAAAAGTACTCTTAATACTGTAGATAGAAAATTTTATTCAAAGAAAACATTCCTTTATTTTTGAAAAGAAAGAAAACTGCATTCTAAGATTTTCGGAAATTTGCTTGCCACAATCGAACCGACTAAAATCTTTAAAAATTACACCCTGTAGTGTAATTTATAAGTCCAGATTTCATAGCTTTCCTTTCATTTAATTTATCAAGTTTGTTAGAGAGATTTCAACCTTATGACTGACCCTAAAGATCGAGTAGAAAGCTGAAATTTGGCATGTAGCTTCCTTATACTCTGTAGGGGTGCACTAAGAGAGGATTTCACGAAATTCCTACAGGAACGAGAAAAAACGGGATATGCACGTACGAAGTCGCGGGTGAAAGTTAGTCTGCTTACAATATCGTTTATCATTTAGTATCACAACATATTAGAAAACAAAGTCCCCCACCCTCCACGTCTGACTGTCTTTCTATTTGTACGCTTAAATCTCAAAAACTAACAAAAGGGTTTCGACTAATGAGGGTGATCCATGATGAAGCTTTTCAGATATCAGAATGTTTATTTGCTCAAAATGTAGGTTCAGTATAAGATAACTTACACAAACACATAGATCAGCTACATATTACCTTACGGCATGCAAATCTTTAGGTGTATAATTAATTAAAGTTTTGTGTAAATTGGCTGAAATATGACGATATCTGTTCAAGATATGAGGAAAATTACCAGTACTGCTACCAGTACGAAGCCGGGCGGGTTGCTAGTATTTAATAACTTTGTAGCGATAAAAATAATCTTAGACTATTACAAGATAGATTACTCTTTCTTCTTAACTTGTAAGAAATTGTTGGCTAAGTGGTGAGATTGTATCATCTATCATTACCACTTAAGGAGTCTCGTCCAGTTTTTATGTTGTTTTCAACAGCCACTTATTCACTTATGAACTTTTTCAGATAATAACTTATATTAGTTGTATTTATTATAAACATCTTTTTTATACGTCATTGCTGAAGGTGCTATTTTTAGGACAATTTTAGTCATTATTTTTTGACAAGGTATGAGATTACTTTTTTCATTTGAACTTTATGTATAATTGTAGATAGGTACAAAAGCGACTATAATACAAAAAGGCATTCACCACCAGTCAATCTTTGGGTTAAAAAGCCTACACTGTAGTAGATGATAAAAAAAAACAATAATAACCTATATCCCAATTAAACATTTTATATACCTAAACTTTACTCATACTTATAAAATAAATAAAAGGATTGATTTAGTCAATGGTTTTCTAATAACACCGTTGACTAAATCAATTGATTCCCAAAATACTTGCCAATCATCAGCAATCAAGACTATCATGACACCAATCGGTTCATCTCTCAGCTATCAGATGCTAGCATTGCTAGCCTGTCGGCAATCAGGTCAACAAGGCAATTTGCACCACAAGCACATGCAGACGATGCAGCTTCTAATTAGCGACTGATAAGGAAATAGTTTCCCAGCAGATGAATGAGTTGGAGCTGTCTGGTGACAAATTGGAGGATGTAAATGAAGGAGAATATTTAGGTTTATGTTTTAGGGTAGCTCAGTAAGTGACATAGTTTGTTGATCAAATAATTTGTTTTTCAGATACGGATTCTACAAACTATACTGATAGATTATACTAACTGATTAAATTACAAGATAATAATAATTAGATTGAAGTTGTTCGATAAAATGTGTAATGTCTGCCTGTTCCCGCACCTGAGGAAGGATCTTAAGTTCTATTTTATTTGTAAATGACTTGTATGCGTAAATAATATTACTAAACCACTGAACTCTTTATATACCAATGAATATATTATATGTATTTAATTTCAGGCCATATTAAATATCATCAAATTTGAACTATATTTTGTGTTTTACTTTAAAAAGCTTCGTTTTTGATAATTATTTAGTAATTTATAAATTGCATCCCTACTTTCAGGCTCGTTGTATAGTGTGCCAATTAGTTTTCTGCTGCGCCGACTGTCGCAGAAGACACGAGAGGGTAACCCACGGTCTGACATACGACTGCCCCATCTGCAGAGGGTTCCAATTCCTTTGTAAACCAGACGAACTCAATCAAGACTTCATCTCACACCTAACTGAAGAACATACCCCATTACTCTGTAAAAAGTGCAACAAGATTTTCCACAAAATGGAAGATTTCCTCAACATAGATAAATGTACAAGCATTTCTGAGCTACTTGGCAAAGACGCTGAAGTTGGCAATACAGAAATCAAAGAATTGGATGAAAAGTTCGATTCAATTTATGAAAAAGCTAACAAATATGGCGAGAACTTTGAAGGGATTATTTCTGTAAATAAGAATAGTAAGACTGCTATTATAACGCCGATTGTTAGGAAGAAGTATTTGGTTGATTACGAGTCCAGTGATAGCGAAGATGAGAAAAAGGTGGGAATTATGACGCCTCATCCGAAATTTGCTCCTAAAACTCCTAACTCTAAGAGACAAAGGGCTGCGACTCCTCACACGAAGAAACTTCTGAGTATGATGAGGCAAAAAGTAGTGGAAGAATATGAGGAAACTATTGGAGATGAAGTTTTCGATGGGTCTCCAAAGACTACACCAGTTAGAACGGAGAGTAATCTAAGTGAGTAACCCTATAACCGTTTACTAAAAGTACCAATGTATAGCCGTACGTCTGTGGTAACACAACAAGCAAGTATTCTGCTTCTATTAAACATTTTAACATTAAAACTTCAGTGAAGTAAGCTACACAGTTAAAAGTTGACAAATTATTTCACTTAATTCACGTAAGTTTTCATGGTGAGATTGTGAATCCATGCTATGCTAGCCCAAGGTCAAAGAGTTGCTACCAACCTGCAATCGACTGTCATTTTACAATTTATACAATATAATATAACAGTGAATCAAGAGATTAAGTTGATAATCAATTTTAATCAAACCAGTTCCAGACCCACAAAACGAGATGACGACCCCGACATCCCACTTGCCGCACCTTATCAAGCTAGCGCAGATCGTCACCACCAGCACTCCCACGCATCCCGCTGGTAATGGCTGGCCTCTGTTCGCTGACCAGGGAGCTGACTCTCCTCTCTCAGAGATTGAGACTACCGAGAGTGCTGCGCAGAGCATAAATATTGAGGTAGGGTTTTTATTTCCTTACATACTGAACACTTTTTTTATTAAAAGAATTAGAAAAACATTGGACTATTAATTTGTGGTCTGTGAAAATTTTCCAAGTTGGCATAGATGAGTTCCAATAAACCTTAACTAACTATATCGCTTGTTTTGTCCCAATACAGGGCAAAGACCTCCGCCTCCCTTTCGAACTCAAAAAATAATGTAATCATTATTTACATTATTATTTTCAAAGAGAGGTGCTTATAGCAAAAATATATGCTCGTAAAATTAAATTTCAGGATATTTTACTTTTTATTAAAAAATTGTTACAAGAAGCGCATATGCAAACTTCAATTGTATGTAGTATGTTTAGTTTACTCACATACATTTATATTCATTCCAGCCATCCAAGTCCGACCTAGAATCAGCGCCAAAGTTAAAGAGTATCATAGTGACTGGCAGCAAAATTCGTATCGGGAGTCAGGATAGCACGGAGAAACATGTCACTTTCCAGGATTCGAACGAAGGCTCCATTAAAACTAAGAAGGTCAAGTTTGCTGATGATACTGTGTTTGAACAACCCAAGGTTAAACGAGGTAAGAAACTTAAAATCAGTGAAAAATTCACTGTCATTAGAAACACTTAAGCAAAACCTATAAAAACTTACCGCAAGTAGTAAAAATCTTTTGAATGTTTCACAAATACATTACTAATTTAATATCTCAAGAATCCAGACCAATAAACATTTCACTCGCAGTGTAAAAGTTAAATGAGTTGGTGTAGAATATAATATTACCACATCAATCTCTAAAATGAATAAAGCTACTGTAAGTTTTAATGTTTATTGTTCAGCTGATACTTCGGCGACTGCCCCTTTATTGCAATAACACTTTACATATTCACGTTATGTCTAAAGTTTAAAATTTTCTCCTTGAGCGTCAATTTGTCTTTATGTCTTATTATAATTTCAGTTTTCAGAAAACCGAAAAGAATGTTAACACCCGGACCACAGAAACCAAGATTCTGCCACAACCCTCGCTTCCAAGCTTTAATCAACCGCTTTGAAAACCAAGGCATAATCATGGCAAGAACTCCGAAAACAAGAGAAAAAAATACTGCTAATAACAATCAGGAAAACACCCCGCCTGTCGGGGAGCCCTCAACCATACCCGCACGAGCTATAAACTTTAAAGAAGACAGTCCCCAAATCGAATCAGAGTACTCAAAAGAATCGAATGAATTATTCAGAACGTGTATCGATACTCCAGAAAAAGGCATGAACGCAATATCAGCATTAACAACGAATATAGCCGGGACGCTGCAAAACTGCCTTTCATCAGTTTTAATGAACACGGAAGAGGCAACGGAGATTCAGTTCAAGTTTGTTATAACGAAAAGAAAAGTTAGCGTCAAGCGGCTTGTGGAGGAATGTGAAGGCAAGGCAGATGAGAAATCGACTGTAATCGATAAGAATCTGGAATCGATTAAAGAGAACATCTGGTCGAGCGTGGCGAAGGCCGTGAAAAATGTGTTTTGGGGTGAGCAAAGCACTAATTTCGGTGAGTACGTTTATTGGTTCCTTTCTATTAATGGGTGTCTTTACTTGTTTATTTTTGTGGTCGACCGTAGTGTTTCTGTTCGCCATAACTTTTATTGGCGTATATTAATTTTCACTGTGATTTAATGGGGTATGTTTTGTTATTTCTTTATGGAGTGGAAATCAATAAAGAGGAAGTAATTCATGAGCAATTTAGTAATTAGGTGTCTTTCTTACTAAAATTATTTTTCAGATTTAATAGCATTCGATAACTCTTCATTTTCCTAATCAAAAGCTGCCGTCTCTATTTTGCCTCCACTAGCCCTAATCCCCAGACTATTCTGGTAAAATCCACATCAAATTTTACACCAATTTTCATATTACTTGAAATTTACCAATAATTACATTCTAAAATCAACGTATTAACTCACCCTCGCTACGAACGGCAAACACTGCGCGCAAATATTGACAACCTCATCATGTTTTGCGATCAAAACTTCTTAACTTAAAATGTTCACTGGAAAATAGACCTTACTTTATGAGTAATAAATTCCATTAGGATAGGGTGCTAAACTGCTTGAAGTGGTGTTGAAGAATTTTGGGACAGTAGGGTTAAAAGTGTGGCATTTTAATTTAACGTTTTCAAAATTTTATTCTGGAAAATTAAATTCTGTTTCCAATGTAAATGAAATTGATTCTGACATTTCTTCGTTCTATTTAAAGAGTTCTTAATTAAGACTGGCTATTACCCTGAGTATATGAATATAATGCTAAAACAATCCCCGTGAGAACTGAATTTAGTTGGGAATAAAGAAGGTGGACAGACTGATGCTTTTGGACAGTTTTAGTACCTATTTATGTGCTAACGGACACTGGCCGAAAACCTTATCTATACTAAGAGGTAAATTTTGTGAGTTTATGAGGTTGTAGACGAGTAATCTCTGGATCTGCTGAACCAACATTATACCAGAATTCTTTTGCCAATAGAAAGCCACGTTATTTGCGAGTGTCCTAGGCTATATATTAACCCGAACAGTACCGCAGCTAGTTATTTGTAAAATTGTCAATACGTTCTATTTTGTGATTAGTCAAAACACTTTTTCCATTAGCTCCAACTGTTCGTTTATTTTTACCTTTTTGTCTGTTAGAATCAAATTGTTGTCATTTCCTTTATTAGTATCCGGAAATAAACTTCCTTAGACGAAACAAGCCTTTGTCAGAATAAAGCAACAATAACGAATTGTTCGGCATTTACTTCTAAATTCCGAGTCTATTTTCATTCTTATTCGGATATAAAAGGCGGGCATAAGCTGTCTGTCTTTTTACAAATAAAAGTGTCAAGCAATCAAAATGATACTTTCACACCAAAGTGACACGGTTGGAATTTTTGTAAGGTTGGAAAATTCCGTACTTACGTTTCCATTTATGAGAATTGAATATGATAGGTGAAAAATATTAAAATAAGCAAAAGTATAAAAGAAAAACGTAAAGGCAACAAATTGGAACAAATTTTATGTGAGTTGAACATTCATTTTGATAAATCGTAATATTACAATGATGCATGGTATAAAATGTGAAATTTTAGTGATAGAAACAGTTTAATTTATACATTCTAATCTAAGAATTGCTCACAACATAAAAACTAAAGACATTACAGAATAGACAAATAATAATAATGGTGACAATAATGATAACAAGCATGATCTTGCTGCTGCTAATTGAAGCACGTTGACCAAACACTATACTGGCATAGTTACATGAGCAAGCGAGCAGTCACTAACACATACAGTATAGTAACACATTGCGGTTGTATCAGTTTTAGATATCAATACAATCACGCAAATAGTTTGTTTCACCAGAAATCTATTCGAAATATGCAGAACCAGTTGTTGAAATTTAATTGGATTAATTAATTTTGTAACCAAATTAATTTCTATAATAAAATGATTTAGCTTTTCAGTTCTTTGCACGATTTATTGTTTTTAGTGCAGGCTTTGAGCGTTGCTCACACAGGAACTCTTCGTTTTATAACAAAACGTTCAAAGAAAATTCGCTGAAAAATATTTTTCCTATCCCAATTTTATTACAGCTCCCGAACTGAACACGACTGGATATCGTCCAAAAACTTTATAGGAACGTCAGAAAGATATTTCTAGAGTGAAAAAATTACCGGCGGATAGAATTCAAATCGTAAATTTTGCAGCGGCCCCTAATTCCGTTCCGTGTCAAGTGGCAGGCAATATTGCATTTTTCTATTCATGAGAAGGCTCGCTTCAATCATATTGCGAGGCAGCGCTTTATCATTTTTTTTTCTTGCGTTCTCAAATCTTTTTTCTTTTAAATTTATTACTTTCCGCTCTTCTGCTTCTGAAATTGTTGCTTACATTTTTTGTCCCTTGACTTTTAGATTGATGGTGACGATTTAATCATGTAATTTTGTCGCTATTCGCTTAAGAATTTATTAATATGACTGTAACTGTTGCGCTGAGATTTTCAAAATGATTGATGTTGTTAATCGCAAGATTTATTCTTGCCCAGCATTGTATAATGTTCTATTGATAATTAATGTCTCTCACTTCCAAATCTTAGTTCATGTATCTCACTGCTTACTTCTTTATTATCATTAAATACATCTCGTCAATATTTTTCAGCAACAACCACTCCACACAGGTCCTTCTCCTTCAACTCCACTTCATCGTCATCTAAGCGCAAGTGTGACGAGCTCTCAGACTCCGAGAGTCCATTGAACCATAAGAGGCATAAGTACGAAGGAAGAATTCGAGGAAGACCACCTCTGAGGAGAAGCAAGACATGTGTGGCCAGTCTAAGGAGTTCCATGTCAGCGGAGCAGAAATCATTGATCAACGAACTTACGAGTACCATGAATATGGATGAAAATATGAATTTGAGTTTTTAAGCACGGAATGTGATTCTGTAAGAGTGTTCTCAAAAATTATTGTGAACTTTGTTTGTTAAATATTGGGTTTAGGTAAAGGGTCTCGATTTAAGCTAACCCTTTTTGGTATTAGTGTAAAATAATGAGAAAGAATTTTAAAGGAAGGTTAGATTAAAAATATGTGATCATAATTTCTAGTTGGTAAGTATTAATTATTTTTTTATTAAATTGATTATTAAAATGTGAAGTTTAAAACGCTTTTTGTCTGATTTGTTAGTAAGTTTAAAATAAGAAGCAATTTTTATATTCTGTTTTATTAAATCGGAATTTTTTAAATAGTCAAATAATTGACAACTAAATAATAAATGTAGCCTTTTGACCCTACTTTTACTGAAAAGCTGTTAAGTCGCCATTTTTATTCTTCAGGTAAAAATCTGACATTTGAAAAATCGGCCCTTAATCCATTGCCATATTTACAAACGTAAACCTACATTATTTTGTTTTTTTTTTCTTTTAATAGTCTTACGTTTGACCACTATCTCACCAGATGGTAAGCGATGATGTGGTCGAAGATGGAGCACGTTTGCCTAGAAGTAACCTATTGACTCTTGTCTTAAAGGCTCCCAGGTTATAGCTATCTAGAAATACATACTCTGGCAGGGAATTCCACTCCTTAGCTGTACGCACTATGAATGTGCTCCCAAAACGTTTTGTGCGTATGGGTGGGATGTCCACCATGTACCGGTGGCGCATCGCCGTTCGTCTTGTGGTCCGATGATGGAACGGGCTTGGCGCAATAAAATCATGTAATTCCGTCGCACACTCACCAAAATTCAACTGATAGAAAACCGACAGGATTATCAAGTGAAGCACCTGTACTTTTTCCCATTATACAAATATCCTTATCACTATCATAGCGCGAAAGCTATGACAAAATCATTACCTCCATGTAGTCAACTGGAAAAACTCACTCAGCCACAATATTGCCCCACAAGCCATGACTCCATAGAAATAAATCACCAAAATTACTAACACATGTAAGCAAACGAAAGATAACTTACTAACCCGTGCAATAACACAGCGGGTACGAATGACCACGCACTATTCGGATACGTTACCGTCGTAATATCCGCAACCCTTCGCTGCCGGACGTGTGCCGAATTCGGCCAGAGAACAACCCTAATGTTATCGTTTGGGCCGAATCAATCAGCGGCTGGTTTCTGCTCGATAAAATGGCAACTTGATCGTGTTGGGTTATGATTTCAATTGTTAGTTATGGGATAAACTGGGGGGAAATGGTAGTTGTGTGTGATTGTCGCTGTATATGTGATTGTTATGGCTGGGTAAGTGGAATGGATTAATAGGGAAGATGCAAATACAGAATTTATGAGAATGTTGTTAATAAAATGATAAAAAGGTATAAAATAAAGGCCATTGCAACGTTTATAAATTTTATTTAATATCGATTTTAACTAAAATGATGAATTAAAGTAACGTGAAACAGAACGTTTTTAAAAAACAATAATCAGCGTTTACTGACGTCACTGCTGTTATAACAACGAAAAGGCAACCTTATGTCTTTGAGCTAGGACAGTTCTTGACCAGTGGCAGACAGGAGTGACGTCATCGTCCGTTTTCGCGCGAAAATTTAAACAGTCGGTTTATAAACGCAATTTTGCCAATAGATTAAAGCGTTTTTATTTCTTATTTATGTGGTGGTCTATTCTAGATAGAGTTCTTTAAAATTAAAGCAAAAATTGAAATATTGCATGTTCCCTATTGTTTGGTTGATGATTGTGATAGTATGAGTTGCTTATTGATAGAAAATCTTTGCAAGTCGCGTGTGGATTTTTCCTGTATTTGATGTTTTCTTGAATCGTTCATTAATTTTCCAGAGCAAATGCTAGGAATCTTATGTTATAAATAGGTAGGTGTATATACCTTTAATGATTCTGTGCTGGACTTAATTAAGTAGTTCAGTTTCTTTTGTAATTGGTTGTTTTACTTCATCCTAGGCAGTAACTACTTGATTAATTTTCTTCTCTGACTGAAAAACATCAAAGCTGTTTTTAGAAACTTTTATTTTTGTTCCAGTCACTAATTAAATTGACCTTTTGTCGTTCTGGACTTATTGTTATGACTCAAACGAATTCCTTTCACTAACTTTTGGGCGAAGAAAATAACGTTCTAAAAATATTCAGAAATATCGTCTTTTAAAAGTAACTTCGGCGTGACGTGATTATTGTGTTTTGTGATCTTAGAAATGATAAAGCGTTTCAATGACGTAAGTATTTAAGGTGTCTTTTTTCGTTTTAACTCAGGTTTATTTCAGTGGTGGTATGTGATCACTGTCTATTAGTGGGAAGTTATAGGATAGTTATTGGAGTCATTCAAACCTATGGTACGCGTCAGAAAAAAAATACAATAATGTACATTAACCTTTCCATAATATCTCTTCATAGGTACTCAAAAAACTGGCCAAGTGCGAGTCGGACTCGCGTGCAAAGGGTTCCGAACGAATTTAATTTTTTAACATGTTATTTTAACACTACAGACTTCTAATAGGTTTTCCTGTAATCTTTAGGTAAAGATCTATTATCTCCATTTTTTTCAAAATTTTGGACTCAGTAGTTTCGGAGATAAGGGGGAATGGTCATTTTTCGTATAATTTCTTGAATAACTTCAAAACCATTTATTTCAAAATTATAAAAATATATATATATATTTAAAACCCTTACAGCCCTTTCATTTGATATGTCACACGATATTGTTCAATAAATTTTTATTTTTTTGCCCCGTCTCAAAAATCCCCCCATAAAGTAAGAAATACACTTTATTGTACACCAAAAGTATAAACAAAAAGGAAACTTAAAACTAAACACATACAATGGGCGACTTTATCGCATTCCGCGATCTCTTCCAGACAACCTGGGATGGACAGTATTTGCCAGGACATGAGATGGGGCTGTCATTGGTGTGACAAAAACTAACTTAATTGTAATATAACATAATAGATACGCATATACATACATAAAAAGCTATATAATAGAAACCAAGTATACAAGTAGTAAAAATAAATGACGACTATCGATAATCACAGCGACAGGTAATGTTCTTTTACAAGCCTTTTAAATGCAGGTAACGACTTAGCGCGTCTTACTGAGACTGGCATTCATTCATTCCACAGACGAGCAGCCTGTACAGTAAAGAATTTATCCACGAAATCAACTCACACTGGGTATACTTACCTATTGGATTACGGCCTGCCCTCTCACGAAGAAGAAAACCGAGTCCCAGCAGTGAGAACAACATAGAATCATTATAAGCTAGTCATACCTACTAACATCATCTACAAAGCTTTGACATCATTCTATTATTCCGTAACCCTGTCATTGGTTTCCTCGAGCAGAGTTAATTCGGTAACAATGATCATGATGTCCGACTGACAAATGATCATCAATATGTATTGCATTGCGGTCGAATATGTCAGAAGTGGCAAGTCGATTATTATGCATATCTGCTTTTGTCGGTATTAGCTACATTGTGCCCACATTATAGGAGCAACAAGTCAAGTCATGATAATGATATTTAGATCGTTTCTCTCAAATCTGTGGTATTTTGATCCAAATATTACCTCAGGCATTAACATATATGATTTTCATTTGATTTGTTCTTAAATTTATGATTCATAAAATTCAGTTTGTCTTGGTTTTTAGGGCTCCGCACCGTAAAAGGAAAAAACGGAACCCTTCTAGGACCTCTTTGTTTTCCGTCCGTCTGTCTGTCAAGACCGTTTATCTCGGGAACGCGTGGAGGTATCGAGTTATTGATTATGAAATTAAACAACAGGCTCCTGAGGTACCTATGGTCCTTTGTAGCTGTGAAAAAATCATTCTTCTAATTTAACGTGAAAAAAAGATACGGTCGTTTATGCCGCAAAAAACATATATTTCGACACTCTCAAGGGAATCAAAATGTAAAGGGTATTTTCCGTTGACCTAGAACTATGAAATTTGGCAAGAAATACCGTCTTATACTACAAGTTTAGGGAAAAGTCTGAGAACTATACATTTGTAATTAAATAAAAAAAAAATATAGTCTTTATTTAAAGTAATTTGCAGCTACAGCTTTGTACGGAACCCTCGGTGGGCGAGCTCGACTCGCACTTGGCCAGTTTTTTAAATCTGGGCAGCCAGCTAGGAAACACCGAACGCATATAGTTTAGTTTTACGAAATTTTGCGTGTAAAAGTGTTATTTATAGCCAATTATATAATTTTTTGTCAAAAGAATTTCTAACAGTTCATGGAGCTTTAGATACCTTCATCTTTCTGACTGACCGAGAGACTTCTTAAAAATCCCAAAATGCGTGTAAATAGTTTGAAAATACAGTCATCCTTTCTTAGACGGAGGGCCGATTCCTAAAATACGAAAAATCTTTCTTCAGCTAGCCCTTTTGGTGCCCAGAACTCAGCAGATTCGAGTTGTGGGCACACGAACAAACTATGTTTCGACCCATATACTGAGTGATGGGCACCGATGGGCACTAAAAGCGCTAGACGAGTATAAGTAAATACCCCACGTGACGAAGACATAAAAATATACATAACACAACTTCCGCTTAACAAAGACCAAGGGAAAGTAGTATCACTACAATATATTTCCAACATGGTATGAAAAGGCACTAAAAATTCGAAGCCTGTCCTAACCAGTAAGATTTACGAAGGAGGCCCAACTTCGATCATATTACACGATAAACTTTATTCCACAAAATGTCGCGGATATAAGAACACATCGGTTTAAGGATTGGTATTAGTTAGGGCTTTCAGGATATCTGAATAAGAATATCCGAAAAATTACATTACCGTGATTAAATGAATATTGGTTTATGTTTTATGTTCTGTTACGTCACCAATAGTAAGTATGTTACATTACCAATAGTAGGTACTGTAACAAACTATTTACACTTAAAATTCAAAATAAAACTCCTAACTATAATATAGCGTCAAAAAATTCGTCCGCATCGCTGTCGACTGGAAGTGAGCCCAAAAGACTGGCGGCATTACCACGTTGTATGGCAATGCTTATCCTCTGTCCGAGGTAAAAGCCAGCCCTTGGATCACGCGAAGTGTCAACTAAACTTTTAGCTAGTTCTTTAAATAAAACGTGAGCACTCGGACCCCACGGCACTGTAATAATTTAAAGGTCGACGACGTTCTATTAATTTGTGTAGTCATAATCAACTTTCAAGCAGTTTGCCTTGTGACCCGGTGGTCGTGGGCTCGTTTCCCACGGGAAGAGCATACTTTGTAAAGTTGTTTTCCAGTTTGGCTAGGACATTGTGGGCTTGAATCACCTGATTGTCTGATAAAAAGATGATTCCATGCTTCGGAAGGGACGTTTAGCCGGTGATCCCGGCCGCCAAGTAGCAGTCGTTAAAAAACCATGTCAGAGGCCCACGAGGCGGTATTGAAACTGACACTAGGGTCGTTTAAACCTTACTGCCCACACGATAAGAAGAAGAAGCAATTTTTAACGCTACTTACAAAATGTAAGTTCGGTTTACGGTGTAACTTGTCGAAAATCATATTTTCATAGTGATAAATCATTTTAATGTTGGTTATGGGGATTTAGAAGACATTAGGAACCATCGTAAATCATTTAAATACGCACTGAAACATAAATAAACGATTTTACGTGATCTGCCATATAGACAGAAATTCTGAAGACGGTCCGACACCGCTTTATCTACATAAGTAAGAACTATTGCGTAATTTGCATGCCCGAGGCAGTTCCTGTAAGTATTCCTTACACGCTACAACGGAACAACAATTTTCAATCCCTTACTTGACAAATATGCAACCCTTCTCGTATCCGAATAACCGCAACCATATCCGAAATGTGCCAGAATATCCGCGAGCTCGCAGCCCTAGCCACAATATTCCGATCACGATCGCACCACGTGACTGTATTATTTCAAATTCAAAGGGTAAAAAGGAGTCTGTATTAAAAAGGATAGCCTTCTTGTAACAGAAGCTGGCGTAGAGCGATTCTACTTCACCACGATTGGCTGTCACATTGGGAACACTTGGGCAAACTTTGATATGCAGCGTTCGTAAATCTTACGATGTAAATAATAGAGTCGAAACTCGCTTGGGGGAACTTGAAGGGAAGCTTGTGCAACCCGCTCTGGGAATAACAGCAGTTGAATATGAAAAAATCTTAAGTGATATAGCAGTGCGGCAGGGATTTAAAAGTTAGTAGCTCTCACCATTTTAAAGGTTGAATAAAAGTTGTGTTTTGTATTCAAAGTTTGTCCTAGACTCGGTCGCGTCTGGGAGGAATAAGAATTAAGAGTTTTGACTGTTAGCATTTCTTGTGTTATCTTTTGTACGTGAAAATGTTATTTTTGTATCAACAGCCTGCAGTGAAATCAACAATGTCATAACTTTTCTATTCAACTTTTTTTAGTCACATCCATTATCAGACCACAAGACATACGGTGATGTGCCACCGATACATGGTGGACATCCGCCCCAGACGCTCAAAACGTTCTGGGAACACATTCATTGTGCGTACAGCCAAGGCGTGGAATTCTCTGTCAGATTCTGTGTTTTCTGATAGCTACTACCTGGGAGTTTTTAAGTCAAAACTGAATAGGTTACTTCTAGGCAAGCGTGCTCCATCTTCAACCACATCATCGCAATTTTTAAGAAACATTTACCCATTTTTCAAACATGTGGTATGTATGCCTGTCGATCCAAATTTTGCTAAAGTAGATATTTCCAATAAATTGTAAGGGCACCAAAACAAGCCGTAAGACCGACTTATATACATCCCGAGCCACAGCAAACACAATCTATTGGCGATAATCCCGCGTCCACACGTTGGTGACGATCCTCGTCGCGGCGGTGCGCGGTGTATGGCGCGAACATGTCCGCACGGAGATACGGACGCGCACTGAAACTAGGGCTGGTTTTACGGAAAGAGTGTAGAAGTGTGTCAAGTAAATAAAACCGGTCAAGAGTGAGTCGGACTCGCGTGCAAAGGGTTCCGTACGATTATTTTTAACATGTTATTTTAGCACTATAGACTTCTTATAGCACTTTTCCTGCAATCTATAGTTAAAGATGTATTATCTCCATGTATTTCAAAATTTTAGGCTCAGTAGTTTTGGAGATAAGGGTGGGAATGGTCATTTTTCGTGTAATTTCTTGAAAACCATTTATTTTAAAATTATGAAAAAAATATAATCAAAACCCTCACAGTAAGCCCTTTCATTTGATATATCACAATATTGTTCAAAAAACTTTTTTTTTAATTTTCTAGTTTGACCCCCAAAAGTGGGGGTTACCACACTATAAATGTAATAATTTATGTAACGCGGCCGTATTGGGGTCACAGAAGTTCATATATGTACCAAATTTCAACAGAATCGGTCCAGTGGATCCGGAGATAACTGGCTGTGACAGAAGGACAGACAGACACCCTCGGTGATCCTATAAGGGTTCCGGTTTTTTGTTCGGAACCCTAAAAAATGCTTATAACATCATACTTCTAACACCAGTGATGGTCAAGAAGTCATGCGTTTGGAAAGTATGTATTTTATTTATTTACCAATTGAGGACCTGTTTCACGATATCCAAATAGTGACGACCTACTTATTGAATAAACTAGCTGACCCGCGCAACTTCGTCTGCGTCACATTTTTTATTACTGCTCCGCTCGTATTAATCTTAGTGTGACGATATATAACCTGTAGCCTTCCTCGATAAATGGGCTATCTAACACTGAAAGAATTTTTCAAATAGGACCAGTAGTTCTTCAGATTAGCGCGTTCAAGCAAACAAAAAAACAAACTCTTCAGCTTTATTTATAAATTGGACGAAATATCTACGAAATTATCCACCAAGTACCTACATAAGTAACCGGAACTTAGTCAAAGGTGATGAAACAGGCATTAGTGTAAACTGAGATCAAAGCCTGTAAATGAGTAAATTAACTGTTGATGATTGAACAGAATAATCTACATCTACATAGAACAACATTCTTCTAAGGACCAGCAATTTGACTATTCAATTCAAATCGCACAGTAATACTCTTTCAATAGAAAGTGGCCAAACTGATTCCCAAAACCTCAAAACGTTTATCGACAGTAGAAAATAACCATCAGTTCAATCCCGTTTAACCCAGCTACATCCAGGTTAACCCACACTAAGAAGGATCGAGGTCAACTCGCCCGAACTTTAACTGGGCACAGTTAACCGCAGTGTCCACGGACATGTGACAATACATGGGAATATGTACAATATACCGCACACCAAGATCGAAAGGGAGCTAACTCAAAAATTGAGCTTTTTGAGTTATGCTCACCTTCACATGTCTCCTGCACATCAAATTCCTTACCTCAATACCTACCAATAAAACAGATTTAAAAAATATCTTCAGTACCTACTTGAAGCTAAATAGTAGCTAGGCTGAACTCAAAAGAATTAAACAAACATAAATAAATCTAAAAGTTAAGTGAAAAAAAAAACATACATTGATAAGCTTTTTTCAGCCTCAAAATGTATCAAAACACAAGATTCGTACAATATCTTTCTTATAGCTGCATAAAAGCATGAAAAATGCAGAAAACTCATGCAGTGCACATGGACTTAAAGTAATCAGCCTTTCGCCTTTTCTGAAAAAAAGTGTTTTGTTTGAGTTAATACCTGTTTAGATCTACGTGTGATATGTATGGGAATAAGTACACTATACATGGGAATATGTATAGTACGTGTAGAACAGTCCGGTCCTAAGTAAACGCACCGGACCTGATAAATACATCAGAGCTGAGCTCCTGTTCAACGTGTTTTTCAAGTCTTTTGTGGGCTGAAAAGGGCGGAGGAAATTATGGATATTTGGATGGTTTTTGAATAGAGTGAAGTTATTAATGCTCATCTTGTTTACGAGTAAGTTACATCATTTTCATTATAAATATAAGTTACAATCATGAAATGAAACCGAAATAAGTCTGCACCTTAGAAGGGTATTATGTCACCCAGTAACCAGTAATAATGTAACCGTTTTCCAAATAAAAACACTATAAAGTAAAAAAAACTTTAAATGGAATTTAGTTGTATTTTTTAGGGTTCCGTACCCAAAAGGTAACCAACGGAACCCTAACTACTATTAAGCCTCCGCTCTTCGTCCGTCCGTCCTTCCGTCTGTCTGTCAGCGGGCTGTATCTCAAGAACCATAATAGGTAGACAGTTTAAATTTTCACAGAGTGTGTATTTCTATTAACGCTATAACAATAAATAATAAAATTTAAAATTTACAGTACGAAACCCTTCGTTTGCGAGTCCAACTCGCACTTCGCCGGTTTTTTCATAAAAAGTGTTTTATTTTTCACTTTTTATTGGCAAAAATAAAAAGGAGACAATAATAAGTAAGGTATCTAAAATAACAAAGCGTATTTCAATTTGATTCGGTGTGTTGGTGCATGAATGAATGGAAGGTCTTCAATTTTCCTAGACCTGTAATTAAGTACAGGTTTAATTAAGGTTTTGTAACATACAAAACATACCCATGTTTTGTATGTTACAATGTAAACAGTTCTATTTCCCAAGAGGTACTCCACATAGGCATTAGCAATAAAGCAACCGCAAACAAGTTCATTTTGTGACAAGATAGAAAAAATATCTTTTGTGTATGAAGGATCTGTTACAGAAGGTAATACACAATAATAGGGAGGTATTGTACGCGAATAATGAGACCTCAGCTTTCATCAAACTAGGTTTCTTGGTATTATTTGTTATGAAAAAATACTTTACTTACCCAGTCTTTACAAATAAATAAGAACTTTTTGGAACAAAAAGCTAGAAATATTAAAAGTCTCAATGTTATAAATAAATCGTCGAATAAATAAAACCATGATAGTATGGTTTTAGGTGTCTTCTAAAAGCATCCGCTTTTAAGATGTAATAATCATCATCATCATCATCATATCTGCCGAAAGACGTCCACTGCTGTACATAGGCCTCCCCCAAGCGTCGCCACAACGACCGGTTCTGTGCGTCTCGCATCCATCGGCTAATATACAATAATACAGATTGAGTTAATATATACAAATTTAAGACTAAGCTTAAGGTCATGTTCTTTATATCCTATAGACCCACAGCCGATCCGAATATTGTCTAAATACTTGATCATTTTATAGAAGTTACAGCTAGTCAAAAGCCCGAAATGTTGACAAACCAAGGCGTATTTTGTTAGACAGACACTGTATTGTAAAGGTCATGTTCTTTATATACTATAGATACCCCACCCACAGCCGATCCGAATATGAATCCGAATATTGTCCACATACTTGAAAATTTGATACAAGTTACAGGTAGTCAAAAGCCCGAAATGTTGACAAATCTTACCAAGGCATATTTTGTTAGTCAGACACTGAATTTTGGAGGTCAGACGGGCAGTCGTTCCATTTTAGTCAGTGGTATTCAGCCGTATACGGTTATACTGCCTCCGTGGTCGAGTGGTTTAGGTGCTTGCCTTGACCCAGTGGCCGTGGGTTCGATTCCCACGGGAAGTATACTTTGTAAAGTTGTTTCCAGCTTTGCTAGGACATTGCAGGCTTGAATCACCGAATTGTCTGATAAAAAGATGATTCCGTGCTTCGGAAGGCACGTATAAGCCGGTGGTCCCGGCCGCCAAATGGCAGTCGTCAAATAAACCATGTCAGAGGCCCTTGACGCGGTTTAGAAACTCTGACACTAGGGTGTGCGGGGTCGTTAGACCTTACTGCCCACACGATAAGAAGAAGCCGTATACGGTTAGACTGAAAGCAGATCCACGACCTCATCCCACCGGCCCCCTTCTACCATCAGACATCTAGACGCACTGCAAGTTATTATCCCTACCTTGTTGCTATTCCATCAATTCACACCATCCACAAAAATGTACGGGATTGTCAAACGCTGTCGAAATATCACGTGATCAGTTCCCTTTATTTTGGCATTTCGACAATCGCCATCGCGAATGGAATAGAGAATATGCATGCGATTTTTTTATTTGCAAAATGAAATATTCATTAACTCTAATAAACAATTATGAAATTATTTTTAAATACCTTCATCAGCGATGAAGTTATAAAGCTTCAAAGTTTACAATTACTAGAAAGAGAAGTCCGATGTGAATTGTGACGTCAAAGTTCTTGGCGCCTATACAGCTGCCATAGAAAACAGCGTTTTCGCGAGAGGGACAGATACATTTGTTTAAAATAATTATATCTCGTTTGTTTTTCGAGCAATTTTGATTCTATTTTCACTGTTACTATTATATTTGTGTATATTTTTAGATAAACTGTATAGATAATAAATATTTTTTTCCTGCATATTCCCAATTGCACTTTGTCTAGAGCCCACGGTGGTCGAGAGTTTCGATTCGCTACTCTTCATGTACTTTCATGTTACTAGCATATCCAACGTTGGCTAAAGAAAACAAGGACAAAGTCTCCTAGTATTGAAACCTAATAGGCGCCGTCTGGTGACAATAACTGAAAACCTGTTTTTAGGGTTCCGAAAAAAAAACGCAACCCTTATAGGATCACTCGGGTGTCTGTCTGTCTGCCTGTCTGTCTGTCTGTCACAGCCAGTTTTCTCCGGATCCACTGAACCGATTCTGTTGAAATTTGGTATACATATGGATGTCTATGACCCAAACACGGACGCGTTACGTAAATGATTAAATTTTTAGTATGGGTGTCACTTTTGGGGGTCAAACTAGAAAATTAAAAAAAAAAGGTTTTTGAACAATATCGTGTGACATATCAAATGAAAGGGCTTACTGCGAGGGCTTTAATTATATATTTTTCATAATTTTAAAATAAATGGTTTTGAAGTTATTCAAGAAATTAGACGAAAAATTACCATGCCCCCTTATCTCCGAAACTACTGAGCCTAAAATTTTGAAAAAAATGGAGATAATAAATCTTTGCCTAAAGATTACAGGAAAACCTTAACACTATAGACTTCTTGTCTATAGTGTTAAGTGTAGTTAGTAAAATAACCTGTTAAAGAATAAAATTCGTTCGGAACCCTTTGCACAAAACTCGCATCTCGCACTAAGCGTCCAGAGCCAGCCCTACTAACCGAAACGCACTGATAAACGTCCGATTACTCCTTCAACGAGTGTCTACGCGCGATACTTTTGTGCACGATCTCCTTTGTTTTGCTTTATTTTTCCTCCGAGCCCCTTTATAGGACGTTAAGCGAGTATGAGTGAGCGAAAATGCGGATGCCTTTCTTTTTATGATATTACAGACTGTAAGCGGTTTGTTATCGGAGACGGGAACTGTGTTGTGTCTATTTTTGGCTGTTTACTTTCATATGGGTTTGTTAAAGAATTCTTGCCTTGTTCGTCAACGTTACATGGCTGAATCAGTTTCAAATTTCGAGTTAATATACTTTTCTATAAGTCGATCTGAAATGAAACTCCACAACATATGGGACTCCATATTTACAACGTGTAATAGAATAAACGCAATACCTCTTAAGGGGTCATTGTACTCATCATTATGAACAACTTTTACTATGGGACCAATCCCGAAATCGCGAAAAAAAAATCAGCTGTTCAGTACCTACATTTTGTCAGTTATGCGCACAGAAATGTAAGGGGAAGTGGTTTTTTTTCCGGATTTCAGTGTTGGTCCCATAGTGAAAGTTGTTCATAATGATGAGTTCAATGACCCCTTAAGAGGTATTGGGTTTATTCTGTTACAGATTGCATACAAAACATACAAGCTTCTTGTAATAGCCAACCATATTTCTATTATTATTTTTTCTTATCTTTTCATAAATCACTACATATTATAAAACAAAGTCCTTCGCCGCGTCTGTCTGTCTGTTCGCAATAAACTCAAAAACTACTGCATCGATTTTCATGCTGTTTTCACCAATGGATAGAGTTGTTCTCGAGGAACGATTAAGTATATAATTTGTCGAGAAAAAAAAGGGATTCTTAAGAAAATTGCAGTGTGGACGAAGTGATGGGCGAAGTGCTAGTCTTCATGATATACAAAGATCCATACAAGTACAGCCAATTAGCAAAGGTAAAATCAGATCGCACTGTGTGGTATTGGTTCCACCATCCATGTGGTTATTTATTTATTTATGTATACTTTATTGTACACCAAAATTAAAATACATTAAGGAAACCTTAAACTAAAAAAATATACAATTGGCGGCCTTATCGCATTCCGCGATTCCGCAAACTGGAAGAGACTCTTAAAGTTGATACAATAGCCCAAACCAATCACCATTTTCCTAAAGAGTAACTCTTATCCCAATTTTTTTGGGGACCTTCTTCCTTACCTACGTATCCAGATTTTCCCACATCTCTATCGTTATTTCTTTCCCAGCCATAATAATTACCCACACCATCTATCTTTTCTCAGTCTTAATAATATGACTCTCCTTATAATGGACTCAGGAGAGATCAAGTTACTGTAGTCTTGTAGTTAGATTATTATGAAGAAGTTTTGGCCGAAGCTTATCTCGTTTCGATTTCGTTGTGGATACAGCCTCGCCTCGCTAAAATGATGATGGCTTGTAGATAATTTCCATTTAAGACGTTATCAACATTTAAACTTAATTTTAAATTGTCTATTTAGTTTAGCGTACACAAATCATTCTGAGTATGATATCTATACTAATATTATAAAGAGGAAAGATTTGTTTGTTTGTTTTAAATGAATACGCTCCGAAACTACTTGACCGATTTGAAAAATTCTATCAGCAATGGATAGCTACATTATCAGGGAGTAACATAGGCTATATTTTATCCCCGTACTCCCACGGGAACGGGAACTACGCGGGTGAAACCGCGTGACGTCCACTAGTATACAATAAATTGTGTAAAAATGATTCACATATTTGAAATCGCTAAGGTTCCTATGAAAGTGAATGAATGAATCTTCTCCAGCAGGTAACTATAATTACAAGTATATTGCCCCCTTAATTCAAACCTCAGACACTCCACCTCAAATTCCTAACATAACTGGTTCACTTTCATTATTAATAGGCTTATCACAAGCGGAAACAGATGCCACATCAAATATAATCCGTCGCCGGCCTACACGAAAACACATTACGTTAGTCTAGTGTCATTTATTACGGAAGGAGGTCACATACCTACCCTGATATTAGAAACTGGGGGCTTGTGAGTTTTACGTAAGAGGAAAATAAGACTGAGTTACTAGGTATTCCGTGTTTATTTGGCGTTGTAGTGTTTGTTGGGATATCCTAATTTTTCAAGCGTGCTCCATCTTCGACCACATCATAGCTTACCATCCGGTGAGATAGTGGTCAAACGCGAGCCTATATGTAGTAAAAAAAATCTGGATTAGAGGCTGATTAGAGGTTGACACAGGAACGTGGGAATTGACAAGAAAAAAAGGCCTATAAAAAAAGAAATCTTTAATTCGGATAAGCAGCATCCATATGGGTTAGTAAACAAAGACAACTTATTCCTATGTTAGCAAACTAATAAATCTATATAGAGACAAGGATGTTAATCGAGATACATCTTCGAGAGTCGTACCTCCCCGCTATAGTCTTCAAGATGGAGTTGGAGCTGACCCGCACTCTGCAAAGCAAAGAGGCAGATTTCTGTCTGACGATGGCGTGGAAGCAATTGACGTGTGCTATGCTCAATAGCGAGTGAGATGGGGCTGTTGATGATGATAATAATTAGTTTCAGCTCAAGAATACCATTAATTGATAATTTCTTAAAATAGGTTATTCCGGGTTGTTCATAATCAATTTTTTAGGATTCCGAAAAAAAAACGGAACTCTTATAGGATCACTCGGGTGTCTGTCTGTCTGTCTTTCTGACCACTGGACCGATTCTGTTGAAATTTGGTATACATATGAACTTCTATGACCCAAACACGGACGCGTTACGTAAATAATTAAATTTTTAGTAGGGGGGTCACTTATGGGGGTCAATCTAGAATATTTAAAAAAAAAAATCTTGAACAATATCGTGTGACATATCAAATGAAAGGTCTTTTTGTGAGAGTTTTGATTATATCTTTTTTAAAATAAATAGTTTTGAAGCTATTCAAGAAATTACACGAAAAATGACCATTCCCCCCCCCCCTTCCTTATCTCCGAAACTACTGAGCCTAAAATTTCGAAAAAAATGGAGATAATAGATCTTTACCTAAAGATTACAGGAAAACTTATTAGAAGTCAGTAATGTTAAAAAAATATAAAATCAGTTTTTTTTACTATTATTTATGATATGGTCAAAAGCGTGCCTATTGCTTTTGACGACTGTCTCACCTGATGGTAAGCTATGATGCGGTCGACTATCTTCAGCCACTATAGACACACTTTCAAGTCAATTGCTGATTGGTTGCATATTATCTTGCAATCACTTAGTTGCCGTATGGTGTTGGCCGGTACCGTATGGTGCCGTAAAAGTATAATAGGTACCATCCCATCACTTCCCGTGGGTGTCGTAAGAGGCGACTAAGGGACTCGCCGGAGAATGGGCAGCAGCGTTCTTTGTAAAAATCAACATCGTACACTGCGATCGTCAACCCGCCTGCCAAGCGTGGCGATTATGGCAACCCCACCACCCCTTTTGGGGAAGGCCTATGTCCAGCAGTGGACGTCTTTTGGCTGATATGATGACTTAGTTGACAATCCGTCTGCTAATGATCTAACAACTTATTTATTATCCCCTTTTTACAGGATGGGATATCATCAAATGACTCCTCCCAGTCTGGGCGGAGTGGAAGGGAGTGTTAGACTCTCACTGATTAAAACCCATCTGTGTTCCTCCAAATCGCATTTACTTCATTAGGACCATCTGCTATAAAAGTATCGTCAGCTTATAATTTTAGCAAGTATTTTCAACCCAAGTCTCTGGGTTGAAAATGTTTGCTAAAATTGTAATCAGACGATAGTTTTATAGCAAATGTTTGATAGCTGATGTACATTTTCGTAGATAGACAGCACACTTTCGTTGAATGTCACATGATTTTTACTTAGGTACTCCGAAAGAAAATCGCGCTCCAACCGGAAAGCCTACAGGAGCAAAGCCTTGAGAAAAATGAAGTCAACATTGAAAGAAGAATACAATCTTATTACACCAATGAAATAATGCGGCTCTCGTTCCTGTCTAAAGACAACATCCTTGGTTATCTATAATAATAATAATAATACGAAGTATCTTGATTAGGCTCGCGAGGTTGTCGACATGTGGGATGTGAACACAGCAGTCATTGTGCCGATAGTCGTGACGGCCAATGGCATAATTACTAAGAGCCTCGACCAACATCTCAAGAGGCTCTCGTTGGGCAGCTGGATCAAGGGATTGATCCAGAAAGCAGTACTCCTGGACACGGCGCATATAGTGAGGAGGTTCCTCTCTCGGGAGCCCTGACCACCAGTAGCTTGGACCCTGTTCCCGATACCGGTGGGCTACAATTTTTTATGTTACGGACAACAAGACGAACGGCGATGCGCTACCGGTACATGGTGGACATCCCACCCACACGCACAAAACGTTTTGGGAATACATTCATAGTGCGTACAGCTAAAGAGTGGAATTCCCTGCCAGATTCTGTGTTTTCAGACAGCTACAACCTGGGAATCTTTAAGACAAGAGTGAATAGGTTGCTTCTAGGCAAACGTGCTCCATCTTCGACCGCATCATCGCTTACCATCAGGTGAGATAGTGGTCAAACGTATCTACAGTAAAAAAAAGAAAAAAAATATTTTAAATGATTTTATTTTTTTATTTTTATAGAAATTAAAAATGTAAATTGTATGTAATTATATCAATAATAAATGGAATAATAATACTAAAATTTCTTTATTAGGGCACTAAGTCCCAATATTACAATTAAATTAAAAAATAACATTAATAAATACAAAATCACAAAATCCGGCCCGGATCTCTATGGCCCGGTCTTTCCCATTTCAAATCAGAAAGAGACTCCAACATTGCAGGTATTTTTCCTTGTACCCTCGGCTCTGCAGTGCTACTAATAGCAAAGTGCTTAAGAAATCACATTGGTCCTGCGTCGGGCCCCGCGCGGCCGTTTATAATGTGCATCGAGGGGCCCATGTCAGATGTGCGCTTATTAAATATTTATACTGTACGACTTATTTGTTATTGCTGACTATGAATCTTCATCTTAACTTGTTTTTTTTTTGCTAAATAGGTAGTGAGTCTTTGAGACTGAAGCAATAATAAAATAATCATGAATTATGATTACAAACATAACATTGTTTTGTGTTTTTGCCTATGACAAAGCAGAAAAAGTCTGTAATCATTTCGTCTTGAATCGATTAAAGTTGGTTGAAAAAAACAATAATAAACGGTGCTAAGACCATTTTGATTTTAACTTTCGGTATGACTTTTATTACTAAGACAGTATTTTATCATGTTCTTTGGTATTTTTCATTTTTACCTTGTGGTTGTAACTTACTGTTGTATTGTGTATATTTCCTATTTCAATTATCATCACCACAGTTAATTCAAGAAAAGCTAATACTAACTTATCTCTTTTACAGACTCCTAAAACCTAATCCAGCCAACTTAATCTATCTCAAGTAAGATGCCAAAAAAACGTAGGTAATCGCATCGTCCCCGTATCGTTTACTCTAAAGCCATTAAGCCCTCTCCAACGTTACCTTACAGAGGACAAACTAATAAAACGGGGGACAAGACAGAGGTCAGGGGACAATGGGGGACATCGGACGCACGTTATGTCCACCGGGTGGGGGACACCGGCCTCCGGAAGTAAGATGACGTCACGGAGGAGGTTTTGGAATTAATAAAGCTGTTTGAAACTTTCATTTGTTTCTTTGTTTAATCCTGAATTGTAATTTCCTGTTCGTCTTGGCTAAGTAGATGTTGAAAAAGATCAATATTGATTGAGAGGTCTCGATGAAAGTAAGGATGAACCTTAGCAACGACCCTAACCTAATATTATAAATGCGAGTGTGAGTTTTTTTGTTACGCTTTTACGCCTAAATCACCGAAGCAACTTTGACACATGTTTGTATATAAATGGAAACCTTGGGATATAGGCTTCTTTTGCGAAAATATCTTAATACATAATATTCTTCCGTTACTGAGTGAGTGACTGACGGACAACGCACAGCCGAAACTACTGGTCGTAGAAAGCTGAAATTTGGCATGTAGTTTCCTCGAGGAGTGTAAGGGAGCACTTAGAAAGGGATTCCCGTAATTTCCACGGGAACGGGAAAAAACGGGATTGCGCGTATGAAGTCGAGGGCAAAAGCTAGTATATTATATATTTATAGTAACAACAACGAAACTGCGGGAATAAGCTAGATAGCTATTAATAAGAATCCCACCCGAGCCTTGTTTGAACTTGTAGTCATGCTAAATTGCTACGGTTGGAGCAATATTTTTTTGTAATGTAATTGTGTGTGATTGACTGCTGCGATGTAGTTTGTAGAATATGTTCTCGTTCTGAAAGAAGCTTCAGATGACTTCCTTTGATATTTTAAACAAGTCATGACTCGTAAGGACCGATTGGGGCCAAATAGTCCTGTCTTGCGTGCTCGGTGCCTGACGGCTTAAAAAAGTAAAGAAAACCAAATTATTTTCGTTTATATTGCAAAGCAGTAGATATTTTTTTTAGACTTTGTTAATAAATGAAGGAGCAAAATGGTTTCATCTCAACGATTTGGAAGTGATTTGGTGTTTTTTTTTTCAGTATGTAATACCGATACATAAATTCTGGCTGAACTTAATTACGTATCATATCATGTAGATATTTACCTATTTTTTTCAAATGTAATTTCTCAGTAAGTGCCGACGAAAAATTGCTTCATCTGCACGCTGTTTTTAAGCATTTCTCGAGAGAGCAGCCTTAATATAAAGAAACAAAATAAAGCAAAGAATAACTAAAAAGTCGATGAAGGTTCTAACCAAACGAACAAACGTATTCTAGAACAGCACTCAGAATCCAGACTCTTCTACAAACATCCTATCAAACCATCAATCTCTGCTCACAACTCCCTGAAAACCTCGACCACAGTTACCATAGCAACAGGCCACACATTGACGTAGCTTACAGCGGCGTGCGCTGGGTCCACAGTTCGATGCCTGCGCATGAATATTCATGACACTGATGCGAGGCTGATCCGTGTGATCAGGCTGTGGCCTGGCAAATTGGAAAAGTTACATGTGTATGTGTTTGTAATGTTATTGGTTGAGGAACACGTGTCGAGGTTTGTGTGGGAAAAAATTGGTTGGCTGTCATCTTTAGACATTTCTGCTTGTTTATAAACAAAAGATATAATAATGTAATAAATTATAAACATGAAATTAACGACACGATTGGCGTAGTGGTTGAGTGATTTGCTGCTGCGCTGCATGTCGCGGGATCGATCCCCGCACGGAACAAATATTTGTATGGCCTACAGATAGTTGTTCCGGATCTGGCTGTTTGTATATGTGAATTTGTATGTTTGTAAACGCACCCACGATACAGGAGAAATTCCAAGTGTGGGGCAATGTCGCTCTTTTTGTTTTTATAAAAAAACAAAAAGAGCGACTGACAGAAAATATCTTGACATCAAGTCCGCCATTTTTCAGTGTGTTTTACTGAGCATAAAGTTTTAATAAATAAATAAAAATCCAGACACCCTTACTAAAACACGCAGTGATTTGGTTAGAAAATCATAGATAATGTATCCAGATAAATAGCATAGTACCCTTCCTAAAACAGGACAACCTATGTTGTAAACGCATCCACGAAACAGGAGAAAACTCTAGTGATGGAAACGTTTAAAAAAAAGTTAGGAAACAGGCCTAGGATCAGATGGCAGCATAGGTCATATGGCGGCAGATAGCTTCTTCTTCTTCTTTTCGAGTTGATGGTGACCCTTAAATATGGTGGCCACGTTCACAGCGGCATCAGGACACTCATCAGGAGTGACAGATAGCTATACTAACAAGTTAGTGTTGTAACTAAATCTAGGTATGACCACCTATTCGGAAGATAATTAATTATGTATCTGTATTATTCAATAAGGAGTTGCCTACACTAACCTGTGGCTTTATTGTGAGTTTTTTAACGTTCCCGAACACGTCAGCGTAAACGTCAATTTGAATTGAAATTGAATAAGCGCTGTCTGGTGTCAAAAATTTTTTTAGGGTTCCGAAAAAAAACGTAACCCTTATAGGATCACTCGGGTGTCTGTCTGTCTGTCCGTCTGTCTGTCTGTCTGTCTGTCCGTCTGTCACAGCAGTTTTCTCCGGATCCACTTGCCCGATTCTGTTGAAATTTGGTACACATATGGACTACTATGACCCAAACACGGACGCCTTACGTAAATTATTATTTTTTTAGTATGGTGGTCACTTTTGGGGGTCAAACTAGAAAATTTAAAAAAAAGTTTTTTGGAAAATATCGTGTGACATATCAAATGAAAGGGCTTTTTGTGAGGGTTATGATTATATTTGTTTTATAATTTTAAAATAAATGGTTTAGAAGTCATTCAAGAAATTAGACGAAAAATGACCATTCCTCCCCCCTTATCTCTGAAACTACTGAGCCTAAAATCTATTAGAAGTCTGTAGTGCTAAAATAACATGTTAAACAAATTAAATTCGTTCGGAACCCTTTGCACGCGAGTCCGACTCGCACTTGGCCAGTTTTTTTCATGCAATTTGACATAAGCGAAAATTTACGTTAATGCGATCGAATGTGTTCAAAAACACACACAAAACCCTCTGAACGATAGTATAAGACCGTAAGTATTAGCTGACCTCTTGTTCTGTTAAATCTCCGTACCGTTCTTATCCAGCTCAAAATCAAACTGTTACCACAGCCGTGCAGCAACTATGTTCGACACACTAGGCTTACTCCTGTAACATCTCCCGTTAATGGACACTAATCCGTAGATATTACAAATATTAGTATAAGGTATTAGGAACATACACATTTCGCTATCCCAAATAGAACCCCACATAATCTGTTGTCACTCATAGTGCGTGTGACACGCTGCATCACGTTCAGGGCATAAATCACGAGCGTGACAGATGGTCACATTTGTTATATCACGCCGAAGTGGATCCCGATACTATTCTGTAAACACGTTTTGTTTAATCTAAATTAAATATCAGGCTCGAGGCGTTTATTTCTGAATTTGGGAGACCCTTGTGATAATACTCGAGTGTAATCTTGGGATGCAATCTGGTTTCCTGGTGTTGGATTATCTGCTTTTTGAATCGTGATTTCCTTGTCTTTCATACGGGAATTATCTTGGAGGGAATAGGGTTACGATTTGTAATCAAATAACTCTAAAATATAAATTTTGTTTTAACACATAAATATTTATGTAACCTTTTTGTTTTCTAATTTTTAAGCTTGTAATGGGGTTGGTAAGTGAAAGCTGATCTCAGATGGCGCCACCACTACAAGAACCCTTGTCAAAGTAAAATAAACACTGTTGTAGTCTGTGATTATAGTTTTTGAGGTTAATTTGTTCGTTTGTTTGTGTATTATTAAATCGGATTCGCATTGTTTTACATTATATGTTATGTGATGTAGGTAGATTTGGGTTCATACAAATAAGAGGAAATAGTTTTTGACGATCTAATCAAACTGAAAATAATCATTTTTAATACATACCTGAGTATTTACGCATCTTTTCTTCAAAAACTACTTTGTTATTGGTCTGTGCGCTACTAGCGCCACTTTGACAGTTGTCGGCCCCATTTGTCAAAACGTCGGCGTCACTACATGTCACTGTAGATATTGATTACTTACTTAACTACTTACTATCAGTGTTAGGCATTTACTAATTTCATGGACTGGACCTGTTACCATATTTACCTGTTAGTATAATATAACTGTCTTTTTTTAATTATCTCATTGTGTATCTGTGTACCAAATACACAATATGTTTTACATTTCTTTGTTAACTTAACAGCTCCTATATGAAACTTAAAGTCTTACAGCTAAATACTCAATTTTAGAAAAATAATATTACTGGTTGCTGAGATACAGTAACTAGCAAAATTGATACTGCTTCCTTGGCCCAAGTGGCTCCATCTGTCTAAGGATCATACACCTAACCTGTATGCGTTTGTTCCAGGTAAACGGCTCGTGGGGCCTGCCCGCCTTCGTGTGCGACGTGTACATCGCCATGGACGTCACGTCCTCCACGTCCAGCATATTCAACCTCGTCGCCATATCTGTTGATAGGTGAGTTATCTATACCTAAAAATACATAGTAGAAGTAGGTCATTGTTCCAGATTTAATACTCTCACAAGATGGATGCCAAGGGCAATTCCTTGAGGATGATCGTTCGTTTTGGTAACCATTCGCCAACCATACGTTTTGGTAATACTTTTACTGTGCGTAAGGAGAGGTATTCCTTGCTGGATTCTGTTTCTTGATAGCTGAAATTGGTCTCGAAGTCAAGATATTCACTATTGATTTAAGTGAGGTTATTTTTAGTCTTCTAGACAAGCGTGCTACATCGTCACTTCCATCAGTTTAGTTTATGGTCAAACGCCAGTCTGTCAATAATTAACTAAAAACTGGCCAAGTGCGAGTCGGACTTGCGCATGAAGGGTTCCTTAACATTGTATTTTTTATTTGTTGTTATTGCGGCTCCAGAAATACACATTCTGTGAAAATTTCAACTATCTACCTATTACATTTCATGACACATAGGTATCCCGCTGACAGAAAAAAGGACGGACGGACGGATACAGGGACGGACAGACGGACAGCGGAGGCTTAGTAATAGGATTTCGTTGGTTTCTCTTTGGGTAACGGAACCCTAAAACAAAGGACCAAAGAGTCTACGGGTTTCATTGCTAAAATAGTCCTCTTATCTATACATATAATAAAATAGTAGACTAACCGTGTCTGTACATTGAATATTTTTCCATGAAAATTACACAGAAAACTCAGGAAAAAGGTATAAAACACAAAAATGCAATTTTTGAAATTTTTGTCTGTTTGTCTGTTTGTCTGTTTGTCTGTTTGTCTGTTTGTCTGTGCGTTTGTGGGAGCATCACGCATAAACCACAGATTGGATTGCAAATCTAAGTACTTCAAAATATTAAGTGATAACCCGAGTAACATTTAGCGTTTATTTCATCAAAATCGACCCACAAAATCAAAAGATATTGAATTTTTAAGTTTAGGAAGAAACTTCCTAATGTATTCTGATGAGTCAGAGCGCCATCTATTGAGAAAAAAATAAAATGCACGAAAGCATTCAAAATTGATGTGTTATCTTATATACATATAACAAAATCGAAGACTATCCGTGTCTGTACATTGAATATTTTTCCATGAAAATTACACAGAAAACTCAGGAAAAAGGTATAAAACACAAAAATGCAATTTTTGAAATTTTTGTCTGTTTGTCTGTTTATCTGTTTGTCTGTGCGTTTGTGGGAGCATCACGCATAAACCACAGATTGGATTGCCAGTCTAAGTACTTAAAAATAGTAAGTAAGTAACATTTAGCGTTTATTTCATCAAAATCGACCCACAAAATCAAAAGATATTTAATTTTTAAGTTTAGGAAGAAACTTCCTAATGTATTCTGATGAGTCAAAGCGCCATCTATTGAGAAAAAAATAAAATGTACGAGAGCATTCAAAATTGTTGTGTTATTCGTGAAACTTTTAATACGTGGCAAAATAAAAGTGACCATTTTTATACCTTTTCGTTATTTATCGTTACAATCGATCCACAAAATCAAAATATATTGTATTTTTAGTTTAGTAAGAAACTTCCTACTGTGTTCTGATCAGTCAGAGCGCCATCTATTGAGGAACCAAAAAATGCATGAAAGCATGAATGTTACACCAAAACACATTCATTGAGTTATTTGTGAAACTTTTAATACGTAGACGTAGCAAAATAAAAGTAAACATTTTAATACGTTATCGTTATTTATCGTTACATACGGGCTTCTTATTTAACGTCTTCTGCTGCCAAATATTTTGTCAATTTACATGGTTGATAGATGACGTTGCACTGATGACGCGTTTTTCTGAATTGCGGTGTTAAGATTTTCCGCTGGAGAATGACCTCACACGATTATTAAACACTGTCGTAGTTCGTAGGAATTTCGGTTTGGCCTCTGGAAGGTCTTAAACGAATAGGGGTCAAAATTGCTTAAATCTCTGAGTTGTGCTGGTTTCGTTTAAAGTGCTTTTATCGTAGAGTCTTAAACTGATTTAGAACTCAGTAGTTTTGTGAAGTACTGGACGGTTCGACTTGCGGATCAGGCCTGTAGGGTTCCGTACCAAAGGTGCTGACAGGACCCTACTTCTAAGGCCTCCGCGATTGATTCCGTTTAGAGCGAAGCAACGAACGGTTCGATTTGCGAAACAAGGCTAATAATAATAAGGTACCGTACCAAAGGTGGTGACGGTGACGGGAGCGATCGATTTTGGTGGGGCTACTCTCTATGTCCGAAGTCCGTAGTTTCGGGCTTAGTTGCGGACGTATTCTACTCCGTATCACCTACAGACTTACGATTAATCCCGAACCCGAACTAAGAATGAATGACAACACGATTTCACAGTAACTGTCAAATCGAGTTATCATTAGTTCTCTGTGGTTAGGTGATACGGAGTAGATTTTTTTTTTACTATAGATAGGCATACGGTTGACCACTATCTCACCTGATGGTAAGCGATGATGAGGTTGAAAATGGAGCACGTTTGCCTAGAAGCAACCTATTCACTTTTGTCTTAAAGACTCCCAGGTTGCACGCAACTAAGTTTTTAATTCGTGCTAAGTATTAGACGGTTCGATTTGCGAGCCAAGGCAAATTATAGGGCTCCGTGCCAAAGTTGCTAACGGAACCCTATTTATTAATAAGCCACCGCTGTCCGTCTTCCTTCAGTTTATTAACCGACTTCAAAAAAAGGAGGAGGTTATCAATTCGACTGTATTTCGATGTTTGTCTTTTTATGTTTGTTACCTCATATTAACCGACTGGATGAACCGATTTTCATGATTCTATTTTTATTTGAAAGATGGTGCTTCCCGTGTGGTCCCATTGCCACCACGTTAGGATCTGATGATGGAAACCCTGAGAAATCGAGGGCAACTCTCGAAAATTGTAGGCACGTATTTGGTAAAAACTTGATATTCGTGTGTATATCGGGTGATACTACAAAAGAATGAAAGTTTGGATCAGAGCTGATGATGGAGACGACAGAGAGTCAAGGGAACTCCACATCGGTATGTAGGAACTGCCAAGTGTTTGGGCTTATTTCATTCGTATTGATGAGACCTTTACACCGAAAGCACTTAGTAAGTTTTATTTTCATAACATAACATCACGCCAGTACGCTGTGAATGGGTACGCAGGTACCACTAAAAACTGAAAAATAAAAAACTTTTTTACAAAAAATGTAACCGACTTCCAAAACAAAACACTACAAAGTATAAAATAACTTTAATTTCGGAAGTCGGTGTCAAAAAACGAAAAAACTAAAAACACCGACTTCCGAAATTAAAGTTATTTTATACTTTGTAGTGTTTTGTTTTGGAAGTCGGTTACATTTTTTGTAAAAAAGTTTTTTTCGTTTTATTTCTGTCTCGCTGATATAAAAATTTCTTCTAGAAAAAGGTCGAATCTTTCACAATATAGCAAAATTCTCAAAGTCGGGTTTGTTCGAACACTATTCTAACTAACTCGAGAACGGCTCGACCGATTTTCATAGTTTTTGTGTTTTATTCAGGACGAAGACTAATTCCTTCGTCCGGAATAGCATAATAAGAATTAAAATACAAAAAAAAAATGAGTATGTAGGTAGGGTAGGTAGGCAGGTAGGTAGGGTAGGTAGGGAAGGTAGGCAGGTAGGTAGGGCAGGTAGGCAGGTAGGTAGGGTAGGTAGGTAAGGTAGGTGAGGTAGGGTAGCTATGGTAGGTTGGTATGGTAGGTAAGTAGGTAGGTAGGGTAGGTAGGTTAGGGTCGGTAGGTAGAGTAGCCAGTTGACGGGAGCGAAGCCGCGCGGGTCAGCTAGTTTCAATACTAATATGGTATTGTGCTCTCTGTCAAAAAGACTCTTTCTCCTTAATATAAAGTGTGGCTTGTCGGTCCATCTATCTATTTCAGAAAGTCCCTTTGTAAAGAAAGCTCTAATGTTTATCTTCTATCTCGGAACACTATAGGCTCAAGTTTAGGATACTTCCAATATTGAAGTAGCCAAAAGGTTACAAGATATATCAAGCAACGAGACCCTTGTCAAATAATGTTTAGCATGATGATAATGTTAAGAGATCTATATTGTTTGTTCTTGTTAGCGCTACTGCCGAGCGTGGAGTTCAGGGTCCGATTCAAATGTTGGGCTAAAATTGTAATTGAGATTTTTCCATAATGGATTTCTGTCAGTAGCGCCCCAGTGTTCGGAAGTCGCCACGGCGTCCTCACCTTCCGCTTGACGCAGGTACTCACCGGACATGGTTGTTTCGGGAGATACCTGTTTCGAATTCGGCGGGAAGATACGCCCGCGTGTCAACACTGCGAGGATCGCCTGGAGGACACGGTGGAGCATACGGTAGAGGTCTGCCCTGCTTGGGCGGAGCACCGCCGTGTCCTCGTCGAGGCGATCAGCGGCGCCGACCTCTTGCGTCCGGCCCTGGTTCAATCGATGGTCCGGAGTGAGGAGGTATGAGAAGCGGTCACCTCTTTCTGCAAAGCAGTAATGCTAGCGAAGGAGGACGCCGAATGCGTGAGAGAGAGGGAAACCTCATGCCCCAGCCGCCGCAACAGAAGAAGACGCCCCGGGCGTCGGGAGCCGCAGGGCGATTCCCAGCCACCGTAGGCGCGAGCCTGCGGATGGCGAGCATTGGGTGGCTCGCCATCCGATCAGAACCAGGCCCGGGTCGACGGCGCGCTGTGTTCTACGTGCGCCTCAAAGAGCTGTCAGCATAGAAGACGGGGCCCATTAGGGCCAGTGCCTGCTCGGGCTGCGGAATTTGTTCGAAAGAGTCACCGCGGCCCTGGAACGCAAAGGGCATTAGAAGGAACGCGGATGGGTTTTAGTCAGTAAGAGTCTGACACTCCCTTCTGCTTCACCCAGAGCGGGAAGAATCATTTGATGATATCTCATCCTTAAAAAAAGCTTTCGGAAGTCGGTATGTGATACACGCATGCCTCTGAAAGCCGTTGGTCCTGCGTCTGATCTCTGTCGTGTCGGATTTGCGGTCCCATCGGATTATGAAGGAAAGGGACAAAGAGTGATGCAACTTTGTTTGGGGCACAAAATTGTGCACTGCACACTTGGCTATTCTTTTAAGGGTTCCTTACCCAAAGGGTAACCAACGGAACCCTATTACTAAGCATCCGCTGTCCGTCCGTCCGTCCGTCTGTCCGTCTGTCTGTCAGCGGGCTGTATCTCAAGAACCGTAATAGGTAGACAGTTGAAATTTTCACAGATTGTGTGTTTCTATAAGTTAAGGTAAGGTTTAAGGTTTGGAACCCTTCGTGTGTGAGTCCGTCTTGCACTTGGCAGGCTCACGTTTGATCACTATCTCACCTGATGGAACGCGACGATGTAGTCGACGATGAAGGACGCTAGCTTAGAACTAATCTGTTCACTCTTGAAATAAAAACCCCAAGGTTGTAGCTAGCTACTTGGGCAGGGAATTCCACTCCTTAGCTATACGCACAATTAAAGTATTCCCAAAATATTTGTCTCCGTTAAGACAGATCACCGTGATTGAAATAAAATCTCAAGGATTATTTAGTGTTCTAAACTTGACCATTTATTTTATTTATTTTTTTGCTCTCATGCACATGACGCTTTATAATACACTAGCACTTCGCCCGCGACTTCGTTCGCGCGGGTTTAGTAGGTACTCCACGAACTTCATCTGCTTGTCCTCCGTCTATAAAGGCTAACGTGTAAATTACTTATTAATAGACTAAACGTAGGGCTGTTCGCTCAATCCGCGACATTTTTCTTACTTAGCGCCGCGAGTATTTTTATACCCGTCGTAACTTTTAAACGAAAGGTCCGATTTGCATAATTTAAAGTGAAATTTTCGTATACATAACCAACCTACATTACCAAACCATTTAAATGGATAAGGATTAATATCATGATAACAAAATCACCACTATTCCGTTCCACCCGGGTTTTGATCGAATAATTTGAACAAAAAGCGGTTATTGTGACTTAACCCTAATAGTTAGATATATACCCTCGCGGACTTTTTTATGGAAGTTGATGTTTTCTATAAATCTGTCTTACATTACTTGGCTCCATCGTCAATAGTTTCCGCAGCGTACGCGATATAAGGATTATTTTTGGCATTTTTTTCACACCTTGGGTTTCATTATCGAAGTTTTTATACGGATCCCTTACTTTTTTGAAAATCTCTATATGTTCATCAAGGATAATGTAGGATTCTAATGGTGAAACAATTTTTCAAATCAGTTAAAGAAAGATGAAAAATTTCGGAGCATATTCAATTCAAACAAACAAACAAATATTTTCTCTTTAAAATATTGTTTAAGAAGTGTAGATTTCATTTATTGTTTCGTTTTGCGCACGAACCCTGTTGGGGCACCGCAAACAAACGAACGATGTCGCGCTGCTAAGTATCAATTAGTCAGTAAAAAAAAATAATTTAACTAAACATAAGGTCATCATGAACATTGTGTCAAATTTTGCGAAATGTCAAAGTTTTATAAATGTCAATAAATAAAAAACAATATCATTGAATTTAAATAACACAATAAAATAAAATAACGTTTAAGTAATAACAACAGAACAGAGCAATTTATTAACAAACTAATCAACCAAATCTCTCACCAGGTACATAGCAGTAACACAACCAATAAAATACGCGAAACACAAGAATAACCGGCGGGTGTGGTTCACCATCGTGCTGGTGTGGCTGATCTCCGCAGCCATCGGCGCGCCAATCGTGCTGGGCCTCAACGACACGCCCGACAGGAACTTCGACGAGTGCCTCTTCAACAGCCAGAACTACGTCATCTACTCTTCCTTAGGATCCTTCTATATCCCCTGCATCATGATGATGTTCCTTTATTATAATATATTTAAGGTTGGTATTAATTTTCTTTTTTAATTAAAAACAAAAACGTTGCCCTAAACTAGGAATTATTTCTATATCGGGGGTGCGTTTACAAACATAAAAAGTCACATACACAAACAGCCAGACCCGGAATAACTATCTGTAGGCCATATAAATTTGTTCCGTGCGAAAATCGAACCTACGACGCGGCGCAACAGTCAATCACTCAACCACTGCGCCAATCATCATGCCAGTGTCTGTCAAAGGCTTCATTGCACTAAAAACTTAACGTCAAAGTCAGATTTTGTAACAAACACGAGGTGAAATAATCACAAATACACCATACGCAGTGGCCCCGGGTTAGTTACTAACTCGGAGTTAAAAAGACAACCCAGAAAAAAAAAACCCAGACCCAGAAAAAAGCCCACTTTAGCAGAATCAGAAAGCAAATCACGCTACCCGTCACTGTCAAATTTTCCCAATCAATACGTTAGCGTTAGCGATAAAGATGAAAATTAAATTTCACAGATTGTTGTGTGATTAACATTATGATTCTAATATGATTCTCCTAAAGTGGCCTTTTTAGCCCCCCTGTGTTGTCTTTAAAGACATCATAATAATTTCAGCCCAAAAACGTCCCATCAGCATATTATGGCTGTATTATTCCACGTGCGTAGATAAGAACCTACTCACATAAAATTTCTGCATCAATCTGTTAAAACCTTAATAATTATATAAAATTCTTCCGTTACTGACTGACTGGGTGACTGACTGACAGACAATGCGCAGCCGAATCCACTGGTCGTAGAAAGCTGATGTAGATTCCTTGGGGAGTGTATGGGAGCATTAAGAGAGGATTGTCCGAAATTCTTACGGGAGCGGGAATAAAAAGGGGTATGCGCGTTCGAAGTCGCGGGCAAATCCTAGAAAGAGGCATAAAGCAACCAAGCATACCAAAACATTTTAACACAAAATACAGCAACCAATACTCTGTCACAGTACTCGTTTGAATTTGTTATTTCTAGACACAATACATCGCATATAGCCCCACAATAGGTCAGTAAAGTATCTACGAGATTCCATTATGTAGCTCGTAGGAATACCAAACCACCACTTAGATCAGTATTAACAAGGTCACCATTCCAGTTTCAATTAGACCCGAAATATGTGACCTCTAAGTTGGCATTAGGGTGCGTTTTCACTAGAGATATGCGAGGATGTGTTTGTTAAGAAACAATAGAATGTAGAATTGTTGGTGAGCCAATTAATAAATAAATATTAATTTTAATTTCAAAAGGTCATTTTGGTAGAATTTCGTTGATTTATTTTTATTACATTTTTAATATATCTTTAAAAAAAAACTGGCCCAGTGCGAGTCGGACTCGCGTGCAAAGGGTTCCGAACGAATTTTTTTTTAACACTGCATACTTCTAATAGGTTTTCCTGTAATCTTTAGGTAAAGATCTATTATCTCTATTTTTTTCAAAATGTTAGGTTCAGTAGTTTCGGAGATAAGGTGGGGTGATAATGGTAATTTTTCGTCTAATATCTTGAGTAACTTCAAAACCATTTATTTTAAAATTATGAAAAAATATTATTAAAACCCTCACAGTAAGCCCTTTCATTTGATATGTCACACGATATTGTTCAAAAAACTTTTTTTTTTTTAATTTTCTAGTGTGACGCCCTAAAGTGACCCTTATACTAAAAATTTAATAATTTACGTAACACGTCCGTGTTTGGGTCACAGAAGTCTATATGTGTACCAAATTTCAACAAAATCGGTCTAGTGGATCCGGAGGAAACTGGCTGTGACAGACGGACAGACAGACAGACACCCGAGTGATCTTATAAGGGTTCCGTTTTTTTTTTCGGAACCCTAATAAACTGTATAAATAATTCATTTAAAAGTATAAAAATAGTAGTCCACCGGTAACGGGAGCAGGTTCCAAGCTACCGGTGGTTAGGACTCTAGAGAAAGGAACCTCCTCACAACACCGCCGTATCGAGCAGGAGGCCTTCTGTATCAGGCCCTTTATCCAACCGCGTAACGCCAGCTTCGACAGATGGTTGTCAAAGCTTAGGTTCATAATATTACCTGCGTACAATTCATATCACGCAATAAATTTGTCTGACAGTTTTGTACAGAGACTCGTGATAAAAACTGTCAGACAAATGAATTCTGATCTTAATAATGATTTTACTAAAGTTGTCTTTTCAGACCCGCTGATGGCAGGTGAATGCGCAGTTCACTATATTGTGTATGTACCTAACCTCGCTCAGCGCAAGCGGTTCTATTGGTTCTTAAGGCGACGACATACGCCAGCGACCTTGGAGGAACAAAATGCGCACATTTTTCATATCCGTGCGACCCAAAATTCAGTACGTGATAACGTCACACGTTATAAAACAACAATTGAATTCCCAACAAACAAGCCGAACGCTTAGGCCGATCGTGCCTCTCTATTGCTTGTATCGCGCTCTCACTAGCGGAACGTGACACTTTTTCATGCGCGCAGCCGGCGTTCATCAATTTATAAAACGTTATCACGTCAAAAAGCCGTATATAAAAATGTAGATAGTTAAATTGTCTTTGAGATAGTGCAAATTAGTTTAAAATGCCTCGGCGCACCACACAAACCGCTCGGCGGTTTTGGTCCGAAGTTCATTTTTATGTCCGTTTTTACATCTAGCCGTTTAGACGTGATGCTCATTTTAAAATTAGCTACTGAGCCATATCTGCGCCTTAACAAACACTTCCTCGCTATGTTTCCTCGCTCAGCTCTGGTAAAACGCAGCCTTAGGGTTGGAACCGGAGAGCTTTCAATTTAAATGTCTAGACATACAGAAATAACACATTCAGGACAAACCAATGGATAATGTATTTGGATGTGAATTTATACATTAGAGCTTTTGGCAAAAACCGCTGTTTTAAGATAAATGAGAGAGAATTTAATACGGCTGACATAGCGTGTTCAGACGTCAATTGATTCGGGTTTCAACAAATATTCCGCAACGTTTTTGATTAGTGAACGGTTCCTATTTCACATAATCTACATAGCTACCAACTATTTAGTTTTGATGGAATTCGCGTACATACCTGATTCTAAGATATGCTTCGGGTATGCCTGTAGAATTTAATTAGTGAGCCCAGTCGCTCACGCCTATAGAGGAGGAAATTTTTTATAGAAGAGGAATTTTGCACAATAGTTTTACAGTTAGAGGGAAATCCTATTGTCCTACTCTATAATATTATAAATGCGAAAGTTTGTGAGGATCGATGTGACTCTTTCACGCCAGAACGCCTGAAAGGATCTTCTTGAAATTTGGCACAGAGGTAGATTACAGTATGTAATAACTCATAGGCATACATAGGCATAACACATCTAAGGTTCCCTAAGGATCACGCGGGCGAATCCGCTGGCAGAAGCTATAACTAACTTCTGCCAGCGGCTTGGCCCGCAATTATAATTTTACGATTACTACTAGACACATTTCAAAGTAGCAGCGCTTTAAGGCCTCCCACAAGGTGTTCGATGATAGATGCGAGACGCACAGGATCAGATAACGTGGCTTCCCACTCGGGGAAGGCCTATGTACAATGTCCAATACTGGATCTCTTTCAGCTAAAGAGATGATGACATATTTCCAAATTCAAAGCAGTTACGAAGTTTTTCTAACAGCCAAAGTCAATATTGTCCACAAACTAAATAACTTTCATCGGACAAAGTTTTAAATATCCCATAACTAGGCGAGCGGTTCACTAGCCCGCACATGTTGTACACACGTTTTGGCACCACCCCGGGTTTGTTCGTGGACAACATGGTAGGAAGGTACCTCGACACACGATTCTGTTGTATTTTTGCAAGCTGGCTAACTTTATAGGTCGAAATCGTAACACGTGTGAGTTTTTACAACTGAATTCTTTGGAAAAACGGAAACGGAAACGTAAACAAATCTAAATGTCTACCACTAGGTAGACATTTAGATTTGTTTACGTTAAAATTGAGATTGGATCAAATAAACAGCCCTAGTTTTGTGGAAATCAAATTGAACTCGTTGATTCTTACTTCGCTGTTTTAAATCAATCAATACTATAACTATAGTACCAAGTATCCATAGGTCTATAATAACCATAAGTAGCAGTTTAAGATCAAATAGGGACTCACGAGTATTATGGTCAGAAGTTATTCACATTTCTCTGTACTGTAATCCACATTATTAGCCCGTTGGTATTTACCACTTTCAAAGAGGCACTTCTATTAATTTGGCCTCTATTTTCACAGGCATTAAGAATACGAGCAAAAAAGCAGAGAGCAGCAAAGAAACCACCTGTATCTGGTGACCCCAACACGGGAGCTACCACAGCCGTGGTGATAGAGAACGTGGCGCAGACCAGGAGGCTGGCGGAGACCGCGTTACATGATGATAGACCCACCAACACTGGGTCTGGCAGCAATGAGGATGACCATGAGGACAGGTGAGAACTGAGAACGAAAGTAATGCAAAATTGTAGATTAAGACACATGACAATAAATGAGGTTTGAATTGAAGAAGCTAGAATAAAACAACTAGCTATAAAACCAATGAGGGTACTAATAAGCGCCACATAGAGGACAGGTCTGCTTCATAGAAGAAGTGACTTTGAAACATGACGTTGATGTCAATTTAACAAATGTCAGAGCGTTTTGACAGGTGCCTGGACCTATCTAGTGCTTGTCATATCAGAAAACCCACACTGGGAAAGGTGATTATTGGTTGATCACAGAAGATGGAAATAATCAAATTGATAGAGTGATAGTAATCGTAGCACAAACTAATGATGTAGGCCTAATCTTAAACCAGTGCAGTGCGAGTATTTAGATATAAGTGGAAGTTATAAAAACCAAAAAGTTTAGACACGATGGTCAGAATTTTTGACATTGTAGAAACACATAATGATCCTGCGAAGAAACAAAATAAAAGGAAAGCAAATACCGATCATGAGATAGTCAACAACTTTAAAACGAGGTAGAAAATAATGTACAACATTATTGAAGCTTCGCCAAAAGCGGCAGCCGAGAGCGCCAAATTGCGTTCAGTACGTTAGAGAGTACAACATAATTATTTTCTTAAGTCTCGGAATAACCTGTATCACACGTGTTGGGGTGAACGAGGCGGAATACTCCAACAAGGCTTGAGATCTTAATTACAAAGGATTAAGTTTGTTTTGTTGTTATCTTTGGGTATTGCTTTACAAGAAACTTAGAGGTCAAAACAAACAATGTTTGAGTAAACAATACTTTGAAATTGAGACGATAAAATATTGAAATCGTGATTTTTGACCGGGGTTACCAATCTTGGCACGTGCCCAAACATGTGTAACATTGGTGACTCCAGTCATAGGTGACCGAAAAATAATAATAATGAGACAAAGCCGTGGTAAATTTTGTAAGTCTTGAAGTTGTTAACTATCTTAGCATTTTCTTGTTGACATTTTTATGTTACGAGATTTTTGGTGGCCTTTATTTTGGTGGTGGTGGGTGGGTGTAGTCATCATTCAGAACAGTTGTTTGGCTATTATTTTCCCTATGAACGAAAGAACAGAAGAATTTACTATAGGTATCATTATGATGAGTATTAAACAAAAAACAGATTCAAGACTACTTACTTACTGAAATTTTGTGAAATGAAATTAACTTCTTGGAATTAATATCTAGTAAACCAAAATGGAGCTATTAATTTGCGTACTAGCTTGATTTATTTCATGTAGTGAGACAATAACTCGAAAATTTCTAGGAATTTCGTGGCAACTGTGTAAATCTATTACACCTATATTGAAATAAGATCTCAACCTACTGCGGGGATTCTGTTTCAATTACCAAGAGCTAAATAATAAATGTATCTTGTCTGGAATGCTCGTCTGAGATGAAATTTGGTAAAACGTTTCTGTTTACTTTCAAAGATGTTCGAAGTAACTGAAGTACTGGAATGGTGCTAATTTGCATAATTACCTTTGATGAGTGTCAATATTGACAGTTTCATTAAATTCTTATAACCGTATGGCTATGGTATGGCAAACGTCATTTGGTTCTGTATAATCCGTAATAACTGTATTCATACTAATTAATACCATATTAAGATTATAAATACGAAATTTATACTGTCCATCTGTCTGTCTGCTAGTTGCCTCTTTAAGTTTTAACGGGCTTATAAGAAACTTTTGGACACGGGTAGACCAATTACCTGGATTAAGACATCAGATACATCCATTTTCCACATCATAATCATGATTCTTTTGCCCACCACTGCCAAAACTGCTCCACTGCTTAGCCAATAAGAGGTCAAAATCATCAAATGAAGTGGTTTCTTTAGGTGGTATCTTGAGTATGTTAATGTTCTTCTTTTCTTTTATTGTGCCAAGTTACCAGTAGGTGGCCCCGTTTATAGCGGTATCAGTTGGATTAACTGCAGGTGTAAGGTGCTACTGTCGAATACTAACAATGCCTCCTATGAATTTGGGAACTTCCTTAACTTAATATTTTTCCCATACAGCTTCGACAAGAGGTCAGCAGACTTGGAAGCGGACGCTGATGAGTGTCACGTCATCCCCAACGACAAGTCCACGGAGTTTATACTGGCGACTGTCACGGAGGAGACAGCCAAGTAAGACTGTTTATAAAACATAACACCGTCTTTGCCCTGCCATCGGGTACAATCATACTCCCCGTCATCATAATATTATGGTAAACACGAGGCGAGGCCTCGGATAACCACGTTGGAGATGGCGAAACGACTAGGCGACGACAAACGACTTCTTGCTAATTTCTGACGAAGATATCTTCGTCAGAAATTAGCAAGAAGTCACACAGAACCGGGTACAATGAAAGGACCGAATGAAAATCATTAATGGTTTAAGCCACATTTTACACAGGAGCTTAAAAGAAAGCAAGGCTTTGAAACCAAGTCTTCTGTGATCATGTCATGAATCACAGCATCATAATTTAAATATGTGGACTCGTATTATATCAGAATTATAATTAAGTGACTGTGCTTAATTGGTAATTTAGGTGTCTCAGACCATAATTAGCCTACCCAATTATAAACTAAAATACAGGTTATTAGCTAGACTAAAAACTAGTTCACAGGTCCTGTCATGTTTTTTCGAATATTCAAAATTCATTTTCACGTCTGTTGCGGACATTTTTCATTTCGTCCATCATTATTTTAATTATATCAGTCATTAATCATTCAGCATTCCGTTTTTTATTTATTCCCAAGGTCTGTCAACATTTCATCACTCAAAAGCATCTCAGATGAAAGGAGTTACCTGTTTTTTGTTGACTTCATTACAGGAGCTCGTGGCTAAATAATAACAGCCGCACGGGTAGACCTTCAAGGTTAAGCAACACTTGCCGAGGTCGGTTTGTGGATGGGTGACATTCTTATCATGCCAATACTCTTCTGTGCTTCGGATATCAGATAAGCTGTTGGTCCCGGCTGTCATATGTAGATCTTTGGTGGTCGTTACCGATTGTCAGAAGCCAGACAAAGGGGATAGAACCTTTGTGGCATACCTAGCCTCCCGCTGCCATTTAGTTTTTCTTTTCAAAGTTGCGGTGCACGATTTAACATGTATTAACATATTGGTAGAGGACATTTCAACAAACAAATAATGGCAGGTACATGGTGCCCTAAAGTGTCACGTTGCCGGGATATTCGAGGTAAAATCGCCAGGGGGGTCTGCCATTGGGAATCGCAGGGCGATTCCCGGCCACTGTAGGCGTGGACCTGCGGATGGCGAGCATTGGGTGGCTCGCCGTCCGATCAGAACCAGGCCCGAATCGACGGCGCGTTGTGATCCACGCGCGCTTCAAAGAGATATCAGCATAGTAGAATGGGCCCGCTACGGTCAGTGCCTGCCAGGGTTGCGGAATTTGTTCGCAAGAGTCACCGCGGCCCTGAAACGCAAAAGGCACTAGGAGGAACACGGATGGGTTTTAGTCAGTAAGAGTCTGACACTCGCCTCTGCTCTGCCCAGAGCGGGAGGTGTCATTAGATGGTTTCCTATCCTTAAAAAAACGGGGGTCTGCCAGCTCCCATAGAAAAATCATCTTACCCCTTTGACACCAGTCTTGCCAAGAAGTACCGTGGTACCCAGTTACTGCGTTTTGGAGGTGCCGTATGGTATCGGCCGGTGCCGTATGGTACCGTAAAAGAATAATACCATCCCATCCCACTTACCGTGGGTGGCGACTAAGGGACTCACCAGTGAATGGGCAGCAGTGTTCTCTGTAAAACTTAACACCATGCACTGCGATCGCCAACCCGCCTGCCAAGTGTGGCGATTATGGAAACCCCCCCCCCCAATCTTGGGGGAGGCCTGTATCCAGCAGTGGACGTCGTTCGGCTGATATGATGATGATGATGATGGAGGTCAGATTGACAGTCACTCCATGTAAAATACTCGTATCCAGCTGAATCCGGTTTGACGGCTTCAAGCCAACCACAGTATAGTTGGAAAAAGGCTTGGCAGATGATGTTGATTTAATTCAATCTGTTAGCAAAATTAATTTTCTTGCCAAAATGATATCTCAGAGCAAAACATGTGGCTTTTCACGTAATTTGGTTACTGTTATCAATATTGTTGTTAAATTACAACTTGCTTTGAGTGAAATATTTACTTATGAAACAATTATAGACAAACAAAGCCCCCAGATACCTAGAACCTGATAATGTAAGGACTAAAGCACCTAAAGTTTCGAAGGCATTTATTTACCTAAAATGTCTGTGGCTCCATTCTAATCAAGACGTTAATTAGGATTCTAAGTCGAACGTAATTATTTTCTCCCACAATACGCTTAGACATGGGTCCAGTCATTTATGGCCTTTGGATGAGGTAATATATTTTATCGTTAGAAGGTAGATTTTACCTGTATAGTATTAAAATTAAACTACTACAGATGAAACTATCTCTATAATAAAATCGATACAAGGTTTTCAGAATTACTTGGTCATATTTAAAAGGATGATTAATCAAGATTTATTGTTATGTACAGAGTGCCAGAAACCCTTTTTCTGTAGGCAGACCTTCTTTGGCAACGTAAGATGTATACGGAGAGGTTTTCTATGTTACAAATGTTGACCAGCGTGTCATCAGATCGCAGTCGACATCCTTTGATTCTATTCCATGCAACCTACGAGTTACATACCTTTTTTTTAAGGATGAGAAATCATCAAGTGGCTCCTCCCGCTCTGGGTGGAGCAGAAGGGAGTGTCAGATTCTTACTGACTAAACCCATCCGTGTTCCTCCTAATGCCCTTTGCGTTCTACTGATTGTTGGTGAGTTTTTCGAACCAATTCCGCAACCCTGGCAGGCACTGGCCTAAGCAGACCCCGTCTAGCGAGTTACCTAACCCACCAATTCTAACCTTCGCTTCTCTTTCCAGCACTCCAAAACGAAACATCAAAGCCCAGCCGATCCCGGACCCGAACGGGAACAACGACTCGGGGTACGCGCCGTCCAACCTCGAGGACACGATCAGAGAGCATGTGTCCCCGCCCGGATCCCCCGGGCTGAAGGACGCCACCGTGCTCAAGAACATGGGCTGCGATGGCAAGTGGAAGAAGAATGGGAAAACATCTAAGTTGACGACGGATTCGAGGTAATTCTAGGTGTTCTAAAAGTTTGTAGGTATTCTTCTTTCAAAAATTGCCATGAAGTAGCATAGATCCAGTACCGGTGACAAAAAAACTAAGGAAAGCCAGTGCCCAGCAGATAAACAGTACAGGCTAGCTGCACTAATACATCATATACTGGGTTTAGCCAGCCACTGCAGGGCCTTTAAAAATATAATAATATGTTCTTGAAAATAATCTTTAAATTAGTCTGCGTTTAATTCATATTAACCGAGTGGTGTCCAAGGCCTGGGAGAAGAAATGTAAAAAGTATCTGGAGACCGGCACAAACAATTAGAAGCCTATGCTCAGAAGTGAGCGAAATCGGGTAGCGAATGATGATGATGATAAAGCTACAGTTTGAAACTTACAAATAAATAAATCAAAACAATTTCCAACAATATTGGCAATGCTGGAATACATAATTCTAGATGAAAGTTTAGTGTGTAGTTTAATTCAAGTTAGACAAAACTATTTCCACTTTATAATTCATTCTTGTTACGTTAGGCAAGTACCGCGTTGTAGTAAACATCGCGTAACAACGGGCACAATTTAAAGAAATAAAGTACAGTTGCGAACTGCAGTAGTTACAAACTGTGTAGTAGTTTTCAGCGCACCTCCGCAACTTTTACGTATTTTTTCCGGTACCTAGTTGTTGTCCATAGTTTTTTCTATTTACTCGGGACAACTGACGTTTTTAGTTGTTCTTAGTCGTGACAGAGAGTTGTGCAAATTTTGAAACGGATACGACAGAAAATCCCCATAAACGAATTGAGATGGTTGCTAGTTATTTTCATGAAGTATTCGATAAAAGTTTCTAAATGATTTTAATGCTCCTACCACATTTATGCCGCTTTTCACTCAACAATTTTTGTAAATAATTTTTTTGTGATTTGAAAAATTAAATAAAACTATCTATGACTGCATAGATATACAGTCATCACTCTGCGTCCTTAACACAACTTAGTTAGTCAGTGTCACGTTAGGGTCCAACCCATGGGTCCAACAGAGCTCTCCAGACATCGTACACAAAGTGTAATTTTATCAGCGAAAACGATTATTGAAATCTCTAAATGTTTTTACCATACGCAACAAAAAATTATGTCATGCCGACAGTCTCATATATTTTACAATGAATTAAACACACACACTACATACATCACGATCTCCAATTCGTATATTAACAATTTGATCACCCATATCTCCTTGTTTTAGAAACGTCTCCTTAGCTCTGCGATTAGACGACGAGGTCACAGCCAGTCAGTTCGACCTGCGAGACGGGTCCAGCTCTAAGAAGGAGAGGAAAGCCAGTGCAGCAACAGCCCGCTTCACAATATACAAAGCTAATAAAGCGAGCAAGAAGAAGCGGGAGAAGTCATCTGCGAAGAAAGAAAGAAAAGCCACGAAGACGCTGGCGATAGTATTAGGTAAGTCCTTCTAAGGAAGGTAATCATGCGACGACCTGCAAATAGACCAACAGCACCCCAGCTTCGCTGCCGCGGTCCAGCTGTTGCTGAAAACCAGCGCTGTGGCTCAGTCTTCCACACGAATCCCAGCATTATGCTGAGCCATGGCCGTTTTGCGCAAATGTGACGCATATCTTCTCAACTTTCATAAAATAGTAATTTTGTTTTGTATGCGTCATGCTTGGCGCAAAGAAATTATTTTTTTTTGTCTTTCAGCAGTTATCATTAATTATGCCGTCAATGATGATCTGACTTGTCCGCTCAATGCTAGGACGATTTTACGCCAACGTTGGATATGCAAGTCAATGAGAGCACATAACAGAGCAGGAAATCTGAGCTTGTAACCATGAAAAGCCAGGGGATGCCGTCGCTGTGGCCAGAATCGGCTTGATTCATCACGTGAAAAAATTCCAGACTCACTAATATCATCATCTATCTTACACATACCTTAAGTTTTTCTAAAGAAAGTACGGCTGGACAAAAAATATTAATAACATCCTTACAAAAATATTAAAACAGCTCCATATTTTCAGGTGTCTTCCTCTTTTGCTGGGCTCCATTCTTCACCTGCTCAGTCCTCGGCGCCATCTGCGACAAGATCGGCCTCTCCTTCGATCCTGGAGTCACGGTGTTCATCCTGACCACGTGGCTGGGCTACATCAACTCGTTCCTCAACCCCGTCATCTATACCATCTTCAACCCTGAGTTCAGGAAGGCGTTCAGGAAGATACTTCACTGCGGCACCTAGCCCGCGGAGTATTTGGTCGTCTTCACTCAGTAGATCTTGTTTTGTGGGGAGGTTTTTGGATACGTTTTATTATGTTGGAAAGTTGAAAGTAAAATGGTTTTTGAGAATCAGTCGAATTGAAGCTGGAAGGACATTGGCTGACCGTAATGTTGATTTAACTGGACAGGTCAATAAAGCTGTAGAGAGCTATATGCGCTGAGCAGAAGGCTTCTAAAAATCTGTTGCTCACAGGTTCAAATTGCTCAAATTGTGTTTTAGTCAGCGTGAATGTACCAAGGGTGGGCGAACTTTCCAGAATAATTTAATTTGTATCAAAAACCTACAACACAATCTATGTCCTTCTCTTTTAAATATTCTTGGAGATCTACCGGACGGCCAAATTGTACAAAGTGCGCTCACATACAAAATAATGTTTATATTTAATGTGATAAACCAATAAATTGAACGTCGTGTGTTAGCCGTAGAAAAATAGCATATCAAAATGTATTTAAAATTGTAATTTATAAAATTATAACTTACTGTAAAAATGTATTGGTATTGTATAGCTTGCTTAGAGCTCATGATATTCTAGTCAACAGTATTATATGCCAAAGAACGTTAGAAGCGATATTAATAAGCTTTAGTTATTTTTAAGGTTGTGATTATTTTAATTTTTCAATTTTATCGTTAACCGTTTTTCTTCTAACTGTACCATAGTGTAAATGTACAATCGACAAAAAAAGTGTTAGTTGTATTAAAATGATAAAAAAGACATGTATCTATAACACAAAAGAAGACAAAGTAGTGAAATAATTAAGAAAACCAAAGATTTTATTTTAAGTATGTACAAAATGTTATTGCAAAATCTATACGTCATTATTTCAAGTGTCACATTGCTCAAAGCTTTGCTTACTTTTCAGCAAAAACTTAATTAAATTGGAACTCAAATGCAAAAATTATTTAGTCTAAAACTAAACTATTTCTCTTTCAAATTTTATCTTCATAAATTAATTTTATCTTGCCTTTCCGTCCACGCGTTTCTCCCATTTTCTCACCCTTCCTAGTTATTTAGTTTTAATAGATATTAATAAAATAAGATAATCTTAGCTGTACGAATGACAATGTCGAAGGAAGACAATGCACTGCGAGATTTGACAAGGTAGTATTATGTAAATAACTTGCCAAATAATTTATATGAAAATATTAGGAAAATTGTAGCAAAAAGGTAATGATTGAGCAAAAAAACTCATTTTCTGATAAATCTTATTTTCAATAAACTATTAATAAGTTAATTTTATAGCTTACAGAACTGAAAATATTTCTAACATTCGAAAATGGCAAAGTTATTACAGTGCGTTTGAAATAGAAAACAAGAAAAACCCAACAGAATCTATTGCTGAAATTTTGCCCAATCACTACTTTATTGTTCAAAATATAACAGATTTTAATATCATATCAAAAATTGATTTGTAGGTGATAAATAGCTTATTACTTTGTAGAATAAAATATTATAAAACAGTATAGACATAAATGTGGCAATCAATGATCTTCCAAGATAGTATGTTTCAATCAATTTCAAATATTTTATTAATTTTCCGAAAATATAGAACACATCTTTTAGCGATTTAATCTTTCATTCTTTTTCAGACGATTTTGAAAGGGCGTTCAAAAATTCTGTTTGAAACCTCGTATTAAATTTTAAGTCGCTCAATATTAATTAATAGCAATATTTTCTGTATTAAACAAAACATTCGTGCCATAAAGCAAAGGCAAAGATGGTAAAATGATATCAGACAATTTCGCAATGACGCTGTTGACATTATTCGTAATACCATGTGCAAAAGTCTTAAGTTTTAATCAAAAATTACTATGTACCTAAATTTTTTGACAAAAAAAATTAACCTCTTCTGTTCTAAGTCTCCAGTAGTCATGTACTATAATACTTAAATAAGGTTAATATTTCAAATAATGATTAACAAGAAAAACGTTCAAGGTATGTTCACCTTGGTGTTATTAAATATGTCAACAATATTTTAAATTATGATTCTTGACAAGAATATTTTGATTGATACATAAATTACAAATTCTAATAAAGTTTCTCAATAAAGTTACCTTGATGAGTATGTCTCACCAAACGTTTATCTAGATTAAAACGTACCAAAAATAAAACTTGTGTGTAAGTTGCAAATTGATTTATTCGTAAAATAATACTCACGCGTAAAATTAGAACAAAGTATTAAGTAATTTTAAGTTGCTCAACTAAGTCTTGTGTCTTTCGGCTCAATGTAAATTTGTTTAAGCAATACTCATAAATAACGAAACAATAATATTAGATGTCTGTCTATGTAATCTATTTAGATAATAAATTGTAAAAGTGTACATAAAAACAACAGGGTTCCTTATAAGAATCCATGTATTTAATCGTTTTATCATATTGTTAATTAAAAACTCTAAATAATTTACGATATTGTATAAGACGTTTTGTCTATAGATTATCTGTAATGTAGATAGAGGGATATTTATAAAATAATGAAATGTTATCCAAAGTCGGGCTTAATAGAACGTTTTAGTACTTGCAAAGTAGACGGTATTCTATTAAATCAATATCTTTTTTCCTTTAAACAGTTCCCTTTATTAAAAGAATCTACGTTACGTTGAAGTGTAAATATTGCAATAAGAATTAGTGAAATAAACAATTTTAAACGTTTTTGTTGATCTATTTTTATTCGCAATGCGGGTGGAGTCAATAACAATGTTTAGATTAATTCTTATTTGAAAAACATTGCATGAACTGTTTGAAAATTTCACGTTAAAATACGATGCGATCGAAATAAAAATAAAAAGTACTCTTGTAAGCCATTATAAATTGTCATGTTCAAGCTTATCAAATCCACTTGATTTGAATTATTATTGCATTTGGTAATAATAAATATTGAATTTGCATTAATATATTGGTCGGGACCTGTTCATTTTCATTTCGATCGTAACTTTACTATTTAAAATACTTTGTAAATAAATGAGCATTTAATATTTTACTTGTAAGATGAACTATAAAATATGTAGCAAATAGTTAAATGAAGCCATAATAAAAGATATAAAAACACAAATAGTTGAACGATATTGTTATTGACTGTACTCGCAGTGAAGTCTATGTATTTCATGGGATAATTCCTGTGAGGTAGCGTTTTATCTTTCTATGCGAAAATGTGATGATGATTTAAATATATTCTGTTTTTACATGCATTTGTTTTATTTACGATTTATAATCTCATGCAATCAAAACCTACTTCTGAATGAAGACTTCTCGATAATTCAATTCAAAAGCTTTATTTTAAGCGAAGACTCGTATAGGGTTAGTAACATAATTCTTAAAAACCAAGGTGTTATAAACAATACGATACGGTGACACATACAACTAAGAGCAGTGAATCACATACGGACAGTCCTCTCTGCCTGCGATTATCTTCAGAACCATGTTAGGGCCATGAAATCCATCATTGGTGCTGCACGCTTGCGCATTAGGTATTGTATAAAAACAAACATCCCTGACGCACTGCAGCGCCATGGCAACCCCATCAGTTTTCTGAACGCATTATTGAATTGAACACGAAGGGCTCCATACGACGCTTGCGAATATTTCACCCATCTATTGGCGCGATACTAGAAAACATAATCTATCTAAGTACTTAACATAGCATCACAACTTCATTCCCTTAAAGGTAAAGCAGAAGTGAACTTCCAACACCACACAGACAGACAGACAGACAGATTGCTTCAGACTACTTTTAGTTTTAATTAATTTTACATCTGTCTGTTTTGTGCGAGTTCCGAATAAACATTTTTCTTTCTTTACTTATAACAGAAAGGTTTAGGTAGTTAAATAAAGGCAAACTGATTTTGCCGTATGGTATCGGCCGGTGCCGTATGGTGCCGTAAAAGTATAATATCATCCCATCACTTTCCGTGGGTGTCGTAAGAGGCGACTAAGGGACTCGCCAGAGAATGGGCCGCAGCGTTCTCTGTAAAACGCAACACCATACACTGCGATCGCCAACCCGCCTGCCAAGCGTTATTGTTGTATTTACTTTGGATTTTAGTTGCATTATATTTTTTTAACAGAGTTTATCAATAAAATAACTGGCCAAGTGCGAGTCGTACGTGCAAAGGGTTCCAAACCAATTAAATTTTTTAGCATGATATTTTAAAACTATACACTTCTAATTATAGGTTACAGGTTTTCCTGTAACCTGTAGATAAAGCAAATCTATTTTCTGCATTTTTTTTCAAAATTTGTTTTGGAGATAATGTCTAATTTCTAGAAAAACCTCAAAACCATTTAATTTAAAACTATGAAAAAAATATAGTTAAAACCCTCACAGTAAGGCCTTTCATTTGATATGTCGCACGATAAAGATTGAAAAACTTTTTTTTTAATTTTGTAGCTTGACTCCCAAAAGTGACCCCATACTTCAAATTTATTAATTTACGTAACACGTCCGTGTTATGGTTACACAAGTACACACATATGTGTACCAAACTTCAAAAGAATCGGTCCAATAGATCCGGAGATAACTGGCTGCGACAGACGGACAGACAGACAGACACCCGAGTGATTCTTTAAGTGTTCAAAAAAGATGAAAAAGACAAGACATCAAGATCGTTTACCTTTATTTAACTACCTCAACCTTTCTATATAACAATTACTATATTTCGCAAGTTTTGTATACGTCTCGTGTAGTAGGGAGGGTGAGTCCGTCTACATCAACCGGGGAAATATATCCGAGCACTCATACTTGCACCTCATATTCAGCAGTATAACTTGTCACTTCTTCTTCTTATCGTGTGGGAGAAAGGTCTAACGACTGCACACACCCTAGTGTCAGAGTTTCTAAACCGCCTCAAGGGCCTCTGACATGGTTTATTTGACGACCGCCATTTGGCGGCCGGGACCACCGGCTTATACGTGCCTTCCGAATCACGGAAGCTTGTCACTAAAGCAAACGGAAGCAGCTCCCAAGTATTTATTATGCGGAAATCTATAACTACCAAAACAAAAGAAACGTTTAATTTTAGCTTACTCATTAAATATACTGATTAAGCGATTACTGACTACAACACATACTATCTACATAGTAATTTCTACATACGAATCCCTTGGGAAAACTAATGAATCCTTGCCAGGAAGGAAAATAGAGAAAGCTTATTTATTCTCGCCTAATATTCTTGCATTAGGGCCACCACAAACATTGACGAACCGTGTAAGAATTCGTGTGTTACACCTCCACATACCCCTATGGGAATTACAAGCACAGTCATGTACTGAATCTAAATTAATATAATCAAGAAGTAAGCTGTTTGTCTAAATATGTTTGTAGAAGATAATATCTAGAAAGTACCGATCCGATCATAACAATTCTTTGAACTTGCGGGGAAAAGCTAGCTATCCCAACTGATATTATTAGTGCAAAAGTTAGTCTGTGTGCATGTTAGGCTTCCACGCCTAAACCGCTGAACCGAATTTGTTTTATTTTGGTACAGAGAATGATGGGATGCTTATTTTGGATGGGAAATCATCAAAGGAGTGTCAGACTCTTACTGACTAAAACCCACCCCTGTTGTCTACACTAATATTATCTACACTAATATTATAATCTACACTAATATTATAAAGAGAAATGATTTGTTTGTTTGTTTGTTTGAAATGAATAGGCTCCGAAACTTCTAGACCGATTTGAAAAATTCTTTCAGCAATGGATAGCTACATTATCAGGGAGTAACATAGGCTATATTTTATCCCCGTGCTCCCACGGGAACGGGAATTACGCGGGTGAAACCGCGTGACGTCCACTAGTTCCTAATATCCTTTGCGTTTCAGGGCCGCGGTAACTGCTTCGAACAATTCTGCTTCCTTGGGAGACAGTTATAGGCATATTTTTATAATAACGCAAACGAAGCTGGATGAATACCTAAATTAATGAAAGCAAAAGAAAGAAATCACCAATTTTCTTTCTCAACCCACAGAATTCCCCTGACTATCATAGATCGAAAGAATAACGTAAAATGCGTGACAAACTGACATCCGCAGCCATTTTTTGAACTAAAGTAAATGGGTCTCAAAGGTGCTTCGAAATCATCAATAGGGTCTAAAGTTGTAGTTTGATGTCTCAAATTATACTCCCAAGGAACACATCTGTCATAATTACGGAGTAATCTGTAGTGATGACACGTCGTGCCCTAATGGACCCATTTCGTTAGGGGATCATAGCTAAATGAGACTTTGTTTAAATGACACTAGAGATAAGGGTCGCGCGCAGCTATATTATATCATGAATTTGTTTTCAGAATGGGTAGGTTATGAAGACATTTTTCTTTCACCAACCTAACTTACGGTGCGCAAACTTGGTCCCTGATTGAGTCTCAAAAGTCCAAACTCAAGGTTTGCAAAAAGGCGATGGAGCGTAGCGTTGTATGCGTTAATCTCAGAAACCACGTCTCGTTCCAAAACTGGAATCCCCGATGTCGGCAACAAACCTGCCAGGATGAAGTGGGGTTAGGTAGATAATATTGGTACATAGTTATGTAGAATCCACCAGGACATATAGGCTAGAGTCGTTACGCAGTAGGAGCCAGAGGACGGGCGTCTGCGCAGAGGAAGGCCTAGGAAACGCTGACATGACGACTGAAAGGCAAAAAAAAAGTAATTGATTGATTGGGGAAGGCAACACATCGGGAAGATTGGAAGGCTGTGGGGGAGACCTTTACCCAACAGTGGGACAATGTAACGAGAGAGTATGAGAACAAGCGGACTGCCAATGATGTAGCACAAATCTAGCTAATCTTAGAATCGAACGCAGAGTCCAAGCTCAGCAGTTACACTTTCGAAGAACATTTTTTGACAAATTATGAAACGAAAAAATATTTTCTCATTTACAAGTTTGCAACATAATCTATCTATTTGTTGGTAAGAACAACATTAGTCTGAACCATCAACTTACAAAGTCACTTTGATGAAAGTCTAGAAACTTAAAACAAGTATTTATAAGTTCTTATTTTTGGATACATTTGATCAGTGACCCGTGGCTAATCGTTTATTAGCTTTTTCTACTTCATTTAGTAGTCGATAGTCTTGGCCTGAAGTGATTACTTTCTGATCTATTACTCGTTAATCTGCCAGATTGATTGCACAATCTCCTAGATTCTGATATAGTTTTTATGTGTGTTTTGGGATCGCTGTGAAGGTCGCACAACTCCCACATTATTGATAGTAAATAGACACAATTTATGTAGGCCCATGATCAGGTTTATTGGTACTTACGAATTTAATATTACGGATTTATTGAGCTTTTGGGATTATTGGAATAGGATGGGCAGTGGAATTATTTTTAAATTGAGCTCTTGTGACAACTCGGGCTGTCTTTGCTGGTGTTTGGTTTATTAATTAACATTAGTTATGCGAGTGCTCAATGTATGATCACTTATGTGGTGCCAAAGCCAGAGAGAGAGACGGAGCAATTCAGGATGAATATACTATCCCTTTTTCACAAAGAAATCATGATGGTATTGCCACTTTATAGTAGGGGGCTACACAATTCGTCGGCACGGTTGGCGCAGTGGTTGAGCGATTGACTGCTGCGCTGCGTGTCGCGAGTTCGATTCCCGCACGGAACAAATATTTGTATGGCCTACAGATAGTTGTTCCGGGTCTGGCTGTTTATGTATGTGTATTTATATGTTTGTTAGTTTGTTTGTTGATTGACATATTGTTTTCTTTGACATTTGACATTGTCATTATAATATTTTGCCTATTCTATGTCAATATTTCATTTAATTTATTTTAATTTCAAATTTAATGTAATTTGCATGCCCATGTGACGGTAGAATATGGAGGACTTATTATAAATGAAACACCTGTACCAATTACCCACGTTCGCAAATGAATAAATGATTATGATTATTATGATTATGATACAGGAGAAATTCCTAGTGTGGGGCAACGGATTTAAAAAAAAAATGGCTATCTAGAGAATGTCTTATCAACTAGAACGACTATATACTATTACGACGTATAGAGAAAATAACATGACATGGTGAAGGTAACCTACGAAGAAACGAAACATGTCACTGAGGGCCTAGCACGAATATTTTTGACGTATAGTAACGTAACGTAAAATTTTACCATAGCTACAATACTCGTTTCGCACATAATATTTATTTTAATGAGTTACTGTAATCATATTTTTGAATGATATAAATTGTGTTTGTCCCATTAAATTAAACCAATATACTATGGGGTTGTAGTTTTTCACTTTCAAAATTCACTTACGTTAACGTTATTATACGTCCAAATATTCGTGCTAAGGCCTCTGTTGTGGTCCGGTCATTCTCATGTGACTTCATACTGTGACGCAGCCTTTACAAATGCTGGAAGGATACAATTGTCTGCATTTTCAGGGCCGTGCCAATTTAGAATGAGATTTAATTTAATAGGAAAATAAATTATTTATTTTAGACCTTCAGATTTGTAGTAGCTTGCAGTGGCACCTACCGTCTCAAAAATATAATAACTGCCAGTATATTCTGTCAGCGTTTCAGTGTATACTTAGGTATAGTGAGCATAAAATGAACTGTTTTGAAATGAATTGACAGCTCACTTCACGTAAGTTAACGCGGTGAGATATTTACAGAATCGCACTGCTGAACGACTAATTTAATGAAACATTTCTTCGTGCAGAGAAGATAACATGACCTGTGTGAAGGTAAACTTAGAAGGATCGAATCAGCCCCTGCTCTGTTGTGGACTACTCACCCTATAGCGTAGCGTCCTCTACCAGTCAAAAGGTAAAAGCACTATTCAAATCTGCCTATCCGGAGAATATAGACCTAACGTCGTATTTACATAGACTATCCCGAATGATCTGAAAAATATGAGGAAAATCTTGACACTGCGGAAAAAATCCTAACTATTACACCCAACAAAACTTCTTTCGTTGGCCATAATAATCCCCTAAACAGCCACTATTGAGCGACTGTAATACCGAATATATATGATTGCGCAGGTGTAATACGAGGGTAGGCAGAGACCGAGCTAATACGCCGCAGCATTGTACGGGAACAAAGCGACTCACACCACCAATACACTTTTATATTTTATGGTGGTGCAAGTTACAAGAGTAAGCGTGAAGAGTTTTTGTAGTGAATTATAGATTTCACGACAGAAACTTTTTATTAAGTTAACTTCCCTGAATCCCTGATGTTGGTAATACTGCTAGAAATATACAAACTGAGGACTAAATACGTATGAAACTTTAAAAAAAAATTAGGCCCCAATAAATTTACTAAGCTTTTTCCCAACTATGTTGAGTTCAACCGGTTTTTTTTTCTCTTTATCAAGAGCAAAAATAAAATCGAGACAGGTTGGCTGTCGATAGGCATACGTTTGATAACTATCTCACCTGTTGGTAAGCGATGATGTGGTCGAAGATAGAGGACGTTTGCCTAAACTTAACCTATTCACTCTTGACTTAAACACTCCTAGGTTGTAGCTGTCAGGAAACACAGACTCTGGAAGGGAATTCCACTCCTTAGCTGTACGCACTATGAATGTGTTCCCAAAACGTTTTGTGCGTGTGGGTTGTTCACCATGTACCGGTTGCGCATCGCCGTACGTACGTCTTATGGTCCGATGATGGAACAGGCTTGAACAAAATGCAGTTGTAGATCAGTATTTTACATGGAGCTACTATCTATCTTAGTGGTTCTTAACGTTTTAGCCACAGTGGACCATTTCACAAAATTTCTGTCCTGCCATGGACCACTAACATTTTGGAGTTAACAATGCAATGAATATAAATCAATAAAAGATTTTTCTATTTTTAAATAAAACACTGCAATGTAAAACTTTGCAAAACAATATTTTTTTACTAAATATCTCCCAGTTAAATATATTATTTTAAAGCGGTGTTGTGTCTGCGTGCTCTTACTTTCTGAATTCTTGATTTACTGCTGCTCAAAACCAAATGCACTTGTAGCGGCATCAATGCCGCCACAAGAAAAACCAACGGAGCAAATCTAAATCGCAACAAAAAGAACCGCGACGCCATCTAACCAACTAGTAGCGAACAACTACGCAGAAATCCTGCATCGCGCAAGCAGAGTCTACCGTGCGATTTGAACATATACATCAGCCCGAATATCAACTATCGGGCAGTAGCCCGCCAGGCACAACAACTGTCTGGTCGGAGGGTCCTCCCTTTACAACGGAGGTTTGCGGGACTTTACACTCTGTACCGCATACCTTCAAACTCGTGACCCTCGATATTGAACGACAGCGCAGCCTTCGTGCAACTACTTCAGCGTGACGTCATCATTACTTGTCCTCATCGTGACCCCAAGTCCTAGAGCAGTGAGTTATACTGCCATCGAGTACCCACGGCTTCTACGGGTATGCTAACCGCTAGCATGCAGCAACCGCGCATTCTTGGTCAGCATCCTCAGCCTCTACCCTCCACCTCGACCAGCGACCTTGGCAAGCACACTGCACCTTCGGCCAGTCACATGAAGAACCTCTCCTGGTCGACGCCCGCAGTCACGCCACTACGACGACATCCAACCGATATCGTTAATTGTTTTTAAAATAGTAAAATTATTTTTTAAAGAAGGATTCGTAGACCACGTCGGGTGCTTCCAGGGACCACCAGTGGTCCGTGGACCACCGGTTAAGAACCACTGCATTGTGAAGGTCAGATAGAGTCTATCTGACCTTCACAATGCAGTGGTAAACACCGGGTAACACTTTACCTCTTAACGAGACTGTTGCTAGATTTTCAGTCATGTGACTACTCATCACGACTGTAAAGGATCTATAAATAGCAGCCGGGATCAATGGTTTAACGTGGTTTTTGGAACACAAAGGAGTCTTGGTTCTTACCTATGTCACAGATAATAATAATACTACAAAATACACTAATTATCAAGAAATTATGTACAAACGCGTATAAAAACAAAATTAATCATTTGGCATCAAAAAAATAATCCACATCGCTGTCAATGGCAAAAGTGCCCAGAACACTGGCAGCATTGCCGCGTTGAATGGCAATGCTGATTATTTGTCCGAAGAATAGTCCAGCCCTCTGGTCACGTGAGCAGTCGACAAGTTGTTTACTGATGTCCCGAAAGACCCGATGCGCACTCGGACCCCATGGGCCTAATGTTTCAACGCCAAACGGCTCAAATATGTAACTCCCAATTAAGTTGTTATATTTGCGCCGTTTGAGGTTTTCTGCACCTGCAGCAGCCGCTTCAGCGCAGCCCGCCGTGCTAAAAAGATGGGATGGCGCAAGGGTGTCGACACATGTTGCATCCCACACCAAAGGCCTACCCACCTTCCAAAGCATTATGGTCATCCCATCTGGCCTCTTCCCATCGTCGCGTGCCAATCCGCTAGGTTCTAAAACAGCTGGCACCCCGGCAAGAGCCCGACGGATGATGTCATTAATGCTGGCGTGCCGTGCTAACCGACCAGCGCTCCTACTGCAGGACAGGCCATGGTGTCCGAGGCGGTCGACTGCTTCACCGCATTGACACCCATGTGGAGCTCCGCTAGGAAGTGTATTATGAAGTACGATGTTGCATTAATATTATTATTTTCTACAAAATCTATCAGCCTTGGATTTTCATACAAACCAAAATGACTAAACAAGAAGCTAATGCATTATGCATGAAATGCACAGACACAAAACTTGTTTCAATTTTGTTTTCAGTGTCTTTCTTTCCTCGTTTTCAATCTGACTCGCTCTCCGGTACTTACTTGCGGCACACCACAGCACGGATAATGGTCGAGTTGTCTCGAATCCCGAAGTCAATTCCCGGCGTATTGTCCCGCGTCCCGGCATAAAGGGCAGAGCCGATCCCCCGGGATAGCCGCTAAATGTAGTTTTAGACAATTTTATTAGAAAATGTCTTCAAGTGGCTCTATTTAACTTCGGAGTGATATAAATAGTTGGGAAGTAGACGTGCTTTTAAGACGATTATATATTTATTAAGATGTAAGTACCCAATGTAAGTGGCATATGTCCAGCAGTGGACGTCTTTAGGCTGTTATGATGATGATGATGAAGTACACAAGCCTTAATTTTAAAGCGGGGCAAACATACTTTCGTTTTAAGGATATTATATTAATTAATATTATAATTGCGAATGTTACTTGTTTTTAGGGTTCCGTACCAAAATGGTAAAATAGGAACCCTTATGGTGTGACTAAGTCTATTCGTCTGTCACAGCTTAATATCTGAAGAACTACTAATGCTATCAAATTGAAATTTGGAATAGTTTTAGATGACGTTTGCTCAACTATTCCGCAAATAAGAAAGAAATAAAATGTTTACATTTTTTCGCAACAGCGACTTTAATGGGTTATTGAAAATTTGATGTGACAGCGACTAGGACATATGGGGTATCATATGAAAGAGCGCTATTTGCATATTCTTCAACATTTTTTTTAGTCCGCGTAATTTTCGACTTTTGATGAAAAATTTAAACATTTTGACAATTCCCCCCCCCCACCCCTTAACTCCGAAGCTTGCATAGAAAAAATCTGAAATTATTCTATGTGATAGAAGTTCTTGTAAAGATTACAGGAAAAATAATACGATGTCTCTAAATAGCACAATTTTTCAAAAATCAACAAAAATCACATTAGTTCCACTATCGGTCAAGAGATGGCAGTGATTTAAAACTGCAATGTACACCGCAGTATTAAAATTCTCTAACGAATATGGCCTCGCTGATGAAAATTTAAAACATTTCACGTTTTACATGATGGTACGGAACCCTCGGTGCGCGAGTCCGACTCGTTTGTTCCTTAGTTACACTTTGACGCCTAATTCGTGGAGTTGATTTTGATGACTTTTGGTACAGAGATAATGGAACTCGAAAGATAGTTATAGGCTACTTTAATACGAATGAAACCGTGCGAACAAATTTTACAGTAACTTTTATTTATTTTTGATTTATTTATGTACACACAATAAACTTAAAAAAGCTAGTTACATACAAGCAAAAGAGCACAAAGGTACTGCTTATTTCAATAGAAATTTCTTCTAGCAGACCTGCGACAGAAGAGTGGGATAAGAAACGTAGACACAGTATGTAGAGATACAGCGAAGGAAACTTAAAAAATAGACTATACTAACTTAACTAAAGTGTATTATGTATTATCCAATAAGAAATATAAACTACAATAAACATAAAAATAAATATACACATTTTATTCAGTGGTTTGTAAATGGTTAGCACAATGATCATCAAGATCCATTTCAAGAGCTTTGTCAAATGAGCCGAGATCTTTCGGTGACATAAGGAAGCATTTAAAATCAAAATAAACAGACTGCCAACTATAATTTCCTCCATTACGATGATTATGATGACCGCCTATAAAAAGACTGATGATCCAATTATAGAACCGTTAAGTACTTGTTCACGTTGGAACGCGCGGGCGCGGTGGCGGGTGCGGTCGCGAAGACGTGGCGGGTTCGTGTTCACATTGGCCGCCTGGCGTTTGCGCGAGTGTGACATGATGAAAACGTGCTAGCGTTTCTAGCGATAAGTTCAAACTGGTTGAACTTACCTGACGTCGCGAGATAATCGCGCGCTCCGCCGCTAGTTCGACGTGAACACACACAAACATCTCACGCGTTTGATATTGACGCGAGCGGCGCGCGCGCGCCAGTCGCTAGCTTGCCCGCTACTTACACTGCACGTGCGTTTCGTACGTGAACACTTGGATATTACGCCATATGTTTGATATTTCGTGACCGCGCCCGCCACCGCGCCCGCGAGTCAACGTGAACAAGTACTAAGTCTTTATTTCAGTAATTGGAAGAGTTGCATTGAATTCCGCTCAGTTGTTTTTAAGTGTCTACTTAAAGAGGTAAATTAATAATTTTCGTTTTTAGGGTTCCGAAAAAAAAACGGTACCCTTATAGGATCACTGGGGTGTCTGTCTGTCCGCCTGTCACAGCCAGTTTTCTCCGGATCCACTGGACCGATTCTATTGAAATTTGGTATACATATAGACTTCTATGACCCAAATACGGATGCGTTATGTACATCATAAAATTTTTAGTATGAGGGTCACTTTTAGAGGTCAAACTAGAAAATTAAAAAAAAATGTTTTTTGAACAATTTCGTGTGAAATGAAAGGGCTTACTGTGAGAGTTTCAATTATATTTTTTTCATAATTTAAAAATAAATGGTTTTGAAGTTATTCAAGAAATAAGACGAAAAATGACCATTCCCCCCCTTATCTCCGAAACTACAGAGCCTTAAATTTTGGAAAAAATGGAATTAATAGATCTTTACCTAAAGATTACAGGAAAATTTATTAGAAGTCTGTAGTGTTAAAATAACATGTTAAAAAAATTAAATTCGTTCGGAACCCTTTGCACGCGCGTTCGACTCGCACTTGGCCAGTTTTTTTTTTGTAATTCATTTTGTTTGTTAATTTTCCTAAGATCGGTAAATTGATGGATACTACGCCATGATTTTCTACTGATAACTACAATCGCAAGCTAGCTCTTCTAAACAAGAGCTGCCTGCCACATAATTTACGTGCAAAAATTTAAACACTTCACTTGGTAAACAAATAATTTATTTACTCAAGCGGAAATAACAGAGCGCTCCTAAAAATACTCAACCATAACTATTCTTCATCTGGATATAAGAAAAAAAATAACTGCATTGTCACCACTGACTCAACTTTCCACAAATTTAACTTTCATCCACTCTCAGTGAGCATTCGAAATAAAGCGCGCTTATTCAACGAGAGATGCAATTTAAAGTACTGCACAATTCCTTTAAACTATTCTCCAACTCCCATCATAGAGTATAACAATCGTATCTGAAATAACACCATCCATTGCTGGCACTTCATCTAAATCTCTCCTCGCTTCTCGTAATGAACGCGCAATAGATAGTGTTCTGCAGTTTCCAGTCGAGTTATGAGTTAAATGAGCAGAAGTGCCAGTTTCACGGAGCGTAGGTATAAAATGAAGGAGCCACAGAATAAACTCTGAGTTAAATCGCCCTAAGGATAAGTGGGCAAAGAATAAAATTAAGTTATAGTCGTGAATAAAACTGTTAGTTTAAGTTGGACGGTATTAACTTGAAGAGTAACTGGGCTTATACGTTTTTCTTATTATTGCGGTACGTTGGAGTCTAGACTGTTTTCTTAGGAAAGATTCATTGTATTATAAGTGCAGTGTTTTCTGCTTAATGGGATGCAAGTTTGAGTAAATCCAAATGTCTACATTCTTTGTTCGTTTCAAATAAAACTTGTTAAAAACAATGTAGACTGATTATTTGATTAAGCTTTATTTGATCATCATAACGTCACGCCCACATTCTCTGATGGAATAGGTCTACCTGTTCCTTCAGGGAATAGGTAGACCTATTCCCTATACCAGCTATAGTGTAAAGTGTATAAAAATTTAATGTTTGAAGTACCAGTAAATGGAGACTCAAATGCGAAAGAAAACGTTTTGCCCTAAGTAACTGGGGTCAAGTGCAGGAAAATGATAAATAGTGGTCTAGCCTTTGACCGATCACCTGGTTCAAATCCAGACTCCTGGCTGAACTGAGCAATTCCAGATGGAAAATAGCTATAACTCTTTATACAATCCGGGAAATGAATCTACTAAACCTGATGCTTAGCAGTAGCACGTGTTTAAAACGAAATCATTGTGATTTATATTTATATTATTTTTAGTACGACAAAGCTCGACAGATGGCGTTGGCGTCGAGTTAGATGGTAGTATGGTTTCGTTACCGCCGTTTGATAGCGTCAATAAATTTTCTGCAATTCAATTAACCAGCTAAAACCAGATTAGTTCGTAACACTAGTTTGCAGTTTTATTTTAAACCTTACTCGTGTTAACACAAGGTCAACATTACTACTTCGGTAGTAAACATTGGTCCTTCGATCCTGGATCAGACGCAGGAACAGTCTGACTTTTGAAGTTCAGCGAAACCAGCTCTGCTGGTCCGCAGCCCGAGGTACTCGCAGTGGATCGCTGCGGCTAAAGTCCCGGGAACCCACAGCAACAGCAGGAGCATCAGCATCAGCATGCAGCATTAGCCATGGGAGTTCAGTTCATCGTGACGTCACAGAAGGCGCCATCACCAGAGGAGTACAACACCAGTGCAACTAACCTTACGTGTGCATGTGTGAGTGAAGTGTAAACGTGAGTACAATTTATTATATAAATAGGCGCAGTGAGAAAGATATTTGCCATACAATTCAGAACTTTATTCTCTTTAAACTTTTAACTTAAAAATTGGTCAGCTTAATTAGAGACTTAGAATAATTTAATAAAAAAACGACGGAACGGGGAACCTACGCCCAATTTCTGCCATAGGATTTGTTTTCAAAAAACACTTTTACATCATTTTGCTATTTTTGAGACTTAGAAATATTTACATGAATTTGATTTGGTAAGAAAACAGTTTTTTTTTTGTTCTTTAAGATGGAGGGACCAATTAACATTTTGAAAGACCTTAAAAAGGTAATACGAAAGGGTTTCATTAATTTTACAAAGAGTCCTAAAGATAGGCTATCTGTAAAATATACTGAGACAAGACTTGAACTATTAGAACAAGATTGGTCGTCATTTAAAGTCACCAAAACCCAGCTTTACGGTCGTTTTAACGTTGAAGACATAGCTGAAATGCTTGGTGATATGAATGAAACAACTGAAGATGTTTATATATCATGTAATTGTTTAATGAAAACAGCTCTAAATAAGTTCATGGTTAAAGAACTACAAGATAGTACACCAGACCATAATTCGTCTAAGTCATGCAGTTTATTCGTAAAGTTACTTAAGAAAACAATCCCTACCCTTTCTGGCAAGTATAGTGAATGGACAACTTTTTACAATCTTTTTACTTCACATATTCACAACAACACCTCTATAGATAATGTGCAAAAACTGCACTATCTTAAAAGCCACCTTACTGGTGAAGCAGAACAATTGATTAGGCACACACCGATCTCAGATGCCAACTATAGCCTGTGTTGGTCTCAGCTAGAAAAGCGTTATACTAATAAAAAATATTTAGCTAACTGTATTATAAACAGGTTGTTCAGCCAAAAACGATTGTACATAGAATCAGCTGTCGCATTAAAGGAGCTGTTAGATACTACAAGTGACTGTTTAAATGCACTAACTAATTTGAAAATCGATGTGAGCACATGGGACGTTATGATTATCCATCTAGTTACTTTCAAATTTGATAGCGAAACGCGAAAGCAATAGGAGTTCAGCGTTTCTAACGACTCCAGGAGCGACTTGCCAACCTTGGAACAGTTAAGGACATTTATTGAGAGTCGCTTTCGCGCATTATAATTTATGAAATCAAGGAAGGTTGTGGCTAAACAGGTCAATAATAGTTCACATGCTCATCATGTTCGTCATTTAACAGCAATGTTAGCCACAACCACAAAGTCATCCAAAATGCGTTGCGAATACTGCTCGGAATACCGCAAGCTCTGCTTCTGTAAGCAATTTGCAAAACAGTCCACAGAAAGCAGGCGTCAGTTTGTAGCAAAAAATAAAATCTGCTTCAATTGTTTAAGCAGCAATCATACAATATATGACTGTAAAAAGCAAACCGCTTGTCGAGATTGCAATAAGCGTCATCATCCGCTGTTGCACCTAACTAGAGAATCTCAAGATCAAAACCATGATGCTACAGTAAAACTGCTGTCAAGAATACTAGTTCGTCAACTAGTAAAATATATGTGTGCATTTTGCTCAATTCAATGAGGACAACATGCTAAAAACGTTTAAAGAAATTGAAGAATTTAGTACAAAGAAAATAAGTTTTAAATCATCAGAAAAAAGACTAACTCAGGACACAGATATTAAAGAAGTAATAGAGCGAAAAAGTTCAAATGAACATAAAAATGGATATTTGAGGGCAAACAGGACATACAAGAAAGGAAAGTCAATAAGAACATAGAAATATACTAACACAGCTAGGTGAATATATTATAACCCGGTGTGGTCACATTGAGAACAAAGTTATATATGATTAAAAGGCCAATATGCAAATGTATTTTACCAATTGAAGTTCAATGAATTGATATTTTCTGTATATTTTAAGGATGTGTAAAATGTGTTATTTTTTTGTTCAAATGAATTGGTTTTTTATTTTATAGTTTTATTCTTGTTTTTCTTATTTTAGAGCAAATGTTAAAGTTTATTTCTTAGTTCAAATGAATTGTAATTTATTTAATATTTTTGATCTTTATTTTTCTAGTTAGAGCACAGACGTTTAATTTTAGTTTTGCAGTTCAAATGTATACTGTTATTAGTAAAAGTGCAAGTTATAGATTTAACTACAATCTTAGAAGGGCATTCCGTCACTAAATGCCCTTGGTGGGCGGTATGTTTAAGACGAAATCATTGTGATTTATATTTATATTTTTTTTTGTACGACAAAGCTCGATAGATGGCGTTGGCGTCGAGTTAAATGGCGGTACAGTTTCGTTACCGCCGTTTAATAGGGTCAATGAATTTTCTGCAATTAAATTAACCAGCTAAAACCAGAATAGTTCATAACATAAGTTTGCAGTTTTATTTTAAACCTTACTCGTGTTAACACAAGGTCAACATTTCTACTTCGGTAGTAAACAACGTGCAAATACTAGACCAACAAGGAATTATTTGATTAACCTTTTTCATAATAGACACAGACTTCGCCATTCGACGTTTTTGTTATGCACTTCAGTACTTCATTTGCTGGTCTACACAATGAGACAATCAAAAAGGTTTATTTATGAGTTGCTGTGGAGTTTCCCACCGGTTCTTCTTCACAGAAAACAACCTATTGGAACCGTGCACTTGCTTCTGACTCTATATAAGTACCCATGGTAGAAATGTGTGAATATATTTTTTTTAATATGGATTCCTTTTCCTTAGAATTGAAATTCTCCCAGAGGAACCACTGCAATAGGCATAAAAATCAATTCAGCGTCTTATTCCATGTCTCCTTGACAATGCGCCTCTAACAAAGAGCTATGAAAGGGGCGCGTCTCCGCTTGATTTGAACCGAGGCGCGGAGAATCGAGCCTTTTCTTCAGCTATGCAGATAATAATCAGTATTGAAGGCTTTTGAAATTCCACTGCCTTTTGCCTTTTTAAAGTTCTTCAGCACTTCCGATGTTTGCTGGAGGCTGGTTTTAATTGTTGATTGTCTTGAGGCGTATTTTGATTTTATTTTGGAGTAGCACTTTTCATGAGAAGCTTTAAAACAATCTAATTCTTCAAGTTCGTGTCAACTAACTACAACTCTTCAGAAAAGTACGTGATCATACTGAACATACTAGATTGTTAAATACCGGACTGTCATTCGCCTAGTTCAGTCCTGGAGTGCGCAGGTGACTGTGAAGACTGGCAGGAGAGAAGGCGAGGCAGGTCCTGTGAGGAGGCTCCAGGCAGACACTGTGTCTGGGAAGGGTCGATACTAACACTTTTGCTAAAATTAAATTGCGTTTACCTATCTACTGGAGTATTTTTGCTTTGAGCAGTTTAATACAGTTTCAACATGTTGAAAATATGTGAAACTCCTTTAAAAAGACAGATGTTGAGTTGGAATTATAAGGGCCACGGATTTTTTCCTGCTACCTGTGATACCCGTATGTCATGGTAACAAGTTTTTTCTCAGCATTATGTCATAATCTTATCTTCCTCCCTTTTTCCAACTATTTTGAGGTCGGCTTGCAGTAAAACCGGATGCAGCTGGATTTGTGCAGTATAATAAGTTCAAAAAATTGATATTGATTTTAATTATTTGGATGATTTTAATCATTGCTTAATCTGTAAATAAGTACTCTTTTATTATCGCAGTGTTCACGTTTTGATATAATCAAGCAGTCTCCAGAATTACAAATACAAAAGAATATTTTATTTCCGTTTGTTAAAATTAAAATAATAACATTGTAAAGGTCCCGGCACACTGGCACTGCTGCGATACATCACGGCCGTCAATTGGCCGCTCGTTCCGCAATCCTGGTGAAACATTGCGTAATGCTCGCGAACGCTCGGGGTATGTTTCGTGCATTAACATGGACTCCGTGCGTGTGTGATGGATAGTTGTGCGCTGATTGGGAGAGAAAAGGTGCAGGAAAAGGGTGTAATTAACTAAAATTATGGGGGGCGAACTTTGCGTTGAGACAGAACGAATTTGTATAAAACTTGGCACACAGGTAGACTAAGTCTTGGAATAGGTTTGTAGAGTATGTTTAGTTCGTTAAAGCTTAAAATACTCGGAACTTTTTACTTCAAAATAAAAAAAAACGACGCTTAGTGCAAAAAAATACCAGACGCGCTTCAGAATCAGGGCCAACTCACCAAAAGCACCTTGGCGTATTTACCTAAAAATCTGTAATTTTACCAATCTTCAATTCACAGTCAACAACTATTACACTGCTATGAACTTAAACCTTTACTGGATTCTCTTACCTGTTGTAAGACCTGATGAATAGAATAATCCCGGTGGCACTGAATGCCGTATTATGCGAAAAATTCATCAGGCTTAAGTGGATAGCAGCGTCTGTCGCCTCAATCGAGAACTGAATGGTGGAAGGAAAAAGAAAAAGTGGGGAGTACCTATTTGGACGTATTTCTACGACAGGGTTCAGTGTTTCAGATCAAGTAGACCGATTTAACAAATATTTCACAAACTGGATAAGAAGGATACCTATACAGAGCGCGTGCCACGCGCTCTCGTTCGCAGCGCTCCCCGAGCGCACACCAAATATACTGTGTCCCTATGTTTTCCTTTTTGATGATTTATTAACATTATAAGCACTAGAACCCTCACAAAATGCTCAAAATTGTCCGATAAATCGCTGACAACAGAGCCATAGTGTACTTTGGCAACTATTAATCAAAAAAAGAAAACATAGGGACATATTATAATATATATTCTTCTTATTCAGTTTGTGAAATATCTCCTAAATCAGTTCAATATTGGAGGAGAAAACAGTCGAGAGCCAAACCTCGAATTATGACTTTTTCCATACAAAGTCTCTCCGCCAGCATTTCCTCATTTTGTGCGTGTGGGTGGGATGTCCACAGATCTTGTGCAACATCATTGCTATTAAAACTACAATACTAAAAGTCACATAAAGGAATTTTCATTTCACACAAGAAATCTCCATTTAGACATAGCAACGTATTCTGGCCTCAACTAGTTGCTAATAAAATTGGACAGGCTCTAAATGTGAAAAGTTGTTTGTTTTTATTCTTTAAAATAAATGTAATTTAAATTAATTGAATGATTTATTAATCACTTTGGTAATTTCTATTAAAACTAGTCTAAAAGTTGCTTATAGAAATTGTCAGTTCACACAAGAAATCCCTTTAATTTAGACATAGCAGCGTATGCCAGGCACAACTAGTTGCTAACAAAATTCGACAAGCTCTAAATGTGGATTTTTTAAATTATTCTTTAACCGTTAATTGCGTGGGTATGTTTTCAATATAGTTACGAACATTGCTCGTACATTGCTACGGTAGGCATTTCATACTCAGATAGAGTCTGAGACTCCCTTCTTCTCCGCCCAGAGCGAGATGAGTCATTTGATGAATTCCCATCCTTAAAAAAAAGGGTGTGCCAATCCCTTGCATCAGTCCATTACATTCTCTGCCAATTACCGTCTTTGTTTCTGCTACTAAAATTCGAATTAAGAATTTTTTTTTTTTTTTGTAAGCGTAGCTGCATTAGGTGTATCCTTTTTACGTTTTTAGTAAACTAAGGAATAAAATAAACCAACGCAAGCAATGACAGTTCAAATCTTTAACATTTCAAGTCTGTTCCAATAAAATAAAATTTCAATTCAATAATCTCTTGTCACATCAAATGTGTCAGGTTCTGCTCGCGCGGATTGAATCAATTTTGTTCATGTCAAATGCTAAATAGATGTGTTTGAACGTAATCTGTTACTGGGGTTCGTGGTGACGTGTACGAGATTAGGTAAGCTTTCACCATTTTGGCAAAGAATTGGCCGCTGTTTGAGATAACTTCTAGAGCAATGTAAGGAGATGTGGCATTCTATTAGAGATAACACCTGTCCAAAATTCAAAATATTACGTGAAATACCTTAGTATTTCACGTAAAATTATGCAGCTTTTTCTTTTATTATTGGTAAAGTCGCGTTAGACTATTATCTCACCAGGTGGTATAACAAAAAAAAAATACCGCAACCCTGAAACGCAAAGGGCGTTTGGAGGAACACGGAAGGGTTTTAGTCAGTAAGAGTCTGACAGAGCGGAGGAGTTTACAAATCATTTGAGTCATATCATTATTTCACAACCAAAAATAAAATCGCTGATTTAATGCTATTTTGCCTTGAGTAAGCATTCTGTTTGTTATTAACAACGACTTGTAATTAGCGATCCAAATATTGGCATAAACGTTACAATATTGTGTTGACTTATTAGGCCACGTCTCTGTTTAAGGAGTATCCTTCGCCGGTTGGGATCAACCTGCTGTAGTAATGAAATAAATTAACTAGTTTGAGTAGTAAGATTAACACCCGCGACCTAAATCTTGTTTGTCAGAACGAACCAGTGTCAGCTCAAACATAATCGTTAGTAAAAATAAAAAGACAATTTAAATATTCATTGTTCAACAAAAACCATGATTCTGCCCACGCAACTCAAATAAATGTCATGATGAATGAGTAATGAGCTCCATATCTATTTAGGGTTCCATTTGTACCCAAGAGAGTTAATGGCTCCTCAAATAAAGTTATCAAACTAACTTTTGGGATGGTGAGGGATTTTAATCGGTTTTAATGGTGAACTAATTGCGAATATTAAAATATTGGACTAGTGAAAAGATCAGTTACATTTGGAATAATTGAACTTTATGGAATACTAGCTGACTCGCTAAACTTCGACTGTGTCAATTTTTTTCATTAATGCTCCGCTTTTTTTGGTTGTAGCGTGATGTTATATGGTCTGCAGCCTTCCTAGATAAATGGGCTATCCAACACTAAAAGAATTTTTCAATTCGGTTCCGAATCGAAAAATTCGAATCCGTATTCATTCGTTTCGAATTCGTTCCTGAGATTAAACCAAAAAAAAACAAACTCTTCAGCTTTGTAAGATTAGTATCGATGACTTAAATTAAACATACCCGAAATAACCATGCATGGAAAATATTTGTGATATAATAACGGGATGTCATCATGGTTCCAGCAGAAATTTATCCTATGCTGATCATTGGCCTTTCCTCAAGTGACACCACATGGGCCTAACCATGTGGTGTGCTTTATACATTCTCGCTGCTTTCACCAGGTCATCTGTTAACCTTGTAGGAGGCCGTCCATTAAAACAACATCATATTGTTAAATTGTATTCACTGTTTCATCGATATTTGAAATCTTTCGCTGAACAATTTAACATCAAGCCTTTTCAATCAAGAAATAGGCTACACAAAACATTCACTACGAAACATAAAACACTTCACAGTAACACCACGATTAATTTGTGTTCTCCATCACAACCAACCAACAGGTGGGACTCAAACTCACAAAAACCTTCTAACGATATCACCATTTAGCTGTTGAGTCCCATTAAACATGATAAGTACGTCCTGATCCCTTAATACCAGTTCCTTCTTGCATTTAATTCACCCTGGATCATCCCAGAATATATCTGCGCAATATTTTAGCTAGAAAGCAAGCACGCTTGATATTTTAAAAGCTATATACATTTGTGTACATAAATTTTTTGGAAAGGCCTTCTCGTTCCGTCCATTATGAATCCCAACTAGGCTCTTTCATAATTTATGAATATTTCTGTAAAAACCCTCGCCCATTATCGAAGAGAGGTCAATTTTGAAGGTTTGTGTGCCAAAAAGCCCATTTCTTACTCTCATAGAATTTTATATTTTGTTAAATGTACGTTTGGTACATTTTCCAGGATTTTTTTTCTTGCGGAATGAGGAAAACCCAAAATACACGATGCCATTTTTGTTGTCTTACAACGGCAGCCCACTTCATGTATTTGGAAGACTACATTTTTTTTTATTTTTAGGGATCCGAAAAAAAAATGGAACCCTTATAGGATCACTCGGGTGTCTGTCTGTCTGTCCGTCTGTCACAGCCCGTTTTCTCCAGATCCACTGGACTAATTCTGTTGAAATTTGGTACACATATGGACTTCTATGACCCAAATACGAAGGCGTTACGTAAATTATTAAATTTTTAGTATGGGGTCACTTTTGGGGGTCAAACCAGAAAATAAAAAAAAAGTTTTTGAACAATATCGTGTGATATATCAAATAAAAGGGCTTACTGTGAGGGTTTTAGTAATATTTTTTTTCATAATTTTAAAATAGATGGTTTTGAAGTTATTCAAGAAATTAGACGAAAAATGACCATTCCCCACCTTATCTCCGAAACTACTGAGCCTAAAATTTTGAAAAAAATGGAGATAATAGATCTTTACCTAAAGATTACAGGAGTATTAGAAGTCTGTAGTGTTAAAATAACATTTAAAAAAAATTAAATAAGTTCAGAACCCACGCGAGTCCGACTTGCACTTGGCCAGTTTTTTTTTCATGGATGGTAAATCATCAAATGACTCCTCCCGCTCTTGGTAAAGCAGAAGGGAGTGTCAGACTCTTACTGACTAAAACCCATCTGTGTTCCTCCTTATGCCCTTTGCGTTCCAGGGGGGCTACTCTCTAACGAAATCCGTAGTTTCGGGCTAAGTTTCGGGCGGGCATTTTCTACTCCGTATCACCTAACCACTGAGAACTAATGATAACACGATTTGACAGTTACTGTGAAATCGTGTTGTCATTCATTCTCAGTTCGGGTTCAGGACTAATCGTAAGTCTGTAGGTGATACGGAGTAGAATACGCCCGCCCGCAACTAAGCCCGAAACTACGGATTTCGTTAGAGAGTAGCCCCCCAGGACCGCGGTGACTCTTTCGAACAAATTCCGCAACCCTGGCAGGCACTGGCCCTAACGGGCCCCTTGTTCTATGCTGACATCTCTTTGTTGAGGTGCGCGTGATCCAATGACTACTACACATTCATTTAAAAAAAAAATGATATTTATAATAATAATAATAGCATACAGCAATATAGCAAGCATAATAGCAACATATCAGCTGGGGTCAAGAGTTTCTTTAAGAAACATTTTCAAAGACATTGGAATTCTCACGGTAGCATCTCAATTCATTTTTGCAAACATATTATGTGTATATTAGGCAAAATATACATTTATACACTAAAACCAGTGATATCCATAACTTTAACACTAGAAACAAGCACAAACTACATGCACCATCCCACTGTCTTCGAAGGGTTCAAGACTCATTTGTGGGGCTCGGTATCCGTTTTACAATAAGCTACCCCCTTCTTATCTTGAGCTGCCTTTTAACTCTTTTAAAGCTAAAGTTAAATCTAACCTTTGTTCAAAGGCATACTATTCAATCAAGAATTATTTAGACGATAATAATAGTTGGTCGCAGTGTTGAACACAAGACATACTTCGTTTTAATGTTCCTTCATAGTTAGCATAAGACAGTTTCTATGAGTTCATAATATATTTGTTGATTTATATGTCCGTAGAGGTCAATTATTGTTTTTTTTTTGTATTGACATACTTTGTATACAATGTTTTTTTTTATGTATTGCAACATGTGATTAACTAGTGACTTAGACAATTGTTTGATACTATTCTATCCTGAGCAACCGGCAGCAAGTTCGTCATGCTCCCTTAGATTTCACTGCTTGCGGTAGCGTCGGAGGTCGGGTTACCTCTTTTCCTCAAATATGGCGAGGGAGGTAATGGCTGATCTTTGCGTTATGCTCGTGAACGGGTGCTGCTTGTGGTGAATGGTCGTCTTGTTAGCCATGGTTTGTTTTTTTTTATGTTACAATGATTAACTGCTTTTTGTTTAATTTGGTGGCCCTAGTTTATCACTTGTGGCGTCGAGTCACAGATATATATATTGTTAGATTCTACCCCTGCACATGTAGGCGGGCACGCTCTTTATGTCTGGAGGCATACCTATTAAGTTTGGTTTACATTGTTTTTATGCTTGAGTTATTTATTTATTAATTCATTGAGTTGTCTGATTATGATGGCGTAATGGAGTGTGCTAGCTTACAATTGGCAAATGATTTAGTTTTTAGGTTGTACGTGTTACCCAAAGTCTATTATTTTCTTTTTTATAAAGCTTTGCATACTATTGTTTAAATGCGAGTTCTTCTAACTCAACAGACAGATGTGTTGCTGGGGAGTTTGTTGGCCACTTCTTCTCCACAGCTAAAACACTAGGAAGTGGTGACGGGCGGGCGTTTTGGGGGACTGTCTATTTGTAAACGTTGACGTTCAAAAAGTGCTGGTACTCAGCCTAATTTGAATAAATGACTTTTGATTTTTTTATTTGATTTGATACAAAAAACTATCACTGAAAAAATCAGGAAGTACACAGAACTACAAGAGGAAATAACCAGAGTTTGGAAAATGCATAGAGTCACAATAGTCCCAATAGTAATATCAACAACAGGTGTTATCCCAAAACAAATATTCAATAGTTTTAATGTTCTCAATCTATCGAAGTACACATACTTCGATAGATTATGAAAAAAATAATAATAATAATAAATCTTATTACTTCAAGGCAGCAAGCACTATAGTTCTGGTGAGCGCTATGTACGCCTTAATTGTCATGTGCATCAGAAATATTGTTATGGATCTTTTTTTTAATTATTGTGCAATGTATGTGATGTGGCTGTACTTAATATAAATAAATAAATAAACTTGATTTGGATAACAATTTTACTGCAGTACAAAGTAATCTACCATCACAAAGTAATAACTAGGATCTCACCTTGGTTCACACCCGTGAGATTCTAGCAAACACCAGGTACTAACCTGAGAAAATAAATTTTAAAAACCATAATAATAATATATCCTTTAATTCAGGTAACAAAGACCCATAACAATATATACCTTACAGACTATCAACATATTTATAAAAATATAAATTAACTATTGTACACGAAGTGACGGCGTCGTGTTGCGCTGCGTGGTGTCGCGTAGCCTTCCGCGAAATCGCCGATACACGACACCCTTCGGCCAAAACTCTTCCTAGAGGAAGGTCTCAATATAATGAGTCGGTACTCGCACCACGAACGACTTGAAATTCGTGTTGTGCCGCGACTCCAACTTCTCGACCCTCAAGATCCAGTTGGTATTTGCTCGATCATACTCCACGATCTCCTCCACCTTCGTCGTGTGTGATTTATGAACATTTAAATTATTTAGAAATAGGGTATTTTACTGAAAAAAGAAACGAATTAGTCCGTCAGATAGATTTCCAAACAATATTGGACACGTATTTTTTCATTTTTCACGTAAATAAAATATGACGAAGATACAGTACGTTGAAAAATCGCGTGGCGTAACCACGATAGTACAATTTTTACTAGCGACGTGACGTCACTAGCCCCCTCTCCCGAGTTTTGATGCATTTTATCTTTGTCAATATTCATTGATTTACAAAAACAAAAACTACGTGTCCATTATTTTTCAATACTAATAATAGATTTGCAATTTATTGATGGTGGAAACTAGCCTATTAAAATGTTATTCATTAACATGACGCATGACGTAGTCTGACATTGTTTTGATACGAAAACATTATTAAAACCCTGTGCTTCATAATTCTTATGCAATATTTACTTTTATTGTACCTACTATCTTAATTAATTATTAAAAAAAAAATATATATCGCGCCTATGGGTAGTATATCTCGCGTACATTAAGTAGACCGCCTTAGTAAGGCGACTAATGGCACCGTGTGTAAATATGTGAGCTGATTGTTAAATAGATGGTTCTATTTACACTCAAACAATTCATATTTTTTCTTATTATTAAAAACGAATAAAATTCGATGAGCCTATGACGATTGGCATACTGAGCTAAGTTCTGAGTTCAGCTAGACTTTAACCAACAAATTCTTGCATTGTCGAGACAAGCCAACTCAAATCTGTGTAGGGCTATCCTCAAAAATATCACTTTAGACATTATTAACCTACAAACATCTACATTAATATTATAAAAAGGAAAGATTTGTTTCTTGTTTGTTTAAAATGAATAGGCTCCGAAACTACTAAACTGATTTGAAAAATTCTTTCACCATATGAATCCTCATTACCCCAGATGAAGCAAGGGCTATATTATATTTCCAAAAAAAATAGAGATCCTTGGAATTTCCAAAAAATAAGAAATTTGCAATATTGTAAGAGAACGTAGCAAAATTTTGCTACAAAATTCTTTATTTGGCATGCACTGAGAAAACTACTGTTAATACATAAAATAATGTACTACATAAATGAAGTACTTATTATTACCTATAAAAAATTCGCAAGGGTATATGACTAACTGTTATGGTTAAGTCGCAATGATCGCTTTTTGTTCAATTAATTGAATCACAACCCGGGCAAAATAGAATAGTGGTGATTTTGATATCATGATATTGATCTGACCTTTCGTTTAACATTTACGACGATTATAAAATGCTCTAAGTAAGAAAAATGTTGCGGTTAAAGCGAACTGTTTATTGATAAGTAATTTACATATTACCCTATTAAGAAGGAGGTATAGAAGATGAATTTCATATGGATTACCTACTAAACCCGCGCGAAAGAAGTCGCGGGCGATGTGCTAGTGGTTCTTATAATTATTATGATCTTATCATATTTGAAGAGACTAACATATAATTTTGTTTCTTTGTTTCTTTTACAGAATTGACAAAAGAATGCCATGCTTATTTTTGACCAAAAAAATCATTTTTTAACCGATTTCGGTATCATAACGTCAAGGTGTTTGATTTAGATGATCATTATCTAAACATTTTCCACTTAGTTAGCTATTCAGAAAACTTTGGCCTCATCTAGTTTGAATTGACAAAAGAATGCCATTCTTATTTTTAACCAATAAAATAATTGTTTAGTCAATTTTGTTTCCATAACGTCAAGATATTTGATTTGGATGATCATTCTCTAAAGATTTTCCACTGGTTGCCTTTTACGACATCACAAGAAGTTACCATTAATTCCAGGATAACGAATTTTCATTATTTAAATAAAGATTTGCGAAAGTCCACGTGCCATAATAAATTCATAATCTGGAATGAAATCTATAAGACTGGCATTGAGCGTTTGTCAGCTGGGATTAAATGCATTCACAGGAACTATCGCAGATTGCCCAGTGAGCACGCATTCACCATGGATGTGAGAAAGAAAGTTTTCTTTAATTCAAATATAAACGACTCTCCTAAGGTATTTAAAAAGTAAATAGTATGAAATCTTCTACGGGGAATTTTATTTAAATCTTTTCATGCGCGAGTCCAACTCGCTCTTGACTGGTTTTTTTTCTTTTTAGCGAGACAAGCTGACATCTTTCAAATTCGTTCAAACTGAACTGTGTAATCTCTTCGCCCCAAAATCAACAACACTAAAATTAATAAATATTTATTTATTTAAAGACTATGGAAGACTTACAGCTAAATACAATGTTGATAAATAACATTATGTTAATCTGACAGCCAATTACAGGTCTTCACATCTAAAGCTTGTCTGGTATAAATGTACTGTGGAACAAATTATACACACTGCTAACAAATGCCAAAAAAAAAAAAAAACATTTATTAAAAAATAAGAGCAGATCGTCACCTATAATAATATGTAAAAATTAATTGTGACAGATTATTTTCCAATCCTAATGAGAACCAAAATGTTAAAATTCAATTTAAAAAATAAATAAAAAAATCTGGCCAATTGCGAGTCGGACTCGCGTGCAAAGGGTTCCGAACGAATTTAATTTTTTTAATATGTTATTTTAACACTACAGACTTCTAATAGGTTTTCCTGTAATCTTTAGGTAAAGATCTATTATCTCCATTTTATTCAAAATTTTAAGCTCAGTTGTTTCGGAGATAAGGTATGGTCATTTTTCGTCTAATTTCTTGAATAACTTCTAAATCATTTATTTTAAAATTATGAAAAAATATGATTTAAACCCTCACAGTAAGCCCTTTCATTTGGTATGTCACATGATATTGTTCAAAAATCTTTTTTTTTAATTTCTAGTTTGACTCCCAAAAGTGACGCCCATACTAAAATTTTTATAATTTACGTAACGCATCCGTGTTTGGGTCATAAAAGTCCATATGTGTACTAAATTTTAACAGAATTGGTCCAGTGGATCCGGAGAAAACTGGCTGTGACAGACGGACAGACAGACACCCGAGTGATCCTATAAGGGTTCCTTTTTTTTTCGGAACCCTAAAAAATCGTAACTGTAGACATTTCTCAGACTCTTCTAATGATAAATGATATTTATTTTGCAAATAGGTTACAAGTAACTCTTTTACACGTCAATTTTTTTTTGACATATTTATCTAGATGAGTCCGGATGTTTCCTAGCTGACCACCCTAAGAAGAAACACCGAAACAAACTCAAAGGTCACAGTCTCTTTCTTCCTTTCGAACCATGGGCAAATAAACAGATAATGAAATTACTTTTTTAGGGTTCCGTATCCAAAGGGTAACCAACGGAACCCTATTACTAAGCCTCCGCTGTCCATCCGTCCATCCGTCCCTCCGTCCGCCCGTCTGTCTATCAGCGGCTATATTAAGAACCGAAATAGGTAGACAGTTGAAATTTTCACAGATTGTGTATTTCTATTGCCGCTATAACAACAAATAATAAAATTGAGGTTTATAGTACGGAACCCTAAGTGTGCGAGTCCGACTCGCACTTGGCCGGTTTTTCCAAATATCAATGCCACATCTATACCTTCGTACCTCCCCTGGCCATCCGAGTCGAAAGTGGTGCCATCTTGCGTTCAGTCGGGCACAATTTATTCTTCGGGCAGCTTTATACTATAAGTAGGATTTCCTTCGCTATGAGACCTACGATTATACGAAAATAATCGGTTTTAGTTTCGAAGAGGTTTCGGACAAAAGCTACTACTGTAGGAGAATCGTTTGAAGGTAAAAGTCAGTTTTATTTACGGGGATGAAGGTTTATTTTCAAACATTTTTGAAATTGTGAGTGTGATGCGAATGCAAACGTTGTATAAGAGAAAATGCGGGCGTATAGACTCTGTATGTAAAAAGTCATAATTCGATATTGTACTATGATAGCTACAAATAATAGATCTTTATCTAAAGATTACAGGAAAATTTATTAGAAGTCTGTAGTGTTAAAATAACATGTTAAACAAACTAAATTCGTTCGGAACCCTTTGCACGCGAGTCCGACTCGCACTTGGCCAGTTTTTTTTTCAAATTTGTACACTAGGGCTCTGTTGACAGCGGTTTATCGGACAATTTTGAGCATTTTTTAGATGGATCTAGTGCTTAAGCACTAGATCCATCTAAAAAAATGCTCATCAATGAATATATCAACACAAAGGGAAACATAGGAACACAATATATATCCTTCTTATTCAGTTTAAGAAATATATTTTAAATAAGTTAAATAATGGAGGAGAAATAGAAATTAGTAGCATTGACCCTCTGAGGTTCGTAATGATTAGTTAGTGTTTATGCAGGTTTGTATCAATCTGGTTTCATTAACAGCGCTGGAAACGGGAAACTCTACGTTATTTTCATTTAAATTCTAAGCTTTTAGCCCAAGAATTCCTCTCATGTCATTTGGAACGAGAATTCATACTAAGGAATAGGTTGATTTTTTGTTAGGGAAGGTTCAATAAAAATACCCAAAAAAAGCATGCATTCATGAGTCGGGTTTGCAAAACTATTTCGACAGAGACCACCTTAAATACTGAAAGAGAACGTTCTTCTTGGGCTAAGTCGGTCCCGGGGCCGATTCTAATATAGGGCACCATTTGCAGCTTCGCGCCCCTTACAGAAACAAAACCCACAAAAATTGCGCTCCTCAGCAAATCTAGAACCCCTCGGGCACACGACCTCCTTGCTTTTCATTATCAATTACTGAGCCTAAGGGAGGTTCCGCAGCCTCCTCGGGGACGGTTAAACAAACCAGTTCGGCCAAGAGTGCCGCTAAATTACTGAGGACTGACCCTCCAGTATATTACATGCAAACGGAGGTGCGATTGAATATTTTCTCTTTTTGTTAATAAGTGGGATTTTATGGGGCTTGGGATGTGTCCTGCCATGGTGTTATATAAATGTTTCGTTGAATTTGTATTTCGGTTGGGAGCTTAAATCCAATAAAATTGGGATTAGGTTGTTGGTTGAAAGCAGTCAATTATTCTTAATCTTTTTAAAAGTCATTGCAGAAGACGTTTTTTGTAAAATGTGCAATCATCATTGAATCATATCTTTTTTTCACAATCTACGCCAGTCGTCTTAGGCAACAATAAAACCACGGATATGTCACTCAAAACCCAAAGTTTTACACAAGAAATTGTCCAGATATATGCGAGAACAGATTCTTTAAGAATCATTAATAAAATACTTCAGTTAATGCCTTTATTAAAACTCAGTTTTAATGCTAATTTCCTTCGTTAGTTTTAGCATCTGCAACGCATCACATTCCCCAGCACATCCAGATGGCTTTCATCCTTCCACTTCTTAAGAAATAAAAATCAAAAGAACAATCCCAAGATTATGCAGAAAAGATGGGAAAGTTAGCGAAGTGTTGTGCTCTGGCCCGTCCCGGACAAATTCCCGGAAGCGGTCCACGCTCCGTGTCCCGGGACCGGAAATTTACTTGCTCCTATAAATATTGTAGGTCTCTCGCTTACGTACGTCTTATACGCTCTGTTGTATGACGGAACTTGCTCTCTGAGTTATGGAGCTGTGATTTATGCCGATGTGTACAATTATTTTGGCTTGATGCATGTGCATTGAATTCATCATCACATCAGCCGAAATACCTCCACTGCTGGACATAGGCCTCCCCTAAGTGTCGCCACAACAACCGGTCCTGTGCGTCTCGCATCCATCGGCTACCCACGGCCCTGACCAGGTCATCGGTCAACCTTGTGGGAGGCCGCGCCAACGCTGCGTCTTTCGAATCAAATTCGGTTCAGACATAAATAAATAATTGCCACACTGCCAGTAACTTTTTTAGGTACTCAACATTATCCATGATCAACAAACTTGACTGATTAACTGGCTGTGACAGTAATTACTATGTATGTGGTTTGGTGGGTTACTATAGAGACTATAATATACATCTTCTTGGTCGTGCTATTACCCATTATGCTATTATTAAAGCATGTTCCACACGGATGTTAAGAATTCAACGAAAAATCTGTTGGATTGTATGCCAAAGTTTTAAAAACAAATACATGAATCTTCCTAAGTAACACCAATAGGTACACCTTTTCAATAAAAAAGAACACAACGATCCGTTCAAAATGTTGAAAGAACTGTTTCTGTACATGTTTACCCAATTTTTTCAACATAAAAGCAGAATGGTCGGGTGTTTTACGACTGGTAGTACTTTACCAGTTTTGTTTTCTATTGAATCTCTCTACTTTTATCATGGAAACATGTGAAAAGACAATCCTTATATATAAAATCCTTCCGTTACTGACTGATTGAGTGACTGACGGACAACGCACAGCCGAAACGACTGGTTGCAGAAAGCTGAAAGGCTTGTAGGTTCCTTGGGGCGTGTAGGAGAGCACTAAAGAGAGGATTTCCCGAAATTCTTACGGGAACGGGATAAAACGAGATAAAGATAATATAAAGTTCTTTAAACGCTCGACTATTCCAGAATTTACCTGAACGTAGGTCCCATGAAGGTAGGTAATGCCTGGAATATTCAAAATATTTTTTACCGCAAAATTTTTTCGTGGTATCGAGATTTTTAGTAAAAATAAAAAGTGCTGTTAACCGCCAACAACTCAGCCACTTTACTGCAGGGTCGCGTTTTTTCTGTAATTCTGTAACTACGAGTATAAGCGAGGCACGCTTTAGTCGTATTCTTTTTAAAATTATACTTTTTTATTATAACAAGATTTTGGCCGCGTCGCCCGCATAAATATAAATAGGTACTGCGCACTGCGAAATATTTGTATAAATATGCAAAATAGTGCGAAATTAAGCGTTACGCAGAGTGCGAGCTTTGAATAAAAAACTTCAAAAAATATTTTACGAAATATTATTTTTATAGCGCGTACTTATATTCATAAGTTTATTGTGTTACGTGTAAAGGTTGAAAGTAAATTATGTTATTTAAAGTTCCTCTAAAACCAACTTTTTAGTGTCAGATAGCTAGGTGTCGCTCATGACCTAGTGATCCCGAACACTACTATTGTGCTTGAGGTCCTTGACTTCGACTCCTGGGTTGTGCAAAGTGTTATTTAGGTTTTCAACCAGTTATTTCTCAGTAGCACTGGTACCCAGTTTGTGCTCTAGAGTCGATGATCTTTTGTTACCTTTATAGTTTCTTAAAAATATAAACTACTAGTGGACGTCACGCGGTTTCACCCGCGTAGTTCCCGTTCCCGTGGGATTACGGGGATAATATATAGCCTATGTTACTCCCTGATAAAGTAGCTATCCAGTGCTAAAAGAAGTTTTCAAATCGGTCCAGTAGTTTCGGAGCCTATTCAATTCAAACAAATCTTTCTTCTTTATAATATTAGTGTAGACATTGTATATTTTTTTCTAACTTTTTTATATACGATGTTTACTAACACTATTTATATTTAAGTATGATACATAAGTACTCACTTATTCACTTTTGAAATCTTCCATTGAAAGCTGAATGAGAGCCCACACATTCACTTACGATCCTCCACACTAAACCGCTCATGTATTCCCCCAGCAAATAGCATTACTGGCCAGGAACGGGCAATTAGCGTACAAAAATGACGGAGACAAAGCTCATCTGATCTGTTATGCAGATTGCGCCCTGCATTTTTGAAACGGACGGGGACGCTTTACGGCGGTCGTGCAAAAGTGTGCGACTGTTCGCGCGAATAGTTGTGTTTTTACGATTGTGGCGTTCGTGATGTTGGTACTAAAGAATTGTGGGTTTTTAATGACTAATGCTGTGACCCACGTTACGGTGCTGTATTGTTGTAATGTTAAAATGCCATCATCATTCTAGAGCGACAGAGAAACGGAACTATATATGGGGTGTAATGGCCCATTTAGTGCGGGAATTGATTATGATTTCCTTGAAGAAAGTTGTTACCCTGTATGGGATGGTGCCATCGATCACTTACAGGATAACACCCTTTCCGGGCTGGAATCATGATGGCATAAATAATTCCCTAAAAGTTGGCATTTAGGACTTTCAAAAAAGTCGTTAATTAGATTATTGTCAATAGGTTTTATTTCAACACTTTATATTCTTGCAGCGTAACTATCAGCTGTTCTTTAGATCTAACTTTGTCTCTTTAACATAATTCCATCAAGACTTTAAGTTCTTTAATATCTCACTCAACCGCTCTATTTGATCAAAATTAATTCGCTCTTCAATTTCGGTATTATAAGAACGTCCTCTAATGTTGAATAAATTTGGTAAGTAGGATCTTAAATTTTATTGAATTTCCTCGTAAGTAACAACGAGCAAAATCAATAATGTCAACACTATAAACCTACTAAACTTAGATAAAATTCCAGATAGATATTGGGTACCTCAAAATGCAGTACAAAAATAATGAATTTTCGTCGAACCGCTGCCAGTTTCTTTGACACGCGATTTTTTATGATGCTTGTCACACAGCAAGGCGGTATCTGAACATAAATAACAATGTAAGTTACTAAAATCCCAAAAAGAAAAAACACCATAAAAATATTATCAGCCCTCATCTAAAAGTGCAGTGTCCCCCCTCGTCAGTACTACCGTTATAATATACGACTCTAAGTGTTGTCACCACGCGTAGGGGCACAAATACGGATTAGCATAGCCAACGTGCGGAAAAACGCCGCTTGTAACCAGCCCGAGGGGGATTCTTTTTATCCCGGGAGCACGATCCCAATCATTTTCGACATACACGTGGGCGAAGCCGCTAGCAACAGCTAGTTTTTTCAATAAACCATAGCTACGAATTTCCTAAAAATAATTAAGGAGCGAAAGTTAAAAAAAAACCTTATATCAATTAAACTTGCACTTTCCTTTCCCCTATCTGCAATACCACCGTCATAATGTACGAAGCAAAGCGTTATCACCACGCGTAGGGGCACAAAGACGGATTAGCATAGCCAACGTGCGGAAAAACGCCGCTTGTAACCAGCCAGTATTCCCACCTGAGGGGTACAAACGATGATACAGCTTGTTTCAAACAATGTTATCCCACGGTTCTGGTCTTTGAAAGTCTTTTGTTAACGTATGGTTTTGGAATTAAAGATTAGGGTGTGGGTTTTATGTTTGGATTCGTGCAGTGGAAAAGGGTGTATTTTTATATTTTATGGTATAGGCATGCGGAAAAGAGAAGACAAATGTCAGATTTTGAGTATGAAAGCAAAAGAGAGAGATAAATAGAGTGGGAGAAAGTAAGGAAGGAGAAGGCGGGTGCGACGCAGGGGGGAGTGCTTGATATTTTAGCCACACCTAAAGTGAAGCAAAAAACCCACTTCAAAAAAATCTGCCCAAAAACAGTTTTAAAACTTTAAGTAAGACCGTATTATTAAAACAAATACAAAATTGTCCCGTCAGACCAGTTAATGAGTCCGTGCAAACAAACTATGAACTCAATTAACTGTCATAATTAATATGAATTTTATTCACGTTGGGGCGTGGCGGAAAAATGTCGCTCGACGCACGAAATAATGAAGAGAAAATATGCCTCATAATGAGTTTAGAGTACTCCTGTTGTAGGAGGGAGAGAATTTAAATTAGGTTTTAGTTAGAATGGCGTGAGTGGGCTAAAAACTCAGGGATTTTTTGGCTAAGTAGGCCACTGCAAGTAGAAATGATAGTGGTCGTTAGATTTTTTTAGTCTTATGGTTCTTTTGCAAGAATATATGAGGAATATCACTACAAATAAGTGTCGTAGCAGTTGGCGGTCTGTAGTTTTAATATAAAGAATATTTTTACAAAGTTCCCTTTTTTTTTCTTTTTAATTACTCACTTCACAATACAAACAATTCTTTAGATAGCTGAACAAAATAAATCGCTCCAAAACTATCCATAAATCCAAGTGAATCTATCAATCAATACAAAGCCATATTGTACAACATAATAAAATAAAAGATACGCTTTTTTAGGAACTAAGAAACTTTATCCGCCATTTTTATTACCGCTCAACTTTTAGATCCAAGTATCCGACCCGTATTTATTTCATTTATGAAATAACTTTGATCTGGCAACACTTAAAGTAAATATAAAGTTTGATGGCAACATTTTATTCAAATACTTGTGTTCTTTGCAGGCTGTTGAGCTCATCCGTCCAGATAAAACTCGGTCTAGTAATTTTATTTATGTATCGAATGAATATAAAATGTCATAATGATTTATTTTAACAATCACCAGGAAACTAATTCTCGTAAGAAGGACTCGTTTCGAGATGTGTGCACCTATTATTTTCTGCTTTTAGTTTGTTTAAGTCGACAATTTTTTTAACTTAAAATCAAAAATCATAAGCACAACACTACAGGGCCTCAAGTCTGCTATTACAATAGTGTCAGAATGGTCTATCATTGATTTTATAATTGTTGTTTTTGACAAGATTGGTAATCTACTAATATAAAAGCATCATTATGACTTTCCAATGGTCAACCACTGATACTCCATTGAAAAAATGGCATAGAATGGTAATCTCGTACATAATGACAAATGCATAAATAATATGTAAAAATGTATATAAAAGAAATCTGGCATAACTTAGTGTTTAAATTTAGTAGTAGTTTTTCGAAAATCATTTCCACTAGCGGGTTTTGTAATAATGGCGATACGACAATATCATTCTACCACGATTATATTACGAGACCATTGACCGACCAGTGACCATTATGAATTTAGCAGATTACGAACTTTTAGCAAAATTACAATGGGATCATGTTGGAATGACGAATTTATAAAAACTAGCTTCTGCCAGCGGCTTCACCCACGCGGTCCCTAGGGAACATACTCCCGGGATAAAAAGTAGCCTACGTCCTTTCTTAGGCTCTAGACCATCTCTATACCAAATTTCATTTAAATCGGTTCAGTAGTTTTGGCGTGAAAACGAGACAGACAGACAGACAGAGTTACTTTCGCATTTATAATATTATATATAGTAAGGATAGTAGACTTGGGTTCCTGATCCCTTATAAGTCAAATGGGTACCTTTTAGACTAATAAATAAGACCAAATAGCAAATACGTGGCAAATACCTAAACTTGATTTGAAACATATTTTATGAAACAAGAGCTTTGTTTGCCTAGTGATACCCAGTTACGTATTCATTTACGATCATCACTGCTTAAAAAACCATCGTAAGAAAAATTGTATGTTCTAGAACCAAACATTTGAAGACACCCAGCCACTATACACAAACAGTGGACCTGCGTAGTGGAATTCACTAACTCTCACATAGATAAGAGGACCAATAAAATTCTATTAATGTTTAAGCAACGTTCAGTGCAGATCAGAAGTGAGAACATCATAGACAGACACCGCTGATGCATTTGTAAAGGAGGCACAAAGTCATCCTTTTGACGTTGACTCCGTGGCCTTTGGCTCAGTACCATCACAAACCTTTCAGTGCGGTATTTCAGTTGCAAAATATTATTCCGTACACTTCGCTTGCTTACTTAGAATATAAATACGACATGGGTATTCAACAGTATTGCCAAAGCGAATGCAAAGTATTTGACAGCAATGCTAATGAAGCCGTGTCCGAGAGTGGCCATTGCATTAATATTCCGAATTTGTTTAGCCTTCACGATATGAATATTCAGGATAGGGCTGAGGTCATACCTGTGCGCAGCCTGTATAGTTCGAGGGATGAAGTTTTAGGGTTTAAAGAGGGATGATATTCAAGAGTTATCTCTCTTAGTAGTCGATTTGTTAAATAACGTCTTTTTGTCAAGTTTCAAGGATCTTGAGTCTGTCTACCTCAAAAAACTGATTGCCTAAAAACAGTGGGCCGTCAGAATATATGAAAATTCTCAAACAATTCTAGGAATACTCTGAAACTAATTGCAGAGCAACATTGGCAATTTGGATTGCCTATGTTACTTTCATTGATGAACATTTGTTTATGTTAGCTTGAAAGCATTTTTTGTTATAAAACCCCATTTATAAATAAACGATTTATTTAGGTATGTATGTAAGTTTTTTAGTGAATAGGAAACAAAGTACATTTCAAAAGAAGAATAGATTCAATATTGAACCCTGCAGTACAGATGGTTACGATCACAAACCAATCTCACAACTACTGTCATCTCTACCTCTATTGAGGCATCTCTTTCTTAATAACATGTTCTACTCATTGCTCTTTGTTATTAAGCTAACATGTTCTCTTCATTTTTTTCATATTCTTTCTTGACTCGACTAATGAAACGTATCTCGTTCATGAGTTCCAAACTGAGAAAAAAGCGGCCAAGTGCGAGTCGGACTCGCCCATGAAGGGTTCCGTAGCAGCAAGTAACACAATATAAAAGTTCTTGTAATTCGTTGTAACTTTTTAATTATTATTTACTTAGGCACCTATTACAGATTTATTATTAGAAAATGATGGTTCACGGTTTATGCGTATGGTTTATGTTTATGAAATTAAATGTTTTTTTTTTATATTTGAGTTGATTGAATGAAAGTTAAATTGCGGTTTACGATTTATGACGTATTAAAAAAAACTGCTTACTAGATCTCGTTCAAACCAATTTTCGGTGGAAGTTTGCATGGTAATGTACATCATATTTTTTTTTTAGTTTTATCATTCTATTATTTTAGAAGTTACAGAGACACTTCCAAAGTGGTAAAATGTGTGCCCCCCACATTTTACCACTTTGGAAGTGCCTCTCGCGCAAAGTATTCAGTTTAAAAAAAAAAATATTAGAAATTTCAATATCATTTTTGAAGACCTATCCATAGATACCCCACACGTATGGGTTTTATGAAAAAAAAAATTGTATGAAAATCTTTATGCGGATCACAGAATACATCTACTTACCAAGTTTCAACAATACAGTTTCGAAAAAAAGTGACATACGGTCGGACAGACAGACATGACGAATCTCCATAAGGGTTTCGTTTTTTGCCATTTGGCTACGGAACCCTAAAAACTAACTTCAAGCATTTACTTCCATTATGCTCACATTAGATAGTGTTTAAACACAAAATCAAGCTCAAATTTTTTATAGGAAATCAGTTTATAATTAAATTACGAGCGGACCAAATCCTGAGCTCTGTGATATTTCCATTTTCACCTTACAAATTCATCCTACTGTTGAAATCACTAACTAAAACAATAAATTAGAAGTGGTGACGGGCGCGCGTTTTGGAGTACTACCTACTACTTTATTTTCTTAATTGTCTCGTTCATAATAATGCTGATTCTTAGCCTAATTTAAATAAATTACTACACATCTACAGCTAATTCCACAGCTGCTACTTTAACGAGGCATCTCCTTCTTAATAACATGTTCTACTCATTATGTCCTGTTCATTTTCCGACAATTAGAGCCGACTCATGAAGCGTATCGCCGACTCAGTGAGCAGAGAGCTAAGCTGGCTGCTATTTATTTAGTGCAGGCTCCAACTTAATAAGGTTCTGAAATACTTGTTTGTCTTCAGGCAGTTTACAATTCTATGGGGTGGGTTGGATTTCAAGTATCAGGTGATTTATTGAAATGTCATTTATTCTCTCTTCACAATTAACTGTCTCAAAAAAATGCACTGTTTAAATTACTTACGTAGGTTTGTGTTGAAGCCTGCGGACTTTGTTCGAAAGAGTCACCGCGGCCCTGGAACGCAAAATGGCATTAGGAGGAACACGGATAGGTTTTAGTCAGTAAGAGTCTGACACTCCCTTCTGCTTCACCCAGAGCGGGAGGAGTCATTTTATGATTTCCCATCCTTAAAAAAACGGTTTGTTTTGAGCAGTATTAGCAGTATTTTAAATACAGATTTTTAAAGCAAGTAATGGCAAAGATGGCAATATAGTTTCAATTACTTATCAGGCTAGTAAGGGCCATATTGAGATGAAGATACTAAACTTTTTTTTTTTCTATCTGGGATTATCTTTCCAGTGCCTATATACTGAACTCATTTCTACTTTCATATTCATAACTTCATTTTGTCCTGTAACATCTCCTTAGTTTCAAATTCAACGACATATAATGTAGGTAAACTCAAAGGCAGCTTTTTATCCTAGACACTATCCTGCTTTCTATTCCATTATCTTTAATAATATGAATTCTTGTATGTTTGGATGTCTGGTAATCAATCATGTCTCAACGGCTGAACAGATTTAGGTGAAACTTAAAACATGCATATACCACGACCTATGTAACTATATTAGGACATAAAATAAATTTATCACGGTAGTTCATTCCCAAGGGCTAATTTCCAACTTCCTGGCAGGCAAAACCACAGCCAAAATCTAGTCGTATAATAATGAAGCTACCAGCCGGTATTAGGCGAAATAATAAGTGATCAAACGAACTTACCTGTTGTGAAGTTCGATCATTATTATACGAAGGGCTTCGTTCGAAGATATAACATTTACAATGCAGCTTCCTGACGCCAGTCGACAACCAAACGCATATTTAGAGCTGAAAGCAAAAACTAAACACACGATTGTACTTATCCGGTTCTATATGTCATCTGTCATTATTTTAGAGTAAGAGAGAATCTCAATTTTCTGGGGTACCTAGGGTAGGGAGGGTTCCTTATATCTTCGAACGAAGCCCTTCGTATAATAATGATCGAACTTCACAACAGGTAAGTTCGTTTGATCACTTATTATACTTGTGCTTCGTTCTCGATATAACATTTACAATGCAGATGTTAAGAGTTTATTGAGAAAATTGAGATTCCAGAGATAAAATTATAAATGAATAGTATTTCAATACAAAATTAAGATCTTTGACATGATAAAATGGCTATAACAGAAAAACAGTGTCATTCTTCTTATATTTGACTTATTGTCCAATTTTTGAATTATTATTATTATTATATATATATATATATATATATTTTTTTTTTTTTTTTTTTTTTTTTTTTTTTTTTTTTTTTTTTCAAATTACAAGAATTGATTAACAATCTTATTATTAATTTTTATAGGATTTAATAAGAATAAGGACTTATTAGTAATATGGCAATTAATAGACATAGGTAACATTCCAAATAACTTGTTCAGCATTAAGCACAGCATGAGCAAATTCATTTGAATTATTGACAACTGGCCTATTATAAAATCTAGCGAAAGTTGAAATGCTACTTGTCCAGCCTGCTGTCTGCTTTGTTACATCTAATGACACTCCCTTTGCATTAGCAGTGGATATTGAGGCATGGCTAGTACTATGTCCTGAAAAAATACTAATATCTATGCCGCAAGCACCTAGTATATTTTATCCATCTATTGATAGTAGAGAGAAAAACTGGTATGTGGGATTTGTTCAATGAAAGTATTAAGTGAGTATTACTTCCCCTAATGTTTTGAGTATAGTTAATCTAATCACGTAGTATACTAGCTGGACAGATTTCGATCTTTTCAAAGAAAGGTATAAAGAGGTTCGGTTGGCTGCAACCAGGACCAGATGTTTTAATAGTATCTGTAATATAAATGTGTACACCTGCATGATTTACTGTGATGTTAGGTATTTTACTAAGGGACAAAGTCTGTGCTCTTTGGGCTGTGCTTAGTGCTAATAATATTACCAATTTTTTGGACAACTTTTCAAAATTGAAAGAACTATTTGGAGTCCAAGTTTTTAAAACATTCAGGACTTTATTTGGGTCCCAAGAAGTTTAAAACTTGGCCCCAGGTGGTTTGATTTTATGAAAACCTTTAAGTAGCCTCTTAATGTAGTCATCATCCCAATTTTTGAGCCTATTATGACAGCAAGGGCTGACTTGTGTGAGTTTAAAGACCCATTGAGGCCCCTAAGTTCAATAGTTCAGTTAAAAAATAACACAAAGATTGGTATAGACGGTGTAACTGGATTTATACTTTGTTTTTGACATAAGGCCCACCAGATTTAATTGGTGACATTGTATTTTTTCAAGGTATTAATTGAAAGTGAACTGAATATGATAATATCCCGACCATTAGTGTAAGGTGGAGATGTAGAGAGTGATTCTCTCTGAAAGAGGAATGCAATAATTGTTTATGGATTTAAATATTAACAGTTTTGAGAATAACATTGTTTGCATTGATGGATACCAGGCTTGTGAAGGCCAATATGGCATGTACATAAAGCCTCATGCATTAATCATTTTTAACTTTTTGTAAGCATCTTAATATTAGACTAAATGGTCCAAGGCAAAAGCATCTATATTCAGTGCATCAGGGTCTGGTTTCCAGGAAATCTAAGATTCACATTTTGCATTATTTCTTGAGGCAAAAAGATCAATATCAGGTTGGCCAAACTGAGACACCATACTGGAATATGCAGGTATTCAGTTCCCACTCTATTTCAGGATTGACCCTACGTGATTCTTCATCTGCTTCTTTGTTATCTCTTGATTTTATGTAAGAAGCAAATAACCAAATGTGTCTATCTTGACACCATTGCCTTCTGGCTAAGTTTTTTAAATGTGGATACTGAATACCTCCCATTCAGTTTATGTAAGCTATGGCAGTCTTATTATCCACACACAACAATATGTGTTTTATGTGTAAATGTTGTTTATTTTTTAAAAAACAATTTTAAGGCTAAAAATATAGCAAGTAGTTCTAGATAATTTATGTGAAATAACTTTTCAGTCTCTTTCCAGACCCATGAACCCTATTATTATTACAAACGGGCCCCCCACCCACTTCTTGAGGCATCTGTAAATATCTCCAAATCATATTTTGAATATGCTATACTTTTGTGTAAATTATTGATATTATCAGCCCACCACTGTAAGTCTAGTTTAGTATCTGGGTGAATGATAATTTTTGTATCATAATAGCCTTTACTTTTAACTAATCCATGATATTTATGGTGTTCTAATAACTTTGTATAAAGCCAGCCATATGTACTTGCCGGGCATGCGGCAGTCAATGTTCCTATTAACTGATCAAGGCCTCTTATACAACTCTGTTTATTCAATTATTTTTTAATAGATTTCTGAATAGATAGTTTTTTGTCAATGGGTAATGATAGTGTCATTGTTTTTGTATCAAATACAAAACCTAAAAATTGACAGGACTGTGATGGTCTAATTATACTTTTTTCATAATTAATTACAAATCCAAGGCATTTTAAAATTGCAATTTTTTCATTAACATGTTTTATAATCAGAACCAATGCACAAAAGGCCATCTAAGTATTGTACGGATTTGTAACCACCACCCCCATAATCTTAGAGAACACATAATGTGCTGAACATAAGCCATATGGGAGCGCATTAAAGTTATATAATTGATCATGTTGAAACTGCAAATATTTCCTGTGAGCTGAATTCACCACTTAATAGGATTCTTTTAAATCAATTTAAGCCATAAACTTTTATGGAGAAATTAGTACTGCAGTTCTATGATCTTTCATTTTAAAATGGCATGTGTTGACAAATTTGCTAAGAGATTTAAGGTTTGGAATAAATCTTTTGCTACCATTTGGTTTTGGAATTAATAACACTTCAGATATGAATTGATCTTTACATGGTGTACAAGGAGAAATTGCACCTAATGCCAATAAATTATTAATGGCTGTATGCATCAGGATCATTTAAAATGTCATTTTGTAATGACTGTTGAGATTGTGACTGATAAGGTGTGTCAGTAATAGGAATTGAATATCCATTGATGATTCAATATTGAAGCCATTGATATGATTCAAAATCATCACAGATCCTTTTGCCAACAAGGTAAAAAATGAAGTAATCTTCCAGCATGACTAACCTCTAGTGTCGAGCACGAGTCTTGTCCTGGGGTGGTGGGGCTTTGGGCTTTCTCGCAGAGTGCTGTGGCTGGTACTGGTTGCTATGTTGTGCTGGTTGATATTTCCTTGCTTGATTTGAGGACTGGGGTTTTCATGTGTCCCGGCCTCAGATTTGTCCTCTGTTAGTTGTAACGAGGTGGACCACTCAAGTTACCCTGACGGGTTGAGGTAAAAGTAGTTGGCTTTTTATAGATTGGCCTGTTCTTTGGCAGGCTTGTAAGGCTTTAATCTTTTCAGATAGGTAACCACCAAGGTAATAGGATAGGATACCATAAAGGTAAACCATAAAGCATAAAGGTTACCATAAAGGTAATCATCCCTTTCTACTTCTTTGACAATATCTAAGAATTTTTTGTCCAAGACAGGGAAAATAAGGGTTTTTCGAGATTTTTGTTTGTGTAAGTCTGTTAAAATCCTTCCAGCGTCATTGAGCTGAGAGATCAGCTTCAGTCTATGTATATTGTTGTTGTCGGTTAACATAGATAATGTATCACCTAAAATGGTGAGGTCAATTATTGTGCCATTTACTGAAGCAATAATGTCTTGACAGAGCATAGGGGCTTTAAGCAGACAAGTTTTCTGGTAGATTTTTCTCCAGTTTTAGCTTATTTTCCCTTGGGAGCCCATTCTTCAATATGGTATCCCAAATACGGGCTAAATCCTTGTTAAGTGCTGGTCCATGCTTGGACTTTTCTGTCATATCCCCTAATGCTTCCAGCACTTCAGGGGATAGAGTAGGCTCAGGGCCCAGCTCAGGTGCAGGGTCAGGCTCAGGTAGAGCATCAGTTACAGTTATGGCTGTATTTGTGATATCCGGCTTATTTGTAGAGGAACCGGTGGTTCGACACAATCATCTATTAGTTCGATGTCTTGTGGTTCATCATTTTTGCGGTCTGCAAAACATAGAATTGACCCTGTTTATGTACCATAATACCAATTCATACCTACGCGTAGCCTCTCGGACTACACCATTAGGTAAATGAAAAAACTCGTGTGTTTATCTCGTAAACACCCCGAATTATTTGTTCGCGTCAATGCATCTCGTACATTACCCGCGAGGTACATTAATTTATCTCGTAAACACCCCGAATTATTTGTTCGCGTCAATGCATCTCGTACATCACCCGCGAATTACATTAATAACGTATTTAAGCCAGTTTTACTGCTTATAACGTTTAAAACAATTGTTTTATCTGGTGAAGAAAACATGAACGATTCTGAGGAATCGGTGTGGTACCGACGACTTTTCATCTTCTTTTTTAATCTTCGGATATTTTGAAGATAATAAACTTTTCCGTGTTTTTTCCGCTTCGGCATGATACCTAATGCTCACTTTAAACACAATCAATACTAGTTTTCAACACTTTATTAATATTCCTAGGGAATGTAAGCGTAATGGTTGCCGCGCAAACGTAAAGAATGACAGATGACATATAGAACCGGATAAGTACAATCGTGTGTTTAGTTTTTGCTTTCAGCTCTAAATATGCGTTTGGTTGTCGACTGGCGTCAGGAAGCTGCATTGTAAATGTTATATCGAGAACGAAGCACAAGTATAATTGGCGGAATTACTGAAATATCTGCCGTAGAGCAGTCGCCGCAACTATTCCGTCGCGGCCGGGCTCGGAAGCGCCCACATTGTCACGGGATTGGCTGTAAATCATCTGATTATTATATTATATACCTGGAAGGTCGCGGTGGTTATTTAGGGTCGCCGGTGACGAGAATAATTTGTTTTAATTAGGAGGATCTACATAGGAATGTGATAGGCGAAGTTTGGCAGCTAGAAGATTTTAGGAAGATTTTAAGAGGCTCGAGTCTCGTCGAGTCGAAGCCAAAGTCTTGAGCATCGACAACGACTTGCTAGCCTGTCGATTTTCTACCGGTTGCATTTTGGGGAATGTGCAACGGAATTGCATAATTTAATTCCGCCAAGCCCGTTCCATCATCGGACCACAAGACAAACGGCGATGCGCCACCGTTACATGGCGGACATCCAACCCACACGCACAAAACGTTTTGGAAACACATTCATAGTGCGTAAACCAAAGGAGTGGAATTTCCTGCCGGAGTATGTGTTTCCTGATAGCTACAACCTGGGAGTCTTTAAGTCAAGAGTGAATAGGTTACTTCTAGGCAAGCGTGCTCCATCTTCGACCACATCATCGCTTACCATCAGATGAGATAGCGGTCAAACGCGTGCCTATCAATAGTAAAAAAAGAGATTGTGAAGGTTACCGGTAATTTTAAATAATCACATCAATCTTTATCAATCTTTTTTTGGAGAAATAACTGCAAAGCAGAGTAACTAATGCATAGCTTTCTAGTTGTATTATTGGTGTGTGTATATGTGTTGGAATAGTTTTGGGACACCTACGAGTGGATTGAACAAATGAATGATATTAAAAAAATACGTTTTTTTTCTTGGGTGTATATTAGTGCACAGCGAGCTTGGGGTACCCCGACACGGATAGGTTGGGTTCGAATGGCATGACGGGAGCTAGCTATAGGTAATGAGTGATTGAAGCGAGCGAACTTAGCTCACGTCATACCATTCATGTAGGGTTCCTTTAAACCATGCAGCCCATTCTTATCTGACACTGCCATGATAAGCTGCGAAGAAACACAAATTCAATTTCTAATTATCTGAAAATTAAAACCATCCCGAAAAGGACGAGTCGTATCAATATAATTAAGCGATGATAGAGGAAAAGAAATAAAAGTGCGATCATCAAATCTCTTAGCAGATAAACCAACTGAATTAAAACGAAGTCTCGGCTAACACGACGTATTATAATGCTCTAAACGATACTTACCACTCATTCTACAGAGAAATTTCAATCTTTCACCATGCTAGCAAAGTTCAATTCACCTTTTAGTACGTAAAGTGGCTTTTACAGTAAGAGCTTTTATTACATCAATATAAATGCTAGAGTCGCGTGCAAGGCGAGTGTAAACGCGAGTAAAGTTTTACTTCTATCCACAAAAAGGTAGTCTGAGGACACCGCCAAATACGTGATGTATAAAACTTTGATGGGACTGTGTTTGTTTTATGCGATCTTTTTAATATTATACACGGTGCATTTTAGTCGTCTTACAAAGGCCCTTAATGTACCCGACATCAACTACCTCTAGGCGCGATTATTTTCTTAAAACACCTTGCTAGTAACGAGCATGTGTCAAAACAATGCTGCCGTTCCACTCCGCGCCGTTCTTGGAACAGAAGGCCCGGACTGCGCTCGCTCCTGGATGTTTCAAACTACGTCATGCGTCATGATAATGAATAATATTTTTTTTTTTTTTGTAATTTTAATGTTCATAAATAACATTTTTTTAATAAATGTGTAGATGAAGTCTGTTCCCGTTTTAAAGTAACTAAAATAAGCCTTGTATATGGTCTATTTAAATAGATTGACATATTTTAACACAGCGTTCAAAATTTGCTCCGTGACTGGTACTCACGGAGCAAATTTTGCTCCGTGGTACCAGTAACCAAAGATATCCAAGCAAAAAAAAGCACTGATTAAGTGGTTTCATTTTGACCTAAAATAATAAATTGCCAACATTTTTAGTGGATTTTCGTTAGCTGTTTTTTTTTCTTGAAAGTATCAAATGCGTTTTTATTGTTATTATTTTTTTATCATTTTTGGTGGTCTGAATGATTTCTGAAAGTTAGTACATATATTTTAATATTATTATGGGACCTTAAATTCATAGCTGAACTAAGGAATATTTGCTTACCTATACTTTATGCTATCACTAGCTTCTGCCAGCGGCTTCGTCCGCGTGATCCCTAAGGAACATACTCCCGGGATAAAAAGTAGCCTATATGCTATTCCAGACTATAATTTATCCCTGTTCCAAATTTCATCCAGATCCGTTCAACCGTTCTGGCGTGAAAGAGTAACAAACATACATCCTCACAAACTTTCGCATTTATAATATTAAGTAGGTTGACAGTTAGGTGTTCGGTCAGCCTTAGGGTATTTACTCATCTATTTTGTGACCCCAGCTTCATTAAATTTCAGAAATGCCTCGCCGTGACCTTTTCATCGAAAACCATATTTAAGTTATAAGCCTAAATTCAATAATTGCTATGCTATTTTCGATTGAACTTTGTATGGTTAACTACTTAAAAACATTTTATTGACACTGAGTACAGCGGGTCTAAAAATGCCACTTTAGCAGAATCAGAAAGCACATAACGCTACCCGTTACTGTCAAATTTTCCCAATCAACCTACAACCTATTGCGTGAGCGATAAAGATGAAAATGAAATTTGACAGATTGTTGTGTGGATAATATTTTGATTCTGTTACACTGGCCTACAAAAAAAAGTTGTTTTAGTGCAGCTCTGTTCGCATCTGTAGTTGGTAAAATAGATAGTATGAACTACATTGCTGCTACTAGATGTCAGCTGACAGCTCTGGTTTACCTACAATTCTTATTTTAAGCTTCAAGTTCCTTTCTCTAACATTTCCTGGATTGAGTACTGAGAAATTAAAGGCTTGAATTTTCGATGGGCCTCAGATACGTCAACTAATTAAAAGTTCTACGGAATTCGAAGCTTCTATGACTGAAATAGAAAAACTTGCATGAAAATCTTTTGTCGTTGTTACACAAAACTTTCTTGCTAACTTCAAAGCAGTAAACTACAAACAGTTAGTCGAACAAATGCTGCTGAACTTCAAAAATTTAGGCTGTAATATGAGCTTGAAGGTGCACTACCTGCGTAATCATATCGATCATTTTGAACATAATTTAGGAGATTTTAGCGAAGAACAAGGTGAACGCTTCCTCCAGGATATAAAAACAATGGAGCACAGGTACCAAGGCAGATGGGATATTCATATGATGGCTGATTATTGCTGGAGAATTATGCGTGATTGTCCAGGACAATCTTACTCAAGAAAATCAATCAAAAAATTTTTTTTAAAATGTATCATTTCCAATTTTTTTTTTAATATGTATTTTTCTTCTTACTCATCAACAAGAGCTGATATGAAAAATGTGACTAGTTTTCTTGTGTCAGCTCACAAAATATACACAAAATCAGGTCTAAAATCTTAGGCACCAAAATGAGTGTAGGCCAGTGATATGATTCTGCCTTTTTAGACCCGCAGCTCTACAAAAATTATTTCACTCTGTCGTACAGAGAGGAGGTCTAACGGGTCACATTCCTACAGTCAAGAACACTTTTCCTGAAATTAGTAACAGCTCGACTCGCATCAAAATTCACCTAGTCACGTAACTTCGGGGGAGTGTTACGTTACGCCTATTATTTAAATGATGTTATTCGTAAAACAACAGTCACCCTAAATCTGCGAAACATAAAAACATCCCTCAAAGTAGAAGTGTCGTTGACCCACTGACCCCGGTAGGTACTAATAGTGACATTTTGACACGAGTCCACTCATTTTACATGGAAACTATCCAACTTTTGTTTACGTCGTCGATGCGTGACGGTTTCGACTGTTTGTAAACAAATACAATATTATGAGAAGGAAAACACAACTCCATTTGAACAAAAGTTGTTATGAAATATGAAAATAGATTGGCACCAAATGTGTAAAGTTTCGACAATTAATCCGGCGAACTTATTTAAGGGTATTAGTTGGAAGCTCTGATCTTTCAGTTAATTCGATAGCTTTGTAAACCTAAGAATATTTTTGACTTTTCACCTTAGAAAAGTGGTTGGTGATGATGAAATTTGAAGTCGGCCTATCGAGAAAAGTTTCCGCCCAACCTATTAAAAATAGAGACCATTAATTGTTTTAGGGTTCCGTACCCCCACGGCAGAGGTTGCGCAGGTCATTGGAAGGAACCGGCGTTTGGGTCTCGAAGTGGCTTTGTATAGTCTGAGGCCCTCTGTTTTCATCGGAATAAGCCACCTCGGGATTCACACATAGTGGTAGGAGGCGTCGCATCGGTGTCGAGTCGACGACGAAGTATCTGGGACTCGTCCTCGACACCCGATGGGACTTCGAGCCGCACATGCAGCGCCTTGTCGCCAAGTTAATGAGCGTTGCCGCTGACCATCCGTCCATCCATCCATCCGGCCGTCGGTCTATCTATCAGCAGGCTGTACTCAAGAACCGTAATTGGTAGACAATTGAAATTGAAATTTGTACATATGTGAGTAATATGTTCCCTTAGATACTAGCAAACTTATTAATTTTACCTATGCTGGCATTTCTTTATTGTACCTACTAGTAGTATATAATTGTTTTTTTTTTGGGAGCATCGTCCTCACATATAATCAACTGATTAATGTATGCAAATACTGTAAAGCTTATTTTTGAAAAGAGTAACTATGGAGTTTCTTGTCCGTTCTTCTCCATAAGAATCTACCTTTCGCGAACGGACCACTAGAGTCACTATAATATTTTATTTTATTTTAATTTGACGTTCAAAAGTGCCTTTATTGGTCTAGTTGAAATAAATCATTTGACTTTGACTTTCACAGAGTGTGCATTTAAACTTTTTTATTGTTTTTTTTTCGGTTTATGGTACGGAACCTTCGTATCAGAGTCCAAATCGCCCTTGGCCAGTTTATTTATGTTTTATCAACCTACTTATCGTACGTTGTACTCTAACCAGTCTGTCAAAGTAAACTTTTCCAAATAAACCTCAGCAAACCAAATGCGAATTAAACCACAAAAGTGGATTCAAAATCCATACGTAACCTGTTTCGTCCTCTCAAACTCAACGAAACTAATTTAAAACAAGCTCAAAGTATAGAACAGTATAGCATTACTTGGTCGAACCCCGGTTCGATGTCGATGGAACGTGCCGGGACTAACCATCGTCTCATTTCGCTTTCTTTCAATGAGAATGAAAATCAAATAAATTCCAATCCAGGCCGGCCTTGGGCGGATCCTTCGCGAATCAAATTCATCAAAATAATAAGGACGGTTTAAATGTGGGTGTATTGGTTTTTGGTAGGACGCAATACTCTCTGATTGTTTAACTTTTAAACCGACTTCAAAAAAAAGGGGAGGTTTTCTATTCGGTTGTATTTTGATATGTTTTTTACCTCATAACTCCGTCATTTACAAACCGATTTGAAAAAATCTTTATTTACGTAAAAGGATATACTTTCAGATTAGCCCTATAAAAAATTCATGAAAATAGATTTAGTGGTTTGGCTTTTAAATAAAATAAAAATAGCTGTAAATTGTTTGTTTGGATGACGCATTTGGTCATAAGTAAACGAAATTGCATATTATGCTATGCTGCGAATTTCCAGTGGTGTTGTTAGGTATGGGATTCCACTAAAAAGTAATAAATAAAACACTTTTGTTACAAAAAATACACCTGACCATTTTTTTTTTTTTTAAGTACAAAGTATAAAATAACTTGTAGCTTTTTTGTAAAATTCATTTCATTTAACGATTTCACTCGATGTCAATAATATTTTTAAGGCACAAACTAGGGCTCATCTTAGAAATCAGACTAGAAGAAGAAATGACTGAATAGCTTAAAGGCGCTATTACAAAATCGAGCGCTTGGCGCGAACTAAAACTACAGACCGTGTTTCCCGAGATTAATAGTGATTGTTGCGCTCGCGCTGTATACAACAATTGTTTATTATTTTACATTTAAACTAGACAATTTTTTCCCTTAGTTATTAGTTACTTTTTGTTTGAATTTGGATTATACATATTTTCATCGAAAAAAAATATAATTTCGGATGAAAAATTATCAGTAACTCTCTGTTGTACGGAATTATTTTTTGATGTATTACTGTATGAAACATAATAAATTGAACAAGCACTCCAAAGTAGAAGATACAGTTGTACCATATTTTTTTTTATTAATAATTATGTATTCGTTGTAACAATGCATCAAAAGAAACATCTCAAATTTTATGAAACATCCTTTGCAGAGACAAGGTTTTCACTAATTTACGTAAACAAATTGAAAAATTTGTTTAAAGCACTCCCAAGAAAAAGAATCAAACTTACTTGCCCATATATTTTTTTTAATTTGTGTCTATATATATAAGCCATAATCACACATCAAAACTCGAGTCAAACGCTCAAATCCAAGAAAAAATGTAATAGCCCTCTTAAATATTGAGAAAATTAATTTTATCAGTCACGAAATAGGTCAAAGAACAGACGAACTCAAACAAAACAAACTTTATTGGAAGTAGATACAAGAATTTTCATAACATTAAATCTGTAATGTACACCTGGAAGCCCGTCGTATTTTCCTAAATACAGTATGTGTGCAAAAAGTGTATCAAAAAGCCACCTTAACCAACTAGGTCCTAAAAAAAGTAAGTAATAAAGACTAATTAAACTTGAAATCTGCAATATTAGTTGAACAAAGAAGAGCATTTCTTTCGACGGTATAGGGCCCATCTGTAAACATATAAAGTTGAAATTAAAGGAGATGCGATAAAACAGGTAAGATTTTTTGTTCTAATTCACTGCTTACCTTCTTGGTACCACTGCGTTTTAGGAATGCCTGACTCCAGCCTAGCTGCAGTGATAGCTTCCCTCAATGCGAAGGCTACGGCCACCGCCATACATATTGGAGGCTCACCGATACCTGTAAGAGATAAGTAAAGTTTTACACAAGCTAAAATAAGAAACAATTCTGAAAAGGCAGGAAAACATGTGGTAGACGCAATCGAATTGTAAAGAAAGAAAAATGTTCATTTGGGATTCGCACAAGACAAACAAACAAGTAAAATAAATTAAAACCTAACAGTAATAATCATCCTGAATTGTTCCGTTACTGAGTGACTGAGTGACCGAGTGAGTGCCGGACAGACAACGCACAGCCAAAACTCCTTGTCGTAGAAAACTGAAATTTGGCGTGTAAGCTCCTTGGGGAGTGTTGGGGAGTACTAAGAGAGGATTTCCCGTAATTTTAAGGGGACTGGTAAAAACTGGATATGCGCGTACGAAGTTGCGGGCAAAAGCTAGTTAATGAATAAAAGCTAAAATAAAATGAATTTTATCCGTGCGAGGCCAAAGAGGCATAATTATGCTGCGATATTTAAAAACAACACAGCGCTGGTTCATGAATTGAACAATCAAAAGAAAATAGCAGTATTAGGTAAAATATAACATACTCCAGTTGTTAAAACTAAAGAGCTAAAGGAATAATTTCCAAACTCACACTTAGTTCCAAAAATAATATCAGCACTGTATGAATTCTTCCTGAAGTAGACCCTCCAGTCTTGGGGAATGTCCCTGGCTATGGGCACATGATAGTTCCAGGTTCGGTCAGTGAGCAGTTCCCCCGTAGGAGCGTAGACCAGATTCTCACTCGTCCAGTAGCCAAGACCCATGATAAAGGCTCCTTCCACCTGCAGGTATTATAATTTTGTATACTTTTTTTTTATTCTCCGTGTGGTGTCGACCGGTGCCGTATGGTGCAGTAAAAGAATAATACCATCCCATCACATCCCGTGGGTGTTGTAAGAGGCGACTAAGGGACTCGCCAGAAAATGGGTAGCAGCGTTCTCTGTAAAACTCAACACCATACACTGCGATCGCCAACCCGCCTGCCAAGCGTGGCGATTATGGCAAACCCCCCCCATTTTGGAGGAGGCCTATGTCCAACAGTGGACGACTTTCGGCTGATATGATGATGATGATATTTTTTATGTTAAGCACAAACTATTAAAATTGTGAAATTGTTTGTATCCATGGATCCATAGGTTTTCATGTGTATATAGTTCATTCAATGACGCACATGTGCCAATGTTAATGTTTAATTTTATCTATTATACTTTTCTTTTAACCATATTGTTTTGAATAAAATGATGTGATTATGAAAATAAGTTCTAAAGTAACAAGAGTTATAGTATATGTAAGTTTTATCTATTCTAATTAATATAGTAATACATACGACCATTTTAACTATTTAACATGTACTTTTTTATATTTTTTGTCGCTAGTAAAATTCAGACCAAAAATATGTTAAGTACAAAAATTAAACTAGAATATTTTACGCCAAAATCAAATAACACTGGAACGGCTCTCTGGAATTAAATGAATTTAAATACTGCTAGACTAATAAGTTGTATGGCGGTTCTTCCTTGCGGATTCGTATGTGCCTGGAATACCCTCGAGGCGCCTAGACCAGGCATAAAATGTAAATGAACTTGATTTCACATTCATTTCGACTAAGTTTTATTCCAATAAATTAAGAGAAGACAGTTTTATGTTATATATGCATATATAACTCTTGCCTTGGTAACATGACAATAATAGATTTAAATAAATATACTATAGTTTTTCACAAATACTGTACTAACTTGACCAATATCAATTTCAGGACTAACACTTTGTCCAACATCTTCACAAAGGTCTACTCTCAACAAATTAAGCTGTCCAGTCAACACATCTAGTTCTACTTCAGCTAAAGTAACTCCGTAAACAACAAAATTATATTCCTCATCAGTCCTTGTGAATCCATGAGTTTGCAGATCTACATTGTCATTATAAGCTTTTGTTATCAACTCTTCCCAAGTAGGATTATCCATTTGTTCTCTGATTGGTCTCAATCTATCCAAAAGTTGTTGACATGCTCTTTGAACTCCTACAATTACATTCTGACTTACAATGCTTCCCCCAGATAATGTGGCATTCGGAGCTACCACCGTATTGTTTCCTTTGACTACGATTTTATCAATAGGAATGTTTAGCATATAAGCGGTGACTTGAGCAGCTTTTGTGTTTATTCCTTGCCCCATTTCTATACCTCCGTGTGTTATAGCTATGGTGCCATCTCCACGGTACACTGACATATTTACGTAAAGATTGAGTCCTCCAATGGGAGTCCATCTCAGAAGTGAGAATCTCAGCCCTCGTTTCTTCCACCTGTTTTCAGAATTAAACTTATTGACATACTCTCGTCTTCTAACGTAATCTGATTTAACGATAACATTATCAACCATTTCTTTCATCTCACTCGCGTACGCTACATCTAGATTTGCTAGTCTGACGTCTAGGGGATCGAGATCCATCACATATGCAGTTTGTTCCATTACAAGTTCTGCCATTGCTACGTGTTCTAATGTGCCTGTAGAAAATAGATTATAGGTATAACTATCAGATTAGCGACAAATAAATATTCGTTACTTCTGTTCATAGTATTTTTTTAAATTATTTCTCATGTAGGCATGCTCACAATATTAAGTATCACCGGTGACATTGAACTTACCTGGTGCTCTCACCCAAGTATTCTTAGCAGTGTCTGTTACAGAATCAAAACTCGTATAGTTCCAACGGGATCTGTTGTAAGCGTTATTATATTGACCGATGCTCAGCAAATTGATTAACTGACCATTAACCATGTACCCAGCGTCTTGGTAGACGTTATAATTTATATACTGAATCGTTCCAGAACTGTTCACACCAGCCTGAAACAAATATGAAATACCAAAATCGCATTTTTATTGATTCGGAGTTTTTTGATGACACAAATAATGGGTATGCAGTCAAACAAAAAAATTACCTCAAACTCTGTAATACAAGGCAGTCTCTTGCCTACGACTCTTGTGTTACTAGTCAAAGATTGAACGATACGGCAAGGTCTGTTTAGTTTTTGTACAACCAATGAAGCAGCAATCGCCCCCTGAATACCCCGAGATAGCTTGATACCGTATGCACCACCAACGAGACGGATGTGCACGTCAATTCTGAAAACATGTTTATTTTTTTTATGTTTCTCCTAGATGTTTGAGTTACCGGTCTATAATACTGCAACTATTAATGGAATATATTTATCAGAAAACAATATAACGATCAAAAGGCACCTATACCTAATTGGCTAGCAGTTCAGTAGACGTTAATTTTAATAGTTAATAGCAAGTTCTGTTCAGTAAAACTTAAGTGATGTATGAATATAATACTAAACTAACAACAAACTAAAATTAAGCATAAAAAGATTCGTCCTCAACGCTGTCAGCTGTTAATGTGCCAAAGAAACTGGCGGCATTGCCACGTTGAATGGCAATGCTTAATCTCTGCCCAAAGTAAAAGCTTGGGTCACGGGAAGTGTCAGCCAGCCGTTTCGAACGTTTTTTGAAGAGGCTGTGAGCACAAGAGCCCCACGGCCCGAGGGTTTCAACCCCAGACGTCTCGAAAATATATTTACCAATAACGTTGCTACATTTACGCCGCTTAAGATTTTCTGCAGCCGCAGTGGCAGCGCCAGCACAACACGATGAACTAGGAAGATGGGATGGCGCAAGCGTATTGACACAGGTTGCATCCCACACTAAAGGCCTACCCATCTTCCAAGGAAACAAAGAAATGCCGTCCAGTCTTTTGCCATCGTCATGTGCCAATCCATTGGGTTCTAAAACGGCTGGAACGCCGACGATGACGAGAGCTCGTCGGATAATTTCGTTTAAATTAGCGTATCGTGCTATTCTATTCTATTCTACAAGAAAGGCCGTGGTGCTCGAGGCTGTTGACAACTTGACCACAGTGACAGCGATGAGGAGAACAACAAGGAGCTCCTAAACGTAAAGAAGCAGCGAGGCAAAAAGTGGTGTCGTTAAACAAAGTGCCTAGGTTCGATGACGGTAGTCCATGAAGTCAAAGACACGACTCCCATTTTCCCACGGCCAACAGCCGCGCACGCTCAGCAATAGTAGCAGACGTAGACAGTAAGTTATTCGGGAAGATGGTTTATCAGGTAGGTCAGCATTCGGACAAGTGAGTTTCCAGACATCGATAGCATTAGTGAAGCACGGCACATCAAAATCAACCAGTGTGGAAGCCAGGATATTCCTAATTAATTCCTCAGTGCCGTGGACCAAAGATATGAAAGCCGGTAAACTTATAATAGAATTTTTGCGGACACTGAGTCCTCCCATGTGAATGGAAAGGGAAGCCTGTGCTCAAGCTCGGTCGTCCAAGACCACATTCAAAATTAATGACAAAGTGCGTCGGATAATCTGATACATTTACTCTAAAAGATGAATGTGCTTCCATAAATGGGAAGCACGAAGAAAATATGTCAATTTAGGGCCGAAACAGCAGAAACGAATTATCGTGATAGCCGAATGCATGTTGGTTTGGAGCAATCTTTCCGAAACGTCATTGAATTTTTGGGTATTTATGTATTTGTTAATTTTAGTTATTACAAAAACTTATTTACTTAATATAATACTTACCGATTTTGATCCATTCCCAGAGCCCTCGAAATCATCAATTGTGCACCTTCCATCCATTGTGTTGCACAGTACACATCCAGTCCCTCATCCGACGGCCTCACGACGGTAGTCAGGGTCTCCAACATAAAAGTGTACTGTCCTTTAATCGAATTCATCCCATTTATTACTCTAGCTACATCAGTTCCTCTGTCTGTCGCTTCCACTGCTATAAATGTTGACGTTCTGCTTGTATCATGTATTGCATCTTTTAATTCCAAAACGGGTTCCTTGATATTTGTATATGTAGCTTTTACCAATTTAGCAGCTCTGTCTGCAATATAACGGGTTTTAGTTACAATTATACCAATTGCCTGGTTGAAATATTTGACGGAAGTACTGGCTAAGACTTCTTCGTTGGTTGTGTATATGATGGAGTCTGGAGGTGTATACGAGTTTATTCCGGGTATGTCTTTGGCTGTGTAGAACGCTATGACACCTGGATAGGCCTGTAAGAGAGTATTTGATGTAAAATCGGTGGTATATATTGTTTGGTTCAGAGTTTGTTTATGGAGTATACTTACTAAAGCTTCACTTGCATCAATTGATACAATATCCCCCCTCGCGACCGTACTTAGTGCAAACGCACAAAACACCTCGTCAGGATGCAGTGGTTGATCTTCAGTGTATGCAGCCTCTCCCGCACATTGTATCTACGATCAAAAATGTATATACCTATTTATTTTACTATTATTTAATCACATACCTAACTAAAATTGTATTCGTTATTCAGTAGTTAATATTTATCATCATTGCTAGATGAATATCTGGCCATTGTTCTGCAGACACATTTTGACTTACCAATGCCTCCCGTTTCTGAATGGGTTGCGTCACTGGCCACACGGTTTGGTTTGTTTCAAACACCTGAACACCTCTGGAAACTGGACGTGTGTCTGACAAGACAGTGGCTCCGGATCTGTAGCGAGAGTGAAGATTCGTCTCTGGAGATAGCTTCAGAAGACCCTGGAGTTGTATATTGTTTTTTTGTTAATAATCTTTTTAAAAACCAATACCAAATACGTAGTTGTAACTAATGTCAGGATTTTTATTGTCTGGAATCGTTTATTTCTTACTTTGTAAAATAATGCTAGAGCAGTTTTCTTCCTATACTCCACTGAAGGTGCTGGTGGATGCTCTTCAACAACCAGTTCTTCCTCCAAGATCTTCAAAGCCGAAGTCAGAGTCTCATTGGTAAACAAATTCTTTCCCTTAAGGAACTGCTCCGTCGAGCAAGCCCTAATGAATGATGGAGAAAGAGCTCCAAATACTATTCTTGCACATTTGACAACATTGTTTGGACCTAGTTTGTACAAAAATCCTGCATTTATTAAAGCTGAAGCATTCTGAGAACGTGGCATCACCTGAAAATACATTTATATTTAGTTATTATTATTGGCGAAGCTGTCAACAGCCTCGGGCACCACGGTCTCTCATGCAGCCGAAGTGCGGGTCGCTTTGCACGGCACGCAAACATCAACGACATTATCCGACGCGCTCTTGTCGCCGTCGGCGTTCCAGCCGTACTAGAACCCAATGGTCTGGCACGCGACGACGGCAAGCGACCGGACGGTATGTCTTTGTTTCCATGGAAGATGGGTAGGCCTTTAGTGTAGGACGCTACTTGTGTCGATACTCTTGCGCCATCCCATCTTCCTAGCTCGTCGTGCTGTGCTGGTACTGCCGCTGCGGCTGCTGAGAACCTCAAGCGGCGGAAATATAATAACCTTGTTGGCAATTATATTTTTGAGCCGTTTGGGGTTGAAACTCTTGGACCGTGGGGTCCGAGTGCTCATGCCTTATTTAAAGATCTATCTAAACGCTTAGTTGACACTTCGCGTGACCCAAGGGCTGGCTTTTACCTCGGACAGAGGATAAGCATTGCCATACAACGTGGCAATGCCGCCAGTCTTTTGGGCTCACTTCCGGTGGACAGCGATGCGGACGAATTTTTTGACGCCTTATCTTAGTTAGGATATTTTATTTTAAGTGTATATATTTAGTACTTTAATGCTGTACCTAGTTATTATTTTAATTTAAATAAATAAAACCCCTTTATGTTATTATAAAGAGAGCTTCATATCTTTTTTTTTTTCGAATAGAAATAGTTTTCTTTATAATTTTTGTTCTTCTCTTGACTTACTTTAAAAGTGATCACGTGATCTTCTTTACTAAGCGGCGGTAACATCACATTCCAAATAACGCTTCCTTTCATATTCACTTTGAGAAACTGTTGCATCGTCAGGGTTTGCTTTCCACTCATTCTGTTCTCTAAAATTGAATGAAAATTAGGTGTTTATTGCCATTTTATTATACTTATTCGTACCCGTTTTGTGGGTCGTTACTTATATTGCATTAATAAATAAACTTACGGATCGTGACTTGAGCTCCAATCATTTCTAAAAGCAAAAAGATATCCGACGCAAACCAGTGGTGTCGGTTCTTAATCATAAGATTCCCTGCAATCGACGCTACCTACAATACATAATTTATGTCAGAGCCGAAAATCTCCACAATAATTCAATGCTCGAAAGTTTATCAACTGTCCCAAACTTACATTTCGTATAGGAATATGCGCAACATTGAGGATATGCTCATATATCTTCTTTAAATATCCAAAGTCTTCTTCGTTAGCTACAGTTTGTAGTATCTTCAAAAACTCAGTGAGAGTTGTTCCAGCATTTACTATAAGATTCTGGTCAACCGTGTACCCTTTCAGTTCTTGAACTCCAGTTATGTCTATGAGAACTCGAGAGTACTCATCAATGGGAAATACTCCTGCAATTAAAATTCTGTGGTGAATCTTAGTTACGGCATTAAAGGTTTATTATATTTCACAACACCGAACAGCAATTTACTGTAATAATATAATACGAGTAAATACTTTTATTCTCTGTTTGTTTCATTTATGTCAGTACAGCATAGTTAAAATAATGATTGAAAGCGTCAAACAAAAGAATATATCAACCTCTGGCAGTATTTCCGCACACAAGCATATAAGAATCGTCTCCCTCTCTTTCCAAAATCGTAAAAATATCTTTGACTTCCTGTACTCGCACCCAAAGTCTGTTATCCTTTAATTTAATTTCTATAGTATGTCCTTTTCCAATTTCTTGGTCTACAATGCACCATTCACTTTCTTCACAATTGCTTTTATCGCAAGCTTCTCCAGTTTTCTTGCAAATTTGAAGATCTTCAATGTCTTGGAGCTTGATTTGCCTTGGCGCGTCTGCCGCAAACTTTTTAAAGGCATCCATGATTGGTCTATAGCCAGTGCAGCGGCAAATATTGCTAGCTAGTGACTTTTCAACTTCTAGCATTGTTATTTCTGGATTTCCTTGAAGGAGACTGAAAACAATAAAACTGTCTGTAATTAATTTATATTTATTTGTGAAACAAGTAAATCTTCTCGGTTTTGACGATATAAGTATTTTATAAAATTAACAAATGATATCAATAACATCAATAAAAAATAAATGAAAGTCTATTTAATTTACCCAAAACAATTGAATTTCATACAGCAGTAGCCAATGCATGCATGTTGTTTTTTTTTTAATTTCAATTCCGAAAAATGCGTAAGAATTCTTTATAGTCATTAATTAATGAAAATGTCTTTGTAGCTAATTTAACATTCACTTTTTCTTTTAAACCAACAATAGTAACCGATTTTACTGAAAAAGTTTGATTTAAACATTGACTGAATTTTGCTTACCCATACATCGCCATAACCCATGCAGGTGAACAGTACCCACACTGAGAACCATGCTCGTTTGCCAGCGTGGTCTGCAGCTCATGATAACCCTTCTGCCTGTTGCCCAAACCCTCGATGGTGGTGATCTCCAGACCATGACATGATGTGACTGGCATCATGCACTACCGAAATAATTATAATTTATATTTCCCTGACCCGACATATTTAGACTTTGGGTTTTTCTGAACCCAGTACAATCTAAAACTGGCTTAGATCAAAACTAGCGATCGATACTCTAAAACAGTTCGAATAACCTCCAAGAATCTGAGAGCTATAACTGTAAATTTGATGATCGAGATTGAGCCCAGTTGGAAGACATGGCTTAACAGCCCGTTCCCACTTGTCGGTTGTAGGGCCCGGATTTTAATTGACGACATGGTTGGCGCAGTGGTTGAGCATTCGGCTGCTGCGCTGCGTGTCGCGGGTTCGATTTCCGCACGGAACAAATATTTGTATGGCCTACAGATAGTTGTTCCGGGTCTGGCTGTTTGTGTATGTGAGTTTGTATATTTGTGAACGCACCTACGATACAGGAGAAATACCTAGTGTAGGGCACCGTTCTAAAAAAAAAAAATATTGGGTGTCGGCCGGCGCCTTTGTCAAATCAAATAATCGACAGTTCAAGACAAGTGAGAATCTCTATGCCACTGCAAGATCCAATAAAATTCCAAACCCGACAGCCGACAAGTAGGAACGGGCTGTTACTTTTTAGGGCGGATAAAAAAATCAATTCGAAGTTTTAATAGTGAATATTATATTCATCATCATCATCTTCCTGCCCTCATCCCATGTTACTTGGGGTCGGCGCAACACGTTTTTTTCTTCCATTCTGTTCTATCAGTCGTCACTCTATCACTAAGTCCCTTTTCTTTCATATCGCTCCTCACACAATCCATCCATCTTTTTTTTGGCCTTCCTCTCCCTCTCCATCCATCCACATTCATGTTCATAACTCTTCTAGTTACATGCGTTTCATCCCTCCTCTTCACATGACCATACCAAGACAAGCGATTCCCTTTTAACTTTTCCGTCACTGGCGCCACTTTTAAACTTCCTCTAATGTACTCATTTCTCACTTTATCCATTCTCGTTACTCCACACATCCATCTCAACATTCTCATCTCCGCTACATGCAATCTATTTTCATCCGTCTTTTTGGCAGCCCAACATTCTGATCCATACATTACGACAGGTCTTATCACAGACTTATAGATTTTCCCTTTCAACTTGAGGGGCATTCGAGGGTCACAAGCTGTTCCAGTGACCTGCCGCCATTTCATCCATCCTGAGTTGATCCGTTGAGTTACCTCTCGGTTATATTCATATGTATTCGAAATCTCTCGTTAATCTACAGCTTTGAATGTCCTCAGGCTAAATGAACAGAGATATTAGTAAGGTGCTATGACTGAAAGTAGAGAAGAAAGAGGACAAGGACCACAACCAATCGTGTATTTGAAGACGACTAAATCCAGCTGATGATGAAGATGATGATTTTGGCATGTAATCAGTACTCACCGCGTTGACAGCATATGGAGTAGCAGAGGGTCGGCGGACGCTGACGATGCAGGCGCCGCAGCCGCCTTCACGACACATGTACTTGGTGCCATGGAGCCCTATGTATAGCCTGACGTAGTCCAGCAGCGTCGTTTGCGAGCTTACATCGCATTCCGATACTGCACAAGGATACGGAAGGTATTAGACGATTTATTGATATTTGCAAGTGAGTTGACTGTCCATAATGAAGAGGTTTTTTTTTTGGTTTTCATAGAAAAATTTATAGATTTAAAAAATACGGGTTGACATCAGAACCTCCTCCTTATTTTTCTTCAGTTAATATAAGATACCACTTAATTTACATACCACAATATTCCACGCCATTCACTTTAAATCTTATAGCTCCCATGGTTGAACATTGACTAACTTTGCTACCTCGATTTGAAATAATTATACAGCTATCCTAGACAGCTGCAGTATCAATAATGGAATGTACTTACTTTCATTATTTGATAAACATTTATTAGAATTTAAAAAGTGGAATACATTGACTATCTTAACGACTATGTAAGTACCTGACGTATTTAAGATAAACAGTTTCTACTGTTTATCTTAAATACCTAGATAAAATAAACAGGTCCTAGTGTAAGCGACGGATAACAAAAAGCAGACAGCAATTTCAAAAAGGTAAAAATGAGTTTTAAATTATGACACATACGGGATGCTAAGAAATGCCTTTTGATGAAGTAATAAAGAAAAACAAATTCAAGAAGAAGGTGAGCCTAATAATCTAGTTCGTAGCAATCAACCAGCGGTGGTTATCTAGATTTGCACATAACTGCCGCCATACCGGTTTGTCAAAATCAATCGAATCCAATCAATGTTTGTAAACTGACGCCAAATCAATAAGATCTAAGCCTCTTAGCACTTTTTGACGCTCCACTGCTTCTTTTTAGTTCATAGATAAGAATTAAAACGTTAGCAATTAATCGTCTGTGAGTGCTAGCACATCGAAGCCACCGGTTAACAGCTTTTTCAACCTGCATCAAGAGATGTTTGCTATCAACTACACACGGTGTCATTATAATGGTCTTACAAAGGCGGCCCACTTAGTGTGCTCGACATAAACTACCTCTAGGCGTTTTTTAATAATTGATAAATGATAATGATACATGATATTTATTTTGCAAATAGGTTACAAGTAACTCTTTTACACGTCATTTTTTTGACATATTAATCTAGATGAGGTCGGTATTTCCTAGCTGACTACCCTGAGAAGAAACAGCGAAACAAACTCAGAGGTCATAGTCTCTTTTGAAGTCGATACAATCGCCAATAACGTATGAAAAACCATGTAGGTTAACGTCTGAGGTGGCCTTTTGAGGAAAGCACCACGCAGGTTTGAGTGGGCTTGTCCAGACAGTGCAAGCATTTGTCAGCTATCGTGCAGCTCAACTCAGAACTTTGAGGAGCTCAACGAACCGATGAACAATGCCAAAGTAAGGACATTTGGGTAAGCCGCATAATATACTCAATTCAAAGTTTCTATTTATAATATACTAGTGGACGTCACGCGGTTTCACCCGCGTAGTTCCCGTTCCCGTGGGAGTACGGGGATAATATATAGCCTATGTTACTCCCTGATAATGTAGCTATCCAATGCTAAAAGAATTTCAAAACTTTATCATGGTTTTGTCTGTTTTTTTGTTACCTGTTCAAGTCTTTGCGGATTTGGTTGGCACACGGGTAGACCACGGCCAAAAATAGGACATAGGATACTTTTTATTGTGAGAGTACGTTGCCTTAGAATATTTTTTTGATTTCACGCTGGTGAAATCGCTGGAAGAAACAAGTCTATAATTTTCTCTCTGCTGGGACACAGGCCTTCTCTTTGTGAGAGGAGGGAGGTATAACGCACCGCGCGTGCTCAGTGTGGACTAGACAATTTGGTTCTTGGAACTACTGGTTTTTTTTTCCGTTTCCACATATAGCCATCCATTCAGCGGTGGAAGATGTGGACGCATGGGTGTAGAGTTTGTCCTCCACGGAGGTAAACGGAGCGGAATTGGAGGAAAAAAAAACATAATACAAGGTAAAGTGCCAGCATGATTTTTACTTGACAGATAAAGTCAAAGGAGTTTCAATGGGTGGAAAAAAATACAATGATTAACTCATGTCATTTAATAATAAAACAAAAAGTGATAACCTTTCACATTACGTAAGATCTTATTCAAATACCTGAATGTTAAACAATACCATGATACTTCTTATTTATTTATTTAAACTTTACGTACAATAGTGGCACATTTTTATATAAAAATATGAATGTTTGTTTTTAATAAAAAACACACACTACTCTCAATATAATTGATAAAACAGCTAAAGAAAATGGTTTTGATTTAAAGTAATTGTGTACCTGTACTGCTTAACACTGTCGCTCTTCGAAGAATGAGAGAGTTTAAATACCTCGGCCATGTAGTCACCGAGGATTTAAAAGACGATGGAGACATAGAAAGGGAGAGGAGAGCGATGGCGGTCCGCTGTAACATGTTGGCACGCTGATGACGAGGTGTAGTTTAGAGGTAAAAATCACTCTTTTTAAAGCATTTTGCCAAACTCTCTACACCTGCAATCTGTGGATCAACTACACTCAGCGGACCATTAAAGCTCTCCGAATACAATATAATAACGCGTTCAGGGTGCTGGTGGGGTTTCCACGCTACTATAGTTCGTCTGCGATGTTTGCACACGCGCACACAGATGGTTTCACACTGTGCTGCGGCGCCGAATCGCTTCGCTGATGTTCCGCACGCGTGGGAGCGCCAACACCATCCTGAACGTGCTCAGCCACAAGCTGGACAGACCCCTTCTGGGGCACTGGGTTCAAGTACAAGTGCGTGTGCCCGGGGCCCCAGAAAGAAAGAAAGAAAGAAAGATAATTTATTTGTCAAATATGCGTTTACATGAACTGTCGAATCAGACATGCAAGGTATTAACAGTGTATTGTGAGCGTCCATATTTTGCCAATAGTGGCGTACAAATTTTGTAGGTATAACAATATAGTCATTTTGAATTTCCATAAGAAACAATAATGTCAAGATATAACAGTCCACACCAGAGGGCGGCAAATACTTAAATTAATTTTTAAATGTACCTAACGTAGTTTTTAAGTCTTACTACCTACTAACAATATTATGGACCAATTATGTCTGAAGTAAAAAGATAAAAAAGAGAGAAATTTAAAAAAAAAATGTGGGATCTGCAGCATAGAAAAGTATTGAAATGAAATGATAAAAATACACTCGAAACCGCAAAAATTTAATTGAACTTGAAGTCCGCAGGATTCGTCAACGATAGTAGATAGTTTCTTTCTACAGTGTACGGTCCATCTGCAATAATAGAATTTTTTTTTTAAATCTACATGAAGTATTTTTAGGACTAAATGTCAAATGATTCAAAAAATTAAACATGACGTTACATAGTTTTCTGCTTACTAATCAACCAAATGTTCATTTGCAAGAAAAATCATTGTTTACAAGGAAGATCTTATAGCCTAAAAGTCATTGTACCCATTACCTTCTTGGTACCATTGTGTTGTAGGTGTGCCCGACTCAAGCCGAGCAGCAACAATGGCTTCCCTCAGAGCAAAAGCCACTACCACAGCCATGCATATCGGTGGCTCACCAATACCTGAGTCATTAGATTGTCAAATTAATTTTCTTGCTTCTTTAGGTAATAAAACCTCTATCATTAAGCTTTACTTACACTTAGATCCGAAAATAATATCTTCAGTGTAAGAATTCTTCCTAAAGTAAACTCTCCAGTCTTGAGGAATGTCCCTCGCTAGAGGTACATGGTAGTCCCAAGTCCGGTCTGTCAAAAGTTCTCCAGTGGCAGCGTAGACAAGACGCTCACAAGTCCAATAGCCCATACCCATAATGAAGGCTCCTTCCACCTTAGTGAATAATTTTGAATCATATGTAGTTTTACGGGTAGCAGAACCTATTGTGGTTCTTAAAAATATAAAAATATGAATAAAACTGCACACTCTTTTTGTTGGAAAATACTTACTTGACCAATATCAATTTCAGGACTAACACTCTGTCCAGCGTCTTCACAAAGGTCTACTCTCAACAAATTAAACTGTCCAGTCAAAACATCTAGTTCTACTTCAGCTAAAGTAACTCCGTAAACAACAAAATTATATTCCTCATCAGTCCTCGTGAACCCATGAGCTTGCAGGTCTACATTTTCATTATAAGCTTTTGTGATCAACTCTTCCCAAGTAGGATTATCCATCTGTTCTCTGATTGGTCTTAATCTGTCCAAGAGTTGTTGGCAAGCTCTTCTTACTCCTACAATTACGTTTTGATTCATAATACTTCCTCCACCTAACGAACAGTTTGGAGCAATCACTGTATTATTTTCTTTGATAATGATTTTTTCCACAGGAATATTAAGCAAATAAGCTGCTACTTGGACTGCTTTAGTATTTATTCCTTGACCCATTTCTGTGGCACCGTGTGTTATTACTACGGAACCATCTCCACGATACACTGACAGATTTATGTAAAAATTAAGGCCACCAACGGGAGTCCATCTAAGAAAAGCGAATCTTAGTCCTCTTTTCTTCCATCTGTTTTCAAGATTGAATTTGTTAACAATTTCTCTTCGTTTCACATAATCAGATTTTATGATTATGTTGTCTACCATTTCTTTCAGGTCACTGCTGTATTGCGGGTCCAGATTAGCCAGTCTTACGTTTAAAGGATCTAAGTTCATCTCGTATGCAATCTGTTCCATCACAAGTTCTGCCATTGCTGTATTTTCCAGTGTGCCTGTTGAATTTGAACGATATAATTAATCCCGACATCAAGGGTAGTGGTTCACATAAAAGTTTCGAAATGCCTTACCTGGTGATCTAGCCCAAGAATTCTTTGCAGTATCGGTAGTAGAATCATAACTCGTATAATTCCATCGAGCTTTGTTATATGCGTTATTGAATTGACCCTCACCAAGCAAAGTAAATTGTTCATTTGTCTTATACCCATTGTCTTCAAACACTTTATAGTTTATGTACTGAATAACTCCGGATCCGTCCACGCCAGCCTAAAAACAAGACTAGACATTTAAAGAGGTTTATGAGATTATCTCCAAAATTAATGCACAACTTATGTGTGGCATAATATTGAGCAGTCAAACATGCAAAAACACAAACCTCAAACTCAGAACAGCATGGAAGTCTCTTGCCCACGGCTCTCGTGTTAGTGGTCAATGACTGGATGAACCGACAAGGTCTGTTAAGTTTCTTAACAGTCAATGCAGCTGCGATTGCACCCTGAATATTGCGGGATAATTTGATGCCATACGACCCTCCCACACGACGGGTGTGCACGTCAATCCTAGAAGTCAAACCATGAGGAAGGTCAGTTTTTATACCATCAGATATCTTAAGACTTCGAAAGTTTACAAAAACTAACAAACCTGTTCTGGTCCATATTCAATGCCCTCGAAATCATCAACTGTGCCCCTTCCATCCAGTGTGTGGAGCAGTGCACGTCCAGTCCCTCATCAGAAGGCTTGACGATGGTGGTCAAGGTTTCTATAGTAAAATGGTACTGCCCGTATATTGAGTTAACCCCTTTAATTTCTTTGGCTACGTCTGTGCCTCTATCAGTAGCTTCAATGCTAGCAAATTGAGTGTTTCTGTTTGAGTCATGTATTGTCTGTCTAACATCCAAAAGTGGTTCTCTGACATTTGCGTATGTAGCTTCAACCAATTTAGCAGCTCTGTCTGCAATGTGACGGGTTTCAGCTACAACAATGCCTATTGGCTGGTTGAAATATTTGACGGTTCCACTGGCTAAAACTTCTTCATTTGCAGAGTATAAAAATGAATCTGGCGGAGTAAAGGAATTTATTCCTGGAATATCTTCAGCTGTGTAGAATGCTATTACACCTGGGTAGGCCTATACATACAAGAGGGATTAAATTTAAAAATCAGTTAGATTATAAACAATTTTACAGTTACATTGAATTTAATTCTTACCAAAGCCTTGGTGGCATCAATGGAAACAATATCTCCCAATGCGACGGTACTGAGTGCTAATGCACAAAATACCTCATTAGGATAGTGGGGTAAATCATCAACGTAGAAAGCCTCTCCTGCACATTGTATCTATAAAAACAAAGTATTTGAAAATTAAACAGAGTATAAAGTAGATAAATATTGTACCACGAGGTGGCGAAACAGTATCGAATAACTCGAGCTCTTCTTACCAAAGCCTCCACTTTCATGATAGGCTGTGTCACAGGCCACACTGATCGGTTAGTTTCAAACACCTGAACACCTCTGGACACTGGGCGAGTATCGGACAAGACAGAGGCTCCGGATTTGTAGCGAGCGTGAAGATTCGTTTCAGGAGATAGGGACAATAGACCCTGGAACAACATTAAAAAAATCAGTTAGGCGTTAAAAATAACATTCAATTTACTTTTCACACCGATAGTAAATTGAATTTTACTACCGCTTATTACTAGCAACAGCAAAAAATAGGAGCAAAAAATTCCTTCGCTGATTGACTCATTCGAAAACTCATTTCAGAAATAAAATTAATTTCTACCATTTTTTTTTCTATTTGAAAACTATTTATCAGGTAATTGTTTAGGACCTAAGTCTTATCAGTGAATGGTACGAATTTTGGCGAACAATTATATTATTTCTGTGTTTCTTTCTGCTATCCACAAAAAAGGATATAAAAATAAATTGTTGCCTTATTTACTTAAAATCTTCTAATAACTCACACAGCCTATAATAACTTTTTCTACACTGTGAATAGTGTAGAATCGCCTAATGATAATTCTTACTTTATAAAACAATCCAAGAGCAACTTTCCGTCTATACTCCACTGAAGGTTCTGGTGGATTGTCTTCTACCACCAGCTCTTCCTGCAGGATTTTAATTGCTGCCGTCAAAGTCTCATTGGTAAACAACTTCTTCCCAATCAGAAACTTCTCCGTTGCATTTGCATGAATGAATTTTGGAGAGAGAGCACCGTAGACTATTGTTGCAGATTTTACGACATTGGTATTGGTCAATCTGTACAAAAATCCTGCGTGCACCAGCGCGTGTGCGTTTTGAGAGCGAGGCATTACCTGTAATTGTCATATAAATCTAAGTATACATACATTCTGATATATTACTGTTTGCGTCAGTAACACCAGCCCCAGTGGTTCCAATATTGTCTGATTGTGTTTGCTTCTTATGAACATACAACTTATAAAAAAAAATTGTAAGTACACGTAATACATTCACTGCTTGAGGATATTGTGTTTACCTTATAGGTGACCAAACGATGGTCTTCACAAAGCGGAGGTAACATAATGTTCCAAATAACGTATCCTCTCAAATTCACCCTGAGGAACTGTTGCATCGTCAGCGTCTGTTTTGCGCTTCTACAGTTCTCTAAAGTAAATAAATAATATTTTGAATTAAACAAGGCTTGCGAAACATTTTTTATTGTGTCAATAATGATAGAATAAAAAAATATAGTAATAGTTTTTTTCATACATAAGTATAAAAATATTGACTACTATATGCTTACGTATGGTAACTTGGGCTCCAACTGTTTCTAAAAGCAGGAAAATATCAGATGCGAACCAGTTGTGTTGATTTTTAATTATGAGGTTTCCTGCAATCGTTGCCACCTAAAACACAAATATTTGATTAGGTACATGCTGCTCAATATGGTAAAATTCTGACAAATCTACGAGTTTAAAAGACTTGACAAAAAATATGCAAAGCATACTCTACTTACATTTCTTATGGGAATATGCGCAACATTCAGTACGTGTTCGTAAATCTTCTGCAGATATCCGAAGTATTCTTCTTTAGCTACAGTTTTCAGTATCTCCAAAAACTCTGTGAGTGTTGTCCCAGCGTTCACTATTAAGTTTTGATCGAGTGTGTACCCTTTCAGTTCTTTCACCCCACTAATATCTATAAGCAAACGCGGATACTCGTCTATTGGATATACACCTGCAACATGAGGTTGTAATAGTTAATCCCAATTGAATTAAAAAGGAGTTCAAACATTTTTCTTTGAGTTCTGCCATAGCTACTCGCCGCCATTTTGTATATTTTTTTTTCAAAATCACGACGCGCTATGTATCAGGATATGTGAAAGTATTCAGGATGAATTTTTAAAATGTGCGAGGATGGCCAAATCCTAAACTATGAGGAACATCGAAAAATACTGTAAGGAGTCTCGATCTCGATTTTGATGCAATTTGAATCACTGGATTTTTGTATCGAGTACCCTTAAAACGAAAATAAAAATGTACCCACCTCTGGCAGTGTTTCCATTAATAAGCATATAGGAATCATCGCCTTCTCTATTCAAAACTGAAAATACATCTCTAACTTCCAATACTCGATACCAGAGCCTCTTATCTTTCAATTTGATCTCAATAATGTTGTTTTTTCTTATTTCTTGATCTACAAAACACCAGTCACTATCCTCACAATTACTTTTATCGCAGGCTTCTCCAGTTTTCTTGCAGATATGAAGATCTTCAATGTCTTGCAGTTTGATTTGTCTGGGTGCATCTATGGCAAACTTTCTGAAGGCCTCCAGAATCGGCCTGTATCCGGTACATCGGCAGACATTGCTGGCTAATGACTTTTCTACTTCTAGCATTGTAATGTTGGGATTGGTTTGCAGCAAGCTGCAAATAAAAGAATAAATCTGTATGATGAATTAGTTTGGTTTATAAAGAGAATGATCTCTGGAAGATGCGGAACACTTATCCTTTTTTTGTTCTAATATATTTTGGAGATAAAAGTGCTTTTCTTACCTATACATCGACATTACCCAAGATGGTGAACAATAGCCGCACTGAGTACCATTTTCCCTTGCCAGTGTGGTCTGCAGCTCATGATAACCCTTTTTCCTGTTGCCCAAACCCTCGATGGTGGTGATCTCCAATCCATGGCATGATATTACTGGTTTCATGCACTGTAGAATCAAACAATATTTATTAAATACCTTCCACCAAAACTTGCTGACAACGATTGCTGGATGACGAGGATACCTCTATGACGTATAGCAATTTTATTGATTGTTTCATTACTAACCGAGTTGATAGCATAGGGCTTGCCATTGGGCCTATTGACGCTTACGACACAAGCTCCACAGCCGCCTTCACGACACATGTACTTGGTGCCATGGAGTCCTATGTATAGCCTCAAGTAGTCCACCAGCATCACGTCTGAGCTCACATCGCATCCCACTGGTGAAGACAATAATTAGAAAGTAAGAAACATTGTTAACACTGTCAGCTCTTTTCCTAGTCTTTTATTTATTTATTTAACACTTCAGCACACAAATGTACATAGGCGGACTTAATGCCATAGGCATTCTCTACCAGTCAACCTTTGGGTGATGCAAAGAATAGTGGTAGATACAATATGAAGAACTAAAAGCGATTGAAATTATTCAAATACAATTAAAACGAATAATAATATACATACACAAACTATACATACACTATTAATATATAATAAATACTCAAATTAACAAGATAAATATGTAAACGAAATACTTCATTAATACGAATAGGTAATTGTAACACATTAGCGCTGTGATGATACAACAGCCAACTTCTTACGAATGTGTTCACGAACTTCAATTTTAAAGGTTAATCGGTTGGTGGCCATCCTGATCTCCTGGGGGAGCGCATTCCATGGAGAAAAAGACTGTACGAAGAAAGAAGAGTGAATAAAGTCAGTATGGTGAGTGCGACTTTTTCCAACTATATTGGGGTCGGCTTCCAGTAAAACTGGATTCAGCTGAATACCAGTATCTTACACGAAGCGGCTGCCTACGTGACCTCCACAACCCCTTTGCTGGATTAAACGGTAGAGCTTGTCTAAGCAGAAATGACGCGCCCCACTACTGTATTCTCAATTTGCTTGTGTGCGTAGATGCTATAGTGGGGCGCGTCATTTAAGCTTAGACAAGCTCTAATTTTTTTTTTAAAATCAAGGTTTTCAGTGTGGTAAGAAAGTACTCAACAAATGCTAAGCAGTGTGCAGTGAAATATTTTTTATCGTTCTTGTTGTCTATATATAATTTGAATTTGAATATAATTTGTCCCGGGATTTTGCATTGAGGTACCTACACAAAATTTAAACCCATAAAGTAATATGGCATTGTGTGTCTCACGACTTTGCTTATCATCATACACTAACAAACCAATAATATTTAAGTTTTTTACAGTAATAGATAACAATAATATTTACCGCAATATTCCACTCCATTAACTTTAAACTTTATAACGCCCATGACTGAGCCGACTGACTTTAACGGCTCGATTTTCAATAATGACATCAATATGGACGGATAACTTGCCATCAGTATATAGACCTTTGCCGCACCTACCGTAAAAAGCCGATAAGCTGTAAAAGAATGACAGAGTGACGCAAATATTGAACTCGTTTTTTAATTGACGTAAGGCCCAATGATATATTTCTGAGACAAAATAACACCAATTTTAAAGTAACGTTTGTAAGTGGGACTAAGTGTGGGTCCAAGTAACACATAGCTGGTGCCCTGACAAAATGAGGCGTGGTGGCGTTAGACCATAATGTGGTGGTGAACTGGACAGCTTTCGGCGACACCACAAGGAGGAAGCGCAGGTTCATGAAAAGTAACCTCTCATCTTTCATGAACATACGATCTTTTTTACTCTTTCGTAGCGGGAGGCTTCGGCCCAGGAGTGCATCGGACAAGCAAAAATAGTGCCTCAATTTTTAAAGAACCGTTAGGTTATAAAGACTACTTCTGCCATTGCGGGCCAATCCTTCAAAGAATCAATAGGGGAAGTATAATCACTTTTTTTAATTACATTGTCTATTGTATCAGGGTGAAACGAATTTGCTCTTTTCAGTATTGACTGATTTATTTATAGGTTAATTATTTTAATTATCTCTTTTATCAAAGTCTGCTATGACAATCTACTATATAAAAATAAGTCGGGTTTTCCTTCCTGACGCTATAACTCCAGAACGCACGAACCGATTTTAATAATTCTTTTTTTGTTGGATTCGCCAAAATACAGGGAAGGTTTAAAAGCAAACAAAAAATGGGTAGGAAGACAGGGTAGGTAGGTAGGTAGGGTAGGTAGGGTAGGAGTAGGGTAGGAGTAGGGTAGGAGTAGGGTAGGAGTAGGGTAGGAGTAGGGTAGGAGTAGGGTAGGAGTAGGGTAGGAGTAGGGTAGGAGTAGGGTAGGAGTAGGGTAGGAGTAGGGTAGGAGTAGGGTAGGAGTAGGGTAGGAGTAGGGTAGGAGTAGGGTAGGAGTAGGGTAGGAGTAGGGTAGGAGTAGGGTAGGAGTAGGGTAGGAGTAGGGTAGGAGTAGGGTAGGAGTAGGGTAGGAGTAGGGTAGGAGTAGGGTAGGAGTAGGGTAGGAGTAGGGTAGGAGTAGGGTAGGAGTAGGGTAGGAGTAGGGTAGGAGTAGGGTAGGAGTAGGGTAGGAGTAGGGTAGGAGTAGGGTAGGAGTAGGGTAGGAGTAGGGTAGGAGTAGGGTAGGAGTAGGGTAGGAGTAGGGTAGGAGTAGGGTAGGAGTAGGGTAGGAGTAGGGTAGGAGTAGGGTAGGAGTAGGGTAGGAGTAGGGTAGGAGTAGGGTAGGAGTAGGGTAGGAGTAGGGTAGGAGTAGGGTAGGAGTAGGGTAGGAGTAGGGTAGGAGTAGGGTAGGAGTAGGGTAGGAGTAGGGTAGGAGTAGGGTAGGAGTAGGGTAGGAGTAGGGTAGGAGTAGGGTAGGAGTAGGGTAGGAGTAGGATAGGAATAGGGTAGGAGTAGGATAGGAATAGGGTAGGAGTAGGGTAGGAATAGGGTAGGAGTAGGGTAAGAGTAGGGTAGGAGTAGGGTAGGAGTAGGGTAGGAGTAGGTTAGGAGTAGGGTAGGAGTTATATTATACATGAAAATTGTGACGCAGACGAAGTTGCGCGGGTCAGCTAGTCTACCCATAAAATCTAGTTTTTTTTACTATTGAAAGGCACGCGATTGGCCACTATCTCACCTGATGGTTAGCTATGATGTGGTCGAAGATGGAGCACGCTTGCCTAAAAGTAACCTATTCACTCTTGACTTAAAGACCCCCAGATTGTCACAGAGTCCGGCAGGGAATTCCACTCCTTAGCTGTACGCAGGCACTATGAATGTTTTCCCAAAAGTATTTTCTGAAATTAGTTAAAGATAAGGAGTTGACTCAATCAATTTGCCTTGCCTTTTCCCAAGTATCATGGGGTAGGCTCCCAGTCAAACTGGACGCAGCTGGATACCAGTGTTTTACGTGGAGCGACAGCCAGTGCTAACATACCAACTTCCCAACCCAGTAATTGGTTAGCAAGTCTGGTGCCAGATTTCAGGCTTCTGACTACCTTTTTTTTTAAAGATGGGAAATCATCAAATGACTCGTCCCGCTCTGGATGACGCAGAAGGGAGTGTCAGACTCTTACTGACTAAAACCCATCCGTGTTCCTCCTAGTGCCCTTTGCGTTCCAGGGCCGCGGTGACTCTTTCGAACAATTTCGCAACCCCGGCAGGCACTGGCCCTGGCGGACCCCGTCATCTATGCTGACAGCTCTTTGAGGCGCGCGTGGAACACAGCGCGTCATCGACCTAGGCCTGGTTCTGATCGGATGGCGAGCCACCCAATGCTCACCGTCCGCAGGCCCGCGCCTACGGTGGCCGTGGCGTCTTCTTCTGTTGTGGCGACTGGGGCGTGAGGTTTCCCTCTCTCTCACGCATTCGGAATCCTCCTTCGCTAGTATACAGAAATAGGTGACCGCTTCGCAGAAATAGGTGACCGCTTCCCTTACCTCCTCACTCCGGACCATGGCCGGACGCGAGAGGTCGCCGCCGCCGATCGCCGACCTCGGCAAGCATTGATTAACCTTGAATATCGCCCATGAGGCTGTTATTATTTAACGACTAACTCCGCATCACGACTTCATTACTATTTACTAAAAATAATAGACACGCTTGAAAGTAATGGTATTTTATTGAAAAGTCATACTTATCTTAGTCAAAAAGCAAACAATAAGTAAAATAGTAATTTCTTATAAACATTTTCTGGCAGACTAAAACATCTAGGCAGCCTCTGCAAGTAAATGAAAGTGCTAAAATATTACTATCTCTTTCTATTTTCAAAAAGTAGCGCAATCAACAGCCTAGATATTTTGGACAGTCTGTGTCAATATTTTGGTTAATTAAACTTAAAATCTTCTATATTCGTCGATGATAGCAGATAGTTTCTTTCAACAGTGTAGGGTCCATCTGTAAATGAAAGTAAATGTCTTAGAACCATATTTTTACAGAAAAATATTACCTACATTATTTAACTTAAATAAGTTATTATTGTGTAATGTTATTTGAGACTTAAATTATATTACGACTACCTATTGCCCGTGGCTTTGCTCGCATTAAAGTAATCTTTGACCGTCTCTAGGAATCCAATCTATCTTCATAAAAAACATCAATATCGGTGGGGCGATTTAACCGTGAAACATATGGCACTTGTCTCACCACCGGCGATCAGCGAGAAGCGAGTAAAGCTTGAAACTTGTAACGAGTTGGCGAGCAGCGATTAGCGAATGAGTAGTTTCGATCACCAAGCGAGAAAGATAATAATCTTAAGGATAATAATCTTTGATAGCTCTTGTCGCTGCGACCAACTAGTGGTAAGAGTAGTATGAACAGCCAACTACCGACTATAAATGTATGTGCCTCTTTTACTCACACGAGATCTATATCTTTATTTATTTATTTTATTATTTATGTACACAGAAAAACAGTAAAAATTAACATTATAAATATTAGTACAAAGGAACTGCTTATTTCTAATGAAATTGTACCATTCCTCAGCGAGAAAATAGTCGATAGCTAATCGCTTCCTCGTCAGCGGTGAGACAAGTACCTAACAAACAAATAAACTCATTCCCGCATTATTAGTTACAATTTACGAGTACATTTCGGCTTATTAACAAATTCTATTACTGAATATTATATCAACAACGTTTACCTTCTGCAAACCACTGCGTTTTAGGAATCCCAGAATCAAGTCTAGCTGCAGTAATGGCTTCTCTCATAGCAAAAGCTACAACAACTGCCATGCAGATTGGAGGCTCACCGATACCTTTTGGAAAGAAAAATGATGCAATAAATTTTAGGTTACACAATACCAATGACAATAATATGAATAGTCCTTATCATGGTTTTAATATTTGTTAGTAAACATTATAAATATGAAAGCCTCAAGATTCCTATAATTTCTGAAACAACATAACAGATTCTATTTGCAATAATATAGAGAGATAGAATGACATAACAAAAGGAAACAGAACTGCCATGACAGAAGACAAAATTAACATGAGGATTAAAATAAAATTCAAATGAAACACCATAAATTAAGGCGAATAATAGGCTCATAATGGAGCCCAATGATAAGAGTAACCCGAGGAAATAAATTACTACAGCTATCGTAGACACTCAGCAACCAATTACCATTTATATACAATCGTGATGCTAATGCTCCAAATAAATTGACAAAAATTGCAATTATTACAAGTTTAGTAAGTTGTAGATAGCCAACCCATCTTCCTTTCGAATTATTTGGGCTTTTCAAAACGCTTGGAAGATCCTTCCAAGGTTTTAAGAAAGTTTTATTTTTATGTTCAGTGTATCGGATCGACGATCATTAATGTTTTAATCGGACAATCTTAAGCCGCTGATAGACCTGAACATTCACGTGTAATGAGCATTTTCACGAATTTTCTTTTGTTTAAAATAAACAGGAGCGTTTTTGCGAGCGTTCTAGTGAGCATTCTAGCAAACGACATTTAATGTACTTCAGGCTTTTTGCCGAGCCGACCAATTTTGTCATTTTTGTTTGACATTTTCGTGAAGAACACATTTTTAAACAAGCATTGACTAGAAAGTTTGCTAGAATGATCGTGAAAATGTTCGTATGCTCGTGCGTTCGTGCGATGTTTGGCTCTATGCTCGGTTCTGTTCGTTGTTCTGTTCTGTGACAAGTGAATGCTCATGCTCAAGTTTATCAGGACCTTTATGCTTGACCATTGTATGGCGTTGCTGTAACAAAGTCACGAACTTACACTTAGATCCAAAAACGGAGTCAGCACTGTATGAATTCTTCCTAAAGTATACTCTCCAGTCCTGAGGAATGTCCCTGGCTAAGGGCACATGATAGTTCCAAGACCGGTCGGTAAGGAGTTCACCCGTCGGAGCGTAGACCAAATTTTCACAAGTCCAGTAACCTACACCCATCAAAAAGGCTCCTTCCACCTGAGAAAAGTCACGACTTCTTGAAATAAAACGGTTTTAGGCCGTATCGAATTTCAAATGTAAAAGATACAGTTAGGTCTTAACAACAACGGTATTCTTACCATGTTGGAAAATACTTACTTGACCGATATCGATTTCTGGACTGACACTCTGTCCAACGTCTTCACAGAGATCAACCCTTAATAACTCAGACTGTCCTGTAAGTATGTCGACTTCCACTTCCGCTAAAGTTACTCCATAAACAACAAAAGGGTATTCTTCATCAGTCCTTGTGAACCCATGGGCTTGCAAGTCCACATTTTCATTATAAGCCTTTGTGATCAACTCTTCCCAAGTAGGATTGTCCATGGCATCTCGTACGGGCTTTAATCTGTCTAGAAGTTGCTGGCAAGCTCTTTTAACTCCTAAGATTACATTCTGGTTCATGATACTTCCGCCAGATAAAGCACAGTTAGGGGCTACCACAGTGTTATTCTCCTTCACTATGATTTTTTCAATGGGTATTTTCAGCATATAAGCTGCTACTTGAATGGCTTTCGTGTTTATTCCTTGCCCCATTTCTATGGCACCATGTGTTATTACTACTGAACCATCTCCACGATAAACTGACAAATTAATATAAAGGTTGATTCCTCCTATAGGAGTCCATCTTAGAAAAGCGAATCTTAGTCCCCTTTTCTTCCATCTGTTTTCAGTGTTGAATTTGTTGACTGCTTCTCGTCTCTTAGGATAGTCGGATTTTATCATGACATAGTCAATCATTTCTTTCATATCATTACTATATTGTTCATCTAGGTTGGCCATTCTTACGTCAAGAGGATCTAGATTCATCTCGTAAGCGATTTGTTCCATAATAAATTCTGACATTGCGACGTGTTCAAGTGTTCCTGTAAAATAGAATTGAATGAGTAAGAAGATCATCACCATGGAAATGTATACAAACGGCACAATCATGTATACACACGGTTTCCAAAACTAGGTGTTCCATTTAGAATTGATTTGAATTTGATCATTAAAAACTAACCGGGTGCTCTCGCCCAAGTATTCTTAGCCGTATCAGTGACAGAATCAAAGCTAGTGTAGTTCCATCGAGCTCTCTTGTAAGCATTATTAAATTGACCGACACCTAGCAGAGTGAACTGCTCATTTGTTTTATATCCATTGTCTTCAAATACTCTGTAGTTTATGTATTGTATAGCGCCGGTGCTACTAACGCCAGCCTGAAAATAATATTTGCCTCTATTTTAGCCGTCTTAAAATACGTTAAAATTATGAAACACTCCGTTAATAATGTTTACGTATCAAAACAATGTCACCGTTCCATACCACGCCGTCCTTGGAACACAAGGCTTGGACTGCGCTCGCTCCTGGATGTTTCAAACTACGTCATGCGTCATGATAATGAATAATGTTTTCATTTTTAAATGATCTAAAAGTTCGTAAATTTCATAATTTATGTATGAATTTTTAGTTATCATTGGACAGATGAAGTGCCGTTATAAGACGACTAAAATGGCATCGTGTACAAATGTGTTTACAGAATAGATTAAAACATGAAGGTCACCAGTGATTGATAGAAAATATATCCTTATTCTGAAAATCATTGCACGCGGCTTCATAGAAAAAAGATACTTGGCTCGAAAGTTGAAATAGAATATAATATGAATGTGTTATTATCATAGGCAGTAGAATAATATGAACTAACCTCAAAATCTGAACAGCATGGCAGTCTCTTACCCAATGCCTTTGTATTTGTAGTTAATGACTGGATGAAACGACAAGTTCTATTCAGTTTCTGCGCTACCAACGCGGCGGCAACTGCACCCTGAATGCTGCGAGACAATTTGATGCCATATGCACCTCCAACACGACGGGTGTGCACGTCCACCCTGGGAGAAGAAAAAAAACAACATTAGAATTTCCATTATTCTCAGTAAGCTATTATGAAACAAGCAATAAGACGAGAGGGTAAGCATTTCTTTTTAATGGGCTCTATATTACTACTTAATCACCAATGAGACAGCAAACATGTATGAACAAAAAACTACATACTGATTTTGATTAATTTTCAAAGCTCTTGATATCATCAACTGCACGCCTTCCATCCACTGCGTTGCGCAGTAGACGTCCAGTCCCTCATCAGATGGCTTTACCACTGTAGTCAGAGTTTCCATAGTGTAATGGTACTGACCATAAATTGAGTTTAGCCCTTTTATAACTTGACTTACATCTGAACCAGTTTCCGTAGCATCAACCTTTTGAAATTGAGAACTTCTGCTGTTCAGATCTATAGTTTTTTTTACATCAATAAGTGGCTCTTTGACATTCTTATACGTAGCTTCTACTAATTTAGCAGCTCTGTCAGCCATATAGCGGCTTTCAGCTACAACTATTCCGATTGGCTGGTTGAAATATTTGACGGTACCACTGGCTAAAACTTCTTCGTTGGCAGAATATAAGAACGAGTCGGGTGGAGTGAAAGAGTTTATTCCTGGTATATCATCTGCAGTGTAGAACGCTATCACTCCTGGTAGCGCCTATAAAAAAAATAGGACATTATTTGACATCCAACACTTTTTGTCAATTAAACGATATTGGTTTGTTTAAAAGTGTATTAAATTCTCACCAAAGCTTTGCTGGCATCGATGGATACAATGTCTCCCAAAGCAACTGTACTAAGCGCTAATGCACAATATACTTCGTCAGGGAGATGAGGCAGATCTTCAGTATAGAAAGCTTCACCCGCACATTGTATCTACAATTAAAGATCGTCATGACAAAAATACTTCTTTTTTCAACTTTATCTGGATGCGAGACATACTTCTTTTAAAATAATATTAATAGCTGTTTAACCAGAAAATAACTTGATGTTTTTCTTACCACAGCTTCCACTTTCTGTATGGGTTGGTTCAAGGGCCAGACTGTTTGATTGGTGTCGAACTCTTGAACGGCTCTAGACACAGGACGGGTATCAGCCAAATTAGTGGCCCCGGATTTGTAGCGAGCGTTAAGATTTGTCTCGGGTGACAGAGACAGCAGACCCTGAGTAAAAAAAAATAATTTTGATATTTTGATAACGTTAAATTTAATTTTTATAACAATATAGGATACTAGATATTGTCCTCTCTTAATGCTCCCCTAAATGTGCACAAAGTGCAGGGAAGCTTCATAACAAATTTCAGTTTTCTACGACCAGTAATTTCGGCTGTGCGTTATTTGTCAGTCACTCAACCAGTCAGTAATGGAAGAATTTTATATATTAGGATTTAATCTTTATCATCACAATATTATTAATTGTGAAGTTTGTTTACATTAAGTGACTAACATTCACTAATTGAAATCTCCTGTAGTAAAATTCTAAAAAACCAATTTCATCTAGCGACAGCTCAATACGAGCGACCAAAAAACGATAGAAGCAATTCACAGAAGCCACGTCGATTAACTTGCTCAACTTGCCGCGAAAATTGAAATTTCAAATTGTTCCGACTTTTTAGGCCAAGTCGAGCATATTGACCCGGTTCTTTTTAGTTTGCTTGTCGAGTACCTGCTGCCAATATGAGCAACGGTCTAGCTGTTTCGATAGAATTTATTGACAGGCTTTCTTAAACACCAGCAAAGGGAATGATTTCTATGAGCAAAAAAATCCTTACTTTGTAAAACAATCCCAGAGCAACCTTCTTCCTATACTCCACTGAAGGATCCGGTGGATTGTCTTCAACCACCAGCTCAGCTTCCATGATCTTCAGTGCTGACGTCAGAGTCTCATTGGTGAACAGCTTCTTTCCCACTAGGAACTGTTCCGTGGCTATAGCCCTGATGAATGATGGGGACAGAGCTCCGATGACTATCCTTGCGCTTTCTACCACGTTGCCAGTTTTCAATTTGTACATAAATCCTGCATTGACTAATGCATGGGCATTTTCTGAGCGTGGCATTACCTGTAACATTCACGATACTATCTTAAAAAATATTTGTATCTGTATGTCTAAACTGATAGCCTAATACTGAAACTATAGTAGTCGTATTTTTTATTTCTAGATAAGACGCATTACGCTCTGAATGGGAGTCTAAGTTGAGAAAAAGTCGTCCAAATCATGACGCAGTTTTTGCCTGTAACATATTTGACAATAATGTTACTTGACCAAGAAAACACGTCGTTTTGTTTTTTACGACATAGTAATTCAAAATTCTTAGGAAATGGTAATTCTATAATTATTTCTCATAATGTAAATTTTTCAATTGTGTTATTTTCTGCACACGTAATGCAGCAAATTTGCATTAGTATCATCATGTCTGACTATACCATATCGTAATACGTCTGACTTTTAGTTAAACGTTTATTTTTGTTTAATAAATGCGTTATGCTCCACTATTTTGGAAATATAAATGAAGTTTTAATGGTACTATTAATTAATTAGTATCTGTTACTACTTTAACTTAATTAAACTCTTCTAACTATTATTGCGTACGTTCTCTGTAAAACTCAACATCATACACTGCGATCGCCAACCCGCCTGACAAGCGTGGCGATTATTGAAAATCCCTCCAAATCTTGGGGGAGGCTTATGCCCAGCAGTGGACGTCTTTCGGCTGATATGATGAACTGTTATTGCTTATATTAATATGGAAATGATTTATAACTTTGAATTGAAAATTTTAATATATAGGTACTGTAAATTTCTTTTGGTAATACGAATTCCATAATTTTAAACTTCACTTTATTTATTTATTTATTAAAACTTTATGCACAAGTAAACAACGCTTTACAAAGGTGGACGTAATGCCTTAGGCATTTTCTACCATTTCTACAAGTCGACTTGAATTCTAAAACCCATGCCGTATTCGTATCGTCGATTATAAAAAGCAGAAAACATTATGATAATAGTGCAACTAACCTTATAGCTGAATATACGGCAGTCATCTCCCAGTGGCGGTAACATCACATTCCAAATTACGACCCCTTTCATATTTGCTGTGAGAAACTGTTGCATCGTCAGCGTTTCCTTACCGTGCAGTCTCTTCTCTAAAATCAAAATTATAACTTTTCAGTTCTCTGAACAAATTCTAGTATGAAAATATGTTTGGAGATTTTATAATTACTTATAAAATGTATTCATAAAAAATAAGCCTACCAAATCATTTGTTTTTTTTTTTATATAAGAATTTAGTATTAGTTTTCACATAAACACTTTTCAATGTTAACTTACGTATAGTCACTTGTGCCCCAATCATTTCTAAAAGCAAGAATATATCCGACGCGAACCATTTGTTCTGGTTCTTGATCATAAGGTTCCCTGCAATCGACGCCACCTACAAATACATTAAACATGTCAGAGCTGCAAACCTCTCTGGCTTCTAGCTATTCAAATAACCTCACATCTAAATTACAAAATAGGCCAAATGCAAGGCAAACTTCTGTTAAGAGATTTCCATGCTGTAACTTTTGTAAGAACAAATAGTGCAAGAACTTTAAGGACAGACAAATGTTAGAATTTGGAAACCTAAAAACTAAGATGAGTCGTAAAAGAATTTTTGATGACTGAATCAATTAAGGACGAGGATAAGGAAAGGATGATGCTGGTGCTGGATGAGATTGTATATGAATATGGGGATTGGTATAAAAAAGGAAGGCCTACGTTCAGCAGTGGGCGAAGTCGGGATTTGGATGATGATGAAATTAATCAATTGTGTTGAACTAAATGAATAAAAGGCGTAATTAAAATAAATGATTGGAAATGATTAAAAAAAGGAAACACAGGTTATTTCGGAAGACATTCAAATTATAATACAATTATTAAAAAAAGTTTTACTTACATTCCTAAGAGGAATATGTGCAACTTTTTGAACATGATCATAAATCTTCTGCAGATATCCAAAGTATTCTTCTTTAGCTACAGTTTTCAGTATCTCCAGAAACTCTGTGAGTGTTGTCCCAGCATTCACTATTAAGTTTTGATCGAGTGTGTAACCTTTCAGTTCTTTGACCCCACTTATGTCTATGAGAACACGAGGGTATTCTTCAATGGGATAAACTCCTGGAAACATGAATTGTATCGTAAATCTTAAACATCTTTTCTGATACAATTTAAATGTGAAAGTTGTAAATCAAATCCTTACTTCCTTACTAATATTATAAATGCGAAAGTAATTCTGTCTGTCTGTCGTGCTTTCACACCAAAACTACTAAACCGATTTAAATGAAATTTAGTACACAGATAGTATAGAGCCTGAAAAAGGACTTTTTATCTCGGGAGTATGTTCCCTAGGGACCACGCGGGCGAAGCCGTTGGCAGAAGTTAGTCTGAAATATGTTGGGACTGCAACAACGATATTCTCTGTCAGAGATCGAAATAATGCCAGCTTTTAAGCATTTCTGTCTCAATGTTACAGTTTTGTGCAAATATACTGTTATTTTAAAGAAATTATTATCATTTCCAAAACAAGAGTGTATTTTACCTTTTGCAGTATTCCCACACACAAGCATATAGGAATCATCTCCTTCCCTTCCCAGAATCTCAAATATATCTTTGACTTCTAATGCTCGGACCCAAAGTTTGTCATCTTTTAGTTGGATCTCAATAATGTCTTCTGTACCTTCTTCTCCATCTACAAAGCACCACTCACTATCCATACAATTACTTTTATCACAAGCTCCGCCATTTTTCTTGCAAACTTGAAGATCTTCAATGTCCTGAAGTTTTATTTGTCTTGGAGCATCTTTGGCAAAACTTTTGAAAGCCTCTAAGATCGGTCTATAGCCAGTACAGCGGCAGGTCTGACTTCCGAGCGACTTTTCTACTTCAAGCATTGTGATGTTTGAATTTGATTGAAGCAGACTGCGAAAAAATACCAATGATTTTATTCGTATTCTCGAAAATTGCAACTTTTACATTTATACAAAAATAGAATAGAACATGACTCAAAAACTGTTAGTAAAAATAGTTATGTTGTGTGTTTATAAATTCAGGAGTTAGTTATGTAAAATATGTCGTAACTGGATGAATTCATGAAAAATAAATTTAAAAGACTATTTCCTTCAGCTGTAAGTAAAATTTTGGTTATGATTCTTTCTTTAAATTAGACACACCCACAAATTATTCAACTGCTCGCGAAAATATTAGCAGAGACAAAATAATGGTGTTTACACAAGTGGTGTTGTTTCAAACCCAGAAATATTTTACCATTATTTATTTTGAACACTTCACAGAGGCCTTCATTTTATATGAAATTGGTTTTATTGCCGACCTAAATATATTTTGTAGCTTTTGTAGCAATTCGGAAAACCGCTGGATGCGAGAAGCACTGGACCAGTCGATGTGGGGACACTTGGGGAATGCCCATGTCCAGCAGTAGACATCTTTCGGTAGAATTCATAGTGTGCATGTATTTTACCTGTACATCGCCATAATCCAGGAAGGTGAACAGTATCCACACTGGGAGCCATTTTTCTCTGCCAATGTCGTCTGCAGAGCATGGTAGCCTTTCTTCCTGTTGCCTAACTCCTCGATGGTTGTAATCTCCCAACCATGACATGATGTGACTGGTCTCATACACTGTAGAAAAAGATGTTATGTAAGATTATTTCTGCGTGTAGTAGGAACAACATTTTAATTGACAGCGCAAGTCGGCTTCTCTAGCACGTAAACATAGAGAGTTCTCATAAACCTCAACTTCTTTAGAGTAAGGTCTTCGGCACATTGCGGGGGACTAAAGTGTAGGTTTCTCCGACCACTTAACAAGAAAAAAATGTAATCAAGGATGTTTTAATGCAGTCCTTATGTGTTCAATATTGATACTGCTAATTTAGCTGATGGTGGTTTTATTCATAGCCTAACAAGTTAAACGAACTTAAACACTTATTTTGCTGTGCCCGGCAGGGTCCATATGAACTAATTTAAGTTTTACCACGTAAAAACATGTGAAATGCAATAAAGGTATTGAGATATTGCGGTGGTTGACTGCTCAACCAGCAGCTAAAGTACTGGAAATATCGCTATTTATAGATGCACCAACTGTTAGTGATGAACACATGATTACGATAATTACCGAATTGATAGCATAAGGAACAGCAGAAGGTGACTGCGCGCTAACGACGCAGCCCCCACAGCCGCCCTCACGACACATGTACTTGGTGCCGCGGAGCCCTATGCGGTCTCGTAGGTAGTCGAGCAGAGTCACATCTGAGCTCACGTCGCATCCCACTGGTGAAGGTAAAATCAAATCTTTTGCAATAATTGTAACTAAAGAAACAAATATTTACGAGAATTGTAATCAAGCAGATACAGGCAGAGAGTGTACTTTCGTACTAATAATATTAAAATCATAGACTTTATAATTATGTACTATTTACTTTTATTATAGAATTTAGCCTGTAACCAACAACCCGCTTTCATTACAAAGTCTCTCTTTCAATAGTCTTGCAATGACCCTAGATGGTTGACTCATATTAGAAACTAGCAGACCCGCGCAACTTCATTTGCGTCACATTTTTCATTAAGGCTGCTCTCTCGAGAAATGCTTAAAAACAGCGTGAGGATGAAGCAACTTTTCGTCGGCATTTACTGAGATATTATTATTTATTTATTATTAGGGTTCCGAAAAAAAAGGAACCCTTATAGGATCACTCGGGTGTCTGTCTGTCTGTCTGTCTGTCCGTCAGTCACCCTTATCTCCGAAACTACTGAGCCAAAAAATTTGAAAAAAATGGAGATAATAGATCTTTACCTAAAGATTACAGGAAAACCTATTAGAAGTCTGTAGTGTTAAAATAACATGTTTAAAAAATTTAATTCGTTCGGAACCCTTTGCACGCGAGTCCGACTCGCACTTGGCCAGTTTTATACTTTATTGTACACCTCATAACAAGCACAGGAAAATCGCTTATAAAAACTAGTGTACAATGAGCGGTCTTATCGCACAGGCAATCTCTTACAGACAACCTTTGGAGTAATCTTAATAATATGATACGTAATTTGATTTAGCCAGAATTTATGTATCGGTATCACATAATAGGAAAAAAAATCAACAAATCACCTCCAAATCGTTGAGATGAAACCATTTTACTCCTTCATTTTTTAACAAAAGTATTAAAAAAAAATATCTACTGCTTTGCAATACAAACGAAAATAATTTGGTAATGTTACTTTTTTTAAATATGTGTTATTTTTTTATAATTAATAAAAAATGCGGGTAGCGGAGTGGCGCGTAGAGGAGTAGTTAGCTCCGTTTATATGCACAAGGTCATTGGCATGTATACAAGCCTTAATGCTCCGTACCTGTTGGTTTTTCAATTTGAACCAGTTGTTCCTGAGATTAGTGCGTTCAACCAAACATACTCTTCAGCTGTACAATATTATATAAGCATAGATTATGACAAACAAGAGAATATGATTTCGAACAGCCGTTGAAAAAATTATTTACTATCACAATAATAAATTATATCATAATTGTGAGAGTTGTGATGAGTTATTATCGCTAGTAAAACTGAACAGTTTTACTGGCGATAATAACTTAAGTCACGATTTTTCGTATGCTTTAAAATGGTACAAAGATTTTTATTTACCATGATATTCCACGCCATTAACTTTAAATTTTATCTGCCCCATAACTGAGTGTCCACTTACTACACAAGTGAGTTCTGAAGTGATAAGACAGCTATCCAATGCCAGGCGACAGCCAAAAGTAATGGCAATAAAGAAGTGCAAATATTAATAATATGGTGATGTCATTAAATTTAATAATTGTTATGGTAAGATGAATAAATTATGCATTGTTTAAAAATGTGACTTGGCATACAGTAGACTAAGGGTGAGATTTTTTTTATCCACAGTTAGCCAAAACTTGAAGAATGGTCATTTCAGACCCAGAGTCCGACAGAATTGAGATCTATCATAGTTTTTTTCATCTGGAGTAGAGCAAGAATATGTATTTTTTTTCGACTTCGATGGCTAACACATAAATAAATGACCTTGAATACGTCTTCAAACGAAGTCTTGAAAAGTAATTTCACGTCCATTCCTACAAGTATGCCGATCGTGTATGAGCTCATTTGAATTGTCACGATGGGTATTATGCATGGTTGATAACGAGAGTTTGTTGATGAAGAGCAGAAAGGTGGAAAACGGTAAAACGTGTTCTGCGCCATTTCAGACCCAGAGTCTGACAGATTTGAGATCTATCGTATTTTTTCCGTCATTTGAAATAAAGCAAGAATATATATGTTTTATTCGACTCGATGATTAACACAGATATTACTATATGATATTTAGTATTTCTTTAGAGATAGTATAGAAAAGTTATTCTTTATCCACTCTTACAAGTATGCCTGTGATGTTTGCGCTCATTTTAGGTTGGGTACTATTCACTGTAGTTGGTAACAAGGGTCTGATGATGGAAACCATAAAGGTGAGTAGTGACTCTCTTAGTTGACTATTCCTATACCCATCGTGTTTGGACTCATTTAAATCCTTCTGATTAGTACTATTCATTGTAGTTAGAAAGGATCTGATGATGGAAACCATAAAGGTAAGTAGTGGATCTCTAAGTTGACTACTCTTAAACCCATCATGTTTGGGCTCGTACAAAACGTACGGGGTGGTACTATTCAATGTAACTGGTAACAACGATCTGATAATGGAAGTCATAAAGGTGAGTAGTGGCTATCTTAGTTGACTACTCTTAAACACTTCGTGTTTGGGCTCATTTGAATTTTCCTAACAAGTACTATTTATATTAGCTGGTAACAAGGTTCTTATGATGGGATACCAGAAACGACCCAAAAGCGAGCCAACTACTTTTAGTTGGCAAGCTTCTGATCCTACTGGATAGAGATCCAGTGATCTCTATCCAGTAGGATCTTTTAGTTGGCTCCTTATACACATCGTACACATGTTTGAGCTCATTCCGAAGGTACGTGTGGGTACAATTCATTGAAGTTATATCCAGTGTTGGGTCACATGATAATTAAAATTGCATGTTGAAGTAGCCCCACAGTCGTAAAAATATCAATTTAAACTGTAATACTAACTGCCCGCGACTTCGCTTGCGTGAGTAGTATTTTAATATTTCTAGCACGGATACCTTATTCTTTTTCGAAAAGTCACTCCTTATAATATCAGTTATCTACTAGTGAAAGTTCCGCCAAAATTGGTCAAGACGTTTCGGAGATCCTGCATAAAACGTTGGTTTTAGTTTTTGCACGGAATCCTAATAATTTGTCTTAAATTAAAGTAGCGTAAGTTACTCATTATAAAATTAACTATATGTCAGTGAAAGTTTCGGAGGTTAGCTGAAACAAACAGACAGACAAACAAAAGTTTTACAAATTGTGTTTTTGGTATAGGAATCGTATACATATATATTTATATACGTTTAGTACAGACAGACAATACAATTTTTCTACTCTTTTATTATTTATTTATTTAGACTTCACAACAAGTTATTTTCACAATAAAACCAGCACTGATGACTAATTACAGTAGCCAATAGTATACCTCCAGAACGATTCAAATGAGCCCAAACACGGTGGTTATACTATTAGCCAAACGAGAGATCCACTATCCACCTTTTTGGACTCCATCATCAGACCCTTGTTCTGAACAACAATGCGTAGTGCTCATCAGATGAATTCAAATGAGCTGAAACACGATGGTTCATACTAGTATCAACTAAGAGATCCACTATCCACCTTTCTGGTCTTCATCATCAGACCCTCGTTCCCAACAACAATAAATGGTACTCATCAGACGGATTCAAATGAGCTCAAACACGATGGTTATGCTAGCTAGAGTGTATGAAAAATAGCTTTGTATACTTCGTTTGAACGAACACTGCACCGTATATTTATGTGTTAGCCAAAAAAAACGTATTGGTCTCATATTTCAGACGACAAACAAACTAGTATATGTGTGATTTCTGTCGGAGGTGGGTTCATTTTGCATGGGCCGTGACAATTCTTCGTTAGTTTGTTAAGGGGCTATGCAAATAATAAGGCCGTTTTGAGAATTGTTTTTTCTCGTAAAGTACCTAGGGATTAGATATTTCGGTTCATGTTTCTTGACTTTATGATCTACCTAAATTCTAAAGGAATACACGATACGAAGAAATTTTCTCGATAGAAAAAAATTGCAAAGTTCGGTCTGTCTTTTTGCCATTTTCATTTTCATGACGAAATGCATTGTATTGATTCTATGAAAACTGCTTTTAAACATAGAAAATAATCTTATCTAGCTAAATTCTTAATATATTTTGATTTCGTTATACTTTTATGTTATAAAATCCGAAAATTAATTTTGGCACTTACGTTATTTATTCCGTGCCGCCCTCATTCTATCGCCATCTCATCTTTTGCCTTTTAAAAGTATTTGCATCACTGTCGATTCAGATCAATTTAGATGGTCCGTGGGCCTTGTCAACGTAGCACCTACGTCACTTTTTTGCAGATCCGAGCTGTCAGATTTTCGTAATTTAAATATTTTTTTTACAATATTTTACATAGTTCAGCAGCTTAAAGTTATAATTTATTAAAATTCGTGCTATGAAATTATTTTCCCTGTAATTTTGTGACCTTGAACAATATATAATCGTAGTTACTTTCTGTTCGTGCCAACATTGAAATGATGTATAAAATGGTATGAAATAAAAGACTGAAACTAGATAAAGCACAACGTTTGGGAACATACCTGAACGCAACAAAGGATTCATATCACAGGAAATTAATAGTGGCTAATAACACCGGCAAATTATTATAAAATCATCACTTTCACTTCTGTGTATAGAACATCCACAAATATTGTTTTTCAGTCACGTAAAGTAATATAGCTATAGTATTTTTTTTCTGGACTGGAGTGTCTATTTTTATAGCTCTTATCTCAAAATTTATCTTAAGAAACAGGCTAAAATAAATTAATTTATTTCGTGCTATGAAAGACGTCAAACATCAATATGTCATGTAATTAAACTTGCCAGTTTACGAAAAAAATTGAGTTTATAAACTGGCTTTTGCCCGCGACTTCATCTGCGTGAATTTCAGAACTAGGTCAAGAGGGAAGTGAGAATAATTCAAAAAATGTATAACGCATAATCATAAAGATAGGAATGAGGTCAAAGGCCTCCACACCTACTTTAAAAGAAATGAAGAGTAAATAAATAGTAGTCAGTGCCGAAAATTTTACTCCTTCATGATTCTGACCTCCTTGCAGTCTCTACTGCTCATAATTCTAGCCCCAAACATACTTATTTGTGATTCTATTAGAAATTGACGCCTTTATTTAGATAATTTGATGTTTATTATTTGATTTATAATGTTGTTGCGGTACAGAATTAAAATACTAGTTCTAAAACCAATCAATAGATTAGTCCGGTCAAATTAGACCGAAAAATAGGAGTGAAGTTACAATAATCGCAAAATTGGTAGGATTGTTCAAAACACTATGATAAATGAAATCTAAAAAGGCCTCATCGATCCGATACATGGAAAAAAATTACTTGGGGAAAAGTCACAAAAACGTGTTTTTCGCGATTTTCAGCAAAACGGTATCTATCTATTAGGATTTGGTTTCCGCACTTAGTCCTGATGTTGGACCATTGTGCGTGAGCCAACCAGCCAACCTCCCTCCAGAAACATTAGTGCTATTCTGTAACAACATTTTCGTATCTCGACAGTGAAATTCGAGGTGAGTTTCAAATTAAGACCTTTATGTTGTGTGCAATAAAGCTCACTTGTGAGTTTTGTCACTCAGGTGAAGCTCGATATCGAAATAGTTACTTACAGAATAGACTAGCTGATTAGTTTTCCCGGTGTGTAAAAACAGCTGTAAGCGAGTTCTGTGACCCTAATATTTGACTCCGTATTTCGGTAACGCCTATGCACTCAAGGAGTACGTGCGATACCGTTTCCTCCTCCTCCATGCATGCTCTGCATAAAGGACTGTCCGTAATAGCTATCGTGTGTAAGTGTTTGTTCAAGGATGGCATAGCCTCCCTGGACTGCCTGCTGCGGGGTGCTGAGGCCTACCAGCGTTCCGCTTGTTTGTGGGTGTGTTCTTGTAGCCATTTGCGCAGCTGGCCGAAGGGGAGTGGTACTATGGGTTCGGCTCCAACAGCCACAATATCAGATCCCCTCCTGGCCAGCTCATCGGCCGCGTCATTTCCTTGTGATCCGCTGTGTCTTTTTATCCACAGCAGCGTCACAGTGTTGCGGTTGGTCACCGTGATGCGTTCTAGCATTGTGGCATTTTTGTATGAGTTTCGAGGTGGTGTGATGCTTCCTTAGGAATTGAGGGACTGAGGCGCTGTCGGAGAGTATGCGAATGTGGGTGTCCGTGACTCCCCTGGCTTCTATGGCATAGACCGCCGGGATAAAGCCCACGCATTCCGCCTGATAGACGGTGTTGAGTTAATTAACTAATTTTAATTTAATTAATTAATTTAATTCAATTTTTTATTTTAATTTTAAAATTAACTAATTTTATGATAAAACTTACCGTTTTGCTGAAAATCGCGAGAAGCCTATCGTGTGTAAGGCCTCATCGATCGATCGTGATGATGCGTGCTAACGCGCTTTAAACGAAGTTCAGGCGCCGATGGTTAATTTTTGCATACAAAAATTTTGTAGCACTGTAATCGTTGACCTATTTGTATCGATACAAGCGCGCTGATACGGCGATAGTCGCTCGCGCGTATGTATTTCTATACAGAAATCTCTGTGTTTTTATCAGACTCCTCAACAGTAGTAAAATGGAGTCTGACGAGACAGCACTGCTTACGCTGGCTTTATTACTGAAAGTATAAAAAATAAGCGACGTTATTGGTTTGACCCATTCACGAGCGAAAGAAGATTGAGTGATGGTCATTTTAATACAACTTTTAAAACATTGCCCAATCATAAAAGATGGGGTAAAATTCGAACTGCTATCGGATGTCGTGTGACTGACAAGTAAACCATGCAGTGCCTCTCCCCCACACATTTCTCCGACAGTTAAGAGGGGACTCTAGTCGGTAACTCTTGGGCCTTTCTCCATATAAACGTTTTCCGCTGCTAGAGCTATGATTTTTTTTCCAAAAAATCTAGATCGAATCGAATATCCAAAACTTAATTACTTAAAGAATTATGACTATCTAAAAACCCGAAAAAACAGCCCGTTTTTACCGCCATGTTCAGACGACTATCAGACAAATTTGATAAGTTTTTATCAAAATAGAAAATAATAGAAGCATAGATGTAGTCTTCTTCTAAATTTTGATACGTAATTTTTATAGATCAGGCCAGTTTTGAAGAATAAAACAGCGGAATACAAATCGTCTTATGGTCAAGGTTTTTTTAGGTAAAATCAGCCTCTGATGCAGTTGTCGTTTTCGCACTTTACTTGACAGGGCACAGTGCGACGCATAGGCAATAGTTTCTTTAAATACCTATTTATCAAATTCCTCGGGACTAGAGTCCCCTCTTAATAAACAAACTCGATACACTCGTACTTTGAATGCGCTTGTCGCGCGCGTTTGTATCGCTTTGTACGCACATTTGAATCGATGCAAATGCGACGATCTGCTTTTTGGTCCTTTTATCTATAACGCCGTGGACCCGCGTTCGCAAAACGTGCGTCGTCGGAGCGGTAAAAATACGCCGTGTGCATAGGCTCTTACATTTTTACATACCATCAGCGATGAATATGATTTGGAAGTTCTTCAATTGTATTAGAACTTTCGAATGAAGTTAATGTAATGATCAATGTCTTGAAAACTCTCAAAAACAAAATGGCGGCCTTTGAACTGCAATCCTTGGCATTAGCTTGGTGGCAAAATAAAGTTGAACATCCAATTTGACCACTCTATATAACAGGAATGAAACATGAAATGAAATATACCATTATATAATGAAACATACCATTTTCGATCTTTATTAGACTACTAGCTTCTGCCAGCGGCTTCGCCCGCGTAGTCCCCAGGGAACATATTCTCGGGATGAAAAGTATCCAGTAGTCCTTTCTCAGGCTCTATAGTATCAGTGTACCAAATTTCATTTAAATCGGTTCAGTAGTTTTGGCGTGAAAACGCGACAGTCAGACAAACAGACAGAGTTACTTTCGCATTTATAATAAGTAAGGATATGGCAAGCTAACAATTAATCGACTGACGCATTCCAAAAAACACAATATTTTAAACCAACTTCAAAGAGGAGGTAGTTCTATGTTTGACTGTTTTTATGTATTTTTTAGGGTTCCGAACAAAAAACGGAACCCTTATCTGTCTGTCCTTGTCCTTTGTCTGTCTGTCCGTCTGTCACAGCCAGTTTTCTCCGGATCCACTTCTAGGGGGTCAAACAAGAAAATTAAAAAAAAAAAGTTTTTTGAACAATATCTTGTAACATATCAAAAGAAAGGGCTTACTGTGTGAGGGTTTTAATTTTTTTTTTTTTATATAATTTTAAAAGAAATGGTTTTGAAGTTATTCAAGAAATTAGATGAAAAATGACCATTCCCCCGCCTAATCTCCGAAACTACTGAGCCTAAAATTAAAAAAAAAATGGAGATAATAGATCTTTAGCTATAGATTACAGGAAAACCTATAAGAAGTCTATAGTGTTAAAATAACATGTAAAAATATGAAATTCGTTCGAAACCCTTTGCACGCGACTCCGACTCGCACTTGGCCAGTTTTTTATTTTTACTATACGGTGTCCCTGCGGCACGATGGATTGATGATTTAAAGTAGGTGGCTGGCAACCGATGGATGCGGACTGCTCAAGACCGGGATGGTTGACACACTTTGGGGGAGGCTTAAGTTCAGCAGTGGTCGGCAATTGGCTGATATGATTGGCTGTATGCCTAGTAAAGAGCATCTATTGTTTTCCTTCTAGTAACAAAATTTTCCTCAAAACCTGAAAAAATTTTTCAGTAAAAAGCCGCAGGGGGTTCAAAGTTACAGTAGCCAATCATATTACGCGCCCCATTGAAAACTTTTCCCATCAAGATTTAGCAATATCATCAATTATTCCCAAACGACATTAAACTTTCTGCTTGTGGTAGGAAACCCATGGCTTTGAATACTTGAAAACAGAAGAACAGCTTATAGTCATATTTTGTTTTATCCCATGTAATTTGAGGTCTGCGCAACATAGCATAGTATAGCATAGCATAGTCGGCCTTATAATGTTCCCACTGTTGGGACTCAGGCCTCCTCTCTAGGAGAGGGAATCGGCCGTAATCCACCACGCGGGCCCAATGCGGGTTGGTGAATGTCACATGTCTTCGAATTTTTGGTTCTAGGACATGTCGGTTTCCTCACGATGTTTTCCTTCACCGTTTTGAGAGCAGTAGTGATGAAATAAATTACACAAAGTAATGTGCCTGGCTGGGCTTGAACCCGCGACCTACAACTCGTAAGTCGGAGCCGTTACCACTCGGCCACCACTGCTCTCGCTGCGCAACATGTCTACTTCGAATAGGAAAATTGCTCATCATCATCATCATATCAGCCGAAAGACGTCCACTGCTGGACATAGGCCTCCCCCAAGCGTCGCCACAACGACCGGTCCTGCACGTCTCGCATCCATCGGCTACCCGCGACCTTCACCAGGTCATCGGTCCACCTTGTGGGAGGCCTTCTAACGTTGCGTCTTCCGGTACGCGGTCGCCACTCCAGAACTTTTCGGCCCCATCGACAATCTGTTCTGCGAGCAATGTGACCTGCCCACTGCCACTTTAGTTTGGCGATCCTTCGGGCTATGTCAGTAACCTTGGTTCTCTTGTGGATATCATCATTCCTGATCTTCTAATGAGGCCCATTGTGGGCGACCACGTTTCTCCTGCTCATGCCGATTAGAAATAAATGACCAGTCATAGCAAACTGATACAGATTCTTGATTTCCCAGGCAAGGCCTAATAAGCTTGAAATGGTTATTCGTGGAGATTTTGTTAAGTCTGAGGCTCAGGCAGTGAATAGATTACTTCTAGGTAAGCGTGCTCCATCGTCGCTTACCATCAGGTGAGATAGTGGTCAAACGTGTGCGTGTCAATAATAAAAAAAGACTAAATAAAGTGCCATTCTTCGATTTTTTCGTATTTAAATTTTTGAAATCACTACATATTATAAAACAAAGTCCTCCGCTGCGTCTGTCTGTCTGTCTGTTCGCGATAAATTCAAAACCCACACCGATATTTATGCTGTTTTCACCAATGGATAGAGTGGTTCTTGAGGAAGGTTTTTGTACATAATTTGTCTACAAAAAAATTAGGGATTCTTAAGAAAATTGCGGACGAAGTCGCGGGCAAGTATTAAAATATAAGAAATTGATCACGTCACATTTTGAAGTGCTTGTCAATCATTTTTGACGTTTTGAAAACCGCCTTCGCTATGCTACCGCTGAACATACAATTGAAAAAATAAATAGTAATGTACCTTGTAAAAATTAAGCAGTGAATTGTTCGTAGCAATAAAGTTAAAATATAGAGCATTATTTACATTGACGTAAGAAGATAAAATGCTACATTTCTTTTTAACTATTTCTAATTGAGTGTTTTTTAAGACGCATAGTAATTGAACGTAATTTTTGAGAAAGTAGTTGGTAGGTTACGTGCGTCATCGTATTTATAAGTACCTAAACAATTTATCTGCATAATAACAAAGAACCGTCTATACGTTTTTATTGACTTTAGGGTTCCATGCTATGCACTTTTCGTAGTTTTGATTTCAGATGCATCTGATATTTAACGTCAGATGCATTTTGTTTTTGTATGGTTGATTATATCTTTTTAAATGTTTAAGTTCTGAATCAGTTTATTTTATTATGTTCTTTTTCCGAAGCAAGTCCCAAATATGCAGCGTCTTTTCTCCTTTATTCCTTTTAGATGCTACTTGCCAGCCTTCATCATCTTCCTGCACTTATCCTATGTTTCTTAGTATCGGCACTACACGTTTTTCTTCTTCCATCCTATCCTATCAGCCGTCACGCTGTCACTAACTCCCTTTTTTTTCATATCACTCCTTACACAATCCATCAATCTTTTCTTTGGCCTCCGAATATAAATGTGAATGGATGGAGAAGGAGAGCCTTTCCATCCATTCACATTTATATTCATATCTCTGTTAGTTACATGCTTTTAATGCCTCTTCTTCACAGGACCATACTAAGACTAGCGGTTCCTTTTCAACTTTTCCGTCACTGACTCCACTTTTAAACTACCTCTAATGTACTCATTTCTCACTTTATCCATTCTCGTTACTCCACACATCCATCTCAACATTCTCATTTCCGTTACATGCATTCTTTTTTCATCCATTTTTTTCAGTGCCCAACATTCTGATCCATACAGTACGACAGGTCATGTCACAGATATAGAATTTCCACTTTAACTTGAGAGGCATCTGTGAGTCACAAGTTGTTCCAGTGACCCTTCCAGTGTCGCAATTTCATCCATCCTGAGATTATCTGGTGCATTACGTCTCAGTCGGTTCGGTTCGGTGCGGTCGTCGTCGTGGCGATGTATATCGCCATCCCTCTGGACAAGCGACGGTTACCGGGTGGTATTGGCTCGGTATGAACTCACTACCTAATACAAATCAAATGCAAAAGCCATATGAGGAATTTGGAAGATAAACCAATCTCAAACGGTGTCTTTTTCCTAAAATTTTGGCCAGTACTTGTTCTCCACGACACAATAATTAAATAACCACAGTCTACGTCAGCCATATTTTTGACAAGTCATCTGTGCTAACAATATGTTTTGCGTGACAATTCGATTACAGTTTCAATATTTGCGATGGCAATATTTTTTCATGGTCACCATAAGGTGGATTATTTTTAAACGACTTCTCATTCGGGGCTTGTTTTATTAGTCATTTGAAATAAAACAAAAATCTATAAAATAAGGAGCTAAGCTGAAATCCTGCTGAAAAAGTTATATTACTTGTAGTATGATAATTTCATGCATTCTATGGCTGGCTGCTGCTATTATTGTTTATAAATATTTGTCCCGGCCACTAACTGGCGGTCGTCAAATAAATCATGTCAGAGGCCCTTGAGGCGGTTTGGAAACTCTGAGTCTGACTCTAGGGTGTGTGAGATCGTTAGACCTTACGGGCAGTAAGGTCTAACGACCTCACACACCCTAGTGAATATTTGTCAATATTCAATTCTCATAATTAATTGATCATAATTTCCTAAATATCTACTGAATGTGAATCTTAGATGAACTAAATAAGTACTTAAAATAAATGGCCAGAATCATATCATACAAAACCTCCTACCAAAACCACCATGCGATAATTTTCAAATGAATACATTCACAGACACCTGAAAAAACTAAATTAAAAAGATACTATAAATTCTGTCACATTTTGTAAAACGATGAATAATAAGCGTTCACATCGCCTCACTCGATTGCATCTGCTTATCCTACAGAACACGTAGCATGGTCATATTTCTCAGTCTTTTGATCGCAGATTTCAAGAATGCAATTTCAGTTTTAAAGTCTTTGAAATCATTCAAATGCAGTAGACCGAGGACTTGAACTACAAACTATTTAAACAGAATCAGCTTAAGGTGTCTTTGAGTTGCACACTGGAGATTTTACACCACTTTAATTTAGTTGGGGTCGGCGCAGCATCTTTTCTTCTTCCATTCAACAGCATTTGCCGTCAGCACCGCATTAACAAATTATGCCTAGCATTTTCCCAATCTTCTTCCGAGTCTTCCAGTCCAACTGAATGCTGATGAATGCCACAACCCTGTGACTGAGTAGATAGCATTTGCCAGGTTACAATGCAAGGACCCAGTGTCAAAAGAGCTTCTGGGCCAAATCCAAATAACTTGGCATAAGGGCATGAGGTCCTGTTCATTACAGCGGAGCGAGGCAACGGAGCGGAGAAACAAAATTTAACCAATGGAATTGCATAAATGGTACGGATGATGATGCCAAGCTAAAAGAAGAATGAACAGAAGACACCAATATTATAATTCACTCGACAGATGAACTGGAAGACGCAGCGTTGGAAGGCTCTCACAAGATGGACCGATAACTTCGTGAAGGCAGAAGAATGAAAAATGAATGCGAGAAGAGAACAGTTGATATGGAGACACTTGAGAGAGGCTTTTGTCCAGCAGTGGACATCTTTCTGCTGAAATTGTTGACAGTAATAAAAAGGAATATATTGACAAGGATCGAGATTCACTAACTCCATGTTTTAACATTCAATTTTAATGCAGTATTTTTTACTTGCTAATGAAACACATTTGCTCATTTTGAATTTGTTTTCAGTGTCACTGTAGACGTGAGCGCGATAAAGTTTTATGTTTATGCATCCGTAACGACACACTAGTATCTGAATGTGCTAACATTCACAAGTGTGTATTACGAAATAGCTCAGTTATTTTCACTGATATTGAATGTGAATTATTATTAGGAGTAGTTCTTATTGCACTAATGTTATTATTGCATTTTAACATACAGTATTTATTTTCTAAACAAGTTGGTGGTAGTATGACAAGAAGGAGTTACGTATGCCAGCCTTCTATTTACATAAGTGTATTTTTTTATTTATTCGTACAGTACAAATTCTTTCAAATGCCTATAAAATGTACCCTATTTCAATTTAATATAAGTAGATAGCCATTGCAAAATCGTTGCACTATATTCCTAAATTCCCATATCTTCCTACCCTCCATTCCATACATTTCACCCTGCAGGTGCCATACAATATAACGTTATAACGTGAACGTAAGCCAGGTAAGACAGGGGCTCACCCACCCTATATTCCACTAAATAAAGTGACCGACGCAATTCATCAAGGAGACCTTACTTACTAAACGCGGAGGAGTGAGGAAATGAAGTGTTTATTCGTAGGCTATTAATATCCATATGTGCTAATAATTATAAGTGCAAAAGAAATTCTGTCTGTCTATTACCTCTTCACATTTTAAAAAGTTTTCGGGTTTGGATAAAGCCATGATTAGACTAAATCCTGATTTAGGGCAATGGATACTTTTCATCCCACGAGTATATTCCCTTGGAATGTTCGGCGTTCATGTGGGCTAGGCCTCAGGCAAAAGTTAGTTTATTAAAGTCTGTCAATCACTGAAGCATTTTACATTCCGAAAATAACGTGCATTATGCGATTTTGGTTATGATCAGAACAGTTTTCCTCTCTATTCGTCATACCGTACCTCAGTAACGAAAACAATTCTTAATTTCTGCTGGCGTGTATTGTAAAAGACAACATGCTCAGTACGAGACTCTTCTCCAGAGTTGCGGTTCGTGCGATCGTTATTTTGCAAAAAAATAAAAATGGTTGCTGTAAAGTCGGTTTACGGACCATTATTTTACGTGATAACATCATAAGAAAACAATTGAACGTGCAGAACGTGACCGTGACACTTTTTCGTGCGTGCAGCCGGTGTTCATCGATTTATAAGACGATATCACGTCAATATTATATTTTTTTTAAAGACTCAAAAAATTTATACGTTATGAGTTTTGGAATGAGTAAGAACTCCATGTACTAACCACTCCGCGCTCCTAAGCTACCGACTCAACCCTTTTAGTCCCCGCATGACAGAATATGAAATTTTAATTAAAAAATATCTGGCAGAAAGCGCATGTAAGATGCGTGGACGTATATTATGTATGTTATATGTCCGCTATATGAACGTTATGTGAAGTATGTTGGGCTAATGGGTGTCGTGTAATAGGTTCTAGTGGAAGTTTCAATTAGGACGGAATCTCTGTTATGAAATGTGAATTTTGTGTTCTGATTGTCGTCCTTTTCTTTGCCGAAATTCAGTGGGTAATGGTCTTCTTTGCTTGTTTTGTGTTTGTTTAAAAAGCTTTGTTCAGAAAGAGATAGTCCAATAGATTGAAAGCTGTATTCTAGGTTCGTTTTATTACTGTATTAGTGGTATCCTCTAAAGACAAACAGATCAACGGATCTATTTGCATTTTAAAGTGACCCATCCCATCGTTTCCCAGGAGACTACCTACTCCTCGTAGTTTGTACCCTTCCGATACCGGTTTGTTATTCAAACAATATCTAACACAAGCGAAATGGAAAACAGAAATACCAAACTTGTCAACAACAAAACAAAAACACGTTGCCAAAAAAATGCTATGCACTTTAAACCCAATACGGCTGGGAGTCTAGTTTCAAACAAAATTGGTGTAGATTTTATTGACACGAACTAAAACCCTCCAATATTCGACGGGGCGCCGAAACTTACTGTTATATTCTGCGCTGCGTTGTGTATTGAATGCAAAACGGTAGAGGGCGCACAGTTCACAGATGTTAAGAGGAAATGCTGGCGGCGAGACTTTGTATGTAAAAAGTCATAATTCGAGGTTTGGCTCTCGACTGTTTTCTCGTATTGGACTGAATTAAAATTTATTTCAAAAACTAAATAAGAAGGATATATACTGTGTCCCTATGTTTTCTTTTTTGATGATTTATTAACCATATAAGCACTAGAACTCTCCAAAATGCTTAAAACTGTCCGATAAATCGCTGTCAACAGAGCCCTAATGTACAAATTTGGCAACTATTAATCAAAAACGGAAAACATAGAGACACAGTATATATCTTATTCAGTTCGTGAAATATCTCTTATATCGGTCCAATATTGGATGAGCAAATAGTCGAGAGCCAAACCTCGAATTATGACTTTTTACATACAAGTCTCGCCGCCAGCATTTCCTCTTAATACGTAGCTATTGCTAAATGCAATACACTTGTGATGGTGTTTGTCGGGTTTGAAGATAGCGAGGAAAACTTTTGTATTGAAGATACGATGTAGTTTTCCCATCGATTGATGTCGATCTTCAAGTTTAAGCAACGCTTGCCAAGGTTGGTCTGTGGATGGGTGACCATCTTAACATACCGAGTTTCCTCCATGCCTCGGAAAGCACGTTAAGCCGTTGGTCCCGCTGTCATTAATAGTAGATCTCTGGCAGTCGTTACGGATAGTCGGAAGCCAGTAAATCTGACTCCAGTCTTGCCATGAAGTACCGTGTTACCCAGTTAATGGGTTGTGGAAGTCTGATACTGGCACTCCACGTCAAATACTGGTATTCAGCTAAATCCGGTTTGACTGGAAGCCGGTCCCAATATGGCTAGGAAAAGGCTAGACAGATGATGATGATGTAGTTTTCCCATATGAAAACTTTGGCAGCACACAAGAGCGTGAGACCGTGCGTTATCGCCAGCTTCAGACTGCCTTGGCGCCCACTTGAGACCACACTAGCGCCCGCTTGGGACTAAGTTGATACCGCTTGGGACAACACACCTACTACGGACTAGGACCCATTTGTGATTGATTTTTGATTATGGTTTTTGTTCAGTATTTGTGCCCGAGAAAAAATATTGAAGGAAGTTATAATTTTGTTTGGTTGAAGTAACAGACAAAAATTGTTGGAGGCCCATGACTGATCAAAATAGCATGCAATGGAAGAGACATAACTCAGCATTGGGTAGACAAGAGTTAGAAGAGTGTGCAAGACATCATTCTTCAGATGATCATCTCTGTTTAAAATCGCTTCTTTCATCGCTCTTTATAAAGCTTGGGGAGTGAAAGTATCTGAGCGCGGCAGTAGCTACCTCTTACAATCTCCTGGTACCCTGGTACCTACGCCTATCTACAAACAGATTGTCGCCAAGAATTTGTTCCAACTGTTTGTATTTGTACACATTTGGAACGGATCGCGGCGATTGAGCGGTTTTAGATTGAGTTACTGTGTTTGTGGGTCTTACGTCTGTGTACATAAGGGTTTATGTATTTGGATATGTGTATTCATGCACTTAAACACGTATTCCTTGGGCTTTTCGATTGTGGGACAGGCCTTGAAGTCTATATTTAGTCGCTTGAATCGAAATGCTGTTATGCTATAAATGAGATTATTGAAACTTTTTCTGTTGGATAGGTAGGTATTTATTTTTATTATCTACATTATTATATTATTAGGCGTCATGCAATTTGACCTGATATTATAATAGGCACCTTTTACCTGGTTAACCTGTTTTTTTTTACTTTTATACGTGGCAGCATCAGCAACATCATCACTACCATTATCATTCCTGTCTTCCCTTATACTATGGAGGTATGCGTAACAGAAAGTAAAGTCCCACAAACCTCCATTGATAAGGGAGGATCCTCCGACCAGGCGGTTGTTGTGGCTGATGTATATGTTCATTCATCACGTAGTAGTCTGCAGGGAGCAGGGATTCTGACGTAGTAGTTCGTTGCTAGTTGGATTGATGGCGTAGCGGTTCTTTTTGATTTTGCTCTGTTGGTTTTTTCTTGTGACGGCATTGATGCCGCTACAATACCAATTCATTTGTAGACAGTTCCAACGACTTGTAAACTAAAACGCCATAAGATGGCGCAACATTTTATTCTGAGGGCTTAGCATATACACCACTCAAAAAAATAAAAAAAAAATAAAAAATCCTGTTTCGACCGGATCGGACGAAACTCAGCAGCCGAATCGCCTACTAAACTTTTGTAACGTACACAATCGCGTAAACGTAAAAGTTCGCTTGTGTCAAATTGTATGGATAAAAAAATTTTTACGTTATTGTCACCAGACGACGCTTATTGAGTTTCAATATAAATGGAAGTTTACGCAAACGTAATTAAAAATACTAAAAAAAATCACCCTAAGCCTACAATTCTCTATTGCTCATCGTATTTCACATTGGACACATAAGAAGTGATAAAAGTCAGTACGTAGCTATATCATCTATCATTGTATCGTGCCTTTTACAGAAAAAAAACCATTATCATTCTCGTGCAACTACCTAAAAATATTAACCAACCCACACTACGGCTTGACATAGTGCTACTTTAAAATGACAAAGGACGACCACCCTTAATTTTGTCAAACGACTACCTAGTTTTAAGGGTACCTTACTTCGCCACTATTTTCACACAGGAAAAGGCCTTAGCCAGGACACGCCACTAAATCATACAGTCCCCGTGAATATTGTACGAGTCTCCCATCCATCCTTACTGCGTGACAGGTACCCCGTCCCATAGTTTATAGGTGACAGGGTTACCGCAAGGCCGGGTTAACTGGACTGAAGGTTACACCTTTATTAATTGGTGTTATACGTGGCAAGATAGTGTGTAGGGTTTCTTAAGAAATTTGAGGATAATGTGATGAGTTAAGGTATTGGGACGGAAAAGGGAAGAATAGAATAGAATACTCTAACCAACTACATCACCACGATCATCATCATGTCTCTCTAGCTAACATTTTTTTAAATAAAAAAGCTCTGCATTGACATTCAAATTGCGTCTACTTTGATTACTGAAAACTGTTATGTACCGATAATTATGATAGATAATTACACTACAAATTAAACCATTACTATTCTAAGCCATTGTCAGAGGAACAACGACAAAATGACAGCAGTTTTCAATTTCAGAAGGACACAAACTAATTCTCAACTGCATAGCAGAAATCTTGCGACAATTCCACCGGCTACACAATTGGCTATAAAGATCAGCTCCTAACGACGCGACGACGTTCAGCAAAGAATTAAAGTGATCCCGATCGTAGCCCGGATCCTCATGGGAACGCTCAATCGACTAGAAATTGCTCTTGGCTCCATTGCCAAGTATTGCCCAAGACCTTTGAGCTCCCGTCTAAAGCTAGCCCGTCGTTTGGACCACTTCTTGGGGCTATTCAGGTAAGGCTGAAAGCGTAATGCTGGCTTTGATAAATTGCTCGGTGAACACGTAAAAGCAATTCGAAGCCACTTGAAAAGTTCGTCTGAAAAATAACAAGCAGCACACGTCCTGCTGTGGGGCATGAATTTTGCGCACGTGCGCTTTATGGATCTGGTGCGGTTTCTGTAGATCTGTATCAATCGAAAGTCGATGCTAACTTCACCCAACCTATTGCTCTTTAAAATCTGTGGTTCCTATTTCTTCAACATAACTACTCATTCAGTACAAGGCTTATGTACCACCTAAACAAAGAAAATTGCTTATACTTAACGCTCCAACTTCAATATCCCACAGAATGCTCATCATACAAAGTGAAAATCTTGTTTCAAAACAAATGAAAGTACACAAGACAACTTTAAGAAAATTGCATTCCATCTCAAATGAAATAAATGCTGCAACATCACAAGGGAGCAACAAAGAAACCGATTAATAGCCACATTACGGCGATACAATCTTCTGCTTGAAAAATATGATGGTTTTTTGGATTTGTTCTTCAGAGTTGTTCTTCCGACTCTAGGCTACCCAGGGCGACCGTCCACTGCTACCAAAGATATGCACGGAGAGTCGGAGAAGTTTGCCACGGTAGCTGCGTTCACTTGTTTGTCAGGCATGCTTTCGTACGCAGCGCGGCCAAATATGATTCCTCTAATTTATTTCATCCAAAGCGAAGCTATCCATGTGTAGTTTAGCCGACAGCTGCTGTGGAATGACGCCTTGTTTCCATTCTAGCCTTAAAACAAACCAGTGCCGACAACAAGATCTTGCACAAAGCTAATTTAGAGGCCACTGCATCCCTCGTTATTTATTACATCCACTATTGCGGCCGCCAGTGTGGCGTGAATGATAAAATGGAGCGATATGGAGAGAAAAATGGTAGTGTTGCGAACGGAGAAAATTGCAGTTTCTCTGTCAGTTCGGTAAAAACTTGAAGAATTTTATGGAGGAGGAACCATTAAGGAAGATAGTTTTACAGCAGCACGAACATTTTTAGATGTTTTGATCTTATTGACTTAAGCTATAAGTACCTCAAAAATAAATTTCAGCTAAATATAATCGAGCTCGAACCATAAATCCGAATGGTTTGACTACTTCAGATTTAAGATAATACGTATGTAGTAATAAGTATGTATAGCGAAAAAATAAAAAAAATACTTTTCAAGGAACATCCAAAATTTATCATCTATTTAATCTAGAAAGGTCATCTTGCAAAAAATAGGTTTAGTTAGTTGGAACTAACAAAACCTAATTATTTAGATAGAGTACAAAATCGCTGACCTTTCGCCACATGAGCCATTCATAACTTTCAGCATGAGCACCGTGGTTCCATAAATATTGCAATGTGCACCTTATCATGACGGCAAATGGTCCAGTTTAGGTAATTGCCAGTATTTTATTAATACCTCAAGAGTTGTCCGGGGTCCCTTCGCCCGGGTGATATTGTAACATGATTTAATTTTCGCGAGGCGCATCGAAATTTTTGAAAAGAACTTTAGACAAAAGGTTTTGTGAAAAAGCACAATACTTACATGTACATTGCGTAGTTCGCTGTTTGTTTTTCGACTGCCAGTTCAACAAATATTCTCGTTCATCATAATAATATCAGCCGATAGACGTTCACTGCTAGACATAGGCCTTCCCCGAAGCGTCGTCACAACGACCGGTCCTGGTGGTCCTGCTGGTGATATTCTTGTTATTTGTCCAAAAAACTATAAAATATTAAAAGGAAAAAACAACAGAATTCACTTTTAGGGATATTATTCAGATCAAGGTCAACATACACCACTATCTGAATGACTACATCAAAATAATAATATTTATAAGTTACTGGATTGTCTATTTCCCATATAAAAGCAGAAATTGACTAACTGATCGATCAACGCACAGCCGAAACTACTGATCATAGAAAGCTGAAATTTGGCATGTAGCTTTCTTACACTCCGTAGCACTAAGAGAAGATTTCCAGGAATTCCTACGGGAACGGAAAAAACTGAATATGCGCGTACGAAGTCGCGGGCGAAAGCTAGTGAAGGATAATTTCAAACACTAACACGCGCTTATTAGCGCCTAGCTTATTTACATCAATATTGTACGGTAACGCTTGTTGCGGTGACTTATTTGCAGGCGCTTTTACCAACATACGTCTGCTGGAAAAATTAGCTGCGGAAATTAACCGAACGCAGGCACTATTCGTACGTACGTATTTCGGTTTCCTTTATCAATTAAATAAATTATATTTAAGTGTTGTTTGATCTAATTATCGCCTCAGGCAGTCCAATTTTACAATAAAGGTATGATTGTAAATGCGAATGTTTAAAAATGAATGGATGCGAATGAAAGAGTTTCCGCTTTGACTCAACGTCTCTTATAATATTTTCTCTTTTTGAGATATAAAAAAAAAACTATTTTCACAATCAGAATAGGCACACCAGGTAATTAATACAACACTTGATGTATGTACTTAATCAAACAACTTCAGGCAAATAAACAGAAATAAACTTAGTTGTTTAGTACGGTTTTTTTAAATAACAGTAAATTACTAATTAACTTTTAGTTTAAAAACAATGTAGGTACCTAGCAGTATCGATAACAACTATAATTCAGAGGCTGTAAATAAATGTATTTTAGTTTAACGCATACAGAATCGCCACCAGTACCCTATTTATAAAAATACATCAAAAACTATTTTCTTTTTGCTGAACAAAAATAAGTGCAAAGGTGAAAGCAATGTGGGTATTTTTTTCCTCACAAAATTAAATAGCAACACTGTGTTATGTCAAGTTGGGTTATTAGAATTTTGTTTTAATGATCGATTGACGTAAAAATAGTGTATAAAATGAAAATATTTACTCGTGAAATGTAATTTGATCACATTTTTATTGTTTTCCTGAAGTACTATAACATCCTTTCACGCAACAAACTGTTATTTTCAATTATTTACTCGCGAGCGGTGCTCGACAGAACGTGACCTTGAGTACTGCAGGCTAACTTTGACGGATTTAGGGATAAGGCTAAGGTTTAGTTGCCTCACTTTTTCCACTCGTACTAGGTTTCTATGCGTTATTATTCTAAGTCAAAATGCTTAGGAGACTTTATTTGACTAAAATATTCGATCACATTATCGAAATTGACTTCCTTGTCTCTTTCAGTTGATAAAATCGAAATGTTATGAAAGTAGTTAGGTACAAGAGTAGGTAATTATTTATTGACATGTCTTTTAAGAAGGAGATTTTATGCGCCTTCTTTAGATGTACGGGTGAGACTTGTCGCTGTCACCCCTTGGTGCTTGGCAGCCCGGGGCGGACCACCCTCTGCGCACTCCCTTTGCGCTGCCACTGAACGAATGTTTGTTACTCAATCGCCCCGGAACGGCAAAACAGATCTGGATTAAAATTTGCCACAGAAGTAGATAAGTCTGGAAAAGCACATAGGCTTTTTACCCCGGGAATATGTTCTCTTCGGATAATTTTCGAGTGAAAGAACAAATTAAAAGCATCTTAAACACTCTTTTACAAGAAAACTGAAGACAACGTCAAATACATTCAAAGACGATATTCTAACAATATTTAGTCGGGAAGACATTTTTAACGTAGTTAACCGAGTTAAATTTAGTCCACGTTTTTTCGTTTCGTCGACTTGAGCTTAATACAACAAACAGGGCGTGTTGGGTTCCGCAGATAAAGTGAAGCAACATTTTGAGAAGACCCCTGAAATAGTGTTCAATTATTTTCATCGTGATCGCCTGTTGTGAGTGATGGATGCGAGACGCACAGGATCGGTTGTTGTGGCGACACTTGCGGGAGGCCTATGTCCAGCAGTGGACGTCTTTCGTTCGGCTTATATGATGATGATGATGATGGTGATGACCGCCTTTGGTTTTAGACAGAATATCAAATGATATGGCAGCTCAATTAGACTTTCTAATAATGGTTATAAGGAACGGTCCGGTTCACCTAAAATAAGTACATATTTAAGACATATTTAGCGATAGAAATTTGCAGTCATTATCAGAAAGAACCCACAATATTAGTCCCTACTCATTTTCGTGTAGGCCTTAATAGCTTTTTATGAAACCCATTCATAAAGAGCAGGTGGTCAATTTTCTAGGGTCCACACAGATCGCCCTAACTTACACCTTTTTTCCTAAAAGCATGAGGGTCCTATCATACTTAAAACAAAATATTTTAATATCTGAACCTTCCTATTTTTAGCATCTATCGGGAACCCGGCCCTCCGGACGCGCCCTGCCCTCTTGCCTGTACATTAGCATAAATTAAGCGAGAGGAAATTTCAGTGTCGACACAAAAAATGTGTGAGTTAAAAAATATGGCAATTTAGCTTGGCTTTAATTGCTTCGGGACCGAATTAATTGTACCCCGACGATGTTCTCTTGTTTATTTTTTCTTTCTTTTTGAACTAAGCTTGTAAGGAACGGACTAGATGTTTGAAGAAGGGTTCCATTTGTTTATTTTGTTAGCGAAAGGTAATTAAGTTTGGGATTTTTTTTGGGCTTGGATTTAATTTGTGAAGGTACGGGTTATCTAGGCTTAGGGCGACTTTCTGATCCGCAGAAGACTAATGTTGTAAAACTATGGGCACGTTTTTAGATTTCGCTAATGTGCGTTTTTCCATTAATATTAAGCTTGATCAATGTTCGTATAAATTATTATATTCTTACTATTTTTTTTAATTTACTTTTTTATCCTTTGGTTGAGTTAACTACGTATCAAAAAACTCGCCCTTAGAGAATTTTTGTGAGTTAGTAGGAACACATAGTTAAAGTTAAAATAAATATTTTGATATTTTTGTAACCATTTTTCATTTGGTGAGAGTGAAAACAACTAGCCTAGACTGCCCATGAACTGGATAGTTCTATTAATCCTTTTAACATTTTAATCCGATATCACAGCACAACATTATCTGTGATACGTATTTCTATTTGGACATCAATCATGGCCGCCATTTATCATGTGTTACGTCACAACACTGTATGACATAGTGAGAGTGTGCCTACCAGAGCGCACGGGAAATGCCATGCCGCGCCGTGTCGTGCATACGGTAGCGGTGGAAGAAAAAGAAGAACGCTTTTTTATTTCTTTTGTCTGTCTGTCCATCCGTCATAAAGCGTCAACTCAGGATCGCTCAGATTTACAAGAGTGAAAATAGTTGTGGGTAAAGTGGCAAGAAATAAATAATAATATAGATGATTGGGATTTGTGCCAGTTTTTTTATGAATTCTCATAAAATTAAAATTGTTTAGTATCGCACTAAACTTATGGCACAAATTCAAATAACCACAAATAAAAAAAATTAAAAACAATACAGATAGTGTCAACTCAGGACCGCTGAGATTTGAAAGAGTGAAAATAGTTGTAAGTAAAAGGGCAAGAATTAAATAAACACAAAATGGGATGATTCCATCTGAGATTTTTATGAATTCGGATTAAAACAAAAATGCATTAGTATCGCACTAAAGCTATCACACAAATTAAAATAATTACCAACAAAACAAAAATGCTTCAAACAATACTGCTTTAAAAGTCAAAGAAAAAGATAAGAGAAAATCCAACCAGGTGATTTATTATCTTCTTTTTAAATAGCTGGCCCGGTATCAGCCCCAGTTAATGAAAAAGCCCGATACTAATTAACATACTTCAACAACTTTAGATACATTGCCATGCAGAATTGAAATCGTGAGACAAATAGAAAGCCTGAGGAAATACGGAGCGTGCCTTCCTTCTAATGGAACTAAACTATTGCATTCTAAGCAGGGGCCTTCAATTAGTCCAAGTTTTCTTATTAGTTTTCCGTGATTTTCATTGAAACTACTTGTTCTGCTTGCATGGCTGCCTTGAATGCGAATGGATCTGCAACCTGATTGCGTAACGTAGGCACAAATGCAATAGCTTTGGCACAAAGTGCACGAGAACAAAAATGTACCGTACTGATCCTTCAGATATATCTGTAATCTATAAAGTCATACATTGGGGAAAAATGGTCTAGGTTCTAGAATATTCTTTAAGATTTATTGGAAAATTCGATATGGTGAAAATATTTCGTAGCACCACTTTTTATGCTGACTCTAGACTAAAAGTCAAAGAGCATGCGAGTTTCAAAAATCTAAAGTAATACGTCAATGTATAAAACAACTACGAGTGATCGTTATTAACTAGCTATTTGATTATTTAAGTATGCACCAATAGTTCCATAATGTAAATGGGTTAAAATAATACCATTACATGTCAGTTCAAACTAAATGAAGCCGATATTTACTAGCCAACCACCTTGAAAAGAAACAGCAAAAAAAGCTCTCCGAAAAGTAAATTTTAAAGTCTAAACAATTAATTAAATGGTCAGATATGAGAACCATGTAGATTAGATGTCTGAGGTATTCTATTGAAGAAAGTTCACGGATTTGAGTGTAGAGTTTTCCATTGACAGAGTAGGTAAAATAGTAGAAGTCTAGACAAAACACATAACACCTAAATGAAGTACACAACCTGCTATGCTTGGTAAACAAATAGCCCACGTTCACGATAAGATGATGGCCAGGAAATCGTTTGTAAAGCTTAAAAAATCGTTTAGCGAAAACAAATTGCAAACTTTTTACCTTTACCAGCTTAGAATTCTGAAAAATTTCATACTAAACTACAGCAAACTTTATTGTATCCTTTCCAGGTGTACCCTCGCTTTATACAGACTGCGAAAATACATCATTCCTCAGCTTTTCATTTCGTAGGTCGTAAATATAAGCCTAGCAGTGAGTACAAGTCTTTAACGTGGACCGCTGCAGCGAAATGTCCCAGAGGTACCATAAGGACTGCGGTCCCGCAGATTAGACTGCACTATTACTAGGGATTTAATTTAGTCGCTTCTACAAGATTATTGTGTACAGAGGTTTGTGTATTTGCCGTATTGCGAATGGTAAAGTATGTGCCACGGTATTGCTAGAAGGAGATTGTCTTGCAGCTGCTTGATGATCATCAGCATTTTTCAATAAGTTTAGGCATCTCCAATATCCCGTCACGTGACCCTAATACCTATGTCAAGAGATGTCTTAGGCACTTGTCTCACCGCCAGCGATCAGCGAGTAGCGAGAAAAGCTTCAAACTCGAAACAGTTGGCAATCAGCGAGTAGCGAGTGAAAAGTTTCGATAGTTTTCGGCTTTCAGCGAGTGCTTTTGTGCGACGGGCTCATTACTCGCAATACTCGCTCCGGCCCGCACTATAGGTAGAAATTACCGCTGTTTGGTGATTTCGACCGCCAAGCGAGCATCGCCGAGCGAGTGTCGCTGAGCGAGTAGAATCTTTGAAAGCTCTTGTCGCAAATGGTCGATAGCTACTCGCTTCCTCGCCGCCGTTGAGACAAGTGCCAAACCTTCCGCCAGTATCTGCCCCAATTATTTCTTTAGATCTTTAGTAAATCTAGCAGTATTTCAGTCACCTTCCAGTTCCTAATCCATTTCAGTCTTCTCACATTTTTAACAAGTTTTTTTAATAGTCCTTTGAAAGAAATCATCATCATCATCATAACAGCCGAAAGACGTCCACTGCTGGACATAGGCCTCCCCCAAGAGGGGGGGGGGGGTTTGCCATAATTGCCATGCTTGGCAGGTGGGTTGGCGATCGCAGTTTATGGTGTCGAGTTTTACAGATAACGCTGCTGCCCATTCTCTGGCGAGTCCCTTAGTCGCCTCTTACGACACCCAGGGGAAGTGATGGGATGGTATTATTATTTTACGGCACCCTACGGCACCGGCCGATACCAAAAGGCTTGAAAGAAATAGCCAGCACAAACCTCTTTAGTTAGCTGAGTCTTTTGAATTTAACTTTATCATGACTAAGAGTATAATAAATTACAACCACCATTCTATTTTTGTCATGCGTTGTCAATAATATGGTACAGTATTTATGCATTGCTTTATATTTTGGCTGCCACTAGCGGGCCTATATTTACCACATCAATATGACTAGTACACATCAAACTCATATGACACATACTATTTATCTCTAACTTTATTTACAGCCACTAAATAGTTATCTAACGTCCGTCACATGTCACAGTTTGTAGTAAAACTAGCTCTTTCCCTCACAGTTCGCTGACCAATCTGAGTCATGTCGAGCGGTTAAGGTTGCGAAACTTGCAAACTTCGCCAAGAATTCACTTGAAGATGAGGGGATAATTAAGTCTCACCAACTTGCTTGCTGCACTTTACTAGATTTAGTTGAATTTTCCCCTATTTACACCCACGTTCAGTAACTCTATCGTATAAAGTGGCAGGGATTGCTTTAACTACTTTTAAAAAGACGACTTGCGTTTGCGGTCCAATGAAGAGTCGGGATTTGTGTTCGGGTATGTAAATGTAACCTGTGTGTTTCTTTCTTTTAAAGACCATCTCAGACACTAATATGCATGGTTCTTAAAAAAAAATATATATTGTAAGTGTGAGGACTATCATATGTAGGTCATTATTTTTAAGGGTTGATTTCATGACTGTCTGGCAGTTTGAGTAAACTATGCGGCCTACCTAAATGTTTTTACTTTGGTATTGTTGGTCGGTTTATTGAGCACCTCGAAGTTCTGAGTTGAGCTGTACGATAACTGACAAATGCTTGCACTGTCTGGACAGGTCCACTCAAACCCGCGTGATGCTCTCCTCAAAAGGCCGCCTCAGACGTTAACCTACATGGTTTTGATATGTTATTGGCGATTGTATGGACTTCAAAAGAGACTATGACCTATGAGTTTGTTTCGGTGTTTCTTCTCAGGGTAGTCAGCTTGGAAACACCGGCCTCATCTATACTAATATTATAAAGAAGAAAGATTTGTTTGTTTGTTTGAATCGAATAGGCTCCGAAACTAGTGGACCGATTTGAAAAATTCTTTTAGCATTGGATAGCTACATTATCAGGGAGTTACACAGGCTATATATTATCCCCGTATTCCCACGGGAACGGGAACTACGCGGGTGAAACCGCGTGACATCCACTAGTCTAGAATAATATACAAAAAAAAAATTGTCGTGTAAAAGTGTTACTTGTAACCTATTTGTACAATAAATATCATTTATCAATTAAGGTCGCTTCTTGCCTTATAGTTATCCCTTTATAATTGATCAATTGGGAGTTGTGAACGTATCTACCTATCGATTCGTAAGTTACAACTACTATCTATAGCTGCCGTATCAAGTCTTCTGGTTTTTATTCGATTGGAGCTAGAATAAACGAGATGTATGAAACATTCGCTATAGAAATGGCACGTTGTTTTTGGACTTTTTGACAGTCGTTTTCGCTGATTGTACGCCACCCGAAGTTCTAGACAAGTGACCTTCCGTCTGCGACAGCGTGACGTACAATGTAGCCTGTTGTCAAAACGTCACAAATTATAGGATTGACGAAGGTATTGACAAACGCTGCCGCTGTCAAAATGTCGTGTGATGAATCCCTTATATTTTGACACTATGTCTAGAGCCTTTGGTCTGTCATTTTTAGGGTTCCGTACCAAAAGTGGAACCAACGGAACCCTATTACCACTATTACTATGCTTCTGCTGTCCGTCCGTCCGTCTGTCCGTCCATCCGTCCGTCCATCTGTCTGTTGGCGGGCTGTACCTCAAGAACCGTAATAGGTAGACAGTGGAAATTTTCACAGATTGTGTATTTCTATGGCCGCTATAACACCAAATAATTAAAAATAAGGTTTATGGTACGAAACCATTAGCATGGGAGTCCTACTCGCATTTAGCCAGTTTTTTTAATTCCATTTGCCAAGTAGAAACAAATGAGTAGCTAATAGGAACAAATGTACACTATTGATTGAGCAGAGCATTGTTCATTAAACGGCATTACAGTCGGCGCGCTAGTGACTAGTGGGTCAAACTGAGAGAAACTCTCCTTTGTCTGTGCGCGATTGGCTACCGTGATTGTCATCTGTTTAGATACCGCTGGCTACTATGATACATTTAGTAGAACGATTGCTCTGCATTGTGTTATGAATCAATGAATGATTTGAGCCCTAAGTTGAAGGACGTACCTAATTATTTTTAGAACGAAAGCATACTATTAGCAAATCGTCCTATTAGCATAACGCCCTAAAAATAAGAGAATGGATAAAGAAGTCTTATCTTATCACACAAATATATATATTTTTTAATTCTAAAAGAAGTTAATACCGACAGATTTCTTTTTGGCGATCAGTTCATGAAATAGGGACGTTGTAAAATTATTGTTTCTGCCCGCGACTTCATCTGCATAGATTTCTTTAGAATTGAGTTCAGAGTGAAATTAAAAAATAATTTTGATACGGAGGCGACCGAAACCCTATTATTAGATTTATAGTTATAGCTGCGATAGAAATTGAAACAATAATAACACCTCTAATGTCGTTATCTCAATGATACGTATTTATTATTTTACATCCGCAATGCATTATTATCATTAATAGGTGTTAAAAAACAAGCCACTCAGACAACGACAGTACCCCACGCTCCCCAGTAAAGGGAAGTGAACGATCATCGAGGGCTGATGGTAGACTACCATCGCCATTCTCACGCTCAGGGCACCGCGCCACGTCTCATCAACGTGACTTGTGAGGACTCACATAGTGTGAAAGTCTCGCGAAGAGCTTACTATAGAAATGATCCTATGAAGTAAGGTCTTGACTCGAACAAATGTTCCGCGGAGGGTCGTTCGGTCGCGGAGAATCTTAACACCGCGATGTAGAAATGCGCGTCATCGGCACAGCGCCATCTAGTGACACGTTTGAGAGTTAGCAATGAGGATAAAAATAGAATGATGATAATAGTGGTGGCGACGATTATGACTTTTGTGATATTCATCTTCACATATTACATGCTGCCAGCCTTATTTAATTATCAAAGATTAGATTAATTTTTGACTTCCAAGTAGGAAACATGAATTAAGAGACTGAAAATATCAAGCAATATGTTAGTTCGTCTGACTGAAAGTTTCACAAAGAGTGTATTTCTATTGCAGCTTAGGTATAGATAACAATAAATAGGTACTTTTAAATTAAAAACTTTGTTATTTATTTTTGGAAGTCGGTTTTAAAAAACGACCAAACCACACCAAAAACACCATAGAAATACCGACTTCCAAAATTAAAATTATTATGTACTTTGTAAAGGTTTGAAAGTCAATAGTATTTTTTTGTAAAAAAATAAATAAACATCTGAACCCGAAAAAAAGGGAATAAAAAGGGCGAACGAAAGTAATGTTTACGTTTTTGAATTCGTAGCGTCCAAAGAGAAAACGCGTTTTTTACGAAATGGTACGGAACCCTTCGTGTACGAGTCCGATTGGCACTTGTCTTCTGTTTTTCGCAGTATTAGTGATAAAAAGCAGGATTTCATTTCAATCATTCAAGCTGACGTTCAGTTGCTACCTAGGCTAAGATTTCTAAATAAATCCTAGAGTTTATAAATACGATCACATCTTACAGTCGCAGTATGATTTTAAGAGTAGGAACACAGGTGGATGCTGCAATACTTTCAGGAACGTATTGCTCAATTCAGTACCCAATACAATCTTATTGCATCTTTCAAGAAAATCTGAAATATGTAGGAAATATCCAGCAGGTAGGGTGATATGTCCTGTGTTTATGATGTGAAGTATATAGTAAAGTAGATACCTAAATAAATGTGCTAGTGAAAGTAGCTTACGTATATCAATTAATGGCCAAATGCAGTGTACTGCTCATAAATAATCAACTAGCTGCTTGAGATTACGATCTATTCGCCCGCATAGTGTAATGATTAATTATTATCAGTACGATTGTTAATTAGTTTATTATAGGAAAGCTCATTTCGCAATTAATCATAATTATAATGTAAATGGGTAAATAGATTACTAGATTCTAGGCAGGCGTGCTCCACCTTCGACTGCATCATCGCTTACCATCAGGTGAGATAGTGGTCAAACGCGAGGTTTAATTTCGTTGGATTGCTTGGTATACAGGGCATAAGTTAAGTATTGTTAACACCAGAGGTTTTCAACATGCACAGCCTATAAGTAAGTAACAAAACTTTTATACCACTACCACTATTTTTAACCGACTTCTAAAAAGAAGGAGGTTCTCAATTCGACAGCGTATATATTTTTTTTATATGAAAGGGTATGCTTTCGAGATGGTCCCATCGCCACCACGTCAGGATCTGATGATGGAAATCCTGAGAAATTGAGGGCAACTCTCGAAAATTGTAGGCACGCACCTGGTAAAAACTTGATATTCGTGTGTATATCGGGTCATACCTACTACAAAAGAATGAAGGTTTCGATCAGACCCGATGATGGAGACGACAGAGAGTCAAGGGAACTCCACATCGGTATGTAGGAACTACCAAATGTTTGGGCTTATTTCATTCGTATTGACGAGACCTTTACACCGAAAGCACTTAGTACGTTTTATTTTCATAACATAACAACACGCTGTGAATTGGTACGCAGGTACCACTAAAAAGTGGAAAATAAAAAACTTTTTTACAAAAAATGTAACCGACTTCCTAAACAAACACTACAAAGTATAAAATAACTTTAATTTCGGAAGTCGGTGTCAAAAACGAAATAGCCAAAAACACCGACTGGTAGCAAAAGCATCGGACAAAAGGTTGACTGGTATAAAATGCTTAGAGCAGTCCGCTTTTGTACATTAGTGTGCGTAAAGTTTTAAATAAACTTTCAGCAAATGCAGTTACTTATAGGTAATTATTTATTTATTTATTTATTAAAACTTTATGTACAGTAGTGGTACATGGGAATGCAGATTATAGGAATATCAAGTTTTGAATTATCAAACGATTGTAGTTTTAACTCTGGGACCTGGTTGGTTACTAGAACAATATTATGAACGCTACTAATTTAAGGTAAAATCCGGACGTCACATCAATAGAGATCGATGTCACGTCCGGATGGTGCAGTGGCAGAGTGTTTGGCTGTTACGGTATGTCTCGCGGATTTGATTCCTGCGTGGAAAAAACAAATAGCCGACTGTTTTTATGTATGAAATACTAGCTCTGCCAGCGGCTTCGCCCGCGTGGTCCCTAAGGAACATACTCGGGCATAAAAAGTAACCTATGTCCTTTCTCAGGCTCTATCTGTGTGCCAAATTTCATTTAAATCGGTTCAGTAGCTTTGGCGTGAAAGCGCGACCGACAGACAGACAGACAGATAGAACGAGAGACAGACAGAGTCACTTTCACATTTATAAAGTTAGTAAGGATGTTTGTCCGACTAAGCTTAGTTTTAGACATAACTGATAATCCAAACGGTGTCATCCCATTTTAGCCCATCGTCATTTTCTCACGCGCCATCGCAGTCCATTCTCACGTCTTCCCGGTCCATGGCCGACATAACGACATTATGATAATATCCTTCACATAATTACCAAGGCGACTGCTACAAAGTACCCTGGAACGGCCCGTCTTGCTCTCAGAACATTAGTCGCCATTTCCGTGATATTTTACAAAGTGGTATCAATTTAAATTGTGTTGAGTAGCTGTTTCTTTTGATGACCTTGTTCGCAGGGAAAAAGTAGACAGATAAAATATGTCATCATCGCAATAATGTACTCAGTGTGTATTATTTTGAAAGTAGGTAAACACTTATCTAAAAATATTGTTAATTATAAGAAGCTAAGCGTTTCAATTAAACACAAAGGTAAGTAGCTAACCTGGATTTAGGCATCTGCTTGTAGAAATAAAACTAAGAATCGAGGCATAAGAAACATTATAACAAAAAATTTTTTACAAAAAAATACAACCGTCTTCCAAATAAAAAAAAAAACTACAAAGTATAAAATAACTTTTTCGACACATTTGCTCAAAAAATGCATTTAAGAAGCCTGTACACATTGTTGGAAATTAAAAATTACGCACCATACAATGGAGCGTGCGGTTAAATAGGTACTCTCACCTAAGTACCTTCTTCGATAAAAAGCGCCGTGCGTAACCTTTACGGTTTTTTTTTAATTTCCATAAACAATGTAATAAGAAAGCCTATGTCCTTTCTCAGGCTCTAGACTATCTATGTACTAAATTTCATTTAAATCAGTTCTTGCAGTTACTTTCGCATTTATAATATTAGTAAGGATTCCACTAAGGAGTTTCACGCAGACGCAGACGGAAGCGCTTTTGCTTCCGTCTGCGTCTAAGAAAAAATGAGACGATAGATGTATTTCTAATTACCCGACTGCGCCAGGAGGATGGTTATTTTATGTTGTGGTTATGTGTCGATTGGAACGCTCTGTAGCCGCCATTTAGGCTTGATGGATTTTAGCTTGAGAGATGTCGTTATATTCGTGTTATTGAGGCTACAGGGCGTGCTAAAGAAATATACATACTCGATAAAAACGAACTACAGAATAAGTGAGACGATAGCCAGTTTTTTTTTTTTGTAAAACAAACGTACTGAGCAAAAACGCATTCGTCTGCGTCTGCGTGATTTAACAATACGAGAATAAGAAAAGTTCAGAAGCTATGGTGAAATAAAGCGCAGCATACTTTCCAATGCTTGCTTCCTTATATTTTTTAATAATGCTCAATTAATTATTAACAAAATTATGTTCAACTTTCCATGGCGGGAAAATCACGAATACCACAGATTAAAAACGACCGCCACATAAAACTAAAGCTCATTCATTTATGTAGGTAGGTAAGTACTTTAAACTCGACTAAATTAAAAGTTGAACATCGGAAATTACTAAAGTATTTTGAAATTCGGTTTTAAAAATAGAATATTAGCAAAATAATAAAAGAATCAGTTAATAAGCTGAATGACCGAACCTCCTTGGAAGCGCTCTTATGCGTTTATGAGTTGAGACGAAAGATGTAGTTCTAATTTTAAATTTGCAAATTCAAGCCAAATATATATTTTATATTGCAAAGATGGTTGCGACTTTCCGACTGATATCTAAAAATAAAAAGTTAATCTCACAGTTTTTCTCGTAAATGTGTCGAAAAATGTTGTATGATATTCGTGCAGATATTGGTATTTACAAACTCGTGACTATGGTAAACCCTCGACTTCGTCTCGGGCTGACATTCGTCTACTCGTTTGAAATAACTAACTTACCGCACTAATATCATAAATAACTATTATTTTATATTTTTTGCAACATACGCAATTTCGTTTACTTGGATAACAAACCAAATACGCCATCTAAGTAAACGAATTCCAGCTATTTTGTTTTAAACCAAACCACTAAACCAATTTAAATGGGACCAATCGGTAATTATATTATTTCACATATTTTTTTTTTTCAAATCGTTTTAGAAATGACGGAGTTATGTGGTAACAAACATAAAAAAAACAACCGAATAGAGAACCTCCTCCTTTTTTTGAAGTCGGTTAAAAAAATTAATTGCCACATAATCATGTGCATACATTGAACAAGGTTGTGATAACTTGACATGAGTGTTCATTACCTAAAGAGAAGATCATTCATTACCGACATCAAAATAGAAAGCTGAATTATTATAAACTAGTGGGCGTCACGCGGTTTCACGTCGTTTTCAATGACACTCAACGTGTTCTCACGATGTCAATCTGTTCAGGGTAGTTTCCTATCTCCTTTTCTTTCTCTCTTCAGAGGCGCCAAAGAAGGTGCCATACCATAACTGAATGCCAAAATATAACGGTTCATGGCCTGACATTTCGACAGCATTTGTCAATTCCATGCATTTTTGACGTTTTGACAATAGGGAATATGCATGACAAAAATATTTATTATCAATACAGTTCATCTAAAACTATACTACTAACAGTGAAAACATGGTCAAAATTGCTCGAAAAACAAACGAGATATAATTATTTTTCAGAGTTTCCAAACCGCCTCAAGGGCCTCTGACATGATTTATTTGACGACCGCCAGTTAGTGGCCGGGACAAATATTTATAAACAACTAGTGGACGTCACGCGGTTTCACCCGCGTAGTTCCCGTTCCTGTGGGAGCACGGGGATAAAATAAAGCCTATGTTACTCCCTGATAATGTAGCTATCCAATGCTAAAAGAATTTTTCAAATCCGTCCAGTAATTTCGGAGCCTATTCAATTCAAACAAGCATACAAACAAACAAATCTTTCTTCTTTATAATATTAGTATAGATAGGAAGCTGGTTATCCCAATTCATTAAACTAACTGACACCAACTGCAGCCACCAATCACTGTACTTATTGCTAAAGTTTAATTAAAACAGGTAGATTATCACGACCATCTCCAGATCCTATTCTGTCACATTCACACATTTAGCAAGGCCTAATCTCGGCACATCTCTCTATCAGGCGCATTGTCGTGCGCTAACGTGGATTGGGTCTTAGGGGAAATGGGCCTGACGGTAATAGGACGCGCCAAATTACGTATGAGCGTTATCTGTTGCTCAATAACTGTGATAACGATTCCACGAGCTATTGCTTCTGAGTTTATTGGTGATTAAAAGGATTGGGTGGATTAGTGATCGTACCTGGGTAGGTTAGTGATGGTGGGTTAAGAGGAAATACTGGCGGCGAGAATTTATATGTAAAAAAGTCATAATTCGCGGTTTGGCTCTCAACTATTTTCTCCTCCAATATTAGCCCGATTTAAGATATAAAAATGATGTATACTGTGTCTTTATGTTTTCCTTTTTTTAATAATAGTTGCCAAATTTGCCAATCTGTTGACAGCGATTTATCAGACAGTTTTGAGCATTTTGTGAGAGTTCTAGTGCTTATTACTGTTAATAAATCATCAAAAAAGAAAACATAGGGACACAGTAAATATCCTTCTTATCCAGCTTGCGATATAATATCTCTTAAATCGGTCCAATATTGGAGGAGAAAACAGTCGAAAGCCAAACCCCGAATTATGACTTTTTACATACAAAGTCTCGTCGCCAGCATTTCCTCTTAAGTTCGATATCAAGAACACAATAAGTACCTCTTTAGGGTTCTGTACCTCAAAAGGAAAAAACGGAACCCTTATAAGATAATTTTGTTGTCCGTCCGTCCATCCACCCGTCTGTCTGTTAAGACCCTTGGGAACACATGGAGTTGTCGAGTTGAAATTCAAACCTTGACCGTTGGGTCTGCAGTCCCTTGAAGCTGTGAAAATTCAAACATCTAAGTTAACGTAAAAAATTATACGGCCCTCAAATTGCTTAGGATATTTCCCGTTGACTTAGAACTATGATATTTGGCAAGTAATACCTGGCATCTTATACTACAAGTATAGGAAAAAATCTGAAAACTATACATTTTTATTTTTGTTTTTTTTTATAAGTACCACTAGTTACACTAGTTTCTAAGTTTTTGAATACTAACAAAAAAATGGACTTTGTCTGAAACATAAGATTTTTTATTAATTGTAATTTAATCATATAAAAATATAGTCTTTATTACTCGACTGTTTTAAAGTAATATGTAAGTAACTACAAATTTGTACGGAACCCTCGGTGAGCTAGTCCGACTCGCACTAGGCCGGTTTTTTAAACCTCCAATGCCTCTCCGTCCGTAATAGATAAACAATTGAAAGGAGAAGTATAAATGGTGTTCCTCACAAGAACCGTTTTGATCAAAAACTGTTTTTTTGGCATTTTATGCGATATCTTTGTTTTTATTTTATTGTCAAAATGGAAGTTCAAAACTCAAACGTTGTAAGCATAATTATGGTACTAATACTATGATATTACAACAAATAACAAACACCGGTCAAGTACGAATCGGCTAGAAAAAATAGCTAGAAACAAAGTGCCCTAATGATACGGGGAACCCTTTCATAAGCGAGTCCGATTGGTACTTGACCAGATTTACTCACTACATAATATTGTATCATATACCTAAGTAATTTATTAGGTACTAAAATATTTTGCAACGCTGTCAATCATGGTATGAATTAACACTAATTCAATCGTTGTAATCACTGTTTTTGTGATTCTCTATCAACATGGTAATAAAACTTGATAAGTATATATGTGAGGTGTGACCCAGATTACTATAGCAGTGAAAGGCGACTCGATCTTACCGTATCAAAGTATTAGAAAGCGTATTTCGGCAATTCTGTCAGCTGGCTCGTTGGTCTAGGGGTATGATTTTCGCTTAGGGTGCGAGAGGTCCCGGGTTCAAATCCCGGACGAGCCCAAATCTTTTTGTATTTTTTTACTTTTTTCTAAGAAAGATGCCATCATTTATTAGACCTTTTGTTCCCTTATTTTGTACATCCGGAGTTATTTCTTATACAATGAAATGGGATGTAAATTTTTTTTCGTAAATCCTGATTTCAGTTTTGTTGTGAATTTGTGTTACGTGTTGAATAATATAGCAAAATATAATGCTTGACATTCGCACTCGCTAGTAAACAGGAAGTGTGGGGGTGTAGGGGGTGTCTAGAGGTGTCAGAGGGAGTCTGGGGGTGCCAGGGGGTGTTACAACGTGTTTTATTGTGACACTACACTTGGATTTGCTTGATTTTTATAATTTATCTTTCTCAAGCGTCACGGTGTTTTTTCGTGAGGAGATTTAAAAGGAGATGGTGCGTCAATTGTACGTCTATGGAATAACAGAATAGCTCAATAAATATTTATTGGTATAGCATATTGAGTATAATAATTCTTTGTAGTTTATATACTTTTATATACAAACAACATGAACATGGGATGAGGGCAGGAAGATGATGATGATGATACAATGTGTAACAGAATACACGCATAAGGTACCTTTTAAGGGCTCATTGTACTCATCATTATTAACAACTTTTACTTTGGAATCACTATGGAACTTTGTACACCATGTTTTATGCAAACAAAAATTGATTGACTGATTGAATCCAACCAGGAAAAAAAATAAGCTGTTCAGTACATTTTGTCGAGTTATGCGCACTAATGGGGCAGTCGATTTTATTTTTAAAAGTTGTTCATAATGATGTGTACAATGTCCCCTTAAGATGTATTGCGTTTATTTTGTTACACGTTACATGAATTTAAGGACCGAAGAGGTTTTTTAGGACCTATTCATCCACTCGACATCTGAAATGATATGAAACTATTGGGTAACACTTTTAATAATTTATTATCACCACAAAATAATTAAGTCCACCATAAAAACCTTCATCGAACACAAACAAAACAATTAAGGCTGATCGACTCCCCCCACTTTCACGGTGTCTAGTGGCTAATTAATAAAATGACCGGCTAAAGCGTAACGGACACGTTTCGGGCAAAGTAGGCAGGCCGCTATGAGGGCGGTAGAGACCGGCCGTAATGGGGTATTTACCTGTCCTTAATTAAAGGGAAGAAAGGGCGAGGTATAAGATAGGGGGCTCGTGGCCAAGATAGGACAGCGCGGGATCAATTCGATAAATTAAACTACTTTCCCTGCCGTATTAATTACACGAAGAGATAAAATAATAATTATGTTTATATAGGTTGATTGTTTCAAGTGCAGTTTTACTTTTCATCAAAATCCTTTACAGTGTTCATCCAATGCCCACTGAAATGTTCCCCCAGTTTATATAATTGATACTTTTCCTAGACCACTGGTTTAGTTTTAATAGTACCCGGTAGGTGGCGCTGCAATCGGGTTCTAGTATTTTTGACAGCCTCACTGAAACGATAAGCTTACGTCCTTATGTCTACATGTTTCGTTTCCTTTGCAATGCACTTTACTTATTGGCTTTCACGCTGTTGAGTTTAACCTCTGAAGAACTTTTGTTTTAACCTTACTGGGGAAATAATGAAAAATAATAAAAAAGTGATAAAAAATAAAAATAATCGAAAAGAATCCGCATAGAAATAACGTTTATACCGCGCGTGTCGGCTGGGCCCCAATAGGGCCTTACGGATTCTGAGGACGTTTTGGCCCCAATCGGTCCTTACGGATCCTGACAGGTTAAGCTATAATTAAATAAAATACTTTTTTATTTATTCGAAAAGCCATCGTCGACCGCAGAAATTCAGTTACAAAATCACTAGAGTATAGCAGTCACACACTTACTCTAGTGCATGATTATAAAAAACCTTAGCTAATTAGAATCATGCTAGCTATTTTTCATAATTACAGGGCAAAGCTGACATTTCAATGTTGACACTGAAATTAAAGAAACGTAAAGTAACATAAAAATTGATACATTTTCAAGTAATATATTTTTTTACGAGCAAAGGAGAGACTTTTACGTCCTTATGTACATTGATATGATGTCTTGAAGTTGATTGATGTAAATGTTCGTTTGAGAAGAACATAACGTTACTTTTTATCACGCCTCTAAGGAATGGAAGGAAGGAAGGAGGTTTTATTTAAGAAATATAACTATGTACTACGATACAGTTAATATTTACACTGATATCATATGAGAAAGGTTCGTCGTTAAAAAACTAATAAGTTAAAAACTGACCAAGTGCGAGTCGGACTAGCGTGCAAATGGTTCCGAACGAATTTTTTTTTTTAACATGTTATTTTAATATTGTAGACTTCTTACAGTCTCCTGTAATCTATAGGTAAAGATCTATTATCTCCATTATTTTCAAAATTTTAGGCTTAGTAGTTTCAGAGATAAGGGGGGGAATGGTCATTTTTCGTCTAATTTCTTGAAGAACTTCAAAACCAAATATTTTAAAATCATGAAAAATATATAATTAAAACCCTCACAGTAAGCCCTTTCATTTGATATGTCACACAATATTGTTCAAAAAACTTTTTTTTTTAATTTTCTAGTTTGACCCCCAAAAGTGACCCCCATACTTAAAATTTACGTAACGTGTCCGTGTTTGAATCACAAAAGTCCATATGTGTACCAAATTTCAACAGAATCGGTCCAGTAGATCCGGAGAAAACTGGCTGTGACAGACGGACGGACAGACAGACAGACACCCGAGTGATCCTATAAGGGTTCCGTTTTTTGTTCGGTACCCTAAAAACAGCCGCATGGTTCGATCTTCAAGGTTAAGCAACGCTGGGCGAATGTCGGTAAATGAAAAAAATATACCACGTTATTTCGTTGCCCCCGGCTGTCATTTGAAGATTTTTGACAGAAAACGTCAGAAGACGTCCACTGTTGGAACATGGCCCAAGTGTCACCACCTTGACCAGTCCTGTGCGTCTCGTACCCGGCGGCTTGCTGCGGCTTTCACCAGATCATCACTACTTTGCGGGTGGCTTTCCAACACTTGCTCTCATAAACAACCCACCGAAATCTTAATTATTCACGACAAATCTATAAATATCGTTAAACTCACTTACATTTCAATCCAACAGACAAATCCGCTGAAGTAATTATTTGACGTAATATTTATTTCAGCTCACGTTTCTCCGCCACCTGGGAAGCGATCCCCGACTTCCCGTTTACCTCAAACACGTGGTTAATTCATTATTAATAAGCTTTTCCCTTCGTGCGTAGATATACGTCTACAAGCGTTATGTGAAGAGCGTTAACTGGTAGAAAACTCAACTAATAAATAATGACAATGTTTCCTATAACATTCAGAACTGTACAAACTGTGCCAATGTACTAATTTATAAGCAACGTTTTTTTTTATTTGTTATGGGTTTGCTCTTGACTCTAGTCTAGGTCAGAGATGACAGAGACAAAGTCTACGATGGAGCGAGCTTACCCAGAAGGAGCCTGTTCACGCTGACTTTTAAAAGATTAGGGTTGTAAGCGTTTGGAAACAAAGACGCAGGCAGAGAGTTTCACTCCTTTGCTGTGTGCTTTATAAAAGACGTTTGGAAACGCTGCGAATTGGTGGAATACTAACAAGGTAGGGATGGTAAGATGCAGTGCGTCTGGATGTCCGATGGTAAAAGGGGGCCGGTGGGATGAGGTCGTGGAGTTCTTGGGCACATCCACCGAAGTACAATCTGTAGAAGACCGACAAGCAGGCAACCCTACGGCGATGAGCCAAGCTATTTGCAACCAACCAACGTTTGCATTCACACCTCAGTCGTCAGTCGCAATCTGTAACAATGTTCAGAGGTTCTACACAGTTGACATTCTGTTTGCGGTAGCGTTGCGAAGACGATTATCAAAACGTAAAAATGTCGAACGATCCCTTATTATCAATCCCTTTGGGCAATCGTATTCGCTGATAGAATGATAAGGCACTTTTTCTAGAACGTCAGAGGTGTTTTTGATGCGAATGCGAATGGCCCTCAGGGCATAAGCGCTGATAGAAGAGCACAGAGCATCGTTCAAGATGCCTCAACCACATTCCATACAAACCAAGCGTATTAGTGAACTAGCTGAACCGCGCAACTTCGTCTGCGTCACATGTTTCATTACAAAGCTCTGCTCATAATGGTTGTAGCGTGATGTTATATAGTCTATAGCCTTCCGCGATAAATGGGCTATCTAACACTGAAATAATTTTTCAAATCGTACCTGTTCCTGAGATTAGCGCGTTCAACAAAACAAACAAACAAACTAACTCTTCAGCTTTATATATTAAAGTAAGCATAAGTATAGATAGATACCCGCGCAGCTTCGTCTGCTCAGCTCCTATTGGTCTTAGCGTGTTAAATTTTTTAAATCGTATCTGTTCCTGAGATTAGCGCGTTTAAGCAAATAAACAAACTCTTCAGCTTTATAATATTAGTATAGATAAGAATAGATTTCTCTAGTCTATGAAATTTCTATTAATAACTTTACTATTCTCGCATTCCGCTATTCTTAGTTGACAAGAGTAGCACTGATGCCAATAAAAACTGTAAACAATTAATTGAAAACTATTTGAAATGTTTATTTATAGCAGTAGATCAGTTATTCTTCTATTGTTATTGTTTTCACACAACAGTCAGACATTCCTGAATAAATATGCTATTGAGCATATTTATTGAGGAATGTCTGACTGGTGTGTCTAAGACTTAATGCCAATCAATAAATCTGCGTTTCCTCTTTCCATTGAGCTGCTCCAATAAAATACACTTGCACAGTCTCTGTTTTTATTATTATTGTCAATATATATTTATTTGCTTGGTTTACACATTGACATTTTTTTATGAATTTTTTAGTTTTACTTTTGACATTTTTTTATTATACACATTTTGACTTTTATACAATATTGTTTTTTTAGGTACAATTTGTGATTTTTCTTTTTATTATATACAATTTGACATTTTAATTTAATTTTTCATATACAATTTGACTTAATTCTTTTGACTTTGTAAAGTATTATCATTATTTTTATTATGAATGGGGACTATGTGGATTATTTTTTATTTCATTGAGTAGTTTTAATGTTTGTCTGGCAGTTTGAATGCTTTGTACGGCCTACACAAATGTCATTTCTTTGGTATTGTTCGTCGAGTTGTTGAGCTCCTAAGTGGATCTGAGTTGAGCTACACGACTACTGACAACTGCTTGCACTGACTGGACAGGTTCACTCAAATCTGTGTGGTTCTTTCTTCTAAAGAACATCACAGACCCTAATCTGCATGGTTCTTAAAAAAAAATGATGTATTGTAAGTGTGAGGACTATGTAGGTCGTTATTTTTAAGGATTGATTTCATGACTGTCTGGCAGTTTGAGTATATTATGCAGCTTACCCAAATGTCCTTACTTTGGTATTGTTCGTCGGTTCGTTGAGCTCCTCAAAGTTTTGAGTTGAGCTGCACGATAACTGACAAATGCTTGTACTGTCTGGACAATCCCACTCAAACCTGCGGCGTGGTGCTTTCCTCAAAAGGCCACCTCAGACCTTAACCTACATGTTTTTCATATGTTATTGGCAATTGTATGGACTTAAAAAGAGACTGTGACCTCTGAGTTTGTTTCGGTGTTTCTTCTCAGGGTAGTCAGCTAGGAAACATCCGGCATCATCTAGATCAATATGTCAAAAAAAAAATTGAAGTGTAAAAGAGTTACTTGTAACCTATTTGCAAAATAAATATCATTTATCATCAATATTGGGGCTTCCAGTCAAAGCAGGTGCAGCTGAATACCAGTATTTTATATGGAGCGTCTGCATTGTACACCGCAACTTAAGGCTTGTATTCATGCCAATGACCTTGTGCATATGAACGGACCTAACAACCCCTCAACGCGTCACTCGCCGCATTTTTTATTTTTTCATAATAAAAATAATACATGTTTTTAAAAAGTAACAAAACCAAATCATTTTCGTTAGTATTGCAAAGCAGTAAATACATTTTTGATACTCTTTTGATAAAAAAATGAAGGTGTAAAATGGTTTCATCTCAACGATTTGGGGGTGATTTGGTGGTTTTTTTTCTTATTATGTGACACCGATACATATATTTTGGCTAAACCAAATTACGTATCATATAATATAGATTACTAACTATTTTTTCAGATATATTTTCTCTGTTAGTGCAGATAAAAAGCTGCTTCATCTGTACGCTGTTTTTAAGCTCTTTTCGAGAGAGCAGCCTAAGTACTAATCAAAATAAGTAAGTACTTACAATTATTTTACCAAACATACATTCTTTAAACTAAGGTAGGAAAAATAAACAACATGCTAGTACAATATACAATAAGCAATCTTTGTTTAAGCATTCCAATAGTGGCTAACAGTGACTAGGTATACAAAAATAAAAAATCAGGTGAAATAAAATGTAAAATTAGAACTAAACACAGCTTTTTTATGTAACTCATCATCAATATGGTAGTCTTAAAAGGTAGATTTTTTTTTACAAAATATATAGCCGACTTCCAAAAAAAAAGACTACAAAGTATAAAAGTAAGTGTAGTATTGGTATAGGTATACTATACCAAAAGCTTCTCCAGAATGTAACAAATACCGTTCTGAAAACCGCATCAAAATCGGTTCAACCAAACTCGAGATAATCGCGGACAAACATACATACATACATCTTTTTTTTAAGTCGGTTAATAAAATAAAATTAAAAAAAATACACACCAAAACTTTTTACTATGACTGTACTTTAAGGTGCAATCCGGTACGTAATATCCATTGATATATAAAAACCCAAGATACACACTTAGCATCTCAAAAACGTCCGCATAAAACAAGCGCACAATTAAAAATTTTGCGCTAGTTTCAAACTGTCTCGCATTGCTCGCCATACTGCACTGCTTTGTAAAAACAACTTTAAGCGATCCGTGTAAGGTTGAATTTGCAAAAAAAAAATGTTTATAGTTTAACTACACACAACTCACACAAGACACTTGATACATGACAGTTTTTGAAGACAGTTTCGACTGTTGCATTTGTTCGAGACTGTGCATCTTGGGTTTTTTTATATATCAATGGTAATATCTATAAACACAACCAATGTATATGTAGCGTTACGGAACGGGAGCGTTACCAAGCGGGATTGACCCATCTCTACAACCCAGTAACTGGTTATCCAGTAGCTCTTCTGACGCGGCTTCTGACAATACGTAAAGATCGTCAAAGATCTACAAAATGACAGCCGCAACTATTTCCGAGGCACGGAGTAGTCTCAGTACGAGGAGCTCGTAGCTAAAGAATACCAGCCACACAGATCGATCTTTAAGGTTAAGCAACGCTTGCCAAGGTTGGTCTGTGGATGGGTGACCATCTTAACATACCGAGTTTCCTCAGCGCTTCGGAAATCACGTTAACGCTGTTAGTCCCGGCTATCATTTGTAGATCTTTGGCAGTGGTCACGGTAAATTTGACACCAGTTTTGCCAAGAACTGACGTATTACCCAGATAATGAGTTGTGGAGGTTTGGTAGGCAGCCGCTCCACGTAAAATACTGGTATTCAGCCTTATCCGGTTTGACTGGAGCCCACCCCAATATAGGTGGGAAAAAGCTTGGTAGATTATGGAGTAGTCTCAGCATGTTATGGATGATCACCCAGATACAGACCAACCTGCCATCTTTAAAATCGACCTGTGAAAACATGATCAAATTTACTCGAAAAACAAACGAGATATAATTATTTTTAACAAATATATCTGTCCTTCCCCCATCTTGGGGAGGCATATGTCCAGTAATGGACGTTTTTCGACTGAGATCATCATCTCAGTCGAAAAACGTCCATTACTGGACATATCTGTCCCCCTCGCGAAAACGCTGTTTTCTATGGCAGCTGTATAGGCGTCATGGACTTTGACGTCAAAGTTCATATCGGACTTCTCTTTCTAATTGTAATCTTATAACTTTATCGCTGACTAAGGCATTTAAAAAAATATTTCACGATTGTATTCAAGAGCTGATAAGTATTTCATTTTGCAAATAAAAAATCGCCACATACTACTGATAGAATGTGACTTGTCTTGAGCTTCTGCTTACTTCACCGGGCATACAAGCGTGATGTATGGTATGTAACTAAGTTACTATATTAAGTTGCGTATGTTTCGCCACACTTCACACATTGTTAACTATGCCGTGAGATAATACTCCGTCTGTTAATTACTTTATTTGAGAAACTTCACTATTGTCACTGATACGTTTCGTCACTCGTAGAGCTGGCGTTACTTGTAGATTGTCATTGAACTTTATCTCATTGTGTGTTGGAGCATAGAAAGAATGTTTGTGATTGAGGAAGGGCTCGGTAAAAGTGGGTTATGTGTGTGATGACGATATTTTTTCGATTGCATACGAGCGTAAAATGTAAGATGATATGAAATCAATCTGTGATGATATGAAGACATAAAGTGCACTGAGGTGGATTGTCCAAGTTTTATTTAGAGTTTTTATTTCATCAATCAAGGAAATTAAATTAGACTGCAAGTCGATCTCAACATAGTTTGGAAAAAGCTAGGCAGATTATTTGAATCTGAAAATTGTTTCAAGTATATAGTCCTCTGATCGATTTTGGCCGTGGCGGCCAATCTCAATCGGCGCGAGGCATATTATAGTGCACGCCCATCCCCAGTGTGTTCCTCTTCCATCACTCACATATTCCGATGGAACGGTAAACCGAAACGACCAAAGGACCAACAATTTAACGTACTTTCCTAAGCATGGGGGTGTCACACAACCAACTTCTAAACTCGGGGCTGTCACAGAGAAATTCCTATTGGAAAAACCCAATAACACTTTATGCCCGACCTGGGTATTGAACCCAGGAAACCACGCTCGGCAGTCGCGCTAACGACTGCGAGACCAACGCGATGGAGCAGTTAAGTACGTCATTGCTGTTTTTTCAAGTACCTGATAAACGAATACTAGTGAAGGTGAAACTCAAAGCAAGCATTCTACTTATCATGTGGGCAGTGAGGTCTAACGACCCCGCACACCCTAGTGTCAAAGTTTCTAAGCCGCCTCAAGGGCCTCTGACATGGTTTATTTGACTACCTCCATTTGGCGGCCGGGACCACCGGCTTATACGTGCCTTCCGAACCACGAAATCATCTTTTTAAAGACAATCAGGTGATCCAAGCCTGTAATATCCTAGCCAAACTGGAAACAACTTTACAAAGTATGTTTCCCGCGGGAATCGAACCCACGACTACCAGATCACAAGGCAAACGCCTAAACCACTCGACCACGGAGGCAGTTAAAGTAAACATTCAAAACTCGTGAAATTCAGAAATGTAGGGTATAAATATAATATAATAAATAACTTAGAATTGGAAATCTGGATTTTTCCTCTAAAGGTCAAAAAAGCTTTGTTATCGCGGTAGTTCAAAATGGTGAAAACTTTCAGCCATTAGGTTTAAAATAAGAATTTAAGCGGATTTTTATGAAAAAAACGGTTGAAACCTGCGCAATTCAGATAGAATCGAACAAAGCGGCTAAAACTAAAAACTTTATGAAAATCGCCTTAGTAAGCTTCAATAAAAAACTACGCAACGTTTAAATACGCCTTAGTTATATGATTGAAAACTAGCGATGCAAAAATATGAAAAACTTCCCAATTTGTTTTAAAAAATACCTGCAAGCAATAAAAGGCGTGATCGAATCCGGAATGAAGATATCCGCAAGAAAACCAAAGTTACCGACATAGCCCGAAGGATCGCCAAACTAAAGTGGCAGTGGGCAGGGACATTGCTCGCAGAACAGATGGTCGATGGGGCCGAAAAGTTCTGGAGTGACGTCCGCGTACCGGAAGTTGCAGCGTAAGAAGGCCTTCCACAAGGTGGATCGATGACCTGGTGAAGGTCGCGGGTAGCCGATGGATGCGAGACGCACAGGACCGGTCGTTGTGGCGACGCTTGGGGGAGGCCTATGTACTGCAGTGGACGTCTTTCTGCTGATATGATAATGATGAATAAAATATCTCTCTTATCACTCTCTTTTGCAAATCGGGGGCAATAGTGAGAGTTACATATTTGCCATCTCTATTTTGACAACACTTTTGTTAAAATGTAACGATTTCTCACAATTGTTGAACATTAGCAGTCGTTACGGATTGTCAGAAGCATGCGAATCTGACACCAGTCTTGCTAAGAATTACCGTGTTACCCGTCATTGAGTTATGGAGGTCTGGTAGACAGCCGCTCCTCGTAAAATACTGGTATTCAACTGAATGCGGTTTTACTGTAAGACAGCCCAAAATATAATGGAGAAAAAGCTAGATGCTAGAGCAGATGATGATGTAGCGATTTATTCCACAAATAAAATAACAAAATATCTTTAATAATGGAATCAATTGGAGTTGGGCAGGACACATGGCAAGGCGCGGTGATGACCGGTGGAGTAGGGCAGTGACTGAGTAGCGTCCAAGGACTGGTAGAAGGAATCTTGGTCGATATCGGCAGATGACATTGTTGCCATCGCGGATAGAATCTGGATGAGTATGGTACAAGAGCCTGGGGTAGGCACATGAAAGAAAAAGCGGGTGAAGTCGGCCTGTATATGTTGATGATCTAAGAAATCTCACATCGGGTCTTATTTAGAGTCTTAGTATAATTCCCACAGTGACCAACGGTGATACAAGGGAAACATACGAAACACCAGATTTAATAATTATGTTGAAGCTAGATGAACATGTAGCCACACTCGAGCGACACAATAATAATTATTTATGTTGATGCCAGAAAGACAATGGTGAAACCAGAGACACGTGTCAAAGGTCAACACGTCGTGGTGAATTGGTGTCACTTACTCGTATAAACCTGAAGAATGACTAGCGAAGGAACACTAAAGTGTCGCACTCAAGGACTGACAGTACTATGCCAGTCAAATGTCAGTTAGTGTCATAATTAAAATGCAGACCAAATAACAGTCTTTATTCATTAAACAACTAAAATATAGCATCAAAAAACTCGTCCTCTACGCAGTCAACTGCTAATGTGCCCAAAAGATTGACGGCATTGCCAGGTTGTATGGAAAAGCTGAGCGTCTGGTATCCAAAGTAAAAACCTGCCCTTGGATCACGGGAAGTGTCAACTTGCCGTTAGTTTGTTAGTTGAGTTTAAAACAGATATTAGTGAGATTTCTAAGTCGAAATTATTGGTCAGTTCAAAATATCCAGAAACAAGTCGCAACGTCCCCATGTAGCACGTTGCAGCAACGCCGTTGTTTGCATACTAATATAATTGCAACAAGCACTAAGCCGGGTTCAGCACAGCGTCTAAGACCCGGGTCATGTTTATTGAACAGGTCGGAGGAGCTCTGACTACCCTACATTAAATGTTATGCTAATATCTACCTAGTAAGGTACACAACATTTAATATACGTAGGTATTTGGGCGCTTCAATGAGAAAACAAGTATTGTTTAAGAAAATATTTTTGGCAGTCCTAAAAGTGGATTACAATAAAAACCTTCACTATACGTGGGATTAAAGGGTATCCCGAAGTATTAGGCTAATCCGATTTGAGTTGAGGAATTTTCTAGCATACTGTTCGTAAAAAGGAAGACTGGAACTATGTTGCTTTTCAGTTTGATTTAGTTATAGCCTAGAAATGAGCTCTAAGTCGTAGTTTAAGGGCACTCACTTGCCTTCTCTTAAGTTAGTATATTCTACGATTACTTTCTGTTCAAGTAAAACATCAAAAGCTGCATTCCAAAACTATCCGTCTCAGTATGTACAAAATAATAATACGCTACACTAAAATTAATGTCAGGTAAGTACGCCCACACATCATTTTACTATACAACTAATATTTTCGATATCTACCCAAAATTCCTGAGTCCCGGAGGACAGAAAACATTTAGGTTACATTGTCTTCATCCCCCTTCACCCACTTTCCTCTCGCGTCCCCCTTCCGCCCCGGAGGAGGGTAGAATTGCCGATTTACGTCAAATATTTACTCTACACATTACTGCTGCTTACGACAAATACATTTCGCTGTAGATACAGTTAGTAACAAATACTTTTGTGCTAGTTCATTGTGAATCGCTTTCCTGCTGGAACAATTGTATGTTCAGCTTGTATCTGGTTGCAAAAGTCAATAATGAGCATTGTTAGTGATGTTGTTTATAAGAAGAAAATATGCCAACAGTATACTTGTTCTATTCAATTGGTGTTTTTATTGATTGAAGTTTATTAGTAACATAAATAATCGATACAAATAGAATAGAGTTGTGAACAGCGGCAAATAACTAGGACATTTAGAAAAGACCCGACTAGAAGTTATACGGACACAATCATTCGTATTCATTAAAACAATTAATCTATACTAGGTAATGTTATAAAGCTGAAGAGTTTATTTGTGTGGTTGTACTCGCTAATCTCAGGAACTGCTGATTCGAATTGAAAAATTCGTTTGGGGTTGGATAGCCCGTTTATCGAGAAAGGCTAAAAGCTATATAGTGATGTTATCATCACGCTACGACCAATAGCGGCGGAGCATTAATGAAAATTGTGACGCAAATGAAGTTTGTGGGTCAGCTAGTGAACCTAACAACTACCATTGCTTTAATCAAATAATTTAGAATCCACTTAACAATATTTTTACGAACAAACTAGTTGTAGTTGGAAAATTAGGAAGGCTGCAATATTTTTAAATCTAGCATAAGAAAGCAGCTGGCCTACTATGACGTCTTAAAACGATCGTGTATAAGGTGTGGGAAGGAGACAGAGTTATACAAGACGCATAACACTATCCCTTTTCCTCAGCTTAATCTTGATCGCATTGACACGTCATAGTAGGGCCCCAGGACGCAAAATAACTCATAGCCAAGCGTTTTAGATTTAAACCGCAACATCGCCTACAACAGGCCAATGAAATCATCATCAAAGAGCTGTTCATCATTAATGGTTTCATAATTAATGATTAACCATTCACAACTATCAAAAATCATTAAAGAGTATCTTCCCAGTACAATGTCTTCTACTTTATTTAAAATTTCAGTAACGGCTCTTCACTGCAGGTCAAGGCCACTAACCAGCCAACAAGAAAATTAAAGTTAAATAATAAAGTGGAAACAATCGCTAATTATGTCGGCGAGTACCTAAGCCTTCTCATCAACTGGCCTCTTTAGTAAAATTCAGAAAGAAAAGACATCGTTATGAACAATACTTACTACGAATCATTAGGAAGACATTCTCAGAACATTATTAGTACGGTTGTGGTCATTCTAAAGTCATTGGGTCATTTGGTAGATAGAGAGAGCGATACTATGTCATGAGATAAATTACCAAGGACAAAGTAATTTTGGTGTTGACTACTTTTATGCAATCCTGATTTCTACAAAGGCTACCGAAAGATTGATGAGCATCTCATGAGCATGTCATATTTAAAGAAGAAAAATAGGCCGTGCTGGCCATGATTGCGGGAAGGCTGTATTGTCCTTTCATTCGGTATTGTGCTAACAGGCATGCACAGTAGAGATATTTAATTATTGTGTTATTAATTTCGTCGTCATTTTTTTTTTTTAATTGATTTATTGACCTTTTAAAGTTTAATTAATTGACATTTTAAAATTAAATTTATTCATTTTGGGTTGTAATTACCTGAATAAATGAATTTATAACTATTTCGTCTATTTATTTTTATATACAAATATTTTACATTTTTAAATATATCTTAAAAAAAAAAACATTAAAAAATACATTTAAAAATATAGAAAATAGTAGTTCGCCGGTGTCGGGAGCAGGGTCCAAGCTACCGGTGGTTAGGGCTCCAGAGAAAGGAACCTCCTCACAATACGAGCCGTTTCGAGGAGTACTGCCTTCTGTATCAGGCCCTTTATCCAACCGCGTAACGCCAGCGTCGACAGATGGTCGTTGAAGCTTTTGGCCATCAGGCCATTGGCCGTAACGACTATCGGCACTATGACGGCTGAGTCCACATTCCACATGTCGATAACCTCGTGAGCTAAGTCGAGATACTTGATTTGCTTCTCTTTCTCAGCCTTCACGAGGTTATTATTATTATAATAAACTCCAAACAGTACGTAATGCTTTGTTTCATAGTAAATTCTTAGCACAAAAGAGGGACGTCCCCTAGCAGCTAGATAGAGTGACGATAATTAAAAGAGGTGGCTTTGATGGACTGGAATGCGCAAGGCGGAGGTTTGTGTGTTATGCGAACGCAGCTTGGTGGAAACCTATGTCCAACAGTGGAAGGCTATAGGCTAAGTTGATAGAACCAACCAGATATGCCATTTCTTTCAATGGAGTGTCAGTGGTTGACCACTGGAAAGTCATAATGACGCTTTTATATCCAGTGGTCAACCACTGACATTCCATTGAAAGAAATGGCATAGAATCTTGTCAAAATCAACCATTATGAAATCAATGATAGACCATTCTGACACTATTGTAATAGCAGACTTGGGGCCCTGTTTTCTTGCTAACTGTAAGTAAAAGCCAATTTAACACAAAGTTACTAAGACAAATTCCCTAAAGAAATAGAGCACTAAGTAAAATTTAGCTATATTTAGTAAAATTTTGGTTCTGTGAATGAAAATAAGCCGCCAAACTGCGTGTATGGATAAGAGGAAGAGATCTACCAGAAATCGTAAACAAAGTAATGCAAAAAACCCTTAAACGAGACTGCAAACAAATATAATAAATTACCGCGAATCGTATAGAACGCGTCCCCTGAACATATACACGAAGACGCGGCTTAACGTGGATGCGATTAATATATTATTTAAATTAACGTTGTTGCGCCAAAAGGGATAAAAACCTGTCAAGTGTGACCTGTTTTCTGAGAGGATTCCGTACTTAGTCATGTTAATAGTTTGATGCAGTCTTTCATTTCTCACATGTTAATTTGACGGGTCAGGAATCCATAACTCCCATGTCGATGGCTAGCCACCGCTAGGATTACTTACCATAAACAAAATGCTATTAATAATATATCTTTATTTCAGACCATGTCCATAAATATATCGAGATTATAAAATTTGAGCACGAATAAAAGTATTCAGGGGTTTTTATTTCAAGAACCACACAATAAGATACAACTGACATAGGTACAATAACAGTTAAATTAAGTAACTTTTAATGTTTTTTTTTCAGTTACAGCATAGTGACAAATTTTCAGTTAGTTTTGAATTTCCGTTACAGAAAGTGAGTGTTAGTACAGAAAGTCTGATCGTTGAGTCAAAAGCAGATAGAGCAAAAATTACATAATTTCTCGACGGAACCCTATCACCAGGGAGCCCTTTTGAACCCTTCTTACTGGGTGCTTACGAATTTACTACCGGAGAAAGGATTACAGAACACACATAACCGGATTTAGGCGTATCCATTTGTGAGTAAACGGGCCCAAGATCGGCATTGTTTTCTTTTGTTCATGCTTAGTATGTAGTTGCTATGTGAGAACGGTATTAGAAACATGAAGCTGGGTTTAGTTCCTAGATTCATTGAAGTTTGGTTGACCTAGTTAGGTCTCTGATTTGTACACAGGACGCTGCAAGTATGCAGGATTGAAAGAAAGTCTAATTCATTCATTCCTTTTGAAAGTGTAAAGAAATTTAGTTTGCAAGCTTTTGTACGCTAAGGCACTTACGACAATGTGCTCGCTGAGAAAAGGGACAAAAGATATAAATCTTGTGTGGGTAAAAGAGACACATACACTCAAAGTCGATTGCTGGCTGTTCACACTGCCAGCGAGCGGCTCTTACCTCTAGTTCGCAGCGACAAGAGCTATCAAAGATTGTACTCGCTGAGCGACACTCGCTCGGCGATGCCCGCTTAGCGGTCGGAACTCACCAAACAGCGGTAATTTCTACCTATAGTGCGGGCCGGAGCGAGTATTGCGAGTAAAAGCCCATCGCACTAAAGCACTCGCTGAAAGCCGAGCGTCAAAACTATCAAAACTTTTCACTCGCTACTCGCTGATCGCCGGCGGTGAGACAAGTGTCTAATGCTTGAAAAACTATACTGTAGATAGTTTTAATGTTTGCTAGTGCTTTCAAAATCCTACTTCAAATTGGCTTCAAGAAGTGCTTCTACAAAAAAAAAACTGGCCAAGTGCGAGTCGGACTCGCGTGCAAAGGGTTCCGAACGAATTAATTTTTTTTAACATGTTATTTTAACACTATAGACTTCTAATAGGTTTTCTTGTAATCTTTAGGTAAAGATCTATTTCCTCCATTTTTTTTTTCAAAATTTTGGGCTCAGTAGTTTCGGAGATAAGGGGGGGAATGGTCATTTTTCGTCTTATTTCTTGTATAACTTCTAAATCATTTATTTTAAAATTATGAAAAAAATCTCACAGTAAGCCCTTTCATTTGATATGTCACACGATATTGTTCAAAAAACTTTTTTTTAATTTTCTAGTTTGACCCCCAAAAGTGACCCCCATACTAAAAGTTTAATCATTTACGTAACGCGTACGTCGTAGAAGTTCATATGTGCACCAAATTTCAACAGAATCGGTCCAGTGGATACGGAGAAAACGGGCTGTGACAGACGGACAGACAGACACCCGAGTGATCCTATAAGGGTGGTTAATTAAAACTTAAATAAAAACATCACAGAATTGTACGGAAAAAAAAGCCGATAGCATTAGCACTAAACAAAATGAAAATAACTTTGTATAAAGTTAGAAACATTTCCATGTTAGGCAAGGTACAGGATTAGCGAGTATGATGCGCGCTCGTTATACCGCCCGCTGTTGTGCACCTTGCTTAGGTTGCAAAGTTATGCTCTTTTAACTAAGGCGTACTATTTCTATGATATTGTTCGTGTAAGATGGTAGGAAAATATGATAGAAGGGGTCTAAAGTAAATAAAACGGTACGTCTATACACGAACTATTTAATCAGACTGTAGAAGGCTACAGGTCACTACTCTTATCTTAATTTTTAACATTTGTTTATAATATGCTTAGCTTAAGCTACACATAACTAATTGACTACATCTAAGTGTGGCTGTCATAATATTCTGAGTAATAAATAATATCTGGGTTATTAGAAATGCGCATTTGAATGTCAAATGATATTAGACATTCAAATGCAGTTGTTCTACGTTATTTAAATTTTAATTATATTTTTATTAGAAACTTCTAAATTAAAACTATTGCAAAAATAAAGATGACCTGAATGCCAATTCTACTAATTTTCAAGCAGCGTTCACATTCTAATCTCAGTTGCAATCTGTTAAATAAAACCACATATTTCATACATTTTTGACATATGCATGCGATTTTTAGGGTTCCGAAACAAAAACGGAACCCTTATAGGATCACTCGGGTGTCTGTCTGTCTGTCTGTCCGTCTGTCACAGCCAGTTTTCTCCGGATCCACTGGACCGATTCTGTTGAAATTTGGTACACATATGGACTTCTATTACCCAAACACGGACGCGTTACATAATTTTTTAGTATGGTTGTCACTTTTGGGGGTCAAACTAGAAAGAAAAAAAAATTTTTTTGAACAATATCGTGTGACATATCAAATGAAAGGGCTTACTGTGAAAGTTTTAATTATATTTTTTTCATAATTTTACCATAAATGGTTTTGAAGTTATTCAAGAAATTAGACGAAAAATGACCATTCCCCCCCCTTATCTCCAAAACTACTGAGCCTAAAATTTTGAAAAAAATGGAGGTAATAGATCTTTACCTAAAGTTTACAGGAAAACCTATTAGAAGTCTGTAGTGTTTAAATTAACATGTTAAAAAATATAAATTCGTTCGGAACCCTTTGCACGCGAGTACGCCTCGCACTTGGCCAGTTTTTTTATTTGCGAAGTAAAATACTTATTGTCTCTAGTAAACAATCATGAAATTATTTTTTAAATACCTTCATCAGTGATGAAGTTACAAATTCAAATTCAAATTCAAAAATTTTATTTCAGACCAAGAGATCCATATAGTGTTAGTATGTACTTAGTCTATGTTAGTAAAAAACAAAATAATAAAAATACACAAAAAAAAATACATTAATTGGCTGCATGCACATGTGCAAGCTTCAAAGATTACAATTTGAAAAAGAAGTCCGATATGGACTTTGATGTCCATGACGCCTATACAGCTGCCATAGAAAACAGGGTTTTCGCGAGAGGGGTATATTTGTTTAAAATAATTACATCTCGTTTGTTTTCGAGTAATTTTGATTCTATTTTCACTGTAAGTATTATATTTTTATATATTTTTAGATAAACTGTATAGATACTAAATATTTTTTCATGCATATTCCCTATTGGCCCTTAGATGAGCTATTCTCGTATTTAACTCAGAACTATCATCGCATACGCATCGCAGTTCCGAACTGTTTGACTGGCGCAGTGGTTGAGAGATCGGCTGCTGCGCTGCGTGTCGCGGCTTCGATTCCCGCACGGAACAAATATTTGTATGGCCTACAGATAGTTGTTCCGAGTCTGGCTGTTTGTGTATGTGAGTTTGTATGTTTGTAAACGCACCCACGATACAGGAGAAATTCCGTTTGGAGCAAAGTTTAAAAAAAAACTTGAGAGGTGTCAAGGGACACCCGGATGGAACGAAGTTCCTTTCGAATAATTAGAGAAGAAATTGCAAAAAAAAAAATTATAATAAAAAAAATAATTAAAAATTATTCATTTTATTTTTTTAAGTTAATATAATATTTTTTTTATTATTAACAAATATAATGTAATATAAACTTAATCAGTAGGCTCAATTTTATTAATAATTGGCTTGACAAAATAACTGGCTTGCTTACTATGAGAGAGAGAGAGAGAGAGAGAGAGAGACAGACAGAGAAACACGCGCACGCCGCACGGCTTACAACTATAGCAAAAAGTGTCGTTACAACTTTTGGTCTTAATTTTTTCCGTCTAGCCCCCTTTCGCAACGCGCGATAAGGAACTTCGTTCCAAAACTTCGTTCCAGAAAAACTGTCTGCAACCCTTTCATTTACAGGTTTTTGACAATGATTGTCACTAATATTAAATTTTGATTTACTTATTTAAACTTTATGTACACAAGTGATACGATATGGCGGACTTAATGCCACAATGCATTTTCTACCAGTCAACTTTTACAAGAACGAGAATTGCCTTCAGATTTTTAATAAATTTGATAACTATGTAAAACTGCTGAAGTCCAATGAAATAGACGCACACAAATGATTGATTGACTGAGTGGTGACAGTTTAATTTGACTTCACAAAAGAGTTTTAAGGAAACGAACTACATGTATGGTTTACGTATGGTGCCTTAAAAGAATAATACCATCCCATCACTTCCCGTGGGTGTCGTAAGAGGCGACTAAGGGACTCACCAGAGAATGGCCAGCAGCGTTCTCTGTAAAACGCAACACCATACGCTGCGATCCTGCCAAGCGTGGCGATTATGGCAAACCCTCCCCCCCCCCCCCTTTGTGGGATGCCTACATCCAGCTGTGGACGTCTTTCGACTGATATGATGATCTACATAATAGTTTGAGCATATCCGTACAAGTCTTTCCTACGCTATTCATTCTGTATTGAGTTATTGCCGATCTTCGGTACACACAAGTACTTAGCACCACAGTTGTACCACCAAAAAAAAGAACAGAATACCAAATCCTGACAAAACACTTAATGGTAAATTATGCATTTACACCCCTATTTACAAAGATGCAAAAGTAATTACTTGAGTAAAAGCAATTACTTAAGCAACAATTTTTATTTTATAGTTAATTATTTGCTCGAAGTTAGAACTGTCAAAAGTTTTTAAATTCTCAGCCATGTAATAGTCACCATTACCTTTATTTGGGTAAGCACGAGTAAGCGCTATTGGTAGGTTATTTTGGAAAAAATATTGGTTATGGATACTCTGGATGAAATCGAAGCGGTTTTTGTTGTTGTTGATAATGTACTTACATAATAATATAGTGAGTGGTATTGCTGAATCTAGAAATCCCAAAGCCCAAAGTTTACTTTCGTGATGTGGATCCATTTCATAACTATTCGGAAGATTTTTTTAAAAGAGATTTCGTTTCTCATAAAGTGTGTTTTTTTTTTCTATCTACTTCAGCCATATTTAGAAATTTACCTCAATTATTATATAATAGTATATTCAAAGAATTTTTAAATTCACCACCAACACAGTTTTAATCTCGGTTAATTAATTTGACAATTGATGACATACGAATGTACAATCTTTGTAAGGAAGTAACGCCTTGCGGTGAAAGCAAATAGATGTTCATCCCTAGTTCCTTTCAATGCTATAGATGTGATTAAAATATAATGTCAAGAGTAGTACAAATAAAGGTTTCTTTCACATTCGCCTCACTTTTGAAATAACCCTAATGAAATGGGGCAAATGAGGAACAAAAGGTTTATTTCACATTCGCCCCCATTATTCGCCCCACTTTTGAAATCTATACTTAATATATAAAGCTGAAGAGTTTGTTTGTTTGTTTGCTTGAACGCGCTAATCTCAGGAACTACTGATCCGATTTGAAAAATTCTTTCAGTGTTAGCTAGCTCATTTATCGAGGAAGGCTATAGGCTATATATCATCACGCTTAGACCTATAGGAGCGGAGCAGTAATGAAAATTGTGACGCAGACGAAGTTGCGCGGGTCAACTAGTAACCCTAATGAAATGGGAAGAACAAAACCACAGATAACTACCATATTTACACGGCTGATAAATTGCATAAGTTGCGAGACACAAATTCTTATAAAGACGTATATAAATTAAAGAAATTGAGTAATTTGTTCAGTATATCGTTTTCAATAGCAAAGAACCGGTTGCCAAAGTGTGGTGGTAATAAAACATTTATTTTCCTACCGATCACGACGAACGTTGTTACGGTCTTCGAAGGCCCATGTTCTGCAGTAAATATTAACGAGTCTTGGCTTGAGAACCACTACTATCGTAGATTGCAGAGCAGTGCATTAAAATTGCTCCTACAAGAGATTATACCCTGGTGGGTAGTCAGTTTCGCTACCACTTTGCTAATGGGGTCATATTTTTCCCCAGCATAAGCTATCTTTATGCAGGGTATTAGGTTATACGAGGACGAAGAACATGCTTTAAGGAAGAGTGCAACTGCTCATGAAAATTAAAAAATACTCATAGACCATATGAAAATGAATTCAGGGGGGCTAAAAAGGCAACTTTAGGAGAATCATATGAGAAGCATAATATTAATCACGCAACAATCTGTCAAATTTCATTTTCATCTTTATCACTTACGAATTAGGTTCAAGGTTATTTGGGAAAATTTTACAGTGACGGGTAGCGTGATTTGCTTTCTAATCTACTAAGGTGGCATTTTTAGACCCGCAGCTGTTCCCTTGAAGTTGCATTTTCTACTTATGCAATTAAATGTAGGGAGTTGCTAATTTTTTTTAAAAAAATCCTTATTTGCATGCTTCTGTCATCAAATATTGCTGTCCAGGAATCATCTCCGATGGCTTAGTATAATAAAACCGTCGCCTGGTCTCTATCAGGCCGTATGTGTTGTATTTCTATCCCATCAGGCTGAAGTGTCTGATGAACTGGGTGTCGTAAGAGACGACTAAAGGACTCGCCAGAGAATGGGCAGCAGCGTTCTCTGTAAAACTCAACACCATACACTGCGATCGCCAACCCGCCTACCAAGCGTGGCGATTATGGCAAACCCCCCCCCCTCCCTTTTGGGGGAGGCCTATGTCCAGCAGTGGACGTCTTTCGGCTGATATGATGATGAGACTGAAGGAGGAGACACCTGTGTCTGCATACTTTACTAGCTAGAAGTAGTCTCCTCTTAGATTGGCAGATTTGGATTTGGAATGCATTTGGCTCTTACTTTCAGCCTATACTAAGATATAGTTTAAATTTTTCTTTTGTGGTACTTCTATGACTTTTGTAATAGTGGTCTGTAAATACAAGCAGCGGCTGTGACGTCTCCGGGCCGTCACAATACACGCGCGAACGTGTTGCTGAAGTTGTGAGTGAAAATACTTTTAAAATGTGGAGCAAACGTAAATTGTGTCGATAAAACTTCGCTTAACAAAAATGTTAGCAAACTTATTTAAAGTCGTACTACATACAATCTGGAAGTAGTTACTTCTGATCGGTTTTAACACTCTTGGATTGTTGTAGTCAGGAATTGAGTCTTAAGGTTGACCACTCATAGTTTCAACAGGAAGGCGTATTGTACTGAATATTAAGTTTCTGCAAACTATCGATCTACCTAGCCTATTTCCAACTCATCATCATCATCATATCAGCCGAAAGATGACCACTGCTGGATATAGGCCTCCCCCAAGCTTCGCCATAACGACCGGTTTTGCACGTCTCGCGTTTATCGGCAACCCGCGACCTTCATCAGGTCATCGGTCCACCTTGTGGAAGGCCTTCCAACGTTGCGTCTTCCAGTATGCGGTCGCCACTCCAGAACTTTTCAGCCCCATCGACCATCTGTTCTGCGCGCAATGTGCCCTGCCTACTGCCACTTTAGTTTGGCGATCCTTCGGGCTATGTCGGTAAATTTGATTCTCTGTTTTTGAGGCCTCATGCTCAGGCCCATGAGGCCAACTACTTCGTCGTATTAATTGAGGGCTTTCAGTATTATCGTATGCAGCTGAGTATCAGTATTTTATAGGCAGCAACCGTTTATCTGACCTCTGCAACCTAGATACTGGGTAACACGATACTTTTTCCCATTATTAACCACAAAAACTAGACCTGCACTACCTGGTTCCAGCGGGTTACGCGACCTGCATCGATCCACATTAACGGCCTAACCAAGGTCGCGTTAATCACCTCAATAGGAAATGATTTAAGTAACCAAACCATTTATCAGGTATATCCTTTTATCCTGTCCTCATCATTTGTCCTCGTTCTTATCAGAAGCCAGTAAATCTGAATCCAGTTTTGCCATGAAGCTTTTTACCATACCCTGTTAATGGGTTGTGGAGGTCTGGTAGGCAGCCGCTCCATGTAAAATACTGGGAATCAGCTAAATCCGGTTTGACTGGAAGCCGACCCCAATATAGTTGAGAAAATACTAGGCAGATGATGATCCTTTTATCTTGTCCTCCGGTTTTAAAAGAAACAGTTATAAATATAACCAGGTTTCCGTAATACATCAACATCGCTACACATTCATACGAGACCGCCAAAGATTTCACCACATCGAAAGCCCTGAGGCGATTAGCGTACAGTCCGGCGCATATTGTAGGTGTTTCGACACACATACTCGCTCTAGACTTAGGCACAGCTGTGCCCCACATCATTATTATGAGTAATGAAGGGGAAAAATTATAGTAAATGCTGTTGCACATGGTATTAAGACTTAAATAACCTACACGACTGGCTATACCTAATCTACCGTGGATTTCTTGCCGGTACAGAGGAAACGATCATTATGGAACCTTGCATCACCTTTTCAAGTCTTCTAACCGCCAAAAAAACCCCAAGCTGTCAACAAATCGTTACAAAAGGCTTGGAGTATTAAAAATCGTTACTATGTGGCCACATTGCAGATATTGAAGCATTACCTGCCTTTTCATAATTATATTAAGATTGGCTTCCAGTGACTTCCAGTATAAACGGATGCAATACAAGTAATATATTTTAGTTAAGATAGTGTACTAGTATGGAGCAGCTGCCTAATCAGACTTTCATTATCCAGTTGCTGGGTAACGCTATAATATTCCTCGTGGTAAAAGTGGTTGTTGACTTCCTGTAAATACAGGCAAAAACATTATGAGAGAAGTACAAAGACAAAGAGAGAGAAAACGGATAGCAAAACGAAGAGTAGTGAACTTGGTTTTCCAAAACTATCTGAGTCTTTGTCTTTGAAAGCTTTGCATTTGCGTTTAGAGGTCTAAAATAATGTAACAATCCTGAAACATACCACCCAAACTCATTTAATCGGTACGGTTGGCTGGTAGAGAATGTCTCGATACATTAAGTCCGCCTATGTACCACTATTGTACATGTATCAACATAATTACACCAACAACAGTAAAAGTTCAACACACTCAGTAAACTTACTACATAAAGGCCGCTACATACTACATACTACATACGGCTGACAGCCGCCGTCAGTTCGCAACACGCACGGCACACAGCTGTGACTCGCTTTAATTCCTGCATGTCGCTGCGAACTGTTACACACTGGCAAAATAAATAGCTGCAGAATGTTCACTGAGGACGAAGATTTATGGAGTTCATATTATCTTAGCTTAGTGTTACCTGCCCTTCATGTTTGAAAAAAACAGTGACATAGCGCGGAATTAGGCGGCGCATCCCATTTTCTCGAGAACAGTTTTATCTGTAAGCTTTTCTGAGATGTTTTAAGTTAACAAATAATATTACTTAACATCAAACCCGTAGAGGTTAGGGAAAGAAATTCGGCCAAGTGGACTCTCACACGAAGGTTTCCGTACCATAAACCGAAATAAACACACGTTTCTTGTATGGGAGTACCCTGTAATTATTTTTATTTATTGCTATATAGTCTAGTCAACAAGTGCTTTTTTGGTCAACTTTTTTCAGCAGACTTGGATAAATATGAATGAGGTGTCATTCGATTCGGAAGAGCATGATTTTTGAAAAAAATAAAGTACCACTCGAAAATATTATAAACAATTTACTGAAAAAGAAAGAACGGTTTGGTCTTTCGCAAAAATCTCAAAATGTGATCTAAAAAAAGATTTTCCAACGGGTATATTCTGGAACCTTTTAAGCATAGCTCCATTGAAGGAAAAATAGCTCAGATTTATAGTTCAACAATTATCACATTTGCAATGTTCATGTTCAAGCAGAAAAAAATTGTTAGTTAAATGTTGCATAAGTAATTGAAAAATTGCGATAAAAACAAATTGCCGGCGGATTATTGTGCATTCATCTATCTAGTAGTTGCCATTTTTCTTTTTTTCATTTCTTTATTTTGATATTTAATATGTATAAATCAATTTTATTGTATTAAACAAAAAACAGTAAACAACTTGTTGACTGTTCACGTGACCAGAGGGCTGGACTATTCTTCTGCCAAAGAATCAGCATTGCCATTCAACGCGGCAATGCTGCTAGTGTTCTGGGCACTTTTGCCATTGACAGCGATGTGGATTATTTATTTGATGCCCAATGATTAATTTTGATTTTATACGCGTTTGTACATAATTTCATGATAATTAGTGTAGTTTTTAAGTCTTCATGTATATGTTAAAAGTAAAATTATTTTCTTCGTATTCAATATAATAACGCCTTCCGGGTGCTGCTGGGGCTTCCACGGTTCTGTAGCGCGTCGGGCATGTTTGCTGAGGCAGGCATAGATAGTTTTGAGGCTATCATGCGCAAAAGGGCGGCCTCCTTGATGCGTAGGATACGTAGGAGTCCCAACAGCATCCTAAGCGTTATTGCTGAAAGACCGGACTGCCCTTTCCTGGCGCACTGGTCCCGTAGGCATGCCTGCTGGCCCGGTGCACAGGGAAAATTTATGAATTAAACTTTTTTGATTAATTTATTTTGTTTAAGGTTACTAACATAGTTGTAAGTTTTTCTGTTACTAACTCATTATGTATTTTAATTTATGTCCGAAGTAAATGATTATTATTATTGTTAAAGTGGCTTGCAAAAGCCAGAGTACCCGTTTTCGGTGGTATTTTCACCCCTCTGGGAAAGTTATAAATATTAGTCCTACAGTTCCGATTTTTTTAGGAAATTTCCTCGTCTATTCGAATCTTTTTTTTAGATTTCAAAAATATTGATCAGATTTTGAGATATTTGCAAAAGACCAAACCCTTCTTTCTTGTTTCAGTAAATTGTTTATAGCTTTTGCTATTTTTTCGAGTGGTACTTTATTTTTTTCATAAATCATCTACATGCTCTTGCGAATCGAATGACACCTCATTCATATTTTTCCGAGACTGCTGAAAAAAGTTGACCAAAAAAGCACTGGCTGACTAGACTAATAGCGGCTATAGACCTATTACGGTTCTTGACACAGCTTGTCCGCTGACAGACAGACGGACGGACATCCCAGGTTTAGTAATAGGGTTCAGTTCGTCGTCGTCCCTTCGGGTACGGAACACTAAAAGTATACCTATAGTAGATACACCTCATTTTATGAAGTATATGTAAGTCCGATGTGATAACAGGTGAGTCCATTCATATCTACCGTCCGCAAATCCGGTCTCCGGACTGCCACAGAGTTTCACAGTTTGTAAGATATTTTTGTGACTAACAAATGGACTATTTGTCTGAATAAATAAATTGATTGATTGATTGATAAACCCAGTTACACTTTGCCCCAGCCGAGAATCAAATCCAGATCTCATGCTTTATCTACTTGTACAATTGATAGAAATAGTTATCTTGTACTGTAGATGTTTCGTCAGGTCTCAAAAGCGAATAAAAATCTCTGCCTTAGTCAAAACCACCCACACGCACTAAACGTTTTGGGAACACATTCATAGTGCGTACAGCTAAGGAGTGGAAGTCCCTGCCAGAGTCTGTGTTTCCTGATAGCTACAACCTGGGAGTCTTTAAAAGTCAAGAGTGAATTGCTTCTAGGCAAGCGTGCTCCATCTTCGACCACATCATCGCTTACGAACAGGTGAGATAGTGGTCAACCTAATCATTGCCTATATAGATAAAATAAAAGATCAAAATCGTGCGACACTACCAGGCAGCTCTGGCAATTGTACAAGCTCAAGTTTTATTTTTTATTTTACGAAGTGAACCTTCTACACCTACCTTTAGAGTTGGCGTTACAATCTGTGGCACTTTTCCGGCGTTCCCAACGATTAAATACAATTTGACTGTCGTGTCAACAGTTTATATTTTACACTACAAACATTTTTAAACCTCGTTATGATTAACTTAACTTTTTAATTAAATATCGCCTTACCTACTTTTGAAATATATTTAGATTATGATTATTAAAGTAATTTCACACCGTTGACAAGGACAACCCTGTTTTATGTCAAGGCAATTACTGTCCATTCCAGGTTGTCTGGAAGAGATTGTGGAAGGCGATAAGGCCGCCCATTGTACATATGTGTTTTAGTATGTAGTTTTCATTTAATGTTAATATCGGTGTACAATTAAGTATATCTACACTAATCTACACTAATATTATAAAGAGGAAAGATTTGTTTGTTTGTTTGTTTGTTTGAATTAAATAGGCTCCGAAACTACTGGACCGATTTGAAAAATTCTTTCACCATTAGAATATTACATTATCTCTGATGAACATAGGCTATAGAATATTTTCAAAAAAGTTAGGGATCCGTATGAAAACTGCTATAATGCAACCCAAGGTGTGAAAAAAATACCAAAAAGAATCCTTTTATCGCGTACGCTGCGGAAACTATTAAGAATAGAGCAAAGTAAAGTACTTCAGTTTTATAGAAGACATCAATATCTACAAAAAAAGTCCACAAGGGTATATATCTAACTATATATCAAAACATGGTTAAGTCACAATGACCGCTTTTTGTTCAAATTATTCAATCAAAACCCGGGTGGAATGGAATAGTGGTGATTTTGGTGTCATGATACTTATTGGGTTGATTATGTAAACTACACTTTAAATTATTCAAATCGGACCTTTCGTTTAAAAGTTACGACGGGTATAAAAATACTCTAAGAAAGAAAAATGTGGCAGTTTTAGCAAACTGCCCTTCGTTTAGTCTATTAATAAGTAATTTACACATTACTCTATTAAAGGGGTAGAGGGAAGATAAAGTTCGTGGAGTACCAGCTAAATACGCGCGAACGAAATCGCGGGCGAAGTGCTAGTAATAAATATATATAATATTATAAAGAGGAAAGATTTGTTTGTTTGTATGTTTGTTTGAAATGAATAGGCTCTGAAACTACTGGACCAATTTAAAAAATTCTTTCAGCAGTGGATAGCTACATTATCAGGGAGTAACATAGGCTATATTTTATCCCCGTACACCCACGGGAACGGGAACTACGCGGGTGAAACCGCGTGACGTCCACTAGTCTATACATATAATAAAATCGTAGACTAACCGTGTCTGTACATTGAATATTTTTGCATGAAAATTACACAAAAAACTCAGGAAAAAGGTATAAAACACAAAAATGCAATTTTTGAAATTTTTGTCTGTTTGTCTGTTTATCTGTTTGTCTGTGCGTTTGTGGGAGCATCACGCATAAACCACGGATTGGATTGCAAATCTAAGTACTTCAAAATATTAAGTGATAACCCGAGTAACATTTAGCGTTTATTTCATCAAAATCGACCCACAAAATCAAAAGACATTGAATTTTTAAGTTTAGGAAGAAACTTCCTAATGTATTCTGATGAGTCAGAGCGCCATCTATTGAGAAAAAATAAAATGCACGAAAGCATTCAAAATTGTTGAGTTATTTGTGAAACTTTTAATACGTGGCAAAATAAAAGTGATCATTTTTATACCTTTTCGTTATTTATTGTTACAATCGATCCACAAAATCAAAATATATTGAATTTTTAGTTTAGTAAGAAACTTCCTACTTTATTCTGATTAGTCAGAGCGCCATCTATTGAGGAAAAATAAAATGCACGAAAGCATTCAAAATTGTTGAGTTATTTGTGAAACTTTTAATACGTGGCAAAATAAAAGTGATCATTTTTATACCTTTTCGTTATTTATTATTACAATCGATCCACAAAATCAAAATATATTGAATTTTTAGTTTAGTAAGAAACTTTCTACTGTATTCTGATTAGTCAGAGCGCCATCTATTGAGGAAACAAAAAATGCATGAAAACATGAATTTTAGGTACACCAAAACACATTGATTAAGTTATTTGTGAAACTTTTAATACGTAGACGTAGCAAAATAAAAGTAAAAATTTTAATACCTTATCGTTATTTATCGTAACATACGGGCTTCTTATTTAACGTCTTCCGCTGCCAAATATTTTGTCAGTTTACATGGTCGATATATGGCGTTGCACTGATGTCGCCTTTTTCTGAATTGCGGTGTTAAGATTTTCCGCTGGAGAATGACATCACACGATTTTTAAACACAGTCGTGGTTCGTAGGAATTACGGTTTGGTCTCTGAAAGGTCTTAAACTGTTAGGGACCAAAATTGCTTAAATCTCCGAGTTGTGCTGGTTTCGTTTAAAGTGCATTTATCGTAGGGTCTTAAACTGATTTAGTTTTGCGAAGTACTGCTGGACGGTTCGACTTGCGGATCACGCCTGTAGGCTTCCGTACCGAAGGTGCTGTGCTGACAGGACCCTACTGCTAAGCCTCCGCGATTGATTCCGTTTAGAGCGAAGCAACGAACGGTTCGATTTGCGAAACAAGGCTAATGATAATAAGGTACCGTACCAAAGGTGGTCACGGTGACGGGAGCAAACGATTTTGGGGGGCTACTCTCTAAGTCCGAAGTCCGTAGTTTCGGGCTTAGTTGCGGACGTATTCTACTCCGTATCACCTACAGACGATTGGTCCCGAACTCGAACTCAGAATGAATGACAACACGATTTCACAGTAACTAACAAATCGTGTTATCATTAGTTCTGAGTGGTTAGGTGATACGGCGTAGAATATATATATTTTTAGGGTTCCAAAAAAGGAACCCTTTTAGGATCACTCGGGTGTCTGTCTGTCTGTCCGTCTGTCACAGCCAGTTTTCTCTGGATCCACTGGACCGATTCTGTTGAAATTTGGTACACATATGGACTTATCTCTATGACCCAAACACGGACGCGTTACGTACATCATTAAATTTTTAGTATGGGGGTCACTTTTGGGGGTCAAACTAGAAAATTAAAAAAAAGTTATTTGAACAATATTATGTGACATATCAAATAAAAGGGCTTACTGTGAGGGTTTTAATTATATTTTTTTTTCATTATTTTAAAACAAACGGTTTTGAAGTTATTCAAGAAATTAGACGAAAAATGACCATTCCCCCCCCTTATCTCCGAAACTACCGAGCCTAAAATTTTGAAAAAGAATGGAAATTATAGATCTTTACATAAAGATTACAGGAAAACCTATTAGAAGTCTGTAGTGTTAAATAAACATGTTAAAAAAACTAAATTCGTTCGGAACTCTTTGCACGCGAGTCCGACTCGCACTTGGCCAGTTTTTTTTTTACTATAGATAGGCATACGTTTGACCACTATCGCACCTGATGGTAAGCGAGGATGCGGTCGAAGATGGAGCACGTTTGCCTAGAAGCAACCTATTCACTTTTGTCTTAAAGACTTCCAGGTTGCCCGCAACTAAGTTTTTACTTCGTGCTAAGTATCAGACGGTTCGATTTGCGAGCCAAGGCAAATTATAGGGTTCCGTGCCAAAGTTGCTAATAGGACCCTTCGCGTAAGATTTTTATTCGTGCGAACTAAGTCGATTTTCAGGGTTCCGTACCAAGGTTGCTTACGGAATCCTATTTATTAATAAGCCACCGCTGTCCGTCTTCCTTCAGTTTATTCGTTTTATTTCTGTCTCGCTAATATAAAAATGTCTTCTAGAAAATGATCGAATCTTACACAATATAGCAAAATTCTTAATCTTCCTTATGTATAAAACAAAGTCGGGTTTGTTCGAACACATTTCTAACTAACTCGAGAACGGCTCGACCGATTTTCATAGTTTTTGCGTTTTTGGATTAGTCTTCGTCCGGAATAGCATAATAAGAATTAAAATACAAAAAAAAGTGAGTATGTAGGTAGGTAGGGTAGGTAGGGTAGGTAGAGTAGCTATGGTAGGTAGATAGGGTAGGTAGGTTAGGGTCGCTAAGTAGAGTAGCCAGTTGACGGGAGCGAAGCCGCGCGGGTCAGCTAGTAATAAATAAATAGATACTTCGAGCCATAAGACATGAACACAAAATCACATAATACTAGGATCCCAAGGGATGGATTGGACAGAGCTCGTTTACTCTCACGCGTCGAATCTCAATACAATGCAATACCCCATTTGCACTGTTTTTCTTTTAATCCCAAAAGGCTACACAAAAACCTTTATTAAAGGAAAACCATATTGTCTTAGCAAATATAACTAGCCAGTAACATACAGAGGTTCATTTAGAAAAATACTAAAGAAGAACGAAAACAGAATCCTCATGTTATGATGACCAGTGTCAGACAAATACTTTTAATTAACATTGTGTGGCAGTCCACACAATGTCAATTAAAAGCATTTGTCTGTCACAAAAGTATTAGGTCAAGTACCTTATTTCATGTAATTTGCTCCCATATTAGTAAGTTAAGTATTTATAAATAATTATTCTTTATTGCGTTAATTATGATTGCGTTAAGGCTCATTTTCCATTGTGAGAATGATGGTTATAATTTGTTGAGAAAATTAATGTGTGGTAATTGCTGTCAGTAAACACACTCCAATGTTTTTACAAACGTATTTAGTCGTTTATGAGACATATTTCACAAGTTATAATACAATTCCAACTACCATGAAATAGGGGCAAGCCTTTTTTTTCTTCCTGAAAGCCAGAATCAAATGTGACGACCACCAGAAAAACGCCGAGTCAGTAAAACTTGAGTCCTTGAGAAACGATTCAACTGTCTTGGTGTACGCAGCAAAATTAATCAGAAAAGGAAAGCGGAGGAGTAGGAAAATATATAATTTCCACTTCCCTCCTTATCAAGCAGGAGACAGAACAGAGCTAGGCCCAAGTCCAATCTCTGAACGGTTGCTGCTACTACGACTGAGAAATAACAAACAGAAAAAAAACCGGCCAAGTGCGAGTCGGACACGCCCACCGAGGGTTCCGTACAAATTTGTAGTTACAAATTCCTTTTTTTTGAGATGGGTTTGCTCTTGACTCTAGTCTAGGTCAGAGATGACCGAAAATAAAGACTTTATTTTTTTATAATTTAATTACAAATGTATAGTTTTCAGACATTTCCCTAAACAAGTAGTATAAGACGGTATTATTTGCCGAATTTCATAGTTCTAGGTCAACGGAAAATACCTTATATATTTTGATTCCCTTGAGAGTGTCGAAATAATTATACCTACATTTTTTTGCAGCATAAACGACCGTATCTTTTTTTCACGTTAACTTAGAAGTCTAACTTTTTCACAGTTTCAAGGGGCTGTGAACTTGGTTATAAGATTTTAATTTCAACTCGATACCTCCATGCGTCCCCGAGATAAAGACTCTTGACAGACAGATGGACGAACAACAAACTGATGCAATAAGGGTTCCGTTTTTTTCCTTTTGAGCTACGGAACCCCTTAAAACAGCAGTGCTCGATCCAGGAATCGAAACTAGTCCCACATACTCAGCCGAAGCTGCCTCCGTGGTCGAGTGGTTTAGGCGTTTGCCTTGTGACCCGGTGGTCGTGGGTTCGATTCCCACGGGAAACATACTTTGTAAAGTTGTTTCCAGTTAGGATAGGACATTGCAGGCTTGAATCACCTGATTGTCTGATAAAAAGATGATTCCGAGCTTCGGAAGGCACGTATAAGCCGATGGTCCCGGCCGCTAAATGGCGGTCGTCAAATAAACCATGTCAGAGGCCCTTGAGGCGCTTTAGAAACTCTGACACTATGGTGTGTGGGGACATTAGACCTTAATGCCCACACGATAAGGAGAGGAAGAGAAGCCGAAGCGTTTCTTCTTTTATGTCGATGGTATTTCCTATGTAATTTATTTTATTTTTCCACAAGGATAAGAAGTAGGTAGTGTGACATACCAATGCCTGGGAAAGTACGTAAAGGCGTTAGTCCTGTGCCAGTTCTCTCTCCGGTCGCGTCAGTTACCCTCCCATCGAACTATGACACTGATGAAAAAGGAAGTACCATGCACTAGCATTTGCACGCACACGGGTGCACTATAATATGTTCCGCGCCGATGGCTGGTCTCCAATAAGATTGGCTGTCTTAGCTAAAATCGGTCAGGAGGTCTATTTTGGCCCAATTCTTCGACACTTGTTAGAGCTAACGACCACCACACAAACAAGACACACAAAGTCGTACTCACTGCTATGACATATCACTGTAATTGTCAAGCCACCACTGTTGAACAATGCGTTGCGCAAGAGCATTGACAATTCAATGGCTTTATGAGATTCAACCTTGCCCACATTTTTTACCTTCTTCTTTTTTGTTTCGCGTTTAAACCTATGGGTAAACTAAGTTTGGGTACAACCAATAAAACAATGAGAAAGGAAACAAGTTCTTCTAACGTTATAGTGCAGACGTGCTACCGAGTAGATTATTACGATATTTCTTCTTCCCTCTTAAAATGTCAGGAAGAATGAAAACAAAAAATCATAAGCCAGCATATTTTGAACGTCAAGTTTTACAAAAGACAGTCCCCCAAAACGCCCGCCCGTCACCACTTCCTAGTGTTTTAGCTGTGGAGCAGCAGTGGCCAATAAACTCCACAGCAACACATCTCTCTGTTACGTTTTAAGAACTTGAATCTATATAATAGTATGCAAAGTAATTAATACATGACACGAAAAATTTTTTATTAAATATTATTTATCACTTGTTATCTAGCACATTATGATACTGATAGAAAAGTATATAAAAATAAATAAAAAAGCAATATTACCTATATCAACACATATAACCTGTCATAAGCTAGTTACTTAAAGAGAAAGAACATGATAAATATGACATTGTCTTGCGTTTAACACAGCGACTAACTATTCTTGTCGTCTAAATAATCGTTAATAGAATAGTAGCGGAAGAGTAGAAGAGACAACGTGTGTTGGTAATTTGGGGCAATTATATAACTTTGACTTTGGAGAAACTGATACTACATACCACAGACCCTAGATAAGTGAAATTCTACCAGAGCGGTAGCATGGCGAAGGCAATTGTTAAAACGACAAAAATATATGGGGCTAACAAACGCTGCCAAAACGTGGCAACCCTTTTATTTTGGCATTCGATAGTGGCTATCGCTAATAGAATGAAGATTTGTGTAGAACCTCAGGCCCACATCTCAAAGGCTCGCTGCTAAAACCTTATAACGTGATATTTATATAAGTGCACAGCAGTTACGAAGCAAGTCAGGAAACAGGACATAGCAGTCAGCGGGTCAGCTCGCCGGATAACGTCTGACGCAACACTTCATACTCTAATAGTTTGGTCCAACTACTGGACAAGTAGTAATTACAGATACTTAAGCGGGCATTGATAAAAATAGGAGCAAGTATTGATAGACAAAAAAGATACATCAGACTACTAACAAAAAGAGAGATATAATAATGATTAAAATCATTCACAATTGCGAAGCTAACGATCAGTTCTCAAGAAGGTGCAAAATCAGACAAAACATAACTACGGGTCCCATAATGTATTTCCATTTATTATACACCTAGTTTTTGTCGTGTGGATGTCGGTAATTATCTACACTAATATTATAAAGAGGAAAGATTTGTTTGTTTGTTTGTTTGTTTGAAATGAATAGGCTCCGAAACTACTGGACCGATTTGAAAAATTCTTTAGCAACGGATAGCCACATTATCAGGGAGTAACATAGGCTATATTTACTCCCACGGGAACGGGAACTACGCGGGTGACTGACAGACTACAATCTATCTCTGTACTAAATTTCATTCAGATCCATTCAGCTGTTCCAGCGTGATTGAGTTCTCAAACTCAAACTCAAATCGTATATTTCAAATAAACCATTTACAGGCACTTTTGAATTGTCAGGGTCGGTCGGTCCAAAAAGATGAAGCTATTTGCACGTTCCAAAGCGTAGATCTCTATAGAGAACGTGCAAGAAACTCCACGGACACTCTTTTAAACCATGTGAAGTATTACAAAATCCTGTTAACATTTTCTTTGATTGCTTCTATGTGTGAGGACAATGCAAAGAACAAGAAAATTAATAAGCAATTCAAAATGTAGGTACAGATAAAAATAAGCCAGTGGCCGGTAAGAGATGACCAGTCACCATGACCAGTCAGTTATTAAAGTCATCCATCAATCCATCCATTCTTTCCTTCATTCGCATTTATAACAGTAAAAAGTAATTAATATTGTTAGTAAGCTTTGGTTTTTAGGGTTCCGTACCCAAAAGGTAACAAACGAAACCCTATTACTACTCCTCCGCTGTCCATCCGTCCGTCCGTCTGTCCGTCGGTCCGTCCGTCTGTCCCTCTATCTGTCAGCGGGCTGTATCTCAAGAACCGTGGTAGGTAGACAGTTCAAATTTTCACAGATTGTGTATTTCTATTGCTGCTATAACAACAGATAATAAAAATTAAGGTTTATGGTACGGAACCCTTCGTGTGCGAGTCCGACTCGCACTTGGCCGGTTTTTCTTTAAAGAACAGTTTAGTAAAATCATCCATTGTTAACCTCCTTTGGTTCTTATGATCCCAGCTGACGCCCGTTGCAACTGTGGCAGGAGATTTTTCCCCCACCCATGAACTATTTACCACCAAGCGAACATCTTCCCTTCCTTAAGGGATTCCAAGTGGACCACGGGAAGATGCCTTCCCGTGGTCCACTTGGAATCCCTGAACCGCCTCAGAACGCAATCAGGAAGGTGTGATTCAAACCTCGCAAAGTGGGGCTACTGTGACGTATCAATGTGGAGCCGAGTCACAAACCATGCTTCACTTTCTATCTTGCCTTCTATGCCCCAAAACATGCAGCCAAAGTGACCTTTTTACTGCCACCAACGATGCCTTGGAAGTGACAATGTTTTGGATCACTCAAACTATTGTCGTACCAGCGACACGGAGAAGAAGAACCTCCGTTATCGTAGAAGCGACGAAGAAGAATTTGGCAGCATAATTTTGTCCTAGGCTGTTTGCTAATTAAGTGTGCATATAACCTTACAGCAGCTGCAAGCTCCACCGGACCACAAAAATAAGAAATAATGAATGCAATAACGAATTACACATAGCACGCAAGATTTATTTTTAAACCTAATTAAATGTCGCTCCGAACAAGCAGAGTTCAAGCAACTCTTACTCAACACTGATCCAGTTAACAGTAATGCATCATAATTATTTGGATACGACTGCACTTTGCATAACTTATCTAAGTGGACCATCGCTAAAGACATGTTAGCCTTGAAGAAGTTAATGGTCTGAAACAATGGAAAGAAGTGTGCTTCATCTCTGGAGATTGTCAATTGTTTTTTTGCTGATCATCTTTTGGAATGCACTTTGCCAATGTTTGTATGATCTCCGCCTTCTAAGCTAGTTTTATTTTTGGCTGTGTAACTTGTACAATGATCTGGGATTGCACTATATATTACAAACCTCATACAAGATACAAGCAACTCAAGTAAAGTTTTTCCAGACTGCATCCGATCCGAATTCGAGAATTGGCGGTCCTATGTAGCCGTAGTACTACTTCTAGGAGGCATAACGTACTAGATCCGTATTCGGTCGATCCTTATTCAGTATATTTCCAATCAGGATAAAAATTATAACTCATATTCGGATTCAGATCGGATGCAGTGCGTTAACGCCCTAAAAGATGGTTGAAACAATGGAAAGAAGTGTGCTTCATCTCTGGAGATTGTCAATTGTTTTTTTTTTTCTTTGCTAAACGCGTTTTGGAATGCACTTTGCCAATGTGTTAATGAACCCCGCCTTCTAAGCTAGTTGGGTTTATTGAGTGTATAATATGTAGAGTAATCTTTCACTACATTACTTATTACGAACCTCATACTAGATACAAGCAACTCAAGTAAAAGCTTTTCCAGACTGCATCCGATCCGAATTCGAAAATTGGCGGTCCTATGTAGCCGTATTACTACTTCTAGGAGGCATAACGCACTAGATCCGTATTCCGTCCGTCCGAATTCAGTACATTTCTAATCAGGATAAAAAGCATAACCCATATTCTGATTCAGATCGGATGCAGTGCGTTAACGCCCTAAAGGATGGTTGTTGTTGCTAACGCGGGCGGAGAGACTTTGTATGTAAAAAGTCATGATTTGAGGTTTGGGTCTCGTCTGTTTCGTCCTCAAATATTGAATCGATTAAAAGACATTTCATAAACTGAAAAAGAAGGATATATACTGTATCTCTATGTTTTGTTCTTTTTTTTTTGATGATATATTAAGCGTATTAGCACTAGAACCCTCAAAAAATGGTAAAAATTGTCCGATAAACCGCTGTCAACAGAGCCCTAATGTACAAAGGCTGTTAATGAAAAAAGAAAAATTAGGGACACAGTTCACTTTTATTAAGTTTGTGAAATATCTTTTAAATCGGTTCAATACTGGAGGAGGAGACAGTCGAGAGCCAAACCTCGAATTATGACTTTTTACATACAAAGTCTATGCGCCCGCGTGTCCTCTCAACGCCACTTTCCACTGGACCTGTAGCCACAGTATTCTAATAGAGCGCTTAGTCAGCTGCTTAGTGTTGTCTCCCTATTATTTATATCAATACATTTTTATTTACACAACAAGTTTCTTTCTTTGTCTTTTGTTTATTTTATTGAATGACTCGCGTTAGTCCAGTATCGCACCTGATGGTAAACGATGACGTGGTCGGTCGACGATGCATATCGAAAAAACACTAGGCCAAGTGCGAGTCAGACTCTCACACGAAGGGTTCCGTACCATAAACCTTAATTTTAATTATTTATTATTCTATCGGCAATAGAAATACACAATCTATGAAAATTACAACTGTCTACCTATTACGGTTCTTGAGATACAGCCCGCTGACAGACAGATGGACGGACGGATGGACGAACGGACGGAAGGACGGATGGACGGACAGCGGAGGCTTAGTAATAGGGTTCCGTTGGTTACGCTTTGGGTACAGAACCCTAAAAAACACGTTTCTTGTATAGCATTAAATTATTAATTTAATTTTATTATTCGTTGTTATAGCGGCAATAGAAACACACTCCGTGAACATTTCATACGGCCCGCTGACAGACAGACAGACGGACTTTCAGAAAATTCCTAAATTTCTGTCCTCATTGAATAATAGCTACGTTGTAACTTTTTCGGAAAACACCTGAAATTGCTGCAGACACCAGCCTTCAAGCTCGCCTGCTCGTAAATTATTTCTCTCTTGCTTGCCATTTATCGTCGGATGATACATTATTATCTCGAAGACACAAAAGCATTCCATCATCTCGTGCATTTTCTCGATAGCTTTTGTTTAGTACTTCGAGGTATACGAGCGTGTTGGTATGTTGCAAAACGCTTGTATTCCTCGAAGGGTAAGGCAGACCTGTAATGGTACAGCAACATTCCCCCGCAGATTAGGAATAACAAATATCTTGACACGTTCAGCAAACGATTCATCTTCATTTGCCTAGCTTTTTTCCAGATCAAAAGACAAAAAGAAAGAAAAATGTTATTTTGGACTCGCATAAAACAGACAGATGTAAAATTAATTAAATCTAAAAAAAGTAATTTATTCGTACATTTACGAAAAGTCAGTCCGCCAAAAATGTCCCCCGTCACCAATTCCTAGTGTTTTAGCTGTGGAGAAGAAGTGGCCAACAAATTCCCCAGCATCACTTTTATCTACAAGTATTATTATTACAAAGTCTAAGTCTAAGTATTATTACAAAGAAAATAATTTAACATTGGTAACACGCAAAACCTACAACTAAGGTATAACTATATTGGAGTCAGCTGCCAGTCAAACCAGATTCAGCTGAATACCAGTATTTTACGTGGAGCATTTACCAGAACTCGACAACCCATTGACTGTGTAACACGGTACTTCTTGGCAAGACTGGTGTCAGATTTTCCGGCTTCTGACAATCCGTAACGACTGCCAAAGATCTATAAATGACAGGCGGAACCAATGGCTTAGCATGCTTTCCGAGGTACAAAAGAATCCCGGTATGTTAAGATATACCAACCATATACCGACCTCGGCAAGCGTTGCTTAACCTAGAAGATCGATTTCTCGATCGAGAACACGGAATAAAACATATTTTTTTGGTGTGGCATGAAAATTTTTCATCTATCCCGTAAGTAAATTTAAGGGTTCCGAACAAAAAACGGAACCCTTATAGGATCACTCGGGTGTCTGTCTATCCGTCTGTCACAGCCAGTTATCTCCGGATCCACTGGACCGATTCTATTGAAATTTGGTACACATATGGACTTCTGTAACTCAAACACGGACGCGTTACGTAAATCATTAGAATTTTAGTATAGTCACTTTTGGGGGTCAAACAAGAAAATGAAAAAAAAAAATAACAAAATCGTATGATATATACTTACATACTTTGAGGGTTTTAATTATATTTTTTTCATAATTTCAAAATAAATGGTTTTGAAGTTATTCAAGTCTTATCTCCGATTCTACTGAGCCTAAAATTTTGAAAAAAATGGAGATAAATGATTACAGGAAACCTATAAGAAGTCTATAGTGTTAAAACAACATGTTAAAAAAAATTCGTTCGGAACCCTTCGTGTGAGAGTCCGACTCGCACTTGGCCATTTTTTTTTATATTGGTCGAGCATAATCTGTATAATGCAAAACCACTGTTATTTTTCTAACGTTAACGTATTTCTTGTTATTCTATCAAAATCATATCGCTTGAAATAAACCATTAAAATACTATAACTATACACATTTCATAAAATAAACACATTCAAATTCACTTAAACTTGTTAACCCATACTGCACACTATACTTACCTTTTAATCGTCAATAATTATGCTAAGTAAACTTTTGTTAGCAAACTAAGTATTTTGTTAGGCAATAACATTCATTTAAGAAAGCATTATCCAAAGAAATAAAAGCTCAGGTGATTCAAAGTAAACACTTTTTGAGTTTATCGTGATATTTAGTTCAGCAATAATTTTAAAAGAGCATAACAATTTTGCTCACAAATACTTACAAATTATGGGCTCTAGGGGAATCATTTATAGTTCTAATATGGTGCTGCCTTTAAATATGAAGATATTTTGCTAAAGCAAAATACAAAAACTATTTGCCTATTTATCAATAAAAAAAAACTACCCAGTTACTGTATGAAAAATACTTCACAAACCAATGACATAATCCCGAATGTTGAATTGCAAATCTCCAAAAAATAATAACAACTGATTAATGGCGGGCCATTGCATCAAATCGTTCTACATACTGAACTTTTTCACAAATCGATTTCAAAATGAAAAAAAGATCGAATAAACTCATAGTAGTTGTAATCTTCATGATTCACTTGGTCACTATCCCTCGTGTATGCGCAAGAGCATATAAGCCCCACCTGCTGCTTCACGCATGCGCAGTACGGTGGTGATCGCGAGTACTCGTGAGTCGTCTTGCGCAGCTCACGCGAGTTGGACGTATAACGAAAATGAAGCTGCCGGTTAGTTTCACGTGGAATTCAGTGACATAATTAATTTGTGTGAATTGTTATCGGTGTTTTTCAGGGAAAACAGTAATCAAAAAAAAAAATTGAGAACCCACCGAATTGAGAACCTCCTCCTTTTTTGGAAGTCGATTAAAAATAGTTCCGATCTGGATTTTTATAAATTTCCTTAAGTTGTGTAGACAACAGATGTTTCAGTTACGCCCGCCCGCCCTGAAACAAGAATGCGAGCTTTTTATTAAATTATACAGAAATTAATTTTAACCTGTTTATATTAAAAGCTTTTATGACACACTTAGGCTTGTCAAGTAGTAATAAGCGTGTCACTTTCATGCTTCACTGACTAGATATTCTCATAACTCCTTCATATATCATGTTGTATCCTCAAGCTACGTCCCAATTTTAAAGCCAAGTAAAGCCCTGTTTTTTGTTTTAAGCACTCACTGCGTGTTATCTGATCTAAAATTCATAGGAGTGCTTGTTTTTTGTCATGACTTAGTTTATCACTACAGATTTTTTTTTTTATATTTACGGATATTCTTGGTTTTAAAAGTTCGCACAATAAATGTATGGACCTGATTGACTTCAACTCAAAAGCTCCTCCTTACAATTCCTCAGATCTCGCTGCTCGCATTAGCGGCACTTGGCCAGGCCTTGTCTCTGCAGCCGATTACCAAGAGTTCAGAGGCCAAGAGCATAGGGACTAACAGTTCATCGACCAAGAGCCCATCGGCCAAGAGTCAGCTGTCCAAGAGCTCAGTGGCCAAGCAGAATGATAGCAGCACGACCAACAAGAGAGAGCTGTACGAAGGAAACTATGGAGAGCGGAATCAGGAGCTTTCACCAAAATATGGTAAGTTATAAAAACTACATTTAGTATATTTTTTTACGACACATGATAATGTTCGTTTTAAACGTCATAAGTGAACCAATAAACAGATATGACCTATTTTGAACTTTGAAATACGAAATATCGTTTTCACATGCAGTGCAAATCTATTTTGACCGGGCTTTAAACAAATGTAACGGCACAGTTGGCGCAGTGGTTGTTTTATTGGCTGCTGCGCTGCATGTCGCGGGTTCGATCCCCGAACGAAACAAATATTTGAATGGCTTACAGATAGTTATTCCGGGTCGTCTGGCTTTTTGTGTGTGTGAGTTTGTATGTTTGTAAACGTACCTACGATACAGGAGAATTTCCTAGTATAGGGCAACGTTAAAAAAAGTGAATAACATTTCAATGTTTGCCCAATCCTCATCAAATTTACTGTAATTTTATTACATTGTTACCTTGTGTAAAGAGTCACATAAACTTCTTCTACATAATTAGGGCACCCGGCCAGCAACTGATCTTTCATAAATCCCTATCCGATTGTTTATTTTACAACCACCAAAAGCCTATTTAGTTCTGAAACCCGCAAACAATAACCCAATTCTAACACAAAACAATGAACAATAACTACAAATAACTGTCAGGACTGTCAAAACAAAATATCAATGAAAACAATTACATCGGGCTCGCAAACACCGCTGGCGTGAAACGCAGTCATAGCATTATCGAAACTAACAAGTTTCATTGAAATATTAGGCTCTACTGCTCACTGTTTAAAGCTATTTCATTTGCATACATGCGTGGGACTTCCGCGCTTTCGAACATGATTAATCGAGTTTGCTGTGTCGATGATTTAATACTCAAAATTTGAATTTAGTTGGTTTAGTAGCTGTGAAATGATGCAACACTTTCTTCTTTCTGATCATTTTCGGAATAAGGGCAAAATTTTTGTACTCACCAATTGGCACCACTGTCGAGTAAGGTTCTAAATCATAGCATTAAATTTGTTATTACGCGCATGTGAACAAAGTTAGAAGGAAAAATAAATATAAAAATCAAAACAAATAAGTAAATAATCTCGCGTCAACAGCCAACCAACAGTGAAATATGATTTAAAACCTCACGCTGCACCAAACCCACCGCTGCACCTTTAGCGCCAAATTCAAGCGCGATGTCCTCATTGGAACATCGAACTGACAAGGTTTTGAAAAAAGAATGAAGTCAGGTTTTTTTTTTTATTTATTTATTTTATTTGAGATGGGTTTGCTCTCAAGAGACTAGAGTCAACTTTAGTCTAAGTCAGAGGTGTCAGAGTCTACGATGGAGGGAGCTAACCCAGAATAAGCCTGTTCACTTTAACTTTGAAGAGATTAGGGTTGTATGTGTTCGGAAACACAGACGCAGGCAGAAAGTTCCACTCCTTTGCTGTGCGCATTATAAAAGACATTTGGAAACACTAAGTGCGAATTGGTGCAGGTTACTTCTAAGTTAGCGTGCTCCATCGTCGACCATATCATCGATTTCCATCAGGTGGAGTGTTATCAAACACGAGCCATTCAAAAATTTTAAAAAATGTTTCCAATGAATTTCAGTAGTGAGGAAGTGGCTAAGGGAAATACTTTCTTATCAAATCTTTCCTAAGGGCCTATTTTCAATGGTCAGATAACTTTACCTGGAGGAATAAAAATGGTGGTTTGAGAGCTTTTATACAACGTGTAACAGAATAGACGCAATACGTCTTAAGGGGTCATTGCACTCATCATTAAGAACAACTTGGTGACCAAACCAGAAATCGCGAAAAAATAAAATTGCTGTTCAGTACATTTTGTCGAGATATGCGCACATAATATATTATTATGGAGCAGACAGTTTTGTTTTCGCGGTTTCAGTGTTGTTTCTTTAGTTTAAAATCAGTCCTTACAGAGGTGCTTTAACATAATTTCATACTGCAGTCTTACTCCACTATCAACCTCTTCAGTAGCTTTTTACGACACCCTAGAGAAACATAAACACTGCTTTTTCGTAGTTAAAACCACATCGTAACTTTATCTGCCAAGTTTCAAAGATTCTGTTATTATTATAAATGCTGAACTTTGTTTAATTTATCTTTTAGAAGTGACGGGACCTCCTCCGAAGATCGTATATGCCAAGGAATCACAGGACGTTCCAGAGCTGTCTCCAATCCATGTAAGTACATAGGTATTATTATGGTTTATCTACTGATCAGCATCATCAATAGTTTGTGCTTATCAACCACTTATAAAATCGGCCAAGACAAAACCTTATACAAATCGTTACTCTAGTAAGTTTTATATGATCATTCGATCATCATCGATCCCGAAGTTAAATAAGCAGAGTGGTGTTAGATATGTGACTGTCAATTTGTCACTATTTCATGGACATTGTTTTTAGTTCTGTCGTGCATTCAATTGTCGTTTATTCAAATGTCATTTTATTCCTAAAACCATTGCAAATAAAAGATAAAACTTTATTGTAATGAAATACAAAATTAATTTGTGTCCGTGGAGTCATTTGAACTGTGGTTAGTGGTTACTGAAAACTATTGGATTACGGACTTTTAATGATGTCGAAATTGAAATTGAGTGCTAACTATTGTTTTTGTGTGGTCTTGGAGCAATATGCTCCAAGACCACAAAATTGGAGTACTAGGATAAGATAAGTACACATACCATTTCGGCCTTTCCTACGTATCCTGTACGTACGGCCGGTGCAGCGGTGTGTCGCCTTTTTGCTTCGCGAACTTGGCTGACACACTACCGTGTGTCTAGATGTCGACACCTGAACCATTCTGCAATAGACTTGAGAGGAAATTAAGAGTTGTTTTTTTGAAAAGTCAACGTACGATATTCATAACGATAACAGAACAAATGTTGCCTTATTACAACACAATTGTTAATTATTACAAACGTACGTGTAGTAAAAGTCGAATATCAGTACCTATATTACATCTTTTACGATTTTGCATAATGGAAAATGTAGATAAATTACAGAGTTGCTAAATTATCATAAAAACAATAAACACTACTTATTACTAGTGATTGTTGTTAAGTAAAGTACACTTACTATTTATTTTAGTTAGCTATTAATGGTTGGTTTCAAACATTGGTTCATAAAATATTAGTTTGGAAGTGCACTTGGTTAATTTAAAATTCAATTTTATTTACTACCATATGGCCAAGTTTAGATCTTTAATATATTTCATATTATGTCTTCGAGTTGACTACTTAACACAATTATTTAAATAACATATAATAGTGGTTTATTCGGAAAACCATTTCTTTATTACGAGTCTAATCACGATACTTCAAGTGCTCTTTAAGTCGTGTTGCCTTTTCCATTACTGTTTCAGTTTTTCATAAGGTACATAATCTGGATTTGTATGATAGTCCCATACTACCCTAAATACATATCTACATACTGTTACCGATTACATTTTGACCATGAACCTTAACAGACTTTTCCAATTGAATTCTATGAAATGTGCCTTTATCAAGTCGGTCCCACCTCAGGACTCAAAAAGGATTATATCTACTATATTAGGCTGAAATCGAATAAGTATTTCTCAAAACGATAGCTCCAAACTCCTTGCCTCCTTTCCTCCTCTTCCTCTTTGCTTAAGATAACCTCCCGGTGTATTCTGTCAACATATATTTTACCGTGTAAACTTAGGTGGACTGAGCGTGTAGTGAACAACCGGTCGATTCTGTAAACATGTCGAAGTGAAGGCTTGGGTGAAGTGATCACAAACACAACACACACACACACACACAGACACACACACAAACATACACACACACACAGCAAACTTCATGTTCACTTCACCTAAGCATACACGGTGAGAGGTTTAAAGACTCGAACTACAAAACCTATAAACACGATCAAAATGATTTCTCAACAGAAAATCGATGGTCAATTTCATTAAGAACTTATACCGAACATTTTGACATCTAATAAAGCAATAAAAACTTCTTAAAAAGCGAAACATCGCGAGAACTATTCATAAGGAAACTTTTAAAAATGTGTGTTCAACAAAATGGCGAAGGCGCCGGTTTTTATGCGCGCCCAAGTACCGCCAAGTTTTATATTAAATTTCTTTGAACTTGGCCCGGGATGTTGAGGTTGTGTCACCCTCGGCTTTGAGGTTATGTGAGGATGTGGCTGTGTGGATGTTGCGGAGATATTATAGTCGTTTGAAAAGTGGGTAGGAGGAATTTGCTTTATTTTTTCTGGGAAAATTGACCCATAGTTGCCGTTGCGTTTAAAATAAGACTTTATCTTTTGACCGACTAAGCTGCTGCTGGTCTTTTTTGGATGGGAATGCATCAACTGACTCCTGAGAGAGTCTGACAAACTCTCATGAGTATGTCAAACTCTCTTCTGACTAAAATCCACCTGTATTCCTTCAGCTGTCTTCTACGTTCCAGGACCGCGGTAACTCTTTCGGACAATTCCACAACACTGCCGGTCTCTGTGACCAATTAATTTATCTTTTACTAGTGGACGTCACGCGGTTTCACCCGCGTAGTTCCCGTTCCCGTGGGAGTACGTGGATAAACATAGCTTATGTTACTCCCTGATAATGTAGCTATCCATTTCTGAAAGATTTTTTCAAATCAGTTCAGTAGTTTCGGAGCTTATTCATTTCAAACAAACAAATCTTTCCTCTTTACAATATTAGTGTAGACTAGCTTTTGCCCGCGACTTCGTACGCGCATATCGTATGTCCTCGTTCCCGTAAAAATTTCGGGAAGTCCTCTCTTAGTGCTCTCCTACACTCCCCAAGGAGTCCCTACCTACATGCCAAATTTCAGCTGTCTACAACCAATAGTTTCGGCTGTTCGTTGTCTGTCAGTCACTCAGTCAGTCAATAACGGAAGAATTTTATATATAAGGATCATTGATATATAAAAAACCCAAGATGCACAGTCTCGAACAAATGCAACACTCGAAACTGTCGTCAAAAACTGACATGCATCAAGTGTCATGTGTGAGTTGTGTGTAGTTATACTACAAACAATTTTTTTTTTTTTCAAATTCAACCTTACACGGAACCGCTTAAAGTTGTTTTTACAAAGCAGTGCAGTATCGCGAGCGATGCGAGACTGTTTGAAACTTGCGCACAATTATACATATTGCGCTTGTTTTGTTTGCGGAAGTTTTTGAGATGCTGAGTGTGTATCTTTTTTATATATCAATGATTAGTATTTATTTTTATTTGATTTGCCTCGTACTTTATCAAAAGTCACTTAATATAAGTGTACATAACAGTCTGAAGTTCTCTTTAAGGAATAGGTACTAACTTTTTGTGCAATGACTGTGTTCAGATGTCAAAATAAAAAATAGCAAGTCTTAGGCCATTGTACAAAGTTCCATTCACCACTAATGACAATTTCCCAACAATAGCCATTTTCCAAATATTTACTGAAAACAGTTCATTGAAAGGAGAAATGAAGAAATGTTTAGTAAAGAACAATGCGAGAATAACATTGCAATATCACTGCTTCAACAGTAATTGTTTTGCACAAGCGTGAGTATGGTACTGGAGATGATCATCTGGCATTTGCGTCAACATTACACACACAACAAGATTAGTATACTGACGGACACACCGACATTAACATAATTATGATATATGTCTGTAATTAGTGTTGCTGTTGAGCCATCTCATTGGCTAAGTGTAGTTATGAATTTCGGCGATACTGGTATGAGCTAAAATCGGCAATCTAAAAGGAGTATGATTTTCCATTGTCTGTTTAAAAATATTAGGTCATGTTGTCTTAAAAAAACTGGCCAAATGCGAGTCGGACTCGCGTGCAAAGGGTTCCGAACGAATTTTATTTTTATAACATGTTTTTTTAACACTATACACTTTTATAGGTTTTCCTGTAATCTGTAAGTAAATATCTGTTATCACCATTTTTTTTTCAAAATTTTAGGCTCTGTAGTTTCAAAGATAAGGGGGAGAGGAAAACTATAGAAGAAAAAAATATAATTAAAACCCTCGCTGTATTGTTGTAATTTATTGTTTTTTTTTTTTGAAATTTTCTAGTTTGACACCCAAAAGAGACCCTCATACTCAAAATTTAATAATTTACGTAATGAGTCCGTGTTTGGGTCACAGAATTTCATATGTGTACCAAATTTCAAGGGCCAGTGGATCCGGAGAAAACTGGCTGTGACAGACAGATAAACAGACAGACACCCGAGTGATCCTATAAGGGTTCCGTTTTTTGTTCGAAACCCTAGTAAAAGTCATAAAAAAATGCTGAAACTAGATTTTCATAAAAATTAATCCATGTTATTATTTTTATATGAAAATCTATTATTGTTTCAAATAGATTGTTTTTTTTTTAATATAATGCATTATTAATTGATCGTATTGAATCTATTGAATTAATTCAACAAAACGGCATTGGTCGTGTTAAGAGCATGATTGATGGCGAAAGCAGATACAATGTACTCGGAAAGTTGAACTGCAAGGGAGAGGTCCCTTGCAGTTCAACTTTGGTCCCCTTATTCTTACAAGCCCCTATGGCCTCTGCACTAGTATTTATCTAAACTTACTATAATGGGGAAAACATTGTTTGTTTGTGAGAGATAAACTCGTAAATTACAGATCCGATAAGATATTTTCCCTTATAAAAACTACACTATCGCTGAGCTTCTAGGCTTTTTAACTCGAATAAATACACACGACGTGAGTTTCTAGGGACAATACATGAAAAAAAATATTTATTGTCTGTACAGTTTATCTAAAAACATATATAAAAATATAATAGCAACAGTGAAAATACAATTAAATATGCTGGAAAAAATTGAGATAAAATTATTTTAAACAAATATATCTCTGCTCTATAGTCCCTCTCGCGAAAACGCTGTTTTCTATGGCAGCAATATAGGCGTCATGGACTTTGACGTCAAAGTTCATATCGGACTTCTCTTTTTAATTGTATTATTTCAAATTTTATAACTTCATCGCTGATGAAGGTATTTAAAAAAATAATTTCAAGATTGCTTTAGTATTTCATTTTGCAAATAAAAAAAATCGCATGCATATTTCCTACTCGTGTATGAGTCGCACCTAATCAAAAGCGTTGATGTGATCATCGATGGAGCACGCTTGCCTAGATGTAACCTTTCTTATTTATTTGTGATGGGTTTGCTCTTGGCTCTAGTCTAGGTCAGAGATGACAGAGACAATGTCTACGATGGAGCGAGCTTACCCAGAAGGAGCCTGTTCACTCTACTTTGAAGAGATTAGGGTTGTAAGCGTTTGGATACACAGACGCAGGCAGAGAGTTCCACTCCTTTGCTGTGCGCATTATAAAAGACGTTTGGAAGCGCTTAGTGCGAATTGGTGGAATAGCAACAAGGTAGGGATGGTAAGATGCAGTGCGTCTGGATGTCCGATGGTAGAAGGGGGCAGGAGGGATGAGGTCGTGGAGTTCTTGGGCACACTCACCGAAGTACAATCTGTAGAAGACCGATAAGCAGGCAACCTTACGGCGGTGATTCAAGCTATGTAGCTTGGCATCCACCAGGTTTACGTCACCGATGAGCCTCTTAGCTCTGCGTTCCTCTTCACTCTTTACTTAAAGACTCTCCTCTCCGGTAAAGATTTTCACTCTTTAGCTGTACCCACACTGAAAGTATTCCTAAAACGATTTGTGCGTTGATAGGCCGCGGGAGAGAAACCGGGGGAAAAGCTAGTGTTATTATAAGCTAGGTACAGACTTTAGGGTAACAGCAAAGTCCGTCCGCGGGATAGAATTAATTTGTAAGCTAACTAACGATTTAATTACATTTCTAATTTATGTATGGAAATGGAATTACAATTTTGGGCGTCGCGTCGTGGAGGCCTTGAGCCCGTGCCTACTGCTTTCAAGGCTAGGTTCAGCCGATGTTGATAGGACAATTAGGCTGTGATTAGACAATTAGCGTCTATTTGTAAACTGGAAGATTGAGAAGTTGAGAATTGAGATAAAACGTCGTAGGAAAATGTAAAATATGAGCTTTTTGTTATTTTTTTAGAAAGCGTCGGTTTTTTGTTAGTCAGATAACTTTAAAAAAATAAATAAAATAAAATTAAAAAAGCTTTATTAATTCCACATACGAAAATAACAAATTAGAATTGGAAATAAAGATTTAAATTAGAATTAAAATGACTTGCATTACACATCTAAAATACAGTCTTATAAACATTATTTAAAAAAATAATAATTGATTCTTAGATTATAACAATAGTTGATTAAAAATAAAACGTTCTAATAATGAAAGTAATTGCATAACATAAAATAATTGACTAATAGTATAAAATAAAAATAATAATTGGAAATGATAAATTAATAATTAAATATTAAAAAAAATCATGAACATAAAATCAATTAAACGCATGTAATAATTCCTATTAGTAATCTGAGATCAGTTTAGTGTGGACCCCTTTTGGGTAAAAGCCTCCTCTAAGGAATTCCAAGTATCTCTATCTAATGCGGTGACAACCCAGTCATAACCAGCATTCTCCACAATCGCAACTTGCATCGGGTGCACGGCCGGCCTATGCCTCTGGAACCTTTAGGACCTTTCCATTTTTATTTATTTATTTTTTAATGCCAGTTACCTGTGATCCCTAAATAACGTGTACCCTTTAAAAAGGCTATACAATAAATTATTACAAAACAACATCTGTTTTACGGATTATTAAAAGGTCACTGGCGAAAGCATAATTTGAAAATACCTATAGACTATTTTACATACAAATGATATGCCACGTTGATTTTACACATGTCATTCTGATTTATATGTAAAACGTATAGCACCCCTCTCACACTACACATTTTATTTTTTCTTCAATAGATAGCAAGATTAGCTGAAATCATAATCTTGAAATATAGCCGTTCGGGGTTATTAACCTACATAATGTGGCAATGCTTGAGAACCGGGCCAATGTTGCCAATATCGGTCTCCCACGATTGTCGACAACATTAGCAAAAATATTTACTAAAACATTTGAAATGTAACTATTGGCAAAGAAAAAGATAAACGTAGATACCTACCTATTACTTTTTATGGGTAGGCCGGTACTAAGTAGAAGCCAAATTATGCGTTAGGTTTTCTTAAGTAATCTTTTGCTTACTTCAAGAGTAGGTAAGCAGTAGATCAAGCTTAGTGAAATACTGAGGCGTCGTCCTAGTTAGCTAACAATCGTACGAGTTAACGCACGACAAGATTTACTTCTTTAGAGTGTCCTAATTGAAGCTAGCAAATCATCGCACGAGCACGGGAATCATTTTCATCGCGTGAGCACAGGAATCATTTTCATCGCGCGACGAAATCGCATCGTTAACGCGTGACATGCAACTGAAAAGGCCAACGTCAAGCAATATTATGCAATGCAATGCATGCATGCATGCAAGCAATGGCGTGTACTGCCGGGCAAAGGTCTCTTTGCAAACAGCCTACTTAATACAAGGCTAGACTAGGCATAGTAGGCTGTTCAACGACTAAATCCATGGTAATAATATCTCCGAAATCTGCTGTAAAAAACCGGCCCAGTGCGAGTCGGACTCTCACAGCAAGGGTTCTGTACAATAAACCGAAATACACACTTTGTGAAAATTTCAACTGTCTACCTATTACGGTTGAGATACAGACCGCTGACAGACAGACGGACGGACGGACGAACAGCGGAGGCTTAGTAATAGGATTCCGTTGGTTATCTTTGGCGTACGGAACTGTAAAAACCAGGCATTAGGCATTTTTTGAGACAGAACATGGCAGGTGTGGTGCAACTTCATGAAAAGACAAAGATAAAAAAGACATAATTAGAAACATCATACAAATAACAAATGTTTTTGTGAAAATTGTAATCCAAAAAGCCAACCAAACTGAATGCGTAATTAAATAATGCCAATATTAATATTTTGCCAATTAACACACAGCATAATACCTATTACAGGTCAACCGTTAACATCAGTAGATATCATAGACTCTGACAGGTCGCTAATCCGATCACGATCGCTCGCGATAAGTGCCTTCAACTGCAAATACTTAATAGGTTCATAGCGATAGCAAGCGTTATGTAATGCGACTGGGCCAAGGTCGCCGCGCCGCTCGACTTGGGGTGCCTTCACACGCGGTACAGTGAGAGTGCTAGTGCGGGAGAAAGTTTAAGACATAATTTTATTAGGTGCGTACTAGCTTTTATTCGCGGCTTTGCTCCCGTGGCCGATGTCACCCGCATCCACTGCATATTTCATCAGATAAAAAGCCTATGGCTTTCAGCGATAATGTATCTTTCTATCAAGTTAAGATTTTTTTATTTCGGATCTAAGGATTTCCATACATTATCTCTTTCACTGGTGTTACGGGGAGTAATGTAACATGTCACTAAACGAGTATTCGTGCAATCAGTACGTGGAAACGAGCACAAATACGCGCATGTTACTCGGATTTTAGGACACGGCGTATCGTTACATGCTTGCTGTGAACGGTACATTACGGCCTGTAACACCGATCAGTACCCACCTCTAAAACAATATTAATCTCTCTACATTTGTTATATAAGATATGGCCTACATATTTCCAAAAAAAGTCTTATTAATAAACAGTGATATTACTTACAATAGACAAGTGACCTAGTACGCTGTCGCAAACCATAGAATTTGTAAATTACTTACCATTAACATACTGCAAAGTAACCCACTGCATCAATTCTACATCTTTCTTTTAGTTTGGACTAGTACTATTACTAGCCTACTATCATTGCTCAGTAGAAGAGCACTACGCTACTTACACGACCCGTTACTAAACGCAGCAGCTTCGAGATGGCTGGTAATATTACAACAAGACACTTGCCATGATCGCCTTTCTATTCCTTTTACAATCTCCTTCAGAGATAAGCAGCCCAAATTGTCTTACAACACAATCTAGATTATCTGGCACCTGGACAAACAACTGTAATACTTTCAATGTTGTTTTGTTATCTTTTATTTTTATTAATAACGAAATATCGGTCAGTCATGTAAGAAGTAGCGATTGGTTTTGTGCGACCTTTTTGTTATTAGATTAAAAAGTTGCTATTGCTATTCAGTTACGTTATTAGACAGTTAGTAGTTACGTTATTTGAAATAACAGGTTGATGTCTTCGTAGTTGACGATGAGTTTGTAATGCTGCTATAATGAGATTATAATCATCTTTGTAACCTTTTTATTGAGTGTTCACCTACTGAGCCAGCAGAGGTTACTTGTAGACAAGTGTGATCCATTCATCATAGTTTATTAACAAATGAGATTGTGGTCAAACGCCTATCAGTAAAAGGTTATACAACTATGTATAGATGACAGGCGTAAATTGTATGTTTTTAAATTGCCGTAATGTCTTGTCTTGTTGACCCGTGAAACTTCGTCTACTCCGCTCCTGTTGATCTTAGCGTGATGATATAGCCTTCCTCGTTAAATGGGCTATTTAACACTGAAATAATTTTTTAAATCGAACCAGTAGTTCCTGAGATTAGCGCGTTCAAGCAAACAAACATATAAACTCTTCAGCTTTATATATTAGTATAGATAGATGCAAAATAACTAGGATCTAGAAAAAATTGTCTAAACTAAATATATAGCTAACTGAAGCCATCTACCCAAAGTACAAAAATTCAAAGCCAGAATCCTGAATAATTACATAAAAATCCACCTTTAATTTCACACTCATAATGTCTTCATGAACGCTCCGAACAAACTTTCATAAATCCTTATTGCCTTCCGTTTGGCTAATTCCGAACCGAGCCCGTTTTCCTCGGGACAAGTCCGAAAAAGAGCCGAAGAAATTAATTAAAAGAACAACTTTTATTAATTTCTATAATACGAGTTTCGGGAAGTTTCGGCAAACGTCTTATTTCTGCTCAGAGTTAGTGATGGGCCTTTGTCTAAAAAATCTTAATTGAATTATTCGGATTTCCGTCATTGTATCGTTGCTTAGCTAGCGAATCATTATTGAAGTGAAAACTTCTTTTGAAGTGAAAACTTCTTTAGCGGCGTTGAGCACTTTTTCTGTAATGGGTATAAAATCTTAAACTCGCGTCAGGACACGTGACCTGATCGAAAAAGCGTAAGACGGACTCGCGTCAGGGTCACGTGATGCTGATCGAAAAAGCGTAAGACGGACTCGCGTCAGGGTCACGTGATGCTGATCGAAAAAGCGTAAGATCGAGGGGAAGGGAGAGGAACTAGTATCTCCCACTCTTTCTACCGTGCCTGAGTGTGCTGCTCCGCTTAGGCGGCACAGGGCGCTTGCGCGAATGTCCGTCTGTGTTTATGTACAGCGTGCCACGCGTATCCAAGGATACGAAATTACGAAATTATGGATGAAAGTTGATTTTTCTAAGAGATAAAAATTAATGTAATATATAAATAAATAACGATATAATATTATGAATAATAACATGTAAATTGTCATATTTGTGTACGATAGCGCAATAAATAAACATTGTATTCTACCTCATAAATGATAGTATTTTTGTACTTATAATTAAACACAACGTTAATACTAAAGTTTTCACTTCTGCCGGCACTCCCGGAGTGCTACCGGTGTTTTTTATTGTCATTCGGTATAATGATTTATGGATCGAATGTCATTTAAATGAATTGGCAGTATTTGCGTGATCATTGAACTGTTTTAATTGTATCGTATCGTCAGTATCGTTTTAATTACTTTTGTTGAGAACCAAAAAAAAAAATTGAAATGTTTCAGCGAATTGTAGTCGAATCGTGATTAATTGGTAGCTTTATACGAGAGTGTCGCGGTCAAGGCCGCCATGATGGATGAAGAGTCCTGTTCGATACGATCACTGACTCAGAGTACGGAAAGTAAGGAAAAGATCGTGTACGGTTGTCTCACAAGCACTACTGAAATTATATGTTACAGCTTCTTTAAGTCTAAACAAAGCTTATGAAACATCGGTAGGTCTCTATTCTTGAACCTACTTACAATTAGCGTGGAGAATTTGGAAAAATATTTACACAGTACTTTTCTGGTCGTCAACTCTTCATCATCATCATCATCATCATCGTTTCACAGGAAAGACGTCCACATCTGAACAGAGGTCTCTATTAAGTGTCGCCTTTGAAATCCATAGTAAATAGGGTAAATTCTTAGCTTTATTTGAAACTCAACTTTGAAAATACCGTCATGTTCCTCTGATTAAAGTTGACAATGACCCATACAAAGGAAACGATCCCATAAACAAACTATGTTGTCGTAATTTGATATGTGTTAAAGACGGTCATTCGACTGACATCCTACAATTTAATTAAGATGCATGAGCTTGCGAAATGGACAGTCGAGAAATAAAAGGGTTCAGCAACCGTAACTCCAACCTCGCAAAGTAAGACCATGACGGACCAACATACGGTGTAGATGTGGAGCCAAAACACAAACTATACTCCATCTTCTATCCTGCCCTCTATGCCCTAAAACATACAGGCAAAATGAGCTATGCGCTGCCACGCTGCCACCTACGATACCGTGGAAAAGGAAATGTTTTGGGCCGCTCAAACACAGTTTAAGAAGAGCGAAGATACCTGGGAGTAGATGATTTTAAAATGAGAATCACATCTAAACGGCTAGTCGTATTTTTTGGAAGATATATAATATGTTACGTAAATAAAATTTTCTTAATAATTTGATAGGCATGTGAAAGTTTTGAGTTTTATTCGTTTAACATAGTGTAATTAATTTGTAAAGTTATGTCTAACACGGACATAAAAACGATAATTGGACCAACACCGCCAGGCGTATTTTAATGAAACTTACACTACCTCAAAGACAATTTAAGTATCTACATTTTGATATACGGCTATTTTTTAAAGTCTTAGAATAATGAGGCAAGTACAAAAAACTACTGAAATTTGGGTCGCGCGCGTTTTGTTTCCACATAGTCGCATGCGTATGTCGTCGCATTTTGCTTGCACCGTGCTTCTGTTTTCAATGAAGAAGAAGATGTATTGTGTCTGTTATTTCGATGTTATTTAACAGGAAAAGAAAACAGTATTTTTCAAAGGAGCTGTGTTTAAAACGTTGTAATTTGTCAATGTTTAACTTTGTGGTTGAGATAATGGGCTAGCAGATATTGAGTTCGTTGTAGCTGCGGTGTTAAATACTTGTGTCTTCTTTGCGTGAGTAAAATAATTGCTTTGCATAGTTATGTCATAGTAAAATTGAAGTAAAAATTAAAGCGCAATTTGTTAAAATCAACTTATTTTGTTTTAAACGTTAGTTAAAGGCCTTCTACACGTAAGTAATCCAGCGTTAAATCCAATCAGATCCAAGGTGATCTTGCTGGATTGCATCCGTGTAGGCGGCAGATGCAATCCAAATTCAAACAAAATTCGCGGATGGAAGCAAGGTCCCACTAAGATCACCTTGGATGGGACATTGGATTACATCCATGTAGAATACGTTTTATAGTTCGCTTTTTCAAGGCCGAATTTGGGCTTCTCCAAATTTTCGCTAGTTGGGCTGATTATTTGTGACCAACTTGAAACATAATTTTTTGAAAGACCGTTTTTCTTAGCCCACTCTTTGACATTAGTATTCAGTATGCTTCTTAAATAATCACATTTAAATCTTGTCAAACTGTTTTGCCTTCAAATATTGCACTCGTAAGTAAGTAACATTAGACTACTATCTAAAATCTAAGTCACCGTTACAGCTGTCCCTATAAGAAATGAGTCTACCTGTGCAGAGCAAGTGGAGAGAGTTGATCCGCTAGTTATCTAATACATACATGATCTGATCACACGTAATATGTACCTGCCGACAACCGGTCTTAGGCCGCGTTTAGCTAATGTGCTCCCAAACTACCATGGTTAAGTTGTTACTGACTAGTTTATTTTGAATTAGAGGTAATTATATGACTATTTTTATGCAAGCTTTTATTAACTGTTTTAGCTTAATTAAAGACACAATAATTGTACATATTAATCCCGCCAAGTGCGGTCCATCAATGGTATATAGTGGACATCCCATACGCACAAAACGTTTTGGGAATAATTGAAATGTGCGTTCAGCTAAGAAAAGAAATTTCCTACTGGATTCTGTTTCCTGATAGCTACAAACTGAGAACTTTATGTCAAAAGGGAAGTAAATCTTTAAATCAAGGCAGAACGTTACCTCTATACGCCCGCTCCATCATCAACCAACATCATCACTTACCATAAGGCGAGATAGTGGTAAAGCGCGATCATTTCAATAGTAAAAAAAAAGGCATAAAAGTCTCAAGAAAATGGGAAAGAATAATAAATAGTTGGTTCATTATAGTTGTCAAAAATAAAAGGCCCGTTTTGACAGCAGGATACAACATTACTTTACTAGTAAGTATGAAAGAAACATAAAAGTAAATCTCTTTCGCACTTAGTGGTAAAGCAATCTTCTATCCCTCTCTACTCAGATGTCAAATCGGACTTCTTAGATTTTGGTGACTTTAGTTGAAGCAACAATTTAGAGATAGAGAGAGAGCACACCAAACAATACTTCAACTAAAAATACGAGTCACCATGACTTCTAGTTCAACTTTAGCAGTCAACCCAATTACCAAGTGTGATGTCTGGCCAACCGTTTAAGGTGGTTTGATCTTCCCCCTCCCAACTTATACCAACACAGAAAAAGATGAAAGCCCAAGTAAGATTCCCTTTCGCAAGATAACTTCACATGCAAAAAGGTACCGTTTACTCTCAACATTCCCTTTGATCCTAAAACCACGAAAATTAAAACTTGAAATAATTAAACAAAACGTCTTGTAATATAAAAATAATTATGAGAGGCATGTCCGGATTCCGGACGGCCGGGAAAGGGTCGAAGCGTTAATTTGAGGGGCTTAGGGCGAGGCGGCCGCCATGACAAATTCACGTAAATACTTACGCTGAGACTCACAGGGACTGATTCACGACCGAGAATTATTTATGGGACTACGAAATAATATAGTCATGAGAAAAACTTTTTTTTTACCGTGATAACGTCTTATAAATCGATGAACGCCGGCTGCACGCACGAAAAATTATCACGTTCCGAGAGCGAGAGTGCGGAACAAGTGATAGAGAGGCACAATCGGCCTTAGCGTTCGGCTTGTTTGTTAAGAATTCAATTGTTTTCTTATAATAATAATATTTATTGACATAAAAGTATGTTACATTAATATATGGAAACCCTGACTCCTGCGCTAGGTTGTAACCTGTGTTACAGGAATCAGTGTCTTCTCCCAGTAGTTTTATACAGATTTTATGCAATAAAATTTAAACAATTTTATTTTATACAATATCTGCTTGAGGTGTAAGTGTGAGGGTGTGTGTGTGTGTATGTATGTGTGTGTGTGTGTTTATCGGGCATGTTTATAATGGGACCTGCAAATTGCATGGTTTATGTTATGATTTTTTCTGTCTGTATGTAATCCAGTGTTTGTAGCTAGGTGTTTATTTTCTTTTTAACTTCATTTTTAGTGAATGGGTTAATATGTAGGGCCTTGTTTAATTTATTATATATATGCACAGCTAAAAAAATATGTTGCCGTCTAGCTGAGGCAGTCCTACACTTGACGTATTTACAAATGTTAGTGATTGTGCGTTTAATTTTGTAGCTGTTGTTTATCGGTGTTATTAGGTGTTGCTTCAATGTGATATTGAGAATATATAGCTGTCGAACCGTGAGCACTGTACAGTTTTGGTACAACGATGTAGTCGAGAACCGATACGGTTTGAAGGTGATGATGCATGCATGACTTTAAGCAATGATCTTTGAGCTCTTTTAAGGTGGATCATAATTGTTTTACAGGCTCCTCCCCACACGTGATACAATAACCAATTATCGACTGGGCTAGAGAAAAGTATAAAGTGCGAAGAAGGTTATGACGTTATTACGTAAAATTATCGTCCGTAAACCCGTAAACCGATTTTTTTTGACAGAAATCAACAGCGAAATAACAAACCGTGACTAACAGAATATTTATTAAATGCTTAATGTACAGATACGGACTTAATGCCTTCGCTATTTTCTACGAGTTAATCTTTGGGTAACGAGAAACAAATGGTGGTAACTGCAATCTAAAAAGTTAAAAACGATTTATAACCATTACTATCTATTAATAGAATAGTTAACTTTTTGGAGCATTGAAAAAAAATTATCGTGTCTATTTATTTTTTATAAAAAAAAATATCCATAGCATTATTTAATCAAGATATTTATTTTCCATTGCTTAACTTCCTCCTCAACAAAGGTCAAATACGCCGTCCAAATATAACCACACAAAATATGTGGTCACTAGATCAATACAATTACAGAGTACGCACAACTTTATGTAACGTGCTGATCATTAAGGCACATCTCATTTTATGCGCCATCATTTTCCGTCATTACATTTCCATAAAAAGAAATCAATGTGGTATAAGCAAACATAACGCACGACTAACCTACTAACATGGAAAGCTTAAAATATCGATAATGACCATAATTTCCGTAATTATAAATTAAAAAAAAACCGGTCAAGTGCGAGTCGGACTCGTATACGAAGGGTTCCGTACCATAAATCATAATTTTTATTTTTTGTTGTTATAGCGGCAATAGAAATACACAATCTGTGAAAATTTCAACTCTCTACCTATTACGGTTCTTGAGATACAGCCCGCTGATAAACAGACAGACGGACGGACAGCGGAAGCTTAGTAATAGGGTTTCGTTGGTTACCTTTTGTGTACGGAACCCTAAAAAACTTAAAGATAATTACCTAAATCTATAATGTTAAGTAACAGTAATAAAATAAGTGGAAGTAGATTGATGGTCCACAAAAACGTGCGTTATATAAGAAATTAATACTTCAATGCCGGCCCTCGGCTTGAAGTGCGCGCCATAAAAACGCCAAACTTGCGCGAGCCGCACGATACATTTCTCCAAATATATGTATTACGTGTTATAACTTAGAACTCGGAATTATATCGTCTTGATCAATTATTGGGATTACTTGAGGATGTAGTGAATTACTTAGTGCGGGTAAAACCGGGTTGTTTTATAGCGTCTAGCCATACTTTAAGATCGCTCCAATTTTCAAGGTTCGGACTAAGTTACTGGCAGTACGTTAGTTTAATTTGAAAGTAGGTATTCGGTAGGGATGAAACTAATTACTTTTGTTAGCACATAAAAACTTGCTGCTTTGGTATGCTTGGAATTAGAATACTAATTTACGTAAAAACTGATTACAATCACGCCTTAGTTTAGGCGAAAATTACTTACTAAGCTTGGCGCTGCATCAACTTCAACTTCATCGTCCTGCTCTTGTCACATGTTACTTGAGGTCGGCACAATATGTGTTCCTTCTTCTTTCATTCTATCAACCATACCATTCCTCAGACACTCCATAAATCCATTTTTAGAGTTCCAAAAAAAAAAGGAACCCAGGATCACTCGGGTGTCTGTCTGTCTGTTTGTCCGTCTGTCACAGCCAGTTTTCTCCGGATCCACTGGACCGATTCTGTTGAAATTGGGTACACATATGGACTTCTATGACCCAAACACGGACGCGTTACGTTTTTTAGTTTGACCCCCAATTTTGGGAGTCAAACTAGACAATTAAAAAAAAATATTTTTGAACAATACCGTGTGACATATCAAATAAAAGGGCTTACTATGGGGGTTTTAATTATATTTTTTTTTTTTCATAATTTTAAAATAAATGGTTTTGAAGTTATTCAAGAAATGAGACGATAAATGACCATTCCCCCCCTTATCTCCGAAACTACTGAACCAAAAATTTTGAAAAAAATGGAAATAATAGATCTTCACCTAAAGATTACAGAAAAATTATTAGAAGTCTGTATTATTAAAATAACATGTTAAAAAAACTAAATTCGTCCGGAACCCTTTGCACGCGAGTCCGACTCGCACTTGGCCAGTTTTTCTGAAATAATGCTAAATACAATAATCTTTTTCTCTTTTTTTTGGTCAAATTGTGACCACCATTTCTTTCAAATTCTTTCCCATCCCTTCAAGAATTTATGCTGGGCCGAGGCGTCAGTCATTAGGACTATATTACCTTGACAATTCATTGTCAAACGTCACTTCTCCCGCCATTCTATTTTCTAAATCTATCTTGTTTATGTCGATGTCGCCAGTCTTATCATTGTTTGCAGATTTTTCTAAGCTTTGTTTTGGGAATTAGGTGATTAAAACTATTTCGTTCGAGTAATTTTAACTTTTGAAATTAATTTCGTAAATGAATTCATAGGGTATTTTGGTCTAGATACTTCATAGTTTCTGTAATGATGTGAAAATAGAGAAGTATGGTAAATGATGTGTGTCCTTTTGAAATCACCTGAGCGAAAACTAATTTTGACTTTTCGAGTCCAGTCCTATATAGAAATCACGATCATTAAATAAAAAGATAAAAAAAAACATTCTAGATTACTGTTTAACATCTCTTGATTTCCCATGTTTTTTCTTGTTTCGTAACTAGCTAGAAAGGTCACTTTTAGCGGTAGGCCGCCCATTGTGTCACCTAATGCAATGTTTTCTTCATCTTTCTGTAACTTATATGTTGTACTTATTAAAAAGTAGTCATTTACCTACCATCTAAAACATTTCCTGCCCTTTCCATGCGTAGCGCTGCATAGTTCAAGCGTGTCAACAGCGTTTGTAACTAAGTTGTATCGTCCACGTCCCACCGGTCCCACATGCTACTCTGCCACACGCCTGCAACTCAAATATGCGCCCATTGCAAACTGCAGGAGTGCCCACCTACTGGAGTACTGAAGTTGTGGGCTGTGGCTGCGACACACATATTTTTAGGCGGGGTTGTTGTAAGATAAACTTTAAAAATCTTGGTTGCATTAAATTTATCTTTAAAATCAAGCTTTCATTTTATCTATCCTTACTTACTAGCTTTTGCCCGCGACTTCGTACGTGTATATCCCTTTTTTCCCGTATCCCGTTTTTTCCCGTTCCAAAAAACTATCCTATCTTTTAAGTTGGATCAAATAACAGATAGTTACAAAGTTTCATCAAAATCGGTTCAGTACTATAGGAGTCCATCGCAGGCAAACAACGTGACACGTGATTTATATAATATAAAGATGAATATGAAAGTAACTCTGTCTGTCTGTCGCGCTTTCACGCCAAAACTACTGAACCGATTTAAATGAAATTTGGTACACAGATAGTCTAGAGCCTGAGAAAGGACATAGGCTACTTTTTGTCCCGGGAGTATGTTTCCTAGGGACGATGCGGGCGAAGCCGCTGGCAGAAGCTAGTAGACTATAAAATCACACTATGACCAATAGAAGCGGAGCATTAATGAAATATGTGACGAGGACGAAATTGCGCGGATCAGCTAGTCTTTTACACAAATTCATTTGAAGAAGCGCGGTTACAAAATGTACGTTTGTGGTTTGATCGAATCAATTTTATTGACAAAATTTAATTAAGTTAAATGTCAATTAAAACGTCATTGATGTTTACAGTCAAAATAATATTACTTGATTAGGAAACTGTTACACACGAGTATTTCGTAGTACTATGATTGATGTTATTTGTGTATCTTGGGTTGCTTCAAAGAGTATCATTTCTACAATCAGCTTGCGCTCGCGAATTACCCGCGTAAAAGTAATTACGGACCCTAAGGGTGCCTGTCCTTTACAGCGGAGCGAGGCAGCGGAGTGGAGAAACGGAGAAATTTTAACCAATGATGTCAGTCAAAACGTCAGTGACTCCCGTGGTACGGAGATTTTATGCAATTCCTTTGGTTAAAAGCTGCCTCACTCGCCGATTTAAAAGATATTTCCCTTTTGATGACATATTAACCGTATAAGCACTACACATCCCTCAGAAATGCTCAACATTGTCCGATAAACCGTTGTCAACAGTGCCCTAGTGTACTTTGGCAACTAATTATGAAAAAAACTGGCCAAGTGCGAGTCGGACTCGCGTGCAAAGGGTTCCGAACGAATTTAATTTTTTTAACATGTTATTTTAACACTATAGACTTCTAAAAGGTTTTCCTGTAATCTTTAGATAAAGATCTACATATTTTCTGTTTTCAAAATTTTAGGCTTAGTAGTTTGGGAGATAAGGGGGGGGAATGGTCATTTTTCGTCTAATTTCTTGAATAACTTCAAAACCATTTATTTTAAAATTATGATAAAAATATAATTAAAACCATCATAGTATGCCCTTTCATTTGATATGTCACACAATATTGTACAAAAAACTTTTTTTTTTATTTTCTAGTTTGACCCCCAAAAGTGACCCCCATATTAAAAATTTAATGATTAACGAAACGCGTCCGTGTTTGGGTCATAGAAGTTTATATGTGTACCAAATTTCAACAGAATCGGTCAAGTGGATCCGGAGAACTGGCTGTGATAGACGGACAGACAGACAGACAGACAGACACACCCGAGTGATCCTATAAGGGTTCCGTTTTTTTTGCGGAACCCTAAAAATAAAAACATATGGACACAAACTGAATAAGAAGAATGTATACTGTCATTCTTCTTATTCAGTTTGTGAAACATCTTTTCAATTGGTTCAATACTGGAGGAGGAAACAGACGACAGCCAAATTAACCTTGAATTATAACTTTTTACATACAAAGTTCATCCGCCCACTTTTCCTCTTAAGTATGAGTATCGACGATACACTAGCAGTTGCTTTACTACATCTATACTAATATATAAAGCTGAAGAGTTTGTTTGTTTGTTCGTTTGCTTGAACGCGCTAATCTCAGGAACTACTGGTCCGATTTGAAATATTCTTTCAGTGTTATCTATACTAATATATGAAGCTGAAGAGTTTGTTCGTTTGTTTGCTTGAACGCACTAATCTCAGGAACTACTGGTCCGATTTGAAAAATTCTTTCAGTGTTAGATAGCCCATTTATCGAGGGAGGCTATAGGCTATCACGCTAAGACCAATAGGAGCGGAGCAGTAATGAAATTGTGACGCAGACGAAGTTGCGCGGGTCAGCTAGTAAATTATATACGATACTGTATCGTATATAATGTATGTAGTAAAACAACTGCTGAGCTTCTTCCACAAATGAGATACTTTAATTATAGGTACTTGTATGTATATGCGTGAAACAAAATAATACCTTTTTTTTAAGTAAGGGGAATCATCAAATAACTCCTCCCGCTCTGGGTGAAGCGGAAGGGAGTATCAGACTCTTAACCCCCTTCTACACGGATGTAATCTAGCGTTCCATCCAAACCTATCCAAGGTGACCTTGCTGGATTGCATCCGTGTAGACGGCAGATGAAATCAAGTTCCCACCAAGGTCACCTTGGATTGAACGCTGGATTAAATCTGTGTAGAAGGGGTTTTACTGAAACCCATCCGTGTTCCTCCTAATGCCCTTTGCGTTCCAGGGCCGTGGTCATCAGAGAGTGATGACCATTCCAGTAGGTATAATAACAAAATAATACCTACTGGGATGGTCATCATTCTCTGATCTTAAAGTTACCTTGCAAGGAATGTGCTGTACGAGTACACGAATAGGTACCTAGCTAAGCACAAACAAGCTCATTCTGGGAGTAGTGTTGCCAGGGTTGCAATGCTCCCTGAATAAGTTGTGTTTTAAGCTTCAGGAGAATTTCCACTTTCATTTATATGTGCGACAAAATACACTGATTATTTCGTCCATGTAATGGTTGACTTGATATAGAACATTGTAGTACAACGCAGACTGCTATAATCTGCGTTGTACCACAGTATAGATATCTACCGTGGTTGTATTCGACTGTTTGTACCTATTTAACAACGCGTTACAAAATGAACGCAATACCTTAAAAGGGAAAAGAGATCATTGTACTTGCCATAACAAAAAAAATGTTAAAAAAATCCAGTGTTTTGTACATTTTGTCGCGCTAAGCGTATAAATGTAGGGGGCAGCCAATTTTTTTTCGTCGTTTCAGTGTTGGTTCAATAGGAAAAGTTGTTGCGCGAGTACCTATATTGACCCCTTTTCAGGTACCTTTTTTAAGGATGGGAAAGCATCAAATGACTCCTGCCGCCCTGGGTAAAACAGAAGAGATTGTCAGACTCTTACTGACTAAATCCCATCCGTGTTCCTCCTAATGCCCTTTGCGTTCCAGGGCCACGGTGACTATTTCTAACAAATTCCGCAACCCCGGCAGGCACTGGCCCTAGCGGGCCCCGTCTACTATGCTTGACAGCTCTTTGAGGCGCGCGTGGAATACAGCGCGTCGTCGACCCGGCCTGGTTCTGATCGGACAGCGAGCCACCCAACGCTCGCCGTCCGCAGACCCGCGCGTCTTCCTCTGTTGCGGCGGTTGGGGCGTAAGGTTTCCCTCTCTCTCACGCGTTTGGCCTCCTCCTTCGCTAGCATTACTGCTTCGCAGCAGGAGGTGGCCGCGAGGTCCTCGCTCCTGATCATGTATTGAACCAGGGCCGGACGCGAGAGGTCGCCACCGCATCCCTTTTTACACTCACAACATTGTTTAAAAGTAGTTGCAAGTTAGCTGCCTCCATACAGCTGCCTCCAAGTTAGTTTTGTTGACTGTACCTACTGCGTTCATTCTGTTACACTTTTTATAACTCTCGACTAATAATACAGCTTAAGTTAATATCAGACTAAGGACTTTGATCTTTATCGTCTCATAGAGCCACAAAAATACATGAACAATAAATCCAAAACCCCCAGTAAAAGATACAGAAATTTCAAGCATACATTTCTCGAAACCTTTCATTAAGACCTGAGCGATCCAAGCGAGCGAAATATCTTCATACCGAGTGACTGCGGTGTCCACATGCCAACGACTATGTAATGAAGTTCACGTTACATCGCTGGAACTGTTCCAGTAATCGCTTGTTAATGTCTTTTGAAGAGGCAATGGAATGCAGTTTGCTACGTGAGGCTAGACATTAATACTGAAAATGAGTATCATCTTTTATTTATTTATTTAATTATGGCACTCCAACGACATATTCACACATTTTTGGAGCACTGTTACAATTAAACTTATAATCTAGAGTGAATTTGTCACTTAAAGGTGTGCACAGCACTTACATAATTCAAGTTTTAGAATATTACATAGGCTAAAAAAAAACTAAACCAAATGAAAACAAAATTATAAATTACTAGCTTCTGCCAGCGGCTTCGCCCGCGTGGTCGCTAAGCAACATACTCCCGGGTTAAAAATTCTACGTCCTTTCTCAGGCTCTAAACTATCTCTGTGCCAAGTTTTATTTAAATCGGTTCAGTAGTTTTGGCGTGAAAGCACGACAGACAGACAGAGTTGTTTTCACATTAATAATATTAGTAAGGATAAAAAGAAAAAAAACTAAATCCATTTTGCTGCTGGGTAAAAGTAATAATTAAGTAAGTAACAATACAATATAGATACTTTTGTGTAATATATACGAGTACGATGCCCAAAATGATGAAAGAATAATCCTGAAAGAGAGCTTACAGCAGGACCGTTTCCACATGAAGATGAGAGTAATTAGAAAATAAAACTCACTAGAATCAAGTAGTAGTAAACTTCTATCAAAGCTGTTAAAAAAAAATAATATACCCAAAAAAAACGTATCCATTGTAACATTAGAAATGTGAACGGAACTCTATGGGTGTTTTATACCTCTTCACTTCTTAACGGCTGAACTGATCTATATAAAACTAGGCATACAAATAAACCTGGAATAAGATACCTTATATCCGGGGAGTAATATGTTCTCTCAGGATTACACATACAGATTCGACAGTTCGTCACAGATAAATAAAAAACTGGCCAAGTGCGAGTCGGACTCGCGTGCAAAGGGTTCCGAAGGAATTTTTTTTAACATGTTTTTAACACTATAGAATTCTTATAAATTTTTCTGTATTCTATTGGTAAAGATCTATTATCTCCATTTTTTTCAAAATTTTAGGCTCAGTAGTTTCGGAGATAAGGGGGGAATAGTCATTTTTCGTCTAATTTCATGAATAACTTCAAAACTATTTATTTTAAAATTATGAAAAAAATATAATTTAAACCCTCACAGTACACACTCTTTCATTTGATATGTCACACGAAATTGTTCAAAAACATTTTTTGAAATTTTCTAGATTTTTCCCCAAAAGTGACACCCATACTAAAAATTTAATAATTTACGTAACGCTTCCATATTTGGGCCACAGAATTCCATATATGTACCAAAATATCGATCCAGTGGATCCGGAGAAAACTGGCTTTGACAGACGGACAGACAGACAAATAGATAGACAGACAGACACCCGAGTTATCCTATAAGGGTTCCGTTTTTTTTTTTCGGAACCCTAAAAAAGTTATAAAAACACTGCCGCTGTTATATAGTAAAGTTTTCCGATTCCCCTTTTTAGGAACCCCAAGCTTACAAACGTGTCAATACAGATAATAATATAAACACGCCCCAGATCCAATCCATTAATATCAACTTATAAAGCTGAACACATCCACTTTTACTCTCGCTTGAAGAAATACTTAAACATAGATTATTCTAAAAACGGTATCGGAGAGAAGTTATCAGTGCAAATGGAACGCCCACTCCGGTACTTAAATCAGTGAAAACATACGGGGCTTTTCATTGGCACAGGCACGCGAACATATTGTGACGAGGAGTACCGGAGTATGTTTCTCGTAGCCAAGGGATTGAGTCAGACTTCAATTGTTTATTTATTTGACTGGATAGAAATTTACAGCTACCATCTCATTTTACCAGGTCAATATAGTTGAATTTTCTTCTCCGATCAAATGCAGCAATGTTTACAATTATCATTGTACTTGAAGCTGTTTTCGCAAAAAAAGATTATTTACTGTTACGTTTCCTACTAGGCATTCGTGAAGTCCCCGGCGCTATCGCGCAGAGGGACAAAATTTTATTATTTTATTAATATAAATACGTAAATTATGAATACGAAAATTGTTAGCGATAATTATGACGCTTCTTTCAAAATTGTCCTAAATTCTACCACAGATTTTCCAAGAGTTTTGTTTCCTTTCCTTTTGGGAAAACGCACCGTCCCTCCCATTTCGCCGTGTACAGTCACAGCAGTAAAACATAGCGGGCTCTTTTTATGTAGGTGAGGTTATCTGAGCGTCTGTCCGCGCGTCCATCTAGTGAAGTAACTCCGGGGAACGGACGCAACGGAGTCACTCCGGGGAACGGAGTGGACCCGTCGTGTTCGAGTCGGTTACAAGAGTGGCACTGGCGATAAAGAGGAAGAGACGAGTGTTGAATTAGTTTGAATTGAAGTGAAGTTTGCTTAGTTTTCAATTTATTTCGTTTATATTCAATTTTGTACACTTTTAAATATTTCAAAAAAAAAAACTATTAAAAAAAATGGAACTGTAGCCCACCGGTATCGGGAACAGTGTCCAAGTTACCGGCGGTCAGGGCTTCAGAAAGAGGAACCTTCTAACAATACGAGCCGTGTCCAGAAGTACTGCTTTCTGAATAAAGCTCTTGAGCCAGATGCCAAACGAGAGCGTCCAATTTCAAATCACTATTTTTAGTAACATTTGACTACGATCTCACCTGACGATGAAACACACATGCCTTTGAAGTAACCTATGGAAATTTTAGAAGAACGACTGCCGAAACTTAGCGTTTTACGTTTCAAGAATAAAGGATTCTTAGAAGTCGAATTAATTCGATAGCTATATTTTACAATTACCACAGTATACCTATTTTGTAATTAAGATCAATTACATATAAAACCTAGGTTAAAAATAAAGGAATAAGCCCATATTTTTATTAGAGACTACTTGACCCGCGGAACCTCGTCTGCTCCGCTCCTATTGGTCTTAGCGTGATGATATATAGTTTATAGCCTTTCTCGATAAATAGGCTATCTATCACTGAAAGAATTTTTCAAATCGGAACAATAATTCCTGAGATTAGCGTGTTCAAGCAAACAAACAAACTCTTCAGGTTTAAATATTAAGTATAGATGGGTTTTTGCTTGACTCTAGTCTAGGTCAGAGATGACAGAGACAAAGTCTACGATGGAGCGAGCTCACCCAGAAGCCTGTTCACTCTAACTTTGATCTTTCTTTCAACAAAACTTTAATCGTTATTATAGGCTACTCAAACTCACTGAGTCTCTTCAGTTTTCTTCTAATCGTGTAGGTAGTAATGTCTTACGACCCCACACACCCTAGTGTCAGAGTTTCTAAACCGCCTCAAGGGCCTCTGACATGGTTTATTTGACGACCGCCATTTGGCGGCCGGGAGCACCGGCTTATACGTGCTTTCCGAAGCACGGAATCATCTTTACTAACTAGGCTGTTTACTTCTCATCTAATACAATATTACCTACCATCGCCTACCAATGTAATCATATAAAAGCTTTGCCTTCTTGCGCAGAAACATCTCTAACGACATTATAATCTCCGCCATCTGCCAAATAAATCAGCATTGAATTGTGCTCAAAATTATAAACATCTGTATCTACTGGATGTTATCTTACTCTAACATTTAAACAGTACTTTGTAACTTTAGAGCTTTTAAGAGAGATGCCAAGGGCATTCGGCGGAAATTCGCGTTCAAACAGATTATTGAGAAGAGATTGTTTCTATATTGTTATGTTTACGTTTTTGACACTTTCATTCTGAAACTGTATGTATGGACAATTTTGAAAGTAACCGAATTATCTGTATCTTGAGAATGACCGCCAAAATATTGGGCACACTTCCACTTGAGTTTTATTTTTGTGTTTAGACAGCGATACGGACAAGTTTTTTGACGCCATATTTTAAGGCTTATTTACTAAATTAGTAGCTTTAATTTTGTTGTATAAATATGTAATAAGTGAAATATTACAAACAAAATGAATAAAAGACTTTTAAAAATAAATATTCAGAATGAAAGTATAACTAACTGGAATGAAATAAGGTTTGGAATTCACTAACCATATCTCGTCAAACCTCACTCAATCCCTCCACCCTGAAGGAGCCACCCTGATAACGACTTCTGTCTGCTGAAATGCCATGACTTTGATGGGCCATGGCTTTACATCGTCCACAATATTCCGGGCGTCTAACAAAACGCAGAGAGCACAACTCCTTCAATTAGAAGAGATCATTATCCAGCACAAGTTCGCAACAGACAGAGATGAGTTGCTGAGACCATGTTTTTACTACCAAAGTTCCTAAGTTCCGCGCAACATTAATTTTAATCTCGGAATTAAGACAGTAACGCGGTAACAATGATGTATTGTGCCGACAGATAATAATTTCACGGGTGCAAAGTACGCAGTGTACATGATTTATATTTTTAATTTCGCTTTTAATGAGTGAGCCAGGCTTTATGTGCGGTCGATTATTTTGTTTAACAGTGGCGATAAAAGTTTCATATTTTGGAGATACATTGCAGTGTGCTGTAACGTGAATGCTCTTTGAAATTGAATGTGTGTTATTAAAATCTGAATTGATAATAAATTGTTGTTATTGGCAGTTACTGTTCAGTTGCTAATCAATTTGCACTTTAGTTATATTTATGGGTACTTAACATGTAGTGTATAAAGACTACGAAAATCGTTTAGAATCCCTAATATGGTTTTCTTGGATTTGGTTTTAAGTATGAGTTAGGCTGTTTAAAGCTTCCTCTCTCCCACTATATATTTTTTCTTTTATTTTTTTGCTGTGCCCGACATGGTCCATGATGACTTACATGGCCACAAGTTAAGTTACACATTGTAGAATAAAAATAAAGTTTGACTTTCAATTCTGTCCTTCTGTATCCAAATTTTCTTTCTTCGAATATCCTCTTTTTCCTTCAACTTTTAAAATCCAAACATACGCACTCGTCTCTTCACCCCAAAACATAAAACAAAAAAAAAGTTTCCCCACGCAAAGTAGTACGTGACTTAAACTCTTACACCTCCACTTACTTAAACCTCACTAAACCCTCAGAAGCCGGAGGGAAAATAGCCCGGCTGGCCATAGCCCGGGGGGGCCATAGCCCGGGGGCCATAGCCCGGTAATCCGCCGCATTATCGGCTATGACGGCCGCGATAGCCCCGCGACTTTATTGCTCGGCGTCCGACGTCCGGCAATCTCCTCGGCACGCCATTTTGTGATGTGTCTAGGGTTATGTAGTGTGTGACGGGTGATAGATAAATTGCTTTATTTTTTCAGATAATTCTTTACGGCTTAATAATTTGCTACGGGTTCACTTTTAGTCTCTACAAGAGAATTAGAAAATGTAAGTCAAAGCAAGCTCATATTGAACACATGTGCGAGAATATAGTGTTTGATGTTGTCATTATGTCCATTCATAATTAGGTAGATAAGTATTGACTGGGCCACTATAGGCTCAGTGACCACCTTGACCATCACATTCCATCGTGTTTGCAATCTAAATCATTATCATAATTTCAGCCAAAAGACGTCCATTGCTGGACATCCCCTAGCATCACCACATCGAGCCCTGAGTGCCATGATTTTCGAGTAGATAAAAATAATGAATGCACATTCCTCTCATTTATAATTTTGTCAGAACATCCACTCTACTATACAAACTACCCAACGTAGTTCCTAATCAAAATACCCAAACAATACTTGCACTCGAAACCAATAAATAGTTCAATATCAGCTAAATAAACTAAAATAATAATTTATGTACTTTCAGTTTTAAATAGTGTAAAATCGCTGTGTTTATCGCGGCAACTTCGGCGGGGCGCGGTGCGGGGTGGTCGGTGCAGGGAATTTAATAAATTACACAAACTTCGTCTGCTGGGTTTGGTGTGCATCGGTGAAGTGTAGGAAGCTGTACGATCGTAGCCTTAGGAGGTACGACAGAAATACCACTTCATACCACACTTGAATTTTAAGGAAACACAGAAACTTATCTTCAATGAGTTTGAATTTGAACGGAATGGAACGAATTATTAGGCAGATCTAACTCGATTGCTTCTAAGCAATAACCCTACTTGTGATGACTGCTGCAACTGTTGTTTGTCAGGGTTTAAGACTAATAGGACCTTTTTGGAAGAGGTTAGAAGCTTAGTACTGTTTAGATACTTGTCAACTGCTTTTCAACCAGCAATGGCTAAAGCTGGGTCAAGTTTCCTTCAGCTTTACAATTGTTGTCACACCTACACATTTCCCATCAATAGGATTAAAACTGGATCTTCTGTTCCCTACTGTCTAAGGGTATGGCGATTTACCGCCCCGTTTGTAGACTTACGAGCTCGCGATTCGGCTGTGTTCGGCACAATTCGGCGCGATCCGCGATAAAGCGCCCTTTGCATATTAACGCGTGGTGTTCACGCACTTTTTGCGCAGTCCGCTAAACGGTGCTAATGTCGATAGATGAGTTCGTAATATTTCGGGGACATTCGTGTTGCTTCGGCTATTGTTCTGGGATACTACAAGCTTTTTCGCAAAATGGAAAACGAATTTTGAGGCTGAATTTAGATCCAATCTAATTGGTAGGACTAGACGTTGAGATGGGTTACGCTGTATTCCCCAGAGGCATAGACTAAGGTGTACTTTGTGTAAGTCTATTTTGTAAAAGGCCTTTAATTTGCCTAATTTAGTGTTTAAAAAGACAGAACCAACTACTAACAGAAACAATAATATTCCTAAATAACCTGCAATTAAGGCTTCATACAGCCAGCTATTACCAGTCTCTAGAGCTCAATTTCCACAGACTGTGCGAAGACTAACATTAATAAAAGAAAAGAAAACCTCCCCACAGTAAATATAGCTACACTTTCGTCGACACAAAGTTGTGTCCCCAAAGTTTGACAAAACCAACACTGTATTAAGAAATCAGGCGCTTTATTAAGTTTTTTAGGGTTCCGAATATCCGTAAAATACGGAACCCTTATAGGATCACTCGGGTGTCTGTATGTCTGTCTGTCGGTCGGTCTGTCAGTCTGTTTGTCTGTTTGTCCGTCTGTCACAGCCAGTTTTCTCCAGATCTACTGGACCGATTCTGTTGAAATTTACATATGGACTTCTGTAACCCAAACACGGACGCGTTACGTAAACAAATTAAACTTTAGTATGGGGGTCACTTTTGGCGGTCAAACTAGAATTTAAAAAAATGTTTTTCAAACTGTATCGTGTGGCATATCAAATGAAAGAACTTACTGTGAAAGTTTTAATTATATTTTTTTTTTTCATAATTTTAAAACAAATAGTTTCGAAGTTATTCAAGAAATTAGACCAAAATTGATCATTCCCCCCCTTATCTCCGAAAATACTGAGCATAAAATTTTAAATAAAAGCAGATAATAGTTCTATCTCACCTAAGATTACAGGAAAACCTAAAAAAAGTTTGTAGAAATAAAATAACATGTTAAAAAAAAATATTTCGGAACCCTTTGCACGCGAGTACCAAACAAATAACTTGACCTTTTTGTAATATTAATCATCATCATCATACCAGCCGAAAGACGTCCACTGCTGGATATAGGCCACTCTCAAAAGGGTTTGCCATAATCGCCACACTTGGCAGGCGGGTTGGCGATCACAGTGTGCGGTGTTGATTTTTACAGAGATAGCTGCTGCTCATTCTCTGGCGAGTCCCTTAGTCGCCTCTTACGACACCCACGGGAAGTGATGGGATGGTATTATTCTTTTACGGCACCGGCCGATACCATACGGCGGATTTGTAATATTAGATTATATTAATTAACATTAGATAGGTGAGGTGCAGGTAAGCCACAAAGGTCACTTGCAAAATTTGTTTATTAGACAGCTACAACATGATGAAAGGATTTTACCACCAAGCAATAAAATCTAGATATTGCTAATGACTTTCAACCAATAACCTGCAATAGAACATCTTACCATTAAATTACTCAATCGCAACACAAAGTTGTTACTCAAAGTTCACACAGTCACACAGCCGTCACACGCGTGTCGTATAAGTGTCGTATTCGTGTCGTATTGCGACAGGCGGTAATTAAAGATTGTTAGCCCATTGAGGTTGCCTCAGACAGTCGTTTCCCGTAATTATCGGTGGCTAGGTGACACTTCACGCTCGATTTACGTTGTGTGACGGGCAGAGACGTAAGTGAAAGTGGTGTCATACGTGTATTAGTTTGGTGCCTTTCTTGTTCGTGTTGCTAGGGACTTATGGCATTATTGGGGAACTGTTGATGTGCACTTACAACGGTGGTAATACTTTGACCTTAAGTCTGGTCTACCGTTGTCCGAAGTTTCGATAGCACAATAAACTAAATGGCCTCAGGTTTTTCCTCCGTTACCACCAACCACGTGCGGTCTCGCGACTGTACTTAATCTGCTGCAACCATTCAGGAAATATACACATGGTGTAATGTTATTTAGCAAGCAAGGCATCGTTTGTTAGTTTCGGTCTTTTCATAAAATAACTGCTAGAAAATTTTATTTGACTGTCGGAACTGACAGCTCAATATGTTACTCAGTTCTGAGATTGCGATGTGGAATTAATGATCACCCATACAAGCGTGCAGAAGAAGCATAACAATGTGAGGCCTGCATTGTGTGCATCAGTGTGTGCCAAATAAACATGTTTTCTTTCCTTCTTTAGCCCTTAATTTCCTCAATAATCTAAGCACAAGTACGACCTACAATCAAACCGGAACACTCTCCACTATTATTCCACGCGCTACACCCGAGTCATTCACGTTTCCTCTGCAATAAATAAAGGGATGTATTGAGTAATGGCCATGTAACACGACAGCAATGGCGGATATTCGTAGCGTCGTCGTAGCGTTACAATTTACTCGTATTATCCTCTACTACAAGACTCCGATGGGAAAGGGAAGTGGAAATGAGGGTATGTCTGGCTATGCGTAATTCCTTTCAGCTTTATTATAGGGGCTATGGGGCCGGAGCTTATTAGGTCCATGGTCTGCGATGACGTGGTATGTAACTAATCTGTGTTCATAGATGTGAATTTGTTTTAAGATGTGAGGGATGAATGGAAGCTGCAGTGCGGTTCTGTAAATCTTTCACCGTGGAAACTTACGTGAAGTGAACATGAAGTGAGCTGTCAAGCCATACAAAACAGATGGAACGTCAGTTTACTTCATGCTCACGTCACCCAAATTAAGATCACGTTCAGGTACACGGTGAGATGTTGACAGAATAGATCGGCTGATCTTCAATTGTTTTGCCAAAGTCATCATCATCATATCAGCCACAAGACATCTATTGCTGGACATAGGCCTCCCCCAAAGGAGTCTGAGTATATTCTGTTTTATTCTGACTGATGTCAAGCAGGTTAGCATGCTTGTTCATTTTCTTCGTGTCATGGTAGAGTTAAATTTTGTTGTACTATAACATTTCCCATGCCGTAAGATGTCGGCCGGTGCCGTACGGTGAGGTAAAAGAATAATACCATCCCATCATTTTCCGAGGGTGTCGTAGGAGGCGACTAAGGGACTCGCCAGAGAATGGACAGCAGCGTTCTCTGCAAAACTCAACACCATACACTGCGATCGCCAACCCGCCTGCCAAGCGTGGCGATTATGGCAAACCCCACCGTTTGCCATAATCGCCACGCTTGGCGGGAAGTGATGGGATGGTGATGGCGTGATGGTGGCGTGATTGGCACGTGAGCACATTCGCAAGAAGTTGGTAGAATCATCACAGCGTTAATTCGTTGAATTCGTTTTCTAAACGTCGTTATTTTTATGTGTATGTATGTATCTATGTATTTATGATTGTATTACTTTTCCTCTCTGTTTGTCTTTCCTTTAAGTTGCACCTGCCATGTTGTCTCTGCACCATCCTAAGGTCGACTGGTAGAAAATGCCTAAGGCATTAAGTCCGCCTTTGTACAGTGTAATTACTAGTGCATCAAGTTTTAATAAATAAATAAATTATACCTTTACAGCACCATACGGCACCGGCCGACACCATAGGTCTTCCTTTGCTAACGTATTGAATAGAAATTCAAGTAACCATGATTCTGGGACGCGTTCGGGCCGAGGTCCGTCAACACAACGTGGTACACATCCCGGGAACAGCCCAAAAACGACGGTGTTCAAACGAGTTCATATTAATTGTAAGCACCGGAATGTTTTGACCACGTCCCTGATTTGTGTGGATCAACCTAAACGGTATAGATAGGTAGGTACTCAAAATACATTCGTTGTCGGGTTAGCAAAAATATTAAGGAAAAATCGAAAAATGTGGAAAATTCCCAGTCTAAAATGTTCATTGTTCATACTTTATTCATGGATTTCTCAGTAAAGCAGATCAATAAAATATTCATAACGGAAATCTCAATTTTCTCCTTTCTATTCTTAAAGACATTTATTTTGCGCCTTATATTAATAAAAAACAAAAAAGTGCCAAGTTTTTTTGTCACAGAAGTTATGGAAAAATTGGACACCAAACAGGTAATAAACAGAAAACCCACGTTCCATTGCAGAAAAAGCAACTGAGTACCTAAGGGCTGTTCAAGTATTACGTAAGCATCAATGGGGGCTGGGGGAGTTTTTTCTTTGCTTATTTTTGATGACGGGGGGGTTCAAATGGTGATTACGTCAGCAATATTTACTTCCCTTTTTGTTAGCAAATCTTAGTAGATTTTAATTTGACATCATTATGGCTAGTTAGTTGTTTTTACTCTCACGCGGTGTTTAGTAAGAAATAACAGAAGTGGATGAACGGGTTTCGCGCGATTAAAAACTATACCAATGCTTACGTAAGCATAGGAGGTAGGGGTAAGAGCTTAGATTACTATTGCTGACAAGGGAAGGGGTGAGTGTTAAAAATGACTAAAATTCTGCTTACGTAGTACTTGAACGGCCCCCTACCAGTATTTTCCATGGAGCGACGGCCTATCTTACCTTCACAACCCTGTTGCTGGGTGGCACAATACCTCATGATAAGTGAGGATGTCAGATTTTTATGCTCCGAACTACCCGAACGACGACGTTCAAAGACCAACAAATAAATGGCTAAGAGGAACGAACCAACGGCCTGGATGTCTTCTCGAGGAAAAATACCTTCGAAAATATACGTATATGGATTGTGGTCGGAACAACACCACTAGTTTTCCAAGCACAATATCAAAAAGCTGCATACTGTAATCGGCACAACATCTTTTGATAATGCGCTTATGTTTTGCCAACGACTCACCTGTTTTATTCTCTTTCTACATAATTTTATTCGCCAGAGAATGGGCAGCAGCGTTCTCTGTATAACGCAACACCATACTCTGCAATCGCCAACCCGCCAGCCAAGCGTGGCGATTATGGCAAACCCTTTGGGGGAGGCCTATGTCCAGCAGTGGACGTCTTTTGGCTGTTATGATGATGATGATAATGTTACTCCTTTTTCTTATCGTGTGAGCAGTAAGGTCTAACGACCCCAAACACCCTAGTGTGAAAGTTTCTAAGCCGCCTTAAGGGCCTCTGTCATGGCTTATTTCACGACCGCCATTTGGGGGCCGGGACCACCAGCATAAACATGCCTTCCGAAGTATGGAATCATCTTTACAAATGTTACTAATTTCCAGCCTTATTTACCTATAAAAAATCGAACAATTTCATTAGTTTAGATCTTGATTCTAAAAAATCTTTCATAGAAAGTTTTATTTAAGAATTTACTAATCAGTAGGTATTTTATATAATTTGGCATTGATATATAAAAAACCCAAGAACCCCTCAGCATCTCAAAAACGTCCGCAAAGAAACAAGCGTACAATGTATAATTATGCGCTAGTTTCAAACAGTCTCGCATCGCTCGCCGTACTGCACTGCTTTGTAAAAACAACTTTAAGCGATCCGTGTAATGAATTGAATTTGCGAAAAAAATTGTTTATAGTATTACTACACACAACTCATTTGATACACGTCAGTTTTTGACGACAGTTTCGAGTGTTGCATTTGTTCGAGACTGTGCATCTTGGGATTTTTTATGTATCAATGTACGTGCGACGGGCCTTCTGTATCTTCCAGTTATCACGTACAATTTACAAGCAACAAGTCAAAATGATTGTGTAGAAGTTAGCGAACTGGCGCGAACTGGCCAGCGAGCCAGCGACAAATCACGGCGGCGCGCCGCTTCGTAACGAGAAAAAAGTAATATCTGTCGAGTTATATCTCAGTAAGGTAGACTTGTAGCTGTGTTCCAGGTTTATATCTATTTTAGTATTGCTATTTTGCTTTTTATTGTGCCAAGTTCAAAAGGTCTTGGTGAAATTAAAATTATAGTACCAAGTTTTATTCGAAAATAACCTGGGTATTTTATTGTGTGTAATCATTACTTTCCCATTACTTCCCGCGGGTATCGTAAGAGGCGACTAAGGGACTCGCCAGAGAATGAGCAGCAGCGTTCTCTATTTAAAACTCAACACCTTACACTGCGATCGCCAGCTCGCCTGCCAAGTGTGGCAATTATGGTAAACCCCCCTTTGGGGGAGGCCTATGTCCAGCAGTGGACGTCTTTCGGCTGATATAATGAATCATTACTTTCCTGCTCTCACGAGTCACTGGGGCCTTCTGCCCTGTGACTATCATCCAGCAATATTAATTTGAATCAAACTCACGTTAATAATAATGAACAACAATTTCATTACACAGGGTTGCCAATTGATTTAAGGCCAGTTATTGTAGCTTTTTGGTTTATTTTATTACAATAAGAAAAAAAAAGTTTCAACATGTTTTGCCTAGAAAGGCGTACAAATACAATAATACAAAAATCAAAAATCATAATAAATTCCATGTCGATATTATCCTAAGGGTTAGATACCCGCGCTTAGCCTAACTAATGGGAAGCGAGCCTATAAATGCCATTTTTGCTGGGGAGTTTGTTGCACCACTTCTTCCCAGCTAAAAAACTAGGAAGTGGTGACGGGGGGCGTTTTTGAGGGACTGTCTTTTTGTAAAATTTGACGTTCAAAAAGTGCTGGCAATCTGCCTAATTTGAATAAATACCTTTTAATTTTGATTGACATCAAACAATTTTGACTACGAGCAAATCCGATTGTGAGAATAAAAAAATCCAGCAGAAAATGTGTATCGTTGAATAAATAAATGTAGCATCTAATCTGTCTGTCCATCATAATCTGCTCTCGGCTTAGCGACCTGTTGCGCACAACTTACTTTTATAACTCACATGAACATCAAAACAACGTATAAAGATACTTCAGTTTTCTTTTACTCGTCTTAATTTCCCCAACGAGACGGTCAGAGTTGAAGGCCAATTCTACTTAAATATTCTGCTAAACTTAAAAGGGCAATCAATGTTGACGATTTATCTTATGATATTGCGATTAGATTGTTAACAGGATATGTACTTAAACCAAATATTCACGAAGTGCAATTGCATCTTAAAACCCTCTGATATTGAGTACATACATTTCAACTCATAATACAGTTCAGTTCGCGTTGGGCCATCAAGTCAGCCAGGCGTTCTCGTTACAGCCAACAAGGGCCGCGTCACTCACTTCAGTTGCCACACCATCAGTCCATTAACTCATTTTACCTTTAAGTACTTTTGGGACAATACAGTAGTGCTCTAGTACTTACCTTTTTTTATTCCATTCATCTCCCATCTAAAAGTAATGTAAGGTCTAGTAAGAGATCATACAGTACTCCTAATGCATAGGCTGTCACAAGCGCATTTATACGGTGCATTTTCCCACGGTTTCATTATTCGTAGGGTGTCACAACGTTGTGTTTTCGTCCATGTATCACATTTAAGACAATTTCTTTAAAAGTTTTGTGTATTAGAAGAATAGAATAGAAAATCATTTATTTAGCACAGGCAAACGCACAGCGACAAAGTAAACAGAAGTAATAGTAGGTACACAATTGCGCTGAGCGTGCCCATACCGAAAGGGTAACCATCTCAGCATTTGCTGGGCGTCAGACACCCAGCGCTGGTTTTCAGTTGGCACCCCAGAGTGACACACGGACGAAGGTAAACACAATAAACATAGTACTTAATTAAATATTGATAAATAAAACAAACATAAATCGTAAATAAATACAGTAATATAAAAACTATACAGTTAAAGGTAACATTTAAATCTGTGTAGTGTGTATCCAATAAATGTGTCAAACTGCCAACATGGCGCATCAGTCGACCAATTCATTGTTTTAATATAATTTCCTCCCGCACACTGACTAATTCAAACCCACTCAAGACAATGACGATTAAAATCCCCAATTGAATTCAAAATTCAAACTAGTGAAACAGCCGGATTGCCGACAAGCTCGCCTGTCCCGACACAAACGGCCTCTTATTATGCTCGTGGATGGCGTATTACCGGCCACTGATGGCTGTACCACCGCCGGTATTATGACGTTTATACTCGCTGTGGAGCCCATCAATGCTTATGGTGGCATTGTTGAAATTGTTAATGAATGACGGCATAAAGTTATGGGAATTACTTGCCTGATTGTCCCAGTCCCGAATGATATTTGAGTTCATTTCTTCTTGTACCCATTTGAAACCTTAAATCTTATAGTATGCTAGCTGACACGCGCAACTTCGTCTGCGTCACAATTTTCATTACTGCTCCGCTCCTATTGGTCTTAGCGTGATGATATATAGCCTATAGCCTTCCTCGATAAATGGGCTATCTAACACTGAAAGAATTTCAAATCGGACCAGCAGTTCCTGAGATTAGCGCGTTCAAGCAAACAAACAAACTCTTCAGCTTTATATATTAGTATAGACTAGCTGACCCGCGTAACTTCGGCTGCGTCACATTTTTAACTAATGCTCCGCTCGTTTTGGTGGTAGCGTGATGTAATGTAGCCTACAGCCTTCCTCGATAAATGGGCTATCCAACATCAAACAAAGAATCAAACAAACTCTTCAACGTTTTAACATTAGTATAGTATTTAATAGGATTTTATAATACTTTTCGAATCGCTTGCCTTGGTTCGGTCATGTAAAGAGGAGGAATAAAACGAATATTACTACTCAGATATGAATATAAATCTGGATGACCGGAGAGAGAAAGGAAAGCCAAAGAAAAGATGGATGAATTGTGGTCAAGGGTAGATGATGGTCTTCTAGGATTCATTTCACTGATAATATTATTAAACTGTTGTAAAAAGTTCAAGGAAACCAGATTTTACCATCACTTACTTCTCCAGTAGCTGATTGAGCGAGGTAGAATGGACACAGTCATTTTCCGGAAATCTGCCAAGTATTCAAGAATGCATTCAAATTGATAGTGACTTCGTAAAACCGTCCCTAACTTTTTAAACGGTTATAAATTGTGGACGGTTAACGGTCAGAAGAGTTGGAGGATGTCCAAGACATATTGCAAGTTATCATCATAAACGTCAGCGAATATTATATGTACTGGTGCTGTACGCTTTTACAGCACCTTTGATTTCGGTTTGGTGCACTTTCAGGTTGAATTGCAATCTTAAAAGGAAATGCCGGCAGCGAGACTTCGTATGTTAAAAGTATTCGAGGTTTGGCTCTAGACTGTTTTCTCCTCCAATATTGGACCGATATAAGAGATATTTCACAAACTGAATTAAAAGGATGTTTACTGTGTCTCTATCTTTTCCTTTTTAGGGTTCCGAACTAAAAAACGGAACCCTTATAGGATCACTCGGGTGTCTGTCTGTCTGTCTGTCTGTCCGTCTGTCACAGCCAGTTTTCTCCGCATCCCCTGGACCGATTCTGTTGAAATTTGGTACATATATGGATTTCTGTGACCCAAACACGTACGCGTTACGTAAAGTATTAAACTTTTAGTATGGGGGTCACTTTTGGGGGTCAAAATAGAAAATTTAAAAAAAAGTTTTTTGAACAATATTGTGTGACATATCAAATGAAAGGGCTCACTGTGAGAGTGTTAATTATATTTTTTTCATAATTTTAAAGTAATTAGTTTTGAAGTTGTTCAAGAAATTAGACGAAAAATGACCGTTACCCTCTTATCTCCGAAACTACCGAGGCTAAAATTTTGAAAAAAGATGGAGATAATAGATCTTTACCCATAAATTACAGGAAAACCTATAAGAAGTCTATAGTGTTAAAATACATTCTTAAAAAAATTAAACTCGTTCGGAATCCTTTTTTTTATTTATAGTTGCCAAATTTGTACACTAGGGCTCTGTTGACAGCGATTTATCTGTCAATTTTGAGCATTTTGTGAGAGTTCTAGTGCTTATACGGTTAATAAATCATCTAAAAGGAAAACATAGGGACATAGTTTGTAAGCCAGCAAGACATTTAAAAATATAGTTCACTAGTCTTGGAGATATTACTCACTAGTCTTTTTCCGCGGCTTCGCATGCGTGGCCATCCACAGGGACCGTTATTTTCGTGGGATAAAAACCTATGACTTTTTTTAACGTTACCCCACACTAGAAATTTCTCCTGTATCGTGGGAGCGTTCACAAACATACAAATGCACATACACAAACAGTCAAACCCGGAATCGTACCCGCGACACGGAGCGCAGCAGTCAATTGCTTGACCACTGTGCCAACCGTGTCGTCAAAAATGATGGTGTAGAAACAATTATATCGGCCTCTACAAAATATCAGGTTAAGAAGCAAATAAACTTGATATGAGGTTTTGTCATACAATTAAGAAAATTAACATACGAAAAACAAAAAAAAAACTTTCAACAATTACAGCTACATTATAAGGGAGTAACATAGGCTATATTTTATCCCCGTACTCCCACGGGAACGGGAACTACGCGGGTGAAACCGCGTGACGTCCACTAGTGTCTTATAAAAAGAGGAAAATGTCCCGAGCCATTGAAATGAGCCTCTCGAAAAATATTTGAGTGCTATTGAATTCTTTATGAAAATATAAACAGAAAATTAGTTTATCGAGTCACAGAACTCAAGAAACATAATTCGTTTTCAGCCATTTACATCTGAAAACGACACGTGTACCATTTCACCCCATTTATTATTCAGTTTAGTTTATGAACGCGTATTATAAATTCGCTTCGCTCGCGTTAACATAGATTTTCGCAAAAAAAAGTAGCCTATAGCCGTCGCCAGGGTCCCATCTATCTGTACACCAAAATAAATCAACATCGCAGCGAGTAGCGAGTGAAAAGTTTTGATAGTTTTGACGCTCGGCTTTCAGCGAGTGCTTAAAATGCGACGGGCTTTTACTCGCAATACTCGCTCCAACCCGCACTATAGGTAGAAATTACCGTTGTTTGGTGTGTTGTGACCGCCAAGCGGGCATCGCCGAGCGAGTGTCGCTGAGCGAGTGTCGAAGAGCCGCTCGCCAGCAGTGCGAACAGCTAGCTATCGACTATGAATATATGTGTCTCTTTTACTCACACGAGATCTATACCTTTTGTCCCTTTCCTCAGCGAGCAAATAGTCGATAGCGGCGGTGAGACAAGTACCTCAGGCGTGAAAGCCTAACAAATATAAAACTCAAATTCGTATTTATATTACTAGCTCCCGCCAGCGGTTCCGCCCGCGTGAATGTCAAAAATAATCCGGAATAAAAAGTATTTTATGTATTATTCCAGACTTTAATCTACGTCTATGTTAAATTTCAAGATCCGTTCAGCCGTTCTGGTGTGATTGAGGAACCAACATCCATCCATCCAAACTTTCGCCTTTATAATATTAGTTAGGATTAAGTTAGGATTTTTTTTTAATTTGTGATGGGTTTACTCTTGACTCCAGTCTAGGTCAGAAATGACAGAGACAAAGTCTACGATGGAGCGAGCTTACCCAGAAGGAGCCTGTTCACTCTAACTTTGAAGAGATTAGGGTTGTAAGCGTTGGGAAACACAGACGCAGGCAAAGATTAAGTTAGGATGATCCAAAAAGCCCTTAATCGAAGTCTGTTAACCGTTTAACCTAGCTTCTGCCTACGGAACCCTAAGTGAAAGATGAAGAAAAGTGATGACGTCGGGAACAAATGACTAGATAGGCGTCAGGAGTTTGTGTTTAGTCAGAAGCCGGCGAAGGTTATGTGAGTAATGTTATTAGCCGCAAGTATCTGAACCGGCGGCCTGCGGGGCGGCCGGGGTACGCGGAGATAAGGCGATTAGTGTCATCATAATGCCACAGGGTAGAGGGGGCAGAAGGTTCAGTTCGTACGACAATAGACCGTCAAAATACCTGGCTTTTTACCATCTTCTTGTTGTCCTGGGTAAGCTCGCTCCATCGTAGGCTTTGTCTCTGTCATCTCTGACCTAGACTAGAGTCAAGAGCAAACCCAACACAAATAAAAAAAAAAAACAAAAATATGTTGTGATTGTCTTCTTGAATACCTGAATTATACATAGACCTACTGCCACTCTTTAATCACTTAAGACTGAACGCTTATTATATAATCACGGTTGGGACACCAGGCTTTTTCTTCGTGAAAGGGAACGGGCAGTATTAAAACACGGCCCATGGGTGCTGTGCATTTGTGTGGATAATTCTTGCAAAAAAAAATGGTGCTGCTATATCAGTGTTCCTTTCGCTGCCTCCTACAAGAAGATTATACTTAGTATTGAATAGCAAATACGATAAAATATAATTTACTCTTTATGCTCCGGATTAAGGCTAGCTTATTTTTGTAACATTCGTCATCAACATCAGTGCTCCGGTACCATCGATGATGATGACGACTGAAGTCCGTTTTCTTCCACTTCTAATCAAGTTCAACTAGCATTTGGTACTTACTTGCTAAAAAGCACGACATAGCACGACATTCATTATTCTAAACAATATTTAAATTAAATGTTATATTTCATGGTCTCCCTTTTATTTTAGAAGATATGTTTATTATATACAGGGAAATTGAAAAAATACCCAACACCTCTTTATTCTGACTTCGTATCATGACCCTGAACAACATTTGTTCTACGACTTTGACCTCAACTAAACAATGTAGCCAAAAACAATTTGTTTTCATTAATTTGAAGTCTGTAAAATTCGCGTATACTACACGCGCGCATGCACCCAGTCCCGCGCTGCCGGCCGAGCGTCGGCCTTTCGTCAACTGCCTCATAAATAATATGCAAAATTTTGACAATGTTCATATTTTTTGTATGGAAAAAAAAATGTTTCGAGTTTTGAAAAGTTGTAGAACAAATGTTGTTCAGAGTCATGATACGAAGTCAGGATTAAGAGATTTTGGGTATTTTTTCAATTTCCCCGTATAATAAATGTTTTTAATTGAGCCTTTCCATCGGTACGAGTACCTACAGTAAAATTACTGTTATTTTTTATTCTTTCTCATATACCTAGCGGGTTCGCCAAGGTTGATGTGACAAAAACATATTGACGTGTAAAAGAGTTACCTGTAACCTACTACTTACTTTACCTAATTATTTATATCTAGTGGACGTCACACGGTTTCACCCGCGACAGCTACATCACCCTGATAATGTAGCTATCCAATGCTAAAAGAATTTTTCAAATCGGTCCAGCAGTTTCGGAGCCTATTCAATTCAAACAAACAAACAAACAAATCTTTCTTCTTTAGAATATTAGTATAGAAGTATAGATTTATCGTATTGTTTTTAAAATTAAAATAAAGTCTTCATTCAGTAATTATTCTATCTAAACAATTCAAGGTTTTTCTTCTTATCGTGTGGGCAGTAAGGTCTAAGCGACCCCACACACCCTAGTATCAGAGTTTCTCAACCGCCTCAAGGGCCTCTGACATGGTATATTTGATGACCGCCATTTGACGACCGGGACCACCGGCTTATGCGTGCCTTCCGAAGCACGGAATCATCTTTTTAACAGACAATCAGGTGAATCAAGCCTGCAATGTCTTAGCCAAACTGGAAACAACTTTACAAAGTATGCTTCCCGTGGGAATCGTCACAAGGCAAACGCCTAAACCACTCGACCACAGAGGCAGTTGAGTATTTAAGGTACTTTCCTTCATGTGGCAAAGTCTTGCAAACCTTCTACCTTAATTTTACTGTGTCATTATAGCAAAGTGAGAGAATGTGTCGCCCAGTGAAGAGAAATTTACTGGCGCGAATTAATATCAGGCACGTCACAATCTGCTGCGATAAAAAGTTAAATAATGCTTTTAATATAGACCTTGTTTGTTACTGTTTATTGGTGCGACAACTTCTAGTCAGGCGTGTATTCTGAAGCGACTTAAGGCTGCTCTCTCGAGAAATGCTTAAAAACAGCGTGCAGATGAAGCAACTTTTCGTCGGCATTTTCTGAGAAATCACATCTGAAAAAAATAGGTAGTAATCTACATAATATGATACGTAATTGGTTTGCCAGAATTTATACGTATCGGTATCACATTATAAGAAAAAAAAGTCACCAAATCACCTCCAAATCGTTGAGATGAAACCATTTTACTCCTTCATTTTTTAACAAAAATCTAAAAAAATAATATCTTCTGCTTTGCAATATAAACGAAAATCATTTGGTTTTGTTTTTTTTTAAATATGTGTTATTTTTTTATAATAAATCAAAAATGCGGGTAGCGGAGTGGCGCGTAGAGGAGTAGTTAGCTCCGTTTACATGCACAAGGTTATTGACATGTATACAAGCCTTAATAGACTTATAGCTGAATAATATTTTTTATGTAAATAACTGTGTATTTATTTGTCGACTGTATTAAAAACTAGATCATTTCTAACAGACACCAGAATACAATTATTACATAGGGAGTGAGGATACTCGTAAATTAATTTCTTATAGACAGTAACGTGTAAACGTCTACGAGTTATTAAATAATAACTGTTATTATTTAATAACCCGTAGACATTTACACGTCTCGTTTGACCAACACCAGCTACGCCAACATATTATCACATTTATCTGGGACAACAAGTATTTTCTTCTCATCACATCATACACAACCCGACTTCGCCCAGTTTCTCTTTTTTATGCCAATTGTAGTGTCCACGCATCGTATCACTAATAGTAGGTATTTGGCTCGCCTACGCTCCACCACGTGCTGCCTGACTGACGGTTGAACACTGACTGACCGTTGACTGACCGCACGTTGTGATGTACGCGCTCGAAAGCAATCATAAGTATATACATACACTACATCCCTTCCTTTTTTTTATTTGTGTATAAATACTTCCTGTAGTAAGTTTTTTATGGATCTAGGTACTTATAAAAAATATATGTATGTATTTATTACTAAGTATTTATTTCCTTCCAAACACTACATGACACTAGAGGTATTTTACTCCTTTATTATTATTTTTTTTCGGTTAACGACCCGATTATACTATATTGTAATTATATACCAATTATATTTTTTTCAATGATCACATGTGAGATAATTGTTTTGATTTTCTTTATTGTATTCAATGTTATATGCCTTGATATTATTATTATCTCTATCTTTCTTCCCTTTTCTCTTTTTAATTTAGTCATAATTAATCAATCTTATTTATGAAGCAGATGTATCTTTTTGATTCAATTCCTTGGTTTTTTTTTTATCATTAAAAACTTTCCACTGACCTTCAATTTCTATAAATGTACGACATTTCTTTTTCATCATTTGTCCTGTTTCATCATTATATACTTCAATATCCCCCAAGAAATTTGCTATCGTTAATCTCTACGGCAATTGTCTAAAATTTTTTTTTTACACACAGAGCTATTCCAAATCTTCAGTTAACTGACTTTTCGTTCAGTGTTTTAGCCATTCGACAGTTCTAAACTGGCTGTAATCAATCCTTTAGGTTTGATTCGTGATTCACTAGTATTCGTGATTACCAAGTCCAAGCACCAATGAAGTCATAAAACTCACATTGATTTTAACAAAGAATGTCAAAGACTACGTATCTTATTCACAGTCAACATCTATCTCATAGCTCAGCAAAACACAATTCCTATACTCGCACTTCCCCATGGGAAGAATACCGAGTAAACTCTAATTTGTACCACCAATAGCAACGACACCCTGATACAGACTTCCTCGTCTATATAACACTCGTCGTCTGTGATACTGCTACGATATCCTGGTAGCCCGCCGACCCACAGAACTAAGAACCTGTTCACACAAAATAATTTTATGCTTACTCGTCATCTATTTCATAACTTCACAACGTCAATTATTCATATACTTGGTCTTGGGCATCTTCCCGACAATGAGATTTTAAAACATACCAACCGGTAAGTTATGCACATCAGAGTTTACGAAGAGAAGAGAACCTAGGCCTGTCAATGTTTGTGCCTACGTTCATGTGAAGGGGCTACGTTCATGAATTACTCTACGTCAATCTACGAGCATCATGGTCATAACTGCACCGAACAGTTTGAATCAATCAATATTATTTTAAATCTTACTTATATTAACTTACATCTACAGTTTGCTTACTGTAGCAACCCAATCACTCCCGATCCAAAGACTCCCAGTCTGCAACTATCAGGAAACACAGACTCTGGCAGGGAATTACGCTCCTTGAATATTTCTCCAACCATAATCATGTATTTGTCAGAATATGGTAGGTACATTATAGTCTTAAGATTAGTTACTGGTAACCGTTCTTTTATATTTTTTTTTCAACTTTTCCTATTATCCTTCTTAATGATTGAGAAGCTGGTTGTACTTTCTCATCGATTGGCACTTCCACTAAAACATCATTGGATTTCGAAAACTGTCTTAGTTTCCATTTGGTCAATTTGTAATCCGATTTTAAGTACACCCATTATCAAAGTGTTACTTTTATCAAGTAAAAGTAACACTTTTTAAAGCATATTGCCAGGGTTTCTACTCGGGGAATCTTTGGGTCAACTATACCAAAAGATCGCTGGATGACCTACGCGTCCAGTATAATAACATTTTTAGGATGCTGTTGGGACTGCCACGATGGTGCAGCGCTTCTTGTATGTTTGCGCAAACCGAACCGATGGCTTCCACGCCGTCATTCGCAAAAAAAACCGCGTCGCTGTTGTCAAGGTTGCGGGCGAGTGGCAACAGTATACTAAAAACTGTGGCGGAGAGTATCGACTCTTCGATAATTAAAAGTTTTGTGAGAAGGACTATCACTAACCATTAGATTGGGGTTGTCCTTTTCACAATAATATTTATTCTGTTCTGTCTTCTTCTCTGTTGTATTTTAGCTACTAACACTAGTAATAATTTATAATATTGTTTACTAACACGCTGGATCATTGTTGTCCGAAAATAATGAATAATTATTATTATTATAACTATAGCCATGGCAATTTCTTTCCCAAGTAGATCTCTAGTTCCATCAGAGATGCAAAAAAAAGTAAAAAGTTGCATTTTCGGATCTATCTGCTACTTTTATATTTGCGTCAAATGGTCCTGTTAGGTCTTGACCTAACAAGACCATTAGAAAGAACCCCTTGGGTTTTCTTACTTTAAGAACAAACAAAAACTTGTTTTGTTTCATATTTTCCCAAGTTTTGTGTGTGATTAAAGTTGGATTTACCTACACGCAGAGTCTACTAACTTTTTTTTTTTTTTTTAACCTTCATTCCACCTATACGACAATCTAGTAAACTGTCATCGTCGATTTTGAACACATATTGTATGTCTTTCGACTCTGTTTGAACTGAAATCTGTCTGCTTATTGTCTAAGCCGTACTAAGAAATTTTTGAAACTTTTCATTTGCCCCTTGTTTGATCAATCAAAAAGAGTGACGTTCTTAATTCTCAATTTGTTTAGGTGTAAAGTATGCGTGAAGTTTGGTGATAGTCACTTCAAAGACATCCACTCCATCAGCAGGTGATATTTGTATCTGGTATATTATTAAACTAGCTGATCCGAGCAACCTCGTCTTCGTCACATTATACATTAATGCTTTGCTACTATTGGTCGTAGCATGATGTTAGATCCTATAGTCTTCCCCGATAAATAGGCCGTCCAACACTAAAATAGTCCTTCAACTCGAACCAGCAGTTCCCGAGATTAACGCGTTCAACCAAACAAACAAACTCCTCAGCTCTACAATATTAGTATAGACATTTTTAGCAATTCTAGTCCACAAAATGTAGCAGCAAAGCCCGTTACTTGTCACTACCCTTGATGCCAACAGCTTCCAGGTGGATCAAGAGTTCCTACGTCCAGCGTTTTTATCTCGTTCCTACTGATGAAGGTTCCCCCTCACAATCAAATTTGTCAATTTAATGACCAGTATGTACATAAAAAGTACCACTAGGCACTGCTGACCTATTTTGTCTTTGATAACTAACTGTCAATTTAATGACCAGAAGGTATATTCTGCTGTAATTACTGTCATTCAATGATGACTTGTCAATTTAATGACCAGTAGGTGTATTCTACTGTTATTACTGTCATTCAATGATGACTTGTTAATTTAATGACCAGTAGGTGTATTCTACTGTTATTACTGTCATTCAATGATGACTTGTCAATTTAATGACCAGTAGGTATATTCTACTGCAATTACTGTCATTCAATGATGACTTGTCAATTTAATGACCAGTAGGTATGTTCTACTGTAATTACTGTCATTCAATGATGACTTGTCAATTTAATGACCAGTAGGTGTATTCTACTGTTATTACTGTCATTCAATGATGACTTGTCAATTTAATGACCAGTAGGTATGTTCTACTGCAATTACTGTCATTCAATGATGACTTGTCAATTTAATGACCAGTAGGTGTATTCTACTGTTATTACTGTCATTCAATGATGACTTGTCAATTTAATGACCAGTAGGTGTATTCTACTGTTATTACTGTCATTCAATGATGACTTGTCAATTTAATGACCAGTAGGTATATTCTACTGCAATTACTGTCATTCAATGATGTCTTGTCAATTTAATGACCAGTAGGTATATTCTACTGTAATTACTGTCATTCAATGATGACTTATCAATTTAATGACCAGTAGGTATGTTCTACTGCAATTACTGTCATTCAATTATGACTTGTCAATTTAATGACCAGTAGGTATGTTCTACTGCAATTACTGTCATTCGATGATGACTTGTCAATTTAATGACCAGAAGGTATATTCTGCTGTAATTAAATTTATGCGCTCTTTGATTTATTATTTTAGAACTAATCATGTAGTACAAATCAAATATCTAAGCATGAGGTCCCTGGTTAGACTCCCAGGTCGTTGCCTTTTTCTTTTCGATCTTGTCAATACCAGAAGCATCGAAATAGATAGTGTTCGTTTCCCACGCTCCCATCTGACTCCAACCGAAGAACGTTCTCCTTCGCAGTCGAACTTCTCCAATGTGAGTTGGGACATGTTAGTGTTATATCGTGAACCAACTAGTTTGTTGTTTTTTCAATATCAATTCTTTATCACAAAATTCTGCTTCCTTTTTATAACGCGTCAATTTGATGACCAATAATGCTGTTGAGGATCCTCTGAACATAGTTAAACGGTGTCAATTTAATGACCAGCAATGCTGCTCCAACGTCATAATAAATCAGTATTATTATATCATTATACTGTTATAAAACTTGAAAATAACTTTATTATTTATTTGTCGATTAAATGACCAGGTACTACGCCAGTTTACATGGAATATAAGTAAGTTACTGGGGTATATCCATTTAATTAGGTAACGTCCAGACGGTCAATAATTGTTTTGAACTTGTCCTAAATAACCACCAATAAATACCACAGTACTTAAATAATACTGCAACCTATCCTTCCGATAAGGCCAAGCATAATATTAGGGTTCAAAATAAGAAAATCATTAAAAATACTCCACGTCTCTGACCACGTTTTTAAGATGTGGTGGTGTTTATTTTTCAGAATTATTGAAATATCCACTAATCACTTTGTTCATTATGGCACATGCAGGTACTTCAACAATTTAGCAATACCTATGAATATTATAATAATTACAATATCACTGGGTAGGGTAAAACCGACATTATATTAATGTTTGTCGTAATTTATAACTTACGTAGGTGTAAATAAACAAACACAGTTTAACATTTGTTCTTCAATACCATTATGATTATTCTATAGTCCATTATTACTTTAGTGCGAGTTACTAAACAACGAAGAACATTCCTTAAAATGTTATCAGTGTAGCTGAACATTCCAATGTAATGACTTTTTCGCAAGTTAAGCAATAGTCACCACTGTTAAGTAGGTGTAAAGTTTTATAATTTTGAATCATAATGGGTATCTATTTGTTAATTAAAGTAAACTAATGGTTTAAACCATATTTTGGGTAAAGGTAATGATAATAATAGCTGAGAAATGTAAATGAAAATGTCGCATGTTTTCTTAGTTTGAATAAGTAACATTCATGTACCTAAGTAGCATAAGTAAATTATCTTGCCACTTCGCCAGTCACATTTTCTCTTTTTTTTTTTTATAAAGTCACTTTACTTACAGTTTTAATTATTTTTTTGTCCTCGTCGCCATATGTAGTGTCCACGCATCGTATCACTAATAGTAGGTATTTGGCTCGCCTACGCTCCACCACGTGCTGCCTGACTGACGGTTGAACACTGACTGACCGTTGACTGACCGCACGTTGTGATGTACGCGCTCGAAAGCAATCATAAGTATATACATACACTACACCAATCCTCACCTTATCCAGGTTCATTTTTATCTAAGTGTCCCAAAAACCGGCCAAGTTCGTGTGCGAGTCGAACTCGGCCGATTTAAGGGTTCCGTACCATAAACCATAATTTTTATTATTTGTTGTTATAACGAGATATACACAATCTGTGAAAATTTCAACTGTTTACGTATTACGGTTCTTGAGATACAGCCCGCTGACAGATAGACGGACGGACAGCGGAGGCTTAGTAATAGGGTTCCGTTGGTTACCCTTTGTGTACGGAACCCTAAAAAGGAAATCATAGAGTACCTGCTCGTCATACCTCTGACCCTTATTGTAATTTATTTAGGGTCGGACCAGCTTATCTTCATTCTTTCATACATATCTATTCTTATAGTCACTTTCTTTCTAGAATCTTCACTTCTTCGGTCTTAGTCTTTCCTTATAACTGTAGTGCATCAATGTCGCCACAAAAAAAACCAACGTAGCAAAAATCTACATCGCAACAAAAAGAACCCCAACGCCACATATCCTACCAGCAGTGAACTATCGAAATCTGCATTGCGGTATCTGAGTTCTCCTTGCGATTTGAATATAATTATACAACAGTCCGACTATCAAATATCGGGCAGTTGCCCACCGGACACAACCAGTGTACGACTAAACGCCGACAGACACTACGCCGACAGACTGAACACCGACAAGACTTTACTTCGACGGGACTCTTCGCCGAGAGGACACTTCGCCGACAGGACTCTTTTTTATTTATTTATTTAAACTTTATGTACAGTAGTGGTACATGGGCGGACTTAATGCAACAAGGCATTCTCTACCAGTCAACCTTTGGGTTAAAAAGACTACACTGTGGTAGGTGTACAACAAAAAAATAAAAATAAATGGAATCTTTTGGGGAACATTATACAAATAATATATTTAATACTAATAAAATACATATATAAGCTAAAATAATAAACTAATAAATACGATGTTTTATAATAATCCTTCTGATCAAGAGAACTCACAATAATCATGACGAAGACCAAACTAAGAAAGACAGGCTTTTAAGTAGTGTTTTCGGACTTTACGCTTAAAAGAAAATTTCGACTGAGCCATCTTGATGTCAAGGGGTAGCACATTCCAGAGTTTAATGGTGGAAATAGCGTAAGAGTTAGACAAGAACCCGGTACGGTGAGAAGGAATATGAAGAATTAAGTTTTTGGACGCTCGGAGGTTAAGACTGTGAGAACTGCCCAACACTTGAAAATATTGTTTTAGATAATCAGGAGCACAAGGATCGTTCAAAATAGTGAAGAGCATGCAGAGGGATCTGAGGGATCTCCTTTGACGGATAGGCAACCATTTAAGCTGAGAACGGAAGGAAGAAATATGATCATATTTCCGAAGGCCAAAGATAAAACGAATACAGTTGTTAAGAAGTCGATCCAGTTTGTTAAGAAGTTCTTGGGATAGATCAGAGTAGCAAACATCAGCATAATCAATTATAGGAAGCACAAGTGATTGGACTAAAGTGGTTTTAGTGCTTGCGGGAAGAAAATGCTTGAATCTATAGAGAGATCGCAGTGAGAATGTTACTCTCTGGCTAATTTGAGCAATCTGCTTGTTCCAACTTAACCTGTCGTCAATGTATAGGCCTAAGTCTTTAACGTGTGGCGAGAAAGGGATAACGGTATTGTTAAATGAAAGCGGCTGTAATTGGCTGGTGTCCAAGTTGCGTAGAAAATAAGGACTACCAATAAGGATAGCTTGGCATTTACTGACATTGACAGTAACCCCAAATCTGCTTGACCAATCACTGATTGCTATAAGGTCAGAATTCAGCAAAGAGATGCAGTTGTTCAGGTTGTCAATGACAGTTTGCGCGTAGAGCTGTAGGTCATCAGCGTACAGATGGTAAGAGCATTTGAGAATAGTGATAATAGAGTTTATGAATAGAGAAAATAAGAGTGGGGAGAGTATACCGCCTTGCGGAACGCCAGTATTCAGGGCGCACCAGTCAGAAAATTTCTGATCAGCACGAACCGTCTGCTGGCGACCACGAAGATATGATGAAAACCAATCCCGTGCCGACGAAGAAACCCCAATTCGAGACAGAATAGCCAGGAGGATGTCGTGATCAACGGTATTAAAAGCATTAGAGAAATCTATTAAAACTAAGACCGCTAATTTCGAATCCTCCAGGCCACTCTTAACGTCTTCAGTAACCTTAAGCAAAGCTGTGGCTGTGCTGTGGCCAGGCCGAAAACCTGATTGGAAAGGGGATAACAGATTATTCCTAAACACAAAGGAAGATATTTGCTTAAGAGCAACTGCTTCCAGGATCTTAGATAGGAAAGGGAGAATGGAGATTGGTCTGTAATGATTAAATAAACTGGGGTTGGATATTTTAGGAAGAGGGATTATGAAGGCCTTACGCCAGATTTCGGGAAATACCTCAGTCTGTAAGGAGGCATTGATAATGTGTGTGATAATAGGGAGAATACTTTGGATTATGAGGGATAACATAGTTCTGCTGACACCATCACAGCCAACAGCCTTGGACTTAATCGCATGGAAAGTTTTGAGGATCTCAGGGTCGGTCACGGGGGAAAAAGAGAAAGAATCGAGAAGTAAGATTGGCGAGGAAGATATCTCAAGAATAGTGTTGTTTTTAACAGCAACCGAAAGCATCGCCGACGATGAAAAATGCTTATTCAAATCACTCAAGGAGACGTTACTCTTCGCCGACAGGGGTCATTAGCAACGCAACTTATCTCCGATAGTCAGATTTGGAAATCGATTATGCTTTTCGTGTAATTATACAATTCATAAAAAATAAAGATCTTGTATTGTTTATGTATCGGTATCAAGTGTACTACGTGAGCTCGACAAATTGATGTGCGATTAACGCTTATGCGACAAAACTGTACTGCGACTCACCATAGTTCGAATGCACGCTTGTGCGACACACTGAAGATCGACAACACCCCGACTCAGAGTACCCCGACTCAGATAGGTTGGGTTAGAAGGCTAAGGCGGGAGCGTTATTTTTTTTTATTGCGTCGCTGATGAGCCCTGTCGGCGAAGAGTTCTGTCGGCGAAGAGTCCCGTCGAAGTAGTCTTTTCGGTGTTCAGTCTGTCGGCGTAGTGTCTGTTGGCGTTTAGTCGTACACTCGGACACAACAACCGTCAAGTCGGAGGATCCTCCCTTTTCTATTGCGGTTTGCGGGAATTTACTCTCTGTTCCGCATACCTCCCATATAGCCATCCACATTAATACTTCAAACTTTCCTTCCAAAATGATCCTCATTCCTCCGCTTCACATGCTCATTGACCGTATGGTGTCGGCCGGTGCCGTATGGTGCCGTAAAAGAATAATACCATCCCATCAATTCCCGTGGGTGTCATAAGAGGCGACTAAGGGACTCGCCAGAGAATGGGTAGCAGCGTTCTCTGTAAAACTCAACACCATACACTGCAGTCGCAACCCGCCTGCCAAGCATGGCGATATTGGAAAACCCCCCCCCCCCATCTTGGGGGAGACCTATGTCCAGCAGTGGACGTCTTTCGGCTGAAATGATGATGACATGCTCATACCCTGACAATCGATACCCACACAACTTCTCAATCAAAGGTGCCACTCTCAGACTTCCTCTTACACACGAAAGCTACGAATCCCAAATAGAAACGTAAAACACGAGCCTTCTTAAAAATTCTATTGATTTCCACTTCATCTAAATCAAAAAGCCCTCTGAGTCCATCTTCAGTTCACAAGTCAGAAGCAATACGTCCGTGAGTGAGGTTTAATGAATGAAATCGGCGGTTCTTCTCAAGCGGAGTGTAATGGCCAGCACTACATCTGTGTATTAAGTACGGCCTCCTTTTTATTTCCCGCCGGGAAATCTTTCTGTCGACGCGGTCCTCACTCGTTTGGGGACGTATTTATAGTCTGGGTAAAATATCTGCGAGGAATACGGAGGGATGTTGTTTGTATGCGTTGTGTATTTGATGTTATGGGTTATTAGTTTATTATAAATCTTCTTTTAGACATGATATAAATATTAATTACTTAAAACAACTCAAGATTTTGTAATAAGTTTGATTGTTTTGTTAAAGTTTCTGTCATCTATGAAACACCACTATAATTTCATCGAATTGACAATGACAGCTTTTGTGGTTTTTTTTTCACCAGTGATTGTAGATAGTTGTGTAAAGTAATCAGTTGATGTCATTTTTCATTCATTCAGTCCGTCATTTACAACATAAACACAGGTGTTTCTTGTAACCGAAGCCTTACTTGGCTTCACGTGGATAAGTATTTATTATAACAGAACCTTTAGAACCAGAAGATTTTTAGAAGTCATGTTTCAATGTTCTAATTGAAACATGACTTCTAAAAATCTTAACTAAAAATGAAATTAACATCAATAAAAATAATTGTCCCAAATCTTCCCGGACTACACATACGGCTCTCCACTTTGTTGCTTCGTGATTTGTGTGCCAATTGCGTAAAAGTGACTCTCTACTTAGTCGCGGAGACAGGCGGGGACACACGGGGGCAAGCGGGGACAGGCGGGGACAACGAAAAATGTATATATTTTATAATGTCGCCGTGATACGCTGCCGGAAGATATTAAACGTTCGTTATTGTATTTATTTTTTACCTTTTACGAGGATCAACGTTCGGGGAAATTGGAGAGACATTTTCTTCATTGCTCTCAGAGAAAGATTCTTGTTGACGTATGGTCTTGAATTATAAACGCGTTAAGCACGTTTTAGAGAAAAATAAACTGAACATAAAACTACTCTAGTATCTCTTTTTTTCACCATCGATTCTTGTGACCCATAGCAAGAAATTCAAACGAAATTATTATTCGATTTTATTTTCTTTAAAGCCACCATCGGCACTATGTTAACCATACTAGCTACACCACACCGTGCCGTGCCATACAGCAGTTAATTTTACAATTAATATTATCATTAAAATAAAACATTATTTTTTTCTGTAAATGGAACCACCATTTTATTTAATAATAAAATGAAAATAAAATAATAAAATTCATTTATTGCAGGCAGTATGGAAGAAAGATTTAAAAATTACAATTTCCACATTAATAATAATATCGTCCACATTGTCATCGTTCCACATTAATAATAATAATAATATCGTTTATTTATAAAACAGGGCACATTTACAATAAAATATTTTACATTTTTTTAAAGAACACAGTTGCTGATTTGCCTGAACTAGGTTGAAACCTGTGCTTCAGGCAAGATAGTGCTTATGTAAACATCAATAATAAAATAACAATTTATCAATTACCTATAATAAAAACTTAAAATTAAAGGACACATCATGTTTTATTTACATACAAAAAGAAGGTCTTCTGTCTCTACGTACGGGATGCTTAATAAATATTGCACAATTGTCTTTTTACAGCTATAATAATTTAACTTATAGATACTTAGTTTCTTATTTAGTCTATTGTATAGAAATGGACCTAAAAATGTAAAAAATCTTTTTACAAAAACATATTTTGAAAATGAATTAGAATCACAGACAATATCATTCCGTCTCTTATTAGTATTTTCGGTGTTGTAAGTAAGCATGGTGTGCTGTTTTAGTATCAATTACATAATGAAAACATTATAAATTAGCTAGGATTAGTGAAATAAAATAAAATTATATTTATAAACAACAAACATATTTGTAAAATTTTAAACTAACTAACTTTAAAACCACTCAAGTCAAACAAATGTAAACGCTTAATTTATCGACAATTTCCACAATCTTCATTACAGCACTGGTTTAAGTCTTGTTGGATAACGTTAAGGGCCGAAAACTTGCCAAAACGAAACGGCACCGGTCGTTAACAGAGCTTGATGAGACACAATCAGCATTTCTAGTAGATTCGTGTCTGTCACTCCGGCTAGCTGTCTAGGGACTGATAATTGTACTACGGTAAAATTCACTTTGCAGTGTAGGCAATAGTGTACTTTTTGGGTGGCTTGTCTGCAATATTCCAAGTTTTCTAACTTTTCATTTATTTTATCAATTTCCACACCACCGCCACAGGAATCGGGCATTTTCTGGGATAATTTGCGCAATATTGCATGACTCTATCTCTCTCTCTCTTTTGAAATAAGCATTACCTTTGTACTTATTTTTCTGTTTCCTTCTTTTTATCTTTCTATGTAATGTGTGTACATAAATTGTTAAATAAATAAATAACATTTACTTCTATATTTTAAAGTTCTTGATATCTTCGCCAGTTTTTTACAATCATATTCTGTCCTAAGCCGCCAAGAGAACATCTTAGTCATCAAGCCTAATAATTCTGCGCACATACTCATTATTGATTAATGAACATCCGATAATCCTACCAACTGAATTCTAACCTTCTGATATTGAACATAGAGTGTGTTCTGTTCCAGCATATGTTCGGCATGCGGCTGCCTCAAATCGTGAAGATATCCGACGTGCTGAGCCAGCAGGGGTCGAGCTCGTTCGAGGCGGCGGTCGCCAAACACCTCTACTCGCCGATATCCGTGTACCAGACCAGGGTAAGTTGCAACTAACTAATGAACTAAGAATGAGTAAATATACAAAGTGAATTTTTAATGTGTGCGCGGATGGCCAAGTCCCGTAACTATGAGGATTAGCAAAAAGCACTAAAAGAAATCTCGAGCCCGATTTCGATGAAAACTAAAACTGTATTATTGGATTTTTGATAAATCGTTTTTCCTAGTAGTCAAGTTGTAAGTTCATACCTAGCTATAATACCCTCCAACTCAACCAATTTAACCTCAAATGGAAGAGTTCATTCCAGCGAGTGTTCTTAGACTAAAACGAAACGCTTACCTTCATTAGAACCGGCGAAATAGAGGAAGACTAGGAGGAGCTATGAAAACATACGAAATGTAGAGGAGGGAATCGCGGTTGGATATAACTTGGGAAAGACGAACGTTAGGTTTTCCAGCAGTGCGATTCTGTAAACATATCGAAGTGAACACTTGGGCGAAGTGAACGACAGGTGAGCTGTCAAACCATACAAACAAGATGGCGTGACAACTCACTTGTCATTCACTACACTTAAGTGGTCACGGTGAGATGTCGACAGAATCGACCGGCAGTACTTGTTCCAAATCGGTGCATCAATATCTTGCATTTAACAAAAAAAGCAAAGTTTTTGGTTGGAATGACCGGACAGACTCCTAATAGATTTCATTTTTGTATAGCATTAATAACTCATTGTGTAATAAAACAAAAGTTATAATCATTAATAATAGTAACTGAATTCTAACATCCCTTAATTCAGCAGAGTCACTAATATCTTCTATAGAATATAATCATACATCAGATTTGGCATCGGCAGTCAATAAGCGAGTTATAGCGCATACATAAACACTAAATACCGCGACTGAGCCAAACCGATACTGATTCAAATACAGCGTGTGCCAAAACTACATAATGTTATTAAATCATCCCTCATCAGGTTTATGTACCCTCTTATTATCGAGTAAAATACTTGTTCCATTTTCTTACTTACATATGTATTTCATTCACATTTTAATTTATTGACATTTTAATTTTTACACTATTTATTCACATTTTAACTTTTACACTTTCATTATTATTATGACATTTAATATTGCTGGAAATTGTATTGAATTAATTATTATTGACATTATAATCCTTACTAATATTATAAACGTGAAAGTAACTCTGTCTGTATGTCGCGCTTTCACGCCGAAACTACTGAACCGATTTAAATGAAATTTGGCACACAGATAGTCTAGAGCCTGAGAAAGGACATAGGCTACTTTTTATCTGGGGAGTATGTTCTCTAGGGACCGCGTGGGCGAAGCCGCTGGCAGAAGCTAGTTCTGACATAACTATAATTTCTCAATTTAATTGTATTAATATAAATGAAAATAACTAAGGAATAATAATGTTTAATTCATGCTGATTTGGGGTGGAAAGGGCAGGCAAATAATAATAATACTTATTGCAATGCTTGTAAAAGGCTGCTAAGTTATAAGTACCTACTAACAAAACATAACACCATTGTACACTTAGTTCGCAATAAACGTTTTGACTTTGACTTTGACACAATGAATACTTAACACAAGGCAAAATGACTATTACCCTTCTATTTAAACATAAATGTCATGAATATATGGCAGATAAATTCATGAGCGCGCAGTTACGTACATTATGTTTATTCACCCCATTAAGCATGTTTCACGCTCTATAAGACGACCATGGGACCTCTTTCTTTGCCTGAGTTTAACAAAGCAGTCGTTACTTTCCAATCTCTTCAAAGCCATCAGTAACACTGTCTTTTTTTTCCAGCACGCATCACCAACGGCTTTCGAAGTTCCCGTACCAGCAGCATCACAGTCAGCTTACTCTGATCCAAAGTTATATATTAGCAAACTCCGGAAAGCCCCAGAAAAGGAGCATCCCCAGGAAGGTGTACCAAAAGCAATAGAACTACCCAGCCGACCGATACCGCTGTATACGGTGAACCAACCAAGAATTCGCTTCGAGGCGTTCCCACAAGCTTTGGACCATGGACTTCCTCAAGAGATATTTCGGCCACAGATTGTTCCCAGAAAACACATGCATTCTTTGTTCCCGATATACGATCAACTTGGACCCTTCAGATACCAAGGACAGGTGGTGCCATCGCAATACTTACACCAAAATGGCCTATATCAGATCATTCCTGTTAGACAGGGCCTTGATTCCAGTAACCAGGAAGGTAGCAGTGATAAGAATTATCCTAGTGAGGAAAATCAAGAACAAACAAAAACTGGACGACCTCATCCGCAGATCGATGTACCGGTGTCTAAACAGGTGAGCATGATAAATGTAAAATCTGATTCTTCTTCTCAGTTTCATGTTTCTTCTTACCATGATTCACCCCGAATACAAAAATAAAATAGTTAATAACGCTGCTTACTACTACACTACACTACTGAATACTTTTAATGAAAAATTCCCCATCCCAAACTTGACTTACTAGTTTATTTGTATTTGTTTCAGGGATACCATGCACATCCAAACGGTGCTATTAGTTTTGCAAGTTTTTCTCAAAACTTACCGATCAACATACAATTCGAAAAAGCACACCAACAATCTGAAACCTTGCATCAATCAAAACAGGCACAGTTACAATCTCAGCCGATCCCAGTACAGCTGCCACCGCAAACCGAACCAGAAGTGGTGCATTCCCAAGAACCAAAAGCACAATTGAAACAAAATCTTCAATTAGCACCCATGTTCCAAAGACTCATTGAAGACCTACAAAAATACCAACCAGTCTTTCAGCAGCAACCTCAATTCATTCCTTATAAACAACAAATTCAAGATCAGCCCAGACCGTTAAATGCACTTCAACAACATCTGCTTTACCAAGATCCTAGGCAACCTACATTATTATCTAATCCTCAAGTGATTAAACCCCAGCGCCTACCTAAGTTCAAACCGCTACCTCAATCGTTACTCACTTCTGAATCTTTCTTACAACAAACAAGCCGATCACCAATCATTACAGGACGATCACCAAGACCATTTAGTTTCGAATATCAGTCTACACCAACTCCAGAAAATTTCCTAATACAACCAGCATCGACCCAACGAACCCCTCTACCTCCATTAAAGCCTAACTACAGCAAATACGTCCAACCATTGGAACCACAGTCTCGCACTACACCAGTCTTTTTACCGACACCCTTGCAACCGCTTTTCTCGTCCACTCCAAAAGAACAGCCCTTATCAGATCAACTCATATCATCAACAACCATACAACCTAATGTAAAAGATCAAGATCACTCTGAGAAACAACAGGCTCGAGAGGAAACCAAACCGCAGTCGCAAACGCCTAAACCGCTGAAACCTGAAATAATCCACCAGTCAGAACCAACAGTTCGACCTCCTTCGATACAGTCAACAACATATCTACCGTTTGTTACTCATGACCCACAATCAACTTATATTCAGTACTCTACTCCACAGCCTCAATATCAGTCTACGATACGACCCCAGTCACCAGCTACCCAACAACCAAGACATGATGTTGTCATTCAACGCCAAGAGATACAAGAGTTATTTTTTGAACCATCTCCTCAACCGCCCAACTCAGCTCGTTACCAAAACCAGCCGACACAAGTTGCTCCTCAATATGAACCAGAATTACTCCACTTACGCACTCAGCCGCATCATCAATTATTTGAACACTTACAACCTCTCCCATACCAACATGCGGATATTCATTCCCAACAATATCTTCTGGAAGCACGACGATCACATTCTCCGCAGACATCAGGTTCACCACAATACAGAGAGCCTCAGCAATATGTGATTCAACAACATTCTCACCCTGTTGAACTTCTTCAATTCCAACCAACACTTTTGCAGAGTCTACAACCTGAACTACAACAGTCTCCAGAACAACAGCAAGTATCAAACCAAGCACAACAACAAACACAACAACATGAATTTGAACAAATACAACAAAAAAAACAGGGATCGGAACAAACACAACTTCAACAACACGGATCAGAACAAACACAACATCAACAACACGGATCAGAACAAACACAACAACACGAATCAGAACATACACAACAACAACAGGAAGTGGAACAATCACAACAACAACATGATGTATCAGAACAAGCACAACAACAACAATATCAAGAACAACATTTAGATTCTAACAATCAAATCCAGATATCTACTCTTAGGCCCTCTGAAGATACCGAGAAGCAGACTGAAACAGTAGAAATTCAACTACAACCAGAATCGCAGACCACGACAGGAAAACCCAATGAGCCCCCAGAACCTTCGTCAGAGCCTGCTCCTAGCTTAGAGGAACCGCTCTTAGGTCCTCTTATAAGCCCGTCAGGTCTCCCTCAAATATATGCTCACCAACAGCAATTGGTTGCCCAACCTGAATATAGTCCACTTTTGGGAGTTCCGCCTTACTCAGATGTGCAATATTTTGGAAAGTTCGCGGAGTCCTTATTTGGTAATCGCCATCATTAAATTCACTATTTAACCATTGAGTAATATTTTCCGATTAGGTTTAATATTATCAAAACGACCCTTGTATAACATTGAAGAAAATACCAAAAATGAACACTTTTACTCTCTAGAAATTATTTTCTGTTTTTAAAAGTCTTGGGGATAACTTTCGCGTGTAAATAATATGCTAAGTGTAGGCTATGTACATAAAACGTTAGTATTATAGTTATGAGTATTTTTATATTAGCTGAGGGTGATAGAATGTGTTACGAACTGATGGGAGCTCGACTGTGATGCCATATGTTTATATACTGAAATTGTATCGCTTTTTTAATAAAGTTGTGTGAATCATGTTTGTGCGTTTGTTTTTATGACAGATAATTTGATAGATAGCTAAAAATTTTTGTTTTTTTACTATTAATAGGCACGTGTTTGACCACTTTCTCACCTGACGGTAAGCGATGATGTGGTCGAAGATGGAGCACGCTTGCCTAGAAGTAACCTATTCACTTTTGACTTAAAAACTCCCAGGTTGTAGCTATCAGGAAACACAGACTCCGGCAGGGAATTCCACTCCTTAGCTGTACGCACTATGAATGTGTTCCCAAAACGTTTTGTGCGTGTGGGTGGGATGTCCACCATGTAGCGGTGGCGCATCGCCGTTCATCTTGTGGTCCGATGATGGAACGGGCTTGGCGGAATTCAATTATGCAATTCCGTCGCACATTCCCCAAAATGCAACCGATAGAAAACCGACAGGCTAGCAACTCGTCGTCGATGCTCAAGACTTTGGAGCTTCGTCGCGACGAGCCCATCATTGCCGATGATCCTCTTGGCTCGTTTCTCAATTGACTCAAGGGCATCAAGCTGGTATCTGGCAGATCCGTCCCAAAGATGAGAGCAGTACTCCATATACGATCAAACTTGCGCTTGAAAATAAAGAGACGTAAGATTACTTCTAGCCAAACGTGTTCCTTCGTCGACTAAATTAGCGCTTTCCTTCAGGTGATCTTGTGATCAAATGTGAGCCTATCAATCTCTCAAATCTCTGTTGATCGAATTCGAAAATATTAGTTATGTTTTCAGAACATCTCAAAGGAAAATTTCACAGACCTCTGGAACATAATTATGGAAGAAAATATAGGTAGGACAATAAAACATAATTACTCAAAGAAGATACAAATTGTGTATCTGAAGGTCATATTACCGTGGTAGGTACCATATTTACCATAAAAAAGAAGTCTTTCAGACATAGCAAACTTTATGATCCCCAGGTTATCCCGAAACACTTATAACAAAGTTAACTCATAAATATAAGATAATACAGCCCCCATCCTCACCTCATCGTACTGAGTTATATTATTATCAGCTAACTTGCACACTTTACTAACCCTATATCTCGTGATTTATCTGTATTAAAATATACCTGAAACATTTTTCAACGGATAATAAATCGTTAAAGTACTTAAACTTTGGATCTAAAAAAGGTAGCTTTAGCTGACTTCGGTAACACAGACTGAAATAGGTGCAAAAAAGATTTTTATATGTCTGTAGCTACCATTAAAACTGGCTTTTAAAGGAACAAACGACTTCAAAGCAGTCGATGCAGATATTTTTAGGGTTTTTGGCGCTATTATGTGTCACAATATTCCTGAAGAATACCCTTTAAAACAGCAGGGCTCTTCAAAGTTAAAATTCGGAGCGAATAAGTTGGAAAATGCTAACAATCCTCTCGTAACAATCAACTTGAATTTTTTATAAGCCAAAAGATACAAAAAAAATAATATGAAAACCCAAAATCATTGCTATAAAAGATAAATTATTAAGTTCGTACCTTTCCCTCCGAGTGAAGGAGTGAAGCCACTTCATCTGATGTCAGTCTTCATTTGTTTGTGACAGTCGACATCTCCTCTTGGATACGCATAAACAAATACGCATGTACAATTTTTTTATATACATGTGGCTAACACCGTGTTTCAAGTGTTTATTTCATGGGGAAACTGGTCGTTTGTCGCAATTTTCACACTTCTACTTCTTTTTATCGTGTGGGCAGTAAGGTCTAGCGACTCCCCCCCACACACCCTAGTGTCAGAGTTTCTAAACCGCCTCAAGGGCCTTTGACATGGTTTATTTGACGACCGCCATTTGGCGGCCAGGACCACCGGCTTATACGTGCCTTTGAAGCACGGAATCATCTTTTTATCAGACAATCTGGAGATTCAAGCCTGCAAATTCCTCTCCAAACTGAAAACAATTTTACAAAGTATACTTTCAATGGGAATCGAACCCATGACCACCTGGTCACAAGGCAAATGTCTAAACCACTCGACCACGGAGGCAGTTACGCAGACTTTCACACTTGGATGATGTAATGCACCAGAGTTGCTATTCTGCCAACGTCATCTGACCGAAACTTAAGTGAATTAGTGAGCAGTCAATACCATGCATCTAAGTGAAATGACAGCTCACTTCATTTTCACTTCAGCCAAACTTACACGGTGCCTTTTTTAACAGAATAAACTAGCTCTGTAGTTTCCCTCCTACTAGAACCCATGGTTGAGTGGTCATGAATGCCTGCCAATTTATACCTCACTGCCTCCGTGGTCGAGTGGTTTAGGCATTTGCCTTGTGACCCGGTGGTCGTGCGTTCGATTCCCACGGGAAAACATACTTTGTAAAATCGTTTTCCAGTATGGTTAGGATATTACAGGCTTGAATCACCTGATTGTCTTATGAAAAAGATGATTCCGTGCTTCGGAAGGCACGTATAAGCCGGTGGTCCCGGCCGCCAAATGGCGGTCGTCAAATAAACCATGTCAGAGGCCCTTGAGGTGGTTTAGAAACTATGACCCTAGGCAGTGGCGGAGCCTTCATACAAGCCCAAAAGCCCGGCATGCCTTACTAAAATGCTCGATAGAGAATCAATATCAAACCCAAACTATTTAAAAGTTCGCGCGCTTAATTCTTATCAAAATAACACAAAGTATCTACCTATGCCACACTACACATCGCGATTGTTCGCGCGCAGAGTTTCGCATTTGCAGAATCTACATATAGCTATCTCGCTTACACGTACCGGCTTTTACCGGGCTTTCAAATACTAGCTCTGTCACTTTCGCACTTATAGCGATGTGCCATATAACGAGTCAGAAACTTTTGCGTCTACAAATCGATCAGTATGAAAGAATTAAGCCCTGCTTGCGTATGAAGTTGCCCGCGTATGCGTGACCTTGTCACCTTGCCAACTCTGCAGTGTTGCCGTTTTAGCGACGTTGTGAGATCTTGGAGATTTTTAACGAGTTTGGAGACTTTTTTTAAGATTTAACAACAATAAAAACTAGCGACTTTTTAAAATAACGAAATTAAATATTCAAGCAATATCTTAAAAATAAAAAAATTGCGACATCTAGCTGGATTTTTCATATACCTGGGGACTTTTTTTGCCTAAATGACAACACTGCAACTCTGGTAAGTAGTTTCCGACACCCGAGTGCAACTAACTTCAGTTTCATTCGCTTGAGTGGAAAAGTTATGTTGTTAAAGTTATTTGTGTGTTTTCTTAGATTTTCTTAGTGATACAATTGTTTTAGTGACTTACCTACAACAATGGAGGTAATTGTACCTTGTGAGGATTTAAAATGCGTTCAAGTTTTGATTGGCGAAGATAAGGTAAAATCTTTAAGCTTTGCTCAGAAAAAACAGTTAATTTCTTCATTAAAACCGACGCCTAATCTGTGTATTTCTCAGACTAGTAAATCGCATAAACGAAAATTTAATAGATCAGTGTATAAAACTAGTTGGATTGTTGGCTGTTCGCACACGAATAAGCTGTATTGTTGGTGCTGCATATTTTTTTCGAATGAAGATTCCGTTTGGAATACATCTGGTTATAATGATTTAAATAACATATCTGGCGCCATTAAAAGGCACGCAAATTCCCATAAACACCTGTGTGCAATGGTTTCTTTCGGTAATTTTGGTAAACAACGAATTGAGACATCTATATCACGCCAGTTATCTGAGGAAATTTCAAAATATAACACGCGCGTTGATAACAACCGTAGTGTATTTCAAAGATTAGTCGATATTGTTTGTCATTTAGCACAACAGGAACTTCCTTTAAGAGGACATGATGAGTCCAAAACTTCATTAAATAAAGGCAATTTTTTAGAACTGGTCTCGTTAATTTCAAAATACGATGTCGTTTTAGAAAAGCATATGCAGCATCAGGAAAGTGACAAACCGGGGCCGAGTTATTTATCTAACAAAATTCAAAATGATATTATTCATTCCGTAGCCGATGTGATGCAAACTTGCATCGATTACGAAGTTAGGCAAACAAAATTTGTTTCAATTATTATTGACGAAACCCCCGATGTTAGTCATAGAGAACAACTGTGCTTGATTCTCAGATATTATTATAAAAATGAAATTCATGACCGTTTTTTGGGCTTTCTTAATGTGTCGGAAAGTCGCACAGCAGACTCACTCTCCAATATTATTTTAGAAATATTGAATAGACATGATTGCATCGCAAAATTAGTAGCGCAAAGCTATGACGGTGCTAGTGTAATGTCCGGTGTAAGAAATGGAGTTCAACAAAAAGTTAAAGATGTTTGTCCACAAGCAATTTACATTTGGTGTAATGCACATATTTTGGCCTTAGTGTTGTCTAAATCATGCAATAGAATTCAGGAGGTTAGTTTATTTTTTTCAGCCCTTCAGGCTTTGTGTATTTTTTTAGTAATAGTACAAAACGAGCTGCTTTTTACGATACTCATTGCAGCAAAAAATTGCCTAATGCTCCCGCAACTCGTTGGACATACATGTCGCGAGTTGTAAACACGGTTTATGAACAAAAAAGTAAACTTATTGAGTTGTTTTCTGATCTGTGCGACAATCCACAGAACTGGGACGGGGATACGATTTTAGCTGCGGAGAATTTTGAAAACAATTTGAGATCTTTTAATTTCAATTTTTTTCTTTTTATTTTTCATCGGATATTTGAAAAAACTGACTGCTTGTACAATATTCTACAAAAATCACAAGTTGATGTCGGTTATTGTATTAATAAAATAAAGGAATTTCAGGCATGGTTACGTGCTGAATTTCAATCCGAATTTGATCAAATTTATGAGAATACGTTGCAAAATAACTCGGCTCCTCGTTTGAGACGCAACGTACGCTGTGCAAAAACGGAATACAGACGACTTTTTGTAGAAGTAATCGATAACATTAATACCGAAATTACTGACCGATATTCTGAAATTTATAAATTAAAGTTTTTCCAACTGCTCAACAACAAAAAATTTGACAATTATCACTCACATTTTCCTACAGAGGAATTAGATTCATTATTTGACATTTATGCAAACTATTTCGACAAACAAACATTAAAAAGCCAATTGATTTGCTTGTATTCTAGTCCTGATCTGAAAGACCGTAATGTTTTCGAATTAATTGATTTCATTAATGAGAATAACCTTGAAGATGCCTTTCCCGAGCTGTTAAAATTAGCGTATCTTGTTGTAACTATTCCAGCTACAAGTTCTTCCGCGGAACGTGCTTTTTCGTCTCTTAAACGTATCCATACCTATCTGAGAAATACACAAGGTCAAGAGCGTCTTTCCGAATTATCAATGATAGCTTTTGAAAAACAGTTGTTGGTAGAATTAAAACGATCACCAACATTTTACTCTGATGTAATTAAATCATTTCTTAAGAAAGATAGACGATTCCAATTAGAATATAAATAATTTATTTAAATTCCTTATTACATTCTATCTAGCTATTTTTTAACTTTCGTTTTGTAACTTTGTTTTTTTTTTGTCTGTAACCTGTTAGTCCTGTTACGAAGCAAGCACCTACTTACCATAACTTTGTTCCCTCAAGCAATGAAGCAAACCAAACGGCTTTTTTCAAAGCCACCGGAGGTATGCAATTGCTGATATGTTTATTATATTCAATCTAGCACTAGCATGCCTTCAGTGTGCTTTGGTTAACTCATTCACCGCACGACAAGCAAGAGTGAAATTGAAGAAGAGGAAAGAAGAAGATGGATGAATTCACTTTTAATTTATTGTACCTAACCAGTAGTTTATGAGAAAATTGCGATGATACATACGTAGGTACCTATATACTCAGTCGAAAACTGAACTTTCTTTTTTTGAAATCGGTTAAAATTTTATTGGGCTTGCCTTATTTTGAAACCCTAGGCACGCCACTGACCCTAGGGTGTGTGGGGTCGTTAGACCTTACTGCGCACACGATAAGAAGAAGAAGTTTATGCCTCCTTCCACTTCCTAATGCAAGAGGTAAAATAGTTTGGTTGTTACATATGTTTGTGAAGGGTTAATAATATCTGTAAGTTCGTAACTGATTACCAAAATTCTGTCACTGATAGAATCTCCCACTATCGCTTAGTGGTAGTAGTCCTACTTTTGATTTGGGGAAAATTCTCGGTGTAATACGGCACGAGAGCGAAGCGTTGGCAAAAAGCTGGTGAAATTAAATTACAAAGTGCTAATTACCGACGAACATGTTAAGGCTGTGAATGGGATGGTGTTTAAGAGCTAAGTCTATTTAGTAGACGTTAGAAAGAATTGTTTGACGAATTAAAAAACCAAAAAAATAATGGCTGTGGCATCACTTCATTTTTATTTTAAATATCGCAGCATATCGTGAGAAATTTGCCTTTTCGGCCTTCCACAAGGTGTTTTCTTTTTATTTATATTATTAGTTTGAATCACTCAATTTTATTTTATCGTATGTTTAGACTCGAACAGTTTATCTCTCTCTCTCTTTTTACTCCTACTCAAGTATCATGTGAACGAAACAGTTTGTTAGCGTACATAGACTTGGAGTGTATTATAGCAGTTTGAAACTATAATGTGTCCCCAGACAGGCGTTGAGTGGAACCATCCCACAGATCAATCGCACACAAAGCTGTGTAAACATGGCCACATGGTAACAATAGCTTTTCATCCGAGACCGAGATTAAGCATGAAATCCCCAATGACTTAAAATTCCCTCGGACAGGGACGATGCGACAGTGTGACAAGGATGCGACAACATGATTTTTCCGAACTGTTAAGTAATTTTAAAACCCTTTCTATAACAGAATTGTCGCTTTGTCAACTTTGATTTCTTTCTGCCTAAAATGGTATTTTGAGGTACATGAAAATATCAATGAATTTATTTAACTAGACTGCATCTTTATTTTGTTTATCTTTATCAATATTTTTTCCTTATTATTCCTTATTATCGCCTTCCTCTAAACAATTCCAAACGACTATTCCGGAAGATACCAGAAAACCACAATATTGAGTAATAACTTCCCAACAATGACTACCTCATAAACGGTAAAAACGAAACGATAACGAAGAATAAAAAAAAACGATACTGCACAACGATATCCGTACCGAAAAACAAAAGACCATAGACGATAAAGAAATGAAGACTCCTTGGTCTAAAGACATAGAAATTATCGTTACGGTTGATCTGAAGCAAGAAATTAATGCGTAAGGAAACAGCTTTTAATGGTTTCCTATTTTTTCTTCGTTATTTTCCCCTCGTGGGGAACAACGGTAATTTACACATGACGGTTATTCTTTGTTGGGAGATCAGAAAGGATAAGATTATCGTTGCAATTTGAAGGATTTAATGCTCTATCGAAAGGCAAAACATTGATTCTATGACTTCAATTTGTTTACCAATAGAGCTTATAATAGGCTTGTCTACTGAAAAAATGCAATTAGTCCGTCAGTTACATTAACAAAAAACATTTGACCCGTTTTTTTTCTTTTGTTATGTTAACCAAAATTGACGAAGATACGACGCTTTTAAAATTCTCAGTACGTCACGCCGTGGTATAATTTTAGTGCGTTCTGACGTCACGAGCTTGGATGCGCTTTGTCTTTGTCAATATTCATTGATTTGCAAAAAAAATACGTGGCCGTTATTTTTCAATACTTTAACTAACGGACTAAATAGATTTGCAATTTATTGATGGTGGAAACTAGCCTATTACTTTTCATGCTAATCAAAGGTTGAATGGTAAAGAATGCTTTGTTGCATTAAGTCCGCTCATGTACCACTATTGAACATGAAACTTAAATAAATAAAAACATGCTGAGAAGGACTTAACAGGTAGATGTATTGCTGGAGAATATTTTTGCGCTATTTCTTTTTCCCAGCTAAATCACTAGGATAAGGTAGTGACAAATAAGACTGTCCCTCATCCGAGAACTTCATTTTCTATGGCAGGTGTAGGGCGTAGTAAAAAACCGGCCAAATGCGATCGGACTCGCACACGAAGGGTTCCGCACCATAAACCTAAATTTTTATAATTTTTTGTTATAGCGGCAATAGAATTACACAATCTGTGAAAATTACAACTGTCTACGTATTACGGTTCTGGAGATACAGCCCCCTAAGCGGAGGCTTAGTAATAGGGTTCCGTTGGTTACCCTTTGTGTACGCAACCCTGAAAAATGGCGTTCTAGACTTTAACGTCGACGTTTCTTTCTACTTGTGAATTTTGCCGTCCATGAAGATATTTAAATAATTATTTCTGCAACAGCCAATCGTCCCTTTTGCGCAATGTTTCCTTGGTCTTTACGAGTTGAATCATAGTATTTTGAAAGAAAATTAATATCAACTAAGATTAACTTCTCTAGTTCTTCTTGTTTTCGAGTCGATTGTTAACTCCTTGGATTTTTAGGGTAACCGTACCCCAAGGGTAACCAACGGAACCCTATTACTGCGCCTCCGCTGTCTGTCTGTCTGTCTGTCAGCGGGCTGTATCTCAAGAACCGTTATAGGTAGACAGTTCAAATTTTCACAGATTGTGTATTTCTATTACCGCTATAACAACAAATTATGAAAATTAAGGTCTTTGGTACGAGTACAGTAGGTGGCTACGTTAATTGAAGCTTCGGTGGCACACCTGTACTTTGGGGGACCAAAGTACAGGTGTATGGGGACTTGGGGCACTCCAACGTGTGGCTCATGTTCTGAACAGGAGCACCGCACTCACATTGAGTATCCGACGGATCTATGCAACCTCATTTCGCCAGGTTGTGTTTGCACCGCCCTACCTGAGTACGCAACCGGTTCAGTGTTTTTCATAGGCCACTTCAGATCGCCTCCAGATAGCAGATGTTCCTGGGGTTGCAAGTAGTCAGATAGTGGTGGATGGTGTTCTTACCACAGCTTGGTTCTAGCATTATGTGATCGGTCTTGGATGGTGTCTGTCTATTTCGGCTCTTAAGACTAAAGCTTCTCTAGTATCAAAGGGAGTCCTTTAAAAGTACTGTGTCATTCACACCTCGAAACGTCTCACCAGGGGTTACACCTCGTAACGTCTCGCCAGGGGGTTACACCTCGTAACGTCTTGCCAGGGGTAATTCGACACAGCTGTTACTTATCACCTCCCCTTTCGTTTCCATTTGAACATTAAGATCTAATAATAAATAAACACGCGTCATAAACACGACGTTTAGGCTTTAGGCTTAGCTTACATTGACGGAGAACCTAAGTGGTCTAGTTACTTATTTATTTATTTAATCATACGAAAACCAACAGCTGTAACAAATGGATAGGTAACTTGATATGAAATACAGTGCCAATCACAGGTTCTCACGGGTAAACAACATAAAGTAGTAGATAACTTAGGATCACTAACAAGCACGATAGAAAAAAAATATTACTTAGATACAATAAGGACTATGCACTTTTAAAACAGTCAGTGTTCAGCCGAGTGCGTGGTTTTAGTAGTAAATGAGTACTTTTATGACTATTAATTAAAATTATTCCTAAACAACACTGTCCCAAAGCTGGGCAAAGGTCTCCCACCATTCCCGCCTTCCAGCGTTTTCGATTTTGTGCCTCGTCCTTCCAATTCTTAAGGAAGTCAGCTAGGTCGTCCCACTATCTTCTTGCTGGTCTATCGCGGCCCTACGGCCCGTGGTGTTGTTTCAAGGAGCCAATCTAGTTTTTTACAGGCCCACAGATTGTCTGTTGCAGGGTTGAATTGAAATCAGTAACACTCCCATTGATTTATTAATCGTAGCAGGTAAGCGTATCGACTGTTTGACTATTCATACATGAGACAGCTACAGGAAAACAATAACTCAATCTTGTGATAGGGCTTGCTAAATGTTTACTGTTCGCAGTACATGGGGTTCTACTTTGACGTGTTTTTCTCTTCTTCGTCATTCCCTCACTGCTGAGGATCGTCTTGTATTAGCTCCGTCTCACCCCCACACCGGAATCATGTTGATTTCAAGACGTCATAGTAAGGCCCCTGTACTCATTGAGAAGTATGATTTTGTTGCCCTTCTTCCAAAAAAAAAACATTGTATGATAATAGCAGTCAATCAATACTACACACTAAAACTAGAATATTTTCCCACCAATGTAACCTCACCTTTAGGCACACTCGTCTGCCTAAATATATCAAACTCGCGCGCCTGATATTAATTTAATAGCAACTTATATGACAAGTGAAATTTCTTTTTATCGCAATTTTATTTTATGAGAATGAGACAGTTGCCTCGCGACAGGCAGCAAACAAGTATTATTTAAATTGTCGTCAAGGACGTGTTAACTTCACTAAGCTACATTAAATCGTAAAAAATGAGCTGGGACATTAAGGCCCTCGTACACAGCACACCAACACTTAACCACTACTAAACATTACCGCAACACCCCATCTCCACAGTACTTTACTAAATTTTCATGTCATTTTGATGTAATCGCCTGATGCTGAGTATAATAATTACGGCGTAGGCAGTAATGATGCTGAAAATACCTGAAAATATCCTGAAAGTACCTGAAAATACCCGAAAGTACCTGAAAATGTTGGTAACAGGTTGGTAATGAGCCGACCGAGGCGTATTGTGTGTAATTCGGGGAGCGACGCCTAAATTGTAACTCATTATTTATATTTCCTATTATTCGTTTGAGGGTGCGAATTTTTGAGGTGGTTGTTACAAAATAATGGTATTTTGAGCTATGGTTGGGAATATTAATGTGTTATTTGTGAAAACCGTACACAAATACCTTGGTTTGGTTGGTGGTAAACACGAAAACTGTTTTGAAAGTTAATACAAGATTTGAAGAAAATAAAAACATAACATTTTAAAAAAATAGTTTTTGGAAAATCATATGAAAATTCTCACCACAAGACAATATAAATTTCACAACTGACGGAACAAGCTCCTCCATTATTCCTACATCTTGGAGCAGACATTAAGAAACAAATCCCTATTGGTTATCAGCAATCAAGCCCATTATGACGTCAGACAAAAGAGGGCTTTATTAAGGCCTGGCCTTGCAGGGATATGTGTGGCCTTGCGCGGATATGTGTGGCCTGACAAAGAGCCTGTTGACTCAACGTCTTGAGGGCTGGAGATGGGGTGTGTGCCTTTTGGCCCTTACGTTATTGTTGGGCGAAGGGACTGTTTGACGAGACCGCAGTACTTGAGACATTGTTCAGATGTTAGTATGTATAATCGCTAAATTGATGTATTGGGAAGTCCAAAGAATGAATATTACTTAAATGTGAAAGTAGCTCTATTTGTCTGTTTGTACTCTCTTCACGTTTTAACGGCTGTATGTATTTGGATGAAACTTGGCACACGGATAAACTATTTTCTGGAATAGGAAATAAGGTTCTTTTTATAATAATCATAAAATATTATTTTTATTATAATTTTTATATATATTTTTTTTTTAATAATTTCTTGGTTACCTTCGGATAACTTGGATAATTTTAGACTACCCACGGTTGTAGCCGCTGGCAGATGCTAGTTATAAATAAACGCATTTAAAAAAATCCCTTATTAACTTAATCAGTTCGACAGTTTTTTTTTACTTATAATAGGCACGCGCTTAACCACTATCTCACCTGATGGTAAGCGAAGATGTGATCGAAGATGGAGCACGTTTGCCTAGAAGTAACCTATTCACTCTTGTCTTAAAGACTCCCAGGTTGTACCTAGCTATCAGGAAACACTGACTCTGGCAGTTGGTCAACTAACTGAAGAAATGAGATACTTTTGAAGTCAAAAAAACATTCTGATAACCTTTTCTAACTATTTTGGGATCGGATACCAGTCAAGTCAAATGCAGGTATATATACCAGTATAACCAGTATACCAGTGTAATTCAAACCCCAAGAAGAGATAGGTACATCTTTCACCCCCATCTGTCTACCTTCTCCAGACCCCCAGACAAGACGAGATACATATAAATAGGGTGAAGCGATACTTCAAGCCTGGACAGCTTTTAACTCTATATAAAGCGCAAGTCCGATCCTGCATGGAGTATTGTAGCCACCTTTGGGATGGCTCAGCTAAGTATCGTTTGTAGTATAGTATAGCTTGCCGCGCTTGACTCGGTGGAACGCAGAGCTAAAAGGCTCATCGGTGACGAAAAACTGGTGGATACCAAGCTACATAGCTTGGCTCATCGCCGTAAGGTTGCCTGCTTGTCGGTCTTCTACAGATTGTACTTCGGTGAGTGTGCCCAAGAACTCCACGACCTCATTCCACCGGCCCCCTTCTACCATCGGACATCCAGACGCACTGCATCTTACCATCCCTACCTTGTTACTATTCCACCAATTCGCACTAAGCGTTTCCAAACGTCTTTTACAATGCGCACAGCAAAGGAGTGGAACTCTCTGCCTGCGTCTGTGTTTCCAAACACCCCTAATCTCTTCAAAGTTAGAGTGAACAGGCTCCTTCTGGGTAAGCTCGCTCCATCGTAGACTTTGTCTCTGTCATCTCTGACCTAGACTAGAGTCAAGAGCAAACCCATCACAAATAAAAAATTAAAAAATACATACGCTTACAATAAAGTTACACAGTTCTTAAAGAATGTGTCTCCTTCGAACTTTTTTATTTACAAATAATACAAAATGCAAGAATACTTGTCTTAAAAACTTCTGAATGCGGTACATTTTACCTTGCAGGTTGTCAACTTTCCACCCCCACAATACGATAAGTCGACCTAACCGAGCTTGCTTGTCTAGACCATTTGATGTTAACAGCTCTGCGATTTCTCGAGAATTCTACTTTGTAACTTCAGGTTTTTCAACTGAAATTACTAGACTAGGTTTTAAGAAAACTTCTCACGATTTGTTTTATGAATGAAAATAAAAACTTGTGTTGTGCCTGAGGACGTCATAGGTAATGTGAATGAAATAAGACTTGATTTTTTTTGCCCTGCATGTACTCAAAATTATTTCACTTATCATCCTTGCATTTCTTTACCTCTTTAGGGTTCCGTAGGCGGAGGGTAACCAACAGAACCCTATTACTAAACCTCCGCTGTCCGTCACTCTTTCCGTGCGTATGGCTGCGGGCTATATCTCATTAATAGGTTCAAAATCTGATAGTTATCACAGAGTGTGTATTTCTATTACAGCTGCATTTACAAAAACAAATTAAATTAAAGATTAAACGAACCATACAAGAAACGTTCGGTTATGGTTGGTTCTTGTGCAATTCCGACTCGCACTTGCCCGTTTTACTATTAAAAAATATTATACAAACAAAGGAATAAGATTTTTAGGGTTCCGAAAAAAAAGGAACCCTTATAGGATCACTCGGGTGTCTGTCTGTCTGTCTGTCCGTCTGTCACAGCCAGTTTTCTCCGGATCCACAGGACTGATTCTGTTGAAATTTGGTACACATATGGACCTCTATGATCCAAACACGGACTCGTTACGTAAATTATTAAATTTTTAGTATGGGGGTCAATTTTGGGGGTCAAACTAGAAAATTAAAAAAAAAAGATTTTTGAACAATATCGTGTGACATATCAAATGAAAGAGCTTACAGTGAAGGTTTTAATTATATTTTTTTCATAATTTTAAAATAAATGATTTAGAAGTTATTCAAGAAATTAGACGAAAAATTACCATTCCCCCCCCTTATCTCCGAAACTACTGAGCCTAAAATTTTGAAAAAAAAGGAGGTAATAGATTTATACCTAAAGATAATAGGAAAACCTATTAGAAGTCTGTAGTGTTAAAATAACATGTTAAAAAAAATGAATTCGTTCGGAACCCTTTGCACGCGAGTCCGACTCGCCCTTGGCCAGTTTTTTTTTATGAAAGCATAGTTCTCCAAATCCCCACTTGAATCGAATTAATCTGCTGACTGCATCACTGAGTATTAATGTTGCGCGCAAACATATGCAGAGGTGCGGAATGCAATGAACATAGTTTTAGCACAAGGTGCTCAAAACCACTATAAAGTTCAGGAATCAGGATTAACCTGGATTAAATTGCATGTTTTACTTACATGATTGGTTTTCAATGTAAGGTAAGCACGAAATTTCATCATTCAGCCTAGTTTTGGTATCTGATACGTTTTTATATGAAACGTTTTCAACAATTTTAGCCCATATTTTGTCACAACATATAATAATACAAAAAAAAAACTAGCCTTATTTTCTCATGTCTCAACTAACAAGGCAACGGTCAAAAAGGTAACAGAGGTCAGACCTAAACCTACACATTATACATGAATTTAAATACCAACCGTCTTCAAAGGATACCTTGAGTCTTGCTGAGCTAATCTCAGACTTAAAGCTCCGAAGTCTATCCTTACTGACCTTATCAAAATTGGAGGCAAAGAAAGTCAAATGGAGCGGCCTTAGAGCAAAGACAAAAGAATAAGGTCGAGCAGAGGCCTGGGGCCCCGGGGCCTGGCTGCGGGAGGCCGAACATTTACATATGCCGAATAATTTACATACGGACCGTTTGATCGAACTGCGCTGAGGTCCAGCGTTTGATTCTTTATTTAGCAAAAGTGTGATGTGGAGAAAAATCTGGAGTTGAAGGAAATATTTCAACTTGTATTCTAAAAATGCTGTCCGCAGTGAATCTTGAAAATATAAAATTGTGTCCAGTATTTTCGTTTCACTACCTATTCCTTTCTATTCAAAGTTTTCTATACTATCAATTTTTGTCTCCGCATAATGGACGGCTTTTTGAATCACTGTAGTATTTAATAGTTGTTTATTAAATTCTTGTCTTTTTCAGAGGATTAAAAGCTTTTTGTCAAAACAAAAACGTTCAGCTGAAGATAAAAATCTTCATCTATCTAGTTTATCAGCGTGAAAATATCGTAATAGGTACTCTGAGGAACACACAACACTGATCAAGTAAAACCAATCTCTATGTAATAGCGTAGGTAGGTACAATCTGTAGATTCATTACCCATTCCCCGTGACCACACATTTCACAATCCATATTTGTCCGCTCCATGTAATCCCACTTCACTCTCTAATAAAATGCGGGCTCATCCCATTTTTCGTCCGCCTCGACATGATTATGTAAAAATCGGACACAGCTGTAATCTGCTTAAATTTTTCGCGGACGTATATTTTCAATTCCGCGATGATTGGGCTGTGATTCTGCTTTACATACTGAATAAATGACTTTTAAATATGTGGCAGAAATAGAAGGGAGAACTCGGTTTTGTTTTGAGCTTTTCCCACAATGAATGAACAGAATTTCAGGCGGTCACAATATCGTTCACTCTTAGAATTGATCTTCCAAACAACAAGACCAAGTTATCATCATTCACTGTCGATAATGAACCCTTGAATAGATGTGGCAGTACCTTTTTATTTAAGAACTAGTTGACCCGCGCAACTTCGTCTGCTCCGCTTCTATTGGTCTTAGCGTGATATATAGCCTTCCTCGATAAATGAGTTATACAACCCTTCGAACAAATTCCGCAACCATGTAGCAATCAATACCTACAAGTTAAGAAAACGTAGAAAAGTTTGCATTTATGGAACTTTCAGTTTGGCGTTACTTATCCTGCCAGAACTTAATTATTAATAGGTACCAATCTTGAAGACCACGATCAGGAAGCCTCACGTTCATATAAAGGCACCAGACGCTCCTTTCTAAATTGCAGTACAATTTAAATGAATCCTAATATCTAAAAATCTTCCGTAACTGACTGAGTGACTGACAGACAACGCACAGCCAAAACTACTGATCGTAGAAAGCTGAAATTTGACATGTAGCTTCCCTACACTCCACAGGGGAGCACAACAAAGAGAGGATTTCCCGAAATTCCTATGGGAACGACAAAAACGGGACATGCGCGTACGAAGTCGCGAGCAAAACCTATTATTACAAAACCTATTATTACAAAACCTATTATTACAAAACCTATTATTACAAAACCTATTATTATAGTAATAATAATAATTGGTCTTCAGATTTATGTATTGTATATTGTCATAGCTGTGCTGAATTGTCTTAGTCTGTAGTCTGTCACTGTACTTATTAAAATAAAATAAAATAAGCAGTGGATGCTCATCACTCACAAAACCTCACCCAATTCTCGTGTAACAGAGGCTGCATAGATTGAGGTCGACTACAATCACAATGATATTTATCGATACTCGCACGCGTGCATGTAGGACGTAAAACGATACCCATTATAATTCAATGCACTCGTACATATTTCGCAGACTATTATAAGATCATCAAGGCGAAATGGTAAATATTTGGTACTGGCAACTTTTGCGGACGGTTCTGGATGACTGATATACCAATCATCAACTATAGGTATCAAAATAATTGTGACCCAAGAGAGCACGTGAAAACTTCTCCTTTGAATGTGACACTACATTTTTCGCAGAAACTAGTTAAAATAATCTGTAGGTCCTGCGGCAACTGAATAGATGGCGTAGAAGTAAACAACAAACTACGGGCTAAATCTACTATTTAAGAAACTTTCGAATTCGCGTCTCAGTTGTAATCTCTCAAAAATGTAGGGAAACAGGATTTTTGGCACCCATTTTACAAAAAAAAAAGAAAATTGAGACAACGCACCACAAAATTAGTGAATTGTCGTCAAAAAAAGAATAAATAGGTTTACCTTTCTAAACATATGAAAGTACTCGCCAGCCCCAACAGCTCACGTACAAAAGTACACTTCCGTACCGCACCGGCAGAATAAGAAATAAACCGTCAAATTGCCAAAAAAGCAGTCTCAATTTGGGCAAAAACACGTAAAACCTAATGCATTTCCCGGGTACGGTGTACGGTACGGTGCGGCACGGTGCGGCACGGCTCGGCACGGCTCCGCATCAATCATGGATGCCCGCCAGAATACTAAATAACCGGGCATGCTGCCTACCTGGCCAAACAGGCAGGTTTTATTGTCGTGGGCGAAATAGTGGCAGTATCGCACTGATTGGTGGGACACCGGGTTTAAGTGATACTGAAGAATTGGATTGGGCAGTTTTCATTGCAGAGGACAGTGCCGCTTGTATGGTTTTAGATTAACGAGGGAGAGTCCTACACAGTATCAATTTAGCATTCTTTTGATGATTTACATGTATCATCATCATCATCCACAGCCTGACACGCCCACTACTGGGCATCATAGCCTTCTACTTACATAATTGGTTCCTGTGTCCCTCTCATCACCATTATGGATATGAAATATCTCAGAGATACCTATCCATTTTGTCCTATGAATTTATCCTTAAGACTTTCTCTGTATAAATAAGCATAAAAATAAATGTATTCTCAAAACGAATCGGATTTGTATCCACAATTTATGACAAAGGTCATCTTAAGCCACTCTTTACATAAATCTTGTAAAGATCTAGCAACTTACAGCCTAAACCCAAAGAGTTACAGCCACTTTTCCTTTCAATCGACTTTTACGAGTATCAACGACCACTCTTGACTCCAAACAGTTTTCCTTTCCCCGATGTCCCCATATAAGGATATTGTTGGATTTGTCATAAAATATTCACGCGTACACGGTGGCACATATTCACAGGCGTCAAGGAGTTGTATGGTGTCCTTAAGCGTTACGCTTTAAGCATGCAACTGTGTACTAGGCCATAAGACCAGCGATATGAGAGACTTACTCAAGCACCACCATGAAAATAATTACAAAAGGATATTTTAATATAATTATAAAAAGTTCTTTGTACTGAAACTATCAATATAGATGGTTTTAGTAATCAACGATATATTCATCAGTCTCCATCCTTTATTTATTGTGGCCATCGTTACCTAAGCAAAGCTTTAATAAGTTGCTTCAATTAACTGACATCCTGATTGAACTTGTCTAAAATCCTGTAACTGTTACATCAATATAGATGGTTTTAGTAATCAAAGAAGGAAATCAAGTAATACTGACAATATTATAGGTATTCTTCAGATTTATACATTACTCCCGAGTGATTAAAGTAGGTAAACAAAAATAACTTTGAAAGTTGAAGTTCCTAGCTGTATGTGAATTAGGTAAAAAATAACCTATAAATTATTAATTGTTGTTTTAAATTCAACGAGTTTCACACAACATGAGTTTGCTCGTTTATTTTCCTGAATAACAGCACATTTTATAAATAAGTCACTGTGACTGAGTTTCCAAAAACTGTCAAAAAGCCGACTTGATTTCCCTACATCCAAGTAGATTGAAGTTGACTGCTCTCTAGCGTAATCAAACATGCTTGTGAACACCACATTTAACGACTATTTAATCATTTGTTTGCACGAACTCCGTCATCAACTATAAAACTGTTTTTGAAAAGTAAAACACTTTTAATCATCAACTAACTTTTACTCGCGTTTTATCGCTGGTTTAATGGCCGCCCCGCTCGCTCCGTCCCTCACTTGGGCTCAACACTGCAGTGTTCCGATAGGAGTTGACCATGCCACTAGCCTCAACCACTGTCCAATTTTATAGTATTTTGAGTGTAATTTAATATAGATAAAGTTTTAATAAAGTGATTTTTGGAAGTGTTTTTTGAAAGGTACGTTGTGTATTTTTTAAATTATTGTTGTTACTAACACACTTATTACAAGTAAATAGAGACGACGGTAAAGGAGACATTGAGGCAAAGAATTTACATTTTTATTCCCGAAAATTAATTGACCCACGCCTCTTAACTTTTGTCGACGACTAAGGGACTCCCTCTAGTTTGATAATAAAAACCAATAAAACACTAGGATCATTTTTCTGTCATTTCAGTGATTATGGAAAGCTATATCAACAGATATTTGTCAACAGGGCAGTGCTGTAATATACTCAAAAGTTTATAACGCTATAAAGTATGAACATAAAATCATGAACTCCGCGAGCACACATCAAGTATCCCATCGATTTAAATCTATTCTATCTACGAAATCAGCCTATCGCAACCCATCATCTATTCCCCTAATTATTACCTATTCAATATCAGTACAAATAAGTGCAACTTTTATTACATAAGAATCATTAACAATGACATAACTTCATCAATCTCCAGCCTTTATTTATTGTGGCCATCGTTACCTAAGCAAAGCTCTAATAAGTTGCTTCACTTAACTCAAACTTATAGTTAAGCAATACTGCCGAACTGTTCGACAATCACTATCACAGTTGCATGAAAGTAACTGGGTAGTTATTACCAAGGATATAACTAGACCACCATACAGAAGAGCGAATGTTTTTAAACACATGACAAGCTTTTCGGCATCGTTGCAGTTGCAAGTTGTTTTTTGCTCTTCAATACTTCTGATCGTTTAGTGCAACCTAGGTTGTCGGTCTCACCATGCATGATTATCTTAAATATCCTAAATTAGCGAAAGGGTCTACGATGGCCCCTCTTGGTTCGATCCAATTTTTATTCCAACCAAGATCCAAACCAAGTCTTAAAAGTTGAATGTTTATTCAAGCTAAAAAGTAATATTAAATAAGCAATAAACCCTAACTATATACATATGAATATACAAAAAACTGGCCAAATGCGAGTCGGACTCGCGTGCAAAGAGTTCCGAACGAATTTAATTTTTTTAACATGTTATTTTAACACTACAGAGTTTTAACACTAGAGATGAAAAAAATACAATTAAAACCCCTACAGTAAGCCCTTTCATTTGATATGTCACACAATATTGTTCAAAAGACTTTTTTTTTTTTCTAGTTTGACCCCCAAAAGTGACCCCCGTACTAAAAAAATGATTTACATAACGCATCCGTGTTTGGGTCACAGAAGTCCATATGTGTACCAAATTTCAACAGAATCGGTCCAGTGGATCCGGAGAAAACTGGCTGTGACAGACGGACAGACAGACAGACACCCGAGTGATCCTATAAGGGTTCCTTTTTTTTTCGGAACCCTAAAAACAAATACACTCAGGCGTCGAAGAATTCCTCCCCATAGCTGTCATCCAGAAACGTGCCCAGAAGACTGGCAGCATTGCCACGTTGAATGGCAATACTAATTCTTTAAGCAAAAAACGAGCCAGCCCTCTGGTCACGCAAAGTGTCGATCAGTCGGCGAGAAATATCCTTAAAAAGGAGACGCGCACTCGGACCCCATGACTCTAGTGGTTCGACCCCAAACGGCTCAAAACTGTAATTACCAATAATGTTACAGTATTTGCGCCGCTTGAGGGCCTCAGCAGTCGCAGCAGCAGCGCCGAAAAAAAAAAGTCTTAAGTTGCGAATTCAGTACATTTGGTCGAGTTTTGCAAATAATTTACGGGGCAGACGATTCAGAGTTGTTCCCAGACTAAAATATTTTCATAATGATGAGTACAATGTCCCGTGTTCAAGGCCTGAAGTCTCGAGTTCTCGACATAGTTATCGGTCGCGTACCGACCGAATACAATCGTTAAGTCTTAAGGCCAGTACACAGACAATCTCGAACGCGATCTACGATAAAAATCAATGATCCGTGGATCGCGTTCGAGATTGACAGGTTTTGTGTTATTTCTGTTGCACCCTGTGTAGAGCACAACTAGGGCCCCCACTTCAGTCGCTAGTCTGAACATATTGTCCCTTGAAAATGAGTTCGTTAGAACAGAGCCGAGTCATGAATTTGGCGCACTTTAGTATTTCATTACAATTAAAATAACTTATTTTCATGGCGCGAAAAGGTTATAACTTTTTTTTACATTTTATAAAATGCCTACCTACAAAATCAAATAATTCTGTAATTGCGTCATCTTTTCCCGTGTTTACGTAAACAGAGAGAGGGAATGAACTTACAAGTACAAGAAAGCCATGATATGAAAGTATACAGGGAGCCTAATTAATAAATAATAATAAGAGAGTTGCATTTCTCGCCCGTCTCACACTATAACGTAAGTAACAAAGTTAATGTGGGATACTACAAGACAAGCAACAAAATGATAGGTATAAGACATACAATTTAATTAAACTCATTCCCAATAACCCTTGTAATTCATCTTCTTATTTATCATGACGAGAGTCATAGTTTGATTATGATTCTGTTGTGATTACGTTACATTCTCTTGACACTGTACTTGCTTGTTTGTCAATGTACCAACAACTTGTTTGACATACAGACAAAGCTTGGAACACATTTGGACGCCACGTCGCCGCGCCGGGCGTAATGCCAAATTATACGACTAGCTTCATAATGCTTTCGTGATGGGAATGTCAATTGTTTGAGATAAAACAAGTACCTAGTGAAAAAGAAACCGTATTTTGTTGACTTGAGTGATAAAGAAGCCACTATTACTATTCAATCGCGTTTAGTTACATCCCTAGGTACTTACCTGGACATCCCCAAGTCCTTCCCAGACATTCTATTCCCGCGCTGTCTCGAACCAGTCCTCATGGTATGCATCTAAATCATCTCGCCACTTCTATTTGGGTCATGACGACGCCTTCTACTTTCAGGTTATAACAATTGCCAAGAATTCAAAATTTTTGGAAATAACAGCGTGACATGTTAATCCAACTACTGTTAACATTTGCAAGTTTTGGACTTTTTACAGTCGCTTTTGCTTATAGAACGTCACTTTAACAAATGGTGTGTTAATGACATTTACTTAACAATAAGATTTCACCAGCTTCAAGTTAGTGACTATTCCTCTGCACAAAGTGTCTCTGAAGCTGTCAGCGATTGCCTCATCATATCAGCCGAAAGACGTCCACTGCTGGACATAGGCCACCCCCAAAAGGGGAGGGTTTGCCATAATCGCCACGCTTGGCAGGCGGATTGGCGATCGCAGTTTACGGTGTTGATTTTTACAGAGAACGCTGCTGCCCATTCTCTGGCGAGTCCCTTAGTCGCGTCTTACGACACCCACGGGAAGTGATGGGATGGTATTATTCTTTTACGGTACCATACGGCACCGGCCGACACCATACGGCTTACGCGGCGATTGCTTATTCTCTTTTAATAACAAACTTGAGTCAAAATATAAACAAAACATAATTATATTCTTTTGCATAACTCAACTATACCATCTACGTCTTACATGTCCAAATGCCCATCATAGGTGCCCTTATGGGTATGCAAATATCCAGCATGAACAACAAACATCCACTTCTAGCCTTCCATACAAGGATCAATCGTTTTGGCAGTCTTGACCTACAGACTCGCAAATATTCGCCGCTCCAATACAAATACTAATATTTACTTAGATACCAGTCATTAAACCCTTATTGGATCACTCGGGTGTCTGTCTGTCCGTCTGTGACGGCCAGTTTTCTGCGGATCCTCGGGACTGATTCTGTTGAAATTTGGTACACATATGGACTTCTGTGCCCCAAACACGGAAGCGTTACGTAAATTATAAATTTTTAATATGGGGTCACTTTTTTGGGTCAAACTATAAATAAAAAAAAGTTTTTCGAATTGAAAAATTATTTTAGTGTTGGATAGATATATCGAGGAAGGCTATCAATCCTAATATATAAAATTCTTCCGTTACTGAGTGACTGACAGACAACGCACAGCCGAAACTACTGATCGTAGAGAGCTGAAATATGGCATGTAGGTTCCCTGGGGATTGTAGGGTAGCACTAAGAGGAGATTTCCCGAAATTCCTACGGGAAATAAACTAGTCATATATATAGCTTACAACTTGACCATGCCAAACACTGATGAAAGTCATTATTACAATGTAGCTTGCATTCTAAATTCTATTAATTAAATTCTATTGGCGAGCTACCGCGGAAGTGAATCAAACGCTTAATAAAAATACTTGATAGTGACCTTAGAGATATTTTATGTTAATAACGTGCTAGTGGCGCCGGCTTTGGTCTAATTACATCAGTAAAGGTAGAGGTTATCGCAAGCCTGTTATTACGAAAGATAATAGATTTTAGTAGGAAGGTGATTATGTATAGATAAAGCCTACCTACATAGGAAGTAGCTTTTGAACGCGATTTCGTCAGACTTTTACTGAATAAAACCCACCCGTATCCCTCCAAATGCCCTTTGCATTACAGCCATGGTGACTCTTTCGAAAAAAATCTGTAACTTGTCCTGCCCCTACGTTTTGTAAGGTAAAATTCTAAAACCCAGTTGCAGCGCTATCTACCGGGTCCAATTGTGAATCTACTAAAAACATACCTACAAATAAACCATCCAGGGATCCATTCTAACACACACAAAAAAATTAGCAAAATCGGTTCAGCCGTTTAGTAGTGACATATACACGTATTGAAGAATTAATTAAACAAAGATTAAATGGGCCGATCGCCGAGATTAAACGTCTTCTATAATTAAAAAATACTGTATAATTAAAGCTGAATATTCATCTGGCTGCTAGCTGATCAAGCCAAAACCTACTTAATAGTATATTGGTAGGATTTCCCCCGAAGAGTTCTCACACCAGGATCTCTACTACTTTTTCCTGGTCAGTCCAATTTTCATTTGTCACACGTCCAGAGTTCAATGAACTGAATAATTTGTACAAACACTTCCAGGTTTCGTTTTGCCATACACTATAGGCCAAACAAAAAATAACTAATTGGTATTCATTCTGTCATCTTACTAACAAAAAATATAATAAAATAATATACAAAGGATTTAAGGAAAACATTAAAAAAATGCGATGAAGACCTCCAAAGTTTATCACGATACCATTATGACCATAAACAGTTGAAAATCTCTTCCTTATGGACAAAAGGAAAATGGTGGTAATATTATGTGTTACGTTGGACATCAGTCATTGACGTAGTATGTACATTGACCATAGCAAAGATAAACCACTTCTTAGTCCTGTTTTGCCTGCGACCTAAGTATTCATTTTATCATAAGTATCCATGAAGTCACTTATACGTTCTTCTTCATAGAGATTTACACTTTCGGATGTGTGATCAGCTTCGTTTTCCTGACTGACCGTTTTTGACAATTCTAAGTCGCCTGTAAATGGCTGAGATAAATGAAAAAAATATATTAATTAAACTAGTTGACCCGCGCAACTTCGTCTGCTCCACTCCTATTGGTCTTAGCGTGATGATATAGCCTTCCTTGATAAATGGGCTATCTAACTCTGAAATAATTTTTCAAATCCGACCAGTAGTTCCTAGGATTAGCGAGTTCAAGCAAACAAACAAACTCTTCAGCTTTATATTTTAAGTGTAGATATAGATAATATAATTTATTAACCATTCATTATTTAGCCATTTACAGGCGACTTATATCCTTATCCTTACTAATATTATTAATGCGAAAGTAACTCTGTCTGTCGCGCTTTCAAGCCAAAACTACTGAACCGATTTAAATGAAATTTGGTACACAGATAGACTAGAGCCTGAGAAAGGACATAGGCTACTTTTATCCCGGGAGTTTGTTCCCTAGCAGAAGCTAGTTATATATATATATTTCCATTCACCATCCCCATGGGAAAGAATCATAAATTTGTATAATATACTGGCTTTTACCCGCGTCTTCGTACGCGCATAACCCGTCTTTTTCCGTTCCCGTAGGAATTTCGAGAAATCCTCTCTTAGTGCTCCTCTACACAAGGAACCTACATGACAAATTCCAGCTACAACTGTGCGTTGTCTGTCAATCACTCAGTCAATAATGGAAGAATCTATATCTGTTTACTATTATATAAAGCTAAAGAGTTTGTTTGCTTGAACGTGCGTAATCTCAGGAACTACTGGTCCGATTTGAAAAAATCTTTCAGTGTTAGATAGCCCATTTATCGAGGAAGGCTATAGGCTATATACCATCACGCTAAGACCAATAGGAGCGGAGCAGACAAAGTTGCGCGGGTCAACTAGTTTTATATGTATTACGATAAATTCATGATGCATTGTATGTATCAGTATCAGTGTATCCGTAGGGATCATCGACAGCTCAGTTTTGGACAAGCACAGAGGCGTCCCATTTAAAATCCCAGACTATTAAGGAGACAAGTTGTTCTTAGCTTTATCATCATCTTCCTGCCCTTAACCCGTTTTACTTGGGGTTCGCGCAAAACGTTTTTTTCTTCCATTCTGTTCTATCAGTCGTCACTCTATCACTAAGTCCCTTTTCTTTCATATCGCTCCTCACACAATCTATCCATCTTTTTTTGGCCTTCCTCTCCCTCTCCATCCATCCACATTCATGTTCATAACTCTTCTAGTTACATGCGTTTCATCTCTCCTCTTCACATGACCATACCAAGACAAGCGATTCCCTTTTAACTTTTCGTCACTGGTGCCATTTTTAAACTACCTCTAATGTACTCATTTCTCACTTTACCCTTTCTCGTTACTCCACACATCCATCTCAACATTCTCCTCTCCGTTACATGCAATCTATTTTCATCCGTCTTTTTGGCAGCCCAACATTCTGATCTTTGTTGTTCTTACCTTATGCTACTCACCCAGAACCTTAGATTTCATTTTCATGAGTAGTGCTTCCCAGCAAAACCATTTTTGCCTGTAAACTGGTAGTTGATTCTATTTCAAACAAAAAACTTTTCCAAACCTCTGCCTGAAACTAACGTAAACCTGAAATCATAATTAAAAACCGTAAATTAAACTCCTTGCCGAAATTAATCTTAACTTGGCTTCGATCAAAGTTCCTGATTGAATGTAATGTATATTTAACTTAATTCCGACTCGGATTTAGACAAACTTAATCAAAGGAAAGTTATACTTTTGAAATATGTAGGTATAGGTTAGTTGTTGCGATGTTTCACTAGCGGAGTTTAGATTACACAGTAAATACTAAAACCTTGGCTTGAATAACTATTAATTATGTGTAATTAACTGGAGTGATTTAAGTTTTTCAGTGATCAAAGTAGATTAATAAGTTATACTTGGACTTTTTACTAGGAATCACTAAGGCAAAAAGTCACACGTACACTTGACCTTTAAACAGTACAGTAGCCCTTTAAGCCACAGGGCTTAAAGGGCTACTGTTCACTTCCTGTGAAAGAGATATTTAATAAAAGAAAAAAGTTTATTTATTACCAGCTCACAAAAAAAAAAACACCGGTAGCACTCCGGGAGTGCCGGCAGAAGTGAAAACATGTAAATAATACATCCTTACTGTCGCGGTCACATCATAGACAAACCACCGACAACAAAATAAACAAAAAGACACTGACGTGTGGCCGCGACAGCGACTGTCAGTGACAGATGTCAATCTTGACACAGTTCCTGACATAAACAAAACGAACCATAAAAACAACAAAAAATAACGTTGTGTTTAATTATAAGTACAAAAATACTATCATTTATGAGGTAGAATACAATGTTTATTTATTGCGCTATCGTACACAAATATGACAATTTACATGTTATTATTCATAATATTATATCGTTATTTATTTATATATTACATTATTTTTTATCTCTTAGAAAAATCAACTTTCATCCATAATTTCGTAATTCCGTAATTTCGTATCCTTGGATACGCGTGGCACGCTGTACATAAACACAGACGGACATTCGCGCAAGCGCCCTGTGCCGCCTAAGCGGAGCAGCACACTCAGGCACGGTAGAAAGAGTGGGAGATACTAGTTCCTCTCCCTTCCCCTCGATCTTACGCTTTTTCGCATCACGTGACCCTGACGCGAGTCCGTCTTACGCTTTTTGCGATCAGGTCACGTGTCCTGTCGCGAGTTTAAGATTTTATACCCATTACAGAAAAAGTGCTCAACGCCGCTAAAGAAGTTTTCACTTCAAAATACATAGTACAGTAAATAATAATGAAAATAAATTAGTTATGTCTTAGTAGTTTTTTTCCTTCTTCTTCTTATCGTGTGGGCAGTAAGCTCTAACGACCCCACACACCCTAGTGTCAGAGTTTCTAAACCGCCTCAAGGGGCTCCTTTAACGATATTTATTTTGTAAATAGTTTAAATTTAACACTTTTACACGTCAATTTGTCAATTCCAACTAGATTCGGCTAATTCCTAGCTGACTACCCTGAGAAAAAACACAGAATCAAACTTCGAAGTTAAATCTTATTAGATAGGTACGAGTACCTATCTATTTAATTTAATTTCTTGAAAGTTTTCTATCGAGGTTTCAACATCCCGCACGAAGTACTGAAAGGGTACCAAAGTTAGCCAAAGTTAGCCAATGCCCTCTTTTTTTAGGGTTCTGTATCCAAAAGGTAACCAACGGAACCCTATTACTAAGCTTCCGCTGTCCGTCCGTCCGTCTGTCTATCGGAGGGCTGTATCTCAAGAACCGTAATAGGTAGACAGTTCAAATTTTCACAGATTGTGTATTTCTAATGCTGCTATAACAACAAATAACAAAAATTAAGGTTTATGGTACAGAACCTATCGTGTGCGAGTCTGACTCGCACTTGGCCGGATTTTATACAACGTTGATACGACAGAGGGGCATTAAATTACACTACGTATACTATACGTGTTTAGTATTAATCCGATACGGTATAAAAATAAAAAGCTACAAAATTGAGATTTTTTTTCTTTCAAACAAACTAAATAGCTTACAAATCAGAGTAAAACGCAACCACCCTGTGCAAATAAATTCAACTGACCTAGGGAAAAGCGGCAACGTCGCGCGCGCGCCTGTGCGTGGTGTGGGTATAATTGTGGTCGGGCGGGCGGCCGGCGGTGGCGCAGGCGCGAGCTTAGGCCTCCGCTCGCGCCCGCTTTTATGATAGGTAAGGTTTTGAAGTAGGTACGCACACAACAACAATCACAACAAAAACACTAAATTTTTAAATTCTCGATGTGTGGAGGACACATCGACAATTTAAAAATTCACAATTCACAAAAAAAAAATCACAAACATACCTAATTCACAATTAAAATCATGTCCGTGTAGTCTGCCGCCGTGTTAGTTACACGATGCATTGTTGAACACTTTAATTACACGCACACACAACCAAAGTTTAATTACGTGTCCTATCACAATAAAAAACAGTCGATCACAAAAAAAAAACACTAACACTAATAATAATAATCTCAAGTTACGTGTCCTGTCACAATAAAAAAAGAAATACTGTCTTAAACTTATTTAGTATCTTATCACAATAACAAAACAAAATCAATTGTTTGCGCGCGCGGGCGCAGCAGCTTCCGTGTTACGTAACATACGTTCCGGAAGGAAGACATCGGCACACTGAGGCCCCACTTACCGATCGCAAATATCTAGAATGCAATAACAACACACTGACCTATTTCTATTTCTTTTACGCGCGGTATGTTTTGCTATGATTGTCACTCTCGTAATGAAAGTGCAAGTGTGTGTTTATTGCTTCCTTTTTTGCATTGCCATCTTTTTAGTGAAAATTTGGTTGTACTTATGAATTGCGTCGGAGCGGCAACAACGCATCGTAGGTTTTACTCGATTTATCGTTTTAAGGTGCATGACCGATGCGTAGGCATAATCAGCTGTTAGGAAAAAGATACATCGTGTTCAATTGAGGCAAAAACTTAAAAAAATATTTGCGACTAAACTACTGCTCCTATTTAATTGATTTTTGGTACAGAGCTTGGAAATGGTACCTAGTATAGGCAGTTTAAAGGAAAGCCCCTCTGTCGTATCAACTCGGTATATGCTCTTGACTCTAGTCTAGGTCAGAGGTGACAGAGACAAAGTCTACGATGGAGCGAGCTTATCCAGAAGGAGCCTGTTCACTCTAAATATGAAGAGATTAGGATTGAACCCTCTCTTGTCAAACAAAAAATATTAATATCGTTTATCTTTACTTATATTATAATATTATAAATGCGAAAGTAACTCTGTCTGTCTGTCAAGCTTTCACGCCAAAACTACTGAACCAATTTAAATGAAATTTGATATACAGATAGTTTATAGCCTGCGAAAGGTCATAGGCTATTTTTTAACCCGGGAGTATGTTCCCTAGGGACCTAGCACGCGAAGCCGCTGGCTGAAGCTAGTTTATTTATAAAAATGGGGCACGTTTACATTAAAAAAACTTACATTTATAAAGAAGACAATAGCTAATTTTCCTGCCTAATTAACTAGGATGAAACTGTGCGTCAGGCTAGAAAGTGCTTACTTATACATCGACACTAATATTATAAAGAGGAAAGATTTGTTTGTTTGTTTGTTTGAATTGGATAGGCTCCGAAACTACTGGACCGATTTGAAAAATTCTTTTAGCATTGGATAGCTACATTATCAGGGAGTAACATAGGCTATATATTATCCCCGTACTCCCACGGGAACGGGAGCTACGCGGGTGAAACCGCGTGACGTCCACTAGTATTAACTAAAATAATAAATTAACAAAAAATCAATTGATTACAATGAAAATTAAAATTAAAGCTATACTATACAAGCTTTACTTACAGACAAAAAGAAGATCTTCTGTCTATATATTGAACACAACCAGTCATTTGCCACCATTACTGGTTTAATTCGCTGGTAACAGACACTCTTTTCACCTTAGTTGTAGTAGTGGGTACTTATTTATATTAACGGCCATCGAATTGTACCCCCTAGGACACTGCGCCCGCCTTGTGTTCCCGTGACAAGACGACTTTGTAGCACTCATCTTTAACAAAAATTCAGTTCAAACCAAAAATCTACAAGCCTCGAAGGTCCTGCATACGTTACGTAAAGCGTAAATGACGGCGCATAACAAGCAGTAATTAATCGCCACGTGCGGTATATCGAGCGCGACCGGCTGCGCAGGCGCACGCAGATACGACACACCGTACATACACAGTAGATAAATATACTTATATCTACTGTGGTACATAGGTGAAACGTGATGCGTGCGAGTCGGACTCGTGTGCAAAGGGTCCCGAACGAATAATATTTTTTTAACATGTTAATTTAAAATCATAGACTAACATATAGGTAAAAAACTGTTTTCTGCATTTTGTTTCAAAATTTTAGCCTTAGTAGTTTCAGAGATTATTAAAATTATTACAAAAAATATTTGGGATTCTTACGATGAGCTCTCTTGATTTGAAATATCACACCTCCGTTTTCCCTCCAAAAAGTGATCCCATTTTTTAAATTTATTTATTTTCAATACGCGTCCGTGTTTGTCACAGAAAGTTTTAGTTGTACCAAATTTCAACAGAATCGGTCCAGTAATTTCGGAGAAAATCGGCTGTGATAGACTGACAGACTAAAACACAGACACACAGCCGATTGATTATATAAGGGCTGACCCTTATAGAATCATTGTGTCATTTTACGGGGCAGGAAAAGTGAAATATCTCGAATAATCACACGGCAAGTAGGAAAAACTTGTCCTAGCTAATATTTTCTTTTAAAGTTCTCTTACCATCCTTGCTGATCATCAGGTGATTAGGTGAGATAGTGGTCAAACGCAAGCCCATCAATTGACTTGGAACGAGACGCTGAAGATAGCTCATCGACTCGCAAATAAGGAAAAAATTTGAATACAAAAACATTTTTTTACGCGCCAGTAGGAAAGTTTTGATGTTCATAATTTTAAAATAAATGTTTGTAATGTTATTTACGAAATTAGTTGAAAAATTACCTTATCTCTGAAAGTACTGTTTAAAATAAAAAAAACCGACCTTAGTTATTTCTAGATTACAGGAAAACCAAGCCGCCATAGCCTCCTCTGCATCCCACCTACTCTAGAACGCGTCCTCGCGTCAGTGTCACCCAATTGGATCAGAATACAGCGCTCGCGCCGAAACCTGTTGTTTGACCCTATCGCTGTATTATGCAAATATTATCGAGTATTGGCGCCTAGTTAGTGTCCGATATACGTGAACTTTGACGCTTGTTACCACAGTTAGAATTAAAAACCATGTTTTTTGTTTATGGTAATTGAAATTGATATTGTCACATGGCTCATGAGCGTCATGTGAGTCAAATAAGCAGACGTCGGAATTAGGTACAGTTATTTATGCACTAAGGTACACTGATTTCATACAGTGAAAGAATAAAGTGGATATGCCTCAAATCCCGAGATTAATTTTAAAGAGCAGAGAAATTCCGTGATTTATTAAATAAAAAAATTATTTACTTTTACACAATTTAAACTACTGCACGCGCGACGTTGCCAAATTACATCAACGACATCGGATGTCCGAAGTTGCAAAATTCCAATCCGCACACGCGCGATGTTGCCACATTTGTAATTCGCACAACGTAGCTTGTGAGAACAAAAGAAAACAATAGGGGAAATGCGGAGCCCTCCCCGCTTAACGAAATTTACTAGATCCCGGGAAGATCCATATTAATATCAACATTTCGATGCAAGTACATAAATAACTCTACCTAATTCCGACCTCTGCAAATAAGAGGTATTAGTTGACCCGCGCAACTTCGTCTGCTCCGCTCCTATTGGTCTTAGCGTGATGATATATAGCCTGTAGTTTCTCGATAAATGGGCTATGAAATAATTTTTCAAATCGGACCAGTAGTTCCTGAGATTAGCGCGTTCAAGCAAACAAACAAACTCTTCAGCTTTGTAAATTAGTATATATATTATATCTATGTACCTACCTAAGTATGGGTTCAATTCTTGCGCTGAGCATAAAATCTTACTACGTAAATAAATGCGAATCATTGGATGGTTGGATGGATATTTGTTATTCAATCACGCACGCCAGAACAGCTGAACTGATCTGGATGAAATTTGGCTCAAGGATAGTTTAGCAAAGCCATACTTAGGACGAACACCAGTATTTCTTCAATAATTTCCTCAATTTTTGTTAGTTTAGTGTATTTGTTAAATTTAGTTATTATTATTGTTAATTATTTCTTGATTAAAATTAAATTGTAACAAAATTATTATTATTATTGATAACATAATTTCCCGCCTTTTCCACATTTTTAGCAATAAAAGTAAGTGTTCATATACTTTTCATATCCATGAATAATACACGTTATACTAACTCAACGTTTCCATTTGGATTGCAAATATTTTGATTGGAAATTAAATTAGCTATCTAATATCCGGTTCAAATTATCGTCTGTTCATTTTGCATTTATCAAATTAGAATAGATTAGTCGATAATTTCATTGCAACTAAAGCTTCGACCATCGATAAAAATATCTATGATTCTAGTTTTTGTTTTTAATTAAGATATAAATAAAAAATCGTTAGTCATCAAATAAAGTTAATGTGTTTGAATTAAAATAAAGCTATAAATCTTTATGGTAAAAGTAGAGCAATAGTTGATTTAATATGGCTTTTGGTAATTTCACTTATCATAAAAATCAGCAACTCAAACTTATGATTTGTCACAGTCCAAAAGTAAAGTGAATGTTGAATGTTTTAAAATATCCCACTAAATTATTATTTGTCATAATTTGAATAGTAGTTGATTTAATATGGCTTTTGGTAATTTCACTTCTCATAAAAATCAGCAACACAAACTGATGATTTGTCACAAACCAAACGCAAAGTGAATGTTGAATGATTGAAAAAAAAACACTAAATTATTATTTGTCATAATTTTAATAAATCTGTTGACTTGAACACGAGTGAAGAAAAGCAACTTATCTGAAAATATAAGTAACTCTATCATGTATCATAGTTGCGTTTATTAGCCACCAATGTCACCTGTCACCATCTACCCAAACCTAGAACAACTAAAAAATAATTTTGCTTTGGGAATAGAACTCACTACACTTAACGCAGAGCCAACCATCAAACCACTGAAAACCGTGTTGTGAGTGAATTTGTTTGTTTGTTACACTTAAAGCGGTGAACCGTGTTTTATAAATTTTGGCAATAAGGAAGATGGGATCTTGGAAACGCAAGCGCAGCTAAGGCCAAAAGCTAGTATACATAAATAATGTCGAAAATACACACATAAAATCCGCATCAAGTTCACCCGGTGCATAAGTTAAGCTTAGTTCATGCGTCGCGTTGATACCACCATCCAGCGGCTTAACGCGCTTCAGCCGCAAAGTAATTAGGTCGCACCTGCTTACCATATTACCTGCTAACACTGATTATGTTTAGCGCATAACGCGCGATAAAGCGCTTTTAGCTAGAGGTCAACAACGATCAATATTGTGGACAGAGTCGTCAGGGGCGCACAACTTTCCAACATTCATATCAATTAGTAATGTCAGCGGGTTTTTTAAATGTATTGTGTGCTAACAGCGCTTTATTATGACGCTGTAAAGACTAGGTGTTAAAAATTTTAGCAAAAGGAAAGACATTAACTTTTAGTCCAAAATTAATCTGTCATGTTCTTCGTCGCCATATTGTGCAGCTTTTTAAAAAAATTTTTGTTCTAGAAAAGTGTGGGACTCTCCACCAAATTCTGTGCTAGCTCGTCCCATTGCCGACCCCACCTCATTCATTATCCTACCACCAGGCTGAGGTCAAGAACAAGCTCATTTCTTCTCAATCTCTGAATAGAATAAAACAAATTGACTATCTGTGTGTCGGTTTCTCCGCTTACTTTAGAGGCTCACATTGTGGCATTCTGTCAGCGGTAATGCGGCGAATGCGTTATGTTGTTGTGCAATGTTTTTTTTTTTACTATTTATAGACGTACGTTTGAACCCTATCTAACCTGATGGTAAGCAATGATGCGGTCGAAGATGGAGCACGCTTGCCTAGAAGAAACCTATTCATTCTTGACTTAAAGACTCCCAGGTTGTAGCTATCAGGAAACACAGACTCTGGCAGGGAATTCCACTCCTTAGCTGTACGCATAATGAATGTGTTCCCAAAACGTTTTGTGCGTCGGGTGGCGCATCGCCGTACGTCTTGTGTTCCGATGATGGAACAGGCTTGGCGGAATTAAATTATGCAATTCCGTCACACATTCCCCAAAATGCAACCGATAGAAAACCGACAGGCTAGCAATTCTGCGTCGATGATCAAGACTTAGAGCTTCGACTCGACGAGCCTATCATTGCCGATGGGTTTGACAAGCGCACGACATCAATCGCTATTTTGACATTTCGAAAATCACATTCATCAATAGAACGGCACATTGTTTATCGCTGCTGCTGGTTTAGAAACACACAACGAATTCTACTACGGTTTCTAGGCTGACTGTCCACTGGAGCGCAGAGGAGACGAGCAGAAAAATATTAACCAATAGAATTGCATAAAATCTCAGTGACTGACGCGGAGCGGAGATTTCATGCAATTCCATTGGTTGATATTTTTCCGCTCCTCTCCTCTCCGTTCCAGGGGATAGTCAGCCTTAATACTGGAAGAACGTTAAATGAAGAAGGTTTGTGAACATTATTTGCACCCGTGCAAAGCTGAGACAGTTCGCTAAACATGATAAAAGTATTAAAAATCTGAACAACTTTACAAAAGCACTAAACTGCATTAAATTGCTATGTCATTCAATATTGACACACATTCAACGAATAAATCTAATTTTCTAAATTCTAAATCTACACAAATTAATAGACTTCCTTAATTCCTAGACAAGTAGCAAATTTGTCAGTTTCTACTTGACGAATGGTTTCCGTTACCACTAAGAAGGTCACGGGTAATCAGACGCGTGTGGACAAACTCGACATTTGTTACCGATGAAAAGATTAATGTATTTCATTATTTTGGGTACGTTTTGGTTCCGTCATCAAGACTGGTTGGAATGTTTAAATAATTTGGTGTTCCGGTTTAATTTACTAGAAAATATAAACATTGATTTTATTTTGAGAAGATTGATTTCATTCAGGTTTCAACACAATTAAAAGTTAGTTTGTTTGTTACGCTTTACACTTGAACCGCTCAACCGATTTTGATGAATTTTGGGACACAGATAGATGACACCCTGGAAACTATTATAGGCATTATTTTTGCAAAGTTTCAACTGGAACGCGAGCAAAACTCATGGGTAAAAGTTAGAATTCCAATTTGTTTTAAACTTGCTGTTGTCCGCGACTTCATCCGCATTTGATCACAATTTCACGGTTTTTTTATTTTTGCGTGGGACAAAAGCCTTTCACATATTCGGATTCCATTTTTTTTTTTAATAATTTTACTATTTCGAAATATAAGCGTTTGTACGCGTTCATTTGTCGTCTCCGCATACGTTTTTGTCATAACCAATAGAGATCCACAAAATATCCTAATTAGGTCTTCTTCGGTTAATTAATTCACATTTCGCGATAAATCCAGTAGTCACTCGTCAATAGTTATCCTAGTATTAATCCGCACACTGCCTGCTGGTCACCTACCTCCGCTGGCACTCGGGGCCATGCAGTACTTAATGAAGCCTAACTCTTTTGCGTCAGGCGTGTGCTTTGGGACTTCCGGCACTATTAGACCCTACCTTGTGTGGAACTCGAACTTGTGAGAACTGTGGAACGTCCTTGGATTTTATGACCGATACATTCACTGCTTAACTCCTTCAGGTTTGGTGATCTGTTCTCTAACCACTTATTCTCAGTTGTTTGAAATCTATTGCCATCCATCAACGACAGTTTTACTAGCAAAATGACAGTATAATTCAAATCCTTACTTCCTTACTAATATTATAAATGCGAAACTAACTCTGTCTGTCTGTCGCGCTTTCACGCCAAAACTACCGACTTAAATGAAATTTGGTACACAGATAGTCTAGAGCCTGAGAAAGTACATAGGCTACTTTTTATCCCGGGAGTGTGTTCCCTAAGGATCACGCGGGCGAAGCCACTGGCAGAAGCTAATCTACACTAATATTATAAAAAGGAAAGATTTGTTTGTTTGTTTGAATTGAATAGGCTCCGAAACTACTGGACCGATTTGAAAAATTCTTTTAGCATTGGATAGCTACATTATCAGGGAGTAACATAGGCTATATATTATCCCCGTACTCCCACGGAAACGGGAACTACGCGGGTGAAACCGCGTCTACTTGTTTAGAATATTTTAGTTCATTTATATCATCTACCTGGGTACTTATGAAACGTCTGAAGCTAATTGCACTTTCAGGTTCCAAGTATCGTTTTCTTGTCACCAAAAAAGAACTACCTAATTACGTTTGACCATTCAGGAACTCATTTAAAACTATAATAAGCAGAGGTTACTGTTTTATGTCTTGCTAGATAACAAAACATGCTCCATCTAACCTCAAAGAGCCGGGGTTTCTTCGAGAGAGTCACCGCGGCCCTGGAACGCAAAGGGCACTAGGAGGAACACGGATGGGTTTTAGTCAGTAAGAGTCTGACACTCCCTTCTGCTTCACCCAGAGCGGGAGGAGTCATTTGATGATTTCCCATCCTTACAAAAATAATTTAATTCGATCTGCTAAGAACAGTACTTCCTGTTCAATTTTAATTAATTTCTCCCCACGAACTAGTCGCTGTTGTACGCAAACGAACACACTTTTAATTAGTCCCTGAAGCAAATAGTAGCGCCCCTGCTATCGCAATGAACAAGATAATCTACCCTTTGTGCGGCGATCGACAGCCCCTCACCCCTCACCCCTCACCCCTGCTTGTACTCACTAATTAGTTCCCAGCTCCATATTGGAAAAAGTTGAGATTTAAACCTCTTTTAATACAGATTCATTAGTGATCCTACATGTATAGATAGTTACAAGGTGTTCCAGATATGTGCGTCATAAGAGTGTTGTTCTATATCTCCTACCCCCCTTTCTCCTACCAAATCTGTCTGTCTTGGACGATCTCTGGTCAAGTTGGCCTATAACTAAAATAAAAAAATAACTGTTTTCAAAAAAACGGAATAAGTAGAATAGTATACTCTTTATGATCAAATCATTACATAGGGTGACCCAATGGGCGGTCTTATCGCTAAGAGCGACCGCGAAAAAAAAAAAGTTCCAAAAAATTAGTTTTCAATCTGTCTGTTGCAGTAATTGGTGGCGTTTATCTTAGTTCAATCACAGATTCGATGGTAAAAATTCCACTAAACTGCTTGGATTTTTCCGGAACACCCTGTATGTATCTAAGTCCTAGAGGATTTTGTTTTTGGTTTCATCTTCTTTGAGTTATTAGTGCGTCTCGTCAGCGGTGGATTTAGTTACAAATGATATTGATTAGGTAACGTTTAATTTGTGTTCGTTCAACTATGTTGAATTTCTCAATGTTCAAATATAAGGTCATCTACACTTAGATACTAGCAAATTCGAACTCAGTCTTTACAAATGAAACTCTGTCCCTCAATGTACGTCTTTGGAGGTCGTTGGAAAGCACAAACCCAACAGTCTCCTCATTTTAACAGCTCCCTTCAATCTCTTAAGCCCACCAGACTATTAACTATTTTTATGAGGACCGACAAGAGGCGCACGGTCTTTGGAGACACCAAATAAATATCAATGTAAATATCCCACCCAACCCCAAGGGTTGGATATTTCCCTCTACAGTCTCAGGCTCTACCGCCAGGGTGGTAGTTTGTTGGAGATGACCACATCTTTAGCACACGAAAAGCTCATGCCCTTTATAGATTCGTACCCAGACCTGTCATGTACAGTCAACAAAGCTATTTGGTATACAGGCAAAAATATAATTTTTTGTCCAATGCACTGCCAATATTCATTTCTAATGTATGCAACATAACTTTTTAAGCTTATGACATACTTACAAGTGTGGTGTATAGTCATTGTCTACTCAGCACTCTCACAACATTGTTTAAAAGTAGTTGCTTGCACAAGGAACAAAACACCTACCTATAATTGATACAATTAAAAAGTGAAAATGTATATAGCCTATGTCACCCGCAAAGTTCTTACGAATCTATTGATACCTCATTCATCTAAATCAGTTCAGTGGTTTTGGCGCTAGAGTGGAACATACGCATATACATATATACAAACATTAACCAACCGTCCTCTTTCATTCATTCATTCACTCACTCTTTCACTCCTACTTAAATGAACTCGTTCAATCTCCTCATAATCCCGCCAAATGACAGTGTGTCCCGCTTGTAATACACCCATTAATATTACCCGTACTGTACCGGTATTCCCGGTATTGACTGACGAGGTGGCTGCGTCATTACCGGTATCTGACGGTTATTAACAGCTACACCTGATACCAACGGAGATTTATTGCTGGGCGAGATAATGTACTCGTAGTGAGATTGGTGGTTTTAAAAAATTATAATGCGCTGTTATTTATTGGCTAAAAACAGGCACTACAAAATCTTACTACTATTATAAATGCGAAAGTTTGGATGGAGACATGGATGATGGATGTTTGTTACTCAAACATACCAGAACGGTTGAAGGGATCGGAATGAGATCTGCCACAAAAATATAGTCTAATCTAGAATAGCACATAGACTACTTTTTATCATGGGCGCATTTTACCTGGGGTTATCACGCGAGCGAAGCCAAGCTAGTAAAAATATAAATCTCAAATAATGAAAAATTTAAGTATGGTTACGGACAAAGCATGTTCATGAATTTATTGCTCTTATTATTTTAACAGGAGCGCCAAATAAATACAAACTAGACCATACACAATAAGGACTTAGTGTAGGTATCTACAAAACACAACTTTTAAACGATGGCTTTCATTAGTAAAGAACAATCAAAAACATTTCAATAAAGCTTCCTTCATTCACTTCCCTAATTCCAAAATGGAAACGTTTAACCGTTACATTGTTCTATTTCCGAACAATAACGTATTCCACAAAAGGATACTTTTGTCGTCGGATTTATTTTAATTTTCAGGGTTATTCTGTTTTTAAACGTGATTAAAATTTCCTCTGTGCCATTGATTTTTATATTTATAACCTTTGTTTTCAGATGGTGACAAAACTAACTGTTCTGCTTATACTCGCTCAGCTAGACCGAGTGCTCAACACACCGCTGCGACAGTTCAGAGAACTGAAACCTGGCCAGGAGATACCGATGCTACTGCCACAGCACCACGAATCCCTACCGATACCACACGTCGTCATCCACACGCCGACCAGAGAGAAGAAGAGCCCCAACATCATCTCGATACCAATACAACAGATCCTCATACCAAAATTTCATATAATTCCACTGCACCACGGCCCGCCACAGTCAAACAGTCATCACAGTGCCATCCACACAGACGTCAAACATATAATTACACATGACAATGTGAAAATACCGATTATCTCTCAGACTGTGTCCCATAGTACTTCGAACATCACGCACCCAACATCAGCGTCAGTAATCCCGATTTTATTCCCGATACATCACAACTTGGTACCGGTACAGGATCTGTCCGTAATACCGTTACAGAAGACTGTTCACAAGTTGGACCAGAAGCTGGAGCATTACACGATGATGGAGAAGAAGGATGACAATGACAATGAAGAAGTGAATAGATTCAGGACGTTCTATGGTGGCTATGGCTCCGGACTGTTCTTCGGTGGACAGGGCGCTGGACATGGGTTCCATATATTTGGGTAGCAGCTTTGTGAGGAGTAGGATTATTTATTGTTTAATAAACTATTTATTGTAATGGTGTTGTTATTTTATCTTCATGTCTCTATTGGCTTGTTCTTTAATATTTATTTATTTATTATGTACTTTATTGTCTTCCTCTGACTGGCAAGGGAAGTTTGCAAGGCTGATGAGGCTGACAGCGTAAATACACTGTTTGGTCTTCGTCTGGCTCATCAAAATCAAAATTATTCTATTCTATTTTTTTTTTTTTATATGGCAACAGAACCGATGACGACTATTCTGCCAATGTCCAAAGTGATTGGAGAAGCAAGTGTGCAAGTTTTACTGCTGGAGAGAACTACGATTCCTGCAGAAACGATTTAGATTCGTCAATCGATACAGTTGATTGAACACAAACCCTAGAACATAATAGCTGTCTACAGAATGACGTAATGTCAGATGAAAGCAAGTACGCCTGAGTAATATCACTTAGCAACACACTATTGAGACAGAAAAGTGCTAAAATCAACCTACTTGAATCTATAGGCGATTTCTGGTCCTAACTTGCCACATTATAATTTGAAGCAGTTATAAAATTTGTTTTAAAACTTTTCCATAGGAAAACGAATAAAATTGAACATTCACATTAAAAATTCCTGCGGGAAAAAGAAAGAATTAAATTAGCAAACTAAAAAATGAAAGAGTAACATTAAAACGAACGTCCAATTTTTTGTAATTTCCGCCTGAATTCACCTGCACGGATGTGTAGTAATAAAATTATGACGTCCCAAATATTTGGCTCGTGAAAACACACGGGTGCACCGCAATGGCCCGCAGTGTACTTGTATCAACAACTTCACTGTGCAAACAAGAGCAAAAGATCCAGTTTTCACAGACCTTTTAATTTAAAAGAGAAATAAGTATTGCAACCAGTTAGGTAGGTACATCTTAACCAAAAAATGCTTGCTTAACTATACGGTTCTGTTACTATTGAAAGAAACCTTAGGGAAAGACTATAGGTTCATTGACCAGCATATCAACCTCATCGACATCACAGTGTTTTTCATCAAAACTGCAGTAGCAAACAAAATGACTATGCAGCACACTGCAACCTGCAGTCAGAACGAATTTGTTGTCCGTGACGCCGACGTCTCCGTGGAAGTAGGGAAATATTATCATCATTTCAGCCAAAAGACGTCCACTACTGGACATAGGCCTCTCCCAAGATGGGGGGGGTTTGCCATAATCGCCACGCTTGGAAGGCGGGTTGGCGATCGCAGTGTATGGTGTTGAGTTTTGCAGAGAACGCTACTGCCCATTCTCTGGCGAGTCCCTTAGTTGCCTCTCACGACACCCACGGGAAGTGATGGGATGGTATTATTCTTTTACACGGCACCGGCCGACACCATACGGCATGGGAAATATTATAGTACAACAAAATTTAACTGTACCATAACACGAAGAAAATGAACAAGCAGGCTAACCTGCTTGACATCAGAATAAAACAGAATATACTCAGACTCCACTTACACATCAGAGTGACAATTCTACAATTTTGTAAGCAACGTTCACATTCGCTCCCAAATATCAATCTGCCAAAAAAGCCTTAATTTCCATACATTTTTGACAGATTGCGACTGGCATCCGAATGCGAACGTTGCCTATTATGCACACTGAAGGCTCCTAGACAAGTGACGTTCTGTCATCGCTAGCGTGGCATAATGTTGGAGTTGCAGGAAGTCCACTCCGGGAAAAATAAAATTTCCAGGAGATAAGTTGCGGTATTCCGAAGATCTAGAGAAAATGCCATCCTAGATAAGTGACATTCTGTCATCGCTAGCGTGGCATAATGTTGGAGTTGCAGGAAGTCCACTCCGGGAAAAATGAAATTTCCAGGAGATAAGTTGCGGTATTCCGAAGATCTAGAGAAAATGCCATCCTAGATAAGTGACATTCTGTCATCGCTAGCGTGGCATAATGTTGGAGTTGCAGGAAGTCCACTCCGGGAAAAATGAAATTTCCAGGAGATAAGTTGCGGTATTCCGAAGATCTAGAGAAAATGCCATCCTAGATAAGTGACATTCTGTCATCGCTAGCGTGGCATAATGTTGGAGTTGCAGGAATACCGCAACATATCTCCTAGAATTTTCATTTTTCCCAGAGTGGACTTCCTGCATCTCCTGTGCCATGTAAAGTAGGTAACTGTAACAAATTGTAGCAATGTTTTATTTGTTCCTTTTATCTGGAGCGGCTGTTTGTGCCACATGTGTCGCCGACAGATATTCCTTTAATTTTATTGATGACGTTCAGCTTCAGCGAAGTTCAGCGCTCATGTTTTATTGGCTGAGGGATAGTTCTTCTTCCTAATCTGAATTTAAGGGCAGCAAGTGTTCCTGAAATGAGAAAACTTTTATTTTTTCGGAGAAATCGATATTTTGTAGTTGAGAGCCTGAGATGGCGATAGTACGCAAATGGTTACCTGTTGAAGCCAAGATCAGAGTCTCGTTAGCAATACCCTCATATTATTTTGTCCATCAAATCCATTCAAAACTTGTGTATAAAAGATCGCTTTTAGTAGCAAGGCCTTTGTGTCACTCTGTGTAATGTTTTGTTCATCTATCTTTACTACGACTTATATGATGCACATAAAAAAGAGTACAGTATATAATATGTTTGATCATTTAGACAAAATATGGCTAGGCTATGGCTAAGGGTAGGTTAGTGACTACATAACGATAAGCTTACCGTTTCATAATGATGTTTGAAGGTTACAAGTATGTAATTCATCAAATTGTCCATGCACGAGACGAAAAGCGAACAACTGGGGGCAAATTCTACCAATCTTTAGGGTTCCGTACCTCGAAAGTAAAAACGGAACCCTTATAAGATCACTTTGTAGTCCTTCCGTCTGTTTGTCAATACCCTTTCTCGGGAACGCGTGGAGGTATCGAATTAAAATTAAAATTATGTACATAAATCTACGGTCCCTTGAAGCTGTAAAAAAATCAAACTTCAAAGTTAACGATAAAAATAATACGGCCATTTATGCCGCAATAAAAACGTATATTTTGACACTATCAAGAGAATAATGTATAGGGTATTCCCCGTAAACCTAGAGCTATGAAATTTGGCAATTAGTACCGTTTTATACTACAAGTTTAGGAAAAAAAAACAGATACATTTGTAATTAAATCATAAAAAAATGTAGTATTTATTCAAAGTAATTTGTACGGTACCCTGGGTGGGCGCGCCCGTCTCGCACTCGACCGGTTTTTTTAAGCAACGTTTGTATTCGCATCTTATTCACAAACTGTCAAAAAAGCCATAATTTCCATACATTTTTGACAGATTGCGACTGGCACGCGAATGCGAACGTTGTTTTAAAATTAGTGGAATTGACACTCTGAAAATATATTCTGAGTTTTATTAAATAACAAATGAGCGTATTTGGAAACCATGGCGCAGCTTATCAAGTCATTAATTCTGTATTGTCCCACTCAGCCTCGAAATGAAAGGGCACGTACCTACACTATTTACATGTACTTTGCATACCGAATAATATAAAATGATCAGAATTTGTAAAACCTCTAGTTGTATAACTACCCTATGTCGAAAGTGCAATTTCTCCACTATAATCATCTATTATATTATCATTTTGTTTTTGCATGCCGTGTCTATCGTTCGAGATTGTGCACTATATTGTATTACTTCTTTTATTATGATAAGCAGTGTAACTATTGTAAATAATAATAATAAAGCCCATTTATTTCCAATCCAATTATTACATGCATTGCAATATATTAAATAAGAACGAAAAATTCCATCTCATCATTACAATATTACTAATTGTATATCTACACTAATATTATAAAGAGGAAAGATTAGTTTGTTTGTATGTTTGTTTGTTTCATATTTTTATAACTGTTAGTTTTACGTATTTTACTACTGTGTCTTGTGCGAGTCCCAAATAAACATTTTTCTTTTTTCTTTCTTTCTTTCTTTGTTTGTTTGAATTGAATAGGCTCCGAAACTACTGGACCGATTTGAAAGTTTCTTTTAGCATTGGATAGCTACATTATCAGGGAGTAACATAGGCTATATATTATCCCCGTATTCCCACGGGAACGGGAACTACGCGGGTGAAACCGCGTGACGTCCACTAGTTTTATATCATTTTATTAATTCTGATCAGACGAATTTCATTTCAACAATCACTCTCGTTACTGTCCTCTTATTCGTTGATCGGAACCTCTTCTCGGGTATAGGCCTCCTCCAGCTTGTTCCAGACCTCTCTGTCCTTTGCTTTTGTTCTCCAGTTTGTTCCTGCTACCGCTTTTATGTCTTCTATCCACTTTTTTGTAGGCCGCCCTCTTCTTCTTTTTCCTGACGGTCCATCCCATACCGTGGTCGCTGAAGTCCATCTTTTGTCTGTATATCTTGCTATATGTCCTGTCCACCGCAATTTCAGCTTTAAAGTATAATGTGAAGCGTCTATAACTTCAGTTTTCCGTCTTACTAATTCGCTTCTTATTTTATGTGATCTTCGCATTTTTTGTATGCTCCTTTCCATTGCCTTTTGATATTTTACTAGGTTGGTTTTTATTTTTGTTTTCAGCGGATTTGGTTGTGCTTTGAACGATGTTGAACTACTCTTTTTGCCTTGATCTAATATGTAAGTAGCTCTTAGGAAGCGATGATCAGATCTGAATCCAAAGCCATGTAGTACTTCTACGTTCCTTATCTTCAAAGGTTTGTTCGACAGAATGAAATCGATTTCGTTCTTTATATTACCGCAGGGCTCTCTTTGCGGTAATATAAAGAAGCCATGTCCATTTGCGATTTTTTCGCGCTCTAAAAAAAGTGTTCATAATGGATAGTTTATGTACTAATGCGTATTGAATTAGCTTCTCTCCTCTCTCGTTTCTGTTTCCGTAACCGAATTATCCCAAAACAAAGTTTTTATTGGCTTCTGTTTCTGTCTGGCCAATTTTTGCATTAAAATTACCGATAATAAGGACATTTTCACCTGCCTGGTCTTGAGCTGTGAGTCGATTTCTTCCCTTGTGGCCTTTACAGTTGGAGCGTATGCTTGTATGATTGTGAACGTTTGGCTGTCGTATATCATTTCTAATAACGCTACTCGATTAGATAACGCCGAGAAGTTTACTATGTTATTTTTATGTTCTCTTTTGATTAAAAAGCCAATTCCAAATAAGCCGAGCGTTTCACCCTTGTAGCAGAATATGTAGTTTTCATGTTCTTCGATATTGTAACCCATTCTTCTAACTTCCACCAGGCCTAGGATGTCAATTATATTTTTTTGTAATAGGTACGTCAGTTCTATAAATCTAATTGATGATGCTAGAGATCTTACATTTAATGTTCCAATCATAAGTGTTTTTTGTGGTTGTATTTTTAGTTTGGTTGTTTTTCCCCCACGGGGACCAGCCGGCTTGGGGGAGATTCCATAAAGAGGTTTTGTTCTTGGTTATTGTTAAAGTTGAAGTTCATCTTATCGTTGATGTTCTTTAATTGCTAGTTGCTACTCTTTTCCTTGAGGGAATTACTTCTGGCTCGAACCATATAATCGAAGACGTTTGTGGTTTTGATTTTTTTGGGAGCTACAAAAGATGAAGATGATGATTGATTCTGTTTGTTGCATCCTGAGCGTGACGAAGAGGACAATTCTCTCTTTTTTTCGCGGATCTTGTCATAGTGATTTTTTGGTTTCTACTATTTCTGGTGTGAAATCTTCTTTTGAAAATTCCTTACTTTAAGGAATTTTTAAAATAAGCTTATTTTTGTTTTACAGGATTTCATTTCTTCTCCAGTTTGTCACTGATGAGAATAGAACGAATTATGTTGTTTTTGTTATTACCAATCCTGAATGCCTTGTCTAATTCTTGATCTTGAATATTTACCGCATAAGTAAATTGAGTTTCTCTTTTATCATAGGAACAAGGTTGTGTTCTTCTTCATTTCCTTCTTTTATTCCGAAGAGCAATAAATTGTTTCTCTTATTAGACATATCCAGACGACTATTGTAAATAGACCAATAAATAAGTTATTAAGAAAATGGAACATGGGTCCAATGATTGAAAGCCAACTGGTTACTGGAGACCCTTCTTAATTTTCTTTAGAAGCTTTTAAACGAAATAAACTGTCCAGGGTCAACAAACTAGTTTAAAGTTGTAGTGCCTAGTGATCACTAACTGCCTTATTGAATTGTTGTGGTAACGCAAAAGCTAACTTTTTAGGGTTCCGAACAAAACACGAAACCCTTATAGGATCACTTGGGTGTCTGTCTGTCCGTCTGTCACAGCCAGTTTTCTCCGGATCCACTGGACCGATTCTATTGAAATTTGGAACACATATTGACTTCTGTGACCCAAACACGGATGCATTACGTGAATCATAAAATTTTTAGTATGGGGGTCACTTTTTGGGGTCAAACTAGAAAATTTAAAAAAAAAAATGAAAAACATTGTGTGACATATCAAATTGAAAGGGCTTACTATAAGTGTTTTAAACATATTTTTTTCTCATAATTTTAAAATGAATATTTTTGAAGATATTCAAGAAATTAGACGAAAAATGACCATTCCTTATCTGCGAAACTACTGAGCCTAAAACTTTGAAAAATATGTAGATAATAGATCTTTATCTATAGATTACAGGAAAACCTATAAGAATTCTGTAGTGTAAAAATAACATACTAAAAAAATTAAATCGGATCCCTTTGCACGCGAGTCTGAGTCGCACTTGGCCAGCTTTTTTTTTATTTCTTGCTTTTAATTTCATGAAAGCCCAGTTCTTGAGCTCGATGGAAAACGATGGATGAGTACTACGAGTGAACAAGCGAGTCGAGAAGATGTCTGATCACTATTGCTTTGAAGGCTCACAGGTTTTAGTTTATCATCATTATAATAGCCAAAAGACGTCCACTGCTGGACACAGGCCTCCCCCAAGTGTCGCCACAACAACCAATCCCTCAACTCAAAAAAAAAATCAAATCATTTATTCGCATAGAATGTGGGTATTTAACAAAAGTTGTTAAAAGAAAAATATATCTACCTGCGACCTTCACCAGGTCATTGGTCAACCTTGTGGGAGACCATCCAACGTTAAGTCTTCCGGTACGCGGTCGCCGCTCCAGAATTTTTCGGCCCTATCGACCATCGGTTCGGTTCGGTTGGCGCAGTGGTGGAGCGATCGACTGCTGCGCGGCGTGTCACGGGTTCGATTCCCGCACGGAACAAATATTTGTATGGCCTACAGATAGTTGTTCCGGGTCTGGCTGTTTGTGTATGTGAAATTGTATGTTTGTAAACGCACCCACGATACAGGAGAAATTCCTAGTGTGGGGCAACGTTTTGTTAAAAAAAGCAAAAGCAAAGCATCTGTTCTGCGAGCAATGTGCCCACTGCCACTGCCTAGATTATACGTAACTAAAACCAATCGAAGACTCAAATAACTACGATTGAATTATCGTCATCTCCACTAGCAAGGATATCCATGTTCGTTTTCTGTAGAGTAGAGGACTTTACGTTGCAGTGGAACACAAACAGGGTGATACCACATCGACCACATCATTTGGTTTGAATTAAAGAAACATTTGCGTATTGCTGTATCGTTGTTACTTGTGGTTTCCGCTTCCGTCGTCCTATTGATTTCCCGTTCGTGCACAAAATATTATCAGGGGTTTCCTAATTATTCCTGATGTTGTGTTCGTGAATCGATTTCTGAAAGGGTTTTTTTTATGGGAAATGATCACATGGGTTCTCCTGTGGGCGGAGCGGGAGGGAGTGTCAGACTGTGACTGACCAAAACCCACCTTCCTGTTCCTCCAAATACCCTTTGCGTTCCAGTGCTGCGGTAACTCTTTCGAACAATTCCGCGAGCACTGCGGCAGTCACTGGCTGTAGCGGGCCCGGTGACTTATGCTGCTCTTTGAGACGTGCGTGGAACGCAACGCGCCATCGACCCGGGCCCAGCTAGTCTATTCTGTAAGAAACTATTTCGATATCGAGCTTCACCTGAGTGATAAAACTCACAAAGTGAGCTTTATTGCACACAACATAAAGGTTTTCATTTGAAACTCACTTCGAATTCTACTGTCGAGATACGAAAATGTTGTTAGAGAATAGCACTACTGGTCCTTATCGGTTGGCCTTATTGGTCTTATCTTACTCAACGCTCGCCGTCGGCAGGCTCGCGCTTGCGGTGTTCGGGATTGCCCTGCGACTTCCGTCGCTCAGGTAGTCTTCTGCAGCGTGAGAGCCCTACGTTAGTCATTTGACTGCAAACGTGGGGAGCACCTAGACTTTTAAGGGGATGTTGTTGCTGGGATAATTTATTACCAAGAACAAGGACAAAAATCCTGAAACAATAAGCACTTTAATTTCATAGGCACCTATAATTTATTTTTCATAAGCATAAATTTACGAGTGTACTTCAATTAGCAATTTTCATAAAAAACAATAGCCTGGCCGAGTTATACCAATCGTGATTGGTGTTGTTTTTGAAAACTGCTAATATAATAATAACTTTATGTCATCATCGAAATCATAGTAAACAGTTACGTAAACTTACGTTTGGTAGAATAACAACACATTATTCCACGGCTGTAGCAATAACAATGCCGTCATAGCGCACCTTATTGTTTGTTCGTCTATCACCAAAACTTTCTCCGAGTGACATCGGCCAGTCACCGACATCGATTACTAGTGTCCACACATCTCTCAGTGAAGTTTGTTTTAACGGTTAAAAATACTTCGAAAGTCAAAGGCTAATAATTAAATACGGTAATAAATAAAATAATCAATTGATAACGCCTAAAATGATAAATTTACAATAAATTCATAGTTGGAATCTAGGCAAAGCAAATTTTTGGTTCGTTTTTCTGTGAATTAGAAATGTGTATTCAAATTAAAAGAGGTGTCGAGATAAATTGTGCGAATGAATAATTTATTTTTGCTAAATAACTGTGGGTGGGCCAAGTTCATGTCTGTGTACCGTTAGCGAATTAATTTGCTAACCGGTGATTTATTTTTGAGTATATTTTTAGATAGTGTCAAAATGTTTATTGATTTTTTAAATTTATGATATGACCGATATGACTGGTTTTATCAGCAGACAGCAATCAGGGAGATAATTGAGATAGTAATTGAACGCAACCATGCATTCATGCATGGAAAAATTGTTTGGTGACATATTTTACTTATTTTCCGCGATATTTTAATAAATAGGGCAAATGTTTCTGTGGCAATGGAATATCCCATTTGTTTTTAAAAATTCCAGTTAATCAGCTGTAGTTTTGATCAGTTATTTATGTTCTGCGCGATATTAGTAAACAAAATTGAAAGATTCTCGCTCGATACATTTTGTTATCACTAACAGTTTTGTTGGCTTCTTGACCCTTGGTTACCTGGGTTGAGTCATCTCCCTCAAGTAGGCAAACAGTACACATACGGTAAATAACATACATATTATTATATACCTACATAAATTCACGCCTTTTTCCCACGGTAGTAGGCAAAAACTATAGAACGTCACTTTCTACAGTCCTTACATACTCCTTTTGCTTCGAAATATATAGGTACATATATCTAAATCTTCTACTCATAAAATATATACCTATAGGTAGATCGGTACATATTGTACGGCGTTTGTAATTTTCCGGTGACAGATATATTGATAGATATGTCGCAGGCAATTTGTATGATATCGCCGTTTACATACGGCATCGTCAGTTTAAAAACGTTCGCAGTTATGTAATATGCCGAAGGCCAAGTGTATATTGCCGTGTCACTTTAGTAGTACCTATGCCACAACATTTCATCGTCAACCCAAACGCCGCGTACATAATGCTGCGGCAAATTTAAGTACCTATTTAGTTATGGTTCTTACCACGCGCGATCAAAACAAGAAAAATGGCGTCAATTAATGGTTTTGTGACACAAAAATTTATTGAAAACAGTGCAAATATTCCGTGTGCAAAAGATTAAAAAAAAAATATTTTAAAGACATTTATTTTTGTGAATTAAAAAAAGTTTTACGTTTCCCTAACGGTACCAACAAAAAAGCCGTGTACAAAAAACAAGGTTTTTGAGGTTATCCGGCACATAAAAATTTTAAGGTATCCATAAAATCTAGCTCTCGAAGGACTTCTGCAGAGTATTATTGATCAAAAAATTTGAGGTAAGTAATGTGTATTAGTGATGTGGAGTGGACACACCTTATTCTAAAAAAGGATTTGAATTTTAAATAAAGTGATTGTTATAACCTGCGATATTATTCTAAGGTTATAACGTCGTAGTGTTTTTAGGATTCCGAACATCCGTAAAAAACGGAACCCTTATAGGATCACTCGGATGTCTGTCTGTACGTCTGTCACAGCCAGCTTTCTCCGGATCTACGGACCGATTCTGTTGAAATTTGGAACACATATGGACTTATGTGACCCAAACACGGACGCGTTACGTAAATGAATATTTTTTTAAGTATGTGGGTCACTTTTGGAGGTCAAAGTTTTTCACACTGTATCGTGTGACATATCAAATGAAAGGGCTTACTGTGAGGGTTTTAACTGTATTTTTTCATAATTTTAAAATAAACAGTTTTGAAGTTATTTAAGAAATTAGACCAAAAATTACCATCGCCCCCTTAACTCCGAAACTACTGCGCCTAAAATTTTGAAAAAAAGCAGATAATAGTTCTATACCCAAAGATTACAGGAAAACTTATAAGAAGTCTGTAGTGTTAAAATAACATAATATAAAAATGAAATTGGCTCAGAACCCTTTGCACGCGAGTTCGACTCGCATTTGACAGTTTTTTTTTAAAGTGCATAGTTTGATTTTTTTTTAATTAATCTTTATTTGGTAATTTAGGGAAATGTCTTCTTAGTACGATGAAAATCTAAGACTTCAAAATTATGATTTATGTACCCACCTGTTTGTTTTTATTTGAAAGTGCCATATTATCACGGTTAAGATATTTATACTGTGATATTATCCTTAGAAGTTTTATATTGTCATGAGTATCTATGTTTTTAATTATGTACCGTTTTTGCTACTTACATTTTTTAATAATGTACTTTAAGATAACCAAAGCACATGCTTTAGTCTTACTAGAAATCTTCATTAGTACCTGACTACTGAAATAGTCTGATTTGTACAAACTGTGTTTTATCATGGTGACACTAAAACTACAACCAACAACGTCGAAATTATAACAATTGAACAAGTTATCATTTGGCCTTCGGCATATTACATAACTGCGAGCGTTTTTAAACTGAGAACGCCGTATGTAAACGGCGGAATCATAAAAATTGCCTGCGACATATCTATCAATATATCTGTCACCGTCAAATTACAAACGCCGTAAGATTGTAAAATATCGCGTGAAATTGTAAACTATTTTTTTCTTAATAAGACACGGATATATTGTAAAGTATAGAATTTAAATTGGATTAAAAACATGTTTTGTATACTAATACAAAACGATTTTTTCATAATATGTCGAGAAATTATGTTCTAATAAGTAAGATTTATTACAATCTTACGGAGTCTGCAATTTTCCGGTGACATATCCAAAACACTACAAAATCACTACATCCAGTTCATACTTCCCTTCCTACTCACAGTCATTGCAAAGTTAATAAAATCGCATAAGAATGTGTGACCACGGCCTCCTATTGGCTCGGGCTATTACTGCTTGCTTATCATGCACAACACTACTCGCCGATACTCAGAGAAAAAAACCAGCGCATGGTTTAAATGTAATTTGTTTAGTTTAGTATTTTGCCAAAGTACCTAATACTGTTATAATATTTTACTTTGTTATATTAGTCTCTGTGTTGTGTAAATGGGTTATGTACTTAGTTTTATATTTCATACTAATTTATTTGAGTGGTATTTTTTTTATTTAAATAATTTGGCACGTATACCTGAGGCGGGCCTGGAGAGAAAGTACTTACCTTAATTTTGATACTACTCATTTATTAAAATAAAAGTTTTGTAAGCCCATCAATGTTTAGGGTACTAATTCTCCTTCAGGGACAACTTTTCACAGTGTATAATAATTATGGGCTAAATGGTTGGCATCTCTAATGTAGGTCTGCTGCAAGCTAACTGCTTAAGCAAGGCCTACAGGCAACTATTAATTAAGCACTGAGCAGTAGCCTCGCCCACTAACATTGCAACAGGATCCTCCAAAAGTGCTTTAAAATTATTATTCGATTATGCACCCAGGGGATAAAGCATGTCTTATGTCACGGGTGTCATATTGTATCCCGAACCTAATAAAGAATCTTAAAATAAACTCCACGATTTTAAGCACGCTAAATTAAGCGCAGCGCCGAGTTTAGTTCTTAACTCACGAACGAAGCGAGGGAGTTAATACAAGAATCCTGAATGTAGTGAGGGATTCAAGCTAGCCCAAGGCAAATACCTTTATCCCTAAGGAGCATACTCTACTTTTCACACCAACTGCGAGAAAATTGTTCGCAAATCTCAATTTTCTCGCTGTTGGTCCGCGGGTAACGCTAGCGGTCAGCAACCCCTCTTCATAGAGAGGTGGCTGACCGCGAGCGGTTCGCGTCATCTTCGAGTTGAGTTCCAAATTCAAATCACATTATTGACCTCCGAACAATGATATTGTACTGAATTTCATTTTAAGTTATAACCCGCCGGGCAATAATGACTTACTTTAGGTTGAGTTTGCATGACATATAATATGGCGTTTTCGTGCAGGTGATGTGAAAAATAATTATTATCTACTAGTGGACGTCACGCGGTTTCACCCGCGTAGTTCCCGTTCCCGTGGGAGTGCGGGGATAATATATAGCCTATGTTACTCCCTGATAATGAAGCTATCCAATGCTAAAAGAATTTTTCAAATCGGTCCAGTAGTTTCGGAGCCTATTCAATTCAAACAAACAAACAAATCTTTCCTCTTTATAATATTAGTACAGATGTAGTTAACGAAACCCTCATCATCATTTCAGCCAATATCCGTCCACTGCTGAACGTAAGCCTCCCCCAAAGAGCGCCAACCATCCCGGTCCTGAGCAGTCCGCATCCATCCGCTGGAAGCCACCTTCTTTAAATCATCAATCCAGCGTGCCACAGGGCGTCCCATACTACGTTTGCCCAAATGCGGTCTCCACTCTAACACATGTCTGCTCCATCGATCGCCTGTCCATCTGTAGACATGGCCGGCCCACTCAAATGACTTCGTTGCGAATTCTATCCACCAAAGAAACCCCGAGCATTGCTATCTCCATTCCACGCTGAGCAACCTTGAATTTGTGGATCAGACCTATGGTGAGCGTCCACGTTTCAGCTCTGTAAGTCATTACGAGTAGGACGCACTGGTTACAGACCCTGGTCTTAAGGGATTTTGGGATTGAGGATTCAAAGATATCACGCAGCTTCCCGAATGCCGCCCAGCCCAAGCGATCGTCTTCTGGTCGCCACCTCCTCAAAGTTGTACCGCCCAAGTTGTGTGATTTGGCCTAGATATCTGTATTCTTGCACAACCTCGAGGGTAGCGCCATTTACGATTATAGGTCTCGGGGTGACATGACAATTGTACATGACTTTAGTTTTGTCCAGATTCATTCCGAGACCCACCCGCCTTGAAGAATCGCTCAGGCTGTTCAGTATCACCTCCAGCTCCTATTCAAGCAAAGATTCCATGATAACAATATCGTCCGCAAATCGGAGGTGCAAGATGTGTCCAATCAAGCGTCTTGAAAACTTCCTCCAACGCGTTCGTAAACAGTTTCGTAGAGATGACGTCTCCCTGTCTTATACCTCGACGCAGTTGGATTGGTTTTGTGTTCTGTTCTTGTACTTGGACGGTCATTATTGCGGCCTTATACAGACATCTCATCTACGAAGCGGCACTCGATAAGAGACATCTCTGCATGGACTCCAGGACAGCCCAGGGCTCGACAATATCGAAGGCTTCCTCGGTCTTTTGGATTATTTGCCTGAGGGGGTGCATGTGGTCCACGGTGCTGTAGCCTTTTCGAAACCCGGCCTGCTCCGGTGGTTGGAAGTCATCGAACTTTTGGGCGAGACGATTCAAGATAACCCTCGAAAACAGCTTGTAGACATGGCTCAGGAGTGAAATGGGGCGACAGTTCTTTAGGAGCGTATTTTCGCCCTCCTTGAAGAATAATACCACCACGCTCTTGTGTCATGCCTCCGGTGTTTTGCCAGTGTGGATGACGGAATTGAAGAGCTTTACAAGCTCTGTCTAGAAAGGTTTTCCTCCTGTCTTGAGCAGCTCTGTGCTTATCCCGTCATCCCCCGGATCTTTGTTATTATGAAGTTGTCCGAGAGCTATTCTTATCTCACCCATGTCAATGTCGGGAAGCTTGTCTGTGAGATCGCGTGTAAGCCTGGCCCGTGGATCATCCACGCCGTTAGCCTGAGGTGCGCATGTTTTTTGAGCATACAAGTCTCCGTATAACTTTTCGACTTCAGCGAGTATCTCTGGCTTCTAGGTGACGGTGGTGCCCTGTGACGTTTTGAGTTTCGACAGGTGACAACGGGAGGTATGGGGCTTGGCAAATACCTTCGTGCCCTTGTCCGCGCTATGGCTTGCTCGATGGCTCGGGTATTTGCGCTCCGAGTGTCGCGTCTAATTAGCTTCTTGACCTCCCTGTTAAGTACCTGGCGCTCAGACGGTGTGGCATTCGGGAGTTCTCGTCGTTTTCTCATCAATTCCAGAGTCCCGCTGGTGAGTACTGACTTAGATCCATAACTCATTGTTCGAAATTATTTATTGCCCACCTCGCGGATGACACGTAGCAGGCTTTCGGTGGCATCGTTAATGTTCTCAGTGGTTTTCAACATGGCAAATAGGTTCTGTAGTTCCAACTGAAAGCTTTCGCAACCAGCTTCGACCTGGGGCAGCGTTGGTCTGACGGTCGACCTCGTTAGGCGCGCTCTTTCGATTTTAACATTAATATTCAGAGACATCTCTGAATATATGGCGCTTATCAGATATAACGAAGTCGGTCTCATTCTTTGTTACGTTATCAGGGCTTCGCCAGGTCCACTTCCTTTAAGGTTTCTTCTGGAAAAAAGAGTTCATCAGAAGAAGCCCCTGAGCCTCGTAGAAAATTACCAGCATTCGCTTCTGTGATTTCTTCGCCCATAGCCGAATGGACCTACTCTCGACTCACCACTCTCTTGCACTCCCACTTTAGCGTTGAAGTCACCCATGATAACAGTGCTTCTTTGTCAGGGTGTGCAGACTTGGGGCATGCACTTGTATAATCTTTAAAGAGTACCTTTCGGATATCTTACGTAGAAGGTATGCCACTCTTGCTGACACACTGCCGCATTCCACAATGTTGCCCCTGAGTGACTTGTGGACTATAAACCCGACGCCACCTAGGGAAGGTTGGTGTCCCTCTCGGAAGCAGAGCAAGTGGCCACTATAGAAGGTTATCATCTCATCCGCCGTCTTCGGAACTCCGATAGTCCCACGATGTGCCAGTTAATACGACTTAACTCTACTTCCAATTCAGCGAGGTGCTCGCCGCAGAGAGCGTCCATTAAACGTTGCCAGGTAAATTTTACGGGATTGCCGTAGCTCGCGGATTCTAAGCATCCCCCACCGCACCATTACTGTGGCCGGTACCATGGCCAAGAATAGCGCAGCTTCCGGGAACTGGGGGCCGTGTATCTGGGTTGCTTTTCATTGGGGGGATTTGCCATAGTCACTATGCTTGGCAGGTAGGTCGGTGACCGCGGTTCCTGGAATGCCTTCTCTTATTAGTGCTGCTGTCCACTATAAGGTTCGGCATTTGGAAGCATTCCAGCATGGTTCATGGATATACCGCCATGTATCGGTTACCGGGCCAAAAACGGATGCGATGTTGTCAGCTTATATTCCAGCTAATATCCCTTAGTTGCCTCATACGACACCCACGGGAGGAGATGGGTGGTTCTTTTTACTTGCCGGATACCGCACGGCAACATAAAAAGTTAAAGAAACCCTTGATTCATGTAATTACAAAAAATAAGTATGCTTACCTGCACTGAAGGTTACAAATGCAGTCAGCCGACCTAACTGTGATATAGAGTATAGCTGAAGTTGTTGTCATGTAAACTGGTATTATCCAACATACATACTATCTTATTTTTACTATTGATGGGCACGCGTTTGACCACTATCTCACCTGTTGGTAAGCGATGATGTGATCGAAGATGGAGCACGCTTGCCTATAAGTATCTACTTCAATCTTATCAGCAGAGATAGACACGGAGTCTGCAGGCACATCTGTAGTGCTATTCTGTAACAACATTTTCGTATCTCGACAGTCGAATCCGAGGTGAGTTTCAAATTAAGACCTTTATGTTGTGTGCAATAAAGCTCATTTTGTGAGTTTTGTTATTCAGGTGAAGCTCGATATCGAAATAGTTGTTTACAGAATAGACTAGCTGGTGACATACCTACAGTAGAATCCGCTTCCAATGACATCGGAGGGAAGTAACAAAGACGTTAGAAAATAAATATTTTCCTTTTTTTAACCATTTGGTGTAATAGAAATAAATATTACAAATGGTATGTATATTTACATAAATCCAACCAAAAGTGGGAGATCAATCAAAATAAGGAGCCCAAACGAATCATGTCACTCCATGTAACCGAACATATTTAAAAAAACGTCATAATAAGCGACATGTCAATAAACGAAGTCATTATACCCGAACCTTTTATTAATAGTCTTATATGGAAACCAAACTTCGCTCGGTATTAACTTCATATTGAGCGGTTGGTCAGTATAGGCGGAGTCATAGTAAACGGATTCTACTGTACATTGAAACAGACACGCTTCAATCCCGTGTGATTACAATGATCAGAAGGGATTTGTTATGAACTAGCTCTACCCGCGTGGAGGCTGAAAATCGTCCCGTGAGAAAGTCAATAGCTACTGTAATAATAAGTCCCTTCCTTTGTTCTAAATCCGCTCAGCCGTTGAGGTGTCATTGATTAATTATAACATCTAAGAATACAGCCTAGATCTTCTCAATAGTAGAAAGTTGTGGGAAAGACAGGTTGAATTGAAATCGACTCTCGTGTATGCATAAAATTGAATGAATCTGAAGTCAGGATGAATTGAAGAGATTCCGTTTACATTAAATTGTATACCCAAACGTTCTGGGCAATCTTCTTTCGATTGTATACCTTCAAAATAAAAACCTTTTTCGAAAAACTGCCCATGTGCGATTTGGACTCGCACGAAGGGTTCCGTACCATTAACCGAAAATAAAAATCACGTTTCTTGTATGGGAGCCCCATTTGATTTTAAATTTAATTTAATTGTTATTATTTGTTGTTATAGCAGCAATAGAAATATCTCTGTGCAAATTTCAACTGTCTACTTATTACTGTTCTTGAGATAGAGCCCACTGACAGACAGACGGACGGACGTACAGCGGAGGCTTAGTAATAGGGATCCGTTGGTTATCCCTCGGGTACGGAACCCTAAAAACAACATCAGCTATGAGCTATTCCTGTAGGAATACGCGCCGGTTGTTTCGCGCGACTTAAGACTCGATTGGGTACGATTGTTCCCAAAGTCCCGACTGAGAGCCGAAAGGGTGAACAAATGGGTCACTGTGCCAGTCGTCTGTCTTGTTTCACAATTACTTAGTGGAATCATTGTTGAAGTACTCTTTCTAAGCCTGAAGGGTTGAACAAATAGTATATTTCGGAACTAGGTTAATGACTCACGAATCACCACTCCGAAATTGTTTGTTCTTCTGTTATCAACTTATAGTGGGAATTCTATCAATATTGTTTTGACCTTCAGAATGAGATCATAACAAAACACACAAACAAACACTTTTACTTACCTAAACTAACCTAACACATCTATCCAACTCTCTGAGGATCAATTCTTTTAACGTGCCCCTTAAATTTTTTAACTTTACCAAGATGTCGAGAAAAATCGTATCATCTTATCATCAACATGGCAGCTACCTACTATAGGTCAGATACACTACAGGTAGAAAGCCATAGTTACTATTTTTAGTCATTCAATCAATCAGAGTAGAAATAATAACAAAACAACGAAAGTAGTAAAGGTTTTCATTTCTGTTTGAATTTCCCTGAACCGCTTAAACACACACAAATTTTCAGTGGTCCCTGTACCATCCTCCAGTGCCTAGAAGCCTATAATTTCGAGACTGGCTGGTCTAAAGACTAAACAGACGGGATCCATACGAACTGTACACCAGCTGCCAAGCTGAAGTTGGGATGAAGATTATATGCGGTTGATGTACCTAATTGCACCGAAACTACATACGATCTGTCATTAAAACGACCAACTCTACGCTAAGAACTGCACGCCAATTGATCAGAGAAACTGCACAATACACTCCCCGCTCCCATCGCAAGCGTGGTAGATTTGCACGTTCCAAAGCGTGGATCTCTATCGAGAAGAACGTGCGAGAAACTTCTCTAACTCGTAATTAAAACGATAGGCTTCTCTCTCGATCCGGTCGACTGAGACGCTTATCCAAGATGTCTGCCAAAAATATGAGATGATCTAGCGAAAATGTCATATCAGTAACTAGTAGATTTCATTTTAAAAAAAACTAATCAGACGCTAGATTATCGTGAACTTGGCCTTCACTCTAATTGTCTCGCACAAATTATCTTTATATAAATAAACGTAGTTTTCAACTAATGTTTGTGTCAGTATTGTTCCAGACGAGACAACACATCAATACAATTGATTAAAATATTTAAATAATAAAGACATTATTAAAAGTAACAGTTATAATAAAGAAAGTGTTTTGACAGAAGAAAGTGGCAGTAAATAATTAGCTCAAATTCCAAAAAATACTTTACTAATTGGCTATACCAGCCTGTAACCTAAAATAAATACATTTGAAACATGAGGTAAGTTTAAAATGCTTTCTCCACATTATTTTCTATCTTCAGACTATTTTTTCATACGTTCCATATTTAATTAAATTGAAAACGTTTCATATTTAATTAAAGCTAACTTTTTAAGTGATATTTACAGTATCATTATGTTGCAGGGTGTTTGTCTTCACAATTTTGGCAGCGCTGGTCGGCGTTCAAAGCGAAACCCCGCGAGATTCCGCTCAAGGTACACTAAGCTACTAACAATAAAACGCTTTCGATAATTTTCAACTAATTAATAAAGATCCTATTAATTACTCAAGATTTGAATCCAGTTTTCATTAAAATAGTTCAAATTTTTATCTTTCTTACTTTGTTTCTGTCCCATATTGTTCTTGATCTACAGATATTTTCTCTTATATTCCAGGGTTTATTGTAAACAGATCTGCGCGCAAGGCATACAAAGTGATGTTTCAGGCACAACAATGGGTGCGAGCCAGGGAGGAGTGTCAGAAGATCGGCGCCAAGCTCGCTGTCCCCAAGACACATGTAAGTCATCACACATCATCTCTACAGCCGACGTTCACTGCTGGATGAAGGCTTACATAAAGCGCCCATCGGTCAGCCCGGTACTTTTGGCGTCCAGCGATTTACCGCGACTGTCAACAGGTCATCAGTCCATGTTATGGTGCTTCGCTACGCCTTCCGGTACTCGATCGTCACTGTAGACCCCTCGGCCCCACGGCCGTCCAGTCTGCCAGCAAAGTGCCCTGCAAGCCAGGCAGATTTAGGATACCAGCCGGTCACTATCCCACTGCAGAAACAAAAAAAAAACAAACAAACAAGGCACACGCATAAATCACCACACTTGACAAGGCGGACTTGCGTTTCTGATACTCGGTGTTTCCATATTCCTAACATCAAAATATTCCCATGTGTACCTGGGTATTCACTGAGAATTTTCGGGTTTGCTGAAACGTATCCTACAGTTAAAACCCTCGGAAATGTATACTAGAACTGCCCAAAGGTTTATGTTTTCCCAAGTATGCACGCCGTGCATAAGGTAAACGCTCAATAAAATAGAAATCGACTATCCAAAGCACCTGAACCTCTGCTCAGCCTATAAACCTCCCTGAAATCATTTCAAACTGAACAGCGTAACTCGAGTGTTAGCAAGAAAAAGTTAAGTGACAGGCTGAACGAAAAGCAATCCAAGTTTGCCGGCGAGACTTTAAAGAAATAAGTTGTACAATGGCAGCAGGGAGGTCTACCTACAGTTGACTCGCAACTTGACTGCCGATACGCTCTTTAATTTCATTTTAAGTACTTGGTATATTGTAATTTAACACAGGTTCCCAACTAAACTTAAATTAAAGTTGTCATTCACTTAAAAGTTTACAAGAAGGTTCAAGTTTGTTCAGTGGTTACACTATGATTATTGAATCAGATATCTACTGATTTACGATCCATGGTTCAAAGTTCGTATTTGATGGTTCTAGAACTATGGCATGACCATGGCTTTGTGAACACGAATGCTTGCCTCGCCAAGAAATTACCCTACAGCTAGCTAACAAACAAGACAAACCTATCCTGGCACATCTTGCTATATCGTGCATATGGAAACCCTGATGGAAAGCGATGATGTGGTCGAAGATGGAGCATGCTTGCCTCGAAGTAACCTACTCACTCTTGACTTAAAAACCCCAGGTTGTAGCTGTCAGGAAACTCGTAGCAGTACATTAGAAAGGCAGAAGTGTACCGTGTACCTGTAGTATACCCACATTTCGCTAGTAATTTTTAAGTACCATGTAGTAGTAAGCGAGCCTATTGCCTTCAACTTCGCTCAAGAAGATGAAAACTCCAATATCTGATGATAGCTGGAACACAAAACGACTACTAGGTACTCAAACATAAAACTAATTCCCAATAACATTCCGTTCCAGGACGAGTTCCATTTCCTTCAGAAGCTGGTGCGCGGCATGTACTACCCGCACGTCACGGGCACCAGCTACAAGCTGCTGGTCTGGCTCGGCATCAACAACATTGAAGACTACAGGGTCTGGAGGAATATCGATGGTAAAGTGTTAACGATTTATATACAGTTATGGTCACACACGCAACGGTCTACCGAAGAGATTTGACCTCATGTCCTTAGTCACTGACTTGGTGTTGACCAAGCGTTGTAGAGTGTTTCATTTAAATAAGAGGAGAAAGAAACTGTTTTGTTAATCTACTAAATCTACCAATCATAAGGGAAACATCTGAAACACCACACACAATCCACTCATACTCTTCAAACAAGATATAAGGATTAACGTCCAGCGGAACTTTTTAATCACATTGTCATTCAATAGTCTCTTTTAATTTTCAGGTGAGGACATCAAAGAGACAGGTTTCAGCGACTGGGCCAGCAGTCACGGATTCAGGTAACTACTCATTGCTTCTAGCCTTTTGAAACCACCATTTGATCATCATCATTTTTGCCAGATCTCAATCCATTTTGAGTGAGCAGGACTCCATACAACGTTTTGAACTCCCATGACTATGGGGTTGGCAAGTGAAAGCTGATCTCAGATGGCGTCACCACTACAAGAACCCTTGTCACAGTGAGAAAAACACTATTGTAGTCTGTGATTGTAGTCTTTGAGATTCATTTATTCGTTATTATGGCAGTCCATTTTCTTTACAGTTTTATTAAATCGGATTCGAATTATCTTACATTATAGGTTATGTGATGCAGGTAGGTTTGGGTTCGTAAAAATAAGAGGAAATAGTTTTTGACGATCTGATCAAACTGAAAGTAATCACTTTTAATACATACCTGAGAATTTACCCATCTTTTCATCAAAAAACTGCTTTGTTATTGGTCTGTGCGCTACTAGCGCCACTTTGACGGTTGTCGGCCCCATTGGTACACAAGAAGTTTTGGAGTTTTGAAGAAATACCTCCTTTGATTGTGCATGCAGTTAAGAAGTAGAGTTCCCTGCCAGGGTCTGGCTTTATTGGTAGCATAAACCAGAAGGTCTTAAAGTGAACGGGTAAGCCAATGCGTGCTCCATTGTCTACTATTGTGACTATAGACTTTCTATTATCTCCATTTTTTTTCAAAATTTTAGGCTCAGTAGTTTCCGAGGTAAGGGATAAATGGTAATTTTTCGCCTAATTTTAAAATTATGAAAAAATATATTTAAAGCTCTCACAGTAAGCCCTTTCATTTGATATGTCACACGATATTGTTAAAAAAACTTTTTTTTTAATTTTCTAGTTTGACCCCCAAAAGTGGCCCCCATACAAAAAAAAAAAAATTTACGTAACATGTCCATGTTTGGGTCACAAAAGTCCATATGTGTACCAAATTTCAACAATATCGGTCCAGTGGATCCGGAGAAAACTGGCTGTGACAGACAGACAGACACCCGAGTGATTCTATAAGGGTTCCGTTTTTTTGTTCGGAACCACTACAAAGTACTAAAAAATCAAAACAGATGCCACTCCTTTTCAAATCACAATCCATCTCTGACCATCCCTTACTATCTTTGAAGGCACGTTCTATTGAACTGCTCTTTTCCAGCGACGATCCGGCGGAGCCGCACTGCGCCGGCATGGACGCCGTGAACCCCGGGCTGCGCGACTACTGGTGCCACCTGCGCCAGCCCTACATCTGCCAGATCAAGGTGTCTTCCTACGGCCGCCCCGACTACAACAACATCAACGAAGCCGTCGAACACTTTATACATGAACAGTTCATCTTCCAATAAGGCGGTTAGACGTTAAGTTGCAGATTTGTAATTTGATTAATAAAATGTATTTATAAAACGAATTGTAATTAGTATTGTTTTTATTCCGAGATAAGACTACGATTTCTGTGATTCACTGAAAACAATATCTCCTGCAGTTTTTCTTCCTACCTTGAAGAAACATCTGAAATCTAGTTGATTTCCAGTAGATACGGGTGAAATTATTCTTAATAATCAACAGACCAAAGCCATCATGATTCCGGTGTTAGAGGGACGGAGCTATAATTATAAGACGCATAGCACTATCTCTTTTTCATATTAGGGCCCCAGTCTGTCTGTTCGCAGATATTCCTGGACTCAATTCTGCCTGTCACCTAGCACATTACATGGCCGACAAAGACCTCGCACAATAGCAGTCGTTAAACCATTTACGTTCAGTAAACGTCAGCACATTTCATTTCAGGATAATATTATCAAAAGGTCACCGAAGAAATAAAAACCTTGCCAACGTTTTATATAGGTAGGTATCCAGCAGGAATCATTTAAGACTCACTTTTGGAGGGATTATGTTAAAAATCCAATATAAATGTTAAAAGTCAAATACTCGCGAAGCGCCCCAATAAAACTTGACTGGATTACGACAGAAGTTTTTAATTTAATCCTAAATGTATGAGAAATAAAAGCTTAGCAGCAGTGCCTGCCTATTGTTTTATTCATTTGCCTGTCAGTGCGCGATCTTCCAATAAAAAGTGCTTTAAAACAACATGATACTTTTATTGGTAATCCTTTTTTATGTCGTAAATGTTTTATTCGATCATTTGTATTCAACAACTCTTCATCCCACATTGTATCGACTCAATGTAATAAACAACATCCCGAAAGTTCATTTATATTGGCACGACACAATAACTATTTGTACCTAAACATATAAATTCGACCTTTTGGTATCATATTTTGAAGCCAAAAATAAAATCATTTTCATGTCTTTGTTAAGGCACAATTGTTTTTCTATAAAAATCATCACTCTAGAAACTTGTCTTACATTAAAGACATTCACAACATCCTATGAACGTTGTACAAGGTTCATCAACACAGCATCAGTAGTCTTCGAATATGCTATCATCAATCAATGCTGGAGATGTCACTATCAAGAGAGCGTTTCATTGTCTCGAGGTCTACAACACTACCAAACGCATAGTCATGTTCATCCGTAACGCTGGCTGAAGAGCATACTACCGAAGGCTCATTCATCTCCGCCAGTTCTGCATCAGCAAATAATTTAGCTAACTTAACTTTTAGCAACACTTGTTTTTTAGTTGAGAAACTCTTGAATGTTTCAGCGTAGCTCTGGAAAAGGAGATCAATGGCTTGGGATGGTCCGGCGAGTTTTGAACGCTTGAACTGTACCCTGTCGCCACCGTCAGCTGATTTGCAGTGAGTTCTCTTTCTTGAGGATGATCTCCACTTGACTGTAGATTCTAAAAAGCGGGTGGACTCCGCCGCCGACGTCGTTGATGTAGGAGCTTCCTTTGGTAATGCTTCCATTGAATCCTGGAAAACTATTTCAGTTCCTACCGGCGGATTTGTAGGTATACTTGTAGTAGAAACAAGCTGGACCGACGCCGGAAGTTTAGACTCCAATGAACAGTCGTGAAGTGAAGCAGAATTTATTCTTACTCTAGGTGACTTACTCCGCTTGTAGCCACAGCTTTCCAAAAACTGTAGATTTTCTGTCCAACACCATTCATGGTATTTTGTGCAGTTGGTGGACTTGCCTCCTGTTAACTGTTCAGCTTGTCTTTGATATTTTTTGTAACTATCTTTTAGACCCTGCAATTTTGTGCGTAGCACTTCACCTTCAAACAATTAAACTAATTAGGTAAGTATTTAGTAGTTGTGTACCAGTGTTTAAAACTATTCATATACCTATACCCCAGTCAGCCTCAACACTGTAAACGCGACACCTTTCATCATCACGTTTAGGTAAGGACTCAAGTACTGCTACTGCTAGGTACCTACGTAGGTATTATGCCCGCAGTAGGCCGCACTTTAACGGTAACAAAACCTGTATAAGTAGGCCTTCTATTCTACTGAAATTTCGTACCTACTAGATAAAACCACATTGAGCGGTCAACTGTAGGTAGGTACCAGTAGTAAGCAAATCAGTACCGAAATAGTAACTTCCAAAACAACGTCGTTGGCGTGGCGAAGGCGGCTCGATGGAGATGTTGAATACACTTAGACGATTATACAGTGGGTCATTTGAACATGATGATATTTATATTTCTGTGTTTAAGTTATATCCTTTGTTATCATTTCATGGGTTGGTCTTTCAATTACCACTTGCCGACAGAGCTGCACCGAGGGCGTTAAAATTAGGTTATAAATAAAAGTTAGTAAAGATACCTAGGTAGGTAACTACTCACTGGAATGGTTCATTTCTATTGCAATAATTTCCCATGTTTTTGGCTTTTTTTTAAGAAATTTTGAAAACCATTATAACGCTATGACGCCTTTCATATAAGATGTACTGGAGCTGACTTTTTATTAGGTAGGTAAGCTTGTAAGCTTATTACTTTTTTGACGTCCTTTGACGTCCTTTGACGTCCATCGTGTCACTTTCTTGATTGTCAGGACAGCTTCCCTTCGCCATTGCTTCGCAACGCAACGATCATAAGTTCACTTCCTTCCTTCAACTGCAGGATGTTTCAGCTGGTTGTAGACCACCTTTTCATATGCATCATACCTACCTAAATGTGTTCAGACTGCAATATGAGTTCCTTGAAATTCAACCTCAGCTAAACGAGCTAAGATAGCTTAGCTCATTTACTATCTTGGCCATGTTAGAAACACACTTCCATAGATAAGAATAAGTACTAACGCAAACTTCCATGCGCATTCTTTATTTTCTTCACGTCTCACAAAACTGAGATTGCTGCCATCTATAAGCATTTTTCTAAAGCACATAAATTACCAACAGCCAAACAAAATGCAGCTACTCCCCGCTAGATGGCGCAACAAGATCGTTTCGCTACATCAAGCATCTAGATGAAAACGTCTAACGTCATAATCCTACTAAAAAAATCAATATTGTACTTATTTAGTGAAAATTTCAATTTGCTTTTTTATCAAAAAATTACTTTTAGATTTTTGTAGCAAGCAACAGTTACTTTGATTGTCAAGTCAATCTCTTATCTAATGTCACTTGTCAAAATGAAATCAAAGAGGTTATGATTTGAAAAACCATCCTTTTCTTTTTATTTTGTTTGTAAAATAAACTATTATCAGTAAATTGTTTGTTGCGCACACACTGTACCTTTAATTACCTACACTAAAAGGTAAAATATCTTGTTGGCTAAACACTATGCACAAATAAAATAGAATTCAAATGCTCTTTTAAACCATTTATTTTGGTTTTCAGATGAATTTCTTGCGAAGAGGTTTATCGCTGCTTTCAGTTGGTATCAAAGCACAATGTAAACAAATCTCAGGTAAGTCCTATTAACATCCGTACCAGACTTATCCAAGATAACAAAAACCCTATCATACGGTTTCTACTTATCATTGGGGTTCAACCCTATCACAGGCATATTTTTAAACATAACCAAAAATATTTCTGTGGGAAGACACTCATAAAGATATGTGTCTTCCTACAGAAGTTAAAAAAAATCTTATAAGATACGAAATGTTTGATAGTAAAAAAACAACAATAATATTCTGAATTATTTCTACTTCTTGTTTCAATATTATACTAGAAAATCTTACTCTAACATCTTGCCAAGAAGTGCAATTTTATACAGTTTTTGTAAGTAAGTTTTTATTTGCAAAAACATGTGGTAAAGAGATGTTACTTAAATATTTGGTGCAAGACATCCCGCCATACGCATGCTAATATATTCACATAAATTGTAGCTTTGTACATAACTAAACAAAGTTCAACAATTGAATAAATAATAATGAATAATATTAACTTAATATGAACAAAATCAATAATACTTTAATAAAACAACATCACCATGTAACATAAAATAAGTAGGTATTTACGAAGTAAAATTTAAAAAGGAAAATAATAAATTAAAAATAACTAATAAGGAATAAAAATTTGTAAAACACAAACACGAAAGACCAACACAGTGAAAGCTCACAATGCATTTCTAAAACGGTAGGAATCTGAAGAGTATTTTTTTAGGAATTTATTGACGCTGTAAATTTTTTGTTGAATTAGCCATTTCTGTAAGAACATGCAAAATTTACAATAGGGTAAGTCAACTATCCTCTTAGGAAGCGAGTTGTAAATTAATGATGCCATATATAGGCAGCTGTGTCTGAACAACCCTATTCTGGGTACCGGTAATTCTAAATATGAAGAAACTTTGCGTATATTTGTGTTATTTTTATTTTGGAAGAGTTTTATGTTGCACTTACCAAAATTTGCTATTTCAAAGATGTAGTCTGGGTTGTGGAAGTCTGATAGGCGGTTGCTACACTTAAAATAAGTACTGATATTCAACTTAATCTGGCTTGACTGGAAAGCAACCCCAATGATAAATGATATTTATTTTGCAAACTAGTTGACCCGCGCAACTTTGTCTGCTCCGCTCCTATTGGTCTTAGCGTGATATATAGCCTTCCTCGATAAATGGGCTATCTAACACTGAAAGAATTTTTGAAATCGGACCAGTAGTTCCTGAGATTAGCGCATTCAAGCAAACAAACAAACTCTTCAGCTTTATAAATTAGTATAGATAGGTTACAAGTAACTCTCTTACATGTCAATTTTTCATTTTCTTTTTTGTCATATTAACCTAGATTAGGCCGGTGTTAACTAGCTAACTACCCTGAGAAGAAACACTGAAATTACTCAGAGGTCATAGTCTCTTTTGAAGTCCATACAATCGCCAATAACATAATTATGAAAACCATGTAGGTTAACGTCTGAGGTGGCCTTTTGAGGAAAGCACCACATAGGTTTGAGTGGGCTTGTCCAGAAAGTGCAAGCATTTGTCAGTTAACGTACAGCTTAACTCAGAACTTTGAGGAGCTCGACGAACAATACCAAAGTAGACAGTCATGAAATCAATCCTTAAGAATAACGACCTATGTAGTCCTCACACTTACAATACATATTTTTTTAAGAAAAAGGGAATATACTTGGGAAAAGGCTAGGCAGAGTAGAGTAGAGTAGGGACTCCATTTTCCGCACTTATACTCCCTTTCTAAGGCTAGGCAGATGACGATAAGTTAATATTTATACCGGTATAAATATTTATGCTGTTTTTAGGGTTCCAAACGAAAAACAGAACCCTTATAGGATCACTCGGGTGTCTGTCTGTCTGTCCGTCTGTCACAGCCAGTTTTCTCCGGATCTACCTGACCGATTCTGTTGAAATTTGGTACACATATGGACTTCTGTGACCCAAACACGGACGTGTTACGTAAGTTATTAAATTTTTAGAATGGGGGTCAACCTTTGGGGTCAAAAAAGAAAATATAAAAAAAAGTTTTTTGAAAAATGTCGTGTGACATATCAAATGAACGGGCTTACTGTGTTTTTTCATAATTTTAAAGTGAATGGTTATGAAGTTATTAAAGAAATTAGACGTTAAATGACCATTCCCCCCCTAATCTCCGAAACTACTGAGCCTAAAATTTAAAAAAAAAATGGAGATAATAGTTCTATACCTAAAGATTACAGGAAAACTTATAAGAAGTCTGCAGTGCACGCGAGTCCGACTCGCACTTGGGCCAGTTTTATAAAGTTATTTACTTACCTATTTAGTTACAAACTGTTTAAAACCAATAACAGCAACTAAAACTAAAGATTCTTAACATAATACAAAAAACAAATCACTAACAAATATTTGTTTGGCCTACAGATAGTTGTGTCTGGCTGTTTGTGTGTGTGTTTATGTTTGAAAATCATCCAAGATACAGGAGAAATTCCTAATACGGGAAAAAAACATATATGCCTACAAAAATAAGAAAACAAAGCAAAAACAAATATTTTTTCAAAATAAATATGACAGATCACAAGGTTATCCTTTCAAAGTAAAATAGAATTACTGAACCTTTGACTTCAGCCAGAAGTATCATCTTTACACTTTGAACTTTGGTCCATATTGAAACAATAGGTTTAAACTATCTGTTACATTATGGGCCAAAGTTTAGTAAATAACCAATTTTGACAAGTTGCCAAGTCATTTTAACCGCAGTTCCGTTATAGCCAATCTTGAATTTGTTCTTGGTTAATTGTTGCCAAAGGTTGTATTGATAGCCGGCGAAATGGCTTCAGCTTTGCTCAAAAATCAACCTTAAGTTGGAAAATGGCAAGTATGCTGCATCAAACTAAAAAAGAATCACAGAAAACGTATCGGAAACCTCGGAGTAATCGGTGTACATACAAAGAAATACCCACCGAATTGAGAACCTCCTCCTTTTTTGGAAGTCGGTTAAAATAACATTCAGGCAAGCTAATTGTTCTACAAATGCAATCAAATCATTAAAACTTAATAGTTTAATAAAACTCAATGTAAAACCTTCAGCTACAGAGAACTGTTCTGAAGACTAAATCTATACTTATTTACCTACTTATAAGACCTATTTTAAATGTCTCTTGGGCACATTACTAGCTTACAGCGTTGAGGATGAATTTTTTGATGCTATATTGTAGTTGTAAGTTTATTTGAAAATTTTTGTTATTATTGTAAATAAAAAAATCAAAATTGTTTTTAGGGTTCGGTACCTCAAAAGGAAAAAACGGAAACCTTATAGGATCACTCATCAACTTTGTTGTCCGTCCGTCTGTCTGGCAAGACCGGTTATCTCGGGAACGCGTGGAGGTATCGAGTTGAAATTAAAACCATTACTCAAGTCTATGGACCCTTACAGCTGTGAAAATATCAAACTTCTTAGTTAACTAAAAAAAAGATACGGTCGTTTATGCCGAAAAAAAAAACGTATATATCGACACTCTCAAGGGAATCAAAATGTATAGGGTATTTCCCGTTGACCTAGAACTATGAAATTTGGCAAGTAATGCCGTCTTATACTATAAGTATAGGGAAAAGTCTGAAAACTATATATTTGTAATTAAATCATAAAAAAACATAGTCTTAATTTAAAGTAATTTGTACGGAACCCTCGGTGGGCGAGTCCGACCCGCACTTGGCCGGTTTTTTTAATGCAAAAGTGACTGTCTTTTTGTCACCTTTTCACTCCCTATAGGCTGAATCCTATTAGTAACTTCGCTAGTGGTAATAAACCAATTTTCATACATGTGAAACCATAGGCAGAAGCTAAATTTTTATCAAAATAAATCTACAACATTGTAAATGAATAGTTTTAAGTTCCTCTTTTAGAAAGCAATCTTAATTATCTATATCTATACTAATATATAAAGCTGAAGCGTTTGTTTGTTTGTTTGCTTGAACGCGCTAATCTCAGGAACTACTGGTCCGATTTGAAAAATTTTTCAGTGTTAGATAGCCCATTTGTCGAGGAAGGCTATATATCATCACGCTAAGACCAATAGAAGCGGAGCAGTATTGAAAATTGTGACGCAGACGAAGTTGCGCGGGTCAGCTAGTTTTAATTATAAACTGTAAAAAGTTTCAAAGAAACTACATTAAAGTACGGTGCAATTTCTCAATGTTCAAACTTAAATATTTTGGAAATTGCAAACGGTTTAAAAACTTTTCTTTGTGTTTAAGCATTATTTAATTTTCCATCAAGGCTGAAACCTGAAATTATTCAAACAGGATGATTTGAGTATTGTTACTGTATAAATATTGTTATTGTTTAGTATTGTTTATTTATAATTATTTATTGTAAATCTTTGAATTAATTAGCAATTCAAGCCTCTTAAAATTTGGTATTGTTGATAGAAATAGCTAGGTTTATGTGATGTGTACTCACTTATGTATTTTTTATAACAATTTGAACCCTTAAAATGCCTAATTGTCCAAGTGTCAACCAACTTCCAAGTGCGAGTTTTTTAATGCACTCGATCGCGTTAATGTAAACGTTCGCTTACCTATGTCAAATCGCATAAAAAACAAAGGTTTTTCGTTATTGTCACCAGACGGCGCTTATTCAGTTTTAATACAAATTGTCATTTAATGAATCATTAGCGCTCATAAAAAAATACTTCGACATTTTTATATTCTCCTGGTACTTTAGAACCTCACAATTACAGCGTCTGAAATATTTCGACATGTTTCTGGTCTCCTGGTACTTGTGAATCTGTAGCGTTCACAATTCCAGCCCGGAATAACAGCGACATTCATAAATATTTCTGTTCGACTGTTAAAAAATAAGTAATATTGCATCCCAAAAATACTTTAACATCGTTCTGTTCTCCTGGTACTTGTGAATCTTTAGCGCTCACAATATCAGCCCTGAAAATACTTCGATGTCTCTGGTCTTCTGGAAATTGTGAATCTGAAGTACTAAGGCAGCAGCGGCTCTGGATTTCTACTTCCTCCGTCTCCATTAAGCCATGCCTTTTACCGGGATAAAAAGTAGCCTATGTGTTATTCCAGGATGTGAACTATATGTGTACCAAATTTATTCCAAATCCCTTCAGCCGTTTTTGCGTGATTGAGGCACAAACATATAAACTTTCACATTATTTTATAATATTAGTAGGATTTTTGAGCTTTTGAGTAGCATTCTCAAGATTTTGATAGAGTAATTCATTACTTATCGTAAGTGTACAGAAAAATAAATCACTGTAGTAATAAATGAATAATAATAATAAAATACTTTATTTTCTATTGGTTGTACAAAACACAAATTTAGACATTAAGCAGTTTTAAAACAACAATAAAAGGTGTTTACGTTGAACTCCGGAACTCACTGCTTACTATTCAAGCGAAAGGATATTAGCTAGCAATTCGGCGACAATGCATCATTTTGACTGTATAAGTGCATATACCGATCGCTATTTGTAAATCCAACAAATAGCGGCCACGGGGACCATTTAGCGGAGCTGTCGTATCTTTATTCAAATCAATTCTACAGTCAATTCAAGAATTCAGTCAAATTCAATTTGAAAGCGATAAAGGCGAATTGTTCAGTAAATAGAAACATCGAGTCACGCAAGTTCGGCACAATGGGCACAAGTGTGAATGGGCATGTCCGCTTGGCCGAATGGTCGAGATTACGGGACCCGATCGCAGTTGCGGTCAGCGAGGGATCTGCTGACTCATTGCACCCCTCCGCAATTCTGATACGTGTGGTTGGCAGAAAAGTATAGGTAGAACAAGGCGTTTTAAATGTGTGAAAAAGTGAGGATAGCCTTGTTTTACAGAGGGAAAAGTTGCAACGCATCTAACTACGGTTTTCAAATCAAGAGCGAATAGGTTACTTCTAGGTAGGCGTGCTCCATCATCCGTCACATCATCGCTTTCCATCAGGTAAGATTATGGTCAAATGTGAGCATATCACTATTAAAAATACGTCACACACGGTACGACGCCTCCGATGCTTCAATCAATGTGGTCACCTACTGGGCCTAAGAAAGTAAGAAGTACCGTCGTTACGCAAAGAGAAGAAGACCTACAAGTTGTCTAACGACATAATGTAGGTGGCGGAAAATAGCTGCACGCGGGAAGCACTAGACCGGTAGCTGTGATTATTGGAGTCTGGGAGAAGCCTGTGGCCATGTGCCTGTGCCTCGCACAGTACGTTTTTCGTCTGAATAATGATGCCAACGAACGCTTGTTTGAACTATCTAGCTGGCTGGTTACTATTGCTGGTAACTACAGTGTAAACCCCATATAGCGAAACTTTCCCGTGAAATGGAGAGAAGGAAAATCTTCGCCTCTTTTGCGCATATTGACCAAACGTTGTCAATACACAAAGATTTATCTTGTTCACAGTTCCAAAATTTGTAGGCAACTAATATTTTCTATACTATTTTTTTATTATTTCGTTATTTCATTGAACATGCTAATCTCAGAAAGTATTGGTTCTATTAAAATTCTACAGTTTTGGATAGCCCATTTATCGAGGAAAGATATAGGAGCATCAATGAAACATGTTGCAAAAACGGGCAAAATTTAATTTTCCTTCTCTCTTACGTGACGCAGACGAAGTTGCACGGGACAGCTAGTAACGTATACAACCTAACGACAGTCTAGCAGCCGAGATTATCACGTGCAAGGTAATCACGACAAGCAACAGCACGCCGACACTCGACGTAAATGCGGGCTAGACCGTAAAACAACAAAACGACAAACAATAAAACATACACAGCTGCAATTCTTATCAATTCTGACAACTTAGAAAGTACCGACTGTTTATTGCTCAGTAAACTAATGAGTATTGGCGTCGTCGTGATTTACAGTGGGTGAGATGCTTCATAGTCACAGATAAGATAAGGGTGTATCATTGTATGGACAACAAGGTAAACTAAAAAGAATCAAGTCATTACGATGTTTTAGGGAGTTTGTCGTTAAGTCGACAGACGTTAAGTTAATATTAGTTTAAGCTATATTTAAAATGATAAATATAATAATACTAGCTGCCACTCGCCGCTCCACCCGCGTGATTGTCGAAAATTATCTCGAGGGAACATACTCCCGGGATTAGACTATAATCTATCTCTACCAAATTTCATCGGGATCCGTTCAGCCGTTCTGACGTGATTGAGTAACAAACAGCTATCCATCCATCCAAACTATCGCATTTATAATATTACAAATATTATAGTTAGGAAATTAGGATTAATCTCTCGTATCCCATCAATGGTAGACAAGATAGCGTAGCGACAACTAGTTCATGTTTATTCTTAAAAATACACGCGGTGTTGTGTGTTTGGTGCAGAGAAGTGTGTGTAAATTGAAATACAACACCATCCCAAGATCACAACACAAAGTGTTGCGTTTCGACTTCCACCAACAGTTTGAGCACGTAATCACTAACTCAAACACTCAGAAACAGAAGTACAGTTATCTTTCCGCAAAATATGTAACACAATATCTTTTTTGTGGACCGTTCTGATCCCTGTGGACTTAATCCGTGTCCACGCGGAAGGGGTCTAAATGACAGGCGCGCGACGAACCCTTGCAAACATTATTGTACACTTCTGCATCAAACAAAACTGAAGCTTAAGTGGAACGTCTTTAGGTTCTATTTTGTACAAGGGTGGTTGCAGCTGCATTCAGATGCAGATGTCTATAGTCCGCTATATTTGACAGTTATGTGCAATTTCCTATGTACTTGTTTGTGATGCTATCGAACGGGTTCGGATTTTCGCAAAATGTGTCGCTTTAATCGGGGCAACTAATCTTTTTGAGTATCATTTGCGTTTGTGCCGACGTTCGCTTGCATGTTCCATAAACGTCTCTCAAGTCAAGTCATTTTTAGGGTTCCGAAAAAAAAGGAACCCTTATAGGATCACTCGGGTGTCTTTCTGTCTGTCCGTCTGTCACATCCACTGGACCGATTCTGTTGAAATTTGGTACCCAAACACGGACGCGTTACGTAAATTATTAAATTTAAAAAAAAAATTAAACAATATTGTGTGACATATCAAATGAAAGGGCTTACTGTGAAGGTTTTAATTATATTTTTTATTCAGAATTTAAAACAAATGGTTTTGAAGTTATTCAAGAAATTAGACGAAAACTAACCATTCCGCCCCTTATCTCCGAAACTACTTACACTAAAATTTTGAAAAAAATGGAGATAATAGATCTTTACCTAAAGATTACAGGAAAACCTATTAGAAGTCTGTTGTGTTAAAATAACATGTTTAAAAAATTTCATTCGTTCGGTACCCTTTGCACGCGAGTCCGACTCGCACTTGTTTTAGGAGAGCTGATTAATTTATTGTAACCATGTAGGTACTGGGGCTCTGTTGCAATTATTTGAGCTTTTGCCCGCGCTTTGTACGCGCATTATCCGTTTTTTCCCGTTCCCGTAGAAATTTCGGGAAATCCTCTCTTCCCCCTCTACATTCCCCAAGGAAACTACATGCCAAATTACAGCTTTTGACGACCAATAATTTCGGCTGTGCGTTGTTTGTCAGTCACTCGCTTACTCAGTCACTCAATCACTCAGTAACGGAATAATTTTGTAAATATTGATTGATGGGCCTAGGTTTGGTTGATCGCATAAAGTATAATGATGTCATTTTGAATAGTTTGATAGGCGACGAAGAGTTGTCCAAGCGAAAATATAAGGCTCCTTCTGGGTAAGCTCGCTCCATCGTAGACTTTGTCTCTGTCATCTCTGACCTAGACTAGAGTCAAGAGTAAACCCATCACAAATAGAAAAAAAAAGTAGAGACCGCTGAACTTTCGGCTTGAGTGGTGTTGCGTGTTTGCGAGCAACGATATTCAGAATACATAATTAAATGTGCACTACAAGCAGCGACAAACCTCTTCTAAATCTAAATAAAATAATAGTTCTGCTATCGATGTAACAGAGATCCAAGCAACAGATAAACGAGTTTTTTAACGTTCTCGATCGCGTTAGCTTATGCACCAGGAGACTAGAAACATGTCGAAGTATTTTTGGAGCTGGAATTATGAGCGCTACAGATTCACAAGTACCAGAAGACCGGGAAACACGTCGGGCTGAAAGTACGAACAGCTTAGCAAAAGACATCTTCATAATTCTGGTATCTTAATAGTTTGTGACGATCAAGATACCAGAATTATGAATGACGAGCTTCTGCCAGCGGCTTCGCCCGCGTGGTCCCTAGGGAACATACTTCCGGGATAAAAATATATATAATAATAGCCTATGTCTTTTCTCAGACGCTAGACTATCTCTGTACCAAATTTCATTTAAATAGGTTCAGTAGTTTTATCGTGAAAGCGCGACAGACTGACAAGTAGTTACTTTCGCATTTATAATATTAGTAAGGATAAGAATATGAGACAAAGAATTTACGCGGAAGCCCTTAATTCTAAAGCTGGTAAAACAATAATTTCAAAGCCATAATTATTGTATTCCAATAAATCGCTAAAAGTTCCAACACGCTTTGGAAGCAGTCTAAAACATCGAGTCTTTATAAAATTCAGCAATTCTGCATTGCATTGGCTTCCAAAGGACCTTACAAATTAATCCGTAAAACTTAAATATTCCCTTTAATAAATCTAACTGTACATCAGTTTGCAATCCTTTGCCACAACTGTCTGTCGGCTATACCCATAATGCGCCAGGTAGCCATGTAACCATGTATGTAGAAGGAACGTGGGACCTCCCCGTGGAGAAAGTTCTCATACCACGGCCGGAATCAAAGCCTTACCCTCGGTCACCTCACTTAAGAGTAAGATCCGCTCCTGTAAACATTGCCTTTTTATTATTTACGTCTTTACGGAAGTGATCGACGTGTAATGATTGTGGGCATCTTCATTTGTGATTTTTTCGGAGGCAAAACCCATTTTTCAGTGTCGTTATTTTTCTTTAGATCAAGTTCAGAAACTGTTCCTGGAAGCCTTTCATTTCAAAATCTTTATTTCAGTGACGAACTCATAACCTAAATAAATCTAAAGAAAACATGAATCCCTTCAGAACCAAACTAGCTCTTTATAACAACTCACCAAATTCAATATTTTGAGAAAACACGACAGAACTGAAGCAAATCATTACAGATCCTTCTGGGAAAAATATGAATTTTGTATGAAAGGCAACAGAGTCTGCGTAATAGTCGCGAGGGATTAGCGAATGATACATTTATTTATTTCGTTATTCGTTACAACTGAGCTTCTTTGTCGAGAGGATGAATGACAATTGCGAAGGGCTTGCCATCGGGACGGTCACAGTGGATCCCGGCTCCCGATGTATTATCATTTATCAGTTTTATGATAGCATTGTGTTAGATCTTCTAAATCTTCGAAACTTGAGATTAGTCGGACAATATTTTGGTCTAATCCGGACTTTCCCAGATTTGCGTAAGTTTTAGTCTCATTTGACGCAGTTGTTGCAGATTTCCCATGTTCTAAGATACATTCGAAATTGTTTTTACAACTGCATGAAATCTCCAATATTAAAGAAAGGTTAATTTTTCACGTCTGGAAAGTTTAAAGGAAACAAGCAAGAGCTTTTTAGGGGCATTATATGAGAGATTTTAACTCGGGACTCGACTGCTACTTGACGCTCAAATGTCAGAAAACAAGACTAACTTCAGCTTAAGACTCATCATTTCAGATCATTATGACATTTTTGTCTTTCAAAAATCTTGTAACCAAAAATAGGTCCCAGAGAAAACCTCCGGGTTCTGGTCTTTCCCTGAAACAAGATGTTATTTTTTGCACCCTTTGCGAATCTTTAATACAAACAAACATCAATGCCATTTACAATCAAAGAATGTCTTTGTCCCGGTTCAGCATCTTGCACATTTTGCTGATTGTTATCATCATCAATGTTATTCTTACACAAATATGATTTACAGCATTTCCCAGAACGACAAAGCTGGTTTGTAACTCTTGCCTATTGTGTTTGCCGTCCCCTGTTTTTTGGATAGGACTTGAGTCATGCTGTCAGAAAGGAATCGCTTTAGGTCCGTGTGTCTGTGTGTCCGTCATCTGTGGACAATGCCCACTATTAGCGGATAATAATCTGCAAAAGAGCAGGTACTGTCGTGTGGACCACGGTCTGTGGTCCAAGTGATACGTTGAATGTCATAGATGCGTTATTGATTGCGTAAAAAATTATGTTCTGTTTATTTGTAATAATGCCCTTAATTCCCCGGTTGTACAGCAGTGCCCTCTGTGCGCAGTATAAGAGTATTCGTAGTTAATCAAGAATGTCATATTTCTTGTCTCTTTATTGCACTAAATATTTAGATCGATATTAAAATGTATTTCATCTAGAGCAATTTCAATTGATCCCTGATATCCTAAACATCCATATTTTACAAGTTCAAGTACACAACTCGCTTTCTCCTCTCCCTTGCGGCGTAATATTTGCTTGCATTAGCAGATGCAAGGTTGTCAATGCTCGTCATCGTCCCACGGGATCTGTCGATTATCCCAAACAATAACATCCACAGTGCAGGCTGACCGAAACGTGACCAGTCTTCAGGGAGTCAGTCGCTGTTGTGTTTGTTATTCTAAGCAGCACACAAATACTACCAATTTCTGCTTTAGCTTCCCAGAAAGAACACATTTAATACAAAAACGTGTTTGTGAATGTTATGTTACTCCCGTTTGTGGTTTAAATTAAAATATCTCACTTCGCTTTTGTGTGTTTAAAATGAGCCAAAGGATTTGGCTTGGACTGTCCTTTCTGAGTTAATAAACGATAATTGTTCCATTTAACATTCTTTTAGGGACTAGCTTCTATAATACAAGCCCAACATATCAAATTTACTATCACAATTTTATTTTAATACATGCTATGATTCTACGTTCCGCCAATTAAAAAAAAAATCCGGCTCATTTTCTCACCAGTGAACTAGAGGATATCCTATCGTTTGGGCATCACAAGGATTTGCAGCTCTAGTCGTAAAAACTTTCTAATCAAATGCTTAGTTTAAGTACTGATTAGCAAATCGTAACTCCATCTCTACGTAAAAAAATTAATGAAGGATCTGCTATATCAGTGTTCGAACTAAGCTAAGCACATGTTGATGTTATTCATGAATAAGCCTGTTGGTGTCCATGTGGACGTCTTTTATAGGATATAATGATGTCGACTTAATTAAACTCGCTGAGGTTTCTAAATGATGAGTTTTATGCGATTGATCTTCTTACGATTTAAGATCACGTTTGAAACTGCATATTGTGATTTTTCGTCTTTATTTCAGACGTTGTTTTTGTTATTATCATTGATGGATTCGCTTTTGACCACTATCTCATCTGATGATAAGCGATTACGTGGTTGACGATGGAGCACGCTTGCTTAGAAGTGACCTTTTCCCTCTCACCCCCAGCTTGTAGCTATCAGGAAACTCAGATTCCGGCAGGGAATCCTTACCTGTACGCAAAATGATAGTACATATTCCCAAAAAATTTTGTGCGTCTGACGTAAAACGCTCTTATGATATTTTAAACATTATCCATACCATTATACAAACATTTATTATAAAATTGATTTTACCGTTCACCACATATTCTACAAAGATTCCCACATTTCGCACAACTCTTCCTGTATATTGGCTTACAAACTGGCCATCTACATTGACATGTCAATCAAACCCCTGTGCAAGCACCACACAAATCGCAGGCTTATGCGAATCGAATCGCGCGCCTCCACAATGCCCACAATTGATACAATGTATTACGGGAACGCCTCAAAACCTCCGTCAATACCCAATAACTGTTTTCTTTTAGCCCTTTTTGGTCCTTCAGAACGCGCAACTTCGTTTGCGTTGCCCATCTCCCTAATTCCAACGTCATAAGACTTAAAATGCTGTAGCATGGTTCAGTTGTGGTGTTCTCGGACCGAATCTTCATTGAAAGGTTAATCCCGTCTGACAATATGTCCTTAGCACCTGCTTTTTATTGTGAAACTTGGGCATTTTGAGTTTGTAAGTAACGGTATGTAAAGATGGCGTTGATAATTTTGACAATGCTGCACTGTTGTATACGAGGTTAGTTTTAGAAATGGCACATCTCTTTAGAAATAACTACATTGCGGATTATTATTCTGTTCAAATATTCAGGAAGATCCTCCACTACTCTAAAGTAAATCAGAAAAAAAATCTTCTCTATATAAACATATTTCTAACCAGGGACCGTACAACCCCGGTTAAGAGTTAAGTCTTTCGAAGGGGTAAGCCGTTTATGAGGTTACTTTATCATGATGTAACTCCTTGAACGGGTTTTATATTTGAAACCCACTGAAAGGGTTACCCCTTCGTTATGATAACACATTGATTGGGTTCTATACTTGAAACCCATTGAAAGGGTTACCCCTTCATTATGATAACTCATTGAATGGGTTCTATATTTGAAACCCAGTGAAAGGGTTACCCCTTCATTATGATAACCCATTGAATAGGTTCTATATTTGAAACCCACTGAAAGAGTTACCCTTTCATTATGATAACCCATTCAGTGGGTTCTATACTTGAAACCCACTGAAAGGGTTACCCCTTCATTAAGATAACCAATATAATATAAGGGTTTTGTTCAGGTTAGGAACGAAATTATTATGGTTATTAAATCAACTTTATTTCGGTAGACATCGTCGGCTTGTACACGAAACACGTGCTACCTACCGATTCGTTGCGTCTCCCGTTTTCGAATGCTGTAGCGACCTGTTTAAATTTAAACCTGATTAAGTTAAGCAGGTAAACGGAATGATTTTGGTTTTTGATTGGTTAACTACGTGTTTTCCTTGAAATGGAACCTTTTGTACTATATTTTGTTTGGTTTGTGTTTTCTTTTATTCATTTAAAAATGTAGGTATGTACACCTAAATCACCCTGAAAAGCCTTGGTTTTATCAAATTAAATATTACCGAAAAAAAAACGTATGTTAGTTTTTTTGAGAAATATAAGGTTTATGATTTCCGATTGTTTATTTGACTAAAATATTCGATCACATTATCAAAATTGACTTGCTTGTCTATTTCAATTGATAAAATCGAAATGTTACGCGCGGTATAAGATCAGACCAAGCGCAACATAAATTCATTATTTTAGGGAATTAGAAAAAAAAAATATGAATATAAAGTTGATGTTATTAGTACCTAGGTAATGTAAATAGTTACGTATAAGAGTAGGTAGTTATTAATTGATGTCTTATGAGGGAAATTTTGTGCGCCTTTTTTGGATGTAGGTACGAGTGACTTGTTGTTATCACCTTGCTGCCGTGGTATAACTAAATTGCCGTTATCCGACATCTGGTCGATTTTTTATTTTTGATGATATACTAATGAGAAAAAGTATCTATCGATCTGTGTTTGCGAACTTCCAAAGCTATTCAACACCTTGAATAGGCACTGCAGCTTGGTGCTTGGCACCCGGGGCGGACCAGCCTCCTCCCCCCCCCCCCCACTTTACGCCGCCACTGCGTGCAACGCTATCCACGTACGCATTCAGACTGAGATCGGGAGCGATTTGTAGTGTAGTGAAATAATCGGCTCTCTACCGCAGGGACAGGGCGCCCTAAAAACACACATTTTAATCACCAGCCAAATTTTGAGAACCACTCTGCTCGTGCAGATAAACAACTTCTCAAGAAAGCTATAGTCAATTCGTTAAAAAAATGTTCCTCCCATACAAATTTCGGTCAGTTGATGAATATTCTGTATGGAAAGTTTTTTTGTTGAAAATCATTTTTTTTTAAGAATGGGAAACCATCAAATGATTCGTACCGCCCTAGGTGAAGCAGAATAGAGTGTCAGACTCTTAGGCCCGTATTAATAAAAATCCCTCAACAACGTACTCAAATGCGTTATCATTTGATACGGCATTATGACGTCATCAGCATCTCAAGATTATTGCTTATTAATATTAAATACAGTATCTCAGTAACCAAAATCAGCATCTCACCTAGCTGTACTTGATGCCTTGATCGCGTGAACGATGACATCACATTGACCGAAGTTTTGAATGAGACTTGTCGCATTTCGTTATTGCTATGTTATAAGATGTAAAGCATTTGATTTAAATACTTTTATTTCATTAAATCTTTAATGAATAGCGCTAATAGGTATACGTTATAAAGTTGTTTGCAACCCAAGAAAGCGTCAAATTGTCAAAAAAAATGTATATTTATTTCCCAATATGACATAATTGTTTACTACTTAACTCAGTAAGCATAAACAACGTAACGCAATGTAACATCAGTGTCAAAAAAAAGAACGTCAAACATAAACATCTGTTTGTGTTCAGCACGAACATCTCAAGAATATAAATTAATTACGTTAGGTACACTATCATATGAATTAATAGATTCGTTTCTATTAATATTAGATAAAAACTATTTTTAATAGGTACACATATTAGTAGTAGTTAATACCTACCTAACTACTTACTTGTTAGGGTTCCGTACCCCAACGGTAACCAACGGAACCCTATTACTAAGCCTCCGCTGTTCGTCCGTCCGTCCATCTGTCTGTCAGCGGGCTGTATCTCAAGAACCGTAATAGGTAGAAAGTTGAAATTTTCACTGAGTATGTATTTCTATTGCCGCTACAACAAGAAAATTAAACTTAAAAATTAAAGGGGCTCCAATACAAGAAACGTGTTTTTTTCGTTTATAGTACGGAACCCGACTCGAACTTGGCTGCTTTTTTTTAATTACACTAGGTACCTCAAAAGGATTTGAAGCATCTCTTATATGAACTTTTGGTAAACGAAATCACAAAGGCCACAAAATATCGTCATAGTAATCTACTTTTTTTTTTTTTATTTGTGTTGGGTTTGGGTTTGCTCTTACTTCATCGTAATGATTCATTTCACTTCAATATTTTCAAACTCCATGTTTGGCGCCACGCTAATCACTCCTCAAGCCATGGTCTGTCTGCACTCACGATATAGCATCTCAGTAACCCGCACTCTTTGTATACTTAAGGGTTGAGTTTCGTTTATTAATCAGTCCATCACTCAGTTGATGACGCAAACCTAATCCGCAATTTGAGAACATAAATAATCATGTTTATTAATACGATCAGTATCTCAACATTCAAATCAAGTGCGATCTCATGGGTTAAGTAACGTTTATTAATACGGGCCTTACTGACTAAAACCCATCCATGTTCCTCCTAATGCCTTTTGCGTTCCTGGGCCGCGGTGACTCTTTCGAACAAACATCGGAACCCTGGCAGGCGCTGGCCCTAGCGGGCCCCGTCTACTCTGTTGACATCTGTTTGAGGTGCGCGTGGAACAAAGCGCGTCGCGACCCGGGCCTGGTTCTGATCGGACGGCGAACCACCCAATGCTCGATGTCCGCAGGCCCTCTTGTTGAAAATCCTACTATATATAATATTATGGGTTGTGTTTAGAAACGTGCTGCCTCGCTGGATATCAGGGGTTTCTAGGGGGTTTTCTGATACCCATACAACATTTTGTTATGCCGGAGACGCCGATAGATATTTTTTTATGAATCAAGAATCCAAACTTTTAGGCTAAGTTAGTGAAGGAACGTAACTTTTTTTATTCAAATTCAAATTCAAAAATTTTATTTCATACCAAGAGATCCATATAGTGTTAGTATGAACTTAGTCTATGTTAGTAAAAAACAAAATAATAAAAATACACAAAAAAAAAACATTAATTGGCTGCATGCACATGTGGACGCACATGCCTGCCAGCCCAGAGCCTGATAAACGATCCATCTATCTTGTCCGCCAGTGTAGCTAAAATACTGTTACGGCTGCCCCTGAAACGCCGCAACATCGATGCACACCGTTTGCGCATGATGGCATGAAAGTCATCCACTCGCGCTACCGCAAACATGCCTGATGCACTGCAAAACCGAGGCAGCCCCAACAATATCTGTTCGCGACGGTAGCTTCATAGTATTATATAACTCGCAAATATACGAGCTTATGTAAAACATAGGATTAGTTATAGCTTAGATACTTATTGTTGTTGAAAATTAAATTCATAAAATTATTGTCGTTTTCCCCAGGCGCGTGAGACGTCTTGGGGAACTTATTTAGCTAAAATAGATAGGTAGGGTTACACATTCACTTACACATTCCTGGTGAACCCTTAAAAAGGTATCTGGTAAAAGTTAGAGGTAAAGGCGGTACACAGGTATCGAACATTTTTCATACACCGACATAGGACAGTTACTCAAAAGGTAGTAGGGTGGACTGATAAACCACCATTCAGACACCTCCCTTTACTAAACATACAAAAAATTTAGATATTTAGGCTTTAAAATATAGGCATTAAAGAGCTAACACTAAGCCCTATCCGAATATGTATACATCTATATGGTCAGTTAAGGCATAAAGCCACAAATTAGAAAAATATAAAAACACCGATTTTTTCCCCTTCCGGGTTTCTGACCTCATAGTCCTTCCACCCTTAGAGGGGTGGCTTTGTAAGATGTGTAACGATGGATAGAGGGATGATGCACCTACCGTAATACATATAGCCCAACAGCCCTAAGGGCACAGCTTTTCGGGAAGTCAACCCTTAATAGTTAACAGATTCAAACTTGTAGATAGTTTCGATAGAAAAATGCAACAAACCCCTAAGTGGGTAGGGTTGAAGGGTTGATTTCCACCCCGTTCGACGGGGAATTTTGGGGGCTTTACAGACAGGTGCATCAACCCCTATCCAGACCTAGAATAAGCCTAGATATAGCCAGGAATGTACCTCAGTCAAAGTTAAACCAATAGTTAAAAATAAACTAAAACAGTTAGTGGTTTTCGGGCCTCGTTACGGTAAAGTAACATGGTACAATAGTAAATAGGTCAAAAAGTTAAACTCGTAGTGATTGGCAAGAAGAAATTAGAACTTTTAAATAGAAAGTACATAATCGCGAATTCATCCCTTAAACCGCTAGCTGCAGTGTTCAAGCAATCAACCTGCATCTTTATTTAATTCCCTGGTAAGCAAACATCCCTAACCCCAATCATTCCCGAAGACAGCAAGTTCGAATATCAAGAAAGAATAACGGTGCACGTGTGGTACCGAGACCTTTCGTACATCGGTACAGGACGTCAGCGCGGCTGGACGCAGTTGGGTGGTCGCAATTCACGTCGAAGGAATTTGAAGAAGGATAGACCTACCCCGAACACACCCCCGTTCCTGCCGATCACGCCCGTCTGGTACAATATCCTCAGCGCATTATTGTACTGGATGCGCAGAGCGTTGTAAGCCTTCTGCGTATACCTAACCCACAAGCTGCACGAGTAAAACGACTGGCAGTAGGCTTTGAAGAGAGTCAGTTTTACCTCGTCAGTGCATCGCGCAAACCTGCGGGCAAGCATATTGCATCGGGCTGCCAACGCTCTGCGCTCCCTATCTATATCCTGGTCATCCGTGAGAGAACCCGTGACCACATGACCGAGGTATTTAAATTGAGTGACGACTTTTTACATTGCACATTATTTAATCTTAATTGATTAAATAATGTGCGTTCTCTACCGAAAAATTTGGATTCTTGTTAATAATTAGATTGTAAATCGTATTACAATAGAAAAATATTTGCACGAAAAACAAAGAATAAAAATTTCATGTTTTTCCAATTAAGTCACGTAAAACGAAACGCAATGGTGCCATTTTGTCATCTTAACAGGATCTATCACTCATTCCGTTCCCCTAATATTACGGCTTCAATACCGTAATATGGCAATAATTATGGACATAATTGAAACAAAATCAACTAAAACAACACAAATTATGGCGTAAACGTAAAAAACGTATTTAAATCTTTAATTTTAAGGGCTCCGTAGTCAACAAGGAACCAAGAAAGACAGTCAGACAGCCGGATATGGCGAAACTATAATTAGTTTCGCCATGTTCAGCTGTTGTCTGTCCGCAACTCAGAATGCAAGAGCGAGCAGAGCGAGCTCTGAATTTGGGGCACCTCGACCCCGACTCGGATAGGTTGGGTTCGAATGGAGCGCTGTTTGCACATTCTCAAATATGTTTTCTCTTTTTTTTAGGCAGCATAATTTTTAACTTTTGATGAAAAATTAAAAAAAATCCGAAGGGTGCCGTACCATATTTTACCTTAATTTAAATTTTTCCGGGTTCCGTTGGTTACCCTTTGCACACGGAACCCTAAAAATATCGTTACCCCCGCCCTTATCTCCGAAGTTTGCACTGAGAAAAATAAAAAATAATTCAAAGTGATAAAAGTATATGTAAAAATTAGGTACCTACAGGAAAAATAAAACCATGTCACTAAATAGCACACATTTTTAAATTACAATTTTGAAATATGAGGCCAGATAATTACGTAATTTGAAAATGGGAATTTTTGTTTTTAGTTTAGTTAAAATTATGTAATTCTTTCTTATTTAATTAGGGAAAGTATGGTTCAAAACCGATTTTAACGTTTAAATGGCGTAAATCGGACCACGGGTACTGAAGATATAGCAATTTTTTAGTTTAGTTAGTAGAAATGTAGGTACCTAGACTCGAAATAACTTTAATAAATTTAAATACTTAATAGGTTTAAAGAAATAGGTATGAACGGAACCCTTGATGTCCAAGTCAGGTGGTTTTACACCGGCGGAGAGGCGTAGATTGGATGAGCGAGAATTGAAATTTTTGCTAGTACAATATTGAACTTTATCGCTGTAAGAGTAGAGTATTTATTTACTGCCAAACGGATATACAAATCTCGCACCAGCCATCGAGGACCCGCTCGGTCCCTCTCTGTCAAGCACAGATTCGCGCGGGCACGCGCCGCCGCGCGCCGACTCTCTCCGTTATCGTCAGCTTTCAATAATAACGCATATTATTCTAAGATCGGGAGATGTTGCTGCATAGGGTAACAGCTAGGGCTCCAGTGAATGAACATCAAAAATAAGGAATTGAGACGTTTCTACCAGACGTAGTATTTTTTATTCATAATTGCAACCATACATCCCGTTTTAATTACAAAATCCGTCTCTTACGTCACAGTACATTACAAAATTGCAAGCGTCTTAAGTTATCAGGTAGGAATAGTGAAATTGTAAGTTGTTCGAGCCATAGTTTACGACTTAGGTATGAGGAATCAGTTTCGATATACTGTCTCTGTAATCTAGACGATAGTAGGTATTTTCGTTAACTTTTTTGTTTCTTTTATGAATAGTAGGTAAATAGGTACTTATTGTTTATGAATGTGTTTCAAATCAATTTACTTACTTGGGATTTTAATTAGTAACATTACATTTTTGAGTGTTGCAGTATTGGAAGTAAAAGTGGTTATAAATTCAGTAAATGTCATGTTTTAGTTGAAAAACACAATTTATTTTAATTTCACAAGGTTCATGTTTTGGGAGCTATTTATAAATAGATTTCTTATCTTTTGGCCAGTATTGGGCCTTGGGGCAGTTATGTTCATTCACTCACTGGAGCCTAGACTCGGCTGCCTGGGCGGCGCGTGACAGTGCGAGCCAGCGCAAGACATCTTTGGGCGTTTTTAGGGTTCCGTGCCCAAAGGGTAACCAACGGAACCCAAAACTAAGCTGTCCGTCCGTCCGTCCGTCTGTCTGTCAGCGAGCTGTATCTAACGAATCGTAATAGGTAGAGAGTTGAAATTTCACAGATTGTGTATTTTTATTGCCGCTATAACAACAAATAATAAAAATTAAGGTTTATAGTATGGAACCCTTCGTGTGCAAGTTCGACTCGCACTTGGCCGGTTTTTTCCATTTACCGGCACGGCACCGGCTGCCGGGGAAGCAAAACTGTATGAATATAGGTAGGCACCTATATGAAACGTCAATTCACTTGCCGGCACCGGCGACGGCGTTGCCTCCCACCGGTGCCATTGCAGGCGTTTCTGCGTACGTATACAAAACACATGCAGTTATGCCGGCCGGCACCGAGCTCGAAGCTTGCTGTCTCGGCGCCTGCGAAGGCACCGGTGGGAGACAACGACGGTCCGTCGCCGGCGCCGGCAAGTGAAAAGAAGTGCATTATATTCATACATTTTTGCTTCCCCGGCAGCCGGTTCCGTTACCGTGCCGGTAAGTGGAAAAACGCACAATCCCATCCACGCCTCGCCTCGCCGATATAAAACCACTTTGACTCGCACGTGGCCGGTTTTATCTGGTCCGATGCGTACGCGATGTTAGTTGGACGGACTTAAACGTGGACTGCCGAGGGCGACCGCGGGGCGCGGTTCGACAGCGCGAGGTGGAGGCGGTTTGCGAGCCGCTTGCCGCGCGGTTCTTAGATCTTTATGTACCTACTAGTTGACCCGCGCAACTTCGTCTACTTCGCTCCTACAGGCCTTAGCGTAATGATATATAGCCTATAGCCTTCCTCGATAAATGGGCTATCTAACACTGAAAGAATTTTTCAAATCGGACCAGTAGTTCCTGAGATTAGCGCGTTCAGGCAGCAGGCGCTGGGCTCCACTAGCGGCTAGAGTATAGGTATAGCTGATTGATAAATTACGTACCTAAAATAGAAACCTATCTATTGTAAGGTATAACAGTGAAGGGAAATTATAACAAACTAGTAGTCACGTAGGAATTTCGGGAAATCCTCTCTTAGTGCTCCCCTAGACTCCCCAAGGAGTCCCCAAATTTCAGCTTTCTACGACCAGTAGTTTCGGCTGTGCGTTGTCTGTCAGTCACTCAGTTACGGAAGAATTTTATATATCAGGATAATTAAGTAGGTCACCTTACCTTTAACAAATTTCCACATAGATTACATTTACTTGTATTATTTGATGGATCATATAAAAAATAGCGATGTACAGCATGTCGTTTCGGTTGTGGCAATTTTAAATATAAACTGTTCACAATTTTATTCACAAATTTAAATACTGACTAACACAAGATCGCAAATTTGCAACAGACGTCTTGGCCCGCGAGCCAGCAACAGATTTCCATGACCAAGTTCCTCCCAAACGATAACTTTTAAGATGGTTAAGAGAGCTTTATTATGGAGTTCTGTGAACGTCAGCTGCGATACTTGGGTGGGTTAAACAGCGGCAGCCTCTCAAACACGACGAAAAAAAATTTTTTATCAGTCTTGTCCTCCCGAATGAAAATAGTGTCAGATTATAGCCAACCCAATATCTTGCAGAAAACAAAACGTCAGCTGGCTGTATCTCGGTGGAAAGGTCGTCAGCTGGTCACACGAACATGTAATGTTTTTTCTTTTGTCATTTCCTCCCGATTGAAAATAATGTCAGATTATAGCCAACCCAATATCTTGTAGTAAACAAAATGTCAGCTGGCTGTAGCTCGATGGGAAGGTAGTCAGCTAGCGCCCAAAAAGGGACATCTATCGCCTACTTAAATTCACCAGCTGACGAGTTTTCCCTCGGCATCTTGCCAGCTGATTTATTTAATTACTTACAGGATCATATTAATGATCAGCTGTCAAATTTTTATCCGGGAGGAAGTAACTAAAGTTATTCGACTTTATGCTTCTTGCTCCGACTGAAAGATTTTGGAGCCTGTATTTATTATTTTTTCCACAAAATGCACTTACAGTGTATACATATTTCGATTTCTAAGACCATTTTCTATAAGATGAAATAATAATATAATCCATAACTATGAAGAATAAAAAAATCCTAGAACAAAAATTTTCAAAATTTCAACGTAACTAACTTTCACTTTACCTTTTTCCTTATATTTTGAAAACTAGATGTTCTATCGACTTGATTATTTATGTAATAATGTTTTTTATGTAAAAACCTTTCATTTGACACTAGTTTTGTAACAATACTTCCATAAACAAAAAATCACATTTTCAAGTTACGTAATTATTTAACAGTACAAAATCTTACTTGAAAATTCTCTTGCAAAGTATCAATTTTACAATGGACAATCAAAATAGTCCTTCAAGCCACTCGGAAGGGGTTACCTACATCGTATGGGTTGTTGATTAACTGCTTAGAGAAACAATATCAAAAACCCATTCAATGAGTAACCAAAATGGTCCGTGGTTAAGTCATTCGAAGGGGTAAGCCGTTTATGAGGTCACCTTATCATGATGTAACTCCTTGAACGGGTTTTATACTTGAAACCCACTGAAAGGGTTACCCCTTCATTATGATAAACCATTGAATGGGTTCTATACTTGAAACCAACTGAGAGGGTTACCCCTTCATTATGATAACCGATTGAATGGGTTATATACTTGAAACCCACTGAAAGGGTTACCCCTTCATTATGATAACCCATTGAATGCGTTCTGTACCTAAAACCCACTGAAAGAGTTACCCCTTCATTAGATAACAGATATAATATAAATAGTCCTTTAAGCCATTCGAAAGGGTTACCCACACCATATGGGTTTTTGATTAACTGCTTAGGAAAACCCTATCGAAAACCCTTTCAATGGGTAACCGAAATGCTCCCTGTTTCTAACATAAACGTGACATCGCGCCTGTACTCCCCAAGGGTAAAGCAGAGGTGTTCCTTCACCTAGTATCCACCCAAATTTCGCCACTTTAAGTCCCATGGACTAGGACGATGACCTTTGCAACAAATCTGGATTCCTAGCTGCTACTGAGTAATTCCTTATGGATAAACACAAACGACATTTTTGTGCGGTCCTCTTCTATGAAAGACTTCTATCCTACCGATGAAAACCCCACAGTTCCTATCGCTACCATGAGTCAATCGAACCCAAAAAATATCAACAACCGAGGCAGTTATACAATTATATCCTCATTTAACTTTTACTCTTTACCAGTTCCAGCAGTCCCGGCTGCAGCTGCTCCAATAGCCGCGCCGGCAGCCGCGCAGCCGATGGGCCTGCTGGCGCGCGCGATGGCCTCGCTCAACCAGATGCACCGCACCGGACCTCACATCAAGTCACGCAAGTCTAGGAATCCACTCAATGGAAATCCTTTTGCTAAGGTAGGTATTTTAATATTTTATACGATTTTAAAATAACTTTACAATTCCAATACTAACATTTTAATACAGAAAAGCTTGCTAGGCTAGCTTCGATTCACAGACGAGGTTTTAAACCCGCAATATCGCACAGCTGAGATTATTTTTGCGGTCTGGTGCCGGCTATCATAGTGACAGTGGTATTGGTCTCTGAAAGTCTTAAAATATCTGATTTTGTTATTCCAGGGTGTAGTGTTAAAAACAGTAATAAAGAAACCAAAGAAACCCAACTCCGCGAACCGCAAGTGTGTGCTGGTGCGGCTGTCCAACGGCAAGGAGATGGTGGCCTACGTGCCCGGCATCGGACACAACCTGCAGGAGCACAACATTGTGCTCGTGAGGGTGGGCAGGTGAGCCATATGTTAGTGAAAAACAGGCAAACAACCGATCCTTGCAAATATGAGTCGCTATTACATTTCGAAGCCTGTAGTAGTTATCTTTTCATTTTAAAGTACCTAAATGAAACTATTTATCAGTAATAGAGTTAAATTACCTACCAAAATCATAAAATATATGTACCCATATTTCTGATCTGTAACATCCGTTCCATCACGTTGCAGGTTGAAGGACTGTCCCGGTGTGAAGCTAAAGTGCGTGCGCGGCAAGTACGACCTGCCGCAAGTCATCAAACAGAAAGTGTAGTCAACTAGTTAGTGCTCTTAGTTCAATATAGTGATAGTCTAAGATTAACGATGACTTTCATTTAGAACTAACTTGATCCCGCGGCTTCGGTCACATTTATATAGATTTTCGTAAAAAGTCTGCCAAGTGCGGGTCGGACTCGCACACGAAAGGTTCCGTGCCATTAACCTTAAACTCAAACTCACTCACTCACTCTCTCTCTCTCTTACTTTTTATTATTTGTTGTTATAGCGGCAAAAGAAAAACAGCGCTTCCCAGATCGGCCAGTTCGGCCACCAATACACCCTTATAACTTTTAAACCAATGACCGACTAATTCTGATATTTGGCGCCTAATTTAGACTAATTTTTTGTGTTATCAAAATTAAAATCCCTGATGGTGGCCATGTCAGTCACATGAAAACCAACTCACTTTTGAATGTATGTTACCAGTTAAGGATTATACTAATAAATAGTATTAACAACAATATTGTCTTTCTCCTTCCTTGCTCTTTCCCACTTCATCGGGTCGGCTCTCCTAATTTTGAGGCGCCAGGACAATCTGTCCTGGGTTGTCGGGTCGGGCAGTTCTTCCTCTGATAAGAGTTTCGTCATGCTGGTCCACCACGTAGCGGGAGGTCGTCCTCTACCTCTTTAGTGTTCAGGAAGTTGCAACGCTTTTTTAACTACATGTTCCTCGTCTCTTTGCATCACGTTACCATACCATCTCAGACGACTCGGGCAGTTTCTCCGATATTGGGGCGACTTTATATAACTACCACGGATATGTTCGTTTCGTACTTTGTCCAGTCTTGTAACCCCTCCGGACCATCTCAGCATCTTCATCTCCGCAGTGTGAAGCATTTGCACATGGGTCTTTTTCACTGGCCAGCATTCCGTACATCATAGCCGGCCTAACCGCCGTCCTGTAGATCATACCGACATAACTTATAGACAAACGAGCGTCGCATAAAACCCTGGTCAGTGATCGCCACTTCAACCCTTCCACGTTCACTCTGTGTGCTACATCTGTGTCAACGTCTCCTTGGTCGGTGATAACTGAGCCTAGGTGAAGTTGATTATTTGTGGCACTGGGGTACGATTTGGGTAGTAGATTGTGGCTGGGCTGCTGTTATTAAAAACCGGCATTGTAGATGTAAGGTCTTCGCTCTACTGACTTTAAGACCGGCAGACTCAAGGGATGTGGTTAAGGTGGTTTGCAGCTCCATAGTCGATCTAGCGATTAATAATAAGAATAATAATATTTATTGACATAAATTATTATTTACATTTTTATGAATTCCCTAGCTCCTGCGCTAGTGTACACTGTATTACAGGAGCTAGTGTCTTCCCCTAACAATGTAACATGTTATTTATGACATACAAAGATTGCAAACAAACAGAAGATTTAAAGAAAAAAAAAAATAAAAAAGGAAAAAAATAAAATAAATTAACATGCGTAAATTATATTTTTGTATTTTGTGGGCGGGCAATATGTGCTCTCACGTGTTAGTTGTGGTGTTTAGCGGTGTGAATGTGTAAGGAAGAAGGGAAGGGAAGGGGAGAGGTGTGTGTGTGTGTGAGGGGGGATGTGTGTGTGAGGGGGGAGTATCAGTGTTTCTCTTCATAGCAACTTAGTTAGGTTTTCTGTGGCGTCATAGTCCAAACTTTTTAGCCAAGGCAGTATAACTTTTTTAACCTGATTTAAGTTAAGTTTCCTAACTTTGAATTTTTTATTAATAATGTTATAAATGCGATTAGGACGATGTCATCTGCGTACAAGAGGTTCCAGGGAAGTGAAGCCTGGATTTCCTTCGTAGTCAAGGCCATCGCCTAGTTGAATAGGAGCGGACTAAGGGCCGAGCCCTGATGGACTCCTACCCGGACCTCAAATTCTTCTGTTAGTCCTACAGGACTTTTAACTTTAGTACGAACGTTCGTGTACATATCTTGGACTATTTGTTTATATATATCTGGCAGATGTTGCGCTCTCAATGCTTGCCACACTAGTCTACTAGGTACTCTGTCAAATGCCTTCTCTAAATCGATGAAAATGAGGTGCAGATCTTCTTTATTAAGCCGATGTTTCTTTGTCACAACTCTAACGGCCTGTATAGCATCAGATGTAGATTTTGAGGGGGTAAAACCAAAATGATTTGGGTTCATGTAAGTTAGAGAGGATATTCGGTTATTTATTTCCCAAATGTTTAATGTGTGTGATGTTAACTTGATACCCCTGTAGTTACCGCAATCCGTTACATCACCTTTATTTTTGTAAAAAGGAACCAAGTGACTTAGTCGCCATGCGTTTGGGATCTTTTTCTATCGAGCACAAGGTTGAAGAGCCTCGTAAGTCATTCTAGTCCCAGTTGCCGTAGTGATTTCCAAACTTCAGCCGGGATTTCATCTGGGCCAACAGCCATGCCGTTCTTCATTCTCATCACTGCATGATGGGTTCCAGATCGTGGCTAAGAAATTCATGTTTATATACTTTGCCTATCTATGGCCAGTTTCACTGCTATGAGACGGTCTGACTTCCATTCAATGTTCACTATTCTGTCCTTTAGTTAATTTCCGAGTATAACGTCTACTTCATTTAGTTTATTGCTTGTCCCGTGGTAGCTTGTACCCCAATCTAGATCCCTCAACTTTGAACCTTTCCATCGCATTTCTTGTACACAGCATATATTTATGTTTCTCCTTTTCAGGGTTTCTGCTAGTTCTCTTTCTAGTGCTAGGCTGCGTCCAGTGAAGGAGCCTAGGTTCCATGTTGCCATTCTGATCGTGCAGTTTGGTTGTGAACGTTTGTTGTTGTCAAATTTGTCGCTTGGGGGGGACGCCCTAGCATTATTCGCATTTTTCGCAATCTTTTCGTCGCTTCTGGGAAACACCCTAGTTGTATGACCCTTTCTCTTTTTAACCGACTTCCATAAACGGAGGAGGTTCTCAATTCGGTTGGTATTTTTTTTGTTTTTTGTATGTATGTATGTATACCGATTACTCCGAAGTTTCTGATCCGATTTCTTTTTTAGTGCGATGCGGTATACTCGCCATTTGGTCCCGTAAAAATTTGATTCAGTTTGGCTTTGGTAGTTTTTATTTAATGAGCATATTTGATTATTTCAATTTCTGCGTACACGAAGACATCGTCCAAGTATTACCACTTAAAAGTGAAAAATAAAAAACTTTACAAAAAAATATAACCGACTTCCAAACTAAACACTACAAAGTATAAAATAACCTTAATTTCGGAAATCGGTGTTAAAAAAAAACAAAGAAACAGAACCATAAACACCGACTTCCGAAATTAAGGTTATTTTGTTGATGCCTTTGTGATTCATAATTAGGAGAAATTCTTTGGCTATGTGGTTTTACGGCCGGCTGCCGCCTGACGCCAAGGTTGTGACCCTCCTGGAGGGCCTAGATGCCGCCGTTGACCAATGGTTCCTCCGCCGCCATTCCTGCTGATTTATCCAACCCAAACCTAGGGACGCGTTCTGTAGGGAATGGAGCTACCCTGAGAAGACAACAATATTGTCCATGTCATAAAAATAAATCGACTCCCTGACCGAATTTACTCAGTTTAAAAATTTGTAACAATTATTTGGGATTAAAAATTAAACTGCTAACGAACCAGTAGATAAGCAGCTAAGACAATCCGATAAGGGCAAATCATAACTTACTAAAAGGTAGGTAAAGATACAACCTTACGTTGTATTTATGACAAAACAGAGGATGTGTTAAAAATAATGTCATAAAAAATACAGTAATATCAATAAACGCATAGGTATACGAGTAAGTATCACACTAACACTTGCAACCACTCTTACCCTTCTTACATGCACTCACACACCCACACCTACAACACTACACTCACTACACCTACCGCACTACACTTCCCACACCATATTCACTACACGACACTCTACCCAAATTACTGCTTGTTAAACTTATTATAGTTGAGTTACCTAAACTATTGTCTTTGTAACTGTACCATCTGAATATGGATTGAAAGAGACTGGACCCCACAACACAGGGAATCCTAGTGTGGAGTTCAGGGCTTCACCTACGTTTGTAAATTTAATGAGACAATAAATAATTTTTATTATTGTTATTTATTATTTCAATTGTATCCCAACCAAAATATGTCACCGGGAAATTGCAGATTCCGTACGATTGTAATTAATCTTTATTACAATATGGTACACAACTATCGTTCGCGCGGGTTTACTTTTGCAATTTTCGTAGGTATCTCCATTTTTTTGTAGTTATAAATATAGTAAATGACACTCACAAATAACGTGGATTTCTATTGGTAAAAGAATTTTCAATATCGATTCCGTAGATCCAGAGCAACCCCCTACAATCTCACAAACTTTACCTCTTTATAATATTGGTATAGATAAATCCCACCCAAATTCAATAGTTTCCAATATGTCTGTTGGGAATAGACGATAATTGAAACGAATTATTTAAGGTATTAGCTGCGTATGTATTTTTTTCCTTTTAATTATAACACAAAGCCTATACGTCCGACTTAACAACTTCAAACGTAACGGGAAGAGGGCACAGACAAGGTCGGTACCACAGATGTAACATTAAGGATGACGTTCTCGGAGAAGCGGTTGGTAAACATTATTATATTTTGAAACAGCACGGATATAATTTTTGCTTACTAAATCAACGCGCCCCCTCAAAAATTAATCTCTGTTACTTACACAGCCAAACAATCAATGTAACTTAATTTTGTCAGGACATAGACGTTTCAAGTGTTTGCTGGTTAAATGGTCCAACATTTGCTGCTAAGTATTTGGGAAAACCCAGGAAAACCTAATCAGACCAAACCACAATTATAAAAAAATAAACATTTCTGGAATATAATATTTAAACATTCTTATTAATTATTAACATTAATAATGGCATTATGATCATTAAATAAGTATTGTTAATAGTATTAAATCATAGTTTTAAATAACTATTTTACTCCAGACCCATTTGTCTTCTCATAGCCTGAAATGTGATGAAGGCAAAGGTGTTATTACATTCTTTTCTATTTGCTCCCTTGAAAAATGATATTTAATATAAATGTGTTTTGTCCGTTTGTGGTTTGTTGGATTATTGGCAATGCTGTTGCAGCCATTATTGTCTTCATATATGGTTATAGGCTTATCACACACAGGCTTACACATATGAATACTGGTTGCTAGTGATTTAAGCCCCAATGCTTCTCGAACAGCCTCATACAAAGCCATATATTCAGCCTCAGTAGACGAAGCTGCCACCGACGTTTCTTTGTACTCCATGTTATTTAATTATTATCGCACAAAATTATGTATATTAAACAACCTATAAAATTTCGACATGGTGCATCATATTTATCTTCAGAATTCAGTGCCTCATAATTTAATTTCTATAGGGGTATTACTGGTTAGAATAGAATAGAATACTCTTTATTATGTACACCATAAGTTACAGAAAACATTACATATGGTATTGAGAACTGTTTTATATGATAAGATATTTCAAATCTACTCTTTAAATACCGTTTGAAACTGTTAAGTGTCTCAATTTCAGCACATGCTATGATCAAATCATCGACATAGAGTACCAAATAAATATTTTTGCGAACATCTCCTTTGTTCAAACATAAATATATCTATCAACTGATGAATTTTGAAAACCCTTCTCTTTAAGTAATTTCTCAAATACTAGAAACCAGCACCGAGCCTCCTGCTTGACTCCATACAACGCTTTATTTAATTTACACACATGATTATTTTTGTTCTGTATACCTTCAGGAACTTTCGTGTAAATTTCCTTCTTTAATTCTCCATTTAAAAAGGCAGTTTTAACGTCCATGTGATGTACTAATAAATTAAATTTATTAATTTAAAATAATAACCTATTAACTATATACACTCATTAACACGAAATTATGTACAAACGCGTATAAAAACAAAATAAACTTTTGCCATTGACAGTGATGTGGATTATTTTTTTGATGCCCAATGATTTATTTTGTTTTTATACGCGTTTATACATAAATTGATTTGCAAAACGGATAATAAATCGGAAACTTGCTATTCTTGCAATTGGTGCAAAAGTTTCATTATAGTCTGTGACATATTCTTGACTAAATCCCTTAGCAACAAGACGAGCCATATATCTCAAAGGATTTCCAAATTCATCAGTTTTTATGATGAAAATCCATTTACAATCAACAATATTTTTATCCATTGGTTTTGGTATCAATGTCCGTGTTTAGTTGCCTAAAAGAATTTATTTCATCCCTAATGGAATTTTCCCATTGAGACCTATTAATTTCGTGTTTCAATTTCGTTAAAAGAACTCGGTATATTACATAAGAGTGATTGAGCACACATTTGACATTCATCAATTTCTTCACATGAAATAGGTGGCATACCCTTGATCGTATCACTTCGTCTAATTTCTGAATTATTTTTAATGCTTTCTTTAGAGCATTTATCAACTATTTGTTCACTCTCTACATTATGGTTTACTTTGCGAGTTTCATTAGGACTCACATTATCATCAGATTTAGGCTGATCTGATTTTTGCAGCCTGTCAGAGTTTTGGGACTCTGTTAACACTGATTTGAATACCGTATCAGTTTCTTTATGAGAATTTTCATCATTCTCTTCAGGCTTAACAACAGGCCTAGACCTCAGAAAATTTGTTTCGTCCACGATAACATCTGACATTCACAAATTTTTCACATTCTGGGTCGCAAACTTTATAACCGTTTGGTTCATAGCCCATAAGAATACCTTTCCATGATTTCTCGTCAAATTTAGATTTACTAGTTTTATTATGCACTTAAACTGTTGAACCAAAAATCATTAAATATTTTATTTCTGGTTTTTTTATCATGCCACATTTCAAACGGTGTTTTTGAAAGCTTCAAAGCCTTAGTTGGTGTCAAATTTATCAAATAGACAGCAGTTAAAACTGCTTCTCCCCAGAAAATTGTTTAATTTAGCACCGTGTATCATAGAACGAGCTTTTTCTGTAATCGTTCTAACTATTCGCTCTGAAACACCATTTATTTGAGGTGTTCTTGGAACTGTTAAATGATAACTTATTCCCTTCTCAACGCAATAACATTTCATCTCGGTAGAAAAATATTCACCGCTGTTATGACAATATAGATTTACCAACTATGAATTAAATTTAATCTCGCTTTTTGCAACAAAATCTTTAAAGCAAGATAATACATCAGATATATATGTTATTAGATATGTAACACAGTAATGAGTAGGTATACTGATCTACAAAAAGTAAAAAATATTTTTTGTTATAGATCTTGTTGCTGTGATAGGTCCACAAACATCTGAATGTAGTACAAATTATGGTCGAGAAATATGACTTTTATCTTTAACATGATTGAACGGCAGTCGACTTTGTTTACCATTTATGCATGCCTCACATAAGTCATCATTAGGTATCACTAACTCAATTTGGTTCATATCATCAAACATCTGTTTTTTTTTTTAATTCTAAAAACTATTTTTACTGTTGTGACCAAAACGATCATGCCAACTATTGTAACTAACAATTTGTAACTATTCGCAACATGCCATATTTGGGAAACAGGACGACTCACGTTCGCAAATGTTAAAAAATCCAAAGAAATTAAATTGTTTGTGCACTTACCTCGCATGATGGTTTTACCATCTATACTCTATACTAATATATAAAGCTGAAGAGTTTGTTTGTTTGTTTGCTTGAACGCGCTAATCTCAGGAACTACTGGTCCGATTTGAAAAATTCTTTCAGTGTTTGATAGCCCATTTATCGAGGAAGGCTATAGGCTATATATCATCACGCTAAGACCAATAGGAGCGGAGCAGTAATGAAAATTGTGACGCAGACGAAGTTGCGCGGGTCAGCTAGTCTTTACATATACGAACTCCATTGTTATCAAAGATTAGGTACATTCTTGAAACCGACAGTAAATTGTAGGGAACCTCCTTGCAGAAAAGCACATTCTCCAAAACTCCTTGCACGCCCATGTAGCTCTTTTTGTAGCTGAAATACATTCACCACTTTTTGCAGCAGAAATTTAAAAAATCAAAAGGCATTTATTCAATCTAGGCTGAAAATCTTTTTGAACGTCAAAATTTACATGAAGACAGTCTACCATATCGCCCAGCCCGTCACCACTTCCTAGTGTTTTAGCTGGGAAGAAGTGGCCAACAAACTCCCCAGCAACACAACTGTCTGTTAAGCTTAAAGCACTTAAGTGGTGTATGCAAATAAACAAATGAAGTAAAAGGATCTTCCCGATTTATAATGCGGTCCGATGCTCCAGAATCCAACAGAAATGTTATCATATGTGGTTCCTGGTTCTGTCAGAATTCGTATCAATTTTCATATTCTTAAAGTAATAGCAGTCGTTCTTCATGTGTCCCTTACGACCGCAATGATAACATTTAATGAAAGGGCGTTTTGCGCCACTTTGTTTATTTTTCTTTTGGTGAGAATATGTTGGCTTTGAATTGTATTTTTGTTTCCATGTCTCATTCTTATGATGAGTTTGCAATATTGTAACACTAGTCTCATTAGATTCGTGTTTCATTTCTTGGTCCAAAAGCCGTGTTTTTACATACCCCAAAGTCAAGTTATCTTCCGACAATAGGTCACTCGTTAGGTTTTTGATAATTGGAAGAAATGCTTACCCTTTTTTTGTTCTCCTATATTATTATAATTTACTAGCTGACCCGCGCGGCTTCGCTCCCGTCAACTGGCTACTCTACCGACCCTAACCTACCTACCCTACCTACGTACCTACCCTACCTACCTACTATACCTTACCTACCCTACTTACCCTACCTAACCTATCTAGCCTACCTACCCTACCTACCTACCTACCTACCCTACCTACCCTACCTACCTATTCATTTTTTTTATTTCTTTTTGTATTTTAATTCTTATTATGCTATTCCGGATGAAAACTAATCCAAAAAACAAAAACTATGAAAATCGGTCGAGCTGTTCTCGAGTTAGTTAGAAAAGTGTTCGAACAAACCCGACTTTGTTTTATATATTAAGAAGATTAAGATTTTTGCTATATTGTGAAAGATTTGACCTTTTTCTAGAAGACGTTTTCATATTAGCGAGACAGAAATAAAACGAATAAACTGAAGGAAGACGGACAACGGTGGCTTATTAATAAATAGGGTTCCGTTAGCCACCTTGGTACGGAACCCTAAAAATCGACTTGGTTCGCACAAATCAAAATCGTAAGCGAAGGCTTAAATAATAGGGTCCCATTAGCAACTTTGGTACGGAACCCTATAGTTTGCCTTTGCTCGCAAATCGAACCGTCTGATACTTCGTACGAATTAAAAACTTAGTTGCGGGGGCATATTCTACTCCGTATCACCTAACCACTGAGAACTAATGATAACACGATTTGACAGTTACTGTGAAATCGTGTTGTCATTCATTCTTATTTCGGGTTCGGGACTAATCTTAAGTATGTAGGTGATACGGAGTAGAATACGCCCTAAGCTCGCAACTAAGCCCGAAACTACGGACATCGGACTTAGAGAGTAGCCCCCCAGAATCGATCGCTCCCGTCACCGTGACCACCTTTGGTACGGTACCTTATTATTATTAGCCTTGTTTCGCAAATCAAACCGTTCCTTGCTTCGCTCTATACGGAATAAATCGCGGAGGCTTAGCAGTAGGGTCCCGTCAGCACCTATGGTACGGAGCCCTATAGGCCTGATCCGCAAGTCGAACCGTCCACTACTTCGCAAAACTAAATCAGTTTAAGACTCCACGATAAATGCACATTAAACGAAAAAAAGCACAACTCCGAGATTTAAGTAACTTTAGTCTCTAACAGTTTAAGACCTTTCAGAGATCAAACCAAATTCCCTACGAACTATGACTGTTTAAAAATCGTGTGAGGTCATTTTCCAGCGGAAAATCTTAACACCGCAATTCAGAAAAACGCGTCATCAGTGCACCGCCATCTATCGACCATGTAAACTAGCAAAATATTTGGCAGCGGAAGACGTTAAATAAGAAGCCCGTATGTAACGATAAATAACGATAAGGTATTAAAATGTTTACTTTTATTTTGCTACGTCTACGTATTAAAAGTTTCACACATAACTCAATCAATGTGTTTTGGTATAACATTCATGCTTTCATGCATTTTATGGTTCCTCAATAGATGGCGCTCTGACTGATCAGAATACAGTAGGAAGTTTCTTACTAAACTAAAAATTCAATATATTTTGATTTTGTGGGTCGATTTTGATGAAATAAACGCTAAATGTTACTCGGGTTATCACTTAATATTTTGAAGTACTTAGATTTGGAATCCAATCTGTGGTTTATGCGTGATGCTCCCACAAACGCACAGACAAACAGACAAAAATTTCAAAAATTGCATTTTTGTGTTTTATATCTTTTTCCTGAGTTTTCTGTGTAATTGTCATGCAAAAATATTCAATGTACAGACACGGTTGGTCTACGATTTTATTATATGTATAGATTTATTACTTCTTTGCAATATTGTATTAGCGGAATAAGTATACACAATAAAGCAGCCTTCTTTTTTTTCTTCACATATCAAATGAAAGGGCTTACTGTGAAGGTCTTAATTATATCTTTTTCATAATTTTAAAATAAATGGTTTTGAAGTTATTAAAGATGTTTTTTTTTACTGTAGGTAGGCATGCGTTTGACCACTATCTCACCTGATGGTAAGCGATGATGCGGTCGAAGATAGAGCACGTTTAAGATATAAGACGAAAAATGACCATTCCCCCCCTCCCCCCTTATCTTCAAAACTATTAAGCCTAAGAATTTGAAAAAAATTAGATAATAGATCTTTACTTATAGATTACAGGAAAACCTATAAGAAGTTTATAGTGTTAAAATAACATGTTAAAAATTAAATCGTTTGGAACCCTTAACACGCGAGTCCGACTCGCACTTGGCCAGTTTTTGTAAATGTGAGCGCTATGGAGCCATTTACATAGGTATGTAATTAGTAATAGATTTCGTTATTAAATTAGGTTGACATGAACCAGTGTGGCAGGTCAGAGCTTGTCATGCTCACACAAATGGTGACGCGTGTGTTGGATCATTTGGTTCCCTTCAAAATGGTTGAGCTGGATGGTGCTGATTCACGCGTCATGTTCGTGAACGGGCGCCGTCAGTTGAGACTGGTCATCTCTTACCTGCCACTGGCTTATTTTGAATTCTTTATATATTTTCTTGTTCTTTGCATTGTCCTCACATAGGTATAGAAGCAATAAAAGATAATGTTAACAAGATTTTTGTAATACATGACATAGTTTAAAAGAGTGTCCGTGGAGTTTCTTGCACGTTCTTCTCCATAGAGATCTACGCTTTGGAACGTGCAAATAGCTTCATGTTTTTACTAACCGACTTTGACAATTCAAAAGTTCCTGTAAATGGTTTACCTATTTGAAATATACGCTTTGAGTTTGAGTTTTGAGTTTGTTTCGATTGCCATGATGATCCCATCATTACTTGAGGGTAGTGTCAGTAACAAGTGAGCCACCTTATCAGTTTCTTCCAATTTTGCTCCAGCAGCAAGAAGTTCGCCGATAAGTTCATCAAAAATTGCAAAATGTCTTATGAGTGACATATCTCCTTTAAGCTTCAACGACAATAACTTTTTTCGTAAAGCTAGCTGAGTTGCGATACTTTTTCGCTCGAAAGCGCATCCAAACGTTTCAAAATTTCGTTCGCCGTACTTTCATCTTTCGCAAAACCGAGAAATTAATCTGACAAATATTCTACTATGACACTTTTGACTATTTTTATCCTGTTCATTACTTCTTATTGCTGAATCGTCGTCTATAACTCGTATTAAATCCATTTTACAGAGCAGAGCACGAATACGGAATTTCCAAAAGCTATATTTTTCTTCGTCAAACGGCTTACTTTTTAAACTAAAACTGCATCATGGGATTTTTAAATAATCGTCATCATCAACTGAATCATCGGATTTCAAAAATCCGATAATTCAGTTTTAGTTTTAATCTAAATCGGGCTCGAGACTCCTTTCAGTGTTTTTTAATCTTCCTCGTAGTTTCGGATTTGGCCATGAAGGCACACTTTAAAAATTCACCCTGTATAATATATTATGTCATTGGAAAATTGCAAACGTCGTAAGATTTAAGACCTGATACAAAACGAGATAAAAATATGCCACTCGGGGTCGCGCTATATAATAATAATAATAGTCGTTATGGCCAATGGCCTGATGGCCAAAAGCTTCGACGACCATCTGTCGAAGCTGGCGTTACGCGGTTGGATAAAGGGCCTGATACAGAAGGCATTACTCCTCGATACGGCTCGTATTGTGAGAAGGTTCCTTTCTCTGGAGCCCTAACCACCGGTAGCTTGGACCCTGCTCCCGACACCGGCGGACTACTATTTTTTTTTTTTTGAAATGTTGTTTTTAAGAAATATTTAAAAATGTAAATTAGTATGTAAGAATAATAAATAAAGAGAATAATAATAAGTTTAATAATAATCAAAATGCACATTTAAAACATTAAGGATAGACGGTGACCCCCAAACTAGACGTTCGTCTATATCTTGGGGGGCATAGTAGCGACATATTAGATAGTAGAAACAGGATTGTACACATTGATTACAAGGATAATCGTAATTAAAATTCTTATAAACAAACAAACACTTAATACAAAACAGACTATAAAATGCAATCATTTAAACAACAAAAATAAGAAAAAAAGTTTATCAACTAAAATGCGCGAGTACTCGCGCGCGCTGTCCAACACGATCATAAATTCACAATCCATCGGCGGGACAGCGCGAGCGGCGCCTGCGCAAGCCACGCCTCCTGCACACGCAGCGTGTGCGGCGTACATGTCATACTAAAGTGTAGTCAACTGTTAGTGCGCTTAGTTCAGTATAGTGATAGTGTAAGATATACACTGCGCTGTCCAACACTCACACAATCCTATTGGACAGCGCGAGCGGCGCCTGCGCAAGCCACGCCTCCTGCAGGTACTTGTGATAGGTACTAAAGTATATGTTCCTACAGTACTGTGCTGTTACTTATTTATTATGCTGTATTCAATAATTTACAGATTTTAAATAACTTTACAGCTTTAGGGTTCGTTTAAGATAAATTGTCTTGTAGCAAGTGTAGAGTGTGTACCTATGTGTAGTGGTGTTTAGGGACTCACAAAAAAAAAGATAAAAATAAGGTTATAACATTATTTGTATTTGTTGTTATTACATTAGTACTTGCAGTCTTTTACTTAAAGCTACTTCATAAGTTGCAGATTGTTACTTACATTACATACACAATCTGTACGTATCCACAAGTTACATTCCTATTTTAGATCATTGCACAATACCTATAACTACAGCGGTAGATACAAGTTTTACAAACATTTAACTAAAACTGACTTAATCTATTTACAAATAAAAATATTATTTACAAGTAATATCTAAAATTACAAACACAACATAATTTTAAAACATATTCTAAAAAGTCTTTTGCCTCACTCAGCATCTATGCTGAGTGAGGCAAAAGAAGTAAGTACAAGAGTGTGTGGTCGTTGTCAGCGATCGTGTCTATAGACATGATCGCTGACAACGACCACACACTCTTGTACTTAATGTTGCTTTTAGCGCCGCCACTTGTTTCTTAAGATAAGTCGCTTTTAGAGTCAAGTGGATCTCTCTCAGCTTCCTCTTGTCTCTGCTCGCCTTCGCAGCGACGTTGTTCCGCTCGCGCTGGCGGCGGTAGGCGGCGTTCGTGTCGGAGTGGCTGCAGGGCACCGCGCGACGCATGCGCGGGTTGTTGCCCAGCAGCGCGCCGCCGTTCTTCTCCGCCATCACTCTGAGCGCGTTCCTCTCGAACTCTTCAAAGTCCGGATTGTCGGAGAGGGTGTCAGCATCAATCATGTGAAGCGGCCTGACTGGAGCTTCGGTAAGTGACTCCGGCGGTGACTGCTTCACATGGCGCGGCGGCGGCGGTGTCGGGTTGTACGACACTGAATCGCATCCCAAATATCCCGCCGAACTTCCTCCGGGAGAGATGTGTGCAAGTGGCTCGAAGTATCCACTATAAGGTAGATTCACTGACACCGGCAACTGCTGCGCGAAGAACTCGCTTGAGTACGGAGACTGTGTTTCCTGAACTGCGGTCTTCGACAAGTCCAGGGGGACGTCGTCGGCGTAAGGTTTCCACAGAGACATGGTCGAGTGTGCTTCGTACGAGAGTCGAGCGGGGTATGGTGCTGGCAGGTTTTTTTTTTTTTTTTTTTTTTTTTTTTTTTTTTTTTTTTTTTTTTTTTTTTTTTTTTTTGTCGATTGCCACTCGCAGTTACGAACCTGGGAAGGTTGCAACTACTTAACCGGACTTGCCTGTGTGGACCTCAAGTGAATTTAAGGCCCCCAGCCGAGGCTATGCAACTTAAAACTAAAACTCCGCTCACTGAGGGCACCCCCTGTGGGGTACGGACCTCGGCTCAGCGGCGTCGTTTTGGGGAGGACAGCAAGGGACTGGCTGGGTCATGATATTTATTTGGGGAATATTTAACGCTAAAGGCTCAGCGGCGCGGGCTGGCTCGTTAGGCAAAAGACGGGAGGGAGCATTACTGGGACGTCGCGACGGGTCTCGACGGCGAGGCCGGAATACGGAACGCGGTCTGTATTTGTTTTTTCTGATCGTGCTGGTTTCCCTACAGCTTTCTTGAAGGATGGTGATTGGGTCGTCAGGATCGACGAGGGTATGCCTAGGACGGCGAATCCTACTAATCTTGGAGGGAGCGTATCGGGTAGCCGATGCGATTAAAGGGTTCTGGTGCTTTTCGGCGGATTCAATGAAACGCTTTGTAAGGCGCTTCATGAATTGCCTTATGGTCGGGATTTTAAGGTCGACATGAAGTCGGTCATTCCTAACGAACCACGGGGCGCCCGTGGCCTTTCGGAGAAATCGGTTTTGGAGAGTCTGCATCCTATGGAGATGATGTGGCTTAGTGTGTGCGAAAGTAGCACACGCGTAAGTCATGATCGGACGTATGCACGTAACGTAAATGCGCAGTTTGCACTTAAGGGATAGCTTGCTGCGTGCATTCAGCATGGAGTGAAGCCTACCGAGAGCGAAAGCGGCACGCGAACGCACCGTCTTTATGTGCTCTCCGAAGGTAAGTTTTTGGTCGAGAGTCACACCTAAGTATTTGGCTCGCTTCTCCCAAGGGATCGGCTTACCAAACATGGTGATCGGGCTAGGGGGAGTGGGAGTCTTAGCTGACGGCTTGAAAAACAAGACCGCCTGGCTTTTCTCCGGATTGACTTCAATCCTCCATTTCCGAAACCATTTGCCTAAGGCAGTGGCGGATTTCTGGAGGTTTTGAGCAATGGCCTTAGTGCTCGTACCAGAGCAGTAGATAGCCGTATCATCGGCAAATAGTGCTAACTGCGTCTTGGGGGTTTTGGGGATGTCGCTAGTGAATAGCGTGAATATCAGAGGGGAAAGCACACCGCCTTGCGGTACGCCGGCCCTGATGGGGCGGGGTTTGGAAAGCGCACCTTCGATTCTATATCGAAAGGTGCGGTTCGACAAATAGTCTCGTAAGATGAGCACGAGACGATCTGGCACACCGAGTTGATACAACTTGTATATCAGTCCGTTGTGCCAGACCTTGTCGAAGGCTTTCGCAATATCGAAGAACAGAGTACCCGTCATCAGGCCGCGTTGATAGCGACCGCTGATATGCTCAACGATGCGGTACACCTGTTGGACACAGGAGTGGTTGGCTCTAAAGCCAAACTGCTCGTTAGGAATAAGGCTCTTCCGCTCAGCATAGTCCTTGAGGCGCTTATAAATAAGCCTCTCGTAGATTTTGCCGAGCGCATTGAGCAGACTGATGGGACGGTAAGAGGACGGGGAGGACTTGGGCTTGCCCGGTTTGGGAATACCGATGACAGTGGCCTCTTTCCACTCTTGAGGGAACATGTTATTGGACAGAGCGCCGTTGAAAATGGCGGTCATTAACACGATGAGAGCTTTGGGGAACAGCTGCAACACCTTATTGGTGATACCATCCGCCCCAGGAGCTTTCTTAGGTTTGAGTTTCCTGATGACATCCTCCACCTCATCTGGAGTGATGGGGGGGAGTGGATCATCAGGGTCCTCGACAGGGGGGAGTGAAGTCCTCCGTTCGACTTCCGCATCAACCTCAGCAAGGTGATCCGGGTCGACCGGGTTGGTGCTCGGAGAGCACTGGGACTCCAGACTGTCAGCCAGGCATTCGGCTTTATCGTCGTCATCAAAGGCGACGGTGTTGTCAGGGCGAGTGAGAGGGGGCATAGTGGAAACCTCAGCGGCGCGCAACTTCCTCTGAAGTTCCCAGAACGCTTGGTGATTGGGTTCGAGTTCACCCAGCATCTTTTCCCAGCGCTTATTACGCAGCTCTTTAACGCGTTTACTTAATTTACGCTGTAAGTAACGCATAAAAGCTTTGTTGTTAGCGCAGGGGAAGGAGCTGTAGGCACGGACGGCCGCGTTCTTCTCAGTCACGAGCGCACGTACATCGTCCGGGAGTTTCCAACGACGATCGTCCGCCGCCGGTACCTCCCTTGAACACTCGTTCAGGACCGATTGTACGTGCTCCGTGAGTGAGCCGATCGCGGATCTCGTGTCATCCGGCGACTCGATGATGTCTGGGATCTTGTCCAAGTGAGGAGACATGGAGTCTTTCAGCATTTCGCTTACTTTCCTCCAGTCAGTGATCACTCGGGAAGGAGGGGGTAGTGAGGGGTCCATAGGACCATATCTGGGAGCAAACTCCAGAATCACTGGCCGATGGTCCGAGTTGAGCTCGTGCAGCGCCTCCACAGAATGTAACCGTAGGTTAACATTCTTCAGGAGTGCGATGTCGAGAACATCGGGTCGGCAGTTAGGGTCATGGGGATAATGAGTGGGATGCATCGGTCCGATGACATCAAAATTAAGGGAGCTAGATAGCTCGAACAGAGCTCTGCCTCTGGGATTAGTCAGATGACTATTCCATGAGGGATGTTTGGCATTGAGGTCCCCCGCCAAAAGGACAGAGTCGCTCAAGCCAAGAAGAGCAGTTAGGTCATCTCTGAAGGATATAGTATCCGAGTTGGAAGGTGGGACATAAGCTGAGATGACCGTAATGGGCTGATGGCCAGTCATGCCTAACCGACAGACGGAGACCTCAAACTCGGTTGTAATGGGGGGATCCATAGGGATGCAGTACAGGGACGTTCTATAATATATAAGAGTACCTCCTTTGTGGCATCGAGTCCTATCGTTGCGAACCATACGATAGTTGGCAATTTTAGGATCTCGATGATGGGGTTTAAGGAAGGTCTCTTGCACCAGAAGTATATCTAGGTGATGGTCGCGGAGGAAAGTGGCGATCTCATCACGTTGGCTCTGAAGGCCATTGGCGTTGAAGAGCCCTATCCGGAGGGCCTTCGGTTTGGTTCTACCGCTGTAATGGCTTTTATCCATTAAGGGCGTTGAACCTTTCGATATTGCGAGCGACGTCGCTGAACTCGTGATAAATCGCGATGATCCTCTCGGGATGCTTTCGCGCCGCCTCCTGCATTTGAATAGCCCTGGGTGAAAAATACGCCAGGTACGCTATTTGGGTAATTATGGAGTCAATGTGCATCACCTCGGAGGTGGTGATCACATTTGAAGAAGGGGGGGGAGGGGGAGGGGGAGTACTAATTGGTGCAGGTGCTTTCTGCACCTGTGCCTTCTGCACAGGTGCCTGCTGCACTGGTGCTTTCTGCACCGGCGCTTGCTGCCCAGGTCGTACTCCCATTTTGGCTCCTGCGCGAGAGTTCGTTGGCAGGGAGAAAGGTGGGATTGCCACGTCCATAAGGGCCGGAATGGCCGGGGTGGACTTTTGTGCCTCAGAGACCAGAGGGGCCTCGGAGGCCTGAGGGGTTTGGGATTGCGCGGGACGCAGCGCTGGGAAGTGGGTCTGGTGGTTAAGCGCGTTCCAGGGGCTGGGGCGCTGAGGGCTTAGTGCCGTAGAGGGTTGAGTAGGAGGGGCCTCCCTGTTCTGGCGAGCGCTTCCGCGCTTGGCCAGTTTGGGGGCTGAGGATTTGGGGGCCTTTGGGCAACCCCGGTAGTTAGCCGGGTGCCCTGTCTCCCCACACAGCACACAGCTGGGAGGGTCGGTGCAGAGGTTCCGGTCCTTTGGCCGGGGGCATTCCTGCGTGCCGTGATCCCCGAGGCACTTCACACAGCGCGGCTTGCCGTAGCAGTTGCGCTGGGAGTGCCCGTACAGCTGGCACCGATGGCATTGGCCAACGATGCCGCTGCGGTGCGGGTTCTCTATCTTAAGGCCGTCCAGGCTGCAAATCCTGGCGACCTTGAAAATGGGGTGAAAGCCCTCCACCGGTTCGCACACGACGAGCACCATATTATATGGTGCACCGCCACGACGGTGCATCCGGTAGACGGCTTCCACCGGGATATTCTGATTCTTGAGGTCGCAGAGGATGTCTGCCACCTCAATGTCGTGGGGCATGTTGCGCACCACGACTCGGACTTGTCTTTCCTCGTGGAAAGTGAAGGAGTGGAATGCAACCTTCCTTTCCAGGAGGAGCTTGTGCAGCTCCCTGTAATCCTTTGCTGTCGGGACCAGGACCTTGAGGCCCTGTTGGACAGCGCGGGCGTGGGTAAACCTAATAGCGCGCTCATTGCACGCGGCAGAAATGTTAAACCACTGTTTGGCCTCGTGGATGAAAAATGGAGGCGGTGGCTTGTTCTTGGGGGGGGCAGCCGGGGTGGCAGTTGCCATGGGGCTGGGGGGGCGGTTCGCCTGCTGGGAAGTACCAGCAGGAGATGCGGGACGGTTAGAGGGGGCTGCAGGGGTGGTGGCTGCAGGAGTGGCAGCAGAAGAGGCAGCTTGGAAGGCTGTCTTCTTAGCCTTTGAGGCAGACTCAGCTGCGGAGCTCCTCTTCTTTCTTTTCCCCTTGCCGACCGGGATGAAACCCGCCGACAAGTCGGAGCAGGACGAGGAGGGGGAGGGGCGGAGCGAGAATAACGCTTGAGAGTCCGAGTCCGAACCGGACTCGTCACTCATGTCCATCAGGGGGGATGGTGCTCTTCCGGGAGAACCGGGGCGACCGGAGGGAGTGGGGGAAGCAGGGCTGGCGGAAGCTATTACGCCCTGAGAGGACTCGGCAGAGGGGCCTAGAGAAGGGCCAGTGAAGGGCCCTGGAAGGGGGGAACGAGAGCGGGAGCGGGAGCGGGAGCGGGAGCGACGACGGCTCCTTAAGGTTGGGCTGAGGTTCTGGAGTACAGAAACGAACAAGTTCCTGTATTCCTCAGAACGCTCGGGGTTGGCCTCGTTGACCATTTTGACGCAAAAGGTCAAAAGGCCATCGATGCCAGGAGACTGGGAGGTCTCCGCCAGGAGAGCCTTGAGTGCTGGCTCCATGGTAGTTGAGGAAAGGTACTAATGGGGAAGAAGGAGGGATACTAGTCTCCTACCTACGCCTCGAGGAGTCACGCCAGACGCGGCTCCTCGAGCAGACAGCACCCCCAAAAATTCCCTTACCCTAGACGTTTCCTAGTGTTACCACCAGTGAGAAGAAACGCCCAAACAAACTCACCGGCAACACAACTGTCTGTATGCCTGAAGGGCCAGAAACCTAACTCCCCGGGTGGGAGAGCCCGGGGATGTGTACCCTCCCTGCCGGGTGTAGGCAGGGAGGTGAGTACCTGGGGTGAGCCCTAAGCTTGTAGTCCCACTGCCAATCTCAATGTGCAGTGGGGCCCTATGGGTCTTTCGACCGATCCGGTGCCGCTGGGGTAGAGACACCCAACCGTCACCGGGTGCAGCTGGAAGGGAAGGGGTTAGCACTATGGCCGCGGCTAGGAGCTCCCCCAAGGCCGCGGACCAAAGCCCGTCCGACTTAGCCAAGCCCTGAAGGGGCTGGGCTGGTGTGTCGGGTCCACACCACTTGGGTTCGTTAACACCGCTAGGTATCCCCCAAGTACCACTAAAGGTGGATTTAACCCAGAAGGGGCCAAAAACGCGGCACCGTTGAATCAACTACGAAAGTATAACTCTCGTAGCCGATTAAACGGCGTAGCAGTGAGCGTAGGCGCGTGGCAATGTGCGTAGCACAAAGCGTAGCAGCCACGTAGCACTGCTACGAGGAGGCGGAGCGTCGTCTGTGACGTCGCGTCGGGGCGCTACGAGGGCGTAGCGCTGGGGGGCCGCGTTGCTACGGCGTAGCCGATCGCAGCGCGGGCAGTCAGAGGAGCGTGCGTCTCGGACGGGAGCCGAGAGCAGAATGGTGCTGGCAGGGTGTCTCCGCGCTTTTATATACGAGGGGCGGGGCTTAGTGGAGAGGGTCGCGTGGGACGCACCCCTAGCGCCACTGCGGGGACAAAACAATGGCGTGAATATTTGTGTGCAAATAAGTTTGTGGTGCAATGCATTTTATTGTTTAGGTATATGCCTACTGTTTAGAATTCCGGTTGCATATGTTTTGTCTTGTACTGAGAAATAGGTACCTTATCCAGAAGTAATAGTATCTTTATCCGTAAGCGAGCTAATTTGAATCAAAAGGTCTTGCGTTTATAATTTTAGTTTTACCAATGGAAGTATAGTTAGGTGTTAGATACATAATAGTGTAAGGCCAAAACATTTTCATTTCAGTGAAAATATATTTCTGTTTCTGTAGAATTGAAATCTACATTATTCTTGAGTTACATAGGCTATAAATTATTTTCGAAAAAAATAGACCTCTATGAAAATTGAAAATTGAAAAAAACTAAACCCGCGCGAACCATGTTGCGCGCGAAGTGCTAGTAGTTGATAATTATATAGGTATATAACGCGGTATACAAACAAAATAAATTATAGCTTGATGCGCATGCGTCTGTACAAACCGATACAAATCTTTCACTTGATTAGGTTAGAAGATATTTTCTTTAAAACTAGTAAGAAAGTTTTCCCCATTTTAGTAAAAATCTATCGCGACATTAAACATGCAAAACATCGACGATGTTGCTTTTTGCTGTCGCCTACCAAATATTTGCTTTATTCTAATTAGCTAATCACTTTGTTTTTCACCTCATATTTAGTTATCGGCGCAAACGACTTTCAAGTTAATAATAATTAACTTTGAATCCGTTAATGTCCTTACATCTCGGAGACGTTAACAAGTTTTGATGTCAACAAGCTTTGAAGATATTTTCATAACAAAATCAAATGGTGCATGACGAGCTTACGTGACTACCTAATACAATATGAGGTCAGTTTTAGTTAGGCTCGGCGCACATATGGCGGAGCGCAGCGCGGACTACTTTCCACTGTCAAACTATTATCGACATTGTCCTCATTGAAATAATATCTAAAATCAAATAACACAACAAATCATTTCTGAAGAGCATCGAAGCGACTACGTGTTAATTGATTTTAGATAGATATTACTTCAATGAGGACAATGTCGATAATAGTTTGGCAGTGAAAAATGCTCTGCGCTGCGCTCCGCCACATCTGCGCCGGCTCTTAGGTTTACCAACACTTCTCACTATTAGTGAGATTTATGTTTCATAAAATAATCAAAAATAAAACCAAATATGTATGAATACGGATAAATATTAAGGATAGGAAGGCGAAGTTGCTATCTCTCCAGAACTTTTGTTTCTGGCTCACAGTCCATGAAATAGTTATAGTGAAATCATTGTGAAGTTGAATAAAAATGTGTTCGTAAAACTAAATAATTTATGTAACAAAACTTCACTACAAACGTGGCTATCTAAACTACTGTTCTTTTTTAAACTATGTACCTAGCTGACCCGCACAACATCGTCTGCATCATATTTTTCATTATTGCTCCGCTCCTATTCGTCACAGCGTGATGTTAATAGCCTGCAGCCTTCCTCGATAAATGGGCTATCCAACAATAAAATATTTTATTCTACCAAATAAACACACTCTTTATCTTTATAATATTTGTATAGATTAACTATATTATTGATCAGATCCCGATAATTTGACTCTGTAATCATTTTAATTTTTTTAAACTAGCCTGTCGCTCTAAAATTAATACCTACCTACAAAACATACCTCAATTTGTACAACGACGATATTCTCACACATGCACGCAATAGAACTACTCTCCAAACGCAATGTGGACACAAACATCAACACAAAACGTTTAGGTAAAGTAGCAACATACTAACAACAAAGGCACGCGCAGACCACAGCCTACCTGAAGTCAGTGCACCAAGCGACCAGAAACACCCTTTTACAATACGGGTGCATTATATTTAAACAAGGTAGCCATTTTTATGACTGCTTAAAAACTTACAGACCTTTTTGGTGATAAGGATGGTTTGCTCAAATGTATGGCCATGTTTTATTGCAACCGCTTGTAAAGGCGGCAAAGTAATTCCTTCTTTGTTTTAGTTTTCTAGAAAGTGGCTGGTTCGGATTATTTGTTTGTTTAAGACCCGCATTGGAAAAATGCTGTGTTCAATGTGTTTCGGTGTTGCTAAGGCGTTTCCTTTGAGGATGTAATCTTTTTAAGAATTTAACTAGAAAAGAGAAAGTCAAACTGGGGTACCAACAGCACCAAATGCTTTAAGCGTATTTTTTTTTTCAACTTTTTAACGGAAAACTGTAATAAGTATAGTAGAGAAGGAATTACGGTAAAAATGGTGTGAATAGGTAACTTGAGGCGAATATTTAGATATTCTACAGTTTCGCTTTAGTTTTCTTGTGAAATGAACTGTATCCAAAATGTATTCATGTTTTCATACTGCTAACTTGTGTTTCTCCTTAGCTTAATCGGTACCAATTTCAAAGCTCATTTTAAATAATCAACAATGGTAACCGGACAGTTATTCCCACTTTATCCTCCCTCACAATTTGAAAACATCATAAGAATACAAAAAAATCCATTGAATAATCAAAGTAACATATCCCCATTCACGGGACCACCGCGACATCATAATGGCAGTAAAGAGTTACATGCACAATGCGACTGCCGGACGACAGTTGCGACATTATTGTCGCATGGCCGCGCCTTATGTCGCTGTGTGGGACATGCGCGTGAGTGCACCACAGAGTTGTTACGGAAATGATTTCTATGAATATTGTTATTGATATAATAGTTACGACTGTCTGACTGTCGGTCGGTGGCTATTTGATAATCTGCTGTCCGGTTAAATGTATTTTTTGGGTAGTTGGGAACTACTTCACTAGTCATTCTCACATAAAATATATTTTATGAAAATATTAAGTAAACAATTGCAAACCATTCAAAATTCAAGCGGTATTTTGCCTGAGATCTACCAAAAGTATATAGCTATGTTTTTCAACCTAAGCTGCATTTCAAGCTATTATTACTTTAGTTTTTTCAGACTTTTATTTGGGACAAGCCACTATGAGTAGGTATTCTCAACCACTGCAATTCCTGAAAGCCAGAATCAACAGCGATGAACAATAGAAGAGCGTCCTAGGGTACGAACGAATATCTTGAAGCCGTACCAGCAACTGAATTCCACGTTACGTAGGTACTAATTGAATGTGACAATAGAGCTTGCTTGCCTAGCACTCACCCATTCCCTTTTAACTTTGAAACCCCGCGATGTAGGATGTATAACCTAACCATCACTACTTACACTACAGACTTTGGCAGGAATATAACTGTACGCAAAAAAAAAGTGTTCCCAAAACATTTAAGAGCGAAGGATGTCCACAATGATTCTGATCATTTCACCACAGCGTGTCTAATTAAAATCAAATTAAATCGCTCAATCAGCAGTTCATCCCGGAACTGTAACTCCATCAATCTCGCACACAATGGCGCTGCGTGTCGTCCGGTGAATGGGTTGCCGTCCCACGCAGACCACTGTTGGACAACGTGATCGATCGACAGTGTCGTCGAGTAGCGGGAATTGCTGCAGTTGCGGTTCAATTATTTGCGTATTTCCTGTTGCTCTGTAATGGGAATCAGTAGGTAATTTCTAATGGTAGTCTAATATGGACCACACAACAACATTTACAAAGCATTTTAAATGCACGCAAAAAGACTGCCAAACGGAAAAGCTATAAGACAGACTAAATAAGAATTGCTAACTAGCTTCTATTTCAGGCTGATAAAGAGCTCGTAGAGCTAGGCATACTTTGTGGTATGCTATGCTTAGCATACCACAAAGTATGCCTAGGTGACTCTGTAGGAAGCCTTGAATTGCCTCATTTAGTTCCCAGAGAAAGAACAAAACCAGCAAAAATATAATTCTTTTATATCAGAGGTACCTACATAAAAGAATAACAGTACTAAGTCGCCCCTATCCCAAATATTACATAAGCTGCACCCTTCGATGAGGGTGTCGCAACTATTGACAGCACGCTGACAACCCAGGGAACCCAATATGTCTCCATTAACTATGAGAAACAAAAATTTAAAACGGACCTTATAGCAATGACTTAGATTGTTATTTTTTTATAGTGAGTTGTTTGGTTATGTTGGTGAGGTCACAGAGTCACAGTGATATTGATTTATTCGACAACTGAATGTTACTTTTATTGTCACGTGTGTCGCTCACGCCTTTTATGGAACGGGTAACGGGGTCTGCAGTCTGCAAGCTGTGATGTATGTAGAACAGTACCGTTTGAAGACAAGGGTGGTGGCAGACATGTTTCATGAATGCTCCGCTCCGTGTGTTCGTCGCGTGATGTTAACAGTCTATAGCCTTCTTCAATAATTGGGCTATCCAACAATAAAATACGTTTTCAATTCCAACCAGTTGTTCCTGAGATAGCCTGTCAACCAAACAATCAACCTCTTCAGCTTATAATATTAGTTTAGCTCGATGACGCGATAGCTTGGATGGATGTTTGTTAGTGAATCACGTCAGAACGGTTGAACGGATCTTGATGAAATTTGGCACAAAATGTAGATTTTAGTCTGTATAAAACACATGGATACTTTTTATTCCTGGAGTATGTCCCTTGGGATAATTTCCGACATTCAGGCGCAGCTATACGGCACAGTAGCTGATTTTAAAATGAGCATCACGTCTAAAATACTAGTCGTTAACGATGAAGACTACTCTAAGACTTGTTGTTAACAAAAATGCTACATTAAACTATTTTCTTAATAATTTGATAGGTATATGAAAATTATGAGTTTTATTCCTTCAACATAGTGTAATTAATTTGTAAAGTTATGTCTAACACCGACACAAAAACGAACATCGGATCAAAACCGCCGAGCATATTTGAATGGAATTTGCACTATATCAAAGACAATTTAACTATCTATATTTGATATACCTACCTACGGCTTCTTTTTTAGGTCATAAAATAATAAGGAAAGTACAAAAAACTAGGTACTGAATTTTGGGTCGCGCGGGTGTGAAACGAGTTTTGTTCCTACAAGGACGCTGGCGTAGGTACCTATGTCGTCTTTGAAAGCGGTCGAAGCCGCGGGCGGTAGCTAGTATCTTGGTAATGTAATAAACCACTTATTTAGTTGACTATTGTCTGCATAGTCATAAAGTTCATTCCTTTTTGAATCTCCAATTTCAAAGATACCCGAAAGCAAACATTCAGGACGTTACAATAATAACAAAGAGCCTGTGTACTTAGACGCTGCCGACCATAAAACAAAGTTTTGTGAAACTGTACAATACGCAAACTACATTAGTAAAGGATTAACGCAAGGCCTGAGACAATGGCCTTCTGCGTAGCTTTGTGAAGGAAACGGAACGGGACTGACTTGAATGGTGGAATTAGCAATAGTTACCTTATTGTATCATTGAAAATGTCTGGCAACGAGGAATTTAACAGTAACGGAGTTCGCCCGACGCGCCGACTGATAAGTTGCAACCGTTGTTTTTGTTGCTATAGCGTGGCCGCGCAACGGTCATCTTAAACCAAAATTAAAAAGTTGAGCCGCAAGGAATGTTGTAGGTTGTAGTATAACATGTTTAGGTGCCTAAGTAAGTAGCTGTAAGTATTCAAAACCTCGATCAGAGTCCATTTACTAAAAGTTCACCTAATATAAATCATTATGTAACTAGGTACACGACTACGACATAACATAAACTTAGTAACATTCTCTCGACCAATCACGTGGCTGAGAAATGTGCACGTTGTGCAACGAGCGAGCCCCGAGTGTAGGAGAGGCGGTGTGAATGGAACCTGTGCAACCAATGCGCGAGTAGAACGAACCTAAATGGAATGGCTATAAAAAGGCCCCAAAAGAGGGGATCCCGATGGGCTTTTGTTGATATGAAACTGCCTCGTTGCCTCGCTGGAAGAACCAGATCTTGGAATCGCTTGTTAAGTACGTACTTAGGTGTTATTATTTTCGATAAGAATTTCATAGTAGCAGCCTGCACCAAATAAAAACACAAATCGCATATTCCTTCACAATTGAAATGAATTTCAGAACAGGTGCTTCATATGTTTAAAAAAACATCTGCTCAACTAGGTAGGTACTTGAAACATCCAATGAATGCTGTTAAAATCTATATGGGTTGGTACCTACTTACTAATAAAATAAAGCTGAAACGCGTCAATCTCTGAAACTACTTACAAGTCTGATTTGGAAAATTATTTTTGTGTTTATACTTAGGAATGATAGCCACATTCATGAGGAAAACTACCTATAGGTACGTACCTACGCTATACGGGAATGGGAAAAAAATGGGATACCTACGTATGCGCGTACGAAGTCGCGGGCATAAGCTAGTGACAAAAAGAATATGCGATGCGACCTGTCGAATGTATTTGTGTGTTATTTATATATTAGACTGCAGGTGTACATTTAGGTACCTATCATACCCGTTAATTGCAATAGGCCCGTTCGTTTTAAACACCTTTGGGATTAAAGAAAAGGACAGGATAATAAAACTAAGTACTATTCCGAACTGTGAATTTCATATGAAATCCAACAACTGGCTCAAACCCCAATATTCGATGGCTTGCTGATCAAGTGAGACCCTGGTCACGTCGCAGGAGGGTGCCGTACTAATTGAGTGAGGGTCTGAGCGCCAGCGCCAGGGGGAGCTCCCCTAACCAGCGCAATACGTGAACCCTTGCGTTTGAGCGCAATGTATTGCTCGCTAAGAATTACTGTCGATCGATATTGGCTGCTTGGAACGTTCGTTTGCTAAATGAACAGTGGATATTGGATCAGGTTTATATTGCAATCTACTCGACATAGAAGCTACAACCAAACCTGGCTAGCTCTACAGGTTGTCTAGTTTCGTAATTTGATGTTTACCTAGTTAGTAATTGGCACCAGAACCTAGACTTTTTAGAATATTTAAAAGGCAGAACTCTTTACAAAAGTTAAAGAGTTTAGTCAGTTTTCAGTACTTTGGAGGACAATTTCTCCCAATAGGTTGAGACTGGGCAGCTAAAAAAACGTGTCTTTATTATAGACTACTCTCTAACATGTATCAAAATAAATCAAATCGGAGCCGGACAGTTGGGTACAGGGAATGCAATCTCGATTCGAGATCGCAATCTCGCAAGATCGATTTTTTGACTTCGAGATCTCGGGTATTACAAGATAAAATATTAATATTTTTAAATGTTAGAAAAAAAAATATTATTTAATGTGACATAACTGAATAATTAGGTAAGCTACTTACCCGTATTTTTTGGAATTTATCAACAAAAACAATGGGTAACAAAACATTTCAAAACAATATGTGTCGAATTGAGAACCTTCTCCGTTTTTTCGTCGATTAAAAATAACACTAACTCAATTGCGGATAAAGTCTAGTTCTAGGGTAGATTTTGGAAATAGGTAAGTAGCTTCTTAAAAACAAAGAGTGCTGTCTGATTAACGGCATCTGATGTGAGTCGCTATGTGGGTACCCAGCAGCTGAAATTGCCCTCTCTGATTCAACACTAGTTGGCACCAGTGACCAGTCAAGGTGGACCGATGACCTGGTGAAGGTCGCGGGTAGCCGATAGATGCGAGACGCACAGGACCGGTCGTTATGGCGACGCTTGGGGCAGGCCTATGTCCAGCAGTGGACGTCTTTCGGCTGATATGATGATGATGATGGCACCAGTGCAGCGTGAGTATATACCTAATTATAAGCGAACTGTCAAACTACCCCTTGTCCTGCACACTCATGTAGATCCATCTCGTCGCTGACGAGGTGGTGCCGGGCGGCAGTACCTACCTCGTCAATCCCGTCAATCTCGAGCGTGATCTCGTCATATTATGCTGCAGGATTGATCCCAAAAAATGACACGAGATCTCGCGAGAACGAGATCCGCGAGATCGGGATTGCATTCCCTAATTACTACCTTTGTTAGCCCTTTTTTACTGAGCGAAAACATTGCATAAGTTCGGGTGAACGTAGACTTAGTCCTACTAATTAATTACTTTAAAATAATAACTACGTTTTTGAAATGAAATACAAAAGAGAATTATGATTTATAACTAAGCTGGAATTTCGTAAAAGAAAACACGGATGTCTCCTGTATAGGTCATCAGATTGCCTACTTATTTGCTACTGTTGAATAGGGTGCTACTCCATTTATCAGAATTTGACTACGTTAGGATAGTTTTAAGTACATGTTGTAATATGAAAAAGTAAGGTAAGTGAAATAAAAAACAGCGGTATATAAATTTGATTTATACACTATATGTTAATATTTTTATACAATCTGACATTTCCAGTATTGCATAAAAAAAGACAAAACCTCAAAATCCAATTTGGTCTACCGACAGCTTACAATCCATTTAAGTTACTTATCCCCGATATTTAACATTTAACAAATATGTACACGTTCATCACTACTGAAATTTTGAAGTCCAAACACTGAAAGTCTACGTCACAACTGTTTGTTAACACTCGTAAAACTGTCGACAGCGTTCGCAGACGCAGGCAGACAAGGTCAGCCATCTTCTTCTTTAAATAGGTAACTTGCAAGGTCAGTCGCACTTCCCGCAGCTTCCTTCTATCTCGGCTCTACTTGGCCGTGTAGTTGTTCCGCTCGCGCTGGTTCCAGTACTAGTCGTCAGCGGTCTTGCTGTTCTGCACCGCCCTCCGCATCCTCGGGTTGTTTCCTAGCAACGTTCCTCCGTTCTTCTTCGCCATCTCTCGCATGGCATCTCGTTTAAGTCGTAGAACTCTGCTGATTCGGTTTGTTGTGCGCCTAGCTCCCGATGGATTCGGGAGCTGGTCGCACAACACGACACTGGCTGATATGGATAAGGCATTGGCTGGTACGGATACGGCATTGCCTGGTACGGATATGACTCTAACTGGTACGGATACAGTTTGTTAACACTCTCAAATCTGTCGACAGCGTTCGCAGACGCCGGTAGCCAGGTTCGCTCGTAACGCAGCCATCTTCTTCTTTAAATAGGTAACCTGAAGGGCCAGTCGCATTTCCCGCAGCTTTCTTCTGTCTCGGCTCTGCTTAGCTGCGTGGTTATTCCGCTCGCGCTGCTTTCTGTACGAGTCGTCAGCGGCCTGGCTGGTCTGCACCGCCCTCCGCATCCTCGGGTTGTTACCTAGCAAAGTTCCACCATTCTTCTCCGCCATCGCTCGCATGGCATCTCGCTCAAATGCCTGGTACTCGTCGTCAGACAATGAGTCGCAGAACTCTGCTGATTCCGGTGGCGAGGGCGCGGGCGGTTTGCTGTGCGACCAGCTCCCGATAGAGACGGGAGACATTTTTAATGGCACCGGATATGACACTGGCTGGTACGGATACGGCCCTGGCTGGAACGGATACGGGGCGTGGTACAGAGATTCCGTGTACGATGAGTACGGCTCTGACAGTAGCGGAGATTGAGGAGCACAAGACGCGGGAAGCGGAGACGCTCTCTCCACCTTCACCGCGGGTTTGCTTAAGTCAAGGGCAGCTTCCTGCGCGTACGGAGTCCACAAAGCCATTTCGAGAACTTGTCTACTTGACGTGCAAATCACGAATGTCTGTCTATTTTGGCGGGTGACTGTCGCTGTCGTTTAAAACAGGCGGGGCCTGAGTGACCGCCCCCGGACGAAGGGTGAGTGCAGGTAGCACACTAACGGACCTCGAGTGTAATGATTTATGAGTTACTATTGGGTTTTTGAACGGAGTAAGAGAACATAAAGTTAAAATGAAATGCGAGGCGAGTATTGATAGTAATTAGTTCTTATTGTTATGCGACTTATTAACAAAGCGTAAACATGTCACTAATGATTTTGTTTGTCAGCCAATGAAGTTTTGACTAAGGAGTTGATGTTAGTTCCATGTACTTTTACTTATTAGAGTATTTACCTAATGACTCATATTAACGTCTTTAAAAACACATTTATACCTACAAATTAATAATCTACAAGATTTTGAGATCTTACTAGGTGTACTAGGTCCAAACCAAAACTATTTATTTGCCAGAAAATACATACAAATTACAAGGAAAGATCTTATATCCTAAAAGTCATTGTATTCTGCAAGCGTGCAAATTATTTATATGTCAATTTTGTTATTATTATTGTTATCATGCAATTCAAATTATTATTATTACAATTATTATAAAATCTATTACTCATATTTTTCCAACATTAACATTCATTTTTAAATTCTATGAATTCCTTTATAATATAGAAACATTTAATTTGTTGCCACTCTGTCAATTTTTTCTTAAATGAAATACGCTGCAACAATTTCAATTCATTTGGAATATCATTATAAATCAGTACACACATATTAAACACATTTTTTACAAATATCTTTATGACCAGGTGGGTGATATAATAGGTTGAGAAGCTTAGCCCTTATTAGTTAAGTAGAAATGCGCTATTTTTGTCTGTACGGAATACGGAAGTCAGGTATTCCATTTCAACCCTGTCGATGATACGCAGTGTATTTAATTTTATTAATGTCACCTAATTAAGTTATTCTTAAAAATTAAGGTAGCCCATCGTTGATCACATGCGGAATGACCACAACAAAAATAGCAATTAGATATAAAATTGGTATTTACTTACCTACATAATTTACAGTCTTAGCAAAGGGTTTTGTTACTTAATTTAGTCTCATCAGTAACTAAAACCGTTAATAAATTTCAGCTCTGAGTGACCATTACACAAGGGCTGTTCCCTGCGTCATCTCTATGGACAGATTGTATTACGGAACAAATAGTTTTGGACACATCTGCAGTGGCCTTCATTTATCGACTTTTATTAATATGAGCTTTATTCAGACAAAGTTAGTGGCTACTTTTGTGTAACTTTGTGTCACAAAAAGGATTAGATCGTCACTTGGTCGTCAATTGCAGAACCTTTCCGCGTGCAAGTTGGTTGACGGTGTTATTATTATTTCGTGTATTTTTTTTTACATATATTTTTAAATATTTCAATTAAAACATAAAAAAAAACATAAAAAAAAATATAAAAATAGTAGCCCACCGGTATCGGGAACAGGGCCCAAGCTACCGGTGGTTAGGGCTCCAGAGAAAGGAACCTCCTCACAATACGTCGTCGAAGCTTTTGGCCTTTTGGCTTTATTTTGGCATGGCAATTTTGAAGGTTACTTTATTTTCATATTATAATTTCAATTTAACTTAAATTTTGACATTGAATACTTTTTTTTTGTTGTTTTATTAAACTGATTTTGTACGTCACATTACATACAAAACATTTAGCAACCTCATCATAATTTATAAGACCTGTATGCTGTACTCATGTTTTACAAAATAAATATATCTATCTATTATTATTACTGGGTGCGCTTTCTGGCAGATTGATTAGATGTAAATCGTCAAGCTAGCAGACACGCATTACTTAAGGTAAGCATCTGCTTAGGTACAATCATGAATAATCCTGATAAAAACAAGCCTTCAGCAGCTTTATTTGCAGATCAGTTAAATCGTGGGTAATCGTAAACTTAGGATCAAAACGAACATTTCTCCATTGTTCTAATTTAACTTGTATTCCGTCGATGTTCAAAGAATTGTAATCTTCAATTCACAACTTTCTAGTAATTAAGGGATTACGACGGCTTGTCAAACAATATCCATTTCTTTAGTTTGCAAATTGTTATAATAGAAGATAAGAAAACTGCACTTAACTCGAGCAATAAAACATTTTTCTTAACATCTGTAAAGCCAGGTGCTAGTTTAGTTTTTTGTCTTCCGTACTAAGCTGACTGTTGTTAATACTTTCTTTGGTCTCAAATTAAGACCACCGCGACATCGCTTATAGAATAGCACACTATCGGAAGTAAGTAGTATTGAGTCACACATTTACGACTGCGACAAAAAGTCCACGTTCATGCCCGAAACACGACAGTTGCGACGTTATTATCGCACTGATGATTTGTATGAAAGCGTGCACTGGACAAGCGATTATTTCTTTCAAATTATTATTTACGGTTCCCGGTAATGTGCAGAAATTACTGTCAAATTTTGGAGGAATTAATACCCTTCTTCATTAGACCTCGCTTGAATTAAATTGAGCAAAGTTTAGATTGCTCGGCATTTTCATTTTGCTATTTTACCTACTACCAGCCTTATTTATAAAAACTATTTAACCATATGCTTAGTCTAAATACTGATTAGCAGATTCCAGCCCATTTTAAATAATCGATCTCGCATTCTCACTAGTAACAAAAAGTTGCTTACAAACTAAAAGAACACCTAACGTTAAGGCGTCACAAGGACTAATCCTATTTATATAAAACTTTATAAACACAGACATAGTTTAAATACCTTCTGATTAGCAGATTCTAAATTCAAATTCTCCATGGAAAGCTTGAATAAAGAATCTGGTCATCAGTGTTTAACTAAGCATTAATTTCATTATGAATGAGCCTGCAATTCTGCAGTTTCTCGCTACAACATTTATTTATTTCATAGCAAAAATAGGTTTTGAGCTCAATTATTCAAACATATTATTATTGCTACACATTTCACACGTGAATCTAGCTGTAAAAACATTGGTCGCGTGGCGGCCATCTTGTCCGATGGCGGCCACCGCGGCGGTGACGGGTTAAACAAACTGAGTATGTTTGCGCTGAAAGGATTCGTGTTATCTTTGCGCACGCGACTGTATAACTTATTGTGAGTTAAATTAAATTATTATAGAAGTTCTATTTAATTAGTGCCACACTTCATTACGTAGGTGACTTTAATATTGTTAGGGATAGAAAAAGTTGAAAAGTGCGCATAAAGCTCGTAACATGTACAAAAGTAGCTTACATGCTAGAGTGACATGCACCAATCAGAACTTGCTATAGCAGAATGGTATGCAAGATACTTGCACACTGTGGCACGACTTATGCGAGGTACAGGCCTGTGAATTAGGGACCAGTAGGTACTCCTACCTACCTATTACTCAACATGGGGCTATCAGGATGTTACTAAAGCTAGGTAAGGCTTTTGAAGAGCCAGCTTCATCAGAGATTTGAAGAGTTAACTTCATGAGCAGCATGATCGACCACCCTTCCACTAAAGAATTATTTTTAAGAATCCCAGTAAAACAAAACATAATTTTGTAAGTGACCACCAGTCACACATATTACTCCGCCAGGCAAAACTCCCTGTCGCCGTAAATAACGGTTTTATTGTCTCAGAGAAAGTTCTATTTTGCAAATTTGCAAACCGTCGCATTGTCTTGTCCTGACATAAAAGGGTTGCTCCAAGGTTGGTCCTTTGCGAACGTCGCACAATGCGGATTATACAATTTGCATGTTGCGTTTGCAGGGTTCGTTCCGAGAATGCGCGAATGCGATGTGAGTAAATGCGTGTCTAAGCCAAAGATGGGTCTCGGGAGCCGTTACCTGAGTACCTAAGTTTGACGATACTGATCATCCAGGAATTGTGTCGGTGGTCCCGGCCGCCAAATGGCGGTCGTCAAATAAACCATGTCAGAGGCCCTTGAGGCGGTTTAGAAACTCTGCCACTAGGGTGTTTAAGACCTGACTGCCACACGATAAGAAGAAGAAGAAGACCTAAATAAGAACCTCTCCGATTTCCGTAGAATACTTAAATTGATTGAAAATACTAAAAATCATTATAAATTGTTTTGTTCTTTCACGCTTTTACAGGCTTTTATGGAGGACGTAGATATGGTATGACGAACGCCATACCATATCTACTTCCGACGGGACGACGTTTAAAGTATTAAACTTGTTAGCTTTCATACCGACTTTACTTAGGCACTGAAGTAGAAAACCTTCTAAAGCATTGCGTCTACTATTGTCTTATTTCTACAAAGACATGTTTGTGACAAGCGAACACACATTATTATAACACTAATGTAAACTTTACCTTAAAACTCTTCGTTAAGGTTCAATATCTGGAGAGATGACCGCATCACGCAGTGTTGGCGGTCCACTAGTTCAAAAGATGAGGTGACAGTCCTCAGTTGTACAATCACAAAGACCACCAGCACTCTGTACCCTGTGTTAAGAATAAAATAATATGATCTCGTGATGCAAAATCATCCAAGTATTACTCAATATTAGGCATTTTAGGAGCCAATTCCACCCAGCTCCATCTTTCCGAGGTGCAACCGTGCCGATAACCGACCAACTTGAGCTTCTTGGGGCTACGTTGACATCTACCATGAATTTTGGCCCTTTCATAGAGGCAAAAGCTCAAGTGGCTGCAAAGAAGTTGGGGATCCTAGCAAAGGTGAGACGGTAATTCACGCCGGAACAGCTGCTCAAACTCTACCAAGCGCAAGTTCGATCATGTATGGAGTACTGCTCTCATCTTTGGGACGGATCTGCCAGATACCAGCTTGAGGCCCTTGAGTCAGTTGAGAAACGAGCCAAGAGGATCATCGGCAATGATAGGCTCGTCGCTACGAAGCTCCTAAGTCTTGAGCATCGACGACGAGTTGCTAGCCTGTCGGTTTTCTACCGGTTGCATTTTGGGGAATGTGCGACGGAATTGCATAATTAAATTCCACCAAGCCCGTTCCATCATCGGACCACAAGAAGAACGGCGATGCGCCACCGATACATGGTGGACATCCCACCCACGCGCGCAAAACGTTTTGGGAACACATTCATAGTGCGTACAGCTAAAGAGTGGAATTCCCTGCCGGAGTCTGTATTTCCTGATAGCTACAACCTGGGAGTCTTTAAGTCAAGAGTGAATAGGTTCCATCTGACTGTCTGTCTGTCTGTCCATCTAGCACAGCCAGTTTTCTCCGGACATATGGACTTCTGTGACCCTAACACGGACGCTTTACGTTATTACATTTTTTTAGTGTGGGTGTTAGTTTTGGGAGTGAAACTAGAAAATAGAAAAAGTTTCTTAAACAGTATCGTGTGAAATTTCAAAGAAAAGGGCTTACTGTGAGGGTTTTATTTATATTTTTTTCATAATTTTAATGTAAATATGTAGTTTGAAGTTTTTCAAGAATTTAGACCAAAAATGACCTTTAACCCGTTATCTCCGAAGCTACTGAGCCTAACATTTTGAAAAAACCCTCACAATAAGCCCTTTCATTTGATAAAAAAGCCCCAAAGCACCTCGTGAGGTGATCCCATTGTCACCAAGTCAGAATCTGATGATGTGATTCCCTCAAATTTTATAGGCACATACAATGTTTCTCATAAACTTTCCAACACAATTCAGATATTTGCAGGCGCAGATATCTGAATTACCAATTTACATCTCATCTACATCACCTAATCTTAAAATATTTGAATTACTTATTATGATGTTTACCAGGCGGTAATCATCATCACATGTTGCTATGCTGATGATGAAAGGTATAAATAAGTAAGGATCTGATGATGGGATCCCATGAAAAAGGTTTGTCAACCGATTTGGATGATTCTTTTTTTGTTTCGAAAATTATTTTCCCGGACTGGCCCCATTTCATTTTGGTGATGATCTGATGAAGAACTTCGGAGGTAAGCAACAGAACTCTTGAATAAATTATAGGAAATGGATCGGGATTACTGAAATCGCATTTCTGTTTATTGTTTATACCAGTTCATAACATAATACCACGCCGGTACGCTGTGAATGGGTACGCAGTCACAGACCACTAAAAAGTGATAAATTAAAACCTTTTTTAATTTCACTTTTTAATGGTAGGTACAACTTTTAACTTTTTAAAAAGTTTTTTTTTTCTTTTTAATGTTAGGTATTGGTTGGATAACTCTTAGTCCCTATCAAACTATTCTAAATGACAAACATTATACTTTATGCGATCAACCAAACCTAGGTCTATACTCAAATAATTGCCACAGGGCGGGCCCCTAGTACACACTATCATGGTTACATTACAATTACATTATTCAGTTTATTCAGCTCTCCCGTAAAGCTAGTCAAAATGAATTGAGCGATGTGTATGGAACATGCAAGTGACAGTCGGCACAAACACAAATGACATTCAAAAAGATTAGTTGCCCCGATTAAAGCGACACATTCTGCCAAAATCCGAACCCGTTCGATAGCATCACAAACAAGTACATAGGAAATTGCACATAACTGTCAAATATAGCGGACTATAGACATCTGCATCTGAATGCAGCTGCGACCACCCTTATACAAAATGAACCTAAAGACGTTCCTCCTAAGCTTCAGTTTTGCTCGATGCAGAAGTATACAATAATATTTGCAAGGGTTCGTCGCGCGCCTGTCATTTAGACCCCTTCCTCGTGGACACGGCTAGTCTCCAGGGATCAGTACGGTCCACAAAAAAGATATCGTGTTACATATTTTATGGAAAGATAACTGTACTTTTGTTTCTGAGTGTTTGAGTTAGTGATTACGTGCTCAAACTGTTGGTGGAGGTCGAAACGCAACACTTTGTGTTGTGATCTTGGGATGGTGTTGTATTTCAATTTACGTACACTTCTCTGCACCAAACAGACAACTCCGCGGGTAAATAATAATATTATAAATGCGAAAGTTTGAATGGATGGATGTGGCTGTATGGCTGTTTTGTCGCTCAATCACGTCAGAACGGCTGAACGGATCTCGATGAAATTTGGTACAGAGGTAGATTATAGTCTAATCTCACATATAATACGTTTTATCCCGGGAGTATGTTCCCTTGGGATAGTTTTCGACAACCACGCGGATTTATCATTTTAAATACAGTGTCAACTCATAATAATTGTAACGTCAGTCGACTTAACGACAAACTCCATAAATCGTCATAATTACTCGACTCTGTTTGGTTTACCTCGTCTATCTTATCTGTGATTCTATGAAGCATCTCACCCGCTGTAAATCACGACGACGCCAATACTCATTAGTTTACTGAGCAATTAACAGTCGGTACTTTCTAAGTTGCCGTCATTTATTTCCGTATTGTTTGTCATTCGTTGTTTTACGGACAGGCTTCTCCCAGACACCAATAATCACAGCTACCGGTCTAGTGCTTCCCGCGTGCAGCTATTTTCCGCCACCTACATAATGACGTTAGACAACTTGTAGGTCTTCTTCTCTTTGCGTAACGACGGTACTTCTGACTTTTTTGGGCCCAGTAGGTGGCCACATTGATAGAGGCATCGGAGGCGTTGTACCGTGTGTGACGTTTTTTAATAGTGATATGCTCACATTTGCACATAATCTTATCTGATGGAAAGCGATGATGTGACCGACTATGGAGCATCTAGAAGTAACCTATTCGTTCTTGACTCGAACCGAATTAATTTTAGGTTTCCCCTGTAAAACGAGGATATCCTCACTTTTCACACATCTAAAACGCCTTGTTCTACCTATACTTTTCTGCCAACCACACGTATCAGAATTGCGGAGGGGTGCAATGAGTCTGCAGATCCCTCGCTGACCGCAACTGCGATCGGATCCCGTAATCTCGTCCATTCGGCCAAGCGGACATGCCCATTCACACTTGTGCTCATTGTGCCGAGCTTGCGTGACTCGATGTTTCTATTTAGTGAACAATTCGCCTTTATCGCTTTCAAATTGAATTTGACTACATTCTTAAATTGACTGTAGAATTGACTTCAATAAAGATAAAACAGCTCCGCTAAATGCTCCTCGTGGCCGCAATTTGTTGGATTTACAATAGCGATCGGTATATATACTTACACAGTCAAAATGATGAATTGCCGCCGAATTGCTAGCTAATATCCTTTCGTGATTTATTTTTCTGTGCACTTACGATAGCGACTTTGGTACTCTATTACAATCTTGAGAATCATACTCAAAAGCTCAACAATAAAACAATAATTTCTAGAGCCATAAATTATTGTATTCCAATAAATCGCTAAAAGTTCCAACACGCTTTGGAAGCACAGTCTAAAACATCGAGTCTTTATAAAATTCAATTTCGCATTGCATTGGCTTCCAAAGGACATTACAAATTAATCCGTAAAACTTAAATGTTCTCTTAACAATAAATGTAACTGTACATTAGTTCGCTTTAAAAGATTCTTTGCCACAACCGTATGTATGTCCACAACACCCACAATGCACTCCAGCAAACTTTGCCTTTTTATTTACGTCTTTACGGAAGTGATCGACAATATGTAATGATTGTGGGACATCTGCATTTGTGATCTTTTCGGAGGCAAAACCCGTTTTTCATTGTCATTATTTTTTCGGTTTCTTTAAAACAAGTTCAGAAACTGTTTCTGCAACCCTTTCGCATCTCTTTCAAGTCTCATGGATTCTGCGTAACTTTAAGTAATAATCTTTATTTCAGTGGCGAACTCAGAACCTAAATAAATCTAAAGAAAACATGAATCCCTTCAGCAACAACCTATCCCTTTATAACTTCAATATTTTGAACAAAAACGACAGAACTGAAGCAAATCATAACAGATCCTTCTGGAAATATATGAATTTTGTATGCATGGCAAACAGAGGCTGCGTAATAGTCGCGAGGGATTAGCGAATGATACATTCCTGTTATTCGTTACAACTGAGCTTCTTTGTCGAGAGGAAGAATGACAATTGTGAAGGGCTTGCCATCAGGACGGTCACAATGGATTGTGGCTCTCGATGATCTTTATCAGTTTTGTGATAGCATTGTATTAGATTTTCTAAATATTCGAGATTAGTCGGACGATTATTCTGATGAAATCCGGACTTTCCCAGATTTGCGTAATTTTTAAGTCTCATTTGACACAGTTCTTGGAGACTTCCAATGTTCTACACGTTTGAAATTGTTTTAACAATTGTTTGAAATCACTAATATAGAATGGTTCATGGTACATGTGAAAAATAAAGTTGACAAGCAAAAGTTTGTAGTGTAATTTCAGGAGAGATTTTAACACGGAACTGCTTCGAAACGTAACAGACAGTTGTGTTGCTGGGGAGTTTGTTGGCGACTTCTTCTTCCCAGCTATAACACTAGGAAGTGGTGACGGGCTGGGCGATTTGGGGGACTGTCTTCATGTAAATTTTGACGTTCAAAAAGTGCTGATTTTCAGCCTAGTTTGAATACGCCGTTTGAATAAGCCTTTTGATTTTGATTTCTTCTTGATGTTGAAATGTGAGAAAACATATCCATGTCTTTAGAGAAAGACTCGAACAAGATTTTTAAAAGACACATGTTATAATGACGGAAATCGTCATTATAACATGTGTCTTTTAAAAATCTTGTAACCAAAACTAGGTCCCTGAGGAATCCTCCGATTTCTGGTTTTTCCCTGCAACAAGATGTTATTTTTGCACCCTTTCCGAATTTTGAATACAAACGAACGTCAACGCCATTTACAATCAAATAATGTCTTTCTCCCAGTTCAGCATCTTGCATATTTTGCTGATTGTTATCATCAGAACCAGTTATTAATGTTATTCTTACACAAATATGATTTACACCGTTTCCCAGAACGAAAACGCTGGTTGGTAACTCTTGCCCTTTGTGTTTGCTGTCCCCAGTTTTTTCGACAGTAACTGGAGTCATGCTGTCAGAAAGGAATCGCTTTAAGTCCGTGTGTCCGTCATCTGCGGACAATGCCCACTATTAGCGGATTATAATCCGCAAAAAGAGCAGGTACTGTCGTGTGGACCACGGCCTGTGGTCCAAGTGATGCGTTGAATGTCATAGATGCGTTATTGATTGCTTCAGAATTTATGTTCTGTTTATTTTTAATGATTTCCCCAATTCCCTGGTTGTACAATAATGCCCCCTGTGCGCAGTATGAGAGTATTCGTAGTTAATCAAGAATGTCATATTTCTTATCTGTTAATTGCACTAAATATTTGGATCGATATTAACAAAATGTGTTTCATCTAGAGCAATTTCAATTGATCCCTGACATCCTAAACATCCAATCTTTCACAAGTTCAAGTACACAACTCGCTTTCTCCTCTCCCTTGCGGCCTAATATTAGCTTGCATTAGCAGATGCAAGGTTGTCAATGCTCGTCATCGTCCCACGGGATCTGTCGATTATCCCAAACAATAACATCCACAGTGCAGGCTGACCGAAACGTGACCAGTCTTCAGGGAGTCAGTCGCTGTTGCGTTTGTTATTCTAAGCAGCGCACAAATAATACCAATTTCTGCTTCTGTAGCTTCCCAGAAAGAACACAATTAATACAGAAATGTGTTGAATGTATGTGGTTACGATACTCCCGTTTGTGGGTTAAATTAAAATTTCTTACTTCGCTTTTGTGCGTTTAAAATAAGTCAAAGGATTTTGCTGGGACTGTCCTTTCTGAGTGACTAAATAAACGAAAATTGTTCCATTTAACATTCCTGTAGTAGCTTCTATAATACAAGCCAACATATTGAATTCGTATTCGCGGAGTAATGACATCATAAAGTCACATTTCCGACGCACCTGACGTCATTACCGGTGATGTGCGACGACACGCGAGCGACAGACTTGTGAACACATCGCTTACTACCGGCGGGGAACACGGCTATATGGCACTAGATATAAAGCTACATCATTTGGTATCAGAGGAATCTAATTTGAAATACCCTTTCATTCAATCTTTGAACAATACATTTATGCCAGAAATAAATGTGAGAGTAGTTCATGCAAAACAATTCCAAATCCAGATTAAATATGGAAACGAGATGTCGACGTTTCAGGCTGAAAGCTTCTTATTACAATATGTTGTGCAAAACTATACCAGAAAAAAATCCATCCACTGTGCGAACTGTTACATAAAAATAATTTATTTCCTTAATAAAAACTTTTTTTGACAGAAGTGGCAAATTACACCTTGGCCCACACAGCGCTTCTAAATACAATTGGACGCTGTACGAATACCGCAATAAACCAGAACGAACATTTCTCGCAACTTAAGTTGTTGGAACGTCTATTATAATGCGCACAGCAAAGGAGTGGAACTCTCTGCCTGCGTCTGTGTTTCCGAACGCTTACAACCCTCATATCTTCAAAGTTAGAGTGAACAGGCTTCTTCTGGGTAAGCTCGCTCCATCGTAGACTTTGTCTCTGTCATCTCTGACCTAGACTAGAGCCAAGAGCAAACCCATCACAAATAAAAAAAAAAACGCCATCTATCGAGCGAAGTGGTACTATTTTCCGTAATTTAAATAAACATTGATCGCTTTGATTCCGTTCTCACTGTTTAAACCTGAACACACAACTTAATTCGGACAGCTTTAACAGTGTGCTATCAAATTTTCAGTAAAATATATTTTTTTCATCAGTTAACTTTTTTTTCAAAATGGAACTTCTGTGTAAAATTACAAACATGTGAATGGACGCAGAGTTATGTAGCGTTGGGAGATTCGAAAAGCCGGGGCCTGTAGCGATGTCGTAGCCCGTAGCGCTACGTTGCTACGCCGTAGCACGACATGGTTACGCCGTGGCGTATCGTAGCATTTCGTGCCGGCTGAAGACATCGCGCTAAGCTGCGGGTTGCGGTACCTATAAATATTATTATTTATCAATTAATAAGGATTGTATTTGACATTTTCTATTTGCACGTTGTACGAAAAAGAATATTCCTTTTCTACTTTATCCTTCAACATCATGATGCAAAATGGAAGATAAAATTAAGTTATACCTATTTTATTTTTTGTGCCATATTAGCTTTCTACCCTGTCTTGGTGATTAGTAAAAAACATCTTCCATGTATACTTTGCATAAGATAATAAAAAAAAAAATCGCAATGCTATCACACACATTCGAGATACCTAGATCATTGGGGCACAGCGAAGTGACACAAAGACGCAGATAAGCGCGGATCGCGTAGCATCAACACTAAAGTCTTCTTACATCACTATCTTACATTATACAAGAGTCAACGCACACTACATGCACCACACTGTCCTTTTTAGGGTTCCGAACCAAAATGGTAAAAAAGAACCGGTGTGTCACAGGTTGATAACTGAAATTAAATTATTCTATACTAGCTGACCCGCGCGGCTTCGCTCCCGTCAGCTGGCTACTTTACCTACCGACCCTAAACTACCTACCCTACCTACCTACTCTGCCTCACCTACCCTACCTACCTACTCATTTTTTTAATTATTGTTTTTTAGATTTTAATTCTTATTATGCTGTTCCGGACGAAGACTAATCCAAAAACAGAAAAACTATGGAAATCGGTTGAGCCGTTCTCGAGTTAGAAAAGTGTTCGAACAAACCCGACTTTGTTTTATATATTAAGAAGATTAAGATTTGTGCTATATTGTGAAAGATTCGACCTTTTTCTAGAAGAAATTTCTAAATTACCGAGACAGAAATAAAACGAATAAACTGAAGGATGACGGACTGCGGTGACTTATTAATAAATAGGGTTCCGTTAATAACTTTGGTACGGAACTGTTATATATTAAATAACATTAATAAGAATATAATAATAAACAGCTGACACTGCAACATGCGTATCCCACGTTTTTCCATTGACTCAGCATATTGCAATAACTTGGAAATATACTTTTTATTGTCAGTGTGGAATTGAACGTTGTCGCGGACAATAGGCTTTCTCTGTAACCCTTTTTATTCATTAAAAGTTCTTCTAGCTTTATTAAAAGTTTTTAAAAAAAAAGCCTACTTTGACCCACCCCGTAACAGTGGTGTCAGAAGTGGGATACCAGTATCGATTGTGCTGGTATTCCATTGCGTGTTACGCGAGTGATAGTTTGAACTCTGTGTCTACTACAAACTCTGTGTCTACAAACTCAGTGTCTACAGACCCTTTTGTGTGAAGTGATTATGTTGCCATCGCGAAGTCTCTGAACTCTGGTTGCCCCTGATCACCGTGCCGTGATTTCACATGAAAGCCTCTGAACTCTAACTCGAACAGTGTCGTGATTCCTTCACACCGAACTCTGGTTTCTTGAACTTACCCAATCTGGAAGCTGAATCTCGTCAAATCGTCATTGCTGACTTACCGCGTCACTGACGCCTCTCCTGCTCTCACCGACGTGCTGCGACGTGTCCTGTCTCGAAGTTACTCACCACACGGCCTCCACCGCCATCTGGTCTTGCTGCCGTCACTGGTCCGGTGCCTGGTGTGTTCAACTTACCTGGTCATCTCTACGAAGTCTGCGATGTACGCCACACTCCTACTTGCCGTGCTGCTGTGAGTAGAATATCTTATCGCTTGTTATTGCTAATCCTATTTCTAATTTAGACAATCCCAAACCCTACGATTTCAAAATCTTTATTTTAATTCAAATCCGTAAAACAAAGTTACCAAATTTTATTCTTTTAGAGTTCGATATCTTACAACCTCTATTGTGATTTAATTTTCACCTAAGCCTTAACCTATCTTTCAAAATGTCCAAGACTGAAGTATCTCTCAGTGAACAATATCCTCTTAAAATTTTATGTGATTTTATCGATATATACCGAGGAGACCGTGAAACCTTACCAGCATTCTTAACAAACTGTCAAAATGCGCTAAATCTTGCTTCAGAGAGCCAAAAAAAGTTAATCTTAAAATATATTTTGTCTAAATTACGAGACAAGGCTCTAATAGCTTGTTCAAGTAAAATCTTTGAAGATTTCGAATCATTGCAATCATTCCTGCGTCAGAATTTTGGAGAAAGGAAACACTACAGTCACTTATTCTTTGAGCTGCAATCATGTAAACAGCAGCCCAACGAATCAGTATCGCAATTCGCGTTACGTTTAGAAACATGTTTAACAGACATGCAAACGGAGATACATAACTCTGTCACTACTAATAAAGATTTACCAGGAAGGATTGCCATGACAGAGGATCTTGCCCTCTACACTTTCAACTTTGGTCTAAATCCGGGGCTTAGCAACATGGTGAGGTGTCGTAACCCTAAAAACCTTAACGAGGCTATAAATATAGCCATCGAGGAAGAAAAGATACGAAATTTTACCCTTAACGTTTCTGCAAAAATGACTAAACATTGCAAATTTTGTAAAAAATCAGGTCACTTAGAGAGTGAATGTCTAAATAAAAAGCGCGTTTCACAACCTCAATCTCAATTTCCAAAAAATGAACCCTACCAAGTTAGTAAGCCACCGGGCGTTATAATATGCAGATATTGCAAAAACCCAGGGCATGATATTTCACAATGTTATAAACGAAAGCATAACAATTTAAAGAAACAATTTGATTCCAACAGCCCTGCAACTCAACATAACGTTGCGACATTACCCGATTCCGTTGAATCGTGGGACGGAGCGGAAAATGCTGATTTAAACTAAGAAGTCGGGTGTCGTTTTCGTGTCGCACTACGCCCGACCGTGAGAAAGGCACATTACAATTTCGCAATACAAAATCATTAATTACTAACTCTACAAATTCTTTTACCAAATCTACTAAATCTTTTACTAAATCTGCAAAATCGAATTTACATCCGATCATGCAACAGGGTAACCAGCCCCAAACCGAAGGTCGGTCATTTCAATGTCCACCGGTCATACAACAGGGTAACCAGCCCCAAACTGAAGGCCACTTAAAACCTCGTGTTGTCATGCAACAGGGTAACCAGTCCCAAATCGAAGGCATACACACCTCAAATAAAATTCAACATATTCCGTCGGGAACCCCTGTCTCGTTGAGTGCTAATGTCCCACAAAACCAGGAGTCCGTCACTCCAATTCACGAAATTAAATTTCGCAAAGTTTGTCTACCCCACGTATTTCTCAATACTGTTTATTCAGATAAACCTCTATGCTTCCTTATCGACACGGGAGCTAGTGTTAGTATTGTCAAATTTCAGTTCTATACCATCCTTATCTAGCGATAAAATCAAACTCAAGGGTTTGAGTGAAGACGACTCCTGCTACGAAACTTTAGGGTCGTTCACCATAGACTTCAAATATACTTGCCCGCCAAATTCTGAACTCTGTTTTAGTCACACTTTCCACGCCGTCAGTGATAAAATAATACGGCTTGATTATGATGGTATATTAGGTAATGATTTCCTACAAAAACTCGAGTGTGATGTTAAGTATTCTCAAAACGCACTGTTCATTGGAGGTCACACCATACCGCTTAATTTTAGACGAATCGTCTACACCATTCCGCCTCGCTCTGAGGCAATCGTCGAATGTCCTATTTCAAACCCCTTAGAGGAGCTAAAGCACATGAAAGATGCTCTAGTCCTGGATCATATATACTCAGAGGGAGTCTACTTAGCAAACTGTATTGTTACAGTTAAAGCTAACCACTGTATCAATATTTCGGTGCTCAATACTACCGAGTCGGAAATCGTATTTAAAGATTACTACGTTCATTTACTTCCATATGAACCCGAAGTTATTTCATCCGCGTCTCTTAGTAATAACGATTACCAAAACATAAATAATTTTTTCAATATCTCAAATGATAGACCGCAACAAGTCCTAGACCTCATTCGTACTGAACATCTCAACCCTGAAGAGACAAAAGTGCTCTTAGAGTGTTGTTCAGATTACACCGATATTTTCTACCTCGAGGGCGAGCCTTTGACGCATACCAATGCTATTGAGCATTCGATAAACACCGGTAACGCTGCTCCGATTCATGTGAAATCCTATCGTTTTCCCGAATACCACAAAGGTGAAGTCGAATCCCAAATCAAAGGTATGCTAGACCAAAATATCATCCGTCCTTCCAAGTCACCCTGGAGCGCCCCAATTTGGGTAGTGCCCAAGAAAGTAGACTCAACGGGTAAACAGAAATGGAGGTTAGTTATTGACTACAGGAAATTAAATGACGTGACAGTCACCGAAGTTTATCCTATACCTTTGATCACAGATATCCTAGACCAACTGGGCCACTCAAAATATTTTAGCACTTTGGACCTCGTGAGTGGCTTCCATCAAATAAAATTAGACCCCAAGGACGCATCCAAAACCGGCTTCACCGTGATAGGTAACGAAATATCCGGGCATTATGAATTCACAAGAATGCCTTTTGGATTAAAAAATGGTCCGGCTACTTTCCAAAAACTTATGAATATTGTGCTCTCCGGCCTTCAAGGCCTTCACTGTTATATCTATTTAGATGACTGCATTATCTATAGCCAAAATCTCCAATCCCATATCGATAAGCTCAAACTAATCTTCGACAGATTTCGTGAATACAACCTTAAATTACAGCCCGCAAAATGCGAGTTCTTACGTCGCAAGGTAGCCTATTTAGGTCATATAATTACCGATAAAGGTGTTTGTCCCAATCCAGATAAAATCAAGGCCGTCACTCAATTCCCAACTCCTAAAAACCCGAAAGACATCAAATCTTTCCTAGGCCTAGTCGGCTAGGCTGAGTCGCAGGGCGATTCTCGGCCACCGTAGGCGCGAGCCTGCGGACGACGAGCATTGGGTGGCTCGCCGTCCGATCAGAACCAGGCCCGAGTCGACGGCGCGCTGTGTTCCACGCGCGCCTCAAAGAGCTGTCAGCATAGAAGACGGGGCCCGCTAGGGCCAGTGCCTGCCGGGGTTGCGGAATCTGTTTGAAAGAGGCACCGCGGCTCTGGAACGCAAAGGGCATTAGGAGGAACACGGATGGGTTTTAGTCAGTAAGAGTCTGACACTCCCTTCTGCTTCACCCAGAGCGGGAGGAGTCATTTGATGATTTCCCATCCTTAAAAAAAAAAGAAAAAAAAAGGCCTAGTCGGCTATTACAGGCGATTCATCGAAAACTTTTCCAAGATTAGAAAACCCTTAACTTCCCTTTTAAAAAAGGACGTTTCCTTTATATGGTCAGCAGAGCAAGAAAATGCTTTTAATATACTGAAACATAAATTAACTACGGCGCCCCTATTACAGTATCCAGATTTTTCTCAGCCGTTTCTACTGACTACCGATGCTTCTAACTACGCCGTGGGCGCTATACTATCTCAAGGCGAAATAGGCAAGGACAAGCCTATCGCATACGCATCGCGAACATTAAACAAAGCTGAGGGCAACTACTCAACAACCGAGAAAGAGCTCTTAGCCATCCTTTTCGGTGTTAAAACGTTTCGTCCCTATCTGTTCGGCTATAGGTTCAAAATCGTCACTGACCACAAGCCCTTAGTTTGGCTATTCAACGTCAAAGACCCTGGTTCTAGACTAATACGTTGGCGCCTAAAATTAGAAGAGTATAACTACGAAATAGTTCATAAACAAGGCAAGCTAAATTGCAACGCAGACGCTCTGTCACGTTTCCCATTACAAGATCCCGATAATAATTTAAATTGCCCGGTATGCGCTATCGGGGATGAGTCACCGAACTCAAATATTCCGAGTCCTCCGGACTCTCACCCTCCAAGCTCACCCTCCGATAATTCTTCGCCATGTTCGTCAGATACTTATGAAAAATACTTAAAACAATCTAAGCAGCCTAATTTTTGTTTTGATACCACCATTCAAGAATACAACGAATCATTGTTAAACGCCAAGTGCAAGTTAATTGCATATCCTACCTCAATCGATTTGGACGACTCTGTTCCTTATTGCAAAGACATTATAGACTTGTCTACAAGTCAACCTAACGTTCGTGACATTGAACGTGAACTTTATACCTTATACAGCACTTCTAACGATAAGCATTTGTTCACCCACTTATTCTTGCGCGTTCATCACTACGATGAAATGTCATATAAAGATATTTTTAGACTATTAGTTGAATATAGAGATATGGTTAAATATTGGTATTTGGAGGAGAAGGAAGTTGCGATTTCAGACTTCTCCGACCCATTCACCAAACTTTCTTATACAAAAATCTACAACATTATAGGCTACATATTCCATGATACTGGTATTAAAGTAAATATTTATAGAAACTCCATTCTATTTCCCACACCTGAAGAAGTCAAAAAGATACTTCGTGATAACCACGATCTACCGACGGCTGGTCACCCTGGCGTATCACGTATGTTCGAAAGAATAAAGTCCATGTACTGGTGAAAGAATATGCGGCGGGACATCGAAGATTACATCAAAAACTGCAGATCCTGCCAGATTAATAAACCCCTTCGTCAAATTCATCGTGCGCCAATGATTATTACTTCCATCGCAACAAAACCACTCGAAAAAATATTCCTTGACCTTGTTGGTCCTCTCCCGGAGACCTACGAATTTAAATACAAATTTATTCTTACCATCCAGGATGATCTTACGAAATATTCGCAAGCCTATCCCTTGTTAACCTGCTCGTCGGAAGAAACCGCTAAAAAGTTAGTTCACTTTATATCTCATCTCGGAATTCCTAAAATTATCATTACTGACCAAGGCACTAATTTTACTTCCGAGGTCATTAAACAACTTACAAAATTATTCGGCATAAAACACATTCTAGCCTCGCCTTATCACCCTCAAACTTGTGGTGCTCTAGAGAGGAGTCACGCCACCCTTAAAGAATATTTAAGGCCATTTGTGAACGAAAATGCCCATACTTGGGACTTGTATCTCAATACAGCTATGTTTTCTTACAACTCAAATGTTCACTCGACTACCAATTATTCGCCATTCGAATTGCTATTCGGTTTCAAGCCACATATTCCTAAATCTATAGATACTTTAGAGAATAACACTTATACAGATTACGTCAGATTACTAAATCATAGATTATACTATAGTAGGCAAAAAGCTCTACAAAATATTCAGTTATCTAAAGAAAGGTCTAAACGCCTTTACGATTCCCATGCTAAGCCTGTTACGTATAACATTGGTGACTCAGTCTATCTCAAATTTCACCACAAACAAAATAAAGCCTTATCACCTGTATGGCAAGGCCCTTTTAAAATAGTCAAAATAAACGGTAATCACACCGTCACCTTATTAATAAATCGTAGACACGTACGTCATCATTATGACGAGATAAAGCTGGCGTTAGATGATGCTATAACTTGACCTTATCTTTGCATGCACTTTGGTTCAACAACTTCGTGTCATCAGATCGTTACGCCTATAACTACGAGTCCAGGCCTATATTTTGATAAAGTTAACAAGCTCAAATTCACCAATGATAACTGGAACGTCATAACTTACCTGGATATTAGTAGAATACATGCTCACTTTACTATTGTAGAGTCGTTACTTTCTAGAGTCAATACTTATTGCAAAGATTATAGTTCTTCTAAAATCCAACAGGATTGTTTAAATGCATTATCAGCACTACAAAATCAACACGATAATAACGTTAAAAAGTATTCCTCTGTCTCGTACTTGGTTAATAGTAATAAAAGATACAAACGCGGCCTCATAGACGCTGGCGGATCTTTATTAAAAACTTTTTTCGGCACTTTGGATGCAGAGGATGCTCTCAAATTTTCCGATGCGATCGACCAAGTACAAACAGATGAAAAACAATTAGCTTATTTAATGAGAGATAATATCCATGTCATTAAGTCAACTATTACTACATTCAATAACTCTATCTCTAAGTTAAACGAAAATGAGAAACGTCTAAATAAAAATCTCGAGGTCATTGATAGAGAACTTCAACTCATTTCCAACTCCAATGATAAGTTAGAAATCAAGTCAAACATTAACTCACTATTAAGTGCTCTTGAAAGTATCATTATTTCCTTATCGTTTGATATAGAAGATATTAATAATGCGATTTTATTCAGCAAGATGAACGTATTGCATCCGACTATACTTAGTCCACATCAATTCTATAACGAACTTGAACAAAATAGGAATAATATGCCAAGGTATTACGAACTCCCGGTATCCCTGTCGTTACAAAACATTCATGAACTAATTGATATCTCTAGAATCATTTCCTATTTTCATAATAACAAAATAATTATCGTCATTAAAATCCCGCTCGTCCTTCCGCAGACATATATCCTGTACCACGTGATTCCAATGCCTGTCCCTTACGACGTATCGCAACCTGATACGTTTGCACTTATTGCTCCCGCTCATCCTTACCTAGCAATAACAGTCGACCATATGTTCTACTCATTGTTGCGTAGTGTAAATCAGTGCAAAGTGATTCCGGGTAAATTCCATGTGTGTGAATTAGAAAGTGTTTTTTCAAGTGTCGTTAACCTAATTTGTGAGACTATCTTAATTACAGAAGTAAAAAATAAGTTACCTAGTTCTTGTGAAATTAAACTACTAAAAGGCTCAGTACAAGTATTTCATAAGATAAATAATAATAATTGGATTTTCGTTCTGTCTGAGCCAGGCAAGTGTCATATTTCCTGTGAGAATGATGGAAATAATTTCGATGAAACTTTGTTCGGCACGGGTATACTATCTATACCTAAAACCTGTAAAGCCTTCTATAAAACTCTACAATTCGTGCCACAATCAAATGCCGTTCTCAATGTAAGTTCTCAGATTATTTCTAACTTTAATCTTGTAGACGATGATTGTTGTGATAAAAGTAGAATTAACAAAACACTCACCAGATTGCCTTATTTAAAATTAAACGATGCAAATAATCTAGATTCTCTATTACAAGCTAGTTTACATTTAGATTCATTCGAAAAGGATTTAGATAGCCTTGAAAATCCTAATCATTTTCAAAAATATGGCATTCATTACATGTCTCTTTCTTATGTATTTTTCATTGTATTCTTTGTATATTTACTTTATAGAATCAGAAAATATTCTTGTCCAAAATCGAAAGATCATTGTTGCATACAGATATTTAACCAATGTAATACTAAGAGAGTTACTGAAGCTCGACAACATACTATTGAATTATCTGCCTTGAATGAAAACGGCGTGGCCGATGAAACTTATGCATTATTGTCAAGGCCAACGCCAATTAAGCGTAACATTTTAGTATCTAAGATGAATTAGAGTTTAAAGTTAATGTTCTTAATTTCTCTTTTAATTATTAATAACAAACCTAATGTTTATTTGGGGTAATTAATTTGTGTTGGGATTACTTATATTACTATTTTAATTTTTAACTATGTGCTATCGTTATAATTACTACTGTTTGTAAGTCCGAAACGACGTTCAAGTCATCTCGTAAATTTTTATGTAAATTTCGCATCTTAACCTCCCAGATGCTCCATCTTATCCGGGGGGCTGTTATATATTAAAAAACATTAATAAGAATATAATAATAAACAGCTGACGTTGCAACATGTGTATCCCACGTTTTTCCATTGACTCAGCATATTGCAATAACTTGGAAATATACTTTTTATTGTCAGTGTGGAATTGAACGTTGTCGCGGACAATAGGCTTTCTCTGTAACCCTTTTTATTCATTAAAAGTTCTTCTAGCTTTATTAAAAGTTTTTTTTAAAAAAGCCTACTTTGACCCACCCCGTAACAGAACCCTAAAAATCGACTTGGTTCGCTTGGTGGTAGATTAAGAATTTTGCTATATTGTGAAAGATTCGACCTTTTTCTAGAAGACATTTTTTATAATAGCGAGACAGAAATAAAACGCATAAACTGAAGGAAGACGGACAGTGGTGGCTTATTAAAAAAAAGGGTTCCGCTAGCAAACTTGGTACGGAACCCTAAAAATCGACTGGGTTCGCACGAATCAAAATCGTACGCGAAGGCTTAAATAATAGGGTCCCATTAGCAACTTTGGTACGGAACCCTATAATTTGCCTTGGCTCGCAAATCGAACCGTCTGATACTTCGTACGAATTAAAAACTTAGTTGCGGGCATATTCTACTACGTGTCACCTAACCACTGAGAACTAATGATAACACGATTTGACAGTTTCTGTGAAATCTTTTTGTCATTCATTCTTAGTTCCGGTTCGGGACTAATCGTAAGTCTGTAGGTGATACGGAGTAGAATACGCCCGCCCGCAACTAAGCCTGAAACTACGGACTTCGGACTTAGGGAGTAGCCCCGCAGAATCGATCGCTCCCTTCACCGTGACCACCTTTGGTACGGTACCTTATTATTATTAGCCTTGTTTCGTAAATCGAACCGTTCGTTGCTTCGCTCTCAATGAAATCAATTGCGGAGGCTTAGCAGTAGGGTCCCGTCAGCACAGCACCTTTGGTACGGAACCATATAGGCCTGATCCGCAAGTCGAACCGTCCATTACTTCGCAAAACTACGATAAATGCACTTTAAACGAAACCAGCACAACTCGGAGATTTAAGCAATTTTGGTCCCTAACAATTTAAGACCTTTCAGAGACCAAACCGAAATACCTACGAACATGACTGTATTTAAAAATCGTGTGAGGTCATTCTCCAGCGGAAAATCTTAACACCGCTGTTCAGAAAAACGTGTCATCAGTGCAAAGCCATCTATCGACCAAGTAAACTGACAAAATATTCGGCAGCGGAAGACGTTAAATAAGAAGCCCGTATGTAACGATAAATAACGATAAGGTATTAAAATTTTTACTTTTATTTTGCTACGTCTACGTATTAAAAGTTTCACAAATAACTCAATCAATGTATTTTGGTGTAACATTCATGCATTTTATGGTTTCTCAATAGATGGCGCTCTGACTGATCAGAATACATTAGGAAGTTTCTTACTTAACTAAAAATTTAATATATTTTGATTTTGTGGATCTATTGTGACGACAAATAACGAAGAGGTATAAAAATAATCACTTTTATTTTGCCACGTATTAAAAGGTTCACAAATAACTCAACGATTTTGAATGCTTTCGTGCATTTTATTTTTTCTTAATAGATGGCGCTCTGACTCATCAGAATACATTAGGAAGTTTCTTCCTAAACTTAAAAATTCAATATCTTTTGATTTTGTGGGTCGATTTTGATGAAATAAACGCTAAATGTTACTCGGGTTATCACTTAATATTTTTAAGTACTTAGATTTGGAATCCAATCTGTGGTTTATGCGTGATGCTCCCACAAACGCACAGACAAATAGATAAACAGACACAAATTTCAAAAATTGCATGTTTGTGTTTTATGTTTTTTCCTGAGTTTTCTATTTATTTATTTATTTATTTATTTTATTATTTATGTACACACAGAAAAACAGTAAAAATTAACATTATAAATATGAGTACAAAGGAACTGCTTATTTCTAGTGAAATTTCTTCCAGCAGACCTGCGACAGGAGAAATGAAAAAGAAATGTAGACAATAGTGTGTAACAACAAGAGGAGATTATGTAAAGTCTTAAAATTAAAGTAACAAATAAAAACATAATATACAAATAAAATATATACCTATACCGAATACTATATTATAAAATAAATAAATATATACATATATATATATATATATAACTATCATAGTTGAGAGGAAAGGTAGTGCTCTTTAAGACGTTTCTTAAAAAGAGAAATGGATTTTAAATCACGAATGCTAGGCGGAAGTGAGTTCCACAATCTAACTGCATGGACAGAGAAAGAGTAGGAATAGTAGCTGGATTTATGAGGATGGGTTTTAAGGATAGACCTGAGGTGTGATCTGCACGGAGCGTCACTAGGCCGAGCGTAAGAAATGCGCTCACGCAGGTAAGAGGGATAAGAAGGGTTATGAAGGATGTTAAAAAGGAGACAAAGAATCCGAGTGTTCCTGCGAAGACGGATAGGGAGCCACTTGAGTTCCTTGCGAAGGTGAGAAACATGGTCATACTTGCGTAGACCAAACACAAATCGAATGCATAAATTTTGTAGTCGCTCAAGCTTGTTTAATAGCTCCTCAGTAGCATCCAGGTAGCAGGCGTCGGCATAGTCTATAATCGGCTGAATAAGAGTTTGGGCCAAAGAGATTTTTGTCTTCAAAGGTAAAACACCCTGAAGGCATTTCAGTGAATGAAAAGAAAAATAGACCTTTCGACTGACCTCATTGACCTGCGCACGCCAGGAAAGATGGGAGTCAATAATAACACCCAGATCTTTAGCAGTTTCAGTGTAATCAATGCGAACGCCATCGAGATATAAAGGCGAAATAGCTGAAACAATAGCAGCAGTTCGAACGTATCTGCTGCCTATGATCATGGCCTGAGATTTCGTTGGGTTGATCTGCAAGCCAAATGACTTAGCCCAACTGCTGATAGAAGACAGATCATGATTCATAGCAGCAATGGCAGAATCCACGTCATCTACAGTAAAGTGTCGGTAAAGCTGCAGGTCATCTGCATATAGATGGAAACTGGAAGAGATAACTCTGGTAACAAAGTTAATGAAAATCGAAAAAAGAAGAGGAGAGAGAACGCTACCCTGAGGAACACCCTCAGTGAGGCTACACCAATCAGAGAAGGACTCATCAAGGCGGACACACTGAGAGCGTCCCCGAAGATAAGAATTGAACCAGGCTATAGCGGAAGAAGAGAGATTAATAGTTTCGAGTAAACCCAGCAAGATGTCGAAATCCACTGAGTTGAAGGCGCTACTAAAGTCAAGCAATACAAGGACAGTGAGCGACTTATTCTCCATAGCCCAGCGGATATCGTCAGTTACTTTTATAAGCGCAGAAACAGTACTGTGACCCGCTCGAAAACCGGATTGAAAAGGGGATATTATCGAGTTTGACGTTAAGAAAAAAGATAGCTGTCTATAAACTAAGTGCTCAAAAACTTTAGAAAGAAATGGAAGAATAGAAATAGGTCTAAAATGAGTTAATAAAGATGGATTATTAGTTTTGGGTAAAGGTATAATGTGAGCCTGTTTCCAGACCGACGGAAAGGAGCAAGAGGTAAAAGAGTAATTAAAAATGTGGGTGAGAACAGGAAGTAATGAAGGAAGGATAAGAAAAATCATTCTGGAGCATAATTTATCATTACCAACTGCAGAAGAAGTAATAGCAAGAATAGATTTCTCAACGTCATCCTCGGTAACGTCGCTAAATTCGAAGTGAGAACATTGTGGCAATGGCAAACCAGAAATACTTTCCAGTGTTGCAGCTTTAACACAAAGATCAAGAGAAAAGGGAAGGTGAGAGAAATGCTTATTCAGGTCATTGAGATTCACATCCTTACACTGGCTGGTAGAAGATTTGCCTATGCCAACAGACTTCAGAAATTTCCATACATCGGAAGAACTGCGGTTGTCAAGTTGTTCATGAAAATAGCGTCTCTTAGCATCTTGACACAGACGCCTGCAGCGATTACGTAGCGATTTAAAATAAGAGAGGTTCAGCTCTGAAGGTCTGCGCTTATACCTGCTCTTAGCTTTATCCCTGCGAGCCATAAGTTCTTTTATTTGAAACGTTATCCATGGTGCAGGGTTTTGTTTTACTTTGACGCGTCGGATGGGGGCATGCTGGTCATACAAAGCGAGGACGGTCGTGTTAAAGAACTTAACTTTTCCATCGATGTCCCCGATCTCAATCAGAGGGGTCCAGTCGAGATCGCCGGCATCACGCCGCAATGCCTCCAGGTCTATGCCCTTGTAATTACGGAGATATAAAAGTTGGGACTTACGCTTGGGAACACGGATACGATACGAGAGATAAATGAGGTCGTGGTAAGAAAAAGTAGCAGTAAGTTGACCATGGTTACATACATTATTGGGAGAGGAAACAATCATTAGATCTAATAAAGAAGGCGTACAGTTAGGAGAAAAGTGAGTTGCAGAAAGAGGCAAGACTTGAAGATTGAAAGAAGACAGGAGTGAAAGGAGCTTATGCGAGCGCGAGTCATTTTTAATCAAGCAAGTGTTAAAATCGCCCATTAAAATAACGTGCTCATACATGGGGCAAAGATTACTGAGGGTGCAGTCAAGAGAGTCGAAGTAGTCAATGCGAAGGTTAGGGCTGTAAAGCACTGCAAGCAAGACTTTAGTGTGATGAATAGAAATTTCGACAAAAAAATATTCAGCCGACTCAGAATACAAAGAGGGAGATGAGCTGACAACCTTATAGGGAAGGTCAGCGCGTAGGTACATAGCTACACCTCCTCCACCCTTGCCGGTCCTATCGTTGCGAATCAAGACGAAGCCAGGGAGGGAATATTTAGTAGAGAGTAGAGAAGGCTTCAGAAAAGATTCCGATATCAATAGGGCATCAAGGTGAGCACTGCTAAAGGATGCCAGAAGATCAGAATAGTGGCCAGGAACACTCTGGGCGTTTATGTGCGCTATGTGCAGATTTTTAGGATTATTAGAGAAAAGAGAAGTAATTTTATCTTGTAAAGTGAGCAGGGCGGAAGGGTCACTGTCCGCACTAGCAAAACTATCAGAAGAAGAGCACGAGAAAAAACTGTCGTTAAAATCAGCTACATCGTTCATAATATAATATATAAATATAAATAATAATACAAATATAAAACAATACAATAAAAATTACTACTAATTAATTACTAAATTATATTTAAGCTAAAAACACTAACAAAGATTTACTTTCAAATATAAAACCACCCCAACTCGCAAGGTATATTGGTAGAAATTTACTAAATAAAACTAACACGAAACACTATTATTAACTTTAAACCTAAAAGCTATAAAATGAGAAACGAAAACAATGTAAGGCAAAGTTTCTTTTGGCACCTTGCGTAAAATGAAACGGAACGCAACCACAGTAGGTAAGTCAACTGACAGATGACAGCTGTCACATTCACACCGGCCTGGCATACCGTCGTCAAAAATAAAACTGAATAAAACTAAGTACGGATTTTGCCATTGTCTTGGTGAGATTAAGCACGCGATTCTTAACCTCCCAGTTGTTTTGGTATCAAAATCTGTTTTTGGTGTTGTATCTGTTGTTTTGTGTTGTCTGGTGTAGGAAACTAGTTGTAAGGTTAGTATTTTAAGCTTTATTAGCGCTCATTTCCTTGGAAATGAGTGCCGAAGAACCCCCTGACGGGGGTGGAGGGACACCTCCTGATATAGATATTTTGGAGTGCTCGCAATTTTCCGATGATGGTCGCGTAAGGTCTGAAATGAGAAAACGCCCAGCAGGACCTGAGATTTTTGTAGACGCAAAAAGGAATAAGCCGCCGTCTGACTCAACTCAGTCAGTTTATATTAGACCCGGATTTGAGAGTGACTCCAAAGTACTCTATAGTGAGAGCGACAGAGCACCCTTCACTGTCTTTATTTCTAAGATGGAAACAGACCCTAAGCAAGGCCTCATTTTAAACTCTCTTAGGTTTGCACAGTTTATTCACAACAAAGGGTTTAGAGGTGTTGTGCAGGGTAGTGTCAAATCAATGGGTCGTAATAGGATGTCTGTGGATTTTGTTACATTCAATGATGCCAATCAATTTGTCAACAATCCTATTTTAATAGAAAACAAATATGTGGCGACTATCCCACGCTTCCATGTTACGCGCATGGGAGTCGTTAAGGATGTACCCACAGATTGGACTCTTGAGGAGCTTGTACTAGGCATAGAGACTCCTCGTAACTGTGGGGAAGTAATTAGGGCTAGGAGACTGAATTTTAAAAATAGAAAAGAGGGTTCCGTTTCATGGTCTCCATCAACAACAGTAGTGCTGACTTTCTCTGGCCAAATACTCCCAGAAAAAGTATTCTGTTATAATGCTTCTCTTCCCGTTTCTGTGTACCATCTTCCCACAATTCAATGCCGTAACTGTCTTCGTTTTGGCCATATTAGCACCCAGTGCAGATCTAAGCCCCGTTGCTACCGATGTGCTCAACCACACCCTGGTGATAGCTGCAATGTTCCGGATCCACAAGCTACATGTCTGTTGTGTGATGGTGGAAACCATAAGGCTACTGATGACAAGTGCCCTGAACACTCTAGACAGAAGTCAATTAAAATGGTAATGTCCCAAGAAAACCTAAGCTACCGTCAGGCTTCAGTTAGGTTTCCCCGCCCCAAAATGTTATACTCCAATGTAACTGCAGGTCCCACCACTTTTAAACCATCTCAACATCCTCCTTCTGATCCCCATCTCTTCTCAGCCCCCTTAAATAGCCCTACTTCCTCTCCATATGCAAGCCCTGTTAAGTCATCTTACACCAAGACTGTTTATCGTTCCCCAAGACCTCGTCCGGAGCTGGGTAAATCTTATGATACCCAAGCCCACAGGTCAATGGTTTATACCCCTACCTCTTCTCAACCTAATGGCTGTGCTTTGAACTCCCCTTATGTTGAAACCACCCCCCTTCCCACCCCTAATGACAACTTAATAGAGCTCCTGGCTTGCTCGCTCATTAATATGCTGTCCAAATTTAGTGACGCAATACCGGACAATGTCGTAATACTAGTTCAACAGCTTTTAGAATCCTGGACTCGCCAAAATGGAAAAGATCCTTCAGTGGAACTGTAGATCGATTCGCAGAAAAAAACACGAATTGATATATCTCATCAATCGTTTCACACCCGTCGTCTTTGCCGTGTCGGAGACGTGGCTCAGGCCTGGAACTCCCTTTAGGGTTCCTGGTTTTTCATGTCTTCGGGATGATAGAGAGGACGGATGGGCCGGATGCGCCCTATTGGTTAGCAGATCTATAATTTTTTCCGAGATTCCTCTCCCCAACCATGATTCTGGTTTACATGTTGTAGCCATTAGAGCCCTGGGCATATCCTATGTGTCTGCTTATATCCCTCATCCCAATGCCAATGTTTTGTCTGAATTGAACTCTATCCTGTCTTCTATCCCAAGCCCCTTGATTGTGCTCGGTGATTTCAATTGCCGTCACACCCTTTGGGGATCTCACTGTAATGATCCCTCCTCCAGCTTTTTGTTAGATCTTTTAGATGACTGCAACCTTTGCGTCCTTAATGATGGTTCTGCTACCCGTAGGGTTTCGCCTACCCAAAACATTAGTGTTCCCGACCTTACTTTCTCTTCCCCTTCCTTAGTGTCATCTCTCTCCTGGTCGGTTCTCCCTAATTCCTATGGGAGTGATCATTTTCCTATATTGATTTCGTTTCCAAGTACTCATCCTCGTTCTCCTTCTATTCAACCCCTACAAAAATATCTCCTTTCACAAGCTGACTGGTCTCATTTTTCTTCCCAATTGGATTCAGAACTTCAAAACTTCCCCCCAATAAACTCCTCCAATTCAATTACCGTCTACAATGATTTTGTTGAATGTTTGTCGAAAGCGGCCGATTCCTCTATCCCCTTAAAGAACTCTGCCCGCCGTCTATTACCTTCCCCACCTTGGTGGGATGCGGAGTGCTCTGATGGTGTTCGAAAACGTAAAGAAGCAGAAAATACTTTTGCGTCTAGTTTAGACATGCCTGAATATCTGAATTTTAAAAAGACATCTGCAAGAGTTTGTAGGTTATTGGCAAAAAAGAAAAGGTCTGGCTGGCTCAAGTTTTGCGAATCTCTGTCTCCTCGCTCTCCAGTTTCCCTTGTTTGGAAAAAAATTAAAACCTATCGCAGAGCTTGTGACCATCAGTCTTCCATAGTCACAACCAATGACCCTAGTTCTTGGTTAGAGGACTTTATTACAAAATTAGCCCCCCCTTTTGCCCCTAGTTTTGATTGCTTTCCAACTGCAGATCCCCCTTCTCCCACTTCCTCTGATAGATTTGATGACCTTTTCTCGTATTCAGAATTGACATGTGCCTTGGAGCATCTTCGTGATTCTGCTCCGGGTGTCGATGGAATCCCCTATTCCTTTATTACCAAATCCTCTTCAAACTGTAAATCAATCTTCCTCGACCTAATCAACTCCTTTTTCGCTACTGGTCAAGTCCCAGAGTCCTGGAAAACCCAGATTATTATACCTATTTTGAAATCTGGGAAAGACCCACATGATTCTTCCTCCTATCGTCCAATCGCACTATCCTCTGTGTTGGCTAAAATCATGGAAAACCTTATAAAGAATCGACTTGAATGGATATTAGAAACCAAAGGCATCTTAGCCAGGTCTCAATTCGGGTTTCGAAGAGGCATGGGCACTCTAGATAGCCTCAGTATCTTCTTATCCGATGTCCGCATTGCTTTTTCTAATAATGAAAGCGTTCTTGGTGTTTTCTTAGATATAGCCTCAGCCTATGATAATGTCCAACTTCCAATACTCAGGCAAAAGCTGCTACAGCTGAGTATCCCTGTGAGGATGGTCAACATCATTTGTAATCTCCTTATGTCCCGCTCTATTTCTGTTCGCCATCAAAACACTCTCTCACCATCTCGTCTAGTGTGGAAAGGATTACCCCAGGGGTCGGTCTTAAGTCCTCTCCTGTATAATTTATACACATTCGATTTGGAGTCTTCAGTTAGTTGTTTTTGCAAAATTTTACAATACGCCGACGACATTGCACTTTATTTTAGTTCAGCTTCCCTTTCAGACGCCTCATTACGCTTAAACTCTGCCCTTCAGTATTTAAACCAGTGGCTTATCGATCACGGCCTAAACTTGTCTGTCCCCAAATGTAACGCAGTTGTCTTTTCTCGAAAACGAAATATTCCTCCTATAAACCTTTTTGTTGAAAACGAACCCATATTGATTTGTGATAAAGTAAAATTTCTCGGCCTCATCCTCGACTCCAAATTGTCTGGCCTTCATCATTTAGACTACATTTCGAAGAAATGCGAAAAAGGAGTTAATGTTCTGCGTGCCCTCTCTGGAGTTCGCTGGGGAGCCCACCCAACTTCCCAAAAAATTCTTTACAATGCTATAGTCCGTAGCCACTTTGACTATGGGAGCTTTCTTTTGGAACCATGCAACAGAATAGCTCTTGCTAAGCTGGAAAAGATCCAGTCCAAATGCTTGCGCATCATCACGGGTGCTATGAAATGCTCCCCTATTAATGCCCTTCAGGTAGAGTGTTTGGAGCCCCCCCTTCATTTACGTAGACAGTATCTCTGTGATAGATTTTTTTATAAAGTCATCCAACATAAATCTCACCCCCTACTTCCTCTTCTTCGTACTCTTTTTGAGTTAATCCCATCGTCCCGCTATTGGACCCATAAAAATCCTCCCCTCCTCGTTAATAGCTTCAGTAAATTTAATGATATGCACATTTCTTTAGCTCAATCAAGTTTGAACCCCTTATTTGAAGTAGATTTTAATTCATTACTATTTCGTCCTAAAATTATCTTTAACTTTGGTATCTCGAAACATGACCCTGCTGCCAATGATAAATTCAACAAGATTTTAGCAAAGGACTGGCATGATTGGCTTACGATATTTACTGACGCCTCGAAGCTGTCAGATGATAGCAATGTCGGTTCTGCTGTATGGATTCCAAAGTTCAGAATAATACTAAATTTTCGTAGCTCTTCATTTGGATCCATTTATACCGGGGAAGCAATAGCTCTTTTGGAAGCGGTCTCCTACGTTGAATCGCATGGTCTCAACAAATCAATTATTTTCTCCGATTCTCTTAGCTGCCTTCAAGACTTAGTAAAATCACCTTTTCGTTCTCGTCATAACTGTCCCCTTACTTTGCAGATTAAACAACTTCTTTATAGATGCTACTGTTTAGGCATCGATATCGCATTGGCCTGGATCCCTAGCCATTCTGGAATCATAGGAAACGAGAATGCTGATTCGATTGCCAAATCAGCCACTCGGAATGGCATTGAATCCCACACATCCTGTTATGCTCGAGATTTGCGCTGCCTTGTTAAACCAGAGATGATGAAATGTTGGAATACACAGTGGCAAAAATCTCAGTTACAGAAGGGAAAATTTTATGGATCCATCCAACCACTTATTCCTTCTAAATGTTGGTTTAGCAAACTTAAATTTTCAAGTAAACTGGCTACCTCTGTCATAATTCGTCTTCGCCTCGGGTTTGTTTGCACACCAGTTTTTTTGGCTAAAATTCGCGTGAAAGACAGTTCTTTGTGTGAATGCGGTCTAGAGGAGGGTACTCTGGAGCACTTATTTTTTTCCTGTCCTCGTTTAATTACTCCCCTTTACGACTTACTCCCTCCTGATTTTCCTCGCCCAATTAACATTCCTTTCCTTTTATCTTTAGCCCATACCCCCGCAGTAAAAATCCTTTATAAGTTTATTAATATAAATAAAATCTTCTTGTAAGAATTTTTTATTATTAAATTATATTTATATTTTTTATTTAAGTACTGATATGTATAAATGTGTTTGTTGTTTTAACACTCATATTATGTGCCGTCTTATGTTATTAACCAAATGTTTTGTCCTTTTTAGCATGGCGAATAATGGATGGCATCGCTACAAAAACTGATCAATAGTCATTAAACAGTTAGCGTTATTGAGAGAAAATATCGACCATTATAACCATCTCGTACCTTGACATTGGCAAAATCATCGAATGTTCGTCGATGGAGCCATAACCTTAAAAATTGAATTGAATTGAAAACTAAGTACCGGCTAAGTAAATAAATTAAAATTAAAAGTTTAAAGGTGAGACCGTTAAAAATAACTTTATGGTTTACCGGCTCACGAATTAAAATACTGAATGCCAATGTGCAAAGAGGCAAAATTCAGGAGTAAAGTAAATGTACTGACAATAACAACAACAACAACGAATATGTTACTTGCGCAAACGCGTCTTCCTCAAGTTCTTAGCGGGCGGAGCTGCTGTTGTGACCGTAGGAGATCCGGTATCTTCAGATTGCGCAGAATCCCCGGTGTCGATTGAGCAAGACGGGAATTTGGCGATGAGATCGTGAAGTTCGCCTGACGATTCGATCTTCCTTCGGGATTTGTCAGGGCAAATAACAATTATCCTGCCTTCCATAGACCAGCAGTTTAGCATGCCGAAATGCTTACGAGCAGCTGCAAACATACGGTGCCTAACTTGCGTTAAAAACTCGGAGATGGTAATCCCAGTTCCCTTGAGAGCTTTCTTGTTATCCCATACCAGCTGTCGGATTTCTATCTTGAAGAATCGGACTAGTATGGGACGAGTCTTCTGCTTTGAGAATCCGAGACGATGACAAACATGAATTTTACTGTTGTCCTTACTGAACTCTGATAATTTAATTTGGTTGGTTAATATGTTGTTGACCACATCTAATAAATTTTCGTTATCCTTCTCTGGAACACCATGGATCAGAAGGACCTTTCTCCGCATAGCAGTTTCATGCCTGTCAAACCCAGCAGCAAGCAGCTCAATTTGAGTTTTTAATTTAGACATTGCTTGACACACAAACTGCTTAAATTCCGTGAACTCACTTGCAATAGATGCAATGCTTGCAATTTAGCCTCATATTCCTGCATGCGGGATCCGAACAACTTCTCAAGGTCCTCAAGGCTGGCAGTTAGTTTTGTGTCCATGTTCAGTGATGAAGTGTTGACTTTGTAACCAGGTAAGTACCAGTGCTTCAGACTTGAAAACAATATATGGAGTGTGTGGGGTGGTTTAATATTAAAAGAACTGATTTATTTCATAAATTTACCTTTTCTACTATTTTTAAAACTTAATTAAACTAAGAGCTTTGTGATTAAGATGTAAACACTTTGTCTACCCACACATGTATCTATGTAATTTTCATGCAAAAATATTCAATGTACAGACACGGTTAGTCTACAATTTTATTATATGTATAGATGATACAAGTTTATGTAAAGATTACAGGAAAAATAAAATGATATCTCTTGCTATTTAGAGATATCATTTTATTTTTCCTTTTTCAGAAATCATCAACAAAAACAAAAATTACATTAGTTCCACTAGCGGTTAAGAGATGGCGCTGATCTAAAACTGCAATACACACCGCAGTGTTAAAATACTCTGACGAATAGAGGCTTCGCCGATGAAAATTTGAAAACATTTCATATTTTATGTGGTGGTACGGAACACTCAGTGCGCGAGTCCGATTCGCTCTTGAGCGCAAGGCTCGCGTTTAACCACTATCTCACCCGATGTAAGCGGTTATGTGGCCGATGATGGAGCACGCTTGCTTCATCATCATCATCATCATCAATAATAACATCAGCCGAAAGACGTCCACTGCTGGACGGAGGCCTCCCCGCGCGTATCGCCACGACAACTGGTCCAGTGCGTCTCGCATCCATCGGCTACCCGCGACCCTCAACAGGCTTGCTTTTGCTTAGATGTTACCTATTCACTCTCACTCCCAGGTTGTAGCAATCAGGAAACTCAGACTCCGGCAGGAAATCCTAAGCTTTACACGAAATGAAAGTATTCTCAAAATGTTTTAGTTATTATGTAAAATGCTCTCATGATGTTCCGAACGTTATCTATACCAAACATTTATTATGAAATTTATTTTACTGTTTATTTATTTATTTATTTATATTAAGTACAGCCACATCACATACATTGCACAATAATTAAAAAAAAAAGATCCATAACAATATTTCTAATGCACATGACAATTAAGGCGTACATAGCGCTCACCAGAACTATAGTGCTTGCTGCCTTGAAATAATAACATTTATTACAAGTTTTTAACAAAGCTTTCTATTATAACTAAAAATACAATTTGTTATAAGAGTTATTGCAAAAAAAAAAGAGTAAATTATACAAATGAAAAAAATATGTTAAAAAGTATCAAAATTCAAAATGTCAAAATATTAAATATAAAAATTAAAATTGAATTCATAACATGTCAACGGAATGAAAATTAAAATAAAAATTAAAACAGAATTATAACATGTCAAACAATTAAAATAGAATTAAAATTAAAATCATTATCATATAAAATAAAATAAAATAAATTAAATTAAATCATCAAATAATAATCGAAGCTTTGGGTAGAAATAAATGTCAATAAAATAAATTAAAATAAAACAAAATAAAATCTAAATAAAATCAAATCAACAAAATACTATCAACAAATTACTGAGAACAACCTGGCAAGGATAGTGTGATCTTTTTCCGAAACCGCGGTAGCTTGTCACTGAATATGTCTAACTCAGGCATGTTCAAGACTGCATTATTATATTCATTGCACATTCTTACAATGGGAGACTGCAAGCCTAGGTTGGTTTTGACACACGACGTGTCAAAAACCTGTTTAATTTTTTTGGCCCGTGGGTAAGTTCTTGGAACCGTTAAGGAAACGCTTTGCAAAAGGTAACTGCATTGAATATTCCCATTAATAACTTTATGGAGAAAGCATAAATCTAAGAGACGTCTACGATCGCGAAGGGTAATCATTTTAAATTTTTTCAAACGTTCTGTGTAAGGTTTTCTGTGTGAAAAATCCTTTGTAGAGAAAGCAAGGTGTCTTGTGAAGGCTCTTTGTATGCTTTCCACACGTTGTGAGTGGACTGCATAAAAAGGGCTCCACACACTGCTTGCATATTCAAGATTGCTGCGTACTAGGGCATTATAAAGTAACACTTTGGTCTTCTCGAGTTTAAAACCTCTGGAGTTACGCCTTAAAAATCCAAGCATCTGGGCGGACCTTGTCACTGCCTTATCGATGTGCGAGGTAAACTTCAGCCTGCTGTCAACAATCACACCGAGATCTCGAATTTCATTCACTTGGTCCAGTATTACGCCACCAATGTCATACTTTGTGTGAACTGGTGTTTTTTTCCTAGTGAATGATATGTGATGACATTTTTTAACATTTAGACTCATACCGTTAATGTCACACCAACGCTGAATATTATCCAAGTCATCTTGAATTAAATCAGCGTCAGTTTGGGAGTTTATCACTTTATATATTTTAAGATCATCAGCAAACAGGGAAATTCTACTATATCGTATGTGATTGGTTAAATCGTTGATGAAGATGAGGAACAACAACGGCCCTAAGTGAGATCCCTGCGGAACTCCTGAGTGCGCGCAATATACCTCAGATCTAAAGCTGCCTATCACTACATATTGAGGTCTTTTTGATAAATATGATTTGAACCACTCCAGCAATTCACCTCCGATACCAAACCATCTCAGTTTTTCAACTAGTATGGGGTGATTTACTTTGTCAAAGGCGCTGCTGAAGTCGGTGTATATCGCGTCTGTCTGCATACCCTTGTCAACCTCACGTGATACTTCAGAAACAAAGGGTACCAGATTAGTCACCGTTGAACGCCCACGTCTGAAGCCATGCTGATAATCCGAGATGCTGGAATCCACCATTTGTGAGATAATGGGGCATAACATTGATTCAAACAGTTTGGAAAAACATGAAAGGATCGAAATGGGGCGGTAATTAACTGCGCTGCCCGGATCACCCTTCTTAAATATGGGAACTATACGAGCTTTCTTCCATTCTTCAGGGAATTTGCCCTCCTTCAAGGACCAGTTGAATATCAGCATTAAAGGAAGCGCAAGAGCCGAACTGCATCTTTTAACAAATACTGGTGGGATAAGATCAGGTCCAGCACCCTTAGTTGGATCAATTTTTCTAATTGCCCTGAAAACATCGGATTCATCAAATTTTACACTTGAAATAAAGTTAGAAGTTCCACACTGGGATTCATAGCTAAACGATTGCGAACAATGAGTATGTGAATGTGTGGGCTGCGAGGTATTTGCCGTGTATACAGATGAAAATTGAGTTGCAAATAGGTTAGCGATTTCAGGACCAGTTTTAGCGATTTCGTCTCCTAGCGTCACTCTTGCAGGAATCGATGATTTACCACCGCGTTTGCCATTAATAAATTTCCAAAAGGCTTTTGGGTTTTTAGGGATGTCGTTTTCTATTTTGGTTTTGTATCTGGAATAGCATTCATCATAAAGCTTGTGAGAGCGAGAGCGTAGCAATTGATACTCGATCTCATCTCTAGGATTACCAAATCTCTTATATCTCTTTCGAATTTTTTCCTTTTCAGATAAAAGTCTAATTAACGAATTACTAAACCACGAAGGGAATTTAGATCTAACAGTTGCCGTTTTAGGGACTAACTTATCGATGACAGTTCCAAGAATACTGTAAAACTCCCCGACCATACTATCAACATCGTTGCAGCTGAGTATTCGTTCTTGCCATTCTACACTCTTTAGCTCACCGACGATATCTTTATAGTTGGCTTTGAAGAAGTTGTTTTTTTTGTCAGGTCTCGAACGCAGGTAAGTGAGATTGTTGTGTGGAATGTTAAGCAATAAATTAGGATGGTTCGAGTAGCATTTGCTAAGAACATTCAAAGGTCTTGTAACATAGGCGCCAGGCAAACTTGTAATAGTCAAATCCAGAAATTTGTTGTCACAGTTATTAATACAATTCACCTGATACAGGTTGTTTATACTTAAGAAATCTACAAAAGAATGTCCAAGAGAATTATCATAATTGGAGGGAGAAAGGTAATTACAGTCCGCACTGGCGTTCCACGCAATGAAGCCCAGGTTAAAATCACCCAGAATTACCAGGTCATCTGTGTGACTAGTAACATAGTCCACCTTTCCAAGAAACATTGACAGAGCTTCCAACTTTACAGGTGGGGGCAAATAGACAACGCAGATTGCTAGTTTTCTTACTTTAGTTCTTATGTTTAGCTCCAACATAACCCACAAGTCTTCCGCCCCACTTTCCCAGCCAGTGACTCTAGCTGAAGGTATGTCTCTAGAGACAGCCAACATTACTCCACCACCATCTTTTTTTTTGTTAAGGGTGCTGTGGCGGTCTCTACGATAGAGTGTGTATCGATCATCTATCAATTCACTGTCACAAATTTTGGGATTAAGCCATGTTTCTGTAAGTGCAATTACACTATAATTGGAAGTTTGTATACTTTTTAAAAGATCATTAGTTTTTGTTCTCAGTCCTTGAACATTTTGGTAATAAATATCAAGCATTACGACTTTAAGTAGTACCAATACATTTAAACAATATCTGAATCAAGAACTTTAACTACATTTAGACTATAAGGTTCAAGCTGTCAAGATTTTTGATGAGAATAGACTGAAACTCAACTTCTTTCCGGACAAAAATACGTCCATTACGGACCCAAACGAATTTATATGACATTTCTTTCGCTTTTTTCCGTGTAGCGGCGTGCAATGACTTGTTTGCTGGAGTAAGGTGTTCAGACACAAAAACTGGCTTTCTTGGACCTCCTATACCAAGATGCTGGGTAGACAGTTTTCCATCTGGATTTTTCTTATTGAACTTGGTAGTTGCGGCAAGAATAGTATCACGATGACGTGCGGTTCGCAGTTTGACAATAATTGGTCGAGGCCTGTCATTATCATTCGACATTTTAGCAACTCGCGTTGCATACTGAATGTCACCATCCGAAAGGGGACTCTCCACAACCTTTGACAGTTGTAAAACTGTGTTTACTAAATTTTCAGAGCGATGCTCTGGAACACCATTAATTTCTACATTAGAATCACGCATGTGTAGTTCTACTGTATTCAATCTTACGGACAGGTCTCGAACTGTAGATTTCAGCAATTCATTTTCACGCTTGAGGTCATTAATGATAGCTGTTTTTTCTTTAAAGCCCGCTTTAATTTCCTCAAATTTGACATTGATGAATTCTAGCGACTCCTGAAAGGAATCTATCTTCTTGTGAATTGTACTGAATTCAGTCTTCACAAGTTTTTCATGGCTGAACTTTAGAGCAATGGTTATCTCCTGCTGCAAAATCTCACGCAGACTTGCCTCTGTCACCAATGTCTGAGGACCTTGGGATTTTAAAGCCGATTTGACTTCTGCGGTACTAGATGGCGGGGCAAATTTGGGCATCTCTGTCTTGTGGACCGAATTTGGTGGTGACTGCAACTTCAACGGAGACTTCTGCGATGTTTTTGATTGGAGTGGTTTTTGGGATTGTTTCGACGCTTGTTTCGACAGTGGTTTTGACGGTAATTTTTGCGATGGCTTTGGTGGTGATTTTGTAGGCCTTTTCCGAACAGTTATGTTGGGATCTCCATGTACATCCTCTTCCTGGCTCTTGACTTCCAAGCATGAAGTTAGACGCACAGGGGTGTTAATGTTACCCCTTTTAGGTTCTTTGCTGCAGCATTCAGGACACTTCCAAGAGATTTTGAGATTAGTGTCCATAAGTTCATAACTATTGGAAGACACATTTGCACAGACTAGGTCATATTTAGACTGGCAACTGTAGCATCTAAGATGTGCCTCACTGCTAAGCATGGTACGACAGCCGGCACATTCACTGGTTGATGCCATTGTAGTGTTAATCTTCCAACAGGCGTCTTAAAAATGATATAAAAATCTCTCGATATGCTCAAAAAAATTGTGATGAACTTTTTAATCAAATTCAGCCTGTCCAAAAAAGATATGGACAATGTTTAAAAAATCCAAAAAGAGCTGTGGTGAAACTGCGGTTTGAACTCGGGCCTCCTCGTGCAACGCTTCAATGAGGTAGCCGCTTACTGACTTAAGCTATGATTGCACGTCTTCAATATTCAAAATACCGCAACAGTAGCGGCATGAACTTAGATGTTAAAAAAGTGCCAGTGGGTAGGTCCAAATAACGTATATTTTTTTTTTCTTTGTTCACTTACACTTTGGGTATTTTGACAATATACACAGGTTTACAGTTTTTTTTTTCCACTATTAAGCACTGTTGGTTCATTTTGTTGTCCTCAATTGCTATGCAATACAATAAAGGTAATGTTTTGGTCACAGTTCACAGTTTTCAGTTCGACAATTGCCTTTTATTAAATAATGTTTCTCCAAGATCACAATTGCTATTACTTTGTTATTTACACTAAATATATTAGGCAAATAACAGTTACACGAACATTTTTCGCTTTAAAGTTTACTTTGACACTATTTTACAATCAAATTACGCGCACAATGAATTTATAATAATTTTTAAACACGGTGCCTATGTTTACGTACTGGCAGCGCCATCTTTTTTTTGAACTGTTCACTCCACATGCTCTACAAAGATTCCCACATTTCGCACAACTCATCCTGTAAAAAGGCTTACAAACTAGTCATCTACATTGACATGTCAATCAAACCCCTGTGCAAGCATCACAAATCGCAGGCTTATGCGAATCGAATCGCGCGCCTCCACAATGCCCACAATTGATACAATGTATTACGGGAACGCCTCGAAACCTCCGTCAATACCCAATAACTGTTTTATTTTAGCCCCTTTTGGTCCTTCAAAACGCACAACTCCCTTATTCCAACGTCATAAGACTTAAAATGCTATAGCTTGGTTAAGTTGTGGTGTTCTCGGACCGAATCTTCATTGAAAGGTTAATCCCGTCTGACAATATGTCCTTAGCACCTGCTTTTTATTGTGAAACTTGGGCATTTTGAGTTTGTAAGTAACGGTATGCAAAGATGGCGTTGATAATATTGACAATGCTACACTGTTGTATACGAGATTAGTTTTAGAAATGGCACATGTCTTTAGAAATAACTATGTTACGGATTATCAGCATCGTTCCATAAAATATGTTTTTATGAAATTATTATTCTGTTCAAAAATTCAGCAAGCTCTTCCACTACCACTTCACTTAAGAAAATCAGAAAAAAATCTTCTCTATATAAACGTATTTCTAACATAAACGTGACATCGCGTCTGTACTCCCCAAGGGTAAAGCAGAGGTGTTCCTTCGCCTAGTATCCACACACATTTCGCTGACCTTTGCAACAAGTCTAGATTCCTAGCTGCTACTGAGATATTCCTTATAGATAAACACAAAAAGACTTCCCGTCTTTTTTGTGAGGATATCATTAATAGATTCTCAATAGTTGTCACCAACAGAAAAGCTCAGGGAATAAAGGAGTAGAATCCGTACCAGCATCTGAAGTCCACGTTGCATGCGATCTAACTCAAGATACCTATCCTCCTTTTAATTGAATGTGACGATAGAGCTGGCTTGCCTAAGAGTCACTCATTTTCTCTCGACTATAAAACCCCGCGTTGTAACTATCAGGATACACAGACTGGCAGGAATATAACTGTACGCTCAAAGAAAGTCTTCACAAAAAATTTTGTGCGTTGGGATGTCCACAATGATTCTGATCATTTTACCACAGCGTGTCTACTTAAAATCAAATTAAATCGCTCAATCAGCAGTTCGTCCCGGAACTGTAACTCCATCAATCTCGCACACAATGGTGCTGCGTGTCGTCCGGTGAATGGGTTGCCGTCCCACGCAGACCACTGCTGGACAACGTGATCGATCGACAGTGTCGTCGAGTAGCGGGAATTGCTGCAGTTGCGGTTCAATTAATGTGTATTTCCTGTTGCTCTGTGATGGGAATAAGTAGTAGTAGTATCATCTTTTATTTGGGTCTAATATGGAATACACAACAACATTTACTAATCATTTTGAACGCTTGCAAAAATACTGCCAAACGGATAACTATAAAACAAACTAAATTAGGATTGCTAGCTGGCTTCTATTTCAGGCTGATAAAGAGCACATCTCTCCAGGTTTAAAAAGCAGCATAGCATACCACAAAGTATGCCTTATTGTTTCCAGAGAAAGAACAAAACTAACAAAAATATAATTCTTTTATATCAGTGGTACATAAAAGAATAACAGTAAACTAAATCGCTCCTATTCCAAATATTACATAGGAAGCTGCACCCTTCGATGACGGTGTCGCAACTATTGACAGCACGCCGACAACCCAATATTTCCCCATTAACTGAGACATATTAAAAATAGACCTTATGTTAATCACTTAAGGTTGTATTTTATAGTGAGTGGTTTGTTATGTTGGTGAGGTCACAGATGCACAGTGATGTTGATTTATTCGACAACTGATTGTTACTGTTATTGTCGGGCGTGTCGCTCACGCCTTTTATGGAACGGTTAACGGGATCTGCAGTCTGCAAGCTGTGATGTATGTAGATCAGTACCGTTTGAACACAAGGGTGGTGGCAGACATACCTACTAATATTATAAAGCTGAAGAGATTGCCATTAGTTATAACATCGCGCTACGACCAGTACGAGCGGAGCGTTAACAAACAACGTGTCGCAGACGAAGTTGTGCGCTCAGCTAACAAGTACACTTTAAATGATACAACTAAACTCATTATTGCCAAGTGAGCTGAGAATGTTTTGAGTTCAGGAAAATATACAATATTGCACATTCAGTGTAGTAATCATTGCTTGGCCCCGAAGAGCTTTGCCCTCGTGTCCGCGCAATGTGCGCTGAGCGCAAGTTTCAGCTGTCACAGTCGTAATCAACATTGTAAAAGGCCGATAACTTCTATGAGTAACCGGTGACATTATACTAAACTAGCTGTGCCCGCGCCTTCGTTCGTTAAGAACTAGCGCTGTTCCGCTTTGTATTTACAGGCTATTGGACAAATGATGATAAGGATAAGTTTGCCCCTTCATGTCCAGCTTGTTTACGATAGCTAGCTTCCTAATCTAGATGTTTAAAGTCGTTTCAATTTTATGTGTCAGCCATATATTTAAGAAGTCTAGCTACTATAGGCCCCTGACAGGGTCTAAGCTGAACTGCATCTAATCTACAGCGTGAAGTTCTTAAGACATCGTGCGCGCTATGTCCATTCTTAGGTACCTATAATACCTACCTACTTAGGTACAGGTACCTTATAATACTAGCTGAGCCGCGCAACTTCGTCTGTGTCACATTTCTCATTAATGCTCCGCTCCGTTTGGTCGTAGCGTGATTTTAAGTATATAGTCAAAAGCCTATAGCCTTACTTAATAAAAGGGATATCCAACACGAAACGAATTTTTAAATTCGAACCAGTAACTCCAGAGATTAGTATGGATGGTTGTTTGTTTGTTACTCAATCACGTCAGAACGGTTGACGCACAGATCTTGATAAACTTTGGCAGAAATGTTGATTATAGTCTGTATAAAACACTTTGGAGAGAAAGAGGTATACTTTTTATTCCGGGAGGATGTTCCCTTGGCATAATTTTCGATATTCAAGCGGTAGAAGCCGCGGGCGGCAGCTAGTAGGTACGTACTTATCTTGGTAATGTAATAAACCACTTATTTAGTTGACTATTGTCTGCATAGTAATAAAGTTCATTCCTCTTTGAATCTCCTACATCGAAGTCACCCGAAAGCAAATTTCCAGGACGCTATAACAATAACAAAGAGCCTGCATAGACGCTGACGACCATAAAACAAAGTTTTGTGAAACTGTACAATACGCAAACTACCATTTGTAAAGGATTATCGCAAGTGCTGAGACAATGGCCTTCTGCGTAGCTTTGTGAAGGAAACGGAACGGGACTGACTTGAATGGTGGAATTAGCAATAGTTACCTTATTGTATCATTGAAAATGTCTGGCAGCGAGGAATTTAACAGTAACGGAGTTCGGCCGCCGCGCCGACTGATAAGTTGCAACCGTTGTTTTTGTTGCTATAGCGTGGCCGCGCAACGGTCATCTTAAACCAAAATTAAAAAGTTGAACCGCAAGGATTTTGTAGGTTGTAGTATAACATGTTTAGGTGCCTAAGTAAGTAGCTGTAAGTATTCACAACCTCAATCAGAGTCCATTTACTAAAAAGTTCACCTAATATAAATCATTATGTAACTAGGTACACGACTACGACATAACATAAACTCGGCAACAATCTCTCGACCAATCACGAGGCTGAGAAATGTGCACGTTGTGCAACGAGCGAGCCCCGAGTGTAGGAGAGGCGGTGTGAATGGAACCTGTGCAACCAATGCGCGAGTAGAACGAACCTAAATGGAATGGCTATAAAAAGGCCCCAAAAGAGGGGATCCCGATGGGCTTTTGTTGATATGAAACTGCCTCGTTGCCTCGCTGGAAGAACCAGATCTTGGAATCGCTTGTTAAGTACGTACTTAGGTGTTATTATTTTCGATAAGAATTTCATAGTAGCAGCCTGCACCAAATAAAAACACAATACGCATATTCCTTCACAATTGAAATGAATTTCAGAACAGGTGCTTCATATGTTTAAAAAAACATCTGCTCAACTAGGTACTTGAAAACATCCAATGAATGCTGTTAAAATCTATATGGGTTGGTACCTACTTACTAATAAAATAAAGCTGAAACGCGTCAATCTCTGAAACTACTTACAAGTCTGATTTGGAAAATTATTTTTGTGTTTATACTTAGGAATGAAAGCCACATTCATGAGGAAAACTACCTATAGGTACGTACCTACGCTATACGGGAATGGGAAAAAAATGGGATACCTACGTATGCGCGTACGAAGTCGCGGGCATAAGCTAGTGACAAAAAGAATATGCGATGCGACCTGTCGAATGTATTTGTGTGTTATTTATATATTAGACTGCAGGTGTACATTTAGGTACCTATCATACCCGTTAATTGCAATAGGCCCGTTCGTTTTAAACACCTTTGGGATTAAAGAAAAGGACAGGATAATAAAACTAAGTACTATTCCGAACTGTGAATTTCATATGAAATCCAACAACTGGCTCAAACCCCGATATTCGATGGCTTGCTGATCAAGTGAGACCCTGGTCACGTCGCAGGAGGGTGCCGTACTAATTGAGTGAGGGTCTGAGCGCCAGCGCCAGGGGGAGCTCCCCTAACCAGCGCAATACGTGAACCCTTGCGTTTGCGCGCAATGTATTGCTCGCTAGGAATTACTGTCGATCGATATTGGCTGCTTGGAACGTTCGTTTGCTAAATGAACAGTGGATATTGGATCAGGTTTATATTGCAATCTACTCGACATAGAAGCTACAACCAAACCTGGCTAGCTCTACAGGTTGTCTAGTTTCGATGACGTTTCGAGATCGAGATCCGCGAGATCGGGATTGCATTCCCTAATTACTACCTTTGTTAGCCCTTTTTTACTGAGCGAAAACATTGCATAAGTTCGGGTGAACGTAGACTTAGTCCTACTAATTAATTACTTTAAAATAATAACTACGTTTTTGAAATGAAATACAAAAGAGAATTATGATTTATAACTAAGCTGGAATTTCGTAAAAGAAAACACGGATGTCTCCTGTATAGGTCATCAGATTGCCTACTTATTTGCTACTGTTGAATAGGGTGCTACTCCATTTATCAGAATTTGACTACGTTAGGATAGTTTTAAGTACATGTTGTAATATGAAAAAGTAAGGTAAGTGAAATAAAAAACAGCGGTATATAAATTTGATTTATACACTATATGTTAATATTTTTATACAATCTGACATTTCCAGTATTGCATAAAAAAAGACAAAACCTCAAAATCCAATTTGGTCTACCGACAGCTTACAATCCATTTAAGTTACTTATCCCCGATATTTAACATTTAACAAATATGTACACGTTCATCACTACTGAAATTTTGAAGTCCAAACACTGAAAGTCTACGTCACAACTGTTTGTTAACACTCGTAAAACTGTCGACAGCGTTCGCAGACGCAGGCAGACAAGGTCAGCCATCTTCTTCTTTAAATAGGTAACTTGCAAGGTCAGTCGCACTTCCCGCAGCTTCCTTCTATCTCGGCTCTACTTGGCCGTGTAGTTGTTCCGCTCGCGCTGGTTCCAGTACTAGTCGTCAGCGGTCTTGCTGTTCTGCACCGCCCTCCGCATCCTCGGGTTGTTTCCTAGCAACGTTCCTCCGTTCTTCTTCGCCATCTCTCGCATGGCATCTCGTTTAAGTCGTAGAACTCTGCTGATTCGGTTTGTTGTGCGACTAGCACCCGATGGATTCGGGAGCTGGTCGCACAATACGACACTGGCTGATACGGATAAGGCATTGGCTGGTACGGATACGGCATTGCCTGGTACGGATATGACTCTAACTGGTACGGATACAGTTTGTTAACACTCTCAAATCTGTCGACAGCGTTCGCAGACGCCGGTAGCCAGGTTCGCTCGTAACGCAGCCATCTTCTTCTTTAAATAGGTAACCTGAAGGGCCAGTCGCATTTCCCGCAGCTTTCTTCTGTCTCGGCTCTGCTTAGCTGCGTGGTTATTCCGCTCGCGCTGCTTTCTGTACGAGTCGTCAGCGGCCTGGCTGGTCTGCACCGCCCTCCGCATCCTCGGGTTGTTACCTAGCAAAGTTCCACCATTCTTCTCCGCCATCGCTCGCATGGCATCTCGCTCAAATGCCTGGTACTCGTCGTCAGACAATGAGTCGCAGAACTCTGCTGATTCCGGTGGCGAGGGCGCGGGCGGTTTGCTGTGCGACCAGCTCCCGATAGAGACGGGAGACATTTTTAATGGCACCGGATATGACACTGGCTGGTACGGATACGGCCCTGGCTGGAACGGATACGGGGCGTGGTACAGAGATTCCGTGTACGATGAGTACGGCTCTGACAGTAGCGGAGATTGAGGAGCACAAGACGCGGGAAGCGGAGACGCTCTCTCCACCTTCACCGCGGGTTTGCTTAAGTCAAGGGCAGCTTCCTGCGCGTACGGAGTCCACAAAGCCATTTCGAGAACTTGTCTACTTGACGTGCAAATCACGAATGTCTGTCTATTTTGGCGGGTGACTGTCGCTGTCGTTTAAAACAGGCGGGGCCTGAGTGACCGCCCCCGGACGAAGGGTGAGTGCAGGTAGCACACTAACGGACCTCGAGTGTAATGATTTATGAGTTACTATTGGGTTTTTGAACGGAGTAAGAGAACATAAAGTTAAAATGAAATGCGAGGCGAGTATTGATAGTAATTAGTTCTTATTGTTATGCGACTTATTAACAAAGCGTAAACATGTCACTAATGATTTTGTTTGTCAGCCAATGAAGTTTTGACTAAGGAGTTGATGTTAGTTCCATGTACTTTTACTTATTAGAGTATTTACCTAATGACTCATATTAACGTCTTTAAAAACACATTTATACCTACAAATTAATAATCTACAAGATTTTGAGATCTTACTAGGTGTACTAGGTCCAAACCAAAACTATTTATTTGCCAGAAAATACATACAAATTACAAGGAAAGATCTTATATCCTAAAAGTCATTGTATTCTGCAAGCGTGCAAATTAATTATATGTCAATTTTGTTATTATTATTGTTATCATGCAATTCAAATTATTATTATTACAATTATTATAAAACCTATTACTCATATTTTTCCAACATTAACATTCATTTTTAAATTCCATGAATTCCTTTATAGTATAGAAACATTTAATTTGTTGCCACTCTGTCAATTTTTTCTTAAATAAAATACCCTGCAACAATTTCAATTCATTTGGAACAAGTATCATTATAAATCAGTACACACATATTAAACACATTTTTTTACAAATATCTTTATGACCAGGTGGGTGATACAATAGGTTGAGAAGCTTAGCCCTTATTAGTTAAGTAGAAATGCGCTATTTTTGTCTGTACGGAATACGGAAGTCAGGTATTCCATTTCAACCCTGTCGATGATACGCAGAGTGTATTTAATTTTATTAATATCACCTAATTAAGTTATTTTTAAAAATTAAGGTAGCCCATCGTTGATCACATGCGGAATGACCACAACAAAAATATCAATTAGATATTATATTGGTATTTACTTACCTAAATAATTTACAGTTTCAGCAAAGGGTTTTTTTACTTAATTTAGCTTCATCAGTAACTAAAACTGTAAATAAATTTCAGCTCTGAGTGACCATTACACAAGGGCTGATCCCTGCATCATCTCTATGGACAGATTGTATTACGGAACAAATAGTTTTGGACACATCTGCATTGGCCTTCATTTATCGACTTTTATTAATATGAGCTTTATTCAGATTAAATTAAGGGCTACTTTTGTGTAACTTTGTGTCACAAAAAGATTAGATCGTCACTTGGTTGTCAATTGCAGAACCTTTCCGCGTGCAAGTTGGTTGACGGTGTTATTATTATTTCGTGTATTTTTTTTTTACATATAAATTATATTTTTAAATATTTCAATTAAAACATAAAAAAAAACATTAAAAAATATAAAAATAGTAGCCGGTATCGGGAACAGGGTCCAAGTTTCGTTTCTTTATGTCAAATGAAACCACCGCGCCGTTTGTGGCGGCACTTTCAAGTCTCCTAAATTCAGCTTTAGCAAATAAAAGAATTGTATTTGTATCTGTATTTAGCTTGGAAATAATCTTTATTTCAGGGGCAACTCACAACCTAAATAAATCTAAAGAAAACATGAATCCCCTCAGCAGCAACCTACCCCTTTATAACTTCTTCCCAAATTCATTGTTTTGAACAAACACGACAGAACTGTAGCAAACCATAACAGATCCTTCTGGGAAAACATGAATTTTGTATGAGAGGCAAACAGAGTCTGCGTAATAGTCGTGAGGGATTAGCGAATGATAAATTCCTGTTATTCGTTACAACTGAGCTTCTTTGTCGAGAGGATGAATGACAATTGCGAAGGGCTTGCCATCGGGACGGTCACAATGGATCCCGGCTCTGGATGTATTATCATCTATCAGTTTGGTGATAGCATTGTGTTAGATTTTCTAAATCTTCGAAGCTTGAGATTAGCTGGACAATATTTTGGTCTAATCCGTACTTTCCCAGATTTGCGTAATGGTTAGTCTCATTTGACACAGTTCTTGGAGATTTCCAATGTTCTACACGTTTGAAATTTTTTAACAATTGTTTGAAATCACTAATTAATATTTATCCTTTATTTTTCACATGTACGCCATAAACCATTCTATTATGGCGTACATGTGAAAAATAAAGGAGAGAAGCAAAAGTTTGTAGTGTAATTTCAGGAGAGATTTTGACACGGAACTGCTTCTTGATGTTGAAATGTGAAAAAACTTGTCCATCTTTAGAGAAAGACTCATCATTTCCGTCATTATAACATGTGTCTTTTAAAAATCTTGTAACCAAAACTAGGTCCCCGAGGAATCCTCTTTCGATTTCTGGTTTTTCCCTGAAACAAGATGTTATTTTTTGCACCCTTTCCGAGTGTTCAATACAAACTAACATCAATGCCATTTACAATCAAAGAATGTCTTTCTCCCGGTTCAGCATCTTGCACATTTTGCTGATTGTTATCATCAGCACCAGTTATTAATGTTATTCTTACACAAATATGATTTACAGCGTTTTCCAGAACGACAAAGGTGGTTGTTAACTCTTGCCCATTGTGTTTGCTGTCCCCTGTTTTTTCTATAATAACTAAAAACATGCTTTCATAAAGGAATCGCTTTAAGTCCGTGTGTCCGTCATCTGCGGACAATGCCTGCTATTAGCGGATTATAATCCGCAAAAAGAGCAGGTACTGTCGTGTGTACTACGGCCTGTGGTCCAAGTGATGCGTTGAATATCATAGATGCGTTATTGATTGCGTAATTATTTATGTGCTGTTTATTTGTAATGATGTCCTTATTTCCCTGGTTATTAAGCAGTGCCCTCTATGCGCAGTATAAGAGTATTCGTAGTTAATCAAGAATGTAATATTTCTTATCTCTTTATGGCACTAAATATTTAGATCGATATTAACAAAATGTATTTCATCTAAAGCAATTTTAATTGATCCCTGATATCCGAAATATCCAATCTTTTACAAGTTCAAGTACACAAATCGCTTCCTCCTCTCCCTTGCGGCCTAATATTTGCTTGCATTAGCAGATGCAAGGTTGTCAATGCTCGTCATCGTCCCACGGGATCTGTCGATTATCCCAAACAATAACATCCACAGTGCAGGCTGACCGAAACGTGACCAGGCTTCAGGGAGTCAGTCGCTGTTGCGTTTGTTATTCTAAGCAGCGCACAAATAATACCAATTTCTGCTTTTGTAGCTTCCCAGAAAGAACACAATTAATACAGAAATGTGTTGAATGTATGTATGTTATGTTGATCCCGTTTGTGGTTTTAATTATAATTTCTCACTTCGCTTTTGTGCGTTTAAAATGAGCGAAAGGATTCTGTTTGGACTGTCCTTTCTGAGTGACTAAATAAACGAAAATTGTTCTATTTAACATTGTATACTAGCTTCTATAATACAAGCCTAATTATTGAATTCGTTTTCGCGGAGTAATGACGTCATAAAGTCACACACTTCCGACGCACGTGACGTCATTACCGGCGCTGTGCGACGACACGCGAGCGACAGACTTGTGAACACATCGCTTACTACCGGCGGGGAACACGGCTATATGGCACTACATATAAAGCTACATCATTTGGTTTCAGAGGAATCTAATTTGAAATACCCTTTCATTCAATTTTTGAACAAAACATATATGCCAGAAATAAATGTGAGAGTAGTTCATGCAAAACAATTCCAAATCCAGATGTTTCATACATGAAACTTGGATTAAATATGGAAACGAGATGTGGACGTTCAGGCTGAAAGCTTCTTATTACAAAATGTTGTGCAAAAATATACCAGAAAAAAATCCATCCACTGTGCGAACTGTTATATTAATATAATTTATTTCCTTAACAAGAACTTTTTTTGACATAAGTGGCAAATGACAACTTGGCCCACCCAGCGCTTCTAAATACAATAGGACCCTGTACGGATATCGCAATAAACCAGAACAAACATTTCTCGCAACTTAAATTGTTGGAAACACATTCCTATAAGAATTAATCATTAACGCAAACGTCTATTATAATGCGCACAGCAAAGGAGTGCAACTCTCTGCCTGCGTCTGTGTTTCCGAACGCTTACAACCCTCATATCTTCAAAGTTAGAGTGAACAGGCTTCTTCTGGGTAAGCTCACTCCATCGTAGACTAGAGCCAAGAGCAAACCCATCACAAATAAAAAAAACGCACAACTTAATTCGGACAGTTTTAACAATGTGCTATTAAATCCCCAGTAAAATATACTTTTTTTTTGTCAATTAAACTTTTTTTCAAAATTGAATTTTCTGTGTTAAAATTACAAACATGTGAATGGACGCAGGGTTATGTAGCATTGGGAGATACGAAAAGCCGAGGCCTGTAGCGATATCGTAGCCCGTAGTGCTACGTTGCTACGCCGTAGCACAACATGATTACGCCGTAGCGTATCGTAGCATTACGTGCCGGCTGAAGATTCGCGCTAAGCTGCGGGTTGCGGTCGCTATAAATATTATTTTTTATCAATTAATAAGGATTTTGTTTGACATTTTCTATTTACGGTTGTACGAAAAATAATATTTCTTTTCTACTTTTTCCTTCAACAACATGATACAAAAGGAAAGACAAAATTAAGTAATATACATATTTATATTTTTGTGCCATATTAGCTTTCTACCACGTCTTGTTGATTAGTAGAAAACATCTTCCATGTATACTTTGCATAAGATAAAAAAATCTCACTGCTATCACACATATTCGTGATACCTTGATCATTGCGGCACAGCGAAGTGAAACAAAGACGCAGATAAGCGCGGATCGCGTAGCATCAACACTAAAGTCTTCTTACATCACTATCTTACATTATACAAGAGTCAACGCACACTGCATGCGCCACACTGTCCTTTTTAGGTTTCCGTTCCAAAATGGTAAAAAGGAACCCTTATGGTGTGACTAGGTCTGTCCGTCTGTCACAGCTTGATATCTCAAGAACTTCTAATACCATCAACTTGAAATTTGGAATAATTTTAGATGACGTTCGTTCAACTATTTTGCAAATAAGAAAGAAATCAAAATGTCTATATTTTTTTGCAACAGCGACTGAAAGGGGTTCTTAAAAATTCAAAGGGCTACTGGGCTTGTGGGGTTTTATATGAAAGTACGCTCTTTGCACATTTTATATTTATTTTCTTTTTTTAGGGTTCCGTACCTCAAAAGGTAAAAAAGGAACCTTTATAAGATTACTCTCTTGTCCGTCTGTCTGTCTGTCCGTGTGTCACCGCCAATTTTCGCAGGAGCGGGTGGACCTAGAAAGTCGAAATTTATACCAGATACTGAGGTCTATAGTCACTATTAGTTCCTGAGTCAACACGATAAAAAGATATGGGCAAATTTAGATTTTCGCGAATACTGGTATTGTAAGTACCAAAATTTACCTTCATTTTCAACTTTTTTATTTTTCGGAATTTTCCCTTTGCCTGTGCTGTAAGATCTTGCTTTACACCAAAATTGACAATTCTAGGTCAACCGGAAGTACCGTATAGGTTTCGTGTCGAAAAACTATATGGTAATTCCCGTTGACTTAGAATCACGAAATTTGGCAAGTAATACCGTCTTATTCTACAAGTATTGGGAAAAGTCTGAAAACTTTACGTTTGTTTTTAATCGTAAAAAAATAAAGTCTTTATTTAAAGTAATTTTTCAGCTACAAATTTGTACGGAAACCTCGCGAGTCCGACTTTTGACGAAAAAGTGAAAAATTATTATCTCCGAAGTTTACATAATAAAAAAACTGAAATTATTCTGTGTGATACAAGTTTATGTAAAGATTACAAGAAAAATAAAATGATATCTCTAAATAGCACACTTTCAGAAATCATCAACAAAAATTACAATAGTTCCACTAGCGGTTAAGAGATAGCGTTGATCTAAAACTGCAATAAACACCGCAGTGTTAAAATACTCTGACGAATAGAGGCTTCGTCGATGAAAATTTAAAAACATTTCATATTTTATGTGGTGGTACGGAACACTCAGTGCGCGAGTCCGACTCGCTCTTGAGCGCAAGGCTCTCGTTTGACCACTATTTCACCCGATGTAAGCGGTTATGTGGCCGATGATGGAGCACGCTTGCTTCATCATCATCGTCAATAATAACATCAGCCGAAAGACGTCCACTGCTGGACGGAGGCCTCCCCGCGCGTGTCGCCACGACAACTGGTCCTGTGCGTCTCGCATCCATCGGCTACCCGCGACCCTCAACAGGCATGCTTTTGTTTAGAAGTTACCTATTCACTCTCACACCCAGGTTGTAGCAATCAGGAAACTCAGACTCCGGCAGGAAATCCTAAGCTGTATGCGAAATGAAAGTATTCTCAATATGTTTTAGTTATTAAGTAAAATGCTCTCATGATATTCCGAACATTGTCTATACCAAACATTTATTATGAAATTGATTTTACCGTTCACTCCACATGCTCTACAAAGATTCCCACATTTCGCACAACTCTTCCTGTACAAAGGCTTACAAACTGGCCATCTACATTGACATGTCAATCAAACCCCTGTGCAAGCACCACGCAAATCGCAGGCTTATGCGAATCGAATCGCGCGCCTCCACAATGCCCACAATTGATACATTGTATTACGGGAACGCCTCGAAACCTCCGTCAATACCCAATAACTGTTTTATTTTAGCCCTTTTTGGTCCTTCAAAACGCACAACTTCCTTCTTCCAACGTCATAAGACTTAAAATGCTATAGCTTGGTTAAGTTGTGGTGTTCTCGGACCGAATCTTCATTGAAAGGTTAATCCCGTCTGACAATATGTCCTTAGCACCTGCTTTTTATTGTGGAACTTGGGCATTTTGAGTTTGTAACGGTGTGCATAATTTTGATATTATGCTCTGTTGTATACGAGATTAGTTTCGGAAATGGTACATGTCGATAGAAATAACTAGGTTACGGATTATCAGCATCGTTCCATAAAATATGTTTTTGTGACATAATTATGCTGTTCACATATTCAGCAAGCTCTTCCATCACCCTGAAGAACATAAACGTGACATCGCGCCTGTACTCCCCAATGGTAGAACAGAGGTGCTCCTTCACCTAGTATCCACTTACATTTCGCCACTTTAAGTCCCATGGACCAGGAGACGAGCCATTGCAACTAATCTAGATACCTAGAATAGTTGCAATGGCTCGTCCCTTTTAAGCAGAGTAAGTTCGACTTAGGCTAGCTTCGATTCACAGACGAGGTTCTAAACCCGCAATATCGCACAGCTGAGGTCATGACTATTGTCTGCATAGTCATAAAGTTCATTCCTCTTTGAATCTCCTATTTCAAAGACACCCGAAATTAAATTTTCAGACCGGATTTCGGCCGCCGCGCCGACTGATAAGTTGCAACCGTTGTTTTTTGTTGCTATAGCATGGCCGCGCAACGGTCATCTTAAACCATAATTAAAAAGTTAAACCGCAAGGAATGTTGAAGGTTGTAGTATAAAATGTTTAGATGCCTAAGTAAGTAGGTGTAAGTATTCAAACCCTCAATCAGAGTCCATTTACTAAAAGTTCACCTAATATAAATCATTATGTAACTAGGTACACGACTGCGACATAACATAAACTTAGCAACTTTCTCTCGACCAATCACGTGGCTGAGAAATATGCACGTTGTGCAACGAGCGAGCCCCGAGTGCAGGAGAGGCGGTGTGAATGGAACCTGTGCAACCAATGCGCGAGTAGAACGAACCTAATTGGAATGGCTATAAAAAGGCCCCAAAAGAGGGGATCCCGATGGGCTTTTTTTGTTGATATAAAACTGCCTCGTTGCCTCGCTAGAAGAACCAGATCTTGCAAGAGCTTGTTAAGTAGGTACTTAGGTGTTATTATTTTCAGTAAGAATTTCATAGTAGCAGCCTGCACCAAATAACAACACAAAAAATCGCATATTCCTTCAGGATTAATAGATAGGTGCTTCATATTACGTTTAAAAATCGTCTGCTCGACTACTTAAAAACATTTGTGTCCTACTTACTAATCTATACCAATGTTATAAAGAAGAAATATTTGTTTGTTTGTTTGAATTTAATAGGCTCCGAAACTGCTGGACCGATTTGAAAAAATCTTTTAGCATTGGATAGCTACATTATCAGGGAGTAACATAGGCTATATATTATTCCAGTACTCCCACGGGAACGGGAACTACGCGGGTGAAACCGCGTGACGTCCACTAGTAGGTATAATAAAGCTGAAACGCGTCAATCTCTGAAACTACTTACCAGTCGGATTTGGAAAATTATTTTTGTACATATAGGTAGCTATGATAGACACATTCATGAGAAAGACTACCTACAGGTACGCCATGGGTACGGGAACGGAGAACGGATACCTACCTACCTATGCGCGTACCAAGTCGAGGCAAAAGCTATAGTGACAAAACAAAAAACTTTAAACTACTTTTTCGGAGGTTTTTTTTTAAGTTTTTATTTTATAATTTTTTGTGGCAATAATCTACTAAATACTACTAACATGGGTAGGCCTACAAAATATGCAACACAACTCAGCATTAAAATCTGTGAGTGAACAACAAATCACCCCTATTTTCCCAACCTTAGGGTAGGACTTTTTTTACAAATTTATATGGGACCACCCTTGAGATATACCCTATCCAATAAAAAAGAATTATCAAAATCGGACTACGCTGTACAAAGTTATGCGTGTTCATACATAAAAACAAAAAATACATATGCGTCGACTTGAGAACCTCCTCCGTTTTTTCGTCGGTTAAAAAGAAATTGTGATGCGACCTATCGAATGTACTTGTGTGTTATCTATCAATTAGACTGCAGGTCTACATTTACCTATTATACCTGTTAATTGCAATAGGCCCGTCCGTTATTATACACCTTTGGGATTTAAGAAATGGACAGGACAATAAAACTAAGTAGCTACTATTCCAAACCATGAATATTAAACCCAACAACTGGCTCGCATCCCGATATTCGATCGCTTGCTGATCAAGTGAAACCTCTGGTCACGTCGCAGGAGGGTGCCGTACTAATTGAGTGAGGGTCTGAGCGCCAGCGCCAGGGGGAGCTCCCCTAACCAGCGCAATACGTGAACCCTTGCGTTTGAGCGCAATGTATTGCTCGCTAAGAATTACTGTCGATCGGTATTGGCTGTTTGAAACGTTCCGTTGCTAAACAGCAGTGGATAACATTAGGTTGGTTTATATTGAAATCTCCTACGCAATCAAAGCTGGCTGGCTCTACAGGTTGTCTAGTTTCGCAAATTCGATGCATACCTAGCTGGTAATTTGCACCAGAACCTAGAGTTTTTAGAATATTTAATAGATATCTAAACAATTTGCAACAATTTTCAAGTTTTTACCAGATGCGTGCCTACAATTTTCGAGAGTTGCCCTCGATTTCTCAGGATTTCCATTATCAGATCCTGACGTGGTGGCAATGGGACCACCTCGGCACATACCCTTTCATATAAAAAAAGATTCATCGAAATCGGTTCATAAACGACGTAGTTATCCGCGAACACACATAAAAAATATATATACGCGGTCGAATTGAGAACCTCCTTCTTTTTTAGAAGTCGAATGAATAAAATAAATCCCCGGTTGGATTCAACTTACTATAAAAAAGATTGCAGCTGAAAGTTTACCCATCTAACCTAAATCACATAAATTCAGTACAATATTATTGCCTGGGCTAGAGCCACAGCTTAGGACGCGCGACCTGCTCCTTGCGACGGGGACCGACGCGCGCCATCTGTTTTCATGGCTAGAAAACAATTTTCCCGCAGTAGGTGTGAAATGTAGGGTATGCTCCTCAGGGATAAAGATGTCTTTGCCTTGGGCTAGTTAAATCCCTCGCTGCATTCAGGATTCTTGTATTAACCCCACCTTTAAACTGCCTCGCCACGCTCGGGAGTTAACCCTCGAATCCTTCACTGCTTTATACCCTCGCTACTAGGGATTAAAAAGGTACCTATTGTGTGTAGGTGTCTTTTTGTGTTTTAGTTAGAAGCAAAGAAAAGTAGAGAAATAATAACTTATTCTTGAAATGAAATACCAAAGAGAATTATGATATATAACTAAGCTGGAATTTCGTAAAAGACAAACTATTAAAACGTAAACGTATTAAACATTCCACGGTGTTAATGTACGCTGATGATGTCAAAGTGGCGTTCCCAATAGTCGGCTCTGGTGATACTGCCATACTACAACACGACATCGACAATATTCACGCTTGGAGCACGGAAAATAACCTCAACCTTAATGTCGATAAATGCGCTATCATGTCGTTCTCAAAAGCTACACAACTCGTACTAAACACCTACACTCTGAACAATGTGCCCTTGAAACGTGTAACAACCATGCGCGATCTAGGTACAAACTTTGATCCACACTTGACCTTTAACCAGCACTTAATTCAGACCTGTAACAAATCCCGGAAAAACTTAGGTTTTGTCTTGCGTCAGGCAAAAGTATTTAATAATAGACAAGCCCTTACCCTTTTATATAATTCGTACATTCGCAGTATACTTGAAACCAATAGTGTAATCTGGAACCCACACGAAAAAACCTATACATTAAGACCAGTCCTTTGTATGTAGCTCTCACTCTTGTAAACAACATTTTATTATTTGACATTACGTTGGATATCTTTGCAACTGCTGAGCTGAGATTTCTGAGCACGGCTACTCGTTACCTAGAGTCCATTGCTGCCTCTAGTACTATCTCTTGTGACTAATTTAATGTAGATTCTTATTTTGTTTGACTTTTTAATAATTGTTTACTTTTGCTTTTTTTTTATTTTATATTTTAAATTTCTATATAAATTGATAATTTCATTATAATTTGACATTGATAATTTCTATTTTTCCTTATTATTTTTGATTAATTTAATTTCTTTTCTAATAGAGTAGTATTGAGTCCCACAATACGACTGCGACAACAAGTCCGCGCTCATGTCCAAACCGCGACAGTTGCGACGTTATGAACGCACTCATGTGTAGTATGAAAGCGTGCGCTGGACGAGCGATTATTTCTATCAAATTATTATTTACGGTTCCCGGTAATGTGCAGAAATTACTGTCAAATTTTGGAGGAAGTAATACCCTTCTTCATTAGACCTCGCTTGAATTAAATTGAGCAAAAGTTAGGTCGCTCGACCTTTTCATTTCACTATTTTACCCTGAATACTTCCAGCCTTTTTTATAATGTTTTTTAACCAAATGCTTAGTTTAAATACTGATTAACAGATTCCAGCCCATTTTAAATAATTCTCACTATAATAGTAACTAAATGTTGCTTACAAACTAAAAGAACACCTGACGTTAAGGCGTCACAAGGACTAGTCCTATTTATATAAAACTTTATAAACACAGATATAGTTTAAATACCTACTGATTAAGAGATTCTAAATTCGAATTCTCCATGGAAAGCTTGAATAAAGAGTCTGGTCATCAGTGTTTAACTCAGCATTAATTTCATTATCAATGAGCCTGCAATTCTGCAGTTTCTCGCTGCAACATTTAATTATTTCAGTGCAAAAATATCTTTTGAGTTCAATTACTCGATCATATTATTATTGCTACACATTTCACACGTGAATCTAGCTGTAAAAACATTGGTCGCGTGGTGGCCATCTTGTCCGATGGCGGCCACCGCGGCGGTGACGGGTTAAACAAACTGAGCATGTTTGCGCTGAAACGATTCGTGATAACTTTGCGCACGCGACTGTATCACTTAGGTATTGTGAGTAAAATTATATTATAATAAAAGTTATATTTAATTATTAGTTCCACACTTAGTCATGACGTAGGTAGGTATAAGATGACTTTAATATTGTTAGGGATAGAAAAAGTTGAAAAGTGCACATAAAGCTCGTAACACGTACAAAAGTAGCTTTCATGGCAGAGTGGCATGCACCAATCAGACCAGATCAGATCAGAATCTATAGCAGAATGGTACGCAAGATACTTGCACACTGTGGTGCGAGGTACAGGCCTGTGAAATTGGGACCAGTAGGTACTCCTACCTACCTATTACTCAACAAGTAGGTATTCGATAGGTTGTTAAATAGGTCATGGGGGCTATCAGGATGTTACTAAAGCTAGGTAAGGCTTTTGAAGAGCCAGCTTCATCAGAGGTTTGAATTAGCTTCATGAGCAGCATGATCGACCACCCTTTCACTAAAGAGATACTTTCTAAGAATCCCTGAAAAATCCTTACAAATATTCCTTACTAATATTATAAATGCGAAAGTAACTCTGTCTGTCTGTCGCGCTTTCGATCCAAAACTACTGAACCGATATACGTGAAATTTGGTATAGAGAATGTCTAGAGCCTGAAAAAGGTCATTTTTTATCCAGGGAGTATGTGCCCTAGGGACCGCGCGGGCGAAGCCGCTGCCAGAAGGTAGTAAAACATAATTTTGTAAGTGAACACCAGTCACACAGTTTACTCCGCCAGGCAAAACTCCCTGTCGAATACAGCGTAAATAACGGTTTATTGTCTCAGAGAAAGTTCTATTTTGCAAACCGTCGCATTGTCTTGTCCTGACATAAAAGGGTTGCTCCAAGGTTGGTCCTTTGCGAACGTCGCACAATGCGGATTATACAATTTGCATGTTGCGTTTGCAGGGTTCGTTCCGAGAATGCTGACTTGCACTAATTATTAAATAAGTAAATGCGTGTCTGAGCCAAAGATGGGTCTCGGGAGCCGTTACCTGAGTAAGTCTGACGGTACAGAGAACATCCAGGAACTGAGCCTAAATAAGAACCTCTCACGCTTGTACAGCCTTTTGTGGAGGACGTAGATATGGTATGAAGAACGCCTTTCAAAAAGGTTTAAAGTATTAAACTTGTTAGCTTCCATACCGACTTTACTTAGGCACTGGAGTAGAAAACCTTCTAAAGCATTGCGTCTACTATTGTCTAATATAGACATGTTAGTGACAAGCGAACACACACTATAATAACACCAATGTAAACTATACCTTAAAACTCTTCGTTACGGTTCAATATCTGTAGAGATGACCGCATCACGCAGTGTTGGCGGTCCACTTGTTCAAAAGATGAGGCGACAGTCCTCAGTTGTACAATCACAAAGACCACCAGCACTCTGTCCCCTGTGTTAAGAAAAAAATAAAATGATCTTATGATGCAAAATCATCCAAGTATCACTCAAAAGGAAAGAAAACCCTTTCAAGAGCCGAAAATAATAAGTAGATAGATATACCAAACAATACACAATAGGTTTCACTTCCTTACTCACCTATGTAGGTACTTGTTCAGGGATTTATCCGAATAGGTGGTTTGTGCGATGATTTGATGGTTGATGAATTTCAGGTGAAGTGATTCGTAGAACAATGTAGTCTGGACATTTTAGGGGTCCCGAACATCCGTAGAAACGGAACCCTTATATGATCACTCGGGTGTCTGTGTGCTTGTCTGTCCATCTGTCTGTCTGTCCATCTAGCACAGCCAGTTTTCTCCGGACATATGGACATACTTTTTAGGTTGGGGGTTACTTCTGGGAGTGAAACTAGAAACTTAAAAAAAGTTTCTTAAACTGTATCGTGTGACATTTCAAAGGAAAGGGCTTACTGTGAGGGTTTTATTTATATTTTATTTCATAATTTTAATGTAAATATGTAGTTTGAAGTTATTCAAGAATTTAGACCAAAAATGACCTTTCTCCCATTATCTCCGAAACTACTGAGCCTAACATTTTGAAAAAACCCTCACAATAAGCCCTTTCATTTGATAAAAAAGCCCCAAAGCACCTCGTGGGGTGGTCCCATTGTCACCAAGCCAGAATCTGATGATGTGATTCCTTCAAATTTTATAGGCACATACAATGTTTCTCATAAACTTTCCAACTCATGAATTACCAATCTACATCTCATCTACATCACCTAATCTTCAAATATCTGAATTACTAATTATGATGATTACCAGGCGGTAATCATCATCACATGTTGCTATGCTGATGATGGAAGGTATAAGGAAGCATCTGATGATGGGATCCCATGAAATATGTTTGTCAACCGATTTGGATGATTCTTTTTTTGTTTCGAAGATTATTTTCCCGGACTTGTCCCATTTCATTTTGGTGAAGATCTGATAAAGAACTTCGGAGGTAGGCAACAGAACTCGTGAATAAATTATAGGACATGGATCGGGATTGCTGAAATCGCATTTCTGTGTATTGTTTATACCAGTTCATAACATAATATCACGCCAGTACGCTGTGAATGGGTACGCAGTCGCAGATACCACTAAAAAGTGATACACAAAAAACCTTATTTTAATTTCACTTTTTAATGGTACAACTTTTTAAAAAGTGTTTTTATATTTTTTAATGTTAGGTATTGGTTGGATAACTCTTAGTCTCTATCAAACTATTCAAAATGACAAACATTATACTTTATGCGATCAACCAAACCTAGGTCCATACTGAAAAAGTGGCGATCTGTCCTATACAAACGGTAGGACTGGGTCTATTCTTAAATTATAATATAATTATGACACATAGCTGAAAATTGTATTGAGTTTTTATTGTAATTTTTTTGACATTTTAATTTTTACACTATTTTTTGACATTTTAATTTTTACACTTAAATTATAATTATGACATTGAGTATTGCTGATAATTTTATTTAATTAATTATATTGATGTTTTCATTTTTATTCTTTGATTATAATTATGACATTTAATATTGCTGGAAATTGTATTGATCTAATTATTGTTGACATTTTAATTTTGATATGACTATAATTTCTCAATTTGATTGTATAATAATAATGTCTAGTGCATGCTAATTTTTCACCAATTGCAATGCTTGTGAAAGGCTATTAAGTCATAAGTACCTACTAACAAAACATAACATCTTTGTACACTTAGTTCGCTAAAACGTTTATTGTTTTGACTTTTGACTTTGACTTTGAAATAATTGCCACAGGGCGGGCCCCAGTGCACACTATCATGGTTACATTACAATTACATTATTCAGTTTATTCAGCTCTCCCGTAAAGTTAGTCAAAATGACTGAAGCGATGTTTATGGAACATGCAAGCGACAGTCGGCACAAACGCAAATGACATTCAAAAAGATTAGTTGCCCCGATTAAAGCGACTCATTTTGCCAAAATCCGAACCCGTTCGATAGCAACACAAACAAGTACATAGGAACTTGCACATAACTGTCAAATATAGCGGACTAGACATCTGCGTCTGAATGCAGCTGCGACAGCCCTTGTACAAAATAGAACCTAAACACGTTACTCCTAAGCTTCAGTTTTGCGTGATGCTCAGGAGTACAATAATATTTGCAAAGGTTCGTCGCGCGCCTGTCATTTAGACCCCTTCCGCGTAGACACGGCTAGTCTCCAGGGATCAGTACGGTCCACAAAAAAGATATCGTGTTACATATTTTATGGAAAGATAACTGTACTTTTGTTTTTGAGTGCTTGAGTTAGTGATTACGTGCTCAAACTGTTGGTGGAGGTCGAAACGCAACACTTTGTGTTGTGATCTTGGGATGTGTTATATTTCAATTAACACACACTTCTCTGCACCAAACACACAACACCGCGGGTATTTTCCTGAATAAACATGAACTAGTTGTCGCTACGCTATCTTGTCTACCATTGATGGAATAATAATAATATTTTAAATGCGAAAGTTTGAATGGATGGATGTATGGCTGTTTTGTCGCTCAATCATGTCAGAACGGCTGAACGGATCTCGATGAAATTTGGTACAACGGTAGATTATGGTAGTGGTAGATGATAGTCTAATATCACATATAATACGTTTTATCCCGGGATTATGTTCCCTTGGGATAATTTTCGACAACCACGCGGGCGGAGCGGCGAGCGGTAGTTAGTATTATTATATTTATAATTTTAAATAGAGTGTCAACTCATAATAATTTAACATCAGTCGACTTAACGACAAACTCCATAAAACGTCGTAATTACTCGACTCTGTTTGGTTTACCTCGTCTATCTTATCTGTGATTCTATGAAGCATCTCACCCGCTGTAAATCACGACTACGCCAATACTCATTAGTTAACTGAGCAATAAACTGTCGGTACTTTCTAAGTTTCCGGAATTAATAAGAATTGCAGCTGTGTACGTTTTATTGTTTGTCGTTTTGTTGTTTTATGATCTAGCCCGCATTTACCTCGAGTGTCGGCGTCCTTTACAATACTTATTAGAAGAAACTATTCTTAGTTTCCTACAAAACTTCAAACTGTGAACACGAGAAAATCTTTGTGTATTGACGACAACGATTATTTATTTATTTGGTTAATGTGCGCAAAAGAGGCGACGATTTTCCTTCTCTCCATTTCACGGGAACTCTCAATGACGCTATAACATGCGCAGTCCCTTAAGTTTCGCTATACGGAGTGTACACTGTAGTTATATGTAATTAAATAGTAACCAGCCAGCTAGATGTTTCAAACAAATGCTCGTTGGCACCATTATTCAGACGAAAAACGTCCTGTACAGGACACAAGCTGTGTGCTTCCCGCGTGCAGCTATTTTCCGCCACCTACATAATGTCGTTAGACAACTTGTAGGTCTTCTTCTCTTTGCGTAACGACGGTACTTCTGACTTTCTTGGGCCCAGTAGGTGACCACACTGATAGAGGCATCGGAGGCGTTGTACCGTGTGTGCCGTATTTTTAATAGTGATAGGCTCACATTTGACCATAATATTACCTGATGGAAAGCGATGTTGTGACCGACTATGGAGCACCTAGAAGTAACCTATTCGTTCTTGACTCGAACCGAATTAATTTTAGGTTTCCCCTGTAAAACGAGGATATCCTCACTTTTCACATATCTAAAACGCCTTGTTCTACCTATACTTTTCTGCCAACCACACGTATCAGAATTGCGGAGGGGTGCAATGAGTCAGCAGATCCCTCGCTGACCGCAACTGCGATCGGGTCCCGTAATCTCGTCCATTCGGCCAAGCGGACATGCCCATTCACACTTGTGCGCATTGTGCCGAGGTTGCGTGACTCGATGTTTCTATTTAGTGAACAATTCGCCTTGCTCGCTTTCAAATTGAATTTGACTGAATTCTTAAATTGACTGTAGAATTGATTTGAATAAAGATACGACAGCTCCACTAAATGGTCCCCGTGGCCGCAATTTGTTGGATTTACAATAGCGATCGGTATATATACTTATACAGTCAAAATGATGAATTGTCGGCGAATTGCTAGCTAATATCCTATCGTGATTTATTTTTCTGTGCACTTACGATAGCGACTTTGGTACTCTATTACAATCTTGAGAACCATACTCAAAAGCTCAACAATGAAACAATAATTTCTAGAGCCATTAATTATTGTATTCCAATAAATCGCTAAAAGTTCCAACACGCTTTGGAAGCACAGTCTAAAACATCGAGTCTTTATAAAATTCAATTTCGCATTGCATTGGCTTCCAAAGGACATTACAAATTAATCCGTAAAACTTAAATATTCTCTTAACAATAAATGTAACTGTACATTAGTTTGCTTTAAAAGATTCTTTGCCACAACCGTATGTATGTCCACAACACCCACAATGCGCCATGTAACCATGTAGACGGTACGTGGGACCTCCCAGTGCAAAACTTTCTCGTACAACGTCCGGAATCAAAGCCTTACCCTCGGTCGCCTCACAAAGAGTAAGACCCGCTCCAGCAAACATTGCCTTTTTATTTACGTCTTTACGGAAGTGATCAACAATATGTAATGATTGTGGGACATCTACATTTGTGATCTTTTCGGAGGCAAAACCAGTTTTTCATTGTCATTATTTTGTCGGTTTCTTTAAAACAAGTTCAGAAACTGTTTCTGTAACCCTTTCGCATCTCTTTCAAGTCTCATGGATTCTGCGTAACTTTAAGAAATAATCTTTATTTCAGTGGCGAACTCAGAACCTAAATAAATCTAAAGAAAACATGAATCCCTTCAGCAACAACCTATCCCTTCATAACTTCAATATTTTGAACAAACACGACAGAACTGAAGCAAATCATAACAGATCCTTCTGGAAATATATGAATTTTGTATGCATGGCAAACAGAGTCTGCGTAATTGTCGCGAGGGATTAGCGTATGATACATTCCTGTTATTCGTTACAACTGAGCTTCTTTGTCGAGTGGAAGAATGACAATTGTGAAGGGCTTGCCATCAGGACGGTCACAATGGATCCCGGCTCTCGATGATCTTTATCAGTTTTGTGATAGCATTGTGTTAGATTTTCTAAATATTCGAGATTAGTCGGACAATATTCAGATTTACGTAATTTTTAAGTCTCATTTGACACAGTTCTTGGAGACTTCCAATGTTCTACACGTTTGAAATTGTTTTAACAATTGTTTGAAATCACTAATATAGAATGTTTCATGGTACATGTGAAAAATAAAGTTGACAAGCAAAAGTTTGTAGTGTAATTTCAGGAGAGATTTTAACACGGAACTGCTTCTTGATGTTGAAATGTGAGAAAACATGTCCATGTCTTTAGAGAAAGACTCAACATTTCCGTCATTATAACATGTGTCTTTTAAAAATCTTGTAACCAAAACTAGGTCCCTGAGGAATCCTCCGATTTCTGTTTTTTCCCTGCAACAAGATGTTATTTTTGCACCCTTTCCGAATTTTGAATACAAACGAACATCAACGCCATTTACAATCAAAGAATGTCTTTATCCCAGTTCAGCATCTTGCATATTTTGCTGATTGTTATCATCAGCACCAGTTATTAATGTTATTCTTACACAAATATGATTTACACCGTTTCCCAGAACGAAAACGCTGGTTGGTAACTCTTGCCCATTGTGTTTGCTGTCCCCAGTTTTTTCGACAGTAACTAGAGTCATGCTGTCAGAAAGGAATCGCTTTAAGTCCGTGTGTCCGTCATCTGCGGACAATGCCCACTATTAGCGGATTATAATCCGCAAAAAGAGCAGGTATTGTCGTGTGGACCACGGCCTGTGGTCCAAGTGACGCGTTGAATGTCATAGATGCGTTATTGATTGCGTCAATATTTATGTTCTGTTTATTTTTAATGATTTCCCCAATTCCGTGGTTGTACAATAATGCCCTCTGTGCGCAGTATGAGAGTATTCGTAGTTAATCAAGAATGTCATATTTCTTATCTGTAAATTGCACTAAATATTTAGATCGATATTAACAAAATATATTTCATCAAGATCCTTTTTAGTTTTAATTAATCTTGTCAGCAATTTCAATTGATCCCTGATATCCTAAACATCCAATCTTTTACAAGTTCAAGTACACAACTCGCTTCCTCCTCTCCCTTGCGGCGTAATATTTGCTTGCATTAGCAGATGCAAGGTTGTCAATGCTCGTCATCGTCCCACGGGATCTGTCGATTATCCCAAACAATAACATCCACAGTGCAGGCTGACCGAAACGTGACCAGTCTTCAGGGAGTCAGTCGCTGTTGCGTTTGTTATTCTAAGCAGCGCACAAATAATACCAATTTCTGCTTCTGTAGCTTCCCAGAAAGAACACAATTAATACAGAAATGTGTTGAATGTATGTGGTTACGTTCCTCCCGTTTGTGGTTTAAATTAAAATTTCACACTTCGCTTTTGTGCGTTTAAAATAAGTCAAAGGACTTTGCTGGGACTGTCCTTTCTGAGTGAATGAATAAACGAAAATTGTTCCATTTAACATTCCTGTACTAGCTTCTATGATACAAGCCAACATATTGAATTCGTATTCGCGGAGTAATGACATCATAAAGTCACGCGACACGCGAGCGACAGACTTGTGAACACATCGCTTACTACCGGCGGGGAACACGGCTATATGGCACTAGATATAAAGCTACGTCATTTGGTATCAGAGGACTCTAATTTTAAATACCCCTTTATTCAATCTTTGAACAATACATATATACCAGAAATAAATGTGAGAGTAGTTCATCCAAAGCAATTCCATACCCAGAAGTTTCGTACATAAAACTTTGATTAAATATGGAAACGAAATGACGACGTTCAGGCTGAAAGCTTTTTATTACAAAATGTTGTACAAAAATATATCAGAAAAAATCCATCCACTGTGCGAACTGTTACATAAAAATAATTTATTTCCTTAACAAGAACTTTTTTTGACAGAAGTGGCAAATGACACCTTGGCCCACACAGCGCTTCTAAATACAATTGGAAGCTGTACGAATACCGCAATAAACCAGAACGTACAGTTCTCGCAACTTAAATTGCTGGAAACACATTCATATAAGAATTAATCATAAACGCAAACGTCTACTATAACGCGCACAGCAAATGAGTGCAAACTCTCTGCCTGCGTCTGTGTTTCCGAACGCTTACAACCCTCATATCTTCAAAGTTAGAGTGAACAGGCTTCTTCTGGGTAAGCTCGCTCCATCGTAGACTTTGTCTCTGTCATCTCAGACCTAGACTAGAACCAAGAGATCACAAATTAAAAAAAAACGCACAACTTAATTCGGACAGTGTTAACAGTTTGCTATCAAATCCCCAGTAAAATATATTTTTTTCGTCAGTTAACTTTTTTTCAAAATGGAACTTCTGTGTAAAATTACAAACATGTGAATGGACGCAGAGTTATGTAGCATTGGGAGATTCGAAAAACCGGGGCCTGCAGCGATGTCGTAGCCCGTAGCGCTACGTTGCTACGCCGTAGCACGACATGGTTACGCCGTGGCGTATCGTAGCATTTCGTGCCGGCTAAAGACATCGCGCTAAGCAATTAATAAGGATTTTCTTTGACATTTTCTATTTACGGTTGTACGAAAAAGAATATTTCTTTTCTACTTTTTCCTTCAACAACATGATACAAAAGGGAAGATTAAATTAAGTAATATACCTATTTTATTTTTTGTGCCATATTAGCTTTCTACCACGTCTTGGTGATTAGTAGAAAACATCTTCCATGTATACTTTGCATAGGATAAAAAAAACACTGGGGCACAGCGAAGTGACACAAAGACGCAGATAAGCGCGGATCGCGTAGCATCAACACTAAAGTCTTCTTACATCACTATTTTACATTATACAAGAGTCAACGCACACTGCATGCGCACTGTCCTTTTTAGGGTCCCGTCTGTCACAACTTGCTTGGAATAGTTTTTGATGACGTTTGTTGAACTATTTAGCAAATAAGAAAGAAATCTCAATCTCAAAATTTAGTCCTGAGTCAACACGATAAAAAGATATGGATAAATTTAGATTTTCGCGAATACTTTTAAGTACCAAAATTTACCTTTATTTTCAATTTTTTTTTTTATTTTTCGGATTTTTCCCTTTGCTTGTGTTGCAAGACCATACTTTTAACCAAAATTGACAATTCTAGGTCAACCGGAAGTACTCTATACGTTTCGTGTCGAAAAAATATATGGTTGTTCTCGTTGACCAAGTAATACCGTCTTATCCTACAAGTACAGGGAAAAGTCTGAAAACATTACGTTTGTTTTTTAATCCTAAAAAATATAGAAGACTATATTTTTTTCAGTTACAAATTTGTACGTAAACCGAAACCGGAACCGGAATGAATTTGTTAATGACTGTGATATTATTATTTTTTTACTTTCGGTTTGTTTTTTGTTATTAAAATTAATTCTATTTGCATGCTGTAAGATAAAATGTAGCTGATCTATGTGTTTGTGTAAGTTATCCATATATTGGACCTACATTTTGAGCAAAGAAACATCTGATTCTGAACCTCGCGAGTCCGACTTTTGATGAAAAATGAGAAAAATTGATATCTCCGAAGTTTGCATAGAGAAAAAAGTGTAATCTTGTATCAATATAATTTATATAAATTATATTGATACAAGATTACAGGTAAAATAAAATGATATCTCTAAATACCACACTTTTCAGAAATCATCAACAAAAATAACATTAGTTCCACTAGCGGTTAAGAGATGGCGCTGATCTAAAACTGCAATAAACACCGCAGTGATAAAATTCTCTGACGAATAGAGGCTTCGCCGATGAAAATTTCAAAACATTTCATATTTTATATGGTGGTACGGAACACTCAGTGCGCGAGTCCGACTCGCTCTTGAGCGCAAGGCTCTCGTTTGACCACTATCTCACCCGATGTAAGCGGTTATGTGGCCGATGATGGAGTACGCTTTCTTCATCATCATCAATAATAACATCAGCCGAAAGACGTCCACTGCTGGACGGAGGCCTCCCCGCGCGTGTCGCCACGACAACTGGTCCTGTGCGTCTCGCATCCATCGGCTACCCACGACCCTCAACAGGCTTGCTTTTGTTTAGAAGTTACCTATTCACTCTCACTCCCAGGTTGTAGCAATCAGGAAACTCAGACTCTGGCAGGAAATCCTAAGCTGTATGCGAAATGAAAGTATTCTCAATACGTTTTAGTTATTAAGTAAAATGCTCTCATGATATTCCGAACATTGTCTATACCAAACATTTATTATGAAATTGATTTTACCGTTCCCTCCACATGCTCTACAAAGATTCCCACATTTCGCACAACTCTTCCTGTACAAAGGCTTACAAACTGGACAGCTACATTGATATGTCAATCAAACCCCTGTGCAAGCACCACGCAAATCGCAGGCTTATGCGAATCGAATCGCGCGCCTCCACAATGCCCACAATTGATACAATGTATTACGGGAACGCCTCGAAACCTCCGTCAATACCCAATAACTGTTTTATATTAGCCCTTTTTGGTCCTTCAGAACGCACAACTCCCTTATCCCAACGTCATAAGACTTAAAATGCTATAGCTTGGTTAAGTTGTGGTGTTCTCGGACCGAATCTTCATTGAAAGGTTAATCCCGTCTGACAATAGGTCCTTAGCACCTGCTTTTTATTGTGAAACTTGGGCATTTTGAGTTTGTAACGGTATGCATAATTTTGATATTATGCTCTGTTGTATACGAGATTAGTTTCGGAAATGGCACATGTCTTTAGAAATAACTATGTTACGGATTATCAGCATCGTTCCATAAAATATGTTTTTATGAAATAATTATTCTGTTCAAAGATTCAGCAAGCTCTTCCATCACCCTGAAGAACATAAACATGACATCGCGCCTGTACTCCCCAAGGGTAAAGCAGAGGTGCTCCTTCACCTAGTATCCACACACATTTCGCCACTTTAAGTCCCTTTTAAGCAGAGTAAGTTCGACTTAGGCTAGCTTCGATTCACAGACGAGGTTCTAAACCCGCAATATCGCACAGCTGAGGTAATGACTATTGTCTGCATAGTCATAAAGTTCATTCCTCTTTGAATCTCCTATTTCAAAGACACCCGAAATTAAATTTTCAGACCGCTACGATAATAACAAAGAGCCTGTGTAGACGCTGACGACCATAAAACAAAGTTTTGTGAAACTGTACAACACGCAAACTACATTTGTAAAGGACTAGCACTTTGCCCGCGACTTCGTCTGCGTAGACTTAAGAGGTGGCGCGCAACATTTTTGTTCCATATTCTCATTCTCGGAAATTCATCTTCATGATTCTTTATTCTGATAGTTTGTGATTCTTTACTGTCCGTACTTTCAGCCCCAGAACTACTTCGACATGTTTCTGGTATTTTGGTACTTTTGAATCTTTAGCGCTCATAATTCTGCTCAGAAAAAACTACGATATATTTCTGTTCTCCTGGTGCTTTTGAATCCTAACCGCTCACAATTCCAACCCTGGAAATACTTCGACATGTTTCTGGTCTCCTGGTACATAATGAATCTTTAGCGATCATAATTCCTGCCCTGGAAAAATTTCCACATTTTTCTGTTGTCCTGGTACTTTTAAACCTTACCGCTTAAATTCTAGCGCCGTAAATATTTCGACGTGTTTCTGGTTTCCTGGTGCTTATGAATCTTTAGCGCTCACAATTTCAGCCAAAGAAATACTTCAACATGTTTCTGGTCTCCTGTTACATGTGAATCTATAGCGTTTACAATTCCAGACTTGAAAAAACTTCAACATTCATACTAAAAAAAAAAACAAAATATATTCTAGCCCAAAAATACTTTAACATCGTTTTGTTCTCCTGGTACTTGTGAATTTTTAGCGCTCTCTGTTTCAGCCCCGAAAATACTTCGACATGTTTCTAGTCTCCTGGTACTTGTGAATCTGAAGTACTAAGGCAGCAGTGGCTCTGGGTTTTCACTTCTTCCTCAGTCTCCATTAAGAAAAATGTTCGACATGTATCTGTTGTGCACATGGTAAAAAGAAAATTCTTGCTCAAAAATACTTTGACATGTTTCTGGTCTCCTGGTACTTCTGAATCTTTAGCGCTCAACAATTCCAGCCCTGAAAAAACTGACATGTTTTTGCTATCCTGGTACTTGTGAATCTAGGTACATCGCTCATAATTCCAGCCCCCAAAAATACTTCGACATGTTTCTGCTCTCCTAGTATTTGTGAATCTATAGCGTTCACAATTCCAGCCCGAAAAAATCTTCGACATGTATCAGTCGGTCGATTCTGAAACATGTCGAAGTGAAGGCTTGTGTGAAGTGACCACGAAGTGAACTGTCATTCCATCTTGATTACATGGATAGACAGGTCACTTCCACAGCACACTTCGACATGTTTACAGAATCGCACTGCTGTACTCTTGCTGAAAAAAAAATATTTTGCTCAAAAATACTTTGACATATTTTTGGTCTCTTGAAACTGGTCAATCTTTAGCGCTAACAATTTAAGGCCAAAAATACATCAACATGTTTCTGGTCTCCTGGTACTTGTGAATCTTTAGCGCTCACAGTCCCAGCCCCAAAAATACTTCGAAATGTTTCTGTTCTCCTGGTACTTTTGAATCTGCAGTATTAAGGCAGCAGCAACTCTATGAATCAACTTTTGAATCCTTGTCGCTCACAGTTCCAGCGCCGGAAATATTACGACAGGTTTCTGATCTCCCCGGCCCCCATCGGCTACCCGCGACCTTCACCAGGTCATCGGTCCACCTTGTCCTTGCAACGTAAATTTTTCGACATGTTTATGGTCTCCTGGTACTTGTGAATCTTTAGCGCTCATTATTTCAGCCAAAGAAATACTTCGACATGGTTCTGGTCTCCTGTCACATGTGAATCTATAGCGTTTACAATTGTTACCCGGAAAAAAATTCTACATACATGTTTCTGTTCGAAGGTTTTAAAAAAAAAACACCGGTAGCACTCCGGGAGTGCCGGCAGAAGTGAAAACTTTAGTATTAACGTTGTGTTTAATTATAAGTACAAAAATACTATCATTTATGAGATAGAATACAATGTTTATTTATTGCGCTATCGTACACAAATATGACAATTTACATGTTGTAATATTTTTATCTCTTAGAAAAATCAACTTTCATCCATAATTTCGTAATTCCGTAATTTCGTATCCTTGGATACGCGTGGCACGCTGTACATAAACACAGACGGACATTCGCGCAAGCGCCCTGTGCCGCCTAAGCGGAGCAGCACACTCAGGCACGGTAGAAAGAGTGGGAGATACTAGTTCCTCTCCCTTCCCCTCGATCTTACGCTTTTTCGATCAGCATCACGTGACCCTGACGCGAGTCCGTCTAACGCTTTTTCGATCAGCATCACGTGACCCTGACGCGAGTCCGTCTTACGCTTTTTCGATCAGGTCACGTGTCCTGACGCGAGTTTAAGATTTTATACCCATTACAGAAAAAGTGCTCAACGCCGCTAAAGAAGTTTTCACTTCAAAAATATTCGAGCCCAAAAATACTTTAACATCGTTCCGTTCTCTTGTTACCTGTGAATCTTTAGCGCTCCCAATTTCAGCCCGGGTAAAACGTCCACATATTTCGGATTTCGTGGTACTTTTTAATCCATACCGTTCATAATTCTAGCACCGGAAATATTTCTACATGTTTCTGGCCACCTAATATTTTTAAATGTTTAGTATTCACAATCCTAGCCCCGAAAATACTTCGACATGTTTCTGGTTTCCTGGTACTTTTGCATTCGAACCGGTCACAATTTTAATCCATACCGTTCTTAATTCTAGCACCGGAAATATTTCTACATGTTTCTGGCCACCTGATACTTTTAAATGTTTGGTATTCACAATCCTAGCCCCGAAAATACTTCGACATGTTTCTGGTTTCCTGGTACTTTTGAAGTCGAACCGGTCACAATTCCAGCGCCGAAAATATTTCGACATGTTTATGGTCTCATGGTACTTGTGAATCTTTAGCGCTCACTATTTCAGCCACAGAAATACTTCGACATGGTTCTGGTTTTCTGTCACATGTGAATCTATAGCGTTTACAATTCCAACCCGGAAAAAATTTAACATACATATTCATGTACGACGGTTAAAAAAAAAACAAAAAATATTCGGGCCCAAAAATACATTAACATCGTTCTGTTCTCCTGGTACTTGTGAATCTTTAGCGCTCTCAATTTCAGCCCCGAAAATACGACGACATGTTTATGTTCTCCTGGTACTTGTGAATTGGAAGTACTAAGGCAGCAGAAGCGTTAGGTTTCCACTTCCTCCTCAATCTCCATTAGGCCATGCCTTTTACCGGGATAAAAAGTAGCCTATGTTTGATTCCAGTATGTGAACTATATGTGTGCCAAATTTCATCCAAATCCTTTCAGCCATTTTTGCCTGATTGAGGCACAAACATACAAACATTCACATTTATAATATTAGTAGGATTAGTGTAGATTAACGCAAGGCCTGAGACAATGGCCTTCTGCGTAGCTTTGTGAAGGAAACGGAACGGGACTGACTTGAATGGTGGAATTAGCAATAGTTACCTTATTTATTGTCTCATTGAAAATGTCTGGCAGCGAGGATTTTAACATTAACGGAGTTCGGCCGCCGCGCCGACTGATAAGTTGCAACCATTGTTTTTGTTGCTATAGCGTGGCCGCGCAACGGTCATCTTAAACCAAAATTTAAAAGTTGAGCCGCAAGGAATGTTGTAGGTTGTAGTATAAAATGTTTAGGTGCCTAAGTAAGTAGCTGTAAGTATTCAAACCCTCAATCAGAGTCCATTTACTAAAAGTTCACCTAATATAAATCATTATGTAACTAGGTACACGACTGCGACATAACATAAACTTAGCAACTTTCTCTCGACCAATCACGTGGCTGAGAAATATACACGTTGTGCAACGAGCGAGCCCCGAGTGTAAGAGAGGCGGTGTGAATGGAACCTGTGCAACCAATACGCGAGTAGAACGAACCTAAATGGAATGGCTATAAAAAGGCCCCAAATAAACAGAAAAAGCCTTTTTTTGTTGATATGAAACTGCCTCGTTGCCTCGCTAGTTCTTCTAGCGAGGCAACGAGGCAGTTTCATAGATTCATAGATTTCCAGATCTTGCAATAGCTTGTTAAGTAGGTACTTACATGTTATTATTTTCAGTAAGAATTTCATAGTAGCAGCCTGCACCAAATAACAACACAAAAAATCGCATATTCCTTCACAATTGAAAGGAATTTAGCATAGGTGCTTCATATTATGTTTAAAAATCGTCTGCTCGACTACTTAAAACTATGTGTCCTACTTCCTAATCTATACTAATATTTAAGAAGAAAGATTTGTATGTTTGTTTGAATTAAATAGGCTCCGAAACTGCTGGACCGATTTGAAAAAAATTTTTAGCATTGGATAGCTACATTATCAGGAAGTAACATAGGCTATATATTATTCCCGTACTCCCACGAGAACGGGAACTACGCGGGTGAAACCGCGTGACGTCCACTAGTAGGTATAATAAAGCTGAAACGCGTCAATCTCTGAAACTACTTACCAGTCGGATTTGGAAAATTATTTTTGTACATATAGGTAGCTATGATAGCCACATTCATGAGAAAGACTACCTACAGGTACGCCATGGGTACGGGAACGGAAAACGGATACCTACCTACCTATGCGCGTACGAAGTCGAGGCAAAAGCTATAGTGACAAAACAAAAAACTTTAAACAAATTTTTCGGAGGTTTTTTTTTTTTTAAAGTTTTTATTTAATAATTTTTTGTGGCAATAATCTACTAAATACTACTAACATGGGTAGGCCTACAAAATATGCAACACAACTCAGCATTAAAATCGGTGAGTGAACAACAAATCACCCCTATTTTCCCAACCTTAGGGTAGGACTTTTTTTTACAAATTTATATGGGACCAATAAAAAAAGAAGAATTATCAAAATCGGACTACGCTGTACAAAGTTATGCGTGTTCATACATAAAAACAAAAAATACATACCTATGCGTCGACTTGAGAACCTCCTCCGTTTTTTCGTCGGTTAAAAAGAATTTGTGATGCGACCTATCGAATGTACTTGTGTGTTATCTATCAATTAGACTGCAGGTCTACATTTACCTATTATACCTGTTAATTGCAATAGGCCCGTATGTTATTATACCTACACCTTTGGGATTTAAGAAATGGACAGGATAATAAAACTAAATAGCTACTATTCCAAACCATGAATATTAAACCCAACAACTGGCTCGCATCCCGATATTCGATCGCTTGCTGATCAAGTGAAACCTCTGGTCACGTCGCAGGAGGGTGCCGTACTAATTGAGTGAGGGTCTGAGCGCCAGCGCCAGGGGGAGCTCCCCTAACCAGCGCAATACGTGAACCCTTGCGTTTGAGCGCAATGTATTGCTCGCTAAGAATTACTGTCGATCGATATTGGCTGCTTGGAACGTTCCGTTGCTAAACAGCAGTGGATAACATTAGGTTGGTTTATATAGAAATCTCCTACGCAATCAAAGCTGGCTGGCTCTACAGGTTGTCTAGTTTCGCAAATTCGATGCATACCTAGCTGGTAATTTGCACCAGAACCTAGAGTTTTTAGAATATTTAATAGATATCTAAACATTTTGCTTGAACAAATCTCTTTACAGAAGTAAAAGTTTTAAGTAACCTCAACAAGCAAAATCTACGCATGTAGTTCCAAATTGCATTGAAGTTAAGAAATTAGTATGATAGATATTAAAATCAATGTATTTATAGAAATGTACCGATAAGTAAGCAAGCCGCACACTTGAAAGTACTGAATTACTGACACACATTAAAACACAAAGTTTGACATATCTAAAACTACACGCAGGAAAAAAAATTAAAAATATCATTTTAGAGTTACCAATGGACACTTAATAATAATTTGATGGTGTCCGAATTGCCAGTGAATAAAATATTGAAATTAAATGTGTCAATTCGGACACTGTGTCCGAATCGTCCATGGAAAAAGTCCACGGAACTGAGGGCTAAGCACGAGTTTCCGTCGACAGCGTAAACGTATCGCCTGCGACAATTTTTGTATGCAAAATTGATCAGCGCCATGTGTCCGTATTTGGAACTAGCTAATCGGTAGCACAAACCTTCGTATTAATAAATAATAATAATAATTTATTTACCAATTTCGGACAACAATATAGCCCATTTTGTTAGTAAAATATAGGTATATATCTTATAACTAGTGTTAGTAGTAAACAAACAAGGACAAAAACAAACCACAAAGTAGGTGTCTAAGGCAGGATGTGCAGAGAACGATAGAGTGAGGAATGCGTTACGTTTTAACGTTGCGTAAACGAACCAAATGTTTGGAAATCGGTAGCACGAGTTGTGTAGTTTCGACTTTTTCGCTAGCTGGGATGTACGCACGTAAAAAATTGTCTCACTGACATTTTCTTGGTGAGACAGTTTACGTCAAACAATTTTCCGTATTTATTTTGGAATTAATGCAAGAATATGCAACTTTATCATGAAAACAAGAGGAAAGCATATTGTATATGTATCATCCGATCTCCTATATACATAAACACGCCAGGAGAAGTTGTGAAATGAGATAGGAAAATTTTTCATTTTCTTTGTAAACACACGTAATAGTTTCTCATAAAAGACTCTTTTTATTAGTGTTATTCATGCGAATCACACAGAGCGGCTCGGCGCCGCCTGCGCGCCACGGTGAAATTCGTTTCCGTGCGTTTTTCGCCGCAACTCCACGTTGTTTTCTGGTGCTCCATGTCAATTGAAATTCCAAACACGCAGCATCGCGATTATTCGCGATAGGCGTTACAAATAAGTGCTTTAGGTACCTACCTAATATAATTCACGTACGTGTAGCTTGTTCATTTGTGTGCTCATCAAGTTTTGCAACGGGTACATACCAACGCAAAGTTGTAATGTGATAGAACTAGGAACAAACCCCACTGAGCAAATTATGTACTAGGCACCCAGAGCTCATTCTATCCCTCAGTAACTAAATACATTATACCATATTCACAACAATGTAAGACTTCAAATTTCTTAATATATAACATATTTTTCAGCAAGTTTGTGAAAATAATTAAATGGTGTTTGCTCCGCTATCCACTATACTGTTCCCACCCGGAACTCATAAATTATGTTAACCTGAACTCAACATTTTTGAAAAAAAAAAACTTTTTTACAAAAAATTTAACCGACTTCCAAAACAAAACACTATAAAGTATAAAATAACTTTAATTTCGGAAGTCGATGTTTTTGTTTATTTCGTTTTTGACACCGACTTTCGAAATTAAAGTTATTACGTCACTACGAATGAAATAAGCTCAAACAGTTGGTAGTTCCTACATACCGATGTGGAGTTCCCTTGACTCTTTGTCGTCTCCATCATCAGGTCTGATCATCACCCGATATACACACGTTTTTCAAGTTTTTACCAGATGCGTGCCTACAATTTTCGAGAGTTGCCCTCGATTTCTCAGGATTTCCATTATCAGATCTTGACGTAGTGGCAAAGGGACCACCTCGGCACATACCCTTTCATATAAAAAAAGATTCATCGAAATCGGTTCATAAACGACGTAGTTATCCGCGAACACACATAAAAAATATAAATACGCGGTCGAATTGAGAACCTCCTTCTTTTTTAGAAGTCGGTTAAAAATAAAGAATATTATGAATCCCCGGTTGGATTCAACTTACTATAAAAAAGTTTGCAGCTGAAAGTTTACCTATCTAACCTAAACCCGCGCTCGCAAACAATCCTTCCACAGCCGCACAACACGCGTGTCGTGACACATCATCTCTTCACGTCATCAGCACATTTCGTGCTCGTGCCGAATGTTTTCTCTACGAGATGCCCGATGTTATGATTGCCATCTATATGGGATGTTATAGGGTTTCGTGGAACCGCTCAGATGTGTGGGGTTCTATCTAACACGTGCCAATCTCACAGCATGTGCTGGGTTGGAAATTTCAGGAGCTACTGTTTATTCTCCAGAAGTGTTACCGGTTTCGGGAAATAGTGCGGCAGTTTCGGATGACTTAATTTTAAACGGGCCATAAGTTAAACTCCAACAAAATTAACATGATCTCAATACTAACGTAGTACATACACAACATAAAAAAGGCCTACTGCCACTGTATCATGTTTATTATGATAACAAAAGTCGAGGGGCGCAGCGCGCGGGATGATGCGTGCGCGTCGTATGTAGGCACGTGCCTTTTACGACCAATGAGCATGCAGGGTCACATGAAGTTTTATGGGTATAATAGGCACCTATACCTACATTAATGGCATCTAGCATTCTAATATATCGTTTAATATTTTTATTTTTTACTGATATCTACCGGCGGTGTCGGCTACCTATTGCCTGGGTCTATAATTAAAAAAAAGGAAATATTTAGGAAGGTAAAAAAACGAGAGCTAAAGTCGACTTATTTTTTACCATAGAAACCTTGCAGAATTTCTAGAACGAAAATAAAACAATAAGTATTCAAATAACAGGTAACGGCTATGAACTCTATCTTAACCCTGTGACTGCCGCGTCCATCCGGTGGCCGTCATAAAATGGCTGTCACTGCGACGTTGTTTTGTTTTACCAACTTCAAAGCATTAACAAAAAGAAGTTGCGATGAGAATAAACGCTAAATTTTATTGCGGCTTATAAGTTTTCTAGAAACTGCAATAAAATTGTTTTTCACAGCACCTGCACGAAAACGTCAAATCAAATTTGCCATGCAAACCTAACCTAAAGTACGTCATTCTAACCCGCGAGCGGCTCCCGTCCGCCTGCGCTGCTAGGTGCAGCGAGCGCAGTCAAAATGCGTTCCAAATTCAAATCACATAATAAAATTCAGTACAATATTATTGCCTGGGCTAGAGCCACAGCTTAGTACGCGCGACCTGCTCCTTGCGACGGGGACCGACGCGCGCCATCTGTTTTCATGGCTACAGCACAATTTTCACGCAGTAGGTTTGAAAAGTAGAGTATGCTCCTCAGGGATAAAGGTGTCTTTGCCTTGGGCTAGCTTAAATCCCTCGCTGCATTCAGGATTCTTGTATTAACCCCACCTTTAAACTGCCTCGCCACGCTCGGGAGTTAACCCTCGAATCCTTCACTGCTTTATCCCCTCGCTGCTAGGGATTAAAAAGGTACCTATTGTGTGTAGGTGTCTTGTTTGTGTTTTAGTTAGAAGCAAAGAAAAGAAGAACTAAGTTCTTGAAATGAAATATCAAAGAGAATTATGATTTATAACTAAGCTGGAATTTCGTAAAAGAAAAACCGGATTTCGCCTAAACAGGTCATAAGATTGCCTACTTATTTGCTACTGTTGAATAGGGTGCTACCCCATTTATCAGAATTTGACTACGTTAGGATATTTTGTTTTAAGTACATGTGAAAAAGTAAAGTAAGTGAAATAAAAGATAGCGGTTCGTCTATAAATTTAATTTATACACTATATGTTAATGTTTTTATACAATCTGTCATTTCCAGTACTTATTGCATAAAAATAGACAAAACCCATTCAAAATTCAATGTAGTCAACAGACACTTTATAGTCCATTTAAATTACTTATCCCCGATATTTTACGTTTACAAATATGTACACGTTCATCACTACTGAAATTTTGAAGTCCACACACTGAAAGTCCACATCACAACTGTTTATTAACACTCGCAAAACTGTCGACAGCGTCCGCAGACGCCGGTAGCCAGGTTCGCTCGTAACTCAGCCATCTTCTTCTTTAAATAGGTAACCTGAAGGGCCAGTCGCATTTCCCGCAGCTTTCTTCTGTCTCGGCTCTGCTTAGCTGCGTGGTTATTCCGCTCGCGCTGCTTCCTGTACGAGTCGTCAGCGGCCTGGCTGGTCTGCACCGCCCTCCGCATCCTCGGGTTGTTTCCCATCAAAGTTCCACCATTCTTCTCCGCCATCGCTCGCATGGCATCTCGCTCAAATTCTTGGTACTCCAGGTCGTCAGACAATGAGTCGCAGAAGTCTGCTGATTCCGGTGGTGAGGGCGCGGACGGTTTGCTGTGCGACCAGCTCCCGATGGAGTCGGGAGACACCGATTGCACCGAATATGACGCTGCTGGCTGGTACGGATACGGGGCGTCGTACAGAGATTCCGTGTACGATGGGTACGGCTCCGACAGTAGCGGAGATTGAGGAGCACAAGACGCGGGAAGCGGAGACGCTCTCTCCACCTTGACCGCGGGTTTGCTCAAGTCAAGGGCAGCTTCCTGCGCGTACGGAGTCCACAAAGCCATTTCGAGAACTTGTCTACTTGACGTGCAAATCACGAATGTCCGTCTATTTCGGCGGGCGACTGTCGCTGTCGTTTAAAAGAGGCGGGGCCTAAATTGACCGCCCCCGGACGAAGGGTGAGTGCAGGTAGCACCCTAACGGACCTCGAGTGTCATGATTTATGAGTTACTATTGGGTTTTTGAACGGAGTAAGTGAACATAACGTTAAAATGTAATGCGAGGCAAGTATTGTTAGTAAGTAGTTCTTATTGTTTTGCGACTAATTAATAAAGCGTAAACATGTCCTAATGATTTTGTTTGTCAGCCAATGAAGTTTCGACTAAGGAGTTGATGTTGGTTCCATGTACTTTTACTAGGTAATTAGAGTATTTACCTAATGAGTCAAATTAACATCTTTAAAAACACATTTATACCTACTAGTAAATAATCTACAAGATTTTGAGATCTTACTAGGTGATTGCTGTGGATCTAAGTATGCTATAACTATCAAAAGCGCTATTTTTGTCTGTGCGGAATACGGAACTTAGGTATTTCATTTCAACCCTGTCGATAAACGCAGAGTGTATTTCAATTTATTTTATAACATTCCTAGCTAAGTTATTCTTAAAAATCAAGGTAGCTCAACGTTGATCACATGTAGAATGACCACAACAAAAATAACAATTCAGTTTTAAATAAGTATTTACTTACCTACCTAGTTTACAGTTTCAGCATAGGTTTGTTGTTACTAAATTTAGCCTCATCAGTAACTAAAACTGTTAATAAATTTCAGCTCTGAGTGACCATTACACAAGGGTTGTTCCCTGCGTCATCTCTATGGACAGATTGTATTACGGAACAAATAGTTTTGGACACATCTGCATTGGCTTTCATTTATCGACTTTTATTATTATGAGCTTTATTCAGACAAAGTTAGGGGCTACTTTTGTGTAACTTTGTGTCACAAAAAGGATGAGATCGTCACTTGGTTGTCAATTGCAGAACCCTTCCGCGTGCAAGTTGGTTGACGGTGTCATTATTATTATTACTGGGTGCGCTTTCTGGCCTTCCTCATAATATTCTGTGGAGTAATATTCAACGATAATAAAGCAGCTTACTTTTCAGTAAACAGAAGGATATTTGAAGCAAAACTTCACCTATTCTAGAAAAGTTTAGGTAGTTAAAGAAAGGTAAATAATCTTGATGCGTCTTTATTTAAAAACTCAGGTAAATACAACAATAACAATTAGGTACCAAGTAAATCAACTGAACCGTTAGTTTAAGCAGTAGTTTATTTGCTTGTGTATACATAGTTATGTGTTTGTGTCACATCAACATTGCTTACGTTTAGTTAAATATAAGTACCTAAATCTTTCTAGTACAGTTATCTATATCTTTAAGCAAGCAGACACGAATTACTTAAGGTAAGTACCTACCTACTTAGGTACTGGTTATATTTTTTAGCTGAATCATGAATAATCCTGATAAACACAAGCCTTCAGCAGCTTCAGTCGCCTTAAATCGTGGGTAATCGTAAACTTAGGATCAAAACGAACATTTCTACATTGTTTTAATTTAGGACTTATTCCGTCGATGTTCAAAGAATTGTAATCTTCAGATCACAACTTTCTATTAATTTAAGGATTACGGCGGTGAGACCTTTACTAACTTTATTTGCCGGATTATAAAACCTACTTTTTCTTGTCAAACAATATCAATAATCTCGGCACCAATGTTTATGGCCTGACCATTCATAGGACATTTCTTTACTCTGCAAGTTGTTATAATAGAAGATAAGAAAACTGCACTTAACTCGGACAATAAAACATTTTTCCTAACATCTATAAAGCCAGGTGCTAGTTTAGTTTTTTGTCTTCCGTACTAAGCTGGCTGTTGTTAATACTTTCTTTGGTCTCAAATTAAGACCACCGCGACATCGCTTCACTATAACTGCACAGTATAAAACAAAGTCGCTTCCCGCTGTCTGTCCCTATGTAGGTACGCTTAGATCTTTAAAACTACGCAACGGATTTAGATGCTGTTTTATTAATAGATAGTGTGGTTCGAGGAAGGTTTTATTATTTAATTTGTCAAGGTTTTGTGGAAATTGGCTGAAGAGGTCGGAATAAAGTATCTAAAAAATCTTTACATCGCGTGCGCTGCGAAAACTATTGATGATAGAACAAAACGATGTACTACAGTTTTAGATAACATATCAATACCTACGAAAAAGTTCGCGATAGCATATGTCTATCTTTTATGTTTGACTCACAATATCCATTTTTATGATATTCAAATTTGATATAAAATACTGCGTCATGGCAGAGGTGTTTATGCTTAATGCCTGCTATACTTAATGGATAGGTATGTTAGTCATCTTTAGTGTTTAATTTAGAGCAAACTTGCCATTCACACCATTTAATTTGGACGAATATCTTAGGAGATATCTCAAAATTAAAGTAAGTCGCGCACCCAAATAGTTATCACGGAGGTAGAGATGTCCCGAAGTGGTAGACACTTGAGAACAGACGTCGTTGACGGTTGTCTGTTGCACTTTTTACTTCAGCCTGAGCCACAATATTATAGATTCTGGTAATGAGATGTTCACTTTGTTAGTTTGGGATAAACAAACATTTGCACCCGTGCGAAGCCGGGGCGGGTCGCTAGTATAGAATAGCTCACTATCGGAAGTGAGTAGTATTGAGTCCCACAATACGACTGCGACAACAAGTCCGCGCTCATGTCCGAACCGCGACAGTTGCGACGTTATGAACGCACTCATGTGTAGTATGAAAGCGTGCGCTGGACGAGCGATTATTTCTTTGAAGTTATTATTTACGGTTCCCGGTAATGTGCAGAAATTACAGTCAAATTTTGGAGGAAGTAATACCCTTCTTCATTAGACCTCGCTTGAATTAAATTGAGCAAAAGTTAGGTCGCTCAGCCTTTTAATTTTACTATTTTACCCTGAATACTACCAGCCTTTTTTATAATGTTTTTAACCAAATGCTTAGTTTAAATACTGATTAACAGATTCCAGCCCATTTTAAATAATTCTCACTAGTAACTAAATGTTGCTAACAAACTAAAAGAACACCTAACGTTAAGGCGTCACAAGGACTAGTCCTATTTATATAAAACTTTATAAACATAGATATAGTTTAAATACCTACTGATTAAGAGATTCTTAATTCAAATTCTCCATGGAAAGCTTGAATAAAGAGTCTGGTCATCAGTCTTTAACTCAGCATTAATTTCATTATCAATGAGCCTGCAATTCTGCAGTTTCTCGCTGCAACATTTAATTATTTCAGTGCAAAAATATGATTTGAGCTCAATTACTCGATCATATTATTATTGCTACACATTTCACACGTGAATCTAGCTGTAAAAACATTGGTCGCGTGGCGGCCATCTTGTCCGATGGCGGCCACCGCGGCGGTGACGGTTAAACAAACTGAGCAGGTTTGCGCTGAAACGATTCGTGTTATCTTTGCGCACGCGACTGTATCACTTATTGTGAATTAAATTAAATTATTATAAAAGTTCTATTTAATTAATTCCACACTTAGTCATTACGTAGGTGATTTTAATATTGTTAGGGATAGAAAAAGTTGAAAAGTGCGCATAAAGCTCGTAACATGTACAAAAGTAGCTCACAGGCCAGAGTGACTTGCACCAATCAGAACTTGCTATAGCAGAATGGTATGCAAGATATTTGCACACTGTGGTGCGACTTATGCGAGGTACAGGCCTGTGAATTTGGGACCAGTAGGTACTCCTACCTACCTATTACTCAACAGGCAGGTATTTGATAGGTTGTTAAATAGGTCATGGGGGCTATCAGGATGTTACTAAAGCTAGGTAAGGCTTTTGAAGAGCCAGCTTCATCAGAGTTTCGAAGAGTTCGCTTCATGAGCAGCATGAGCGACCACTTCCACTAAAGAGTTACTTTCTAAGAATCCCTGAAAAATCCTTACTAATACTCCTTGCTAATATTATAAATGCGAAAGTAACTCTGTCTGTCTGTCGCGCTTTCTCGCCAAAACTACTGAACCGATGTAAATGAAATTTGGTACAGAGATAGTCTAGAGCCTGAAAAAGGACATAGGCTACTTTTTATCCCGAGAGTAGGTGTTCTATGGACCACGCCGCTGGAAGAAGATAGTAAAACATAATTTTGTAAGTGAACACCAGTCACACAGATTACTCCGCCAGGCAAAACTCCCTGTCAACGTTACTACAGCGTAAATAACGGTTTTATTGTCTCAGAGACAGTTCTATTTTGCAAACTTGCAAACCGTCGCATTGTCTTGTCCTGACATAAAAGGGTTGCTCGAAGGTTGGTCCTTTGCGAACGTCGCACAATGCGGATTATACAATTTGCATGTTGCGTTTGCAGGGTTTGTTCCGAGAATGTTGACTTGCACTAATTATTAAATAAGTAAGTGCGTGTCTGAACCAAAAATGGGGTCTCGGGAGCCGTTACCTGAGTAAGTCTGACGATACTGCGAGAACATCCAGGAACTGTGCCTAAATAAGAACCTCTCGATTTCCGTCGAATAATTAAATTGATTGAAAATTCTAAAAAATATTATAAATTGTTTTGTTCTTTGATGCTTATACGGCCTTTTGTGGAGGACGTAGATATGGTATGACTAACGTGACCATTTATTTTTTGACTCAAATCGGGACATTGGTTTATTTGGATCAATCAACAGGTAGTCAATGAAAAAAAAAACACTTTTTTAAAGTTAATTATTCAGGAAAAGTCAGTTAGTTTAAAAGTTACAAATTAAAATATATTTAAAACCGAAACGTTTAGTTATACCTATTTATATTTAGCAGAGGAACAAATTTGCTGTAATATAGCTGGTGATGATTATAAGATGAAACTCTTGGCACGTTTTTAGGGTTCCGAACATCTATAAAAAAACGGAACCCTTATAGGATCACTCGGGTGTAAACATTTTTGCTTGTAAGTTAACATTGAATGAACACTTGCGTTTCGGCATTTTAACTTATGATTCGAAAACAAAAGAAGTTTAAGTTATTTACTAGGTAGGTAAACGAGCATCAAACATCAACAAAACAAATATCGAGAAGTGGGCGAACGTAAAATCTATCAAACAATTAGTCAACAAAGCGCAAGCACTGATGTCTTGGCCACTCTCGGCTATCACCGCGTCGACCGGCGACGCGGTCTCGCTCTCGCACACCGCTCGCGTCCGGCTCAACGATTACCTACTCATATTTTCGCGCGATTTCAGAAAACGGGACAATTTTGCGTCCCAGAGTTAATTTCGGGGACACCGGGACTCGTAATCATAAATAGGGACAGTCCCGTTCAAAAGGGGACGTCTGGTCACGGTAGGTATGACGAACGCCTTTCAAAAAGGTTTAAAGTATTAAACTTGTTAGCTTCCATACCGACTTTACTTGCACTGGAGTAGAAAACCTTCTAAAGCATTGCGTCTTCTAATGTCTAATATCTAAATAGACATGTTAGTGACAAGCGAACACACACTATAATAACACCAATGTAAACTATACCTTAGAACTCTTCGTTACGGTTCAATATCTGTAGAGATGACCGCATCACGCAGTGTTGGCGGTCCACTTGTTCAAAAGATGAGGCGACAGTCCTCAGTTGTACAATCACAAAGACCACCAGCACTCTGTCCCCTGTGTTAAGAAAAAAATAAAATGATCTTATGATGCAAAATCATCCAAGTATCACTCGAAAGGAGAGAAAACCCTTTCAAGAGTCGAAAATAATTCGTAGATAGGTACCTAAGTAGATCTAGGTAGATATATACCAAATAATAGGTAGGTACAGAAGAGGTTTCACTGTCTTACCTAGGTACTCACCTGTCTTACCTACTTTTTCAGGGAGACATCCGAACGGGTGATTTGTCTGATGATGGTTGATGAATTTCAGGTGAAGTGATTCGTAGCACAATGTAGTAAAACTAAGTACCTATTAGGTTCTCGCAGGCAATTAATTTGTTTTGAGAAAAACATCAGTAGGTATTACCTGAGATTAATCGTGTAATGTGAGTAGTTTCTTGACAAAACTTAAAGAAAACAATCAGTATCGCTCACTTTTGAGGGTTCATAATATCTAGGTACTGTAAATGTTTTTAAGTAGGTACCTAGATGTATTTAGGTACATTTACCTCCTACTAAGGTGTACTAAGACACAATTAAAACCATTGCATTTCAAATAATTCAAAATATTGTCAAGCAGCAGTTCTAAAAATGTAGTTCTAATTTAGGATACTTTCTGACATCTAGCGCGTCGTAGCAGAACCAGTTTATATTTTTGAACAGTGATCTGCGACATCTAGCGTTAAGTATTAGTACCAAAAAGGGTGAATAAACGGAATAAACTACTTGGTTTCTCTTTTTCGCAGCAATTACGTTTTATGCAACAAAACGTCTTGTTTTTTTTTAGTAATGGAATCAATTTATTTATTCTTGAATAAGCACTCGACACTCCAACTCCAATCAGTTTTTTTTTTTTTTTTTTCTATGGCTTCGCACGGTTTGTGCATTTAGCCAATGACACGTTTGGTTTACTTGATTTGAAGATAATAAAGTTAGGGAAACGAAATAATAAATAATACTAAATTATTTTATCGGAATTTGGAATAGGACGGATATATAGGATCAGGTTTTTTTTTTTTAATGTATGATGAACAAAATACAATGACGAATAATTATAACGAATAATTATAAATATTATTGAAGGTCTCCAATCAGTTGTCATAAAAAAGTGCAAACATGGTGTTATCTGTGGTCGGCCATTTTGGATAGGGATGACGTTTCCCTCCGAAAAAGACGATGTTTAAATCGATTTGAATCGTGAGATGATGTATCGATTCACAAAAAAATTGATGTCTAAATGATCGATTTATAAAAAACCTATTTTTGGTTTTAATTTTGCATTTATAGTGTAAAAATAAATCCATTTTATGAAAAACAAGAAATAATTGTTGATCTTTTACCAGAGAAATCAGTATTTTTTTAGTTTAGGGAGTTCGACAATAACAATAATTGTTTTAATATTACCTACCATATCAAAGTCAGATCAGGTATGAAAGTATATTTATTGCATATTTTCAGCCATCTTCGCGATTTTAACCCATTAACCTAATATTACGGATACATTCAACTAAATAATTTTATGGTTTTTACCAAAACAAATAAAAATCGAATGTCAATTTTCAAGAGTGAAATATCGATGTAAAAAAACGATCTCATGGGTCTGAAAAATCGATTCTTCGATTAATCAATTTCAGATCGCCATCCCTAATTATTGATTTTGGCAATCTGATTGACCGTCGAAAAAATTTCGATGTTTTTAAATCTACCTGTAATTTATTACCGAATTAAACGTTGCCATTACGCGCCATAATCGCGGACCTTTCAACACATTCATCACCTCGTGTGCCGCTCGTCTCCAAAAGGGTCAAAAAGTGTCCCAACGATTAGCTGTCACAATTACGAACTACTGACCAGAGAGCACATCTACTGACGAGTAGAACACACAAATCTGATGTTTTGGGTTTGCTATGCTGTTTTCACGATGAACGGCTCGTTTAACGAGCAGCTCGGCGGCGTACGTAGCTTTCAGAGCAATGCGGCGCGTGCGAGCAGACGGTGCTGGCGTGCACGCTGGCGCGGTGGGTGCCGTGGCCGGGCCTGAAGCTGGTCCAGCGCGCCGTAGAGGCGGCTCTGCGCAGCCACGTGGAGGACGAGCGGTTGGACCGCGACGCCAATGACGAGCTCCTGCTGGCCAGCCTGCTGCTGCTGCGCGACGACGACAACGGTACGTACCGCCACCACTCCTCCGCGCTCACACTCATGTTTCCGATCTCATTGTCCTTATACGGAGAATGTGAGCAGAGAACTGTTCAGTACAAGCTTCTAGTTGTGTGGCTTGCTTAATGATCAACTCTAATTCAGCAAGGGTAGCCAATATACTTATCAATTTATTGGAAAACTTGTAATATTTTCCAACCTACAACACACAACACAGTACATTAGTTGATTCACGGAAATTTAAAAAGTGAAAATATAACTGATTGCAAAGACTTTCTTAGCATAATCTGGGAAAGACCTTCCAAGCAATATAAGATAGAGACATCTACTTCTTAGAGCCAAATAACAAAACATAAATGTAGGTAGCCAAAGATATGAGAACTCCCATTTACCTAACATTGGTAATTAATATGTAGGTACTCGAAGGATATGCATTGCAATCAGTCAAACAAAGATTGCCTTTTTTGACTTGGTGCAAAAAAAAAATAGCTGCTCTTATATGAGATGTGACCAGAGCATGAGTCATAGTAGCCTGGTTGCACACTGGTGGTGGTACCAGGTTAATGTAGGCCCCTCACAATGTTACACTATGGACCCATTTGGATAACCTATTGTTTAGCACTAGAAGCGCCGAAAGTTACGACCCGCCTTGAACCAATCCTGGGACAATTTTGTGCCATTACATTTATTGCAACATTCATTAATACAAGATATGACAATTGACATCAAAATAATTTCTAATTTCCTTGAAACATATTTATTTATTCATTTAAATCAAACTCATAATGCTTCAGAAAAAAAAAAACATTACTAATTTTGAATTAAAGTCTGTAATAATCACAACTATAACAGTAATTATAAGTGTACTAAATTACAAAAAAACCTGTTAACTAGTTATATCATTTGAATGGCCAATATTGCACAAACAATATTCTTTACCAGTGCATTTATTGCAGACATTATATCTAATTACTTATGCATTTTGGCTGATACCTCGTTTGTTTTTCTTGTTAGGGTTTTTTTTCTTCTAATTCATATGCTGTGTTCCTAATTCTTCTCCCAGTTGCAATTAAAGTCTCTCGCATTTAATTTGTTTTTTTTTTCTGAAATATAAAAAATGTTATTTAACTACAAAATAAAAAAAGAAACAAATCGCGACGATGACGTTTAGGAACAGATCATGTTTATTTGGCTTACACTAAATGAGAGGTAGTTTGTTAAATTGTCACAAGTTGAATTTACCTTCAATAAAAGTTTAATGTCTACTGAACAGTGAACTTAGTGTTTGAAAATGCCATAAGGCATTCTAAAATAAAATTCGAAGTTATTTGTCCAGTATTGGGACTTGCGGCAGTGGACACAATGGCTTTATGGCTTTGCCATTGTGTCCACTTCATCGCACATGCGGCGCTTCACTTCATCGCACACCCTCGAAAATGATACTATGAACCCGAGACAACTAGATGAAGATGAGCCTGGCACCAGCGAATCAGCGACGGAAGGTGGCTCTCTGGTTGACGCGCCGGTATTCCTCCCCACTCGCGAACGATTCGAAGTAAGTATTTGCTAACCTAGCGTAATCTTATACTACCCAAACTGAAAAAGTATATTCCCTTGGATCATTGAGCTCGCTAGAATTCTCAGTTGAGCTGAATGCCAACTGGCTGACAGTTATTATGCACTGTCCTTATTTGTCAGTTACCATTTAGACCACTCAAATGTATCTGGCAAGTCTCTTTGAGTTTGTTTTTGTGTTTCTTTTCAGAAAGTGAGATGGCTGTTTTCTAACTATGGGTGTGACCACCTAGAAAACACCCATCTCACCTTTTTAGGGTTCCGAAAAAAAAAACGGAAACCTTATAGGATCACTCGGGTGTGTGTGTCTGTCTATCTGTCCGTCTGTCACAGACAGTTTTCTCCGGATCCACTGGACTGAATCTGTTGAAATTTGGTACATACATGTGGACTTATATGACCCAAACATGATAACATATTTTTTTAGTTTGGGTGTCACTTTTGGGGGTAAAACTAGAAAATTAAAAAAAAAGTTTGTTGAACAATATTGTGTGACATATCAAATGAAAGGGCTTACTGTGAGGGTTTTAATTATATTTTTTTCATAATTTTAAAATAAATGAGGAGCTGGCGAACAAATGCGGACTTGTCCATACAATCAGTATTTTTTTTATTGTACTTTATACCTTAGAATGTAACATCTTTGCATTGCCGAAATATTTTCAATCAATTCCAACTTTTTCTCATAGGAAACCAACTTCTAAATTTGCTTTTGTATTCAAAAACGGACTTGTCCTGTTTAAAGTTAGATAAAATTTCGCTTTGTTTCGGTTTTCAATCAAACCCAGACAAAAATAATACAAGTGTTTTAATGTTAATGGATTTTCAAACAAAACTGTGACTTGTCCATTTAAATTAACCAATATTTTTACGTGGGAACACTTATTTAATTATGGCAACTATTTTCAATAAAAAAGCTGCTGTTACAATTTTGTTTTCAAAAGGTTGTAATTGAAGTTTTGCTTTTGAAAATGGAAGAAAACGAGTCAACTGTAGCTGATATCAATGATGAGTGAGTGTGAGTGTATGAGTTGTCCAAACTTTTGAACAAAACCAGACTTGTACAAGACAAAAATATATATATAGGTATATACATATATCTATTCAGATTTTTGATAAACATGCAACGGATACGTTTTTGTGTTTTAATGACGCTCACATGCACAAAAACTCGGAAATCTGGCAAGTTTTTTTTTTGCTTGTTTCCCTTCCCTACTGTAAAAAATCATTAATCGGACAAGTCCGCTTTTGTTCGCCAGCTCCTCAAATGGTTTTGAAGTTATTCAAGAAATTAGACGAAAAATGACTGTTAAAAAAAAAATTCGTTCGGAACCCTTTGCACGCGAGTCCGACTCGCACTTGGCCAGTTTTTATCAATTAACGATAGCAACTTCAAGAAATGACATGTTTTAATAAAATATGATGTAATGCAATTCAATAAATATGTGTATATAACATTAGTTTAATTTTCAGGACCCAGTGGCGTTCTTCGAGAAAATCTATGCGGAAACGGTGAAGTTTGGGGTCTGTAAAGTGGAGCCCCCACTGAGTTGGAGCCCTGCCTCGGGGATCCACGGCGACACACCTGAGCCGCGAGATGTACTGATTCATGCAATCAAATCTTAATTTGATTGCATGAACCAGTATATCTCGCGGCAGTTCAGCCGCTGGGGAGCGGCCGCGAGGGAGCTCGCTGCTCGCCGCGAGGAAGATCAAAGTCGCATTAAATTAATATTTGACTACCACAAGTAAGTGTTGATACTAGAAGAACAAACAGCTGTTTGCATTTCTGTTTTTTTTCATTTCTCATCGTTCGTTTTACATCACCCGGGAATTCTCGGACGCACTTAACCACGATGTGGCGTCATTTTCGGGAAATTCTCTTAGTGCTCCCCTACACTACCCAGGGAACCTACATGCCAAATTTCAGCTTTCTACGACCAGTACTTTCGGCTATACGTTGTCTGTCAGTCACTCAATCACTCAGTCAGTAACGGAACAATTACATAATTATATATTGATTTTGCGCATCAAATTCTGAAGAAAAACAGGTAATCAACCGATCTTTACAAAAATAAGTTGTTTTTACATTTCGAAGCCTGTAGTAGTTTTCTTTTCATTTTTAAGTACCCAAATGAAACTATTTATTAGTAGTAAAGTTACCTACCAAAACCATAAAAAATGACTACCCATATTTCTGATCTGTAACATCCTTTCCATCACGTTGCAGGTTGAAGCACTGTCCCGGTGTGAAGCTAAAGTGCGTGCGCGGCAAGTGCGACCTGCCGCAAGTCTTCAAACAGAAAGTGTAGTCAACTGTTAGTGCGCTTAGTTCAGTATAGTGATAGTGTAAGATATACACTGCGCTGTCCAACACTCAAACAATCCTATTGGACAGCGCGAGCGGCGCCTGCGCAAGCCACGCCTCCTGCACACGCAGCGTGTGCGGCGTACATGTCATACTAAAGTGTAGTCAACTGTTAGTGCGCTTAGTTCAGTATAGTGATAGTGTAAGATATACACTGCGCCACACAATCCTATTGGACAGCGCGAGCGGCGCCTGCGCAAGCCACGCCTCCTGCAAACGCAGAGTGTGCGGCGTACATGTCATACTAAAGTGTAGTCAACTGTTAGTGCGCTTAGTTCAGTATAGTGATAGTGTAAGATATACACTGCGCTGTCCAACACTCACACAATCCTATTGGACAGCGCGAGCGGCGCCTGCGCAAGCCACGCCTCCTGCACACGCAGCGTGTGCGGCGTACATGTCATACTAAAGTGTAGTCAACTACTGTTAGTGCGGTTAGTTCAGTATAGTGATAGTGTAAGATATACACTGTGCTGTCCAACACTCGCACAATCCTATTAGACAGCGCGAGCGGCGCTTGCGCAAGCCACGCCTCCTGCAGACGCAGCGTGTGCGGCGTACATGTCATACTAAAGTGTAGTCAACTGTTAGTGCGGTTAGTTCAGTATAGTGATAGTGTAAGATATACACTGTGCTGTCCAACACTCGCACAATCCTATTGGACAGCGCGAGCGGCGCTTGCGCAAGCCACGCCTCCTGCACACGCAGCGTGTGCGGCGTACATGTCATACTAAAGTGTAGTCAACTGTTAGTGCGGTTAGTTCAGTATAGTGATAGTGTAAGATATACACTGTGCTGTCCAACACTCGCACAATCCTATTAGACAGCGCGAGCGGCGCCTGCGCAAGCCACGCCTCCTGCACACGCAGCGTGTGCGGCGTACATGTCATACTAAAGTGTAGTCAACTGTTAGTGCGGTTAGTTCAGTATAGTGATAGTGTAAGATATACACTGCGCTGTCCAACACTCACACAATCCTACTGGACAGCGCGAGCGGCGCCTGCGCAAGCCACGCCTCCTGCACACGCAGCGTGTGCGGCGTACATGTCATACTAAAGTGTAGTCAACTGTTAGTGCGCTTAGTTCAGTATAGTGATAGTGTAAGATATACACTGCGCTGTCCAACACTCGCACAATCCTATTGGACAGCGCGAGCGGCGCCTGCGCAAGCCACGCCTCCTGCACACGCAGCGTGTGCGGCGTACATGTCATAATAAAGTCTGCGGGTCTAAAAAGGCCTCTTTAGTAGAATCAGCCATTCTCTATGCAGCCAGCACATCGAGCTATCCGAAACTCAAATATTCTCAATCAACCTTGAACCTAATTCTTTAGCGATAAAGATGAAAATGAAATTTGACAGATTGTTGTACGATTAACATTATGATCCTAAAAATTATGATTGCTAAAGTGGCCTTTTTAGAGGTGCTGTCTAAAGAAAGGTCCTCTATGGGTGAAAAATTATTTAAATATTGTCATGTACTTACTGTGATGTTACTTATTTATTATGCTGTATTTAATAAGTTGCGGACTGTAATACTTATAAAGCTTTAGGGTTCTTTTAAGGTAAATTGTCTTGTAGAAAGTGTGGTGTGTGTACCTATGTGTAGTGGTGTTTAGGGGGGGAACACCCAAATACTCCGAAATATTTTATTCCGAATTTCGATTTTCCAATTTTCATAAGTCCGACTTTCATAATACCTAAGAATAAATTATAATATCTATTATTATAAACCACGAAACTTATGTGACTGAAAGTCATGAATGCCATTTGTGTGTTTTCAGATTTTCATACGTCCGAAGAATCAAATGCTCGATGGGTTTTCGGTCCGAAAAACGACATTCCGATTTTTAATACTTCGAAAAAACTGCTAAAATTAAGATTTTGTTTTAGGTTGAATCAGTGTAATCTTCAGTTAGTTACATATTATAATATCCAAAGATATTTTAACTATTTTCGAAATAATTACGGTCAAAAGACCTTCTGTTTAATATACCTAACGAATATTTTTAGCATTTTGAACCTTACATTAAAATATTGTCTTAAACAGTCAATAAATTATGCTACAAAAGTAAGTGACAGAAACGAGTCGCTGTAAAACTGACTCCACGTAGTTTTGTCTGCCCTACCCCTAGAGTGTAATTTAGTAGCGTAGGCGCGGAGGGGCGAGCTGAGGAGCAGCTTCGGCTTCTCAGTCTCAGCCGCGGCGGCGGGCGTTACAACCATCTGCGACGATAAGTTCGCGGGGGACGGCAGGAGCCCCGCAGCGCCGGAGCCGTGACAGAAACCGTGCCTGCTGCATGCTTGCTTGCATAATGCATGCTTGCTTGCATGCTTGCCTGCATGCTTGCTTGCATGCTTGCCTGCATGCTTGCTTGCATGCTACATGCTACATGCTTGCTTGTATGCAGCTTGCATCTGTCATTAGTTTTTTAATTTTACCTCCTCATACTAAACATAATAATATCCTTTGTTCTGACGATCAATTGTGTTTATTTGTCTTGCTATTCAGTTTTACAAGGCGTTTTTTATCTCGGAATTCTGATTAATAGGTATTTTAATAATCGGAATTCGTATTTTTGATGCTTCGAATTATCATTAAGTTGGACATTTTGTTATTCGACCTATTGAAACTCGATATTTTAAGAATAGTAATTATAAACATTAGCAATATTGATATGTCGAAATTGTAAAAAAAAGATGAATGATAAATCGGAGTTGTTATATTAGGAATTTTGAACCATTCGGAATTATGAAAATCGGTATTTTGAAATTCGTATTTGTGACTGTCGGAATAAAGTATTAATGTAGTGTACCCTTTTAGGGGCTCACACAAGAAGAGATATGTTAAGGTAGTAACATTATTTTTATTTGTTGTTATTACATTAGTCCTTGCAGGCTTTTACTTAAAACTACTTCATAAGTTGCAAATTGTTATTTACATTACATACATAATCTGTACGTATCCATAAATTCCATACCTATTTAAGTTCATTGCACAATACAACTGCAGAGTTAGATACAAGTTTTATAAAAGCTTACTAAAACTAACTTAATCTATTTACTTAAAATTGCACACTCTTTTAAATAGGAACATAATTTTGAAACTAATTTTAAAAAGTCTTTTGTCTCAGCACAGACACGATTGCTGATAGCAACCACACACTTTTGTACCTAAGGCTGCTTTTAGCGCAGCAAGTTCTTTCTTTAAGAACGTCACTTTGAGAGCCATGTGGATCTCCCTCATCTTCCTCCTGTATCGGCTCTGCTTGGCAGCGAAGTTGTTCCGCTCGCGCTGGCGGCGGTGGGCGTCGTCCGCGGCGTCCGAGTGGCTGGAGTGCACAGCGCGGCGCTTGCGCTGGTTGTTGCCCAGCAGCGCGCCGCCGTTCTTCTTCGCCATCACTCGCAGCGCCTTCCGAGAGAACCCGCGGAAGTGTGGGTCGTCGGAGAGGGTGTCCGCATCGACCATGTGGAACTGCCTCTTCGCTGCAGCTTCCGTATGTGAGTCCGGTGGTAGCGTCACATGGCGCGGCGGCGGTGATATCGGAGCGTACGACATGGGTCGTATCCCGATGAACTTCCTCCGGGAGAGATATGTCCAGTTGATTCTTAGTATCCACTATAGGGTAGATACTCCGTTGGCACTGGCGCTGTCAACTGCGGAAATTATGTTTCCTGGTTTGCGGTCTTCGACAAGTCCAGGGGGACGTCGTCCGCTTAAGGGGTTCGTAGATGTCGCTACGTGTGCCTGCTGGGGCTGCGGACTTTGTTCGAAAGAGTCGCCGCGGCCCTGGAACGCAAAGGGCACTAGGAGGAACACGTATGGGTTTTAGTCAGTAAGAGTCTGACACTCCCTCCTGCTTTACCCAGAGCGGGAGCAGTCATTAAGATAATTTCCCATCCTTAAAGTTGTCGCTACGTCCCCGCAAGGGGGCGCGGTAAGCGGTATCGGGGCGAAGCCCCCTGCCCGCGGTCGTTGTGTTGCCTCTTGTGGGCAATACGTGTTGGCGTGCGCCTGCTATGATATAATAGTAACCCACGCCTGTTGTGTAACTGATATGTATTTCTGCATCTATTTACGTTACATTGCACAGTCTTTTAAATAAGAACATTCTCTTCAAACTTATTCTAAAAAGTGTTTTGTGTCGGTGTGGGGTCTTTAGATCTTACTGGCCACACGATGAGATAAATAAGAGATAAGAAGAAGAAAGTCCTAAGATAAGAAGAAGGAGGAAGATGAGGGAGATCCACTTGGCTCTTAAAGTGTCTTTCTTGAGGAGAGAGTGTGGTCGCTGTCAGCACAGACACGATTGCTGACAGCGAAACAACTCACTTTTGTACCTAAGGCTTCTTTTAGCGCAGCAAGTTCTTTCTTCAAGAACCTTACTTTGGGAGCCACATGGATCTGCCTCATCTTCCTCAGAGCCCTTCTCGGCTCTGCTTCGCAGCGAAGTTGTTCTGCTCGCGCTGGCGGCGGTAGGCGTCGTCCGCGGCTTCCGATTGGCTCAGTTTGAAAGCCGCGTGGATCTCGCTCATCTTCCTCCTGTCTCGGCTTTGCTTGGCAGCGAAGTTGTTCCGCCAATCTTCAAGTAAGTCACTTTGAGAGCCAAGTGGATCTCTCTCATCTTCCTCCTGTCTCGACTCTACTTGGCAGCGAAGTTGTTCCGCCTGTCTTCAAGTAAGTCACTTTGAGAGCCAAGTGGATCTCTCTCAGCTTCCTCTTGTCTCTGCTCGCCTTGGCAGCGACGTTGTTCCGCTCGCGCTGGCGGCGGTAGGCGTCATCCGCGGCGTCCGAGTGGCTGGAGCGCTCAGCGCGGCGCATGCACTGGTTGTTGCTCAGCAGCGCGCCGCCGTTCTTCTCCGCAATCACTCTGAGCGCGTTCCTCTCGAACTCTTTGAAGTCCGGATCGTCGGAGAGGGTGTCAGCATCAATCATATGAAAGCGCCTCTTCGCTGCAGCTTCCAGAGGTGACTCCGGCGGTGATAGCGTCACATAGCGCGGCGGCGGCGGTATCGGAGCGTACGACACTGGCTATTTGGCTGCTTCGCTTGAAAATGCGCGCTATCGCTAGTTTGCATACTTATCTCTGCTTGAGTCGCCATTACGGCAATCACCGTTATTAAAAAGGGTTTTCTGGTTTGCGTTCTTTGACAAGTCCAGGAGGACGTCGTCGGCGTAGGGGTCCACAGAGCCATGGTTGCGTATGCTATGAGTCGAGCGGGGAATGGTGCTGACGTTTGGGAATTCGCGGCGCTCCCGCATGGGAGCGGTTCGTCTTTTCCGCAAGTCGCCTACGCAATCAGTGGCTACACTGTTTGCGTAGGCGCCTAGACTTGGCGACCATTTCGTGTAGGTCCCTGTTAATGCGATAAGGTTGTAGTCACCTCTACAAAGGCGCGTTGGATGCAAACAGTGACCTCACTAGCCAACACGTCCACGTCTGCGGTAGCTTTGGGCCAAGTGGGTGGGTGGTCTCCAGCGCTTCCTGGAAAGAGCTCCAGTCATTCTTTCGACGTGGTGCTGGCGGCGAGAGTCGGGTCGGCATTTCTGAAAGGACGACGAGGACAGGTTGGTGATCCGACAGCATCTCGTCGTCCAATACGTGTTGTGCGATCTGGCATTTTAGGCCCCCATTAACCATAAGGTCCAGCGCCACTGCGGGGACGAACAATGGCGTGAATATTTGTGTGCAAGTAAGTTAGTGGTGCAATGCATTGTATTATTTAGGTAGGTATATGCCTACCTACTTTTGAAATTTCGGTTGCATGTGTTTTGTCTTGTACTGGGAAATAGAAACCTTAACTAAAAGCAATAGTAGGTATCTTTATCCGGTACCTAGCCAGCTAATTTGATTCAAAAGGTCAAATATATCTACGTTTATTATGTAAGTTTTACCGATTCAACTGTAGGTAGGTATTAGATAAGTAATAGTGTAGGGACAAAAAAAAACATTTTAGTGTAAATATGTTTCTATTTTTGTAAAATTTTATTGTAATCTACACTAATGTTATGAAGAGGAAAGATATGTATGTTTGAAACGAATAAACTCAAACCTACTGGATCGATTCTAAAATTTCTTTCACCATTAGAATGCCACATTATCTCTGATTAACATAGGCTAGAATTTATTTCCGAAAAAATAGAGATACCTACGGAACCGCTTTCATATAATCTTGGTCCTCGATGTAAAAGGATGAGACTGGTGTCAATCAGTTGATTATATATTATAAACCAATCGCTAAAAATTCTGCGGATTTTGGCAATCTGAGGGTCGAGTTACTAAGGGCGGATTTCAATGAAACAACGCGAGTACATTTGGCGTGTTCCGAAATATAACTCAGTGTACCGGTCAGTGCTCATAACGTCAGGAATCCGACGCCATTCATGACGTCATGAGCACTGGTCAGTATACTGGGTTATATTTCGGAGTACATGCCTAAACTGCGATCAAGAGCGTCAGTGTCAATATTCCACAGAAAATAATGACACTGACAGCTCGTATACGTGGTTCACATGCTGATCGCGTTCAGTTTTATTCATGAAATCCGCCTTAATGCGCCTACAGTAAATAAAAATGTAAATAAAACGGAACAATACCTGAAAAAAAAATGTTTTTAATTAAAAAATATAACTAAACTGGTATTATCGACCTATATTTTTAAACATCCTTGTCACTAGGTATATACCATGCACGATATATACTGTGACATACATAAGTTCTATCATTATGATTTGTCAGTGTTCCACAAAGAAAATAATATTCTGCTTGTTGTTCACGTATGTACCTAAATGTAATGCAATACTATTCGCTTCGTTTTTCTTGCGGTGTTGTGAGTGTGACTCAATGTTTTTCAATCGTTTGTTTCGATACATTGGTTATGAACTTATGATCGATTCTGAAGCTCCTCCCAGAACCAGCTGGAAATAAAAACCCTACATGAAATTGGACTACCTACTGCAAATGTTTCATGTTCGTCCGAGTGACGATGGGAAACCAATGTGATGTGTCATTAACTGGATCGATGTAATAAACATGTTGAAAGAATGCTACAAGTTCAACAATTACCTTGTTCTTAAGATGTTAATCTATATATTTGAAGTTAATCTTTATTGCTAGCGTGGTCCCAAGGGAACATACTCCCGGGATAAAAAAGTAGCCTATGTCCTTTCTCAGGCCAAATTTCATTTAAATCTGTTCAGTATTTTTGGCATGAAAGCGCGACAGATAGTTACTTTAGCATTTATAATATTAGCAAGGATTAGAGTTACGTTACGTATACCTAATAAAAGTTTTGTTTAAAAACATTGTTTTGTTTTATTTTATCTGAGCATTTGTACGTCAAGTCTGGTAGAATGGATGACTGTGTAGGAAGTTGTGGATGATTTCTAATTTTAAACACGTTATGGGTAAAACTATATTGTTTCCCTAGGTAGATAAATAAGAATATCGTTTAGGACGACGTGAGAACACAGATACTATTGTTAAAAAGGTTACAGTTATAATGAACAGTAGCGGTACCTTCATATAAGCCCAAAAGCCCGGCCGGCATGCCTTACTAAAATGCTCGATAGAGAATCAATATCAAACCCGAACTATTTAAAAGTTCGCGCGCTTAATTCTTATCAAAATAACACAAAGTATCTACCTATGCCACATTACTACATAACTACACATCGCGATTGTTCGCGCGCAGAGTTTCGCATTTGCAGCATCTACATATAGCTATCTCGCTTACACGTACCGGCTTTTACCGGGCTTTCAAATACTATCTCCGTCACTTTCGCACTTATAGCGATGTGCCGTATAACGAGTTCTAAACCTTGTGCGTCTACAAATCGATCAGTATGTAAGATTAAGCCGTGCATGCGTATGAAGTTGCACGCGTATGCGTGACCTTGTCACCTTGCCAACTCTGCAGTGTTGCCGTTTTAGCGACGTTGTGAGATCTTGGAGATTTTTAACGAGTTTGGGGACTTTTTTTAAGATTTAGCAACAATAAAAATTAGCGACTTTTTAAAATAACGAAATTAAATATTCAAGCAATATCTTAAAAATAAAAAAATTGCGACATCTAGCTAGATTTTTCATATACCTCGCGACTTTTTTTGCCTAAATGACAACACTGCAACTCTGCGTAAGTAGTTCTTGACACCGGAGTGCAACTCACTTCAGTTTTATTTACTTGAGAGTTGAAAAGTTATGTTGTTAAAGTTTTTTGTGTGTTTTCTTAGATTTTCTCAGTGATAAAATTGTTTTGGTGACTTACCTACAACAATGGAGGTAATTGTACCTTGTGAGGATTTAAAATGCGTTCAAGTTTTGATTGGCGAAGATAAGGTAAAATCTTTAAACTTTGCTCAGAAAAAACAGCTAATTTCTTCATTAAAACCGACGCCTAATCTGTGTTTTTCTCAGACTAGTAAATCGCATAAACGAAAATTTAATAGATTAGTGTATAAAACTAGTTGGATTGTTGGCTGTTCGCACACTAATAAGTTGTGTTCGTGGAGCTGCCTATTTTTTTCGAATGAAGATTCCGTTTGGAATACATCTGGTTATAATGATTTAAATAACATATCTGGCGCCATTAAAAGGCACGCAAATTCCCATAAACACCTGTGTGCAATGGTTTCTTTCGGTAATTTTGGTAAACAACGAATTGAGACATCTATATCAGTTTATGAGAAAATTGCGATGATACATACATACGTAGGGACATACTCAGTCGAAAACTGAACTTTCTTTTTTTGAAATCGGTTAAAATTTTATTGGGCTTGCCTTATTTTGAAACCCTAGGCACGCCACTGATAATGAACAGTTTTATCTGGCACAGTAGACCACAAGTACAATAATAAACTGTCTAAGCATTAGCAAAACATACAAGAAAGTAAAACTTTAGCACCATCACCATACAACACGAAGTCTTTTTAGGGTTCCGTACCAAAATGGTAAAGGTGTGACTAAGTCTGTCTGTCACAGCTGGATATCTGAACGAACTACTAATGGTATAAACTTGAAATTTGGAATAGGTTTAGATGACGTTTGTTCAACTATTTTGCAAATAAAAAAGAAATAAAAATACCTATATATACTTACATATTTCTAACAACAGCGACTGAAAGGGGTTACCTACCTATTAAAAATTCAAAGTGGGGCTACTAGGGCATGGGGTATCATGAAAGAGCGCTGTTTACACATTCCCATACATTTTTTATTATTTTTAGGCCGCAACGTTTTCGACTTGTGTCGAAAAAAAATTACCATCCCCCCGCCCTTATGTCCGAAGTTTGCATAGAGAAAAATGCCTCGGACTTTGGCGGCGCGGGCGTGCGTATCATTGCCACGGCCACAGCAATAAGTTCCGTCAAAGTATCTAAGTTAAGACCCGTAGGTTCTACGGTGTGAGTAATCCCGGCGGGAAAATTAGGGTTTTTATATTTATTTTCAGTTTAGCAGATATTTAGTCTATGAAGTCCTGTAATTGTGTATGGTAAGTTCGAATTGGTGCATCCAACCATTAGAGTTATTCAACAAAAACAGTTCCTACTGGGACTACGTCAACCCGACTCGACCCGGGTTCCGTACCAAAATGGTAAAAAAGGAAACCACATGGTGTGACTAAGTCGGTCTGTCTGTCACAGCTATCTGAAGAACTACGAATGCTATGAACTTTAAATTTGGAATAGTTTTAGATTACGTTTGTTTAACTGTTTTGCACATAAGAAAGAAATAAAAATATACCTATACTAGTTGACCCGCGCAACTTCGTCTGCGTCACAATTTTCCTTACTGCTCCGCTTCTGTTGATCTTAGCGTGGTGATATACAAGCCTATAGCCTAAAAAAAATCCTGAGATTAGCGCGTTCAAGCAAACAAACTTCAGCTTTATATATTAGTATAGGGTCACCTATTCACAAATGAAACACCCAAATTTCAAAACATCTTGTCTCTGTCGTTTCTCAAGTTTCGAGTCTAATTTTTTGCACCAAGATAGACAATTTAACTAGTAATCGCATCGTATTAAACATTTTTACTTTACTTTTATAGTTTATTTATAAAAAAGGGTTTTTTAATAAATGAACTTTGTTTCATTGTGTCCGTATACGTGTATTCAATGAAACACTTGAATTTTTACAATGAAACAGTTAATTAGGTACAATGAATAGTAGGTAGTATATATGTTGGTATGTAGATATTTTGTTTGCTTTGAATCAACTAGGTAAGTAAATTTAAATGAAAAAAATATGCTTTAACACTTTCAGTGCCAAGTGCAAAAGTGTTTTTACATTTTTAGGGCCAAGCACTCAACACATGGGCCGAACAACAATTCGTTCGTGTGCCCACAACCTGCGCAAGAATACAAGTCACATATAGCTATTTAAAACAACGACTCAGATGCGGGTTGTGGGCACACGAACGAATCACGCTCGACCCATACGCTGAGTTCTTGGCACTAAATGTGTTAATCTTAATAAGTTAATAATCAGACTTGAACATTAAAAATCACAGAGACCTACTGGTTCCGGACTAACAAAAAATCAATCACCCTATCCCTGTGTTACATACAGGTCTTAAAAACTAAAAAATAAAATAAAAAAAATGTTTAATTCTTACAATCCGTGTCATTCCAATTCTTATTTTTTTTAGCATATGTAACGCAATAATGTGGGTAGTGTGGGTACTGTAGGTACACACTGTTTCATTGTATACAACATGTTTTCGTTTCATTGTAAACCAACCACGTCATTTTTTATAAACTATAGAAAAATTTCAACAAAAAGTGAACTATTTTAATAGGGATTCAAAAGGGTCAAAAGACACTTTGAAATGTACAGAATGCAACGTCATATTTAACAATACGAAATTATTTTTTATAATTTGCTAAAAAAACACCAAATATTACGATTTTTTTCTTACTTTTTTGTAGCAATATCGGTTGTGTCACTAGAGACGCCGTCTTACACACGGCGCGCTCGCAAACTTGGCATGTGCTGGGGGGTCCTGAGCATGTCCTTTCTTGCTATCCAGCACTATCTGCCACCGTCGTGTTTTAGAAATATCGCAAAGTTTCACTGTGTACAATTGTTTCAATGTTGGACAGGTGACCCTAGATATTATTCTTGCAACAGCAACTGAAAGGGATTAAGTATTAAAAATTCGAAGTGGGGCTAATATTAGGGCATGTGGGGTATCATATGAAAGAGCGCTGTTTGTACATTCATACATTTTATGTTATTTTTTTTTAGACCGCGTGGATTTCGACTTATGACGAAAAATGTTGAAAAATTGACCATTCCCCCCCTTTCCTCCGAAGTTTGCATAGACAATAATCTGAAATTATTCTATGTTATGGAAGTTTCTGTAAAGATTACAGGAAAAATAAAACGATGTTTATAAATAGCACACTTTTCCCGAAATCATCAACTAAAATTACATAAGTTCCACTAGCGGTCAAGAGATGGCGCTGAGCTCAAACTGCAATATACACCACAGTAACGAATTCTGACGAATAAAGGCCTCGCCGATGAAAATTTAAAAACATTTCACGTTTTATATGATGGTACGGAACCCTCGGTGCGCGAGTCCGACTCGCTCTTGACCGGTTTTTTAGGGTTCCGAAAAAAAAACGGTACCCTTATAGGATCACTCGAGTGTCTGTCTGTCTGTCCGTCTGTCACGGCCAGTTTTCTCCGGATCCACTGGACCGATTCTGTTGATTGAATTTGGTACACACTTGCACTTCTATGACCCAAACACGGAAGCGTTACGTAAATCATTAAATTTTTAGTATGGGGGTCACTTTTGGGGGTCAAACTAGAAAATAAAAAAAAAGTTTTTTGAACAATATCGTATGTCATATCAAATGATAGGGCTTACTGTGAGGGTTTTAATTATATTTTTTTTTCATAATTTTAAAATAAATGGTTTAGAAGTTATTCAAGAAATTAAACGAAAATCAAGAAATTAGACGAAAAATGACCATTCCCCCCATATCTCCGTAACTATTGAGCCTAAAATTTTGAAAAAAATGTAGATAATAGATCTTTACCTAAAGATTACAGGAAAACCTATTAGAAGCCTGTACCTAGTGTTAAAATAACCTGTTCAAAAAATTAAATTCGTTCGGAACCCTTTGTACGCGAGTCCCACTCGCACTTGGCCAGTTTTTATTTTCCTATGGAATTACAGTCAACAAAGCTATTCGGTATAAAGGCGAAAATATTAATTTTTCCACAGCACTGCCAATGTTTATGTGTAGGTATATTATATTTTTTTAAGCTTTTGACATACTTACGAGTGTGTTGTACAAAAATTGTCTACTCAGCACACTCACAACATTGTTTAAAAGAAGTGCCTGCATACCCAATAGCTTTTTGACCGTAGGTACAAGAAAAAAACTACATTCAATAATTACTTTGTATTTGTGTGTAAATGTGTATGTTTGTGTATGTGTGTATGTTTGTTTGTTTGTTGTTTGTTATTTGAGATTTGAAATGTGTTGTGTGTCACGAAACTGCAGAGTTATTCAAGTTTCCGCTGCGCTAACGTTTGGCTATTTGATGAAAATCATATAAAACGGTTTAGTGCAGAGTTGTATTTTTTTACGCACGTTGCTTTGAATTTTTGTGTACCTAATGTTTGTGAAAACAGAATTTGAAAAAAAACGTACCGTTCAGAAGATAGGTCCGTATAAGTAAATTAAGCTTATTAGGTCCTAGTACTTAAAATAGGAACTCTAGAGCCTAACTTATAACGTTTATTTGTATCTTATCTTGTAAGGGTCTACAATGTCCTGCCAAGTTTCGTTTATGTGCTCTTAGTAATTAATGAACAATGGCATAATTTACTACGACCGGACCACTGTATTTTATAACATCTTATTGTAGGTCTATTTAAAAGAAAAGCAAAATAAAACATATTCTGAATTTCTGATATTTAGTGTATTAATGCAACTATTCACATGTTAAATTGCTTGAATTTGAATTTCATTACACTAAATAATTACAGTAATATAAATAAATATACAAGAACCACCACAAAACATGGATTGGATAATCTGACCAAGTTTGAATGGCTACAAAAAGGCGCCCGTTTAGTATAGAGCTAACGTTCTATTTGTAGTGTAGTGCCTAACATTATTGGATTGGTACAGGTGGGCACACAATTCTTGTACAAGTTAACTTATAACTTTCGTGATACACACTAATTATACGTGCGTCCATAGGAAAAAAAAGTGCCGCTAGGATGACGTAGTCCCAGTGGAAACTGTTGGTGTTGAATAACTCCCTAATGGTTGGATGCACAAGTTGGTACTTACCATACACAATTACAGGACGTCATACACATACACTAAATATGTGCTAAACTTAAATTAAAAGAAACGACATTTTTCCGCTGGGAAAACTAGAAAATTTAAAAATAAAGTTTTTGAAACTGTATCGTGTGACTTATCAAATGAAAGGGCTTACTATGAGGGTTCTAATTAAGTACATTTTTTTCATAATTTTAAAACAAAGAGTTTAGAAGTTATTCAAGAAATTAGACCAAAAATGACCACAATTTTGAAAAAAAATGTAGATAATTGTTCTTATCCTAAAGATTATAGGAAAACCTATAAGAAGTCTGTAGTGTTAAAACGACATGTTAAAAAAAATGAAATTGGTTCGGAACCCTTTGCACGCGAGTCCGATTCGCACTTGGACAAAGATCTATTATCTCCATTTTTTTTTCAAATTTTAGGCTCAGTCATTTCGGAGATAAGGGGGGGGAATGGTAATTTTTCGTCTAATTTCTTGATTAACTTCAAAACCATTTATTTTAAAATTATGAAAAAAATCTAATTAAAACCCTCACAGTAAGCCCTTTTAAGTGATATATCACAGGATATTGCTCAAAAAACTTTTTTTTTAATTTTCTTGTTTGACCCCCAAAAGTGACCCCCATACTAAAAATTTAATAATTTACGTAACGCGTTTGTGTCACAGAAGTCCATATGTGTACCAAATTTCAACAGAATCGGTCCAGTGGATCCGGAGAAAACTAGCTGTGACAGACGGACAGACAGACAGACACCCGATCGATTCTATAAGGGTTTTGTTCGGAACCCTAAAAATAGGTAGTAATATACACAGTAGCGTAGCTAGCATGGGTGACACCTGGGGCGGATAATATGGTGTCACCCCACAAATAAAACCAAAGGCCGAAGGTGCAACTCATAATTATTTGGGATGGGGGGGGGGTAATGATTATGAGTTACACCTTTGGCCTTTGACGTAACGGCAATCGCAAGCCATTTTTCGGAACGGAGGGGGGAAGGTGTGCCATTTGCGATGCAGGTTTTTATTTTCAGGAATGTTCTTACATCATACTTACTTACAAACAAAATCTCGAAAATTAGATTATTTTGATTTTGTTTTCATCATTATCTAAACCCAACATTGTTAAGTAACGCTAGTAAAGTCAAGAACTAAAAGAGGGTAGAATACAAGAGCGAGCGAAGCGAGCTCGAAAATTTTCGCATCCCACCTCGGATAGGTTTTATATTCTTTTGATAATTCATACTTAAATGGAAATAACTTTATGGAGTGATGCAAGAAAGCTCATTAACTGAGAGAGGACAGAACACAAGAGCCAGCGAAGCGAGCTCAAAAATTCATGCACCTTAACTCGGAAAGGTTTTATTTTCTTTTGATCATGTCATACACAAACATAGTGATTTTATTGAGACATACAGAAACGCTCGAGAAAAAAAAGAGTGCAGAAAGTAACAGCGAGCGAAGCGAGCTCGAAATTTCTTACACCCCACCACGGACGGGTTTCATTACATCGCCCGTTAAGGGGTGACACCCGACCGTGACAAAAAGTCAATGAACGAGTGTCACCCTTAAATGCAGAAAAGGTTTTATTGTATTTTGAACATTCATACCGAAATTTAAGTTTTTTATTAAAACTCAGGAAGTCAGAGCGTGCAAAAATTTGTGCACCCTACTCCCGACAGATTTCATAGCGTTAATCGTTTAGGGGTGCCACCCTATAGTGACAAAAATCAGTCAACAAGCGGTCGGGTGTCACCCCTAAGCGGGTGTCACGCGGTGCGCGCCGCACCCTCCGCCCCCCCCTCGCTACGCTACTGAATATACATTATATGGTACGTAATTTGGTTTAGCCAGAATTTATGTATCGGTATCACATAATAAGAAAAAAAAACACGAAATCACCTCCAAATCGTTGAGATGAAACCATTTTACTCCTTGACTTTTAACAAAAGTCTAAAAAAAAGATATCTACTGCTTTGCAATACAAACGAAAATAATTTGGTTGTTACTTTTTTATAATGTGTTATTTTTTTATAATGAACTAGCTTCCGCCAGCGGCTTCGCCCGCGTGGTCCCTAGGGAACATACTACCGGGATAAAAAGTAGCCTATGTCTTTTCTCAGGCTCTAGACTATCTGTGTACCAAATTTCATTTAAATCGGTTAAGTAGTTTTGGCGTGAAAGCGCGACAGACAGACAGACAGACAGAGTTACTTTCGCATTTATAATATTAGTACGGAAGTAAGGATTAAAAATGCTCCGTTTATATGCACAAGGTCATTGGCATGTAAACAAGCCTTAACAAGTTGCAGACTGTAGTACTTTCACAGCTTCAGGGTTCCTGTAGAAAGTGTGTGTGTACCTACCTACACACACTTGTACGTGTCCACCACATGTTTCAGAGGCTTATAAAAAGAAAATATAAAGATGAGGTAATAACAATCTTTTTATTAGTTGTTATTAAGGGGCAATGCGAATAATAAGGCCGTTTTGAGAATTGTTTTTTCTCGTAAAGTACCTATAATAGGGATTTGATATTTCGGTTCATGTTTCTTGTCTTTATGATCTACCTAAATTCTAAAGGAATACACGATACGAAGAAATTTTCTCGATAGAAAAAAATTGCGAAGTTCGGTCTGTCTTTTTGCCATTTTCATTTTCATGGCGTAATGCATTGTATTGATTTTATGAAAACTACTTTTAAACATAGAAAATAATCTTATCTAGCTAAATTCTTAATATGTTTTGATTTCGTTATACTTTTATGTTATAAAATCCGAAAATTAATTTTGGCACTTACGTTATTTATTCCGTGCCGCCCTCATTCTATCGCCATCTCATCTTTTGCCTTTTAAAAGTATTTGCATCACTGTCGATTCAGATCAATTTAGATGGTCCGTGGGCCTTGTCAACGTAGCACCTATGTCACTTTTTTGCAGATCCGAGCTGTCAGATTTTCGTAATTTAAATATTTTTTTTACAATATTTTACATAGTTCAGCAGCTTAAAGTTGTAATTTATAAAAATTCGTGCTATGAAATTATTTTCACTGTAATTTTGTGACCTTGAACAATATATAATCGTAGTTATTTTCTATTCGTGCCAACATTGAAATGATGTATAAAATGGTATGAAATAAAAGACTGAAACTAGATAAAGCACAACGTTTGGGAACATACCTGAACGCAACAAAGGATTCATATCACAGGAAATTAATAATGGCTAATAACACCGGCAAATCATTATAAAATCATCACTTTCACTTCTGTGTATAGAACATCCACAAACATAATCTTTCACTCACGTAAAGTAATATAGCTATAGCATTTTTTTTTCTGGACTAGAGTGTCTATTTTTTTATCTTTTATCACAAAATGTATCTTAAGAAACAGGCAAATATAAATTAATTTATTTCGTACTTTGAAAGACGTCAAACATCAATATGTCATGTAATTAAACTTGCCAGTTTAAGAAAAAAAATGAGTTTAGAAACTGGCTTCTGCCCGCGACTTCATCTGCGTGAATTTCAGAACTAGGTCAAGAGGGAATTGAGAATAACTAAAAAAATGTATAACGCATAATCATAAAGAGGGGAATGAGGTCAGAGGCCTCAACACCTACTTTAAAAGAAATGAAGAGTAAATAAATAGTAGTCAGTCCCGAAAATTTTATTCCTTCATGATTCTGACCTCCTTGTAGTCTCTACTGCTCATAATTCTAGCCCCAAACAAACTTATTCGTGATTCTATTAGACATTGACGCCTTTATTTAGATGATTTGATGTTTATTATTTGATCTATAATGTTGTTGCGGTACAGAATTAAAATATTAGTTCTAAAACCAATCAATAGGTATTATCCGGTCAAATTAGACCAAAAAATAGGAGTGAAGTTACAATAATCGCACCCAGCTCAAAATTGGTAGGATTGTTCAAAACACTATGATAAATGAAATCTAAAAAGGCCTCATCGATCCGATACCTGGAAAAAAATTACTTGGGGTCAAAAGTCACAAAAACGTGTTTTTCGCGATTTTCAGCAAAACGGTATCTACGAGTATATATTAGGATTTGGTTTCCGCACTTAGTCCTGATGTTGGACCGTTGTGCGTGAGCCAATACTTCAACCAGCCAACCTCCCTCCAGAAACAGTAGTGCTATTCAGTAACAACATTTTCGTATCTCGACAGTGAAATTCGAGGTGCGTTTCAAATTAAGACCTTTATGTTGTGTGCAATAAAGCTCACTTTGTGAGTTTTGTCACTCTAGTGAAGCTCGATATCGAAATAGTTACTTACAGAATAGACTAGCTGATTAGTTTTCCCGGTGTGTAAAAACATCTGTAAGCGAGTTCTGTGACCCTATTGTTTGACTCCGTATTTCGGTAACGCCTGTGCACTCAAGGAGTACGTGCGATACCGTTTCCTCCTCCTCCATGCATGCTCTGCATAAAGGACTGTCCGTAATAACTATCGTGTGTAAGTGTTTGTTCAAGGATGGCATAGCCTCCCTGGACTGCCTGCTGCGGGGTGCTAAGGCCTACCAGCATTCCGCTTGTTTGTGGGTGTGTTCTTGTAGCCATGTGCGCTGGCCGAAGGGGAGTGGTACTATGGGTTCGGCTCCAACAGCCACAGTATCAGATCCCCTCCTGCCCAGCTCATCGGCCGCGTCATTTCCTTGTGATCCGCTGTGTCTTTTTATCCACTGCAGCGTCACAGTGTTGCGGTTGGTCACCGTGATGCGTTCTAGTGCATTGTGGCATTCTTGTATGAGTTTCGAGGTGGTGTGATGCTTCCTTAGGAATTGAGGGACTGATGCGCTGTCGGAGAGTATGCGAATGTGGGTATCCGTGACTCCCCTGGCTTCTATGGCATAGACCGCCAGGATAAAGCCCACGCATTCCGCCTTATAGACAGTCTGGATATTCTGATGTTAAGGTCATTGGAGTAAACTCCAACTACGGTTCCGGTGCTTGTCTTTGATCCGTCAGTGTAGATTCTCAGCTCTTTGAGACCTGAGTGATCGCTCAAGGTGATGTGGAAACGTGTGCATATTATGAGGATAACAAATCTTCCAACTTTTTGAATCGAAACGGTGGCTCTTAGGAAAAAAGTATCTAGCCATTTTTATAGATAATTATTTATCTGATCTGCAATTTTTGTCTGAACTAATTTTATGATAAAACTTACTGTTTTGCTGAAAATCGCGAAAAGCCTATCGTGTGTAAGGCCTCATCGATCGATCGTGATGATGCGTGCTAACGCGCTTTAAACGAAGTTCAGGCGCCGATGGTTAATTTTTCCATACAAAAATTTTCGTAGACCTATTTGTATCGATACAAACGCGCTGATACGGCGATAGACTGTATAAAAGCGCTGCAGTCGTGCGTAGGTTTTTTATACAGAAATCTCTGTGTTTTCACCAGACTCCTCAACAGTAGTAAAATGGAGTCTGACGAGACAGCACTGCTTACGCTGGCTTTATTACTGAAAGTATAAAAAATAAGCGATATTATTGGATTAACCCATTCACAAGCGAAAGAAGATTGAGTGATGGTCATTTTAATACAACTTTTAAAACATTGCCCAATCATTAAAGATGGGGGAAAAATTCGAACTGCTATCGGATGTCGTGTGAGTGACAAGTAAACCATGCAGTGCCTCTCCCCCACACCTTCTCCGACAGTTAAGAGGGGACTCTAGTCGGTAACTCTTGGGCCTTTCTCCATACAAACGTATTCCGCTGCTAGAGCTATGATTTTTTTTTCCAAAAAATCTAGATCGAATTAATACGTGCCTCTATCATTTTTTTTTCCAAAACATAATTACTTAAAGAATTATGACTATCTAAAAACCCGAAAAAACAGCCCGTTTTTACCGCCATGTTCAGACGACTATCAGACAAATTTGATAAGTTTTTGTCAAGATATAAAATAATAAGAGCATAGATGTAGTCTTGTTCTAAATTTTGATACATAATTTTTATACATCAGTCCAGTTTTGAAGAATAAAACAGCGGAATTCAAAACGTCTTTTGGTCAAGGTTTTTTTAGGTAAAATCAGCCACTGATGCAGTTGTCGTTTTCGCACTTTACTTGACAGGGCACAGTGCGACGCATCGGCAATAATTTCTTTAAATACCTGTTTATCAAATTCCTCGGGACTAGAGTCCCCCTCTTAATAAACAAACTCGATACACACGTACTTTGAATGCGCTTGTCGCGCGCGTTTGTATCGCTTTGTACGCACGTTTGAATCGATGCAAATGCGACGATCTGCTTTTTGGTCCCTTTACCCATAACGCCGTGGACCCGCATTCGCAAAACGTGCGTCGTCGGCGCGGTAAAAATACGCCGTGTGCATAGGCTCTTACTTTATTACATACCATCAGCGATGAATATGTTTTGGAAATTGTTCAATTGTATTAGAACTTTCGAATGAAGTCAATGTCTTGAAAACTCTCAAAAACAAAATGGCGGCCTTTGGACTGCAATCCTTGGCCTTAGCTTGGTGGCAAAATAAAGTTGAACATCCAATTTGACCACTTTATATAACACGAATGAAACATGGAGGAGCTCGTGGCTAAAGAATAACAGCCGCACGGGTCGATCTTCGAGGTAAAGCTACGCTTGCCAAGGTTAGTCTGTGGTTGGGTGACCATCTTAACACACCGAGTTCCCTCCATGCCTCGGAAAGCACGTTAAGCTGTTGGTCTCGGCTGTCATTTGTAGATCTTTGGCAGTCAGAAGCCAATAAACTTGAATCCTGCCGTGTTAAGAAGTTCCGTGTTACCCAGTTAATGGGTTGAGGACGTGGAAGTCTGGTAGGCAGCCGCTCTACGTAAAATACGTATTCAGCTTAATCTGGTTTGACTGGAAGCCGACCAGATTGTAGTTGGGATAAGGCTAGGCAGATGATGATATAACACGAATAACTTTACTATTGTCTACTTTGAATATTTATTTTATTCTTTCTTTAAAAAGGTTGTTAATAAGAGTATCGATATTTGTTAATATAATTTGCTTGCGAGTAACCCTGAATTATTTGGCGGTTTGAATTAGTTGATGGAGTGTCGCTATATTCGATTTTTTTAACTTTTGATGCGGGAGTACGAGGAGAGTGTGCGGTGCGCTCGGGGAGAGGGATGCTAAATCGCGCCACGAAATTATTTACTTAGGCTCTTAAATTTGTACCTACAGTCTTTTACTTACAACTACAACTTGTATAAGTTATGATAAGTTTCAAATTTTTACTTACATTACATACACAATTTGTACGTATCTATAAATTACATACCTACCTATTTTAGATTATTGCGCAATACAACTACAGAGGTAGCATATCTAATTTTAAACATTTTACTAATACTAACTTAATCTAAGTATTCACATTACATTGCAGTCTTTAAAATAGGAATATTTTTCAACTTATGCTACTTATTCTAATAAGTCTTTTGTCTCAGCACTGCTCAGCACAGACGATTGCTGACAGCGACCACACACACAAGGTTACTTTTAGCGCAGCCACTTGTTTCTCTAAGAAAGTCACTTTGAGAGTCGCGTGGATCTCTCTCAGCTTCCTCTTGTCTCTGCTCGCCTTGGCAGCGACGTTGTTTCGCTCGCGCTGGCGGCGGTAGGCGTCGTCCGCGGCGTCCGAGTGGCTGGAGCGCTCAGCGCGGCGCATGCGCGGGTTGTTGCCCACCAGCGCGCCGCCGTTCTTCTCCGCCATCACTGAGCGCGTTCCTCTGCGGCGCATGCGCGGGTTGTTGCCCACCAGCGCGCCGCCGTTCTTCTCCGCCATCACTGAGCGCGTTCCTCTCGAACTCTTTGAAGTCCTGATCGTCGGAGAGGGTGTCCGCATCGACGATGTCGAACTGCCTCTTCGCTGCAGCTTTCGTATGTGAGTCCGGTGGTAGCATCACATGGCGCGGTGGCGGTGGTATCGAAGCATACGACATTGGGTCGTATCTCGAATATCCCGCTGTACATCCTCCTGGAGGGAAATGTCCAACTGGTTCGAAGTATAAGAATACTCCGTTGGCACTGGCACTGGCAGCTGCGGAAACTGTTTCTTGGGCTGCGGTCTTTGACAAGTCCAGGGAGACGTCGTCGGCGTAAGGTTTCCACAGAGACATGGTCGCGTGTGCTTTATACGTGAGTCGAGCGGGGAATGGAGCTTAGGGGTGAGGCGTATTTATCGTAACAGATAGAAGTAACAGATATTTACAAAAAACAAATACCTAACAATTGTTCCAACCAACTTATTTTATCTGTTACTTTAATAACCGACCCGTAAATAAACACTATTACCCACGGCTGTCATTGTTTTTACCCAACTTCTAAAAAAGTAGGTTTTCAATTCAACCGCGTATATATTTGTAACCGACTTCTAAAAAAGAAGGAGGTTCTCAATTCGACCGCGTATATATATGTGTATATATATTTTTTTTGGTTTTATGTATGTTCGCGGATAACTTCGTCGTTTATGAACCGATTTCGATGAATCTTTTTTTATATGAAAGGGTATGCTGCCGAGGTGGTTCCATTGCCACCACGTCAGGATCTGATGATGGAAACCCTGAGAAATCGAGAGCAAATCTCGAAAATTGTAGGCACGCATCTGGTAAAAACTTGGTATTCGTGTGTATGGTACCTATCGGGTGATACTACAAAAGAATGAAAGTTTGGATCAGACCTGATGATGGAGACGACACTGAGTCAAAGGAACCCCACATCGGTATGTAGGAACTACCAAGTGTTTGGGCTTATTTCATTCGTAAATTGACGAGATCTTTACATCGAAAGCACTAAGCAAGTTTTATTAAATAGGTCGCAGTGCAGAACATAACATCACGCCGGTACGCTGTGAATGGGTACCTACGCAGGTACCACTAAAAAGTGAAAAATAAAAACTTTTTTACAAAAAATATGACCGACTTCCAAAAATAAAACACTACAAAGTATAAAATAATTTTAATTTCGGAAGTCGGTGTTTTTGGTTATTTCGTTTTTTGAATCAGTCCCCGCAAATACAGACTATTACCTACCACACCTGTTATCAATTTCTCTCTTTTCTTGATTAAAGAATGAAACTTGCTAAAAAGGGAAACACCTATTATTTCGAAATACTTACCTATGTTTACTGCTCACTCTTAATAAAGCGGTTAAACTACGGTAAAAAGAGAAGCACCTAGTATTTATTAACCTTAAAATATAGTTGGTTGTCTGACAAGAACAGTTTCGAAAAAGTGACTTAAATTACGTCGTATTAGGTACCTGTTACACGGCTTGTTACTGACCAGTGACCATTATAAAAAAACTTATAATTGATTTTATTTTTCTTTATGGCAATTTGTGATTCAATAAAAATGGGTCCATATTAAATGGTTTTGAGGCTGCCAACTGTTTTATCAACATTGAAGAATTAAGGATTGAATTGAAGTTGCTATAAGTGAAATAGCGATCGCGTCCGAATGCGTGTAGTTTATTTGGTTTGACGGAATTAACCGCGAAACTTTCCAGAGGTTCACGATTTTTTTGACCAACCAGTACCTATGTAAAAGTCTGGTTTGTTGGTTATTATTGACATAAATAGTACTATTTCATAAAAAAAATAAGGTTAGCTATGCAACCAAAAACAATTACAGTGATCCTGTGTGAACCCCTTAATTGTCCTTGGTTTGACGTTTGACGGAATTGGTTGCAAAAATATTTGTGTGCAAATACCTAAGTTTGTTGTGCAATCATGTCCAATGCACTGTATTATTCAGGTATATGCCTACTGTTTCAAATTTCGGTTGCATATGTTTTGTCTTGTACTGAGAAATAGGTACCTACCTTATCCAGAAGTAATAGTATATTTATCCGGTAGTTAGCTAATTTGAATCAAAAGGTCTTGCGTTTATAATGTTAGTTTTACCAATGAAAGTGTATAGGTGAAAGATACATAATCTATACATATATAATAATAATATAATAATAAAATCGTAGACTAACCGTGTCTGTACATTGAATATTTTTGCATGAAAATTACACAGAAAACTCAGGAAAAAGGTATAAAACACAAAAACGCAATTTTTGTCTGTTTGTCTGTGCGTTTGTGGGAGCATCACGCATAAACCACAGATTGGATTGCAAATCTAAGTACTTAAAAATATTAAGTGATAACCCGAGTAACATTTAGCGTTTATTTCATCAAAATCGACCCACAAAATCAAAAGATATTGAATTTTTAAGTTTAGGAAGAAACTTCCTAATGTATTCAGATGAGTCAGAGCGCCATCTATTGAGAAAAAATAAAATGCACGAAAGCATTCAAAATTGTTGAGTTATTTGTGAAACTTTTAATACGTGGCAAAATAAGAGTGATCATTTTATACCTTTTAATTATTTATCGATACAATCAATCCACAAAATTAAAATATATTGCATTTTTAGTTTAGTAAGAAACTTCCTAATGTATTCTGATCAGTCAGAGCGCCATCTATTGAGAAACCAAAAAATGCATGAAAGCATGAATGTTACACCAAAACACATTGATTCGAGTTATTAATGAAACTTTTAATACGTAGACGTAGCAAAATAAAAGTAAACATTTTAATACCTTATCGTTATTTACCGTTACATACGGGCTTCTTTTTTAACGTCTTCCGCTGCCAGATATTTTGTCAGTTTACATGGTCCATAGATGGCGTTGCACTGATGACGCGTTTTTCTGAATTGCGGTGTTAAGATTTTCCGCTGGAGAATGACCTCATGCGATTTCTGAGCGCAGTCGTATTTCGAAAGAATTTCGGTTTGGTCTCTAAAAGATCTTAAACTGTTGGGGACCGTTAAATCTCTGAGTTGTGCTGTATCGTTTAAAGTGCATTTATCGTAGAGTCTTAAACTGAATTAGTGTTGCGAAGTTCTGGACGGTTCGACTTGCGGATCAGGCCTGTAGGGTTCCGTACCAAAGGTGCTGTGCTGACGGGACCCTACTGCTAAGCCTCCGCGATTGATTCCGTTTAGAGCGAAGCAACGAACGGTTCGATTTGCGAAACAAGGCTAATAATAATAAATAAATAAAATTAAAATCTTATTATTTCAGACAGAGTCCATTTTTTGGTCAGTAGTTAGGTTTAGTTCATGTTAGTAGTTAGGTTCTTTATAATAAGGTACCGTACCAAAGGTGGTCACGGTGACGGGAGCGACCGATTTTGGGAGGCTACTCTCTAAGTCCGAAGTCCGTAGTTCTGGGCTTAGTTGCGGACGTATTCTACTCCGTATCACCTACAGACTTACGATTAGTCCCGAACCAGAACTAAGAATGAATGACAACACGATTTCACAGTAACTGTCAAATCGTGTTAACATTAGTTCTCATTGGCTAGGTGATACGGAGTAGAATATTTTTTTTTTTTACTATAGATAGGCATACGTTTGACCACTATCTCACCTGATGGTAAGCGATGATACCACTATCTCACCTGATGGTAAGCGATGATGCGGTCGAAGATGGAGCACGTTTGCCTAGAAGCAACCTATTCACTTTTGTCTTAAAGAGTCCCAGGTTGCCCGCAACTAAGTTTTTAATTCGTGCTGAGTATCAGACGGTTCGATTTGCAAGCCAAGGCAAATTATAGCGATCCGTGCCAAAGTTGCTAATGGGACCCTATTATTTAAGCCTTCGCGTACGATTTTGATTCGTGCGAACCAAGTCGATTTTTAGGGTTCCGTACCAAGTTTGCTAACGGAACCCTATTTATTAATAAGCCACCGCTGTCCGTCTTCCTTCAGTTTATGCGTTTTATTCTCTTTCATGTCTCGCTAATATAAAAAATGTCATCTAGAAAAAGATCGAATCTTTCACAATAAAGCAAAATTCTTAATATATAAAACAAAGTCGGGTTTTTTTGAACACTTTTCTAACTAACTCGAGAACGGCTCGACCGATTTTCATAGTTTTTGTGTTTTTGGATTAGTCTTCGTCCGGAATAGCATAATAAGAATTAAAATACAAAAAAAAAAAAAGAGTAGGTAGGTAGGGTAGGTAGGTAGGGTAGGTAGGTAGGGTAGGTAGGTAGGATAGGTAGGTAGGGTAGGTAGGTAGGGTAGGTAGGTAGGGTAGGTAGGTAGGGTAGGTAGGTAGGGTAGGTAGGTAGAGTAGGGTAGGGTAGGTAGGCAGGTAGGTAGGGTAGGTAAGGTAGGGTAGCTATGGTAGGTAGGTAGGGTAGGTAAGTAGGTAGAGTAGGTAGGTAGGTTAGAGTCGGCAGGTAGAGTAGCCAGCCAGTTGACGGGAGCGAAGCCGCGCGTGTCAGCTAGTAAAAAAAATATATATAAAATAAATAATAATAGTGTAGGGCCAAAAGATTTTCATTTCAGTGTAAATGTATTTATATTTCTGGAAAATTGAAATCCACACTAATATTATAAAGACGAAAGATTTGTATGTTTGTAACGAATAAACTCAAAAACTTCTGGATCGATTTCAAAAATTCTTTCACCATTAGAATGCCACATTATTCATGAGTAACATAGACTATAATTTAAAAAAATAAAAAGAAATATAACTAAAATAAATATATGTATATTAATATATACTAGCTGACCCGCGCAGCTTCGTCTGCGTCACATTTTTCATTTCTACTCCGCTCTTATATTGGTCTTAGCGTGATGATATATAGCCTATAGCCTTCCTCGATAAATGAGCTAGCCAACACTGAAAGAATTTTTCTGAGATTAGCGCGTTCAAGCAAACAAACAAATAAACTCTTCAGCTTTATATATTAGTATATATATTAGTATAGGTTTAAGTACAAATATTAACCGTAAAATAAAATACGTACAAACAAATATAATCAAAAATAAATAATGGTAGTCTTAATAAACAAATATATTATAATATGTAAAATATTAAACGAAAACAATTTAATAAATCGCTCATGTTCTGTACTGTGTCGTAGGCCTTAGTAAACACGCATCAACTATTGAATTGCGCCCTACCCTCATCGCTCAAAACTTCTGCTGTTTTGCTGCTTATTTTATTATTGTAATACGTGTAACTTGAACCTACCTTCTTTTGATTTTTTTTGTACTTGTTATGCGTACCGGAAGGCGTAACGTTGGAAGGCCTCCCACAAGGTGCACCGATGACCTGGTGAAGGTCGCGGGTAGCCGATGGATGCGAGACGCACAGGACCGGTCGTTGTGGTGACGCTTGGGGGAGGCCTATGTCCAGCAGTGGACGTCTTTCGGCTGATACGATGATGTTGATGCTAAAACGATGTGTTAAGTCGAAGTATTGTTGGAATGTTAGTTTTAAGATGTATACTTGCTTTTGTTGTTTATCTACGCTTTTCTGTACATTGTACAGGAGACCATGTACCCTCGCGTACTGCTCACACACGCCTATCAGCTTTCTGAGCGCGGCTATTGATGGGCTGAGCAACACCATATCATCTGCACAACTAATACTATTGATACAGTGACCATCGATCGAGCATCCGACTCCGGTGTCGCTCAGCTCAACAATCAGCCCGTTTACGCACAGGTTGAAAAGTGAAGGAGATGTCAACCCCCCCTGTCTCACAAATACATATTTATACCTTTTTATAACGAAAGTAAAGTAAGTCCGTAAAACTTATACCTACATTTAAAAAGTTTCATTCGCACCCTATCTCGGATAGTTTAATTTCCTTTTAGTCATGAAGTGAATTTTGAGTCATACAGGAAATGTCAAAGATTGAGAGACCGTAGAATTCAACAGCGAGCGAACCGAGCTCAAAAAATTATTCACCCCACCTCGGATTGATTTAATTTTCTTATTATTTATACTTATGTTAGTAGAAGAAACAATTTCGACTAACACAGGAAGGCTCAAGAACCTAGACAGGCGAGCTTGAAAATATTTGCAGCTTTCCTGGGTTAGTCAAAATTGTTTCTGCTAACATCGCAACTATAGGAATCTCTTAATTCTTTACATTTATATTCTATATAGTGGCAGACTTTAGTTCCGTAACACAGAGTACCACATCTAGAAGAAATCCTAACTTGGCCTCAGTTTACGCACCGGAGCGCACCAATCATTTCCTCTCGCTGATTTGAAATCAGGAAATAAAATAAATATAAACCAAATATTAAAATTCAATATGGCGACGGTTTACGGTAAATTATGAAAATAAATATGGTAAATTTAAATTTCTAAATTTAATAATTGGCGATTTTGCGCCCTCTTTCGATAGGTGCCCAGGGCTCGCGCCCTACTTGCCACACCCTAGTTACGCCTCTGGAATAATACATGGCAAACTAAAGAAAAGCTCTCATTGTTAAATGACTTAATTAGGTAATAGTAATGATTTGTTTTGTTAATCCGTTCAAGTCCTTACTCATGAGCTCGTAAACAAGTTTAGATGTCAACAATATTGTATTGTACCAAATGAGCTCTGAAGATATTTTGCTAATCATGTTTAGAAAGCTACTAATCACTAACTTAATTAGTGATGCATGAAGAGCTTACGTGACGAACTAAATGTGAGGTCTAAAATTTGATTAAACAAAGTGTTCCTTTTGATAGATTAAGTGTAGGGTATCAATGAGACCATGTCAAAAGAATCACCGGGCTCATCAATTATTTTCCAATTTAATTTTTTTTCGACAATGTCGTGATTATTTATGTAAAGCACCCTTACCGACGTGAAATATGACAACGTCGCATTTTCTTAGCTTCAATATGAATGATTGAATTGAATGAACATGATTTACTCGTACTTGTCAATTAAACTTAGATACACACATCGAGAGTCCAGTGTAAGTATTATCTTCAAACAATATATTTGTGGAACACTGGTTCTAGGACATTTTTATCAGTTTCACAGAATAAAACCTTAGTTTTTAACTGACGAAAAAACGGAGGAGGTTCTCAAGTCGACGCGTATTTTTCTAATGTGAGAACAAACATAACTTTTTACAGGGTACTCCAATTTTGATAATTCTTTTTTATTGATAGGGTAAACCCCGAAGTTGGTCCCATATAAATTTGGAAAAAATCCTACGCGTGGTGGGAAAATAGAGGTTATTTATTGTTCACTCACCGATTTAAATGCTGAGCTGTGTATTTTTTGTAGGCCTACCCATGTTGGTAAATAAGGCCTGTTTTTCTTTAAAGTATTTACATTTTTACAACAAATAATACTTAAAGTAGTATTATATAACAGTTCATAGCTAAAGTAAGGTAGGTAGCTATTTTAAAAGTACTTAATCAAAAATCAAGCGTGTAATAAAAAAAATATAAAATAAAAACTTTTTAGGATATGAAAAGGAACAAGTTGTATATCTATACTAATATATAAAGCTGAAGAGTTTGTTTGTTTGTTTGCTTGAACGCGCTAATCTCAGGAAGTTCCGTCCGATTTAAAAAAAACTTTCAGTTTAGATAGTCCATTTATCGAGGAAGGCTATAGACTATATATCATCACGCTTAAGACCAATAGGAGCGGAGCAGTAATGAAAATTGTGACGTAGACGAAGTTGCGCGGGTCAGCTAGTAGGTAATAAAAAGAAAATGATCAGAATCGCCCTGTGCAACAAAAGTATCTGATATTCACGATAATTAATTTTCTATTTTATTATAGGTATTAGTTGCAAATACTTTTGTAACACGGACTAGCTGCATGCCAAAATGGACATTAAAAAGTATTCCACGCGACTAATAACATTAACCGCCGCCATCTTCGTCAAACGTCATGTCGTCTCGAAAAATATTAGGGATGCGCAATAATTGATTAAAGTACAAATTTTAATAAAAGCTACAATCAAAACATACAACCACTATTCCATATTTCATTATTCCCTAAAAGTATAACATTATGAATGAGATCATACACGATTTTAAATAGCTTAAGTAATGCTGAAGTGAACAAAACCTACATAATTATTTCATCATGATCATTATTCAGGGCTTTCCAAATGATCGTTAATGTCGTTGAAGTTTTAAATTAACGATTATTTACGACAGTTAATATAAATAAATGCGTCATTTTGGGCTTTGCCGCAGTCGAAATACCAATCGTTACTAAATACATAATAAGTTTTCTTTAAAAAAACAATATTGCAAACTAGATACAGATGTTATTATGAATTGATATTATAAGAAGTATAGAAGAGTTTTACTATAGTAAAGAAGGATATTGTCACGCCTACTTGTAATGATAAATTATTGTCGTATGATAAAAGTTGATGTAATACAGTTTGTAACGTATGGCCATAAATCTTAGGAAATATCGATAAACCGTATCGTATTTGCCAACCCTTTTTTTGACGTCACTAAATGGTCACGTGTCACTGTCAACTGTCAGTCTCTCACCTGTACCCTCACTATTATTTACATTAGCGTCGCTTGCTCTTTGTAATTATATCGGTGTGTTTTGGTGACTTTCGGGACTGTATATTGAATATTACGATTTGGCTATTATAACGGACTCAGATTGCTTTCAAAAACCTAATAGGTATTCGTTTTATGGATCGATTATAACCTCAAACGCTGATATCTTTTTTAAATATTGATAGGCACGCGTTTGCGTTTTTGGAAATAAGTATATCTATTCTGCAGCTAGTTCGCTATAAAAATAAGATTTTTAAGGAATTTACTAATGATTGACAATACAACACTTAATTTTCTGATGCTCCTGGTTCCAGGGCGAACAATGTATGGGCGCAGAGCATGTCAATGTACTTTAAATTCTGGTTCTTATTTTTGGCCATTTTATATCCATATAAATAGCTAAGAAGGGAAAGTTTCCCAAAAAACTGCTTCATTAAATAAATACTACTGACACAGTTATTTAAAAAATCTGTATCTGTATAATATATAAATAGCTAAGAGAGGAAAAGAGATAGCTTCCCACAAGACTGCATCATAAAATAAATACTGACATCGTTATTAATATAAAAATAACATTTCTGTAAATTTGCAATAATGAATGTGTTAGAACAATACAAACTGTAACAAATCTTTCATTTGATATTGCTAGGTACTGTGACAGCAAGTTCCGCATTTTAGAGAAATTCTTTCGTCCAATAAGTATGCAAAACTATAACTTTTGCTAGCGATTCGGCCGCGTTTATATCAGAAATGATCCCAAGGGAACATTCTCCCGGGATAACTAGCCTATCAGCCTATCTGCTATTCCAGATTATAATCTATCTCTTTGCTAATTTCATCCTGATCCGTTCAGACATTCTGGCGTGATTGAATAACAAACAGACATCCAAACTTTCCAACAGTACAGGCGCACATCAAACAACCGGAAATTTTAAAATTTTCCCTATTAAAATTCAACCTAATCGCTTTAGTGATAAAGTTGAAAATCTATTAAAGTTAGACATATTGTTGTAACTTGATGCGCTAGCGTCTGTACAAACTGAAACAAATCTTTCATTTGTTTTGAAAATAAATGAATTTACGTCATACAAAAAATACTCCCTCCAAGTTTCAGGTTTCTACGGTCAGCGGTTTAGGCTGTGCGTTGATCCGTCCGTCATTCAGGACAAAGCATTTTATATGTATGTCACCCGAAAATGGCAAACTCCGTAAGACTATAAAATAACTTGTCAACTAAACATTGGGAATGCTTTTTTACGCATCAAAATTTGATAGCTTATAATTTCTCGAATTCATTCCGAGAAGTCGTGAACTGAAATAAAATGGAAACCAATCAGAGCACAAGTCTACAAGAAACAGGCTCCCATTGGTCTGTTCAGATGTGACGTCACATGTACGCCATAGAGTTACGAATTAAAGGACCTGCCGTTGTCTGATGTTGGGTGTGTAATGCTAAGTAGTGCAACATTGTGTATACTGCTTTATAGTTTTAGCATCAATCCTTCCCAAATTCAACCTTATTTGTTTGGACCGAAAAATTTCTTCTGAACATAATTCAAGTTTAGATTCAATGAATATGACATTGAAAATTCGAAAAAAAATACTGACAGTGTCTGACAGTGTCTAGTGAATTGTCGAATGGACATGCAAAGATTAATGATTTATTTTATTTGAAAAACTGCTGAAAAGCTATGTTATTCAAGTAACAAAAACAATAGTTCCATAGTATAATTGTGCATTTTGTGTGGTGGAATATCGTGACGAATAATAATGATGAGAAACATCTTAAGATAATTTAAAATAATTAATAATTGAAACAGCCTTCTGAGCTATTATTTATGCTGAAAGTATGTAATTATTTTAATGTGTTTGGGCATTTTTTTTACGCATACGCGCTAAATCCTTGCATCACTAAATACAAACAATATTTTAGGATTGGAAACCCAGTGGCAAATGATTTGACAGTGACAGTGACAGTCTCAGTCAGCAAGACTCAGGTCTAGGCATGGGCAGTACCGTTTTTCAGTATAGCAAATCTTATACATGTAGCGGTTCAGAATATCGGATATTGCATTTATATTCATATTTTAATTTCGATGAATCTATGTGGAACTCGGAAGTGGTAGGTGAGGTACTATGATTGTGAAGTTTCGGTTTTATCGAAACGGGATTCCATAGAAATAAATCAATTTCTTAGTCTATGTGCGTTTTGTTTGCACTGAAACATTTTTCCCTTTTTTCAAAAACACGCGCCTGAAAAAAATCGTATTTAACTATAATCGAGTAGGTAGCTTGATAAATAAGCTTTCTAATAAGGTATTTTAGCTATTTATTTATTTATTAAATGAAGGATAATCAGTAAAACCAGAGTTTCTTTTAATGAACACTAGATTTTACCTGATACTTGACATTGATAATTTGACGTAGTTACAGTAACAGGTGCAGTGTTGCAAAATCTAAAGATCGACATATTTAGCGGTCGCCATTTTGCTTACAAAAGCTATCGAGCGGTATTTTCTTCAGAACACACCCATTAATAAGAATACTATATGAAGGTTAAATGTATTTATGTTAAAATGTATTTTGAAGCCATAAGTATTTGAAATACTAACTACAAAATACTTCAGTGTCAGTTATTTGAAATACGAATTACAAATATCATTTTAAGCAAGTAATTAAAATAAAAATACCAAATACTTATTTGTATTTCAATTACGTATTTTAATTACAAGTAATTCAAATACTGCTCAACCCTGGGTGTAGGTATAGATACTACAACATCAAGTCGTCTGAAAGAAATCTTCTTGAGTTATTCTGAGTCATGCTGATTTCTTAATTCTTGTCCGCTAGCCGCCAGAGATCCAAAGCCTCGCGGAAGGCGAGTCAGCTGAGATCAAGTGCGAAGCCGGTGGCACCCCTGTGCCCAAGATCACCTAGATCCAAAACTGGAAGCCCATCGAACAAGCCAACCCAACCCCAGGAGACAAGTAACCGCCAACACCATCACCAACACTAACTTGGTGAAGAAGGACACTGGAAACTACGGTTGTACGCAACCAATTCATATGGATACGTGTATATAGACATCTACATTAATTGCATATCATCAGGTGAGATTAAGTGGTCAAACATGAGCGTATTTAATAAAAACACCAGTCAAGAGCGAGACGGCCTCATATAATAAGTCCGCATTTAACAACACTGAGCTGTCTGAATAAGTTTTGGGGATCCGTCTGTACCACATAAGCCTAATAATATTTCTTGCTTGTTTATTGTGTGTCTGACTGTAATGACCCCTTTAGTCAGAAAATAAGTTATTGATATATATTTATAACTTTAAACTTTACGTACAGTACTGGCACATAGTATACTACATAGGCAGTAGACATACACATAAAATACACATAGAAATATAAAAAACAGATGGGCATACATACGTATTATGACTCAATTTATTAATACACTAGCTGTTGCCCGCGACTTCGTTCGCGAGTTAGTCGGAAAGTAAAATGTTGTCGCTAGATAAGATTTCTAACATAAGACATACCTATACGAACAATCAATATCTAGCATTTCTTGACTCTTCTTAGATTTAGGAATTTGGAAGAATATTAGGTATGCAAGGCACTGGCTGTTTCACCTCTTCTGTTCCAGCCCTAGTATTTTTTTTGTAATGAGAAATGTTTCAATGATAACGCTTCTCTATGCATGATGTTAAAGTTGCTAGGGTTGTTAACACGTTGCGGAATTTGTTCGAAAGAGTCATCGCAGCCTTGCAACGCAAAGGGCATTAGAAGGAACACCGATGGGTTTTAGTCAGTAAGAGTCTGACACTCCCTTCTGCTCCGCCTAGAGCGGAAGGAGTCATTTGATGATTTCCCATCCTTAAAACTCCTACAGCACTGCTCAAAAGTATGAGCAGATGTTGCAAATGTACATATTACGTTTGTGTTTTGAAATTTTCTGCGGTTAATAAACTTAAAATCAGTTAAAGTGTGTCTTGATTGGATTTATAAAAATAATGGTCGTTAGTGTAATACAACATTCATGCAACGTTACTGGAGCTTTTTTAATACAACTGTGACCCACGTTTTAGTAGAAAGAGACGGAATAACGGTATTTCGATACGCGCAAACGAAAGAGCATGAAATTTGGTGTGCAATATTAATTCAATATGTCTATCTATCTATCTATCGACATATTGAATTAATATTGAATTGGCATTTAAAAAGTGAAAATTGAAAATTTTGTAGTTAGTGCAATTGTGAACTAAGGCATCGAAAGGTTTCCACGTGTGAGGAAACAATGGATAAAATTTGTCCAAAACAACCGTAGTGAAGAGACCTGGTGACCATCCGATCATACTTTTTATGTTTGTTGCATTTTCGCGAAGAGGATAAATATAACACTAAAGCATTGAGGCGTTTTCTAAAGCAGTCTGCTGTACCTTGTAGATATCAGAAACAAGTATTTACATCTTTTCTTCAACATAATTTTACTCAACCAAGCACATGAAATCACCGAACACATTTGATACGTGCCATCATAAACAAATACATAACAATTCGCTTGAAACACGCAGCTCAAACATCAGACTTAGTGTCGAATTAATAATAAATTTAGAAAAAAAATGTGCGAATTCTAATGAAGCTTGTTAGGTATAAAGCTAATTATGTCACTTCTGTATTCAGTCAGCAGATTAGTCTATATGAGCCACCAATTGTTTCAGAACGTTAATGAAACGCGTAATCGCCATGAAAATCCCGGCGCTTCCGACTTTTTAGTCGCAAGAAAATTACACTTTAGAAGCATTCTAGCGCTGCGTGTTTATACGGTTTGGTTAGACGACTGATTATTGTTTCAGCGCTGAAGCGAACTTTGTATCAAACTCTTGTCAAAATGGAGCATGTTTTTTGCTTAGGATAGCTTCTCTAGTACGTAGTACATATTAGCTCAATGGTGACATGTATAGATTCTCACAGATGGTGATATAATAATATGTCATGCAAACTCAACCGAAAGTCATTGTTGCCCGGTTATAATGAAATTCAGTACAATATTATTGCCCGAAGGTCAATGATGTGATTTGAATTTGGAACTCAACTTGGAGACCGACGGGACCTCTCGCGGCCACCTCTCTCCATGACTTGCGAACTATTTTCTCGCAGTATGTGTGAAAAGTGAAGTATGCTCCTCAGGGATGAAGGTGTCTTTGCTGCGGGCTAGCGTGAATCCCTCGCTGCATTCAGGATTCTTCTACTTTCTCCCTCGCTTCGCTCGTGAGAAACTCTAATCTTCCTCGTCACGCTCGGGAGTTAACTTTCGAATCATTCATTAGGTTCGGGATTCAATATGACGCCCGTGAATAAGAATCTGATTTATCCACTCGGTGCATTATCTAATATTTCTTAAAAAAGTCCAGGTCCTTGGAATTCACTAAAATCAAAAACAAAGCCACTTTTGCATTTATGTTAATAATGATTAGGTATACTAATAATGGGTCTGTGGACGGCGAGCATTGGGTGGCTCGCCGTCCGATCAGAACCAGGCCCGGGTCGACGGCGCGTTTTGTTCCACGCGCGCCTCAAAGAGCTGTCAGCATAGAAGATGGGGCCCGCAAGGGCCAGTGCCTGCCGGGGTACAGAATATGCGGCCCTGGAACGCAAAGGGCATTAGGAGGAATACGGATGGGTTTTAATCAGTAAGAGTCTGACACTCCCTTCTGCTTCACCCAGAGCGGGAGGAGTCATTTGATGATTTCCCATCCTTAAAAAAAAAAGGTACACTAGTAATGATTGACAACAATAACGACCATGTCATAAAAATAAATCGGCTCTGCGACCGAATTTACTCAGTTTGAAATTCAAAACAATTAGTTGAGATTAAAAACTAAGCTTTCGAGAACTAACCGGTAGGTAGATAAGCGGCTTAGATACGAGCAAATCCTAATTTTCTAAAAGTAAGGTAAAAATAGAACCTCTCGTTATATTTCCAACTAAAATATACAAAACGACATACCGTTTTGTATTTTTTATCGTGAGAGGTAAATAAAAATATACCATGAAGAGTCACGCTCTATGTGCGCGCGCGCTGTCCGACACGATCACAGTCCTATTGGATAACGCACTCGCGGCGCCTGCGCAAGCCACGCCTTCTACACACGCTGTCAAATATTCTCAGTCAACCTTGACCTAATGCTTTAGCGATAGAGCAGAAAATTAAATTTGATTGTTGTATGGATTAATATTATTATGATCCTAATAATATTTTTTCTAAAACATGCTTGGAAAGAGCATTATTTTGACAACCTTCTTCAAATAAATCGAAATTGCTGTACTGGCCAAATACATGCGAGCACTGCGGTTGGCAAAAGTTGTATGAAAATCAATACCCATCTGTTGTGGTCTAGCGGCCAAATAAATCTATACACCTATGCTAATATTATAAAGAGGTAAAGTTTGTGAGTTTTTGAGGTTGTAGGGGTAATCTCTGGATCTACTGAACCGATTTTGATAATTCTTTTACCAATAGAAAGCAACGTTATTTGTTCCTATGACACTTTATAGGCTACATATTAACCGGAGAAATTAAAAGACTCTTTCGTGGTAGTTGAATTTGCAAACTAAGTCGGAGATAAAATGGTCGGACGATACGTTTTTTACGAACGCTGTATTAGCGATGAGAGACAGGTAGGTACGTGATTGAGTTCTAGAGAGAAGTTGTATCTACAGCTTGATAATGTCTACAAACAGTCAGCGACAGCATATGTTTAACTTTTATGTTAAAGTCACAAAGAGTATCTAGTTTTTAGGGTTCCGAACAAAAAACGGAACCCTTATAGGATGACTCGGGTGTCTGTCTGCTGATAAGCTAGAACATTTGAAAAAAAAAAAAAAGTTTTTTGAACAATATCTTGTGACATATCAAATGAAAGGGCTGATGAAAGGGAAAAATAAATGGTTTCGAAGTTATTCAAGAAATTAGACGAAAAATTACCATTCCCCACCCTTATCTCCGAAAATACGGAACCTAAAATTTTGAAAAAAATGGAGATAATAGATCTTTACCTATAGAATACAAAAAACTTTATAAGCACCACCACTACTGTACATAAAGTTTAAATAAATAAATAATAAATAAAAAACTGAAATTCGTTCGGAACCCGTTGCACGCGAGTCCGACTCGCACTTGGCCAGTTTTTATATTAAAAAAAAAAATCTTTAGGTCGTGTTTATTGGTCATATTATCAACAATTATGAATTCTTATCAAAACAAGTAAATTTATCGTCTCAAGTGTTTAAAACAAAAGACGTTTCCCTTTTACTACATATTACGTAATTTGGACGAATGGTTAAGTAAAGAGATAATACGATATAGGTATGGAACTGCGACCGTGTCGTAATCTATTCTGCGATGTTTCTATGAGACCAGTGGTACCTAACCGTTTCAACTTTGTTACCCCTGTCACGTACTAGGAAAACTGATTTTACCCCAACCTTAAATGTTACAAACAATACAAGCAAATACAAATATCTTAATTAATCACAAATCAATGAATCAAATTATGTGATCACAAATTGCATTTTGAATTTCTGCGCCTATTTTCACAGTCGATGTAACCAATCGATGTATCGATATTTTTAATGAAAAATCGACAGTTCGATGGTTCATAATTTACCTAAACCATCGGTCTATAGATGTCGTTGTTTTTTCTCAACATTGCCCATCCATAATGGCGAGGTATGCACGCGACGGCATGCAGGTAGAAAAACGTATTTCATTAGATTAAGTCTTAATTATTTAGGTTCTTTGTTACCCCACAGAATAGTTGATTTACCCCCGCGGGAGTACTTACCCCGGTTCGGAACCACTGTAGGTATTAGACGGATTTTTACATATAAAACACGTCAATCTATCTATACTTATATTATAAAAATTTAAAGTTTGTGAGTTAGTGAGGTTGTTATAGGGGGTAATCTCTGGATCTACTGAACCGATTTTGAAAATTCTTTTATCTACCAATAGAAAGTCACGTTATTTGTGAGTGTCATAGGTTATATATATTAACCGGAAAAATACCGCCCAACGAAGTGGGCACGGGTCAGCAAGTTACATAGTAAATTCATATCTGTCGTGTAATTTAAAAATGGAACGATCTTTTTCTCCGGAAAATGGCAAGCAAAAACAGAAAGCTGTTTATTGTAAAAAAAAAACACTAACGCGGGCAAAATAATGTGCGTGTGGATTGAGTGATCTTTTAAAAGGTATCTATGGTTTTTGAAATACACTCCTACCAACTTATCTGTGAAATGGCAAGAATTGGAACTACGGCCGTCATTTTAAAATGTGATTCGATTGTCAGTGTATACTACATTCGGGTTCTCTGGTTGTTTTGTCGTGATATTGCTGAATTTATAAAGTTAAATATGCCGAAAGCTATTAAAAGTGATGCTCGAAACATTATTCTAAAGGTTAAAACATTTTTTGAAGAAGAAGCTCGGGCGTGGTCTCCGATTATTCAATTTAATCAAATATACAAACGAATTTCGGTAGCGACAGGTTAGTGTTGTCAACTTTCTTGTTATAAATTAGGTACCCAATACTTAACTAATTATTTAAGTGCACGAAATATTCGTTTCTATTCTTGCTGCAGGTTAGCGTAACGGTAACGTACATGTAATAGGTAACCTGATAAGTGAGTGAGCAAACTAACCTGCCAGATTTAAAATTTCTACCAACATTTATTTTATAATCCAATATTTCAGGTGTAATTCAAGGCCTAATTTCAAAACTAGTTAAGGAAGGGCACGCAGCAGAAGAAACTGGTACAAAAATTCGGACACCAGGCAAGGAGAGAAAACGTAAAAGTGGATTTGTGCATGTTGATGATTTTGACATGGGATTTATACGGAGGAAAGTACATGAATTTTTATTCTGCTAAAAAAGAGGTCCCTACTGTTAAAAAGCTTCTAGAGGTCTTAAATACAGAAATAAATTACATAGGACAGCGAGAGAGTCTGCGAAAGCTGCTTCACAAGGTGGGATTTCGTTTTAAAAAATCTCAATCCAATCTGACGGTTCTTATGGAGCGTAATGAAATATCAGCTTGGAGAGCTAAGTACTTGCACGCAGTGGATAAAAATAATAAATCTCGCCAGCCCCGGCCCGTAATTTATTTAGATGACACCTATATTCACTGTTCGCATACATCGGGTAAATGTTGGCAAGGAGAGAGTGAAGACGGAGTATTGGAGCCTATCGAAAGGGCAAAGATATATTATTGTTCATGCGGGAGGAGATACTGGATTTGTTACAAATGCACTACTTGTGTTTAAATCAAACACAAAAAGTGGTGATTATCATGACGAGATGAATAGTATCAATATTGAAAAACTTGTGCCTAATTTACGAGAGCCATCCACAACAGTGATGGATAATGCTCTTTATAACCGTATTTGTGGGAATAAAGTCCCAAATACGAATTCCTTAAAAAAAGATATGCAATTATGGTTCACCCAAAATAAAATTGACTACGGAGAGAATTTGACTAAACCTCAGCTTTTAGAAATAATTAAGAGAAACAAGCCTGAACCTGTATATGAGATTGAAAAAATTTTACAAGACACAAATGCTTATATTTACCACCTTATCACTGTGATCTCAATCCCATTGAACTCATATGGAGCACAATGAAAAGAAAAGTTGCTGATGTAAATATTGAGCACAAAAATGCTGAAATTCCCCGCCTAGTTCGAGAAGCGTTTGACGCTGTTACAGTTCATGAGTGGGCACACATTGTAAACACGTTTGACGCTGTTACAGTTCATGAGTGGGCACAGCATTGTAAACTCGTTTGACGCTGTTACAGTTCATGAGCGGGCACAGCATTGGAAACACGTTTGACGCTGTTACAGTTCATGAGTGGGCACAGCATTGTAAACACGTTTGACGCTGTTACAGTTCATGAGTGGGCACAGCATTGTAAACACGTTTGACGCTGTTACAGTTCATGAGTGGGCACAGCATTGTAAACACGTTTGACGCTGTTACAGTTCATGAGTGGGCACAGCATTGTAAACACGTTTGACGCTGTTACAGTTCATGAGTGGGCACAGCATTGTAAACACGTTTGACGCTGTTACAGTTCATGAGTGGGCACAGCATTGTAAACACGTTCGCAGGTTAGAAGGAGAATACATAAAACATGATTTGTATTCAGATTTTGTTTTTTTATTTTTGTTGTAGAAGTGGTAAGTGACACTGAAACCGAAATCGATAGTGATAATGATGATAGTGGTACGGAAATAAGCGGAGTAGGTATGGCCTCACAACCAGGATAAAGTTGTGTATGCACGTTCATCTAAAGATCACAATTACTGTAAACCTGGTTTTCAATAAATCATTGTAAAGCAATTTGTTTTTTTTATTACACTACACTACCACTAGGTACCACTGCTAATTATAATTAGTCAAATCTGGTGTTAGGGGTTAGGTACGGTCATAACTAAATGCAAGACATCCAGGTACCTCTTGCAAGGTTATTATAACATCGCATTAAATGAAAATTGTATCCCCCCGTGGAACATTTTATCTGCTGAATTACCACTTCATTGGATTACTTTTTAGATAAAGCCATTGTTTATTGCTGAGAGAATAAACTGTTAGTTGTACCTACGTGACTGTAAATTATCAAATTCTTTTTATTTATTTTATTATTTTTATATAGGTATCATAGTTTTTAATTTGTAAAAACTGTAATTCTTTTTAAACGATTATGTCTAATGTGAAATTTCCTTCTTGAAAACTTACTCGATTTTGGGCACCGACGGTGCTTAGTTCCGACGGTGCCGTCCTCTTTCAGTTCACAGATAAGTTGGTAGGACTGTACCCTTATGTATACTGTGCTGTCACTTATTTATTGCCTTATGAACTGCCTCCATGGTCGAGTGGTTTAAGCGTTTGCCTTGTGGCCCGGTGGTCGTGGGTTCGATTCCCACGGGAAGCATACTTTGTAAAGTTGTTTCCAGTTTGGCTAGGACATTGCAGCTTTGAATCACCTAATTGTCTGATAAAAAGATGATTTGGCGGCCAAATGGCGGTCGTCAAATAAACCATGTCAGAGGCCCTTGAGGCGGTTTAGAAACTCTGACACTAGGGTGTGTGGGGTCTCGTTTAGACCATACTGCCCACACGATAAAAAGAAGAAGAAGAACACTTATTTATTAAGCTATTATATGCTAGTAGTAGTAGTAGTTTATACCTACTATATTTAATAAGTTGCAGACTGTAATACTTTTACAGCTTAAGGGTTCATTTAAGGTAACTTGTCTTGTAGAAAGTGTAGAGTGTGTACCTATGTGTAGTGGGGTTTAGGGACTCATAACAAGAAAAGATAAAGTTAAGGTAATAACAATCTTTTTATTTGTTGTTATTACATTAGTACTTGCAGTCTTTTACTTAAAGCTACTTCATAAGTTGCAGATTGTTACTTACATTACATACACAATCTGTACGTATCCACAAGTTACATACCTATTTTAGATTATTGCACAATATACTTAACTACAGAGGTAGATACAAGTTTTACAAACATTTTTACTAAAAGTAACCTAATCTATTTACATTACATTGCACAGTCTTTTAAATAGGAACATAATTTTCAAACTTATTCTAAAAAGTCTTTTGTGTCGGTGTGGGGTCGTTAGACCTTACTGGCCACACGATGAGATAAATAAGAGATAATATGAAGAAAGTCTTAAGATAAGAAGGAGGAAGATGAAGGAGATCCACTTGGCTCTCAAAGTGTCATTCTTGAAGAAACTTAGGTACGAGAGTGTGTGGTCGCTGTCAGCAAGCTGTCAGCACAGACACGATTGCTGACAGCGACTACACACTTTCCTAGCTAAGGCTGCTTTAAGCGCAGCAAGTTCTTTCTTCAAGAATGACACTTGGAGAGCCATGTGGATCTCCCTCATCTTCCTCCTGTCTCGGCTCTGCTTGGCGGCGACGTTGTTCCGCTCGCGCTGGCGGCGGTAGGCATCGTCCGCGGCGTCCGATTGGCTGGAGAGCACAGCGCGGCGCATGCGCGGGTTGTTGCCCAGCAGCGCGCCGCCATTCCTTTCCGCCATCACCCTGAGCGCGTCCCTCTCGAACTCCTTGAAGTCCGGATCGTCGGAGAGGGTGTCAGCATCAATCATGTGAAGCGGCCTGACTGGAGCTTCGGTAAGTGACTCCGGCGGTGACAGCTTCACATGGCGCGGCGGCGGCGGTGTCGGGTTGTACGACACTGAATCGTATCCCGAATATCCCGCCGAACTTCCTCCGGGAGAAATGTGTGCAAGTGGCTCGAAGTATCCACTATAAGGCAGATACTCCGTTGGCACTGGCACTGACACCGGCAACTGCTGCGCGAAGTACTCGCTTGAGTACGGAGGCTGTGTTTTCTGGGCTGCTGTCTTGGATAAGTCCAGGGGGACGTTGTCGGCGTAAGGTTTCCACAGAGACATGGTCACGACTTCACGAGTGCTTAGTACCAGAGTCAAAGACTACAATAGTATACTGAACAGAGTCGAGCGGGGAATGGTGCTGGCGGGGTGTCTCCGCGCTTTTATATACGAGGGGCGGGGCTTAGGGGAGGGGGTCGCGTGGGGCGCACCCCTAGCGCAGTGGCACAAACAATGGCGTCAATATTTGTGTGCAAATTAGTTTGTGGTGCAATGCATTGTATTATTTAGGTCTATGCCTACTGTTTTAAATTTCGATTGCATTTATGTTTTGTCTTGTTCTGGAGAAATAGGTACCTTCACTTGAAGTAATAGTATCATAATCCGGTAGCGAGCTTGTTTGAATCAAAAGGCCTTGCGTTTATAATGTTAGTTTTACCAATGAAAGTATAGTTAGCTGTTAGATACATAATAGTGTAGGGCCAAAACAGTTTCCATTTCAGTATAAATATATTTATATTTCCGTAGAATTGAAATCTACATTATTCCTGAGTTAGTGTACAACAATCTGTCAAATTCCATTTTCATCTTTATCCCTAAAGCATTAGGTTCAAGGTTGATTGAGAACATTTCAGTGTCGGGTAGCATGTGCTGCTGATTGTACTGAAGTGGGCTTTGTAGAGCCGCAGTACTAGCTGACACAAATAGTTCATTTGATTTGGTAGATAGGAGTTCAGTTTACATCAAGTTTCGCATTTTAGAGAATTTCTGTCGCGACAAGAAGTGCTAAATATCGACTATGTTACTTGTTGTTATCTCATACTAAATATTTACTCTATTTCAATTAGGTAATGACTTTGTTTTCTACCTCATATTTAGTTATTTGCGCAAATGACTTTAGTTAATCATAACAATCTGTGTTCAATGTTTTTAAGTCAGGCCAATCTGATAGAACATATTAAGAGACTCTGTAACTTATTTTTTTTTCGAAATGTTTCCATAGCTTTGTAAATAACAAGAAACATCATTAACTAAGACATTATTTTGCAATAATACGGGTACCTACCTACCTAGACCTAATCCTAACTAATGATGTACAAAACATTTGGTCCAAATTAATTACCTAGTGAGATAAGTTATCACTTTGTTTTTACCTCATTGCTAGTTTTCAATGCAAATGACTTAGAAGTAGGCAATAATAATGATTTGTTTTGTTAATCCGTTCAAGTCCTTACATCTGAGCTCGTAAACAAGTTTAGATGTCAACAATATGCATTGTTGAAGAGCTTACGTGACCAACAAAATATGAGGTCTAAAATTTGATAATACAAAGTGTTCCTTTTGATAGATATCCCATAAGTGCAGGGTATCAATGAGACCATGTCAAAGCATCATCGCGCACATGAATTATTTTTAATCATTTTTTTTTCAACAAAGTCGAGATTATTTATGTAAAACACGCTTACCGACGTGAAATATGACAACGTCGCATTTTCTTAGCTTCAATATGAATGATTGAATTGAATGAACATGATTTACTCGTAAGTACTTTTCAATTAAGCTCAGATATCACATCGAGAGTATAGTTTTAGTATTATCTTCGAATCTATGTATTTTTGGAACACTGTTCTAGGACTTTTTGTATCACCTACTTGTATAAATATGTCGAATGTAACCTTAGTTATAGGATATCAAAAGGAACACGTTCTATACCGACTTATATACTAGGTAATGACATTTAAATAGGTACTGGTTCTTGTTCATAGGTTTGGTCCTTTGGTAGCCGTATAAATATCTAAATAGGAAGGAAAAAGCTAATAACATAAATACCCACATTTCTTTAAAATGTTAATATTAATACGCGGTAGAACAATACAAACTGTGACAAAACTTTCATTTGATGTCTAGATATTGCTAGGTAGGAGTAACGTTAATAGCAAGTTCCGCATTTTAGAGAATTTCCATCGTGACGATAAATATGTAAATCTAGCTACACACGCGGGCGAAACTATCTACTGGAATATAGTTTCGGCCGCGTGTATATCGGAAGCTATCCCTTGGGAACATACTCCCGCGATAAGTTGCCTATTTGCTACTCCAGATGTCATAAAGCTCCGTGTAGCCATTCTGACGAGATTGAGTAACAAACGCCCATCCCAACTGTCGCAGATGTATTCCAACAGTACAGACGCCAGCACATCAAGCTACCCGAAACTGTGGAATGTTCCCAATCAACCTTGAACTTAACCCCTTCACTATCACTACATCACTACATATGATAAAACAAAATCCTCCGCCGTGTCTGTCTGTCTGTCTGTTCGCAATAAACTCAAAAACTATTGCACCGATTTTCGTGCTGTTGTCACCAATGGATAAAGTGGTTCGTGAGAAAGGTTATAGTATATAATTTGTCTAGAAAAAAAATCAGGGATCCTTAAGAAAATTGTAGCGCGGACGAACTCGCGGTCAAAGTGCTAGTTAGTGATAAATTTGAAAATCTTTTTAAGTAATTTGACAGATTGTTATAGCTTGATGCGCATGCGTCTGTACACACTGATACCAATCTTTCACTTGATTTTGTTAGACGATATCTACGTCAAAACTAGTAAGAAACAAGTTCCGCATTTTAGTCAAATCTATCGTGACATTAAAAACTCAAAACATCGACGATGTTGCTTTTTGCTGTCGCCTACCAAATATTTGCTTTATTCTAATTAGCTAATCTTTTTAATTTGTTTTTCACCTCACATTTAGTTATCGGCGCAAACGACTTTAAAGTTAACAATAATTAACTTTGAATCCGTTAATGTCCTTACATCTCGGGGACGTAAACAAGTTTTGATGTCGACAAGCCTTGAAGATATTTTCATAAAAAATCAAAGGATGCATGAAGAGCTTACGTGAGTAATACAATATGAGGTCAGTTTTAGTTAGGCTCGGCGCACATGTGGCGGAGCGCAGCACGTACCTTCTACTTTCCATTGTCAAACTATTATTGACACTATCCTCATTGAAATAATATCTAAAATCACTTAACATAACAAATCATTCCTGAAGAGCATCAAAATGACTACGTGTTAATTGATTTTAGATATTGTTTCAATGAGGCCAATGTCGATAATAGTTAAACAAAGAAAAATGCTCTGCGCTGCGCTCCGCCACATCTGCGCCGGCGGCTCTTAGGTTTACCAGCTCTTCTCACTATTAGGGAGATTTATGTTTCATCAAATAATCAAAAATAAAACCAAATATGTAAGAATACGGATAAATATTAAGGATAGGAAGGCGAAGTTGCTATCTCTCCAGAACAAAAACGTGTTCATCAAACTAAATAATTTATTTAGCGAAACTTCACTACAAACGTGGCTATCTAAACTACAATTCTTTTTTAAACTATGTGCCTAGCTGACCCGCACAACATCGTCTGCATCATATTTTTCATTATTGCTCCGCTCCTATTCGTCACAGCGTGATGTTATATAGCTTACAGCCTTCCTCGATAAATGGGCTATCCAACAATAAAATATTTAATTCAACCAAACAAACACTCTTCAGCTTTATAATATTTGTATAGATTTCAGAAGTTTAAGTTTTGGTTGTAAAAATTAATCATATTATTGACCAGACCCCGATAATTTGACTATGTAACTAATAATTTTAAATTTTGAAAACTAGCCTGTCGCTCCAAAATACATACTTTCAAAACTTACATCAATTTGTACAACGACGATATTCTCACACATGCCTACGCAATGGAACTACTCTCCAAACGCAATGTGGACACAAACATCAACACAAAACGTTTAGGTAAAGTAGCAACATACTTACAACAAAGGCACGCGCCGACCACAGCCTACCTGAAGTCAGTGCACCAAGCGACCAGGAACACCCTTTTACAATACGGGTGCATTATATTTAAAAAAGGTAGCCATTTTTATGACTGCTTAAAAACTTACAGACCTTTTTGGTGATAAGGATGGTTTGCTCAAATGTATGGCCATGTTTTATTGCAACCGCTTGTAAAGGCGGCAAAGTAATTCCTTCTTTGTTTTAGTTTTCTCGTAAGTGGCTGGTTCGGATTGTTTGTTCACAATCAGGAGTTTAGGACCCGCATTGGAAATGCTGTGTTCAATGTGTGTCGGTGTTGCTAAGGCGTTTCCTTTGAGGATTAAATCTTTTTTAAGAATTTTACTAGAAAAGAGAAAGTCGAACAGTTGATGGCACCAGCAGCACCAAATGTTTTAAGGGATTTTTTTTTCAACTTCATAACGTAAAACTGTAATAATTATAGTAGAGAGAGACTTAGGGTAAAAATGGCGTAAATAGCTAACTTGAGGCGAATATTTAGATATTCAATATAGTTCCGCTTTAGTTTGCTTATGAAAATAACTGTATCCAAAATGTATTCATGTTTTCATACTGCTAACTTGTGTTTCTTCTTAGCTTAATCGGTACCAATTTCAAAGCCCATCTTAAAGAATCAACAATAGTAACCGGACAGTTATTCCCACTTTACCCTCCCTCACTATTTGAAAACGTCATAAGAATACAAAAAAATCCATTGAATAATCAAAGTAACATAATATCCCCATTCACGGGACCACCGCGACATCATAATCGCAGTAAAGAGTTACATGCACAATGCGACTGCCGGACGACAGTTGCGACATTATTGTCGCATGGCCGCGCCTTATGTCGCTGTGTGGGACATGCGCGTGAGTGCACCACAGATTTGTTACGGAAATGATTTCTATGAATATTGTTATTGATACAATAGTTACGACTGTCTGTCTGTCGGTCGGTGGCTATTTGATAATCTGCTGTCCGGTTAAATATATTTTTTGGGTACTTGACTAGTCATTCTCACATAAAATATTATATTTTATAAAAATATTAAGTAAACGATTGCAAACCATTCTAAATTGAAGCGGTATTTTGCCAGAGATCTACCAACAGTTTATAGCTATGTTTTTCGACCTAAGCTGCTCATCAGGCTAGATATTATTACTTTAGTTTTTTCAGACTTTTATTTGGGACAACCCACTATGAGTAGGTACTATGCAATTCCTGATAGCCAGAATCAACAGCGATGACCAATAGAAGAGCGTCCTAGGGAACGAACGAACGAGAATCTTGAAGCCATACCAGCATCTGAATTCCACGTTGCGTAAGTAGGTACTAATTGAATGTGACAATAGAGCTTGCTTGCCTAGCACTCACCCATTCCCTTTCAACTTTGAAACCCCGCGATGTAGGATGTATAACCTAACCATCACGATACTCTGATTTTGCCAGGAATATAACTGTACGCACAAAGAAAGTATTCCCAAAACGTTTAAGAGCGAGCATATCCACAATTGTTCTGATCATTTCACCACAGCGTGTCTAATTAAAATCAAATTAAATCGCTCAATCAGCAGTTCGTCCCGGAACTGTAACTCCATCAATCTCGCACACAATGGCGCTGCGTGTCGTCCGGTGAATGGGTTGCCGTCCCACGCAGACCACTGTTGGACAACGTGATCGATCGACAGTGTCGTCGAGTAGCGGGAATTGCTGCAGTTGCGGTTCAATTATTTGTGTATTTCCTGTTGCTCTGTAATGGGAATCAGTAGGTAATTTCTAATGGTAGTCTAATATGGACCACACAACAACATTTACAAAGCATTTTAAATGCACGCAAAAAGACTGCCAAACGGAAAAGCTATAAGACAGACTAAATAAGAATTGCTAACTAGCTTCTATTTCAGGCTGATAAAGAGCTCATAGAGCTAGGCATACTTTGTGGTATGCTATGCTTAGCATTCCATAAAGTATGCCTAGGTGACTCTGTAGGAAGCCTTGAATTGCCTCATTTAGTTCCCAGATTAAGAACAAAACCAACAAAAATATAATTCTTTTATATCAGAGGTACCTACATAAAAGAATAACAGTAAACTAAGTCGCCCCTATCCCAAATATTACATAAGCTGCACCCTTCGATGAGGGTGTCGCAACTATTGACAGCACGCTGACAACCCAGGGAACCCAATATGTCTCCATTAACTATGAGATAAACAATCAAGCTCTTCAGCTTATAATATTAGTTTAGCTCGATGACGCGACAGCTTGGATGGGTGTTTGTTAGTGAATCACGTCAGACCGGTGGACGGATCTTGATGAAAATTGGCACAAAATCTAGATTTTGGTCTGTATAAAACACATGGATGGATACTTTTTATTCTTGGAGTATGTCCCTTGGGATAATTTCCGACATTCAGGCGCAGCTATACGGCACAGTAGCTGATTTTAAAATGAGCATCACGTCTAAAATACTAGTCGTTAACGATGAAGACTAGTCTAAAAGACTTGTTGTTAACAAAAATGCTACATTGAACTATTTTCTTAATAATTTGATAGGTGTATAAAAATTATGAGTTTTATTCCTTCAACATAGTGTAATTAATTTGTAAAGTTATGTCTAACACGGACACAAAAACGAACATCGGATCAAAACCGCCGAGCATATTTGAATGGAATTTGCACTATATCAAAGACAATTTAACTATCTATATTTGATTTACCTACCTATGGCTTCTTTTTTAGGTCATAAAATAATAAGGAAAGTACAAAACACTAGGTGCTGAATTTTGTGTCGCGCGGGTGTGAAACGAGTTTTATTCCTACAAGGTCGCTGGCGTAGGTACCTATGTCGTCTTTTAAAGCTAGTATCTTGGTAATGTAATAAACCACTTATTTAGTTGACTATTGTCTGCATAGTCATAAAGTTCATTCCTTTTTGAATCTCCAATTTCAAAGATACCCGAAAGCAAACATTCAGGACGTTACAATAATAACAAAGAACCTGTGTACTTAGACGCTGACGACCATAAAACAAAGTTTTGTGAAACTGTACAATACGCAAACTACATTTGTAAAGGATTAACGCAAGGCCTGAGACAATGGCCTTCTGCGTAGCTTTGTGAAGGAAACGGAACGGGACTGACTTGAATGGTGGAATTAGCAATAGTTACCTTATTGTCTCATTGAAAATGTCTGGCAGCGAGGAATTTAACAGTAACGGAGTTCGGCCGCCGCGCCGACTGATAAGTTGCAACCGTTGTTTTTGTTGCTATAGCGTGGCCGCGCAACGGTCATCTTAAACCAAAATTAAAAAGTTGAGCCGCAAGTAATGTTGTAGGTTGTAGTATAACATGTTTAGGTGCCTAAGTAGCTGTAAGTATTCAAAACCTCAATCAGAGTCCATTTACTAAAAGTTCACCCAATATAAATCATTATGTAACTAGGTACACGACTACGACATAACATAAACATAGTAACATTCTCTCGACCAATCACGTGGCTGAGAAATGTGCACGTTGTGCAACGAACGAGCTCCGAGTGTAGGTGAGGCGGTGTGAATGGAACCTGTGCAACCAATGCGCGAGGAGAACGAACCTAAATGGAATGGCTATAAAAAGGCCCCAAAAGCGGGGATCCCGATGGGCTTTTGTTGATATGAAACTGCCTCGTTGCCTCGCTGGAAGAACCAGATCTTGCAATCGCTTGTTAAGTACGTAATTAGGTGTTATTATTTTCGGTAAGAATTTCATAGTAGCAGCCTGCACCAAATAAAAACACAAATCGCATATTCCTTCACAATTGAAATGAATTTCAGAACAGGTGCTTCATATGTTTAAAAAAACATCTGCTCAACTAGGTAGGTACTTGAAAACATCCAATGAATGCTGTTAAAATCTATATGGGTTGGTACCTACTTACTAATAAAATAAAGCTGAAACGCGTCAATCTCTGAAACTACTTACAAGTCTGATTTGGAAAATTATTTTTGTGCTTATACTGGAATGATAGCCACATTCATGAGGAAGACTACCTACAGGTACGTACCTACGCTATACGGGAATGGGAAAAAATGGGATACATACGTATGCGCGTACGAAGTCGCGGGCATAAGCTAGTGACAAAAAGAATATGCGATGCGACCTGTCGAATGTATTTGTGTGTTATTTATAACTTAGACTGCAGGTGTACATTTAGGTACCTATCATACCCGTTAATTGCAATAGGCCCGTTCGTTTTAAACACCTTTGGGATTAAAGAAAAGGACAGGATGATAAAACTAAGTACTATTCCAAACTGTGAATTTCAAATGAAATCCAACAACTGGCTCAAACCCCAATATTCGATGGCTTGCTGATCAAGTGAGACCCTGGTCACGTCGCAGGGGGGTGCCGTACTAATTGATTGAGGGTCTGAGCGCCAGCGCCAGGGGGAGCTCCCCTAACCAGCGCAATACGTGAACCCTTGCGTTTGAGCGCAATGTATTGCTCGCTAAGAATTACTGTCGATCGATATTGGCTGTTTGGAACGTTCGTTTGCTAAATGAACAGTGGATAACATCAGGTTGGTTTATATTGCAATCTACTCGACATAGAAGCTACAATCAAACCTGGCTGGCTCTACAGGTTGTCTAGTTTCGTAATTTGATGTTTACCTAGTTAGTAATTGGCACCAGAACCTAGACTTTTTAGAATATTTAAAAGGCAGAACTCTTTACAAAAGTTAAAGAGTTTAGTCAGTTTTCAGTTTCGCTTTGGAGGACAATTTCTCCCAATAGGTTGAGATTGGGCAGCTAAAAAAACGTGTCTGTTATTATTACAGACTACTCTCTAACATGTATCAAAATAAATCAAATCGGAGCCGGACAGTTGGGTACAGGGAATGCAATCTCGACTCGAGATCGCAATCTCGCAAGATCGATTTTTGACTTCGAGATCTCGGGTAGTACAAGATAAAATATTAATATTTTTAAATGTAAGAAAAAAAAATATTATTTAATGTGACATATCTGAATAATTAGGTAAGCTACTTACCCGTATTTTTTGGAATTTATCAAAAAAACAATAGGTAACAAAACATTTCAAAACAATGTGTGTCGAATTGAGAACCTTCTCCGTTTTTTCGTCGATTAAAAATAACACTAACTCAATTGCGGATACAGTCTAGTTCTAGGGTAGATTTTGGAAATAGGTAGGTAGCTTCTTAAAAAACAATGAGTGCTGTCTGATTAACGGCATCTGATGTGAGTCGCTATGTGGGTACCCAGCAGCTGAACATGCCCTCTCTGATTCAACACTAGTTGGCACCAGTGACCAGTCAAGGTGGACCGATGACCTGGTGAAGGTCGCGGATAGCCGATAGATGCGAGACGCACAGGACCGGTCGTTGTGGCGACGCTTGGGGGAGGCCTATGCCCAGCAGTGGACGTCTTTCGGCTGATATGATGATGATGATGGCACCAGTGCAGCGTGAGTATATACCTAATTATTAGCGAACTGTCAAACTACACCCTTGTCCTGCACACTCATGTAGATCCATCTCGTCGCTGACGAGGTAGGTACTGCCGGGCGGCAGTACCTACCTCGTCAATCCCGTCAATCTCGAGCGTGATCTCGTCATATTATGCTGCAGGATTGATCCCAAAAAATGACACGAGATCTCGCGAGATCGAGATCCGCGAGATCGGGATTGCATTCCCTAATTACTACCTTTGTTAGCCCTTTTTTACTGAGCGAAAACATTGCATAAGTTCGGGTGAACGTAGACTTTTTAGAGTCCTACTAATTAATTACTTTAAAATAATAACTACGTTTTTGAAATGAAATACAAAAGAGAATTATGATTTATAACTAAGCTGGAATTTCGAAAAAGAAAACACGGATGTCTCCTGTATAGGTCATCAGATTGCCTACTTATTTGCTACTGTTGAATAGGGTGCTACTCCATTTATCAGAATTTGACTACGTTAGGATAGTTTTAAGTACATGTTGGGATATGAAAAAGTAAGGTAAGTGAAATAAAAACTAGTGGTTCATCTATAAATTTGATTTATACACTATATGTTAATATTTTTATACAATCTGACATTTCCAGTATTGCATAAAAAAAGACAAAACCTCAAAATTCAATTTGGTCTACCGACAGTTTACAGTCCATTTAAGTTACTTATCCCCGATATTTAACATTTTACAAATATGTACACGTTCATCACTACTGAAATTTTGAAGTCCAAACACTGAAAGTCTACGTCACAACTGTTTGTTAACACTCGTAAAACTGTCGACAGCGTTCGCAGACGCTGGCAGACAAGGTCAGCCATCTTCTTCTTTAAATAGGTAACTTGCAAGGTCAGTCGCACTTCCCGCAGCTTCCTTCTATCTCGGCTCTACTTGGCCGCGTAGTTGTTCCGCTCGCGCTGGTTCCAGTACTAGTCGTCAGCGGTCTTGCTGCTCTGCACCGCCCTCCGCATCCTCGGGTTATTACCTAGCAACGTTCCTCCGTTCTTCTTCGCCATCTCTCGCATGGCACCTCGTTCAAATGCCTGGTACTCCACGTCGTCAGACAATGATTTTGAGTCGTAGAACTCTGCTGATTTGGTTTGCTGTGCGACCAGCTCCCGATGGATTCGGGAGACGTCGATGATGGCACCGGATACGACACTGGCTGATACGGATGAGGCACTGGCTGGTACGGATACGGCACTGCCTGGTACGGATATGACTCTAACTGGTACGGATACAGTTTGTTAACACTCTCAAATCTGTCGACAGCGTTCGCAGACGCCGGTAGCCAGGTTCGCTCGTAACGCAGCCATCTTCTTCTTTAAATAGGTAACCTGAAGGGCCAGTCGCATTTCCCGCAGCTTTCTTCTGTCTCGGCTCTGCTTAGCTGCGTGGTTATTCCGCTCGCGCTGCTTTCTGTACGAGTCGTCAGCGGCCTGGCTGGTCTGCACCGCCCTCCGCATCCTCAGGTTGTTGCCTAGCAAAGTTCCACCATTCTTCTCCGCCATCGCTCGCATGGCATCTCGCTCAAATGCCTGGTACTCGTCGTCAGACAGTGAGTCGCAGAACTCTGCTGATTCCGGTGGCGAGGGCGCGGGCGGTTTGCTGTGCGACCAGCTCCCGATAGAGTCGGGAGACATTTTTAATGGCACCGGATATGACACTGGCTGGTACGGATACGGCCCTGGCTGGTACGCATACGCGGCGTGGTACAGAGATTCCGTGTACGATGGGTATGGCTCTGACAGTAGCGGAGATTGAGGAGCACAAGACGCGGGAAGCGGAGACGCTCTCTCCACCTTGACCGCGGGTTTGCTTAAGTCAAGGGCAGCTTCCTGCGCGTACGGAGTCCACAAAGCCATTTCGAGAACTTGTCTACTTGACGTGCAAATCACGAATGTCTGTCTATTTTGACGGGCGACTGTCGCTGTCGTTTAAAAGAGGCGGGGCCTAAGTGACCGCCCCCGGACGAAGGGTGAGTGCAGGTAGCACCCTGACGGACCTCGAGTGTGGATGATTTATGAGTTACTATTGGGTTTTCGAACGGAGTAAGTGAAAATAACGTTAAAATGAAATGCGCGGTGAGTATTGATAGTAAGTAGTTCTTATGGTTGTGCGACTAATTAATAAAGCGTACACATGTCACTAATGATTTTGTTTGTCAGCCAATGAAGTTTTGACTTAGAAGATGATGTTGGTTCCATGTACTTTTGCCAATTAGGGTATTTACCTAATGACTCAAATAAATATCTTTAAAAACACGTTTATACCTATAAGTAAATAATCTACAAGATATTGAGATCTTACTAGGTGTACTAGGTCCAAACCAAAACTATTTATTTGCCAAAAAATACATACAAATCGCAAGGAAAGATCTTATATCCTAAATTCTGCCTGCAAGCAAGCGTGCAAATTATTTATATGTCAATTTTTTTATTATAATTGTTATCATGCAATTCAAATTATTATTATTACAATTATTATAAAATCTATTACTCATATTTTTCCAACATTAACATTCATTTTTAAATTCCATGAATTCCTTTATAGTATAGAAACATTTAATTTGTTGCCACTCTGTCAATTTTTTCTTAAATAAAATACCCTGCAACAATTTCAATTCATTTGGAATATTAAAGTCGTTTCTGACTAGATGAGTTTTGTTTTACTATATTTTTAACCTTTTCTGCATGTCAGTATAATAATTACTCTTGTAACTGCCCTTATTACCTTAAAACACTTTTTAAAATATGTAACTTTAAGAAATACATGAATATGTTTGTTGCTACGCCTCGCACACTAAACAAACTCACTCGCACATCATTCCTCCTACTACTCCGCAGACGAAATTACATCTACACTTACATAAACACTGTTAACATACAACATATATCTCATTATTATCTAAGTCTACTAATAGGTTTTACCAATTTACTAACTATCACAAACTTGAAAATTAACCCTCTCCATTTATGTCTCTCTTTGCTTACAATTGCATTACCTCGCTTCTTTAATCCTGCTGATAAAAACAAGTTTTATAATTCAATGAGTTAAATCTAATTCAAAATGAAATTGATTCATTTAATATCGCTGAATCCGCTTTCTGTGATGTAGAAGATTGTCAGACAATGATTCCAGACTCAAGCAAAGGCTTTAAATTGCTTCAACAGAACATTAGGAGTATAAAACGTAACATTGCCGGACTGCTTCCTTTAATCGTCCAGAGTGGCGTGAGTTGGGATTATATTGTATTAACTGAGTGTTGGTTGCCATCCAATCCAAATATTCCAAGTTTACATGGTTATTATCATTCTGCTACCACTAATAACCACACGCAAAACGAAGGAGTTGTAGTGTACTGTAGGAGTGAGTTACTTATATCGACTGAAGAACCACAATTATCAGAGGCAAATTGCTTAGCCATAATACCTGACAGCAATACTGTAGTTTTGGCCATTTATCGGCCTCCTGGATACAAAAATGTCAATAACTTTATTCAATCGTTAAATAACTTGTTAATGAGGTACTCTAGTCTGCAAAATATTATAGTACTGGGAGACATAAATATTGATATTTGCGAAAATAATACAAATGCAGATTCGTCCACATATTTAAACATGTTAGCTTTTCACGGGATTCTGCCGGCACATACACTCCCAACTCACAGTAAAACCTGCCTTGATCATGTGATGCTGAAAACGAAATTATCAGCTCAGAGTCTTGTACTCCATTCTTCAGTCACAGATCACAATAGTGTCGCTCTTTGCATTAAAACTAGACACAGACATAAACCGGTGAAGTTAATAAATCGAGTAAACAACACAAATTTATCTAAAGACTTAACCGTTGTGGATTTTGGTCATTTATACACGATAACAGATGCTAACGCGGCAACTGACTTTTTTATTAATACACTTCGAACATTAATTATTAGTAATACTCAAGAAATTAAAACCTCATCACGGAAAAGGCTTTTAAAGCCATGGATAACACCCGGCATATTAAAATGTTTAAAAAACCGAGATAATTTACATAAAAAACTAAAAAAAGATCCTAAAAACGATATTCTTCAAATTACTTATAAGAGATACAGACATTTTTGCTCCTCCTTATTAAAAAAACTAAAAGAAGAATACGAAAAACTAAAGTTACAAAGTGCAAATAAAGACAACAAGAAATTATGGAAAGCTATAAAAGAGATTACATATACAGTAAAATCAAAAGATACCCCATCTGAACTAATAAACACAAAAAACCCCTTAAAATCTATTAACAGTATCAACAAATATTTTGCAACTGTTGGTCAATCATTAGCTGAAAACATATTATTAAACACAAATACTCAAGAACAACCAAAAATCATAAAATCATGCCCTAATTCATTCGCTTTTCTACCTATTGACGAAAATGAGATTGGAACGTTAATAACAAATTTAAAAAGCGACAGCGCAGTAGGGCTGGATCTGATTTCCGCAGGAATTATAAAAGATAATAAAGATATATTAATAAAACCTATAACCTATATCTGTAATTTGTCGGTTTCGACTGGAGTGTTCCCTGTAGCACTTAAACAGTCAAGAATTTATCCGATTCACAAGAGTGGGGATAGAGACTGTGTCGAAAACTATAGACCCATTTCCATTCTTCCAACGTTATCAAAGATCCTAGAGCGCGTTATGAATAAGAGATTAGTTAATTATCTTGAAAATAACAAACTATTATCTCCGGCACAGTTTGGTTTTAGATCCAAAAAGTCAACATCTGATGCAGTTCATGAATTAATAAATTTTATAGTAACTAATCTCGACAGTAAAAAGAAAACTATTGCAATATTTTTGGATCTTGCCAAAGCATTCGACACCGTCTCTATTCCAATCTTACTAAAAAAACTTGAATGTCTGGGTATTCGGGACCTCCAGTTGAAATTGTTCGAAAGTTATTTGACAGACAGAACTCAGTGTGTAAAAATAGAAACCCATAAAAGTGACGATGTGTCAATTCATTTCGGAGTGCCGCAGGGAAGCATTTTAGGCCCGACGTTATTTCTTACCTACATCAACGATCTCTGTCAACTAGACCTTCCCAAAGCCAAAATCGTGACTTTCGCTGATGACACAGTACTACTCTTCAGCGGGGAAACCTGGGGCGAAGTGTTCTCAAACGCACAAAAAGGCTTTAATGCGGTAACAAAATGGTTGAGAGACAATATACTCACTCTTAACGTGGGTAAGACAAAATACGTTCCTTTCTCTTTGAGAAATGCAGAAACTGACATTACTCAACATAAAATAATATCCCATATATGTGCCGATTACAATGATCTCAGCTGCTCATGTTCTCATATTGAAAGGACAGATAAAATAAAGTATTTGGGTATTATAATTGACAAAAGATTAAGCTTCCAGGAACACATTGATCAGTTAGCAGCAAGAACACGTAAACTAATATATATATTTAAAAATTTACGAAAAGTGGCTAAAAAAGATTTAATAAAAACTGTGTACCCCGCTCTTGGACAATCTCAACTTAGTTACTGCATTTCTGCCTGGGGTGGAGCAGCAAAAACTATAATGCTGAAAATTGTAAGAGCTCAGAGAGCTGTTTTAAAAGTAAGTCTTTTTCTACCGTTTTACCACCCCACCATTGATGTATATAAGCAGAGTAAAGTCCTAACGGTTCGTCAACTTTATATTCTGCATACTGTTACCAAACAACATTCCTTATTGTCATACGAACCCAAGTTGATTGATAAAAAGCGTAGAAAAGACATAGTCTGCAGTAAACCACCATTTAAAACCAGTTTTGCACACCGTTTCTTTAGCTACCAAGGTTGTAATCTGTACAATAAAATTAACAGGTTCTTGTCAATATACCCTCATCCAAAAAACAAATGTAAGGTGGAAGTTACAGACTGGTTGCAAAATTTGGACTATAGTTCCACAGATGACCTACTTAATTGATATAGACTAACAAAAGTAGAAAACTAGGTAAATACACACATACACCTCCACACTACATACATGCACACATTTAACACACACCCTCACATAACACATATTGTTATACACACCACACCTTTAACATACAATCCCTCACGCTAAGAGGCGAATTAGCTTTTAGATACTAAATTAATATCTTGTCTCAGTTACATTCTTTTATACGTGTCTCTAATTAAGTCCTTTGTTATATTATACCTTATTTTCGTGGGGTGAGGACCTGGTGATCTGTAATACAGGTTTATACCTATAATAGACACCAGCTCCGCACATACACTTGACTGAAATTGATTTTAGTATGTTAATTAATTTTTATCGTATAAAGTCTTGTTTTTGTGGGAGAAATAAAGATATTATTATTATTATGTTTTTTAAATTTATTTTTCTCAAGTTAGAACTTGGTATTTGCTAGAATCTCACGGGTGTGAACCAAGGTGAGATCCTAGTTATTATTGGCTATGTGATGGTAAATTACTCTGTACTGCAGTATAATTACTATCCAGATCCATTTGTAAAAATTTTCTAACTATCCGGCAAGTATTTAATATGGCAGCTTTTTGTAATGTTAGGTATGTATATTTAGATAGATTGAGTACATTAAAACTGTTGAATATTTGTTTTGGAATAACACCTGTTGTTGATACTACTATTGGGACTATTGTGACTTTATTCATTTTCCAAACTCTGGTAATTTCCTCTTGTAACTCTGTGTACTTCCTATTTTTTTCTGTAATGGTTTTTTGTATATTTAATCGTAAATTATCGGATATTATTAGTATATTTAACCAAAAAATTATCCCACTAAAACTCTCATCTCTAGAAAACTTATCCGACACACATCCCTTAATTTATTGCATAGCTCTTACAGTCGCGGAACACTTCAAATTAAAAATTAATGTAGATAGGGCTTCTTATAAAACTAAAGTAAGGGACGAGCCACCATGGCAAAAAAGATTGGACACAGACATAGATCTACTAAGAAAAGACATAAATAGATTAACACAGTATAAAAATGGTAACACATCTAGAAAACTAGAAAACAAAGTCAAACAAGTTATTGCAAAGACCAAACAACATAGCTCACATGAAAATTTTAATAAAAGAATAGAAGATCATCTAGACACATTAAAACAAAAACTCTTAGTTAAGAGTCATAGGTTAACAAGATATAAAAAAGCTAGAGTAAGAAAAGATAATAATAGACTATTTACATCAAGTGAGAAACAATTTTACAGAAAGCTTAAAGGTAACGATACCACAATCATCAACCCCCCAGCGGTAGAGACCCTAAAAGAATTCTGGCAAGGAATCTGGTCAGATAGCACGGAACATAATAAAGAAGCGAGATGGATAAAAGAAGAAATAGTTAGATCAGAAACAGTAGAAGAAATGCCGTTTGAAGATATAGATACACTTGAATTAAATACGATTATAAATAGAACGCATAACTGGAAAGCTGCCGGAATAGACGGTTTACATAATTTCTGGATAAAAAGATTACATACACTACATAGAACATTAGCTGATCAAATTAATGATATTTTAAAAGGTAACCAAACTCTTCCAGATTTTCTTACTAAGGGAATCACGTACATGATCCCAAAATCAAATAAAACCCAGGATCCTTCACAATATAGACCTATAACTTGCCTCCCAACTATGTATAAAATTATCACGTCTTGCATCACAAATAAAATTGTTAAACACACTGAAAAATATAATATTCTAACTGAAGAACAGAAAGGCTGTAGACGGGGGCATATGGGTTGCAAGGAACAATTAATTATTGACTCTACTCTATTAAAACACGTTCAAAAAGCAAGAAAAAACTTATACATAGCATACATAGACTACAAAAAAGCATTTGACAGCGTACCACACTCATGGTTAGTTCAAGTCTTAGAAATCTACAAAATCAATCCACTACTTATAAATTTCCTTAAGAATACAATGGGATCCTGGCAAACTACACTAAAACTACAATCACAAACCACAAACTTAATCATAGATAGAATAGCAATTAAAAAGGGTATATTTCAAGGGGACTCACTAAGCCCTCTATGGTTTTGTCTAGCCCTAAATCCACTCTCTCGTGCATTAACAGAATCAAGGTTAGGATTTGACATCAAAAACAATAGATCACTATTACATCAAATAACACATTTACTTTATATGGATGATCTAAAATTATACTCTAATAAAAACGCAGATTTACACGGTTTATTGGACATAACATCAGAGTTTTCGAAAGATATCAGAATGGATTTTGGACTAGACAAATGCCGAAAACTTAATATAGAAAAGGGTAAGATTGTGGAAGGACATTACACAACAGATTCGGAAGAAGTAATAGAAGCAATGAAAAATGAAGAACTTTACAAATACTTAGGATACAACCAAGCGCGGCTGTTAGAACACAAAGCTATTAAAGAGAAACTAAAACAAGAATATTATAAAAGAATTCATTCATTATGTAAAATGTACCTAGCTAGTAAAAATCTGTTTAAGTCTCTAAATACTTATGCTATACCTGTACTAACATACTCTTTCGGCGTCATTAAATGGTCAAACACAGAATTACAAGCACTCGAAATTAAAACTAGAACAATTCTTACACAACATAGGTATCACCACCCCAAATCGGCAATCGAAAGAGTTATTATGCCCAGAAAAGAAGGAGGCAGAGGATTGATCGAAATATCACATTTACACAAAAGACAGATAATAAACCTAAAACAATTTTTTAATAGAAAGAAGAATAGTAGTCAATTACACAAAACAATAGTAGAGATAGACAACAAATATACTCCACTGAACCTAAACGTAGATAATACAGAAATAATAAATAAAGCGAGACATTTAGAAGAAATACATAAAAAATGGAGACAGAAAGAATTACACGGCAGACATCCTAATGATTTATACCAAACACATATAGATAAGGAAGCTTCCAACAAATGGCTCGAATTAAGTGGGCTGTTTCCTGAAACAGAAGGGTTTATGCTAGCCATTCAAGACCAAGTCATAAATACAAAGAATTATAGAAAATACATAATAAAAGATAGTACAGTTAGAAATGATTTATGTAGAAAATGTCATAGCAAACCTGAAACAATACAACATATCACAGGAGCTTGTATAACACTGACTCAAAACGACTACACACACCGACATAATCAACTAGTTAACATCATTCACCAGAAACTTGCAACTAAACTAAAACTCATGCAGGACCCATATACACCGTACTACAAATATTTACCAAGAGCGGTTTTAGAAAATCAATTTTACAAAATATACTATGACCGCACTATAATTACAGACCACACAATATATAACAACAGACCAGATATTACACTTGTTGATAAAGAAAACCAACACACGTACATAATAGATATAGCAGTCCCAAACACTAATAATATACAAAAAACCATTACAGAAAAAAATAGGAAGTACACAGAGTTACAAGAGGAAATTACCAGAGTTTGGAAAATGAATAAAGTCACAATAGTCCCAATAGTAGTATCAACAACAGGTGTTATTCCAAAACAAATATTCAACAGTTTTAATGTACTCAATCTATCTAAATATACATACCTAACATTACAAAAAGCTGCCATATTAAATACTTGCCGGATAGTTAGAAAATTTTTACAAATGGATCTGGATAGTAATTATACTGCAGTACAGAGTAATTTACCATCACATAGCCAATAATAACTAGGATCTCACCTTGGTTCACACCCGTGAGATTCTAGCAAATACCAAGTTCTAACTTGAGAAAAATAAATTTAAAAAACATAATAATAATAATATCTTTATTTCTCCCACAAAAACAAGACTTTATACGATAAAAATTAATTAACATACTAAAATCAATTTCAGTCAAGTGTATGTGCGGAGCTGGTGTCTATTATAGGTATAAACCTGTATTACAGATCACCAGGTCCTCACCCCACGAAAATAAGGTATAATATAACAAAGGACTTAATTAGAGACACGTATAAAAGAATGTAACTGAGACAAGATATTAATTTAGTATCTAAAAGCTAATTCGCCTCTTAGCGTGAGGGATTGTATGTTAAAGGTGTGGTGTGTATAACAATATGTGTTATGTGAGGGTGTGTGTTAGATGTGTGCATGTATGTAGTGTGGAGGTGTATGTGTGTATTTACCTAGTTTTCTACTTTTGTTAGTCTATATCAATTAAGTAGGTCATCTGTGGAACTATAGTCCAAATTTTGCAACCAGTCTGTAACTTCCACCTTACATTTGTTTTTTGGATGAGGGTATATTGACAAGAACCTGTTAATTTTATTGTACAGATTACAACCTTGGTAGCTAAAGAAACGGTGTGCAAAACTGGTTTTAAATGGTGGTTTACTGCAGACTATGTCTTTTCTACGCTTTTTATCAATCAACTTGGGTTCGTATGACAATAAGGAATGTTGTTTGGTAACAGTATGCAGAATATAAAGTTGACGAACCGTTAGGACTTTACTCTGCTTATATACATCAATGGTGGGGTGGTAAAACGGTAGAAAAAGACTTACTTTTAAAACAGCTCTCTGAGCTCTTACAATTTTCAGCATTATAGTTTTTGCTGCTCCACCCCAGGCAGAAATGCAGTAACTAAGTTGAGATTGTCCAAGAGCGGGGTACACAGTTTTTATTAAATCTTTTTTAGCCACTTTTCGTAAATTTTTAAATATATATATTAGTTTACGTGTTCTTGCTGCTAACTGATCAATGTGTTCCTGGAAGCTTAATCTTTTGTCAATTATAATACCCAAATACTTTATTTTATCTGTCCTTTCAATATGAGAACATGAGCAGCTGAGATCATTGTAATCGGCACATATATGGGATAAAAAGTGATACATAAAAAACCTTATTTTAATTTCACTTTTTAATGGTACAACTTTTTAAAAAGTGTTTTTTTATTTTTTAATGTTAGGTTTTGGTTGGATAACTCTTAGTCTCTATCAAACTATTCAAAATGACAAACATTATACTTTATGCGATCAACCAAACCTAGGTCCATACTGAAAAAGTGGCGATCTGTCCTATACAAACGGTAGGACTGGGTCTATTCTTAAATTATAATATAATTATGACACATAGCTGAAAATTGTATTGAGTTTTTATTGTCATTTTTTTGACATTTTAATTTTTACACTATTTATTGACATTTTAATTTTTACACTTAAATTATAATTATGACATTGAGTATTGCTGATAATTTTATTTAATTAATTATATTGATATTTTCATTTTTATTCTTTGATTATAATTATGACATTTAATATTGCTGGAAATTGTATTGATCTAATTATTGTTGACATTTTAATTTTGATATGACTATAATTTCTCAATTTGATTGTATAATAATAATGTCTAGTGCATGCTACTTTTTCACCAATTGCAATGCTTGTGAAAGGCTATTAAGTCATAAGTACCTACTAACAAAACATAACATCTTTGTACACTTAGTTTGCTAAAACGTTTATTGTTTTGACTTTTGACTTTGATTTTGAAATAATTGCCACAGGGCGGGCCCCAGTGCACACTATCATGGTTACAATACAATTACATTTTTCAGTTTATTCAGCTCTCCCGTAAAGTTAGTCAAAATGACTGAAGCGATGTTTATGGAACATGCAAGCGACAGTCGGCACAAACGCAAATGACATTCAAAAAGATTAGTTGCCCCGATTAAAGCGACTCATTTTGCCAAAATCCGAACCCGTTCGATAGCATCACAAACAAGTACATAGGAACTTGCACATAACTGTCAAATATAGCGGACTAGACATCTGCGTCTGAATGCAGCTGCGACAGCCCTTGTACAAAATAGAACCTAAACACGTTACTCCTAAGCTTCAGTTTTGCGTGATGCTCAGGAGTACAATAATATTTGCAAAGGTTCGTCGCGCGCCTGTCATTTAGACCCCTTCCGCGTGGACATGGCTAGTCTCCAGGGATCAGTACGGTCCACAAAAAAGATATCGTGTTACATATTTTATGGAAAGATAACTGTACTTTTGTTTTTGAGTGTTTGAGTTAGTGATTACGTGCTCAAACTGTTGGTGGAGGTCGAAACGCAACACTTTGTGTTGTGATCTTGGGATGTGTTATATTTCAATTAACACACACTTCTCTGCACCAAACACACAACACCGCGGGTATTTTCCTGAATAAACATGAACTAGTTGTCGCTACGCTATCTTGTTATTATTTGCACCCTTTCCGAATTTTGAATACAAACGAACATCAACGCCATTTACAATCAAAGAATGTCTTTCTCCCAGTTCAGCATCTTGCATATTTTGCTGATTGTTATCATCAGCACCAGTTATTAATGTTATTCTTACACAAATATGATTTACACCGTTTCCCAGAACGAAAACGCTGGTTGGTAACTCTTGCCCATTGTGTTTGCTGTCCCCAGTTTTTTCGACAGTAACTAGAGTCATGCTGTCAGAAAGGAATCGCTTTAAGTCCGTGTATCCGACATCTGCGGACAATGCCCACTATTAGCGGATTATAATCCGCAAAAAGAGCAGGTACTGTCGTGTGGACCACGGCCTGTGGTCCAAGTGACGCGTTGAATGTCATAGATGCGTTATTGATTGCGTCAGTATTTATGTTCTGTTTATTTTTAATGATTTCCCCAATTCCGTGGTTGTACAATAATGCCCTCTGTGCGCAGTATGAGAGTATTCGTAGTTAATCAAGAATGTCATATTTCTTATCTGTAAATTGCACTAAATATTTAGATCGATATTAACAAAATATATTTCATCAAGATCCTTTTTAGTTTTAATTAGTCTTGTCAGCAATTTCAATTGATCCCTGATATCCTAAACATCCAATCTTTTACAAGTTCAAGTACACAACTCGCTTCCTCCTCTCCCTTGCGGCGTAATATTTGCTTGCATTAGCAGATGCAAGGTTGTCAATGCTCGTCATCGTCCCACGGGATCTGTCGATTATCCCAAACAATAACATCCACAGTGCAGGCTGACCGAAACGTGACCAGTCTTCAGGGAGTCAGTCGCTGTTGCGTTTGTTATTCTAAGCAGCGCACAAATAATACCAATTTCTGCTTCTGTAGCTTCCCAGAAAGAACACAATTAATACAGAAATGTGTTGAATGTATGTGGTTACGTTCCTCCCGTTTGTGGTTTAAATTAAAATTTCACACTTCGCTTTTGTGCGTTTAAAATAAGTCAAAGGACTTTGCTGGGACTGTCCTTTCTGAGTGAATGAATAAACGAAAATTGTTCCATTTAACATTCCTGTACTAGCTTCTATGATACAAGCCAACATATTGAATTCGTATTCGCGGAGTAATGACATCATAAAGTCACGCGACACGCGAGCGACAGACTTGTGAACACATCGCTTACTACCGGCGGGGAACACGGCTATATGGCACTAGATATAAAGCTACGTCATTTGGTATCAGAGGACTCTAATTTTAAATACCCCTTTATTCAATCTTTGAACAATACATATATACCAGAAATAAATGTGAGAGTAGTTCATCCAAAACAATTCCATACCCAGAAGTTTCGTACATAAAACTTTGATTAAATATGGAAACGAAATGACGACGTTCAGGCTGAAAGCTTTTTATTACAAAATGTTGTACAAAAATATATCAGAAAAAATCCATCCACTGTGCGAACTGTTACATAAAAATAATTTATTTCCTTAACAAGAACTTTTTTTGACAGAAGTGGCAAATTACACCTTGGCCCACACAGCGCTTCTAAATACAATTGGAAGCTGTACGAATACCGCAATAAACCAGAACGTACAGTTCTCGCAACTTAAATTGCTGGAAACACATTCATATAAGAATTAATCATAAACGCAAACGTCTACTATAACGCGCACAGCAAATGAGTGCAAACTCTCTGCCTGCGTCTGTGTTTCCGAACGCTTACAACCCTCATATCTTCAAAGTTAGAGTGAACAGGCTTCTTCTGGGTAAGCTCGCTCCATCGTAGACTTTGTCTCTGTCATCTCAGACCTAGACTAGAACCAAGAGATCACAAATTAAAAAAAACGCACAACTTAATTCGGACAGTGTTAACAGTTTGCTATCAAATCCCCAGTAAAATATATTTTTTTCGTCAGTTAACTTTTTTTCAAAATGGAACTTCTGTGTAAAATTACAAACATGTGAATGGACGCAGAGTTATGTAGCATTGGGAGATTTGAAAAACCGGGGCCTGCAGCGATGTCGTAGCCCGTAGCGCTACGTTGCTACGCCGTAGCACGACATGGTTACGCCGTGGCGTATCGTAGCATTTCGTGCCGGCTAAAGACATCGCGCTAAGCAATTAATAAGGATTTTCTTTGACATTTTCTATTTACGGTTGTACGAAAAAGAATATTTGTTTTCTACTTTTTCCTTCAACAACATGATACAAAAGGGAAGATTAAATTAAGTAATATACCTATTTTATTTTTTGTGCCATATTAGCTTTCTACCACGTCTTGGTGATTAGTAGAAAACATCTTCCATGTATACTTTGCATAGGATAAAAAAAACACTGGGGCACAGCGAAGTGTCACAAAGACGCAGATAAGCGCGGATCGCGTAGCATCAACACTAAAGTCTTCTTACATCACTATTTTACATTATACAAGAGTCAACGCACACTGCATGCGCACTGTCCTTTTTAGGGTCCCGTCTGTCACAACTTGCTTGGAATAGTTTTTGATGACGTTTGTTGAACTATTTAGCAAATAAGAAAGAAATCTCAATCTCAAAATTTAGTCCTGAGTCAACACGATAAAAAGATATGGATAAATTTAGATTTTCGCGAATACTTTTAAGTACCAAAATTTACCTTTATTTTCAATATTTTTTTTATTTTTCGGATTTTTCCCTTTGCTTGTGTTGCAAGACCATACTTTTAACCAAAATTGACAATTCTAGGTCAACCGGAAGTACTCTATACGTTTCGTGTCGAAAAAATATATGGTTGTTCTCGTTGACCAAGTAATACCGTCTTATCCTACAAGTACAGGGAAAAGTCTGAAAACATTACGTTTGTTTTTTAATCCTAAAAAATATAGAAGACTATATTTTTTTCAGTTACAAATTTGTACGAAAACCGAAACCGGAACCGGAATGAATTTGTTAATGACTGTGATATTATTATTTTTTTACTTTTGTTTGTTTTTTGTTATTAAAATTAATTCTATTTGCATGCTGTAAGATAAAATGTAGCTGATCTATGTGTTTGTGTAAGTTATCCATATATTGGACCTACATTTTGAGCAAAGAAACATCTGATTCTGAACCTCGCGAGTCCGACTTTTGATGAAAAATGAGAAAAATTAATATCTCCGAAGTTTGCATAGAGAAAAAAGTGTAATCTTGTATCAATATAATTTATATAAATTATATTGATACAAGATTACAGGTAAAATAAAATGATATCTCTAAATACCACACTTTTCAGAAATCATCAACAAAAATTACATTAGTTCCACTAGCGGTTAAGAGATGGCGCTGATCTAAAACTGCAATAAACACCGCAGTGATAAAATTCTCTGACGAATAGAGGCTTCGCCGATGAAAATTTCAAAACATTTCATATTTTATATGGTGGTACGTAACACTCAGTGCGCGAGTCCGACTCGCTCTTGAGCGCAAGGCTCTCGTTTGACCACTATCTCACCCGATGTAAGCGGTTATGTGGCCGATGATGGAGTACGCTTTCTTCATCATCATCAATAATAACATCAGCCGAAAGACGTCCACTGCTGGACGGAGGCCTCCCCGCGCGTGTCGCCACGACAACTGGTCCTGTGCGTCTCGCATCCATCGGCTACCCACGACCCTCAACAGGCTTGCTTTTGTTTAGAAGTTACCTATTCACTCTCACTCCCAGGTTGTAGCAATCAGGAAACTCAGACTCTGGCAGGAAATCCTAAGCTGTATGCGAAATGAAAGTATTCTCAATACGTTTTAGTTATTAAGTAAAATGCTCTCATGATATTCCGAACATTGTCTATACCAAACATTTATTATGAAATTGATTTTACCGTTCCCTCCACATGCTCTACAAAGATTCCCACATTTCGCACAACTCTTCCTGTACAAAGGCTTACAAACTGGACAGCTACATTGATATGTCAATCAAACCCCTGTGCAAGCACCACGCAAATCGCAGGCTTATGCGAATCGAATCGCGCGCCTCCACAATGCCCACAATTGATACAATGTATTACGGGAACGCCTCGAAACCTCCGTCAATACCCAATAACTGTTTTATATTAGCCCTTTTTGGTCCTTCAGAACGCACAACTCCCTTATCCCAACGTCATAAGACTTAAAATGCTATAGCTTGGTTAAGTTGTGGTGTTCTCGGACCGAATCTTCATTGAAAGGTTAATCCCGTCTGACAATAGGTCCTGAGCACCTGCTTTTTATTGTGAAACTTGGGCATTTTGAGTTTGTAACGGTATGCATAATTTTGATATTATGCTCTGTTGTATACGAGATTAGTTTCGGAAATGGCACATGTCTTTAGAAATAACTATGTTACGGATTATCAGCATCGTTCCATAAAATATGTTTTTATGAAATAATTATTCTGTTCAAAGATTCAGCAAGCTCTTCCATCACCCTGAAGAACATAAACATGACATCGCGCCTGTACTCCCCAAGGGTAAAACAGAGGTGCTCCTTCACCTAGTATCCACACACATTTCGCCACTTTAAGTCCCTTTTAAGCAGAGTAAGTTCGACTTAGGCTAGCTTCGATTCACAGACGAGGTTCTAAACCCGCAATATCGCACAGCTGAGGTCATGACTATTGTCTGCATAGTCATAAAGTTCATTCCTCTTTGAATCTCCTATTTCAAAGACACCCGAAATTAAATTTTCAGACCGCTACGATAATAACAAAGAGCCTGTGTAGACGCTGACGACCATAAAACAAAGTTTTGTGAAACTGTACAACACGCAAACTACATTTGTAAAGGACTAGCACTTTGCCCGCGACTTCGTCTGCGTAGACTTAAGAGGTGGCGCGCAACATTTTTGTTCCATATTCTCATTCTCGGAAATTCATCTTCATGATTCTTTATTCTGATAGTTTGTGATTCTTTACTGTCCGTACTTTCAGCCCCAGAACTACTTCGACATATTTCTGGTATTTTGGTACTTTTGAATCTTTAGCGCTCATAATTCTGCTCAGAAAAAACTACGATATGTTTCTGTTCTCCTGGTGCTTTTGAATCCTAACCGCTCACAATTCCAACCCTGGAAATACTTCGACATGTTTCTGGTCTCCTGGTACATAATGAATCTTTAGCGATCATAATTCCTGCCCTGGAAAAATTTCCACATTTTTCTGTTGTCCTGGTACTTTTAAACCTTACCGCTTAAATTCTAGCGCCGTAAATATTTCGACGTGTTTCTGGTTTCCTGGTGCTTATGAATCTTTAGCGCTCACAATTTCAGCCAAAGAAATACTTCAACATGTTTCTGGTCTCCTGTTACATGTGAATCTATAGCGTTTACAATTCCAGACTTGAAAAAACTTCAACATTCATACTAAAAAAAAAAAACAAAATATATTCTAGCCCAAAAATACTTTAACATCGTTTTGTTCTCCTGGTACTTGTGAATTTTTAGCGCTCTCTGTTTCAGCCCCGAAAATACTTCGACATGTTTCTAGTCTCCTGGTACTTGTGAATCTGAAGTACTAAGGCAGCAGTGGCTCTGGGTTTTCACTTCTTCCTCAGTCTCCATTAAGAAAAATGTTCGACATGTATCTGTTGTGCACATGGTAAAAAGAAAATTCTTGCTCAAAAATACTTTGACATGTTTCTGGTCTCCTGGTACTTCTGAATCTTTAGCGCTCAACAATTCCAGCCCTGAAAAAACTGACATGTTTTTGCTATCCTGGTACTTGTGAATCTAGGTACATCGCTCATAATTCCAGCCCCCAAAAATACTTCGACATGTTTCTGCTCTCCTAGTATTTGTGAATCTATAGCGTTCACAATTCCAGCCCGAAAAAATCTTCGACATGCATCAGTCGGTCGATTCTGAAACATGTCGAAGTGAAGGCTTGTGTGAAGTGACCACGAAGTGAACTGTCATTCCATCTTGATTACATGGATAGACAGGTCACTTCCACAGCACACTTCGACATGTTTACAGAATCGCACTGCTGTACTCTTGCTGAAAAAAAAATATTTTGCTCAAAAATACTTTGACATATTTTTGGTCTCTTGAAACTGGTCAATCTTTAGCGCTAACAATTTAAGGCCAAAAATACATCAACATGTTTCTGGTCTCCTGGTACTTGTGAATCTTTAGCGCTCACAGTCCCAGCCCCAAAAATACTTCGAAATGTTTCTGTTCTCCTGGTACTTTTGAATCTGCAGTATTAAGGCAGCAGCAACTCTATGAATCAACTTTTGAATCCTTGTCGCTCACAGTTCCAGCGCCGGAAATATTACGACAGGTTTCTGATCTCCCCGGCCCCCATCGGCTACCCGCGACCTTCACCAGGTCATCGGTCCACCTTGTCCTTCCAACGTAAATTTTTCGACATGTTTATGGTCTCCTGGTACTTGTGAATCTTTAGCGCTCATTATTTCAGCCAAAGAAATACTTCGACATGGTTCTGGTCTCCTGTCACATGTGAATCTATAGCGTTTACAATTGTTACCCGGAAAAAAATTCTACATACATGTTTCTGTTCGAAGGTTTTAAAAAAAAAACACCGGTAGCACTCCGGGAGTGCCGGCAGAAGTGAAAACTTTAGTATTAACGTTGTGTTTAATTATAAGTACAAAAATACTATCATTTATGAGGTAGAATACAATGTTTATTTATTGCGCTATCGTACACAAATATGACAATTTACATGTTGTAATATTTTTATCTCTTAGAAAAATCAACTTTCATCCATAATTTCGTAATTCCGTAATTTCGTATCCTTGGATACGCGTGGCACGCTGTACATAAACACAGACGGACATTCGCGCAAGCGCCCTGTGCCGCCTAAGCGGAGCAGCACACTCAGGCACGGTAGAAAGAGTGGGAGATACTAGTTCCTCTCCCTTCCCCTCGATCTTACGCTTTTTCGATCAGCTTCACGTGACCCAGACGCGAGTCCGTCTTACGCTTTTTCGATCAGCATTACGTGACCCTGACGCGAGTCCGTCTTACGCTTTTTCGATCAGGTCACGTGTCCTGACGCGAGTTTAAGATTTTATACCCATTACAGAAAAAGTGCTCAACGCCGCTAAAGAAGTTTTCACTTCAAAAACACCGGTAGCACTCCGGGAGTGCCGGCAGAAGTGAAAACTTTAGTATTAACGTTGTGTTTAATTATAAGTACAAAAATACTATCATTTATGAGGTAGAATACAATGTTTATTTATTGCGCTATCGTACACAAATATGACAATTTACATGTTATTATTCATAATATTATATCGTTATTTATTTATATGTTACATTAATTTTTATCTCTTAGAAAAATCAACTTTCATCCATAATTTCGTAATTCCGTAATTTCGTATCCTTGGATACGCGTGGCACGCTGTACATAAACACAGACGGACATTCGCGCAAGCGCCCTGTGCCGCCTAAGCGGAGCAGCACACTCAGGCACGGTAGAAAGAGTGGGAGATACTAGTTCCTCTCCCTTCCCCTCGATCTTACGCTTTTTCGATCAGCATCACGTGACCCTGACGCGAGTCCGTCTAACGCTTTTTCGATCAGCATCACGTGACCCTGACGCGAGTCCGTCTTACGCTTTTTCGATCAGGTCACGTGTCCTGACGCGAGTTTAAGATTTTATACCCATTACAGAAAAAGTGCTCAACGCCGCTAAAGAAGTTTTCACTTCAAAAATATTCGAGCCCAAAAATACTTTAACATCGTTCTGTTCTCTTGGTACCTGTGAATCTTTAGCGCTCCCAATTTCAGCCCGGGTAAAACGTCCACATATTTCGGATTTCGTGGTACTTTTTAATCCATACCGTTCATAATTCTAGCACCGGAAATATTTCTACATGTTTCTGGCCACCTAATATTTTTAAATGTTTAGTATTCACAATCCTAGCCCCGAAAATACTTCGACATGTTTCTGGTTTCCTGGTACTTTTGAATTCGAACCGGTCACAATTTTAATCCATACCGTTCTTAATTCTAGCACCGGAAATATTTCTACATGTTTCTGGCCACCTGATACTTTTAAATGTTTGGTATTCACAATCCTAGCCCCGAAAATACTTCGACATGTTTCTGGTTTCCTGGTACTTTTGAATTCGAACCGGTCACAATTCCAGCGCCGAAAATATTTCGACATGTTTATGGTCTCATGGTACTTGTGAATCTTTAGCGCTCACTATTTCAGCCACAGAAATACTTCGACATGGTTCTGGTTTTCTGTCACATGTGAATCTATAGCGTTTACAATTCCAACCCGGAAAAAATTTAACATACATATTCATGTACGACGGTTAAAAAAAAAACAAAAAATATTCGGGCCCAAAAATACATTAACATCGTTCTGTTCTCCTGGTACTTGTGAATCTTTAGCGCTCTCAATTTCAGCCCCGAAAATACGACGACATGTTTATGTTCTCCTGGTACTTGTGAATTGGAAGTACTAAGGCAGCAGAAGCGCTAGGTTTCCACTTCCTCCTCAATCTCCATTAGGCCATGCCTTTTACCGGGATAAAAAGTAGCCTATGTTTGATTCCAGTATGTGAACTATATGTGTGCCAAATTTCATCCAAATCCTTTCAGCCATTTTTGCCTGATTGAGGCACAAACATACAAACATTCACATTTATAATATTAGTAGGATTAGTGTAGATTAACGCAAGGCCTGAGACAATGGCCTTCTGCGTAGCTTTGTGAAGGAAACGGAACGGGACTGACTTGAATGGTGGAATTAGCAATAGTTACCTTATTTATTGTCTCATTGAAAATGTCTGGCAGCGAGGATTTTAACATTAACGGAGTTCGGCCGCCGCGCCGACTGATAAGTTGCAACCATTGTTTTTGTTGCTATAGCGTGGCCGCGCAACGGTCATCTTAAACCAAAATTTAAAAGTTGAACCGCAAGGAATGTTGTAGGTTGTAGTATAAAATGTTTAGGTGCCTAAGTAAGTAGCTGTAAGTATTCAAACCCTCAATCAGAGTCCATTTACTAAAAGTTCACCTAATATAAATCATTATGTAACTAGGTACACGACTGCGACATAACATAAACTTAGCAACTTTCTCTCGACCAATCACGTGGCTGAGAAATATGCACGTTGTGCAACGAGCGAGCCCCGAGTGTAAGAGAGGCGGTGTGAATGGAACCTGTGCAACCAATACGCGAGTAGAACGAACCTAAATGGAATGGCTATAAAAAGGCCCCAAATAAACAGAAAAAGCCTTTTTTTGTTGATATGAAACTGCCTCGTTGCCTCGCTAGAAGAACCAGATCTTGCAATAGCTTGTTAAGTAGGTACTTACATGTTATTATTTTCAGTAAGAATTTCATAGTAGCAGCCTGCACCAAATAACAACACAAAAAATCGCATATTCCTTCACAATTGAAAGGAATTTAGCATAGGTGCTTCATATTATGTTTAAAAATCGTCTGCTCGACTACTTAAAACTATGTGTCCTACTTCCTAATCTATACTAATATTTAAGAAGAAAGATTTGTATGTTTGTTTGAATTAAATAGGCTCCGAAACTGCTGGACCGATTTGAAAAAAATTTTTAGCATTGGATAGCTACATTATCAGGAAGTAACATAGGCTATATATTATTCCCGTACTCCCACGAGAACGGGAACTACGCGGGTGAAACCGCGTGACGTCCACTAGCAGGTATAATAAAGCTGAAACGCGTCAATCTCTGAAACTACTTACCAGTCGGATTTGGAAAATTAGTTTTGTACATATAGGTAGCTATGATAGACACATTCATGAGAAAGACTACCTACAGGTACGCCATGGGTACGGGAACGGAAAACGGATACCTACCTACCTATGCGCGTACGAAGTCGAGGCAAAAGCTATAGTGACAAAACAAAAAACTTTAAACAAATTTTTCGGAGGTTTAATTTTTTTTAAAGTTTTTATTTAATTATTTTTTGTGGCAATAATCTACTAAATACTACTAACATGGGTAGGCCTACAAAATATGCAACACAACTCAGCATTAAAATCGGTGAGTGAACAACAAATCACCCCTATTTTCCCAACCTTAGGGTAGGACTTTTTTTTACAAATTTATATGGGACCAATAAAAAAAGAAGAATTATCAAAATCGGACTACGCTGTACAAAGTTATGCGTGTTCATACATAAAAACAAAAAATACATACCTATGCGTCGACTTGAGAACCTCCTCCGTTTTTTCGAATGTACTTGTGTGTTATCTATCAATTAGACTGCAGGTCTACATTTACCTATTATACCTGTTAATTGCAATAGGCCCGTATGTTATTATACCTACACCTTTGGGATTTAAGAAATGGACAGGATAATAAAACTAAATAGCTACTATTCCAAACCATGAATATTAAACCCAACAACTGGCTCGCATCCCAACATTCGATCGCTTGCTGATCAAGTGAAACCTCTGGTCACGTCGCAGGAGGGTGCCGTACTAATTGAGTGAGGGTCTGAGCGCCAGCGCCAGGGGGAGCTCCCCTAACCAGCGCAATACGTGAACCCTTGCGTTTGCGCGCAATGTATTGCTACTACTGTCTATACCTACTGTCGATCGATATTGGCTGTTTGAAACGTTCCGTTGCTAAACAGCAGTGGATAACATTAGGTTGGTTTATATTGAAATCTCCTACGCAATCAAAGCTGGCTGGCTCTACAGGTTGTCTAGTTTCGCAAATTCGATGCATACCTAGCTGGTAATTTGCACCAGAACCTAGAGTTTTTAGAATATTTAATAGATATCTAAACATTTTGCTTGAACAAATCTCTTTACAGAAGTAAAAGTTTTAAGTAACCTCAACAAGCAAAATCTACGCATGTAGTTCCAAATTGCATTGAAGTTAAGAAATTAGTATGATAGATATTAAAATCAATGTATTTATAGAAATGTACCGATAAGTAAGCAAGCCGCACACTTGAAAGTACTGAATTACTGACACACATTAAAACACAAAGTTTGACATATCTAAAACTACACGCAGGAAAAAAAATTAAAAATATCATTTTAGAGTTACCAATGGACACTTAATAATAATTTGATGGTGTCCGAATTGCCAGTGAATAAAATATTGAAATTAAATGTGTCAATTCGGACACTGTGTCCGAATCGTCCACGGAAAAAGTCCACGGAACTGAGGGCTAAGCACGAGTTTCTGTCGACAGCGTAAACGTATCGCCTGCGACAATTTTTGTATGCAAAATTGATCAGCGCCATGTGTCCGTATTTGGAACTAGCTAATCGGTAGCACAAACCTTCGTATTAATAAATAATAATAATAATTTATTTACCAATTTCGGACAACAATATAGCCCATTTTGTTAGTAAAATATAGGTATATATCTTATAACTAGTGTTAGTAGTAAACAAACAAGGACAAAAACAAACCACAAAGTAGGTGTCTAAGGCAGGATGTGCAGAGAACGATAGAGTGAGGAATGCGTTACGTTTTAACGTTGCGTAAACGAACCAAATGTTTGGAAATCGGTAGCACGAGTTGTGTTGTTTCGACTTTTTCGCTAGCTGGGATGTACGCACGTAAAAAATTGTCTCACTGACATTTTCTTGGTGAGACAGTTTACGTCAAACAATTTTCCGTATTTATTTTGGAATTAATGCAAGAATATGCAACTTTATCATGAAAACAAGAGGAAAGCATATTGTATATGTATCATCCGATCTCCTGTATACATAAACACGCCAGGAGAAGTTGTGAAATGAGATAGGAAAATTTTTCATTTTCTTTGTAAACACACGTAATAGTTTCTCATAAAAGAATCTTTTTATTAGTGTTATTCATGCGAATCACACAGAGCGGCTCGGCGCCGCCTGCGCGCCACGGTGAAATTCGTTTCCGTGCGTTTTTCGCCGCAACTCCACGTTGTTTTCTGGTGCTCCATGTCAATTGAAATTCCAACCACGCAGCATCGCGATTATTCGCGATAGGCGTTACAAATAAGTGCTTTAGGTACCTACCTAATATAATTCACGTACGTGTAGCTTGTTCATTTGTGTGCTCATCAAGTTTTGCAACGGGTACATACCAACGCAAAGTTGTAATGTGATAGAACTAGGAACAAACCCCACTGAGCAAATTATGTACTAGGCACCCAGAGCTCATTCTATCCCTCAGTAACTAAATACATTATACCATATTCACAACAATGTAAGACTTCAAATTTCTTAATATATAACATATTTTTCAGCAAGTTTGTGAAAATAATTAAATGGTGTTTGCTCCGCTATCCACTATACTGTTCCCACCCGGAACTCATAAATTATGTTAACCTGAACTCAACATTTTTGAAAAAAAAAACTTTTTTACAAAAAATTTAACCGACTTCCAAAACAAAACACTATAAAGTATAAAATAACTTTAATTTCGGAAGTCGATGTTTTTGTTTATTTCGTTTTTGACACCGACTTTCGAAATTAAAGTTATTACGTCACTACGAATGAAATAAGCTCAAACAGTTGGTAGTTCCTACATACCGATGTGGAGTTCCCTTGACTCTTTGTCGTCTCCATCATCAGGTCTGATCATCACCCGATAAACACACGTTTTTCAAGTTTTTACCAGATGCGTGCCTACAATTTTCGAGAGTGGCCCTCGATTTCTCAGGATTTCCATTATCAGATCTTGACGTAGTGGCAAAGGGACCACCTCGGCACATACCCTTTCATATAAAAAAAGATTCATCGAAATCGGTTCATAAACGACGTAGTTATCCGCGAACACACATAAAAAATATAAATACGCGGTCGAATTGAGAACCTCCTTCTTTTTTAGAAGTCGGTTAAAAATAAAGAATATTATGAATCCCCGGTTGGATTCAACTTACTATAAAAAAGTTTGCAGCTGAAAGTTTACCTATCTAACCTAAACCCGCGCTCGCAAACAATCCTTCCACAGCCGCACAACACGCGTGTCGTGACACATCATCTCTTCACGTCATCAGCACATTTCGTGCTCGTGCCGAATGTTTTCTCTACGAGATGCCCGATGTTATGATTGCCATCTGTATGGGATGTTATAGGGTTTCGTGGAACCGCTCAGATGTGTGGGGTTCTATCTAACACGTGCCAATCTCACAGCATGTGCTGGGTTGGAAATTTCAGGAGCTACTGTTTATTCTCCAGAAGTGTTACCGGTTTCGGGAAATAGTGCGGCAGTTTCGGATGACTTAATTTTAAACGGGCCATAAGTTAAACTCCAACAAAATTAACATGATCTCAATACTAACGTAGTACATACACAACATAAAAAAGGCCTACTGCCACTGTATCATGTTTATTATGATAACAAAAGTCGAGGGGCGCAGCGCGCGGGGTGATGCGTGCGCGTCGTATGTAGACACGTGCCTTTTACGACCAATGAGCATGCAGGGTCACATGAAGTTTTATGGGTATAATAGGCACCTATACCTACATTAATGGCATCTAGCATTCTAATATATCGTTTAATATTTTTATTTTTTACTGATATCTACCGGCGGTGTCGGCTACCTATTGCCTGGGTCTATAATTAAAAAAAAGGAAATATTTAGGAAGGTAAAAAACGAGAGCTAAAGTCGACTTATTTTTTACCATAGAAACCTTGCAGAATTTCTAGAACGAAAATAAAACAATAAGTATTCAAATAACAGGTAACGGCTATGAACTCTATCTTAACCCTGTGACTGCCGCGTCCATCCGGTGGCCGTCATAAAATGGCTGTCACTGCGACGTTGTTTTGTTTTACCAACTTCAAAGCATTAACAAAAAGAAGTTGCGATGAGAATAAACGCTAAATTTTATTGCGGCTTATAAGTTTTCTAGAAACTGCAATAAAATTGTTTTTCACAGCACCTGCACGAAAACGTCAAATCAAATTTGCCATGCAAACCTAACCTAAAGTACGTCATTCTAACCCGCGAGCTGCTCCCGTCCGCCTGCGCTGCTAGGTGCAGCGAGCGCAGTCAAAATGCGTTCCAAATTCAAATCACATAATAAAATTCAGTACAATATTATTGCCTGGGCTAGAGCCACAGCTTAGTACGCGCGACCTGCTCCTTGCGACGGGGACCGACGCGCGCCATCTGTTTTCATGGCTACAGCACAATTTTCCCGCAGTAGGTTTGAAAAGTAGAGTATGCTACTCAGGGATAAAGGTGTCTTTGCCTTGGGCTAGCTTAAATCCCTCGCTGCATTCAGGATTCTTGTATTAACTCCACCTTCAAACTGCCTCGCCACGCTCGGGAGTTAACCCTCGAATCCTTCACTGCTTTATCCCCTCGCTGCTAGGGATTAAAAAGGTACCTATTGTGTGTAGGTGTCTTGTTTGTGTTTTAGTTAGAAGCAAAGAAAAGAAGAACTAAGTTCTTGAAATGAAATACCAAAGAGAATTATGATTTATAACTAAGCTGGAATTTCGTAAAAGAAAAACCGGATTTCGCCTGAACAGGTCATAAGATTGCCTACTTATTTGCTACTGTTGAATAGGGTGCTACCCCATTTATCAGAATTTGACTACGTTAGGATATTTTGTTTTAAGTACATGTGAAAAAGTAAAGTAAGTGAAATAAAAGATAGCGGTTCGTCTATAAATTTAATTTATACACTATATGTTAATGTTTTTATACAATCTGTCATTTCCAGTACTTATTGCATAAAAATAGACAAAACCCATTCAAAATTCAATGTAGTCAACAGACACTTTATAGTCCATTTAAATTACTTATCCCCGATATTTTACGTTTACAAATATGTACACGTTCATCACTACTGAAATTTTGAAGTCCACGCACTGAAAGTCCACATCACAACTGTTTATTAACACTCGCAAAACTGTCGACAGCGTCCGCAGACGCCGGTAGCCAGGTTCGCTCGTAACTCAGCCATCTTCTTCTTTAAATAGGTAACCTGAAGGGCCAGTCGCATTTCCCGCAGCTTTCTTCTGTCTCGGCTCTGCTTAGCTGCGTGGTTATTCCGCTCGCGCTGCTTCCTGTACGAGTCGTCAGCGGCCTGGCTGGTCTGCACCGCCCTCCGCATCCTCGGGTTGTTTCCCATCAAAGTTCCACCATTCTTCTCCGCCATCGCTCGCATGGCATCTCGCTCAAATTCTTGGTACTCCAGGTCGTCAGACAATGAGTCGCAGAAGTCTGCTGATTCCGGTGGTGAGGGCGCGGACGGTTTGCTGTGCGACCAGCTCCCGATGGAGTCGGGAGACACCGATTGCACCGAATATGACGCTGCTGGCTGGTACGGATACGGGGCGTCGTACAGAGATTCCGTGTACGATGGGTACGGCTCCGACAGTAGCGGAGATTGAGGAGCACAAGACGCGGGAAGCGGAGACGCTCTCTCCACCTTGACCGCGGGTTTGCTCAAGTCAAGGGCAGCTTCCTGCGCGTACGGAATCCACAAAGCCATTTCGAGAACTTGTCTACTTGACGTGCAAATCACGAATGTCCGTCTATTTCGGCGGGCGACTGTCGCTGTCGTTTAAAAGAGGCGGGGCCTAAATTGACCGCCCCCGGACGAAGGGTGAGTGCAGGTAGCACCCTAACGGACCTCGAGTGTCATGATTTATGAGTTACTATTGGGTTTTTGAACGGAGTAAGTGAACATAACGTTAAAATGAAATGCGAGGCAAGTATTGTTAGTAAGTAGTTCTTATTGTTTTGCGACTAATTAATAAAGCGTAAACATGTCAATAATGATTTTGTTTGTCAGCCAATGAAGTTTCGACTAAGGAGTTGATGTTGGTTCCATGTACTTTTACTAGGTAATTAGAGTATTTACCTAATGAGTCAAATTAACATCTTTAAAAACACATTTATACCTACTAGTAAATAATCTACAAGATTTTGAGATCTTACTAGGTGATTGCTGTGGATCTAAGTATGCTATAACTATCAAAAGCGCTATTTTTGTCTGTGCGGAATACGGAACTTAGGTATTTCATTTCAACCCTGTCGATAAACGCAGAGTGTATTTCAATTTATTTTATAACATTCCTAGCTAAGTTATTCTTAAAAATCAAGGTAGCTCAACGTTGATCACATGTAGAATGACCACAACAAAAATAACAATTCAGTTTTAAATAAGTATTTACTTACCTACCTAGTTTACAGTTTCAGCATAGGTTTGTTGTTACTAAATTTAGCCTCATCAGTAACTAAAACTGTTAATAAATTTCAGCTCTGAGTGACCATTACACAAGGGCTGTTCCCTGCGTCATCTCTATGGACAGATTGTATTACGGAACAAATAGTTTTGGACACATCTGCATTGGCTTTCATTTATCGACTTTTATTATTATGAGCTTTATTCAGACAAAGTTAGGGGCTACTTTTGTGTAACTTTGTGTCACAAAAAGGATGAGATCGTCACTCGGTTGTCAATTGCAGAACCCTTCCGCGTGCAAGTTGGTTGACGGTGTCATTATTATTATTACTGGGTGCGCTTTCTGGCCTTCCTCATAATATTCTGTGGAGTAATATTCAACGATAATAAAGCAGCTTACTTTTCAGTAAACAGAAGGATATTTGAAGCAAAACTTCACCTATTCTAGAAAAGTTTAGGTAGTTAAAGAAAGGTAAATAATCTTGATGCGTCTTTATTTAAAAACTCAGGTAAATACAACAATAACAATTAGGTACCAACTAAATCAACTGAACCGTTAGTTTAAGCAGTAGTTTATTTGCTTGTGTATACATAGTTATGTGTTTGTGTCACATCAACATTGCTTACGTTTAGTTAAATATAAGTACCTAAATCTTTCTAGTACAGTTATCTATATCTTTAAGCAAGCAGACACGAATTACTTAAGGTACGTACCTACCTACTTAGGTACTGGTTATATTTTTTAGCTGAATCATGAATAATCCTGATAAACACAAGCCTTCAGCAGCTTCAGTCGCCTTAAATCGTGGGTAATCGTAAACTTAGGATCAAAACGAACATTTCTATATTGTTTTAATTTAGGACTTATTCCGTCGATGTTCAAAGAGTTGTAATCTTCAGATCACAACTTTCTATTAATTTAAGGATTACGGCGGTGATACCTTTACTAACTTTATTTGCCGGATTATAAAACCTACTTTTTCTTGTCAAACAATATCAATAATCTCGGCACCAATGTTTATGGCCTGACCATTCATAGGACATTTCTTTACTCTGCAAGTTGTTATAATAGAAGATAAGAAAAGTGCACTTAACTCGGACAATAAAACATTTTTCCTAACATCTATAAAGCCAGGTGCTAGTTTAGTTTTTTGTCTTCCGTACTAAGCTGGCTGTTGTTAATACTTTCTTTGGTCTCAAATTAAGACCACCGCGACATCGCTTCACTATAACTGCACAGTATAAAACAAAGTCGCTTCCCGCTGTCTGTCCCTATGTAGGTACGCTTAGATCTTTAAAACTACGCAACGGATTTAGATGCTGTTTTATTAATAGATAGTGTGGTTCGAGGAAGGTTTTATTATTTAATTTGTCAAGGTTTTGTGGAAATTGGCTGAAGAGGTCGGAATAAAGTATCTAAAAAATCTTTACATCGCGTGCGCTGCGAAAACTATTGATGATAGAACAAAACGATGTACTACAGTTTTAGATAACATATCAATACCTACGAAAAAGTTCGCGATAGCATATGTCTATCTTTTATGTTTGACTCACAATATCCATTTTTATGATATTCAAATTTGATATAAAATACTGCGTCATATGCAGAGGTGTTTATGCTTAATGCCTGCTATACTTAATGGATAGGTATGTTAGTCATCTTTAGTGTTTAATTTAGAGCAAACTTGCCATTCACACCATTTAATTTGGACGAATATCTTAGGAGATATCTCAAAATTAAAGTAAGTCGCGCACCCAAATAGTTATCACGGAGGTAGAGATGTCCCGAAGTGGTAGACACTTGAGAACAGACGTCGTTGACGGTTGTCTGTTGCACTTTTTACTTCAGCCTGAGCCACAATATTATAGATTCTGGTAATGAGATGTTCACTTTGTTAGTTTGGGATAAACAAACATTTGCACCCGTGCGAAGCCGGGGCGGGTCGCTAGTATAGAATAACTCACTATCGGAAGTGAGTAGTATTGAGTCCCACAATACGACTGCGACAACAAGTCCGCGCTCATGTCCGAACCGCGACAGTTGCGACGTTATGAACGCACTCATGTGTAGTATGAAAGCGTGCGCTGGACGAGCGATTATTTCTTTGAAGTTATTATTTACGGTTCCCGGTAATGTGCAGAAATTACAGTCAAATTTTGGAGGAAGTAATACCCTTCTTCATTAGACCTCGCTTGAATTAAATTGAGCAAAAGTTAGGTCGCTCAGCCTTTTCATTTTACTATTTTACCCTGAATACTACCAGCCTTTTTTATAATGTTTTTAACCAAATGCTTAGTTTAAATACTGATTAACAGATTCCAGCCCATTTTAAATAATTCTCACTAGTAACTAAATGTTGCTAACAAACTAAAAGAACACCTAACGTTAAGGCGTCACAAGGACTAGTCCTATTTATATAAAACTTTATAAACATAGATATAGTTTAAATACCTACTGATTAAGAGATTCTTAATTCAAATTCTCCATGGAAAGCTTGAATAAAGAGTCTGGTCATCAGTCTTTAACTCAGCATTAATTTCATTATCAATGAGCCTGCAATTCTGCAGTTTCTCGCTGCAACATTTAATTATTTCAGTGCAAAAATATGATTTGAGCTCAATTACTCGATCATATTATTATTGCTACACATTTCACACGTGAATCTAGCTGTAAAAACATTGGTCGCGTGGCGGCCATCTTGTCCGATGGCGGCCACCGCGGCGGTGACGGTTAAACAAACTGAGCAGGTTTGCGCTGAAACGATTCGTGTTATCTTTGCGCACGCGACTGTATCACTTATTGTGAATTAAATTAAATTATTATAAAAGTTCTATTTAATTAATTCCACACTTAGTCATTACGTAGGTGATTTTAATATTGTTAGGGATAGAAAAAGTTGAAAAGTGCGCATAAAGCTCGTAACATGTACAAAAGTAGCTCACAGGCCAGAGTGACTTGCACCAATCAGAACTTGCTATAGCAGAATGGTATGCAAGATACTTGCACACTGTGGTGCGACTTATGCGAGGTACAGGCCTGTGAATTTGGGACCAGTAGGTACTCCTACCTACCTATTACTCAACAGGCAGGTATTTGATAGGTTGTTAAATAGGTCATGGGGGCTATCAGGATGTTACTAAAGCTAGGTAAGGCTTTTGAAGAGCCAGCTTCATCAGAGTTTCGAAGAGTTCGCTTCATAAGCAGCATAAGCGACCACTTCCACTAAAGAGTTACTTTCTAAGAATCCCTGAAAAATCCTTACTAATACTCCTTGCTAATATTATAAATGCGAAAGTAACTCTGTCTGTCTGTCGCGCTTTCTCGCCAAAACTACTAAACCGATGTAAATGAAATTTGGTACAGAGATAGTCTAGAGCCTGAAAAAGGACATAGGCTACTTTTTATCCCGAGAGTAGGTGTTCTATGGACCACGCCGCTGGAAGAAGATAGTAAAACATAATTTTGTAAGTGAACACCAGTCACACAGATTACTCCGCCAGGCAAAACTCCCTGTCGCCGTTACTACAGCGTAAATAACGGTTTTATTGTCTCAGAGACAGTTCTATTTTGCAAACTTGCAAACCGTCGCATTGTCTTGTCCTGACATAAAAGGGTTGCTCCAAGGTTGGTCCTTTGCGAACGTCGCACAATGCGGATTATACAATTTGCATGTTGCGTTTGGGGTTCGTTCCGAGAATGTTGACTTGCACTAATTATTAAATAAGTAAGTGCGTGTCTGAACCAAAAATGGGGTCTCGGGAGCAGTTACCTGAGTAAGTCTGACGATACTGCGAGAACATCCAGGAACTGTTCCTAAATAAGAACCTCTCGATTTCCGTCGAATAATTAAATTGATTGAAAATTCTAAAAAATATTATAAATTGTTTTGTTCTTTGATGCTTATACGGCCTTTTGTGGAGGACGTTGATATGGTATGACTAACGTGACCATTTATTTTTTGACTCAAAACGGGACATTGGTTTATTTGGATCAATCAACAGGTAGTCAATGAAAAAAAAAACACTTTTTTAAAGTTTCAGGAAAAGTCAGTTAGTTAAAGTTTCAGGAAAAGTCAGTTAGGATTCAGGAAAAGTCAGTTAGTTTAAAAGTTACAAATTAAAATATATTTAAACCCGAAACGTTTAGTTATACATATTTATATTTAGCAGAGGAACAAATTTGCTGTAATATAGCTGGTGATGATTATAAGATGAAACTCTTGGCACGTTTTTAGGGTTCCGAACATCTATAAAAAAACGGAACCCTTATAGGATCACTCGGGTGTAAACATTTTTGCTTGTAAGTTAACATTGAATGAACACTTGCGTTTCGGCATTTTAACTTATGATTCGAAAACAAAAGAAGTTTAAGTTATTTACTAGGTAGGTAAACGAGCATCAAACATCAACAAAACAAATATCGAGAAGTGGGCGAACGTAAAATCTATCAAACAATTAGTCAACAAAGCGCAAGCACTGATGTCTTGGCCACTCTCGGCTATCACCGCGTCGACCGGCGACGCGGTCTCGCTCTCGCATACCGCTCGCGTCCGGCTCAACGATTACCTACTCATATTTTCGCGCGATTTCAGAAAACGGGACAATTTTGCGTCCCAGAGTTAATTTCGGGGACACCGGGACTCGTAATCATAAATAGGGACAGTCCCGTTCAAAACGGGACGTCTGGTCACGGTAGGTATGACGAACGCCTTTCAAAAAGGTTTAAAGTATTAAACTTGTTAGCTTCCATACCGACTTTACTTGCACTGGAGTAGAAAACCTTCTAAAGCATTGCGTCTTCTATTGTCTAATATCTAAATAGACATGTTAGTGACAAGCGAACACACACTATAATAACACCAATGTAAACTATACCTTAAAACTCTTCGTTACGGTTCAATATCTGTAGAGATGACCGCATCACGCAGTGTTGGCGGTCCACTTGTTCAAAAGATGAGGCGACAGTCCTCAGTTGTACAATCACAAAGACCACCAGCACTCTCTTCTGTGTTAAGAAAAAAATAAAATGATCTTATGATGCAAAATCATCCAAGTATCACTCGAAAGGAAAGGAAACCCTTTCAAGAGTCGAAAATAATTCGTAGATAGGTACCTAAGTAGATCTAGGTAGATATATACCAAATAATAGGTAGGAGGTTTCACTGTCTTACCTAGGTACTCACCTGTCTTACCTACGTTTTCAGGGAGACATCCGAATGGGTGATTTGTCCGATGATGGTTGATGAATTTCAGGTGAAGTGATTCGTAGCACAATGTAGTAAAACTAAGTACCTATTAGGTTCTCGCAGGCAATTAATTTGTTTTGAGAAAAACATCAGTAGGTATTACCTGAGATTAATCGTGTAATGTGAGTAGTTTCTTGACAAAACTTAAAGAAAACAATCAGTATCGCTCACTTTTGAGGGTTCATAATATCTAGGTACTGTAAATGTTTTTAAGTAGGTACCTAGATGTATTTATGTACATTTACCTCCTACTAAGGTGTACTAAGACACAATTAAAACCATTGCATTTCAAATAATTCAAAATATTGTTTTTCATAGAACGGATTATTTTGCACTCATAACGTCAAGCAGCAGTTCTAAAAATGTAGTTCTAATTCAGGATACTTTCTGACATCTAGCGCGTCGTAGCAGAACCAGTTTATATTTTTGAACAGTGATCTGCGACATCTAGCGTTAAGTATTAGTACCAAAAAGGGTGAATAAACTACTTGGTTTCTTTTTTTCGCAGCAATTACGTTTTATGCAACAAAACGTCTTGTTTTTTTTTAGTAAATGGAATCAATTTATTTATTCTTGAATAAGCACTCGACACTCCAACTCCAATCAGTTGTCATAAAAAAGTGCAAACATGGTGTTATCTGTGGTCGGCCATTTTGGATAGGGATGACGTTTCCCTCCGAAAAAGACGATGTTTAAATCGATTTGAATCGTGAGATGATGTATCGATTCACAAAAAAATTGATGTCTAAATGATCGATTTATAAAAAACCTATTTTTGGTTTTAATTTTGCATTTATAGTGTAAAAATAAATCCATTTTATGAAAAACAAGAAATAATTGTTGATCTTTTACCAGAGAAATCAGTATTTTTTTAGTTTATGGAGTTCGACAATAACAATTGTTTTAATTACCTACCATATCAAAGTCAGATCAGGTATGAAAGTATATTTATTGCATATTTTCAGCCATCTTCGCGATTTTAACCCTTTAACCTAATATTACGGATACATTCAACTAAATAATTTTATGGTTTTTACCAAAACAAATAAAAATCGAATGTCAATTTTAAAGAGTGAAATATCGATGTAAAAAAACGATCTCATGGGTCTGAAAAATCGATTCTTCGATTAATCAATTTCAGATCGCCATCCCTAATTATTGATTTTGGCAATCTCATTGACCGTCGAAAAAATTTCGATGTTTTTAAATCTACCTGTAATTTATTACCGAATTAAACGTTGCCATTACGCGCCATAATCGCGGACCTTTCAACACATTCATCACCTCGTGTGCCGCTCGTCTCCAAAAGGGTCAAAAAGTGTCCCAACGATCAGCTGTCACAATTACGAACAGCTGACCAGAGAGCACATCTACTGACGAGTAGAACACACAAATCTGATGTTTTGGGTTTGCTATGCTGTTTTCACGATGAACGGCTCGTTTAACGAGCAGCTCGGCGGCGTACGTAGCTTTCAGAGCAATGCGGCGCGTGCGAGCAGACGGTGCTGGCGTGCACGCTGGCGCGGTGGGTGCCGTGGCCGGGCCTGAAGCTGGTCCAGCGCGCCGTAGAGGCGGCTCTGCGCAGCCACGTGGAGGACGAGCGGCTGGACCGCGACGCCAACGACGAGCTCCTGCTGGCCAGCCTGCTGCTGTTGCGCGACGACGACAACGGTACGTACCGCCACCACTCCTCCGCGCTCACACTCATGTTTCCGATCTCATTGTCCTTATACGGAGAATGTGAGCAGAGAACTGTTCAGTACAAGCTTCTAGTTGTGTGGCTTGCTTAATGATCAACTCTAATTCAGCAAGGGTAGCCAATATACTTATCAATTTATTGGAAAACTTGTAATATTTTCCAACCTACAACACACAACACAGTACATTAGTTGATTCACGGAAATTTAAAAAGTGAAAATATAACTGATTGCAAAGACTTTCTTAGCATAATCTGGGAAAGACCTTCCAAGCAATATAAGATAGAGACATCTACTTCTTAGAGCCAAATAACAAAACATAAATGTAGGTAGCCAAAGATATGAGAACTCCAATTTACCTAACATTGGTAATTAATATGTAGGTACTCGAAGGATATGCATTGCAATCAGTCAAACAAAGATTGCCTTTTTTGACTTGGTGCAAAAAAAAAAGCTGCTCTTATAAATGAGATGTGACCAGAGCATGAGTCATAGTAGCCTGGTTGCACACTGGTGGTGGTACCAGGTTAATGTAGGCCCCTCACAATGTTACACTATGGCACCCATTACACAAAAGGTTTTGCTGTCAGTTTAACCCAATGCTGTGACTGTTGGATAACCTATTGTTTAGCACTAGAAGCGCCGAAAGTTACGACCCGCCTTGAACCAATGCTGGGACAATTTTGTGCCATTACATTTATTGCAACATTCATTAATACAAGATATGACAATTGACATCAAAATAATTTCTAATTTCCTTGAAACATATTTATTTATTCATTTAAATCAAACTCATAATGCTTCAGAAAAAAAAAACATGACTAATTTTGAATTAAAGTCTGTATTTCTGTAATAATCACAACTATAACAGTAATTATAAGTGTACTAAATTACAAAAAAAACCTGTAAACTAGTTATATCATTTGAATGGCCAATATTGCACAAACAATATTCTTTACCAGTGCATTTATTGCAGGCAGTTTCTTACACAGGTGGCACTGCATTATATCTAATTACTTATGCATTTTGGCTGATACCTCGTTTATTTTTCTTGTTAGGGTTTTTTTCTTCTAATTCATTTGCTGTGTTCCTAATTCTTCTCCCAGTTGCAATTAAAGTCTCTCGCATTTAATTTGTTTTTTTTTTCTGAAATATAAAAAATGAATAATTATTAATTTAACTACAAAATAAAAAAAGAAACAAATCGCGACGATGACGTTTAGGAACAGATCATGTTTATTTGGCTTACACTAAATGAGAGGTAGTTTGTTAAATTGTCACAAGTTGAATTTACCTTCAATAAAAGTTTAATGTCTACTGAACAGTGAACTTAGTGTTTGAAAATGCCATAAGGCATTCTAAAATAAAATTCGAAGTCATTTGTCCAGTATTGGGACTTGCGGCAGTGGACACAATGGCTTTATGGCTTTGCCATTGTGTCCACTTCATCGCACATGCGGCGCTTCACTTCATCGCACACCCTCGAAAAAGATACTATGAACCCGAGACAACTAGATGAAGATGAGCCTGGCACCAACGAATCAGCGACGGAAGGCGGCTCTCTGGTTGACGCGCCGGTATTCCTCCCCACTCGCGAACGATTCGAAGTAAGTATTTGCTAACCTAGCGTAATCTTATACTACCCAAACTGAAAAAGTATATTCCCTTGGATCATTGAGCTCGCTAGAATTCTCAGTTGAGCTGAATGCCAACTGGCTGACAGTTATTATGCACTGTCCTTATTTGTCAGTTACCATTTAGACCACTCAAATATATCTGGCAAGTCGCTTTGAGTTTGTTTTTGTGTTTCTTTTCAGAAAGTGAGATGGCTGTTTTCTAACTATGGGTGTGACCACCTAGAAAACACCCATCTCACCTTTTTAGGGTTCCGAAAAAAAAACGGAAACCTTATAGGATCACTCGGGTGTGTGTGTCTGTCTATCTGTCCGTCTGTCACAGACAGTTTTCTCCGGATCCACTGGACTGAATCTGTTGAAATTTGGTACATACATATGGACTTATATGACCCAAACATAATAACATATTTTTTTAGTCTGGGTGTCACTTTTGGGGGTAATACTAGAAAATTAAAATAAAAGTTTATTGAACAATATTGTGTGACATATCAAATGAAAGGGCTTACTGTGAGGGTTTTAATTATATTTTTTTCATAATTTTAAAATAAATGAGGAGCTGGCGAACAAATGCGGACTTGTCCATACAATCAGTATTTTTTTATTGTACTTTATACCTTAGAATGTAACATCTTTGCATTGCCGAAATATTTTCAATCAATTCCAACTTTTTCTCATAGGAAACCAACTTCTAAACTTGCTTTTGTATTCAAAAACGGACTTGTCCTGTTTAAAGTTAGATAAAATTTCGCTTTGTTTCGCTTTTCAATCAAACCCAGACAAAAATAATACAAGTGTTATGTTAATGGATTTTCAAACAAAACTGTGACTTTTCCATTTAAATTAACCAATATTTTTACGTGGGAACACTTATTTAATTATGGCAACTATTTTCAATAAAAAAGCTGCTGTTACAATTTTGTTGTCAAAAGGTTGTAATTGAAGTTTTGCTTTTGAAAATGGAAGAAAACGAGTCAACTGTAGCTGATATCAATGATGAGTGAGTGTGAGTGTATGAGTTGTCCAAACTTTTGAACAAAACCAGACTTGTACAAGACAAAAATATATATATAGGTATATACATATATCTATTCAGATTTTTGATAAACATGCAACGGATACGTTTTTGTGTTTTAATGACGCTCGCATGCACAAAAACTCAGAAATCTGGCAAGTTTTTTTTTTTGCTTGTTTCCCTCCTGTAAAAAATCATTAATCGGACAAGTCCGCTTTTGTTCGCCAGCTCCTCAAATGGTTTTGAAGTTATTCAAGAAATTAGACGAAAAATGACTGTTAAAAAAAAAATTCGTTCGGCACGCGAGTCCGACTCGCACTTGGCCAGTTTTTATCAATTAACGATAGCAACTTCAAGAAATGACATGTTTTAATAAAATATGATGTAATGCAATTCAATAAATATGTGTATATAACATTAGTTTAATTTTCAGGACCCAGTGGCTTTCTTCGAGAAAATCTATGCGGAAACGGTGAAGTTTGGGGTCTGTAAAGTGGAGCCCCCACTGAGTTGGAGCCCTGCCTCGGGGATCCACGGCGACACACCTGAGCCGCGAGATGTACTGATTCATGCAATCAAATCTTAATTTGATTGCATGAACCAGTATATCTCGCGGCAGTTCAGCCGCTGGGGAGCGGCCGCGAGGGAGCTCGCTGCTCGCCGCGAGGAAGATCAAAGTCGCATCAAATTAATATTTGACGCGACTACCACAAGTAAGTGTTGATACTAGAAGAACAAACAGCTTTTTGCATTTCTGTTTTTTTTCATTTCTCATCGTTCGTTTTACATCACCCGGGAATTCTCGGACGCACTAAACCACGATGTGGCGTCATTTTCGGGAAATTCTCTTAGTGCTCCCCTACACTACCCAGGGAACCTACATGCCAAATTTCAGCTTTCTACGACCAGTACTTTCGGCTATACGTTGTCTGTCAGTCACTCAATCACTCAGTCAGTAACGGAACAATTACATAATTATATATTGATTTTGCGCATCAAATTCTGAAGAAAAACAGGTAATCAACCGATCTTTACAAAAATAAGTTGTTTTTACATTTCGAAGCCTGTAGTAGTTTTCTTTTCATTTTTAAGTACCCAAATGAAACTATTTATTAGTAGTAAAGTTACCTACCAAAACCATAAAAAATGACTACCCATATTTCTGATCTGTAACATCCTTTCCATCACGTTGCAGGTTGAAGCACTGTCCCGGTGTGAAGCTAAAGTGCGTGCGCGGCAAGTACGACCTGCCGCAAGTCATCAAACAGAATGTGTAGTCAACTGTTAGTGCGCTTAGTTCAGTATAGTGATAGTGTAAGATATACACTGCGCTGTCCAACACTCACACAATCCTATTGGACAGCGCGAGCGGCGCCTGCGCAAGCCACGCCTCCTGCACACGCAGCGTGTGCGGCGTACATGTCATACTAAAGTGTAGTCAACTGTTAGTGCGCTTAGTTCAGTATAGTGATAGTGTAAGATATACACTGCGCTGTCCAACACTCACACAATCCTATTGAACAGCGCGAGCGGCGACTGCGCAAGCCACGCCTCCTGCACACGCAGCGTGTGCGGCGTACATGTCATACTAAAGTGTAGTCAACTGTTAGTGCGCTTAGTTCAGTATAGTGATAGTGTAAGACATACACTGCACTGTCCAACACTCACACAATCCTATTGGACAGCGTGAGCGGCGCCTGCGCAAGCCACGCCTCCTGCACACGCAGCGTGTGCGGCGTGCATGTCATACTAAAGTGTAGTCAACTGTTAGTGCGCTTAGTTCAGTATAGTGATAGTGTAAGATATACACTGCACTGTCCAACACTCACACAATCCTATTGGACAGCGTGAGCGGCGCCTGCGCAAGCCACGCCTCCTGCACACGCAGCGTGTGCGGCGTGCATGTCATACTAAAGTGTAGTCAACTGTTAGTGCGCTTAGTTCAGTATAGTGATAGTGTAAGACATACACTGCACTGTCCAACACTCACACAATCCTATTGGACAGCGTGAGCGGCGCCTGCGCAAGCCACGCCTCCTGCACACGCAGCGTGTGCGGCGTACATGTCATACTAAAGTCTCTGCGGGTCTAAAAAGGCCTCTTTAGTACAATCAGCCATTCTCTATGCAGCCAGCACATCGAGCTACCCGAAACTGTCAAATATTCTCAATCAACCTTGAACCTAATTCTTTAGCGATAAAGATGAAAATGAAATTTGACAGATTGTTGTACGATTAACATTATGATCCTAACAATTATGATTGCTAAAGTGGCCTTTTTAGAGGTGCTGTCTAAAGAAAGGTCCTCTATGGGTGGAAAATTATTTAAATATTGTCATGTACTTACTGTGATGTTACTTATTTATTATGCTGTGTTTAATAAGTTGCGGACTGTAATACTTATAAAGCTTTAGGGTTCTTTTAAGGTAAATTGTCTTGTAGAAAGTGTGGTGTGTGTACCTATGTGTAGTGGTGTTTAGGGGGGGAACACCCAAATACTCCGAAATATTTTATTCCGAATTTCCAATTTTCATAAGTCCGAATTCCATAAGACCTAAGAATAAATTATAATATCTATTATTATAAACCACGAAACTTATTTGACCGAAAGTCATAAATGCGATTTGTTTGTTTTCCGATTTTCATACGTCCGAAGAATCAAATGCTCGACGATGGGTTTTCGGTCCGAAAACCGACATTCCGATTTTTAATACTTCGAATAAACTGCTAAAATTAAGATTTTGTTTTAGGTTCAATCAGTGTAATCTTCAGTTAGTTACATATTATAATATCCAAAGATATTTTAACTATTTTCGAAATAATTACGGTCAAAAGACCTTCTGTTTAATATACCTAACGAATATTTTGAGCATTTTGAACCTTACATTAAAATATTGTCTTAAACAGTCAATAAGTAAGTTATGCTACAAAAGTAAGTGACAGAAACGAGTCGCTGTAAAACCGACTCCACGTAGTTTTGTCTGCCCTACCCCTAGAGAGTAGCGTAGGCGCGGAGGGGCGAGCGGCCCGCGAGCTGAGGAGCAGCTTCGGCTTCTCAGCCTCAGCCACGGCGGCGGGCGTCACAACCATCTGCGACGATAAGTTCGCGGGGGACGGCAGGAGCCCCGCAGCGCCGGAGCCGTGACAGAAACCGTGCCTGCTGCATGCTGCATGCTCGCTTGCATACTGCATGCTTGCTTGCATAATGCATGCTTGCTTGCATGCTTGCCTGCATGCTTGCTTGCATGCTACATGCTTGCTTGTATGCAGCTTGCATCTGTCATTAGTTTTTTATTTTTACCTCCTCATACTAAAAATAATAATATACTTTGTTCTGACGATCAATTGTGTTTATTTGTCTTGCTATTCAGTTTTACAAGGCGTTTTTATTTCGGAATTCTGATTAATAGGTATTTTAATAATCGGAATTCGTATCTTTGATGTTTCGAATTATCATTAAGTTGGACATTTTGTTATTCGACCTATTGAAACTCGATATTTTAAGAATAGTAATTATAACTATTAGGAATATTGATATGTCGGAATTATAAAAAAAGATGAATGATCGAAGTTGTTATATTAGGAACTTTGAACCATTCGGAATTATGACAATCGGTATTTTGAAATTCGTATTTGTGACTGTCGGAATAAAGTTTTTCGTATTAATGTAGTGTACCCATTTAGGGGCTCACACAAGAAGAGATATGTTAAGGTAATAATATTATTTTTATTTGTTGTTATTACATTAGTATTTGCAGTCTTTTACTTAAAACTACTTCATAAGTTGCAAATTGTTACTTACATTACATACATAATCTGTACGTATCCATGAATTCCATACCTATTTAAGTTCATTGCACAATATAACTGCAGAGTTAGATACAAGTTTTACAAACAGCTTACTAAAACTAACTTAATCTACATATTTACTTAACATTGCACACTCTTTTAAATAGGAACATAATTTTGAAACTAATTCTAAAAAGTCTTTTGTCTCAGCACAGACACGATTGCTGATAGCAACCACACACTTTTGTACCTAAGGCTGCTTTTAGCGCAGCAAGTTCTTTCTTTAAGAACGTCACTTTGAGAGCCAAGTGGATCTTCCTCAGCTTCCTCCTGTCTCAGCACAGACACGATTGCTGACAGCGACCACACACTCTTGTACCTAAGACTGCTTTTAGCGCAGCAAGTTCTTTCTTTAAGAACGTCACTTTGAGAGCCAAGTGGATCTCCCTCATCTTCCTCCTGTCTCGGCTCTAATTGGCTGCGAAGTTGTTCCGCCTATCTTTAAGAAAGTCACTTTGAGAGCCAAGTGGATCTCCCTCATCTTCCTCCTCTCTCGGCTTTGCTTGGCAGCGAAGTTGTTCCGCCTGTCTTTAAGAACGTCACTTTGAGAGCCAAGTGGATCTCCCTCATCTTCCTCCTGTCTCGGCTCTAATTGGCTGCGAAGTTGTTCCGCCTCTCTTTAAGAACGTCACTTTGAGAGCCAAGTGGATCTCCCTCATCTTCCTTCTGTCTCGACTCTGCTTGGCAGCGAAGTTGTTCCGCCTGTCTTCAAGTAAGTCACTTTGAGAGCCAAGTGGATCTCTCTCAGCTTCCTCTTGTCTCTGCTCGCCTTGGCAGCGACGTTGTTCCGCTCGCGCTGGCGGCGGTAGGTGGCGTCCGCGGCGTCCGAGTGGCTGGAGCGCACAGCGCGGTGCATGCGCCGATTGTTGCCCAGCAGCGCGCCGCCGTTCTTCTCCGCCATCACTCTGAGCGCGTTCCTCTCGAACTCTTTGAAGTCCGGATCGTCGGAAAGGGTGTCAGCATCAATAATGTGAAAGCGCCCCGAGTCGCCATTACGGCAATCACCTTTATTAAAAAGGATTTTCTGGTTTGCGTTCTTTGACAAGTCCAGGAGGACGTCGTCGGCGTAGGGGTCCACAGAGCCATGGTCGCGTATGCTATGAGTCGAGCGGGGAATGGTGCTGACGTTTGGGAATTTGCGGCGCTCCCGCAAGGGAGCGGTTCGTCTTTTCCGCAACGCGCCTTCGCAATCAGTGGCTACACTGCTTGCGTAGGCGCCTAGTCTTGGCGACCATTCCGTGTAGGTCCCTGTGAATGCGATAAGGTTGTAGTCACCTCTACAGAGGCGCGTTGGATGCAAACAGTGACCTCACTAGCCAACACGTCCACGTCTGCGGTAGCTTTGGGCCAAGTGGGTGGGTGGTCTCCAGCGCTTCCTGGAAAGAGCTCCAGTCAGTCTTTCGACGTGGCGCTGGCAGCGAGAGTCGGGTCGGCATTTCGGAACGGACGACGAGAACAGGTTGGTGATCCGACAGCATGTCGTCGTCCAATACGTGTTGTGCGATCTGGCATTTTAGGCCCCTATGAACCATAATGTCCAGCGCCACTGCGGGGACAAACAATGGCGTGAATATTTGTGTGCAAATAAGTTAGTGGTGCAATGCATTGTATTATTTAAGTAGGTATATGCCTACCTACTTTTGAAATTTCGGTTGCATGTGTTTTGTCTTGTACTGGGAAATAGAAACCTTAACTAAAAGTAATAGTAGGTATCTTTATCCGGTACCTAGCTAGCTAATTTGATTCAAAAGGTCTATTATGCGTTTATTATGTAAGTTTTACCGATTCAACTATAGGTATTAGATAGGTAATAGTGTAGGGACAAAAGAAAACATTTTAGTGTAACTATGTTTCTATTTTTGTAAAATTTTATTGTAATCTACACTAATGTTATAAAGAGGAAAGATATGTATGTTTGAAACGAATAAACTCAAACCTACTGGATCGATTCTAAAATTTCTTTCACCATTAGAATGCTACGGAAATAAATTCTAACCTATGTTAATCAGAGATAATTCTCTGATTAACATAGGTTAGAATTTATTTCCGAAAAAATAGTAGTACCTACGGAACCGCTTTCATCTTGGTCCTCGGTGAAAAAGGATGAGACTGGTGTCAATCAATTGATTATAATATTATAAACCAATCGCTAAAAATTCTGCGGATTTTGGCAATCTGAGGGTCGAGTTACTAAGGGCGGATTTCAATGAAACAACGCGAGTACATCTAGCGTGTTCCGAAATATAACTCAGTATACCGGTCAGTGCTCATAACGTCAGGAATCCGACGCCATTCATGACGTCATGAGCACTGGTCAGTATACGGGGTTATATTTCGGAGCACATGCCTAAACTGCGATCAAGAGCGTCAGTGTCAATATTCCACGGAAAATAATGACACTGACAGCTCGTATACGTGGTTCACATGCTGATCGCGTTCAGTTTCATTGATGAAATCCGCCTTATTGCGCCTACAGTATAAAATTAAACGGAACAATCCCTGAAAAATGTTTTTATCTAAAAAATATAACTAAACTGGTAATATCGACCTATATTTTTAAACATCCTTGTCACTAGGTATATACCATGCACGATATATACTGTGACATACATAAGTTCTATCATTATGATTTGTCAGTGTTCGTCAACAAAAAATGATATTCTGCTTGTTGTTCACGTATGTACCTAAATGTAATGCAATACTATTCGCTTCGTTTTTCTTGCGGTGTTGTGAGTGTGACTCAATGTTTTTCAATCGTTTGTTTCGATACATTGGTTATGAACTTATGATCGATTCTGAAGCTCCTCCCAGAACCAGCTGGAAATAAAAACCCTACATGAAATTGGACTACCTACTGCAAATGTTTCATGTTCCTCCGAGTGACGATGGGATACCAATGTGATGTGTCATTAACTGGATCGATGTAATAAACATGTTGAAAGAATGCTACAAGTTCAACAATTACCTTGTTCTTAAGATGTTAATCTATATATTTAAAGTTAATCTTATTTATTACTAGCTTCTTCCAGCGGCTTCGCCCGCGTGGTCCCTAGGGAACATACTCCCGGGATAAAAAAGTAGCCTACGTCCTTTCTCAGGCCAAAATTCATTTAAATCTGTTCAGTATTTTTGGCATGAAAGCGCGACAGATAGAGTTACTTTAGCATTTATAATATTAGTAAGGATAAGAGTTACGTTACGTATACCTAATAAAAGTTATGTTTAAAACATTGTTTTGTTTTATTTTATCTGAGCACTTGTAAGTGAAGTAGGGTAGAATGGATGAGTGTGTAGGGAGTTGTGGATGATTTCGAGGATGATAAAATAATTCTAAACACGTTTTGGGTAAAACTATATTGTTTCCGGAGGTAGATAAATAAGAATATCGTTTAGGACGACGTCGTGAGAACACAGATAATATTGTTAAAAAAACTATTTTACAAGAAATGAAACCGACTTCCAAAACAAAACACTACAAAGTATAAAATAACTTTAATTTAGGAAGTCGGTGTTTTTGGTTATTTCGGTTTTTGACACCGACTTCCGAAATTAGAGTTATTTTATAGTGTTTTGTTTTGGAAGTCGGTTTCATTTTTTGTAAAATAGTTTTTATTTTTCACTTTTAAGTGGTACCTGCGTACCCATTCACAGCGTACCGGCGTGATATTATGATACAATTTTCGAGAGTTGCCCTCGTTTTCTCAGGGTTTCCATCATCAGATCCTGACGTGGTGGCAATGGGACCACACGGGAAGCACCAGCTTTCAAATAAAAAAAGAATCATGAAAATCGGTTCATCCAGTCGGTTAATATGAGGTAAAAAACATAAAAAAAAATACAGTCGAATTGATAACCTCCTCCTTTTTTTGAAGTCGGTTAAAAAGGTTACAGTTATAATGAACAGTTTTATCTGACACAGTCGACCACAAGTACAATAATTAATTAAAAAAATTAATTAAAAAGTACTAAGCATTAGCAAAACATACAAGAAAGTAAAACTTTAGCACCATCACCATACAACACGAAGTCTTTTTAGGGTTCCGTACCAAAATGGTAAAGGAACCCTTATGGTGTGACTAAGTCTGTCTGTCACAGCTGGATATCTGAACAACTACTAATGGTATGAACTTGAAATTTGGAATAGTTTTAGATGACGTTTGTTCAACTATTTTGCAAATAGGAAAGAAATAAAAATACCTAGGTATATATACATATTTCTTGCACAGCGACTGAAAGGGATTACCTACTAGAAAAGCGACTGAAAGGGGCTACTAGGGCATGGGCTATCATATGAAAGAGCGCTGTTTATACATTCTCATACATTTTTTATTATTTTTAGGCCGCATCGTTTTCGACTTGTGTCGAAAAAAAATTACCTTCCCCCCGCCCTTATGTCCGAAGTTTGCATAGAGAAAAATGCCTCGGACTTTGGCGGCGTGCGTATCATTGCCACGGCCACAGCAATAAGTTCCGTCAAAGTATCTAAGTTAAGACCCGTAGGTTCTACGGTGTGTGTAGTCCCGGCGGGAAAATTTGGGTTTTTTTTTTATTTTCAGTTTAGCAGATATTTAGTCTATGAAGTTCTATAATTGTGTATGGTAAGTTCAAATTGGTGCATCCAACCATTAGAGTTATTCTGTAACTACGTCAGTATATCTGCTGGAACTACGTCAACCCGACTCGACCCGGGTTCCGTACTAAAATGGTAAAAAAGGAAACCTTATGGTATTTTTTTTTCCCGGACGCTTTTATCCTGCTCGTCTTTTACATCGTTCTCACATGTTTGTATAATTTCGACTTGATGTAAACAAAAATTTGTAACAATTTATTATTTTTTAAAAGAGTGTTCGTGGAGTTTCTTGCACGTTCTTCTCCATAGATATCTACGCTTTGCAACGTGCAAATAGCTTCATCTTTTTGGACTGAAATGTGCCAATGTGAAATTCAAAAGTGCCTGTAAATGGTAAATTTGAAATATAGGATTTGATTTGATTTGTGACTAAGTCGGTCTGTCTGTCACAGCTATCTGAAGAACTACTAATGATATGAAATTTAAATTTGGAATAGTTTTAGATGTTTTGCACATAAGAAAGAAATAAAAATATACCTATACTAGTTGACCCGCGCAACTTCGTCTGCGTCACAATTTTCCTTACTGCTCCGCTTCTGTTGATCTTAGCGTGGTGATATATAGCCTATAGCCTTCCTCGATAAATGGTCTATCTAACCCTGAAAAAAAATCCTGAGATTAGCGCGTTCAAACAAACAAACTCTTCAGCTTTATATATTAGTAGAGATATTATTCTTGCAACAGCAACTGAAAGGGATTAAGTATTAAAAATTCAAAGTGGGGCTAATATTAGGGCACGTGGGGTATCATATGAAAGAGCGCTGTTTGTACGTTCATACATTTTTTGTTATTTTTTTTAGACCGCGGATTTCGACTTATGACGAAAAATGTTGAAAAATTGACCATTCATTAATATCGTGTGTCATATCAAATGAAAGGGTTTACTGTGAGGGTTTTAATTATATTTTTTTCATAATTTTAAAATTAATGGTTTAGAAGTTATTCAAGAAATTAAACGAAAATCAAGAAATTAGACGAAAAATGACGATTCCCCCCATATCTCCGTAACTACTGAGCCTAAAATTTTGAAAAAAATGTAGATAGATCTTTACCTAAAGATTACAGGAAAACCTATTAGAAGCCTGTAGTGTTAAAATAACATGTTCAAAAAATTAAATTCGTTCGGAACCCTTTGTACGCGAGTCCCACTCGCACTTGGCCAGTTTTTATTTTCCTATGGAATTACAGTCAACAAAGCTATTCGGTATACAGGCAAAAATATTAATTTTTCCACAGCACTGCCAATGTTTATGTGTATGTTATATTTTTTTAAGCTTTTGACATACTCACGAGTGTGTTGTACAATCATTGTTTACTCAGCACACTCACAACATTGTTTAAAAGAAGTGCCTGCATACCCAATAGCTTTTTGACCGTACAAGAAAAAAACTACATTCAATAATTACTGTGTATTTGTGTGTAAATGTGTATGTTTAAATTAAATGTGTGTGTCATGAAACTGCAGAGTTATTCAAGTTTCCGCTACGCTAATGTTTGGCTATTTGATGAAAAACATATAAAACTGTTTAGTGCAGAGTTGTATTTTTTACGCACGTTGCTTTGAATTTGTGTGTAATGTTTGTGAAAAAAGAATTTGAAAAAAATCGTGCCGTTCAGAAGGTCCGTATAAGTAAAATAAGCTTCTTAGGTCCTAGTACTTAAAATAGGAACTCTAGAGCCTAACTTATAACGTTTATTTGTATCTTATCTTGTAAGGGTGTACAATGTCCTGCCAAGTTTCGTTTATGTGCTCTTAGTAATTAATGAACAATGGCATAATTTACTACGACCAGACCACTGTATTTTATAACATCTTATTGTAGGTATATTTAAAAGAAAAGCAAAATAAAACATATTCTGATATTTAGTGTATTAATGCAACTATTCACATGTTAAATTGCTTGAATTTGAATTTCATTACTCTAAATAATTAAAGTAATATAAATAAAAATACAAGAACTACCACAAAACATGGATTGGATAATCTGACCAAGTTTGAATGGGTACAAAAAGGCGCCCGTTTAGTATAGAGAGCTAACGTTCTACAATGTCTAGTGTAGTGCCTAACATTATTGGATTGGTACAGGTGGGCACACAATTCTTGTACAAGTTAACTTATAACTTTCGTGATACACACTAACTACACGTGCGTCCATAGGAAAAACAAGTGCCGCTAGGATGACGTAGTCCCAGTGGAAACTGTTGTTGTTGACTAACTCCCTAATGGTTGGATGCACAAGTTGGTACTTACCATACACAATTACAGGACGTCATACACTAAATATCTGCTAAACTTAAATTAAAAGAAACGACATTTTTCCGCTGGGAAAACTAGAAAATTTTAAAATAAAGTTTATCAAACTGTATCGTGTGACTTATCAAATGAAATGGCTTACTGTGAGGGTTTTTAATTAAGGCCGCTCTCTCGAAAAACGCTTAAATATAGCGTGCAGATGAAGCAGTTTTTCGTCGGCTTTTACTGAGAAATTACATCTGAAAAAAAATGGTAGTAATCTACATGATATAGTACGTAACTTGGTTTAGCCAGAATTTATGTATCGGTATCAAATAACAAGAAAAAAAATCACCAAATCACCTCCAAATCGTTGAGATGAAACCATTTTACTCCTTCATTTTTTAACAAAAGACTAAAAAAAATATCTACTGCATTGAAATACAAACTTGGTATTGTTACTTTTTTAAAATTTGCTGTGTTATTTTTATAATAAGCTGTCCCGCGCAACTTCGTCTGCGTCACATTTTTCATTACTGCTCCGCTCCTATTGGCCTTAGCGTGATGATAGCCTAACCTCCTTGCCTAGCCTTCCTCGATTAATGGGCTATCTAATACTGAAAGAATTTTTCAAATCGGACCAGTAGTTTCTGAGATTAGCGCGTTCAAGCAAGCAAACAAACAAACTCTTCAGCTTAATATATTAGTACTAGCTGACCCGCGCAACGTCGTCTGCGTCACAATTTTCATTACTGCTCCGCTCCTATTGGCCTTAGCGTGATGATATATAGCCTATAGCCTTCCTCGATAAATGGACTATCCAACACTGAAAGAATTTTTCAAATCGGACCAGTAGTTCCTGAGATTAGCGCGTTCAAGCAAACAAACTCTTCAGCTTTATATATTAGTATAGATTAGTATGGATTAATAATGCGACCGTATAAATTCCGCGACCATAATCATACCCGCACTCGTCCAGGAGTTCAGTGCGGGGCGAGTCGTGTTGCTAGGTGGACGTGCGTCACGTTGCGAGAGCTCAACACTACAAAATAATATCGTAAAATATTACTACAAAAATGAGTTTGAGTTCATTATAGCTTTACTTAGGTACCTTTCATAAAAGTAGAAAGATACTGTTTATAAAATACCTATATTTAAACAAGGTCGTAAGTATAATGCTTCTGTGTCACAGAGTAGTGAATGGTCACAGAAAGACCATGTCCACGCAATGACTTTTAGTCAATACTAGCTGTGCCCGCGACTTCGTTCGCGTGGATGTCGAAAAATATCTGTTGCATAGATAAAATTTACTTTAAGTTAATAACTTGCGCATCCTGATCTGTCTCAAAATTAAGAAAATAGGAAGAGGGTACCTAATGCAGGGCACTCTATCATCTCTTCCGGTTGAAATGCCGATTAGCCCGGGTAATCTCCTGGTACATACCTACCTCGAGCTAGGTATCAAAATCAACAAAACCGACTATCGAACGAACGGTGGTAGGTAGTCTTCAAACTACGAAACAAAGAAACTGATGAATTAAGTTGATTCTTAATTTTGTCCAGCCAGCAAAAAGAAACAGTTTCTTTGATTTTCCCTGACAATTGCAGATTACAGAACACCGATTAATATTTACATTTTATGTTAAACAGTTCTACCGGGTTTATAGAATCGATTTACTGTGTAAGAATAATCGAATTTTTTAAATCGATATTTAGTAGGTACTGAAAGAGGAGACTTATTAAATGAGGAGCTCGTAGCTAAATAATCACAGGTCGATCTTCATGGTTTACCAACTCTTGCCTAGGTGGCTCTGTGAATAGTTATAATAATAGTTAGCAATATTATTTAACATACCGCGACTTCGCCGTGTTGATCGGAAGCTGATCCGAATATAGTTGGGAAAGTTTAAGCATATATTAAAAAAGACAGACAATACCATTTGGCCCCAATTGGGGCTGTCGGTCCTTGAGAGAGTAACTCTGCCGTTTTATTGTCCTTTACATTGAATGGCGGTTAATCAGCGGCCTAAATGATCCCCAATGCGCAAATGTGTCAAAGTGGCGAATGGATCTGTCATGTGACAACATTTAATGAACAGGCTGGCAGATGCTTAGGCCGTCTATGAATAGGGTAGGTGTGACGAAAATATAATTATGAATTTATTTATTTTTTGGGAATCCTAAATTCTATTAAATGCCGCGATGTCACTTAGACCGTCGTTTTAGTTTAGATATACATACGTTACGCATATTTTTATTCACTGGTCTCATTTTTATACGAATGTGGTTAAACAGAAGTAAAACAATATAGTTCAGATAAAAACAATTTTGTGAAGCAGTTTCGTCTTTTCTGCTTACGATCTATATAAAGATACTCGAAACTCGAGGTCAAACTGTTACCAGTGCACTGGTAACAGTTTGATCTTGAGTTTCGAGTATGCAGTGTACCTACTACTTTTTGTTTCTGCCTATACTACTTTATAGTCTCGTAAAAAGATTTCAAATAAAAAAGTACATTCTAAAGTAAAGTAAGGTAAAGTAAATGAAATAAATAAATTTTAAGCCTATTTCATAGTTCAGATCTGCTAAATAATTTTGTAGCAATTTCATTAACTCAAAAACTTTAGATTCTGTGATTCCTGTGAAAGTTTTAGGTGTTTAATTGATAACGTTTTTATATCGGTTTATTTTGTAAACTGGAAATACGACGATGATTGTTGAAAAAACCCGACCAAGTGACAGTGAAGACACACTGGAGAAATGTCTCTGAAAAGAATAACCGCTGTAAATCCTTATTTAACTACGGAACCCTGCAAATTACCTCCCTTTGCGTGCGCTGCGAAAATGATTGACGATATAATAAAATAATAATCTCGAATTTTAGAGGACCCATCAATATAGATCTACAAAAACAAAAAAGGCAGTGATACCAAATGCCCAACTATTATTGTATGTCACTTTTTTATCTAACTTCTCAAAATTTGGGAATATTTATTGAACTAAGTACTGTATTTATGTTTATAAACATGTTTATTCATTCATAAGAGATCAATTTCATTATTTTAAGAATAAATCAACATTAATTGAACCAATGTAATAGGTAAGTATACAATATTATAAGTTTTACTTCTTGTAATTACTTTAGGTCTGGTTTGAAATTAACATTTATTTATTTATAACATACACAAATCAATAGTTAAAGGAAAGGGTTGAATCCACACAATAATCAACAAACAATATTAATTAGGTATATCTTTCTATAAGAAGCTGGTAATAAGTCATTTTCTTGAAAAATGTAATAACTGTTATTTGACCATTTTTAGGATTCCGAAAAAAAGAAACGCTTTTAGGATCACTCGGGTGTCTGTCTGTCTGTCCGTCTGCCACAGCCAGTTTTCTCCGGATCCACAGGACCGATTCTGTTGAAATTTGGTACACATATGGAGTTCTATGACCCAAATACGGACGCGTTACGTAAATGATTAGTAGGGGGTCACTTTTGGGGGTCAAACTAGAAAATTAAAATAAAAGTTTTTTGAACAATATCGTGTGACATATCAAATGAAAGGTCTTACTATGAGGGTTTTAATTACATTTTTTCATAATATTAATATAATATAAATAAATAAATGTTAATTTCAAACCAGACTAGACAGAAAACTGGCTGTGACAGACGGACAGACACCCGAGTGATCCTAAAAGGGTTCTTTTTTTCGGAATCACAGAGAATCGGAGACACGATCACAGTCCTATTGGATAACGCACTCGCGGCGCCTGCGCAAGCCACGCCTTCTACGCACGCTGTCAAATATTCTCAGTTAACCTTGAACCTAATGCTTTAGCGATAGAGCAGTTTGATTGTTGTATGGATTAATATTATTATGATCCTAATAATATTTTTTCTAAAACATGCTTGGAAAGAGCATTATTTTGACAACCTTCTTCAGATAAATCGAAATTGGTGTACTATCCAAATATATGCGAGTACTGCGATTGGAAAAAGTTGTATGAAAATCAATACCCATCTGTTGTAGTCTAGCGGCCAAATAAATCTATACACCTATGCTAATATTACAAAGAGGTAAAGTTTGTGAGTTTGTGAGGTTGTAGGGGTAATCTCTGGATCTACTGAACCGATTTTGATCATTCTTTTACCAATAGAAAGCAACGTTATTAGTTCCTATGACACTTTATAGGCTACATATTAACTGGAAAAATTAAAAGACTTTTTCGTGGTAGTTGAATTTGCAAACTAAGTCGGAGATAAAATGGTCGGACGATACGTTTCTTACGAACGCTGCCTTAGCGATGAGAGACAGGTAGGTACGTGATTGAGTTCTAGAGAGAAGTTGTACAGCTTGATAATGTCTACAAACAGTCAACGACAGCATATGTTTAACTTTTATGTTAAAGTCACAAAGAGTAGTTTTTAGGGTTCCGAACAAAAACCGGAACCCTTATAGGATGACTCGGGTGTCTGTCTGTCTGTCTATCTGTATGTCTGTATGTCTGTCCGTCTGTCACAGCCAGTTTTCTCCGGATCCACTGGACTGATTCTGTTGAAATTTGGTACAAATATGGACTCTGTAACCCAAACACGAACGAGTTACCTAAATTATTAGTATGGGGGTTTAGCACTTTTGGGGGTCAAGCTACGGAGCTTAAAATTTTGAAAAAATGGAGATAATAGATCTTCACCTATAGAATACAAAAAACCCTATAAGAAGTCTATAGTGTTAAAATAACATATTTAAAAAACTGAAATTCGTTCGGAACCCTTTGCGCGCGAGTCCGACTCGCACTTGGCCAGTTTAAAAAATCGTTAGGTCGTGTTTATTGGTCATATTATCAACAATTATGAATTCTTATCAAAACAAGTAAATTTATCGTCTCAAGTGTTTAAAACAAAAGACGTTTCCCTTTTACTACATATTACGTAATTTATGGACGAATGGTTAAGTAAAGAGATAATCCGATATAGGTATGGAAACGCGACCGTGTCGTAATCTACTCTGCGATGTTTCTATGAGACCAGTGGTACCAAACCATTTCAATTTTGTTACCCCTGTCACGTACTAGGAAAACTGTTTTTACCCCAACCTTAAAATGTTACAAACAATACAAGCAAATACAAATATCTTAATTAATCACAAATCAATGAATCAAATTATGTGATCACAAATTGCATTTTGAATTTCTGCGCCTATTTTCACAGTCGATGTAACCAATCGATGTATCGATCGATATTTTTAATGAAAAATCGACAGTTCGATGGTTAATAATTTAAACCATCGGTCTATAGATGTCGTTGTTTTTTCTCAACATTGCCCATCCATAATGGCGAGGTATGCACGCGACGGCATGCAGGTAGAAAAACGTATTTCATTCGATTAAGTCTTAATTATTTAGGTTCTTTGTTACTCCACAGAATAGTTGATTTACCCCCGCGGGAGTACTTACCCCGGTTCGGAACCACTGTAGGTATTAGACGGATTTTTACATATAAAACACGTCAATCTATCTATACTTATATTATAAAAATTTAAAGTTTGTGAGTTAGTGAGGTTGTTATAGGGGGTAATCTCTGGATCTACTGAACCGATTTTGAAAATTCTTTTATCTACCAATAGAAAGTCACGTTATTTGTGAGTGTCATAGGTCATATATTAACCGGAAAAATACCGCCCAACGAAGTGGGCACGGGTCAGCAAGTTACATAGTAAATTCATATCTGTCGTGTAATTTAAAAATGGAACGATCTTTTTCTCCGGGACATGGCAAGCAAAAACAGAAAGCTGTTTATTGTAAAAAAAAAACACAAACGCGGGCAAAATAATGTGCGTGTGGATTGAGTGATCTTTTAAAAGATTTCTATGGTTTTTGAAGTACACTCCTACCAACTTATCTGTGAAATGGCGAAAATTGGAACTACGGCCGTCATTTTATAATGTGATTCGATTGTCAGTGTATACTACATTCGGGTTCTCTGGTTGTTTTGTCGTGATATTGCTGAATTTATAAAGTTAAATATGCCGAAAGGTATTAAAAGTGATGCTCGAAACATTATTCTAAAGGTTAAAACATTTTTTGAAGCTCGGGCGGGGTCTCCGATTATTCCATTTAATCAAATATACAAACGAATTTCGGCAGCGACAGGTTAGTGTTGTCAACTTTCTTGTTATAAATTAGGTATCCAATACTTAACTAATTATTTAAGTGAACGAAATATTCGTTTCTATTCTTGCTGCAGGTTAGCGTAACGGTAACGTACATGTAACAGGTAACCTGCTAAGTGAGTGAGCAAACTAACCTGCCAGATTTCAAATTTCTACTAACATTTATTTTATCATCTTATATTTCAGGTGTAAGTCAAGGCCTAATTTCAAAAATAGTTAAGGAAGGGCAAGCAGCAGAAGAAACTTGTACAAAAATCCGGACACCAGGCAAGGAGAGAAAACGTAAAAGTGGATTTGTGCATGTTGATGATTTTGACATGGGAGTTATACGGAGGAAAGGACATGAATTTTAAAAAGCTTCTAGAGGTCTTAAAGACTTAAATTACATAGGACAGCGAGAGAGTGCGAAAGCTGCTTCACAAGGTGGGATTTCGTTTTAAAAAATCTCAATCCAATCGGAAGGTTCTTATGGAGCGTAATGAAATATCAGCTTGGAGAGCTAAGTACTTGCACGCAGTGGATAAAAATAATAAATCTCCCCAGCCCCGGCCCGTAATTTATTTAGATGAGACCTATGTTCACTGTTCGCATACATCGGGTAAATGTTGGCAAGGAGAGGGTGAAGACGGAGTATTGGAGCCTATCGAAAGGGAAAAGATATATTATTGTTCATGCGGGAGGAGATACTGGATTTGTTACAAATGCACTACTTGTGTTTAAATCAAACACAAAAAGTGGTGATTATCATGACGAGATGAATAGTACCAACATTAAAATGTGGGTTATTGAAAAACTTGTGCCTAATTTACAAGAGCCATCCACAACAGTGATGGATAATGCTCTTTATCACCGTATTTGTGGGAATAAAGTCCCAAATACGAATTCCTTAAAAAAAGATATGCAATTATGGTTCACCCAAAATAAAATTGACTACGGAGAGAATTTGACTAAACCTCAGCTTTTAGAAATAATTAAGAGAAACAAGCCTGAACCTGTATATGAGATTGAAAAAATTTTAGAAGACACAAATGCTTATATTTACCACCTTATCACTGTGATCTCAATCCCATTGAACTCATATGGAGCACAATGAAAAGAAAAGTTGCTGATGTAAATATTGAGCACAAAAATGTTGAAATTCCCCGCCTAGTTAGTGAAGCGTTCTTTGACGCTGTTACAGTTCATGAGTGGGCACAGCATTGTAAACACGTTTGACGCTGTTACAGTTCATGAGTGGGCACAGCATTGTAAACACGTTTGACGCTGTTACAGTTCATGAGTGGGCACAGCATTGTAAACACGTTTGACGCTGTTACAGTTCATGAGTGGGCACAGCATTGTAAACACGTTTGACGCTGTTACAGTTCATGAGTGGGCACAGCATTGTAAACACGTTTGACGCTGTTACAGTTCATGAGTGGGCACAGCATTGTAAACACACTTGACGCTGTTACAGTTCATGAGTGGGCACAGCATTGTAAACACGTTCGCAGGTTAGAAGGAGAATATGATGAAACAAGAAGGAGAAAACATGATTTGTATTCAGATTTTGTTTTTTTATTTTTATTGTAGAAGTAGTAAGTGACACTGAAACCGAAATCGATAGTGATAATGGTGATAGTGGTACGGAAATAAGCGGAGTAGGTATGGCCTCACAACCAGGATAAAGTTGTGTATGCACGTTCATCTAAAGATCACAATTACTGTAAACCTGGTTTTCAATAAATCATTGTAAAGCAATTTGTTTTTTTTTATTACACACTACCACTAGGTACCACTGCTAATTATAATTAGTCAAATCTGGTGTTAGGGGTTAGGTACGGTCATAACTAAATGCAAGACATCCAGGTACCTCTTGCAAGGTTATTATAACATCGCATTAAATGAAAATTGTATCCCCCCGTGGCACATTTTATCTGCTGAATTTCCACTTCATTGGATTACTTTTTAGATAAAGCCATTGTTTATTGCTGAGAGAATAAACTGTTAGTTGTACCTACGTGACAAATTATCAAATTCTTTTTATTTATTTTATTATTTTTATATAGGTATCATTGTTTTTAATTTGTAAAAACTGTAATTCTTTTTAAACGATTATGTCTAACGTGAAATTACCTTCTTGAAAACTTACTTGATTTTGGGCACCGAAGGTGCCGTCCTCTTTCAGTTCACAGATAAGTTGGTAGGACTGTACCCTTATGTATACTGTGCTGTCACTTATTTATTGCCTTATGAACTGCCTCCATGGTAGAGTGGTTTAGGCGTTTGCCTTGTGGCCCGGTGGTCGTGGGTTCGATTCCCACGGGAAGCATACTTTGTAAAGTTGTTTCCAGTTTGGCTAGGACATTGCAGCTTTGACTCACCTGATTGTCTGATAAAAAGATGATTCCGTGCTTCGGAAGGCACGTATAAGCCGCGGTGGTTTTGGCGGCCAAATGGCGGTTGTCAAATAAACCATGTCAGAGGCCCTTGAGGCGGTTTAGAAACTCTGACACTAGGGTAAGTGGGGTCTCGTTTAGACCTTACTGCCCACACGATAAAAAGAAGAAGAAGAAGAAGACTTATTTATTATGCTATATTTAATAAGTTGCAGACTGTAATACTTTTACAGCTTAAGGGTTCATTTAAGGTAACTTGTCTTGTAGAAAGTATAGAGTGTATACCTATGTGTAGTGGTGTTTAGGGACTCATAACAAGAAAAGATAAAGTTAAGGTAATAACAATCTTTTTATTTGTTGTTATTACATTAGTACTTGCAGTCTTTTACTTAAAGCTACTTCATAAGTTGCAGATTGTTACTTACATTACATACACAATCTGTACGTGTCCACAAGTTACATACCTATTTTAGATTATTGCACAATATACTTAACTACAGAGGTAGATACAAGTTTTACAAACATTTTACTAAAAGTAACCTAATCTATTTACATTACATTGCACAGTCTTTTAAATAGGAACATAATTTTCAAACTTATTCTAAAAAGTCTTTTGTGTCGGTGTGGGGTCGTTAGACCTTACTGGCCACACGATGAGATAAATAAGAGATAATATGAAGAAAGTCTTAAGATAAGAAGGAGGAAGATGAAGGAGATCCACTTGGCTCTCAAAGTGTCTTTCTTGAAGAAACTTAGGTACGAGAGTGTGTGGTCGCTGTCAGCAAGCTGTCAGCACAGACACGATTGCTGACAGCGACTACACACTTTCCTAGCTAAGGCTGCTTTTAGCGCAGCAAGTTCTTTCTTCAAGAATGACACTTGGAGAGCCATGTGGATCTCCCTCATCTTCCTCCTGTCTCGGCTCTGCTTGGCGGCGACGTTGTTCCGCTCGCGCTGGCGGCGGTAGGCATCGTCCGCGGCGTCCGATTGGCTGGAGAGCACAGCGCGGCGCATGCGCGGGTTGTTGCCCAGCAGCGCGCCGCCATTCCTTTCCGCCATCACCCTGAGCGCGTTCCTCTCGAACTCCTTGAAGTCCGGATCGTCGGAGAGGGTGTCAGCATCAATCATGTGAAGCGGCCTGACTGGAGCTTCGGTAAGTGACTCCGGCGGTGACAGCTTCACATGGCGCGGCGGCGGCGGTGTCGGGTTGTACGACACTGAATCGTATCCCGAATATCCCGCCGAACTTCCTCCGGGAGAAATGTGTGCAAGTGGCTCGAAGTATCCACTATAAGGCAGATACTCCGTTGGCACTGGCACTGACACCGGTAACTGCTGCGCGAAGTACTCGCTTGAGTACGGAGGCTGTGTTTTCTGGGCTGCTGTCTTGGACAAGTCCAGGGGGACGTTGTCGGCGTAAGGTTTCCACAGAGACATGGTCACGACTTCACGAGTGCTCAGTACCAGAGTCAAAGACTACAATAGTATACTGAACAGAGTCGAGCGGGGAATGGTGCTAGCGGGGTGTCTCCGCGCTTTTATATACGAGGGGCGGGGCTTAGGGGAGGGGGTCGCGTGGGACGCACCCCTAGCGCAGTGGCACAAACAATGGCGTCAATATTTGTGTGCAAATTAGTTTGTGGTGCAATGCATTGTATTATTTAGGTCTATGCCTACTGTTTTAAATTTCGATTGCATTTATGTTTTGTCTTGTTCTGGAGAAATAGGTACCTTCACTTGAAGTAATAGTATCATAATCCGGTAGCGAGCTTGTTTGAATCAAAAGGCCTTGCGTTTATAATGTTAGTTTTACCAATGAAATATATAGTTAGCTGTTAGATACATAATAGTGTAGGGCCAAAACAGTTTCCATTTCAGTGAAAATATATTTATATTTCCGTAGAATTGAAATCTACATTATTCCTGAGTTAGGTACATATAGATAGGCTATAAATTATTTTCGAAAAAAATAGAGATTCCAATGAAAATTGCAATACTAAGCCCGCGCGAACCAAGTTGCGCGCGAAGTGCTAGTAGTTAGCTTTAATATTTAAAAATCTCGTGTTACGGTGTTTGTTACCGATCTCCTCCGAAATGGCTCGACCGAATTTCATGTTTTTTTTTTGTATACCTATTCAGTTGGTGTGAGAATAGGTGGTAGGGTATTTTTTTTTGTTTGGCATAACAACGTTTGCCGAGTCAGCTAGTAATTGTACCTATAGGTATATAATGCGCAAAAACAAAATATATCATTGGGCATCAAAAAATAATCCATGTCGCTGTCAATGGCAAAAGTGCTCAACACTGGCACCATTGCCCGCTGAATGGCAATGCTTATTGTTTGGCCAAGCAAAAGCCCAGCGATGTATTTTATTTTGAATGGCCAATGATTTATTTAGTTTTTATACACGTTTTACATAATGCAGTGATTATCAGTGTAGTAGTTTGTACGTGTATGTACGTAGAGCTAGTGTATCTGTTATTATAATAAACAGTCTCTATGTACGTAGAGCCAGTGTATCTGTTATTATAATAAACAGTCTATATGTACGTAGAGCTAGTGTATCTGTTATTATAATAAACAGTCTATATGTACGTAGAGCTAGTGTATCTGTTATTATAATAAACAGTCTATATGTACGTAGAGCTAGTGTATCTGTTATTATAATAAACAGTCTCTATGTACGTAGAGCTAGTGTATCTGTTATTATAATAAACAGTCTCTATGTACGTAGAGCCAGTGTATCTGTTATTATAATAAACAGTCTATATGTACGTAGAGCTAGTGTATCTGTTATTATAATAAACAGTCTATATGTACGTAGAGCTAGTGTATCTGTTATTATAATAAACAGTCTATATGTACGTAGAGCTAGTGTATCTGTTATTATAATAAACAGTCTATATGTACGTAGAGCTAGTGTATCTGTTATTATAATAAACAGTCTATATGTACGTAGAGCTAGTGTATCTGTTATTATAATAAACAATCTATATGTACGTAGAGCTAGTGTATCTGTTATTATAATAAACAGTCTCTATGTACGTAGAGCTAGTGTATCTGTTATTATAATAAACAGTCTATATGTACGTAGAGCTAGTGTACCTATCTGTTATTATAATAAACAGTCTATATGTACGTAGAGCTAGTGTACCTATCTGTTATTATAATAAACAGTCTCTATGTACGTAGAGCTAGTGTATCTGTTATTATAATAAACAGTCTATATGTACGTAGAGCTAGTGTATCTGTTATTATAATAAACAGTCTATATGTACGTAGAGCTAGTGTATCTGTTATTATAATAAACAGTCTCTATGTACGTAGAGCTAGTGTATCTGTTATTATAATAAACAGTCTCTATGTACGTAGAGCCAGTGTATCTGTTATTATAATAAACAGTCTATATGTACGTAGAGCTAGTGTATCTGTTATTATAATAAACAGTCTATATGTACGTAGAGCTAGTGTATCTGTTATTATAATAAACAGTCTATATGTACGTAGAGCTAGTGTATCTGTTATTATAATAAACAGTCTATATGTACGTAGAGCTAGTGTATCTGTTATTATAATAAACAGTCTATATGTACGTAGAGCTAGTGTATCTGTTATTATAATAAACAATCTATATGTACGTAGAGCTAGTGTATCTGTTATTATAATAAACAGTCTCTATGTACGTAGAGCTAGTGTATCTGTTATTATAATAAACAGTCTATATGTACGTAGAGCTAGTGTATCTGTTATTATAATAAACAGTCTATATGTACGTAGAGCTAGTGTATCTGTTATTATAATAAACAGTCTCTATGTACGTAGAGCTAGTGTATCTGTTATTATAATAAACAGTCTATATGTACGTAGAGCTAGTGTACCTATCTGTTATTATAATAAACAGTCTATATGTACGTAGAGCTAGTGTACCTATCTGTTATTATAATAAACAGTCTCTATGTACGTAGAGCTAGTGTATCTGTTATTATAATAAACAGTCTATATGTACGTAGAGCTAGTGTATCTGTTATTATAATAAACAGTCTATATGTACGTAGAGCTAGTGTATCTGTTATTATAATAAACAGTCTCTATGTACGTAGAGCTAGTGTATCTGTTATTATAATAAACAGTCTCTATGTACGTAGAGCCAGTGTATCTGTTATTATAATAAACAGTCTATATGTACGTAGAGCTAGTGTATCTGTTATTATAATAAACAGTCTATATGTACGTAGAGCTAGTGTATCTGTTATTATAATAAACAGTCTATATGTACGTAGAGCTAGTGTATCTGTTATTATAATAAACAGTCTATATGTACGTAGAGCTAGTGTATCTGTTATTATAATAAACAGTCTATATGTACGTAGAGCTAGTGTATCTGTTATTATAATAAACAATCTATATGTACGTAGAGCTAGTGTATCTGTTATTATAATAAACAGTCTCTATGTACGTAGAGCTAGTGTATCTGTTATTATAATAAACAGTCTATATGTACGTAGAGCTAGTGTACCTATCTGTTATTATAATAAACAGTCTATATGTACGTAGAGCTAGTGTACCTATCTGTTATTATAATAAACAGTCTCTATGTACGTAGAGCTAGTGTATCTGTTATTATAATAAACAGTCTATATGTACGTAGAGCTAGTGTATCTGTTATTATAATAAACAGTCTATATGTACGTAGAGCTAGTGTATCTGTTATTATAATAAACAGTCTCTATGTACGTAGAGCTAGTGTATCTGTTATTATAATAAACAGTCTCTATGTACGTAGAGCCAGTGTATCTGTTATTATAATAAACAGTCTATATGTACGTAGAGCTAGTGTATCTGTTATTATAATAAACAGTCTATATGTACGTAGAGCTAGTGTATCTGTTATTATAATAAACAGTCTATATGTACGTAGAGCTAGTGTATCTGTTATTATAATAAACAGTCTATATGTACGTAGAGCTAGTGTATCTGTTATTATAATAAACAGTCTATATGTACGTAGAGCTAGTGTATCTGTTAATATAATAAACAATCTATATGTACGTAGAGCTAGTGTATCTGTTATTATAATAAACAGTCTCTATGTACGTAGAGCTAGTGTACCTATCTGTTATTATAATAAACAGTCTCTATGTACGTAGAGCTAGTGTATCTGTTATTATAATAAACAGTCTATATGTACGTAGAGCTAGTGTATCTGTTATTATAATAAACAGTCTCTATGTACGTAGAGCTAGTGTATCTGTTATTATAATAAACAGTCTATATGTACGTAGAGCTAGTGTATCTGTTATTATAATAAACAGTCTCTATGTACGTAGAGCTAGTGTATCTGTTATTATAATAAACACTCTCTATGTACGTAGAGCTAGTGTATCTGTTATTATAATAAACAGTCTATATGTACGTAGAGCTAGTGTATCTGTTATTATAATAAACAGTCTCTATGTACGTAGAGCTAGTGTATCTGTTATTATAATAAACAGTCTATATGTACGTAGAGCTAGTGTATCTGTTACTATAATAAACAGTCTATATGTACGTAGAGCTAGTGTATCTGTAACTATAATAAACAGTCTATATGTACGTAGAGCTAGTGTATCTGTTATTATAATAAACAGTCTATATGTACGTAGAGCTAGTGTATCTGTTATTATAATAAACAGTCTATATGTACGTAGAGCTAGTGTATTCGTTATTATAATAAACAGTCTATATGTACGTAGAGCTAGTGTATTTGTTATTATAATAAACAGTCTATATGTACGTAGAGCTAGTGTATTTGTTATTATAATAAACAGTCTATATGTACGTAGAGCTAGTGTATTTGTTATTATAATAAACAGTCTATATGTACGTAGAGCTAGTGTATCTGTTATTATAATAAACAGTCTATATGTACGTAGAGCTAGTGTATCTGTTATTATAATAAACAGTCTATATGTACGTAGAGCTAGTGTACCTATCTGTTATTATAATAAACAGTCTCTATGTACGTAGAGCTAGTGTATCTGTTATTATAATAAACAGTCTATATGTACGTAGAGCTAGTGTATCTGTTATTATAATAAACAGTCTATATGTACGTAGAGCTAGTGTATCTGTTATTATAATAAACAGTCTATATGTACGTAGAGCTAGTGTACCTATCTGTTATTATAATAAACAGTCTATATGTACGTAGAGCTAGTGTATCTGTTATTATAATAAACAGTCTATATGTACGTAGAGCTAGTGTACCTATCTGTTATTATAATAAACAGTCTATATGTACGTAGAGCTAGTGTATCTGTTATTATAATAAACAGTCTATATGTACGTAGAGCTAGTGTACCTATCTGTTATTATAATAAACAGTCTATATGTACGTAGAGCTAGTGTATTTGTTATTATAATAAACAGTCTATATGTACGTAGAGCTAGTGTATCTGTTATTATAATAAACAGTCTCTATGTACGTAGAGCTAGTGTATCTGTTATTATAATAAACAGTCTCTATGTACGTAGAGCTAGTGTATTTGTTATTATAATAAACAGTCTCTATGTACGTAGAGCTAGTGTATTTGTTATTATAATAAACAGTCTATATGTACGTAGAGCTAGTGTATTCGTTATTATAATAAACAGTCTATATGTACGTAGAGCTAGTGTATCTGTTATTATAATAAACAGTCTATAGAACACAGCGGGACTAAAAAGGGCGCTTTAGTGTTATCATAATATTTATGATAATCTGTCAAATTCCATTTTCATCTTTATCCCTAAAGCATTAGGTTCAAGGTTGATTGGGAACATTCCAGTGTCGGGTAGCATGATGTGCTGCTGATTGTACTGAAGTGGGCTTTGTAGAGCCGCAGTACTAGCTGAAACAAATAGTTCATTTGATTTGGTAGATAGGAGTTCAGTTTACATCAAGTTTCGCATTTTAGAGAATTTCTGTCGCGACAAGAAGTGCTAAATATCAATATGTTACTTGTTGTTATCACATACTAAATATTTACTCTATTTCAATTAGGTAATGACTTTGTTTTCTACCTCATATTTAGTTATCTGCGCAAATGACTTTAGTTAATTATAACAATCTGTGTTCAATGTTTTTAAGTCAGGCCAATCTGATAGAACATATTAAGAGACTCTGTAACTTATTTTTTTCGAAATGTTTCCAAATTTTTGTAAATAACAAGAAACATCATTAACGAAGACATTATTTTGCAATAATACGGGTACCTACCTACCTAGACCTAATCCTAACTAATGATGTACAAAACATTGGGTCCAAATTAATTAGTGAGATAAGTATCTAATCACTTTGTTTTTACCTCATTGATAGTTTTCAATGCAAATGACTTAGAAGTTAGCAATAATAATGATTTGTTTTGTTAATCCGTTCAAGTCTAATGATATTTAAATATGTACTAGTTCTTGTTCTTAGTATTGGTCCTTTCGTAGCCGCATAAATAAATAGGAAGGAAATAGCTACTAACATAAATACATTTCTTTAAAATGTAAATCTATACTTAATATAAACAAACAAACAAACAAACTCTTCAGCTTCATGCTGAAGAGTTTGTTTGTTTGTTTGTTTGCTTGAACGCGCTAATCTCAGGAACTCCTGGTCGGATTTGAAAAATTCTTTCAGTGTTGGATAGCCCATTTATCGAGGAAGGCTATAAGCTATAGGATAATACTTAAAGTAGTATTATATAACAGTTAATAGCTAAAGTAAGGTAGGTAGCTATTTAAAAAGTACTTAATCAAAAATCAAGCGTGTACCTAATAAAAAAATGATAAAATAAAAACCTTTTTATGATATGAAAAGGAACAAGTTGTATATCTACACTAATATATAAAGCTGAAGAGTTTGTTTGTTTGTTTGCTTGAACGCGCTAATCTCAGGAACGACCGTCCGATTTAAAAAAAATTCTGTCAGTGTTAGATAGTCCATTTATCGAGGAAGGCTATATATCATCGCGCTAAGACCAATAGGAGCCGAGCAGTAGTGAAAATTATGACGCAGACAAAGTTGCGCGGGTCAGCTAGTAATTAATACGCGGTAGAACAATACAAACTGTGAAAAATCTTTCATTTGATGTCTAGATATTGCTAGGTAGGAGTAACGTTAATAGCAAGTTCAGCATTTTAGAGAATTTCCATCGTGACGATAAATATGTAAATCTAGCTACACACGCGGGCGAAACTACTGGAATATAGTTTCGGCCGCGTGTATATCGGAAGCTATCCCTTGGGAACATACTCCCGCGATAAGTTGCCTGTTTGCTACTCCAGATGTCATCACGCTCCGTGTAGCCATTCTGACGAGATCGAGTAACAAACACCCATCCCAACTGTCGCAGATGTATTCCAACAGTACAGACGCCAGCACATCGAGCTACCCGAAACTGTGGAATGTTCCCAATCAACCTTGAACTTAACCCCTCCACTATCACTACATCACTACATATGATAAAACAAAATCCTCCGCCGTGTCTGTCTGTCTGTCTGTTCGCGATAAACTCAAAAACTATTGCACCGATTTTCGTGCTGTTGTCACCAATGGATAAAGTGGTTCGTGAGAAAGGTTATATTGGGTATATAATTTGTCTATAAAAAAATCAGGGATCCTTAAGAAAATTGCAGCGTGGACGAACTCGCGGTCAAAGTGCACTTGATAAATTTGAAAATCTTTTTAAGAAAATTGACAGATTGTTATAGCTTGATGCGCATGCGTCTGTACAAACTGACACAAATCTTTCACTTGATTTTGTTAGACGATATCTACGTCAAAACTAGTAAGAAACAAGTTCCGCATATTAGTAAAAATCTGTCGTATGATCGTGACATTAAACATGCAAAACATCGACGATGTTGCTTTTTCCTGTCGCCTACCAAAAATTTGCTTTATTCTAATTAGCTAATCACTTTGTTTTTCACCTCATATTTAGTTATCGGCGCAAACGACTTTAAAGTTAACAATAATTAACTTTGAATCCGTTAATGTCCTTACATCTCGGGGACGTAAACAAGTTTTGATGTCGACAAGCTTTAAAGATATTTTCATAAAAAATCAAAGGATGCATGAAGAGCTTACGTGACTAATACAATATGAGGTCAGTTTTAGTTAGGCTCGGCGCACATGTGGCGGAGCGCAGCACGTACCTTCTACTTTCCATTGTCAAACTATTATTGACACTATCCTCATTGAAATAATATCTAAAATCACTTAACATAACAAATCATTCCTGAAGAGCATCAAAATGACTACGTGTTAATTGATTTTAGATATTGTTTCAATGAGGACAATGTCGATAATAGTTAAACAAAGAAAAATGCTCTGCGCTGCGCTCCGCCACATCTGCGCCGGCGGCTCTTAGGTTTACCAGCTCTTCTCACTATTAGGGAGATTTATGTTTCATCAAATAATCAAAAATAAAACCAAATATGTAAGAATACGGATAAATATTAAGGATAGAAAGGCGAAGTTGCTATCTCTCCAGAACTTTTGTTTCAGGCTCACAGTCCATGAAATAGTTACAGTGAAATCATTGTGAAGTTGAACAAAAATGTGTTCATCAAACTAAATAATTTATTTAGCGAAACTTCACTACAAACGTGGCTATCTAAACTACTATTCTTTTTTAAACTATGTACCTAGCTGACCCGCGCAACATCGTCTGCATCATATTTTTCATTATTGCTCCGCTCCTATTCGTCACAGCGTGATGTTATATAGCTTACAGCCTTCCTCGATAAATGGGCTATCTAAAAATAAAATATTTTATTCAACCAAACAAACACTCTTCAGCTTTATAATATTTGTATAGATTTCAGATTACCTAGTAAATAAGTTTTGGTTGTAAAAATTAACCATATTATTGATCAGACCCCGATAATTTGACTCTGTAACTAATAATTTTAAATTTTGAAAACTAGCCTGTCGCTCCAAAATACATACTTTCAAAACGTACATCAATTTGGACAACGACGAAATTCTCACACATGCCTACGCAATGGAACTACTCTCCAAACGCAATGTGGACACAAACATCAACACAAAACGTTTAGGTAAAGTAGCAACATACTAACAACAAAGGCACGCGCCGACCACAGCCTACCTGAAGTCAGTGCACCAAGCGACCAGAAACACCTTTTTACAATACGGGTGCATTATATTTAAAAAAGTTAGCCATTTTTATGACTGCTTAAAAACTTACAGACCTTTTTGGTGATAAGGATGGTTTGCTCAAATGTATGGCCATGATTTATTGCAACCGCTTGTAAAGGCGGCAAAGTAATTCCTTCTTTGTTTTAGTTTTCTAGAAAGTGGCTGGTTCGGATTGTTTGTTCACAATCAGGAGTTTAGGACCCGCATTGGAAATGCTGTGTTCAATGTGTGTCGGTGTTGCTAAGGCGTTTCCTTTGAGGATTAAATCTTTTTAAGAATTTTACTAGAAAAGAGAAAGTCGAACAGTTTATGGTACCAACAGCACCAAATGTTTTAAGGGATTTTTTTTTTCAACTTTATAACGTAAAACTGTAATAATTATAGTAGAGAGAGACTTAGGGTAAAAATGGCGTAAATAGCTAACTTGAGGCGAATATTTAGATATTCAATATAGTTCCGCTTTAGTTTGCTTATGAAAATAACTGTATCCAAAATGTATTCATGTTTTCATACTGCTAACTTGTGTTTCTTCTTAGCTTAATCGGTACCAATTTCAAAGCCCATCTTAAAGAATCAACAATAGTAACCGGACAGTTATTCCCACTTTACCCTCCCTCACTATTTGAAAACATCATAAGCATACAAAAAAATCCATTGAATAATCAAAGTAACATAATATCCCCATTCACGGGACCACCGTGACATCATAATCGCAGTAAAGAGTTACATGCACAATGCGACTGCCGGACGACAGTTGCGACATTATTGTCGCATGGCCGCGCCTTATGTCGCTGTGTGGGACATGCGCGTGAGTGCACCACAGAGTTGTTACGGAAATGATTTCTATGAATATTGTTATTGATATAATAGTTACGACTGTCTGTCTGTCGGTCGGTGGCTATTTGATAATCTGCTGTCCGGTTAAATATATTTTTTGGGTACTTGACTAGTCTTCTCACATAAAATATTATATTTTATGAAAATATTAAGTAAACGATTGCAAACCATTCTGAATTGAAGCGGTATTTTGCCAGAGATCTACCAACAGTTTATAGCTATGTTTTTCGACCTAAGCTGCTTTTCAGGCTAGATATTATTACTTTAGTTTTTTCAGACTTTTATTTGGGACAACCCACTATGAGTAGGTACTATGCAATTCCTGATAGCCAGAATCAACAGCGATGACCAATAGAAGAGCGTCCTAGGAAATGAACGAATATCTTGAAGCCGTACCAGCATCTGAATTCCACGTTGCGTAGGTACTAATTGAATGTGACAATAGAGCTTGCTTGCCTAGCACTCACCCATTCCCTTTTAACTTTGAAACCCCGCGATGTAGGATGTATAACCTAACCATCACGATACTCTGACTTTGGCAGGAATATAACTGTACGCACAAAGTGTTCCCAAAACATTTAAGAGAGCGAAAGATGTCCACAATGATTCTGATCATTTCACCACAGCGCGTCTAATTAAAATCAAATTAAATCGCTCAATCAGCAGTTCGTCCCGGAACTGTAACTCCATCAATCTCGCACACAATGGTGCTGCGTGTCGTCCGGTGAATGGGTTGCCGTCCCACGCAGACCACTGCTGGACAACGTGATCGATCGACAGTGTCGTCGAGTAGCGGGAATTGCTGCAGTTGCGGTTCAATTATATGTGTATTTCCTGTTGCTCTGTGATGGGAATAAGTAATTTATAATGGTAGTATAATATGGACTTCACAAAAACATTTACAAAGCATTTTAAATGCACCCAAAAATACTGTCAAACGGAACAGTTATGAACAGACTAAATCTGAATTGCTAGCTGGCTTCTATTTCAGGCTGATAAAGAGCACATCTCTCCAGGTGGCATAGCATACCACAAAGTATGCCTAGGTGACTCTTTAGGAATCCTTGAATTGCCTCATTTAGTTCCCAGAGAAAGAACAAAACTAACAAAAATGTAATTCTTTTATATCAGAGGTACCTACATAATAGAATAACAGTAAACTAAGTTTACTAAGTTTACCCAAATATTACATAAGCTGCACCCTTCGATGAGGGTGTCGCAACTATTGACAGCACGTTGACAACCCAGGGAACCCAATATTTCCTCATTAACTGGAACAATATAAAAATTTACCTTATTGCAATGACTTAAGGTTGAGGTTGGGATATTGGTAAGGTGTTGCACAGATGCAGTGATAGTGATATTGATTTATTCGACAACTGAATGTTACTGTTATTGTCGCGCGTGTTGCTCACGCCTTTTATGGAACGGTTAACGGGATCTGCAGTCTGCAAGCTGTGATGTATGTAGAACAGTACCGTTTGAAGACAAGGGTGGTGGCAGACATGTTTCATGAATGCTCCGCTCCGTGTATTCGTCGCGTGATGTTAATAGTCTATAGCCTTCTTCAATAATTGGGCTATCCAACAATAAAATACGTTTTCAATTCCAACCAGTTGTTCCTGAGATAGCCTGTCAACCAAACAATCAACCTCTTCAGCTTATAATATTAGTTTAGCTCGATGACGCGATAGCTTGGATGGATGTTTGTTAGTGAATCACGTCAGAACGGTTGAACGGATCTTGATGAAATTTGGCACAAAATGTAGGTAGATTGTAGTCCGAATAAAACACATAAATGGATACTTTTATTCCCTTGGGATAATTTCCGACATTCAGGCGCAGCTATGCGGCTCAGTACGTCTACCATGAGTTTTATCAATCTATACTCGCTAGCGACTGTAGTTAAAAAATGTATGAAAACTTTAAAAAAACAAGTTTCTTATTTATTTCTTTAAGTTGTTAACTAACAAGCAAGCAAGTTTCAAGTAAAACTTTAGTTAACAACTAAAAAAATAAATTAGAAACTTGTTTTTTAAAAGTTTTCATAATTTTTTTTAACTATAGTCGCTAGCGAGTATCTATAGATACTAATATATAAAGCTGAAGAGTTTGTTTGATTGTTTGTTTGCTTGAACACGCTAATCTCAGGAACTACTGGTCCGATTTGCAAAATTCTTTCAGTGTTGGATAGCCCATTTATCGAGGAAGGCTATAGGCTATATATCATCTCGCTAAGACCAAAAGGAGCGGAGCAGTTATGAAAATTGTGAAGCAAACGAAGTTGCGCGGGTCAGCTAGTAGATTGATAAAACTCATGGTAGACGTACAGTAGCTGATTTTATAATGAGCATCACGTCTAAAAGACTAGTTGACGTTGAAGACTAGTCTAAAAGACTAGTCGTTGACGATGAAGACTAGTCTAAAAGAATAGTTGTTAAAAAAAAATCTTAATAATTTGATACGTAAGTATATGAAAATTTTGAGTTTTATTCCTTTAACATAGTGTAATTAATTTGTAAAGTTATGTCTAACACGGACACAAAAACGACCATCGAATCAAAACCGCCGAGCGTAGGCATTTTAATTGAATTTGAAAATCTCAAAGACAATTTAATCATCTACATTTGATATACCTATCTACGACTATTATTTTAGGTCATAAAGCAATAAGGAAAGCACAAATAACTAGGTACTGAATTTTGAGTCGCGCGGGTGTGAAACGAGTGCGCATTCTGTTCCTTCAAGGTTGGCGTAGGTACCTGTCGTCTTTTAAAGCGGTCGAAGCCGCGGGCAGTAGCTAGTGTCTTGGTAATGTAATAAACCACTTATTTAGTTGACTATTGTCTGCATAGTCATAAAGTTCATTCCTCTTTGAATCTCCAACATCAAATACACCCGAAAGCAAACTTCCAGAACGCTATAATAATAACAAAGAGCCTGTGTAGACGCTGACGACCATAAAACAAAGTTTTGTGAAACTGTACAATACGCAAACTACATTTGTAAAGGATTAACGCAAGGCCTGAGACAATGGCCTTCTGCGTAGCTTTGTGAAGGAAACGGAACGGGACTGACTTGAATGGTGGAATTAGCAATAGTTACCTTATTGTATCATTGAAAATGTCTGGCAGCGAGGAATTTAACAGTAACGGAGTTCGGCCGCCGCGCCGACTGATAAGTTGCAACCGTTGTTTTTGTTGCTATAGCGTGGCCCCGCAACGGTCATCTTAAACCAAAATTAAAAAGTTGAACCGCAAGGAATGTTGTAGGTTGTAGTATAACATGTTTAGGTGCCTAAGTAAGTAGCTGTTAGTATTCAAAACCTCGATCAGAGTCCATTTACTAAAAAGTTCACCTAATATAAATCATTATGTAACTAGGTACACGACTACGACATAACATAAACTCGGCAACATTCTCTCGACCAATCACGTGGCTGAGAAATGTGCACGTTGTGCAACGAGCGAGCCCCGAGTGTAGGAGAGGCGGTGTGAATGGAACCTGTGCAACCAATGCGCGAGTAGAACGAACCTAAATGGAATGGCTATAAAAAGGCCCCAAAAGATCCCGATGGGCCTTTTTTGTTGATATGAAACTGCCTCGTTGCCTCGCTAGAAGAACCAGATCTTGCAATAGCTTGTTAAGTAGGTACTTAGGTGTTTTATTTTCAGTAAGAATTTCATAGTAGCAGCCTGCCCCAAATAACAACACAAAAAATCGCATATTCCTTCACAATTGAACGAAATTTCAGAATAGGTGCTTCATATTATGTTTAAAAAGTCGTCTGCTCGACTACTTGAAAACATCCAATGAATGCTGTTCTTCCAATAAATCTTTAAGTATCCTTCTTACCTACTAATCTATATCTATATACATATAATAAATCTGTTGAAGAGTCGTTTTTGTACATTCAAAATAAAAAAATAAAAAATAGCTAGGGAGATGAAGGGTAACTTACAGAACCCATTTCCATCATTTTTGGAATTTTTGTCTGTTTATCTGTTTATCTGTTTGGATGTGCAGGCATCACGTATCTATTAAAATTGTACGTAACTGGAGGTATAACTTAGTTTTTGTTTCATCGCAATCGGTTCACTCTATCAAAAGATATTTGTATTTAAAGGTTTCGTTTAAAGTTTCATTACGTGAAGCACATACACGCACCGCCATCTATTGAGATAATTAAATAGTAACAGTTTAGAACTGTTTCATGAATGAATGCGTATATTATTTGTGAAACTCTTAATACCAAAGGAAAAAAAAATAACATTTAGTCATTTGAAGATCTTTGGCAGTCGTTACGGATTGTCAGAAGCCAGTAAATCTGGCTCCAGTCTTGCGAAGAACTACCGTGTTACCCAATTAATGGGTTGTGGAAGTCTGGTAGGCAGCCGCTTCACGTAAAAACGTCAGTCTGTGGATGGGTGGCCATTTTAACATACCGAGATTCCTACGTACCTCGGAATATAATAGCCGCCCGGGTCGATCTTCAAGGTTAAGCAACGCTTGCCAAGGTCAATCTGTGGATGGGTGACCATTTTAACATACCGAGATTCCTACGTACCTCGGAATATAATAGCCGCCCGGGTCGATCTTCAAGGTTAAGCAACGCTTGCCAAGGTCAATCTGTGGATGGGTGACCATTTTAACATACCGAGATTCCTACGTACCTCGGAATATAATAGCCGGCCGGGTCGATCTTCAAGGTTAAGCAACGCTTGCCAAGGTCAGTCTGTGGATGGGTGGCCATTTTAACATACCGAGATTCCTACGTACCTCGGAATATAATAGCCGCCCGGGTCGATCTTCAAGGTTAAGCAACGCTTGCCAAGGTCAGTCTGTGGATGGGTGACCATTTTAACATACCGAGATTCCTACGTACCACGGAATATAATAGCCGGCCGGGTCGATCTTCAAGGTTAAGCAACGCTTGCCAAGGTCAGTCTGTGGATGGGTGACCATTTTAACATACCGAGATTCCTACGTACAACGGAATATAATAGCCGGCCGGGTCGATCTTCAAGGTTAAGCAACGCTTGCCTAGGTCAGTCTGTGGATGGGTGCCCAGTTTAACATACCTACCGAGAAGAGATCTCAGGCAGTCTTTACGGATTGTCAGAAGCCGACAAATCTGACACCTACAGTCTTGCCAAGAAGTATCGTGTTACCCAGTATTGTAGGGTTGTACAGGACTGGTAGGCAGCCGCTCCAATCCCGTTTGACTGGAAGCTGACTCCAATATAGGTGGGAAAAGGCTAGGCAGATGATGCTTCATGGTAAAAAACTGAAATGATTTGCGAAAAACACTTAATATACAGTAGGCAAAACTGTGCACAGATTACAAACGTTTATCCACTAGGGAGACTGTCTAAGTGACATCCCGGCATTTAATCGAATTTAGGATTCCCAAAAAAGAAATAATTTCAAAATTATATTTTCGTCACACATTTACCTACCCTATTCATAGACGGCCTAAGCATCTGCCAGCCTGTTAATTAAATATTGTCACATGACAGACCCATTCGCCACTTTGACACATTTGCGCATTGGGGATCATTTAGGCCGCCATTCAATGAAAAGGACATAAAACGGCAGAGTTACTCTCTCAAGGACCGTCAGCCCCAATTGGGGCCAAATGGTATTGTCTATCTTTTCTAATATATGCTTAACCTTTTCCCAACTATATTCGGATCAGCTTCCGATCAACACGGCGAAGTCGCGGTATGTTAAATAATATGGTCACCTATTCACAGAGACACCTAGGCAAGAGTTGGTAAACCATGAAGATCGACCCGTTCGACTGTTATTATTTAGCTACGAGCTCCTCATTTAATAAGTCTCCTCTTTCAGTACATACTAAATATCGATTTAAAAAATTCGATTATTCTTACACAGTAAATCGATTCTATAAACCCGGTAGAACTAATTAACATAAAATGTAAAAAAATCATCGGTGTTCTGTAATCTGCAATTGTCAGGGAAAATCAAAGAAACTGTTTCTTTTTGCTTTTTTTTTAAGGATGGGAAATCATCAAATGACTCCTCCCGCTCTGGGTGAAGCAGAAGGGAGTGTCAGACTCTTACTGACTAAAACCCATCCGTGTTCCTCCTAATGCCCTTTGCGTTCCAGAGCCGCGATGACTCTTTCGAATAAATCCCGCAACCCCGGCAGGAATTGGCCCTAGCGGGCCCCGTCTTTAATGCTGACAGCTCTTTGAGGCGTGCGTGGAACACAGCGCGCCGTTGACCTGGGCCTGGTTCTGATCAGACGGCGAGCCACCCAATGCTCGCCGTCCGCAGGCCCTCGCCTATCGCCTTGCGACTCCCAACGCCCGGGGCGTCTTCTTCTGTTGCGGCGGCTGGGGCGTGAGGTTTCCCTCTCTCTCACGCGTTCGGCTTCCTCCTACCGCTAGCATTACTGCTTCGAAGAAGGAGGTGACCGCTTCCCAAGTCTCCTCGCTCCGGACCATGGCTTGAAACAGGGCCGACCACGACAGGTCGCCGTCGCCGATCGCCTCGACGAGGTCACGGCGGTGCTCCGCCGAAGCAGGGCAGACCTCCACCGTATGCTCCACCGTGTCCTCCGGGTGATCCTCGCAGTGTTGACATCTGGTCGTATCCTCCCGCCGTATTCGAAACAGGTACCTCCCGAAACAACCGTGTCCGGTGAGTACCTGCGTCAAACGGAAGGTAAGGACGCCGTGGCGCCGCTCTAGCCACTCCTCAAAGAGGGGACTTATCGCCGCAATTGTGGCGTGCCCAGCGCTGGGTTGCGACAGTCGTTGTCTCCATACTGCCATGAGATCCCGCCGGAGCTCCGTCCGCCGTGCTGCGATTTGCCGCGGCAGAGGAGTAGCGCCTCCACGCGCCATTCGTAAATGAGCGCGAGGGCTCTCGCCTCTAGATCCCATGGCGGGCAGTCCGACAAGGAGGCTCGCCGCCTCGCCAGAGACAAAATTAAGGCTGGACAAAATTAAGAATCAACTTTATCCATCAGTTTCTTTGTTTCGTAGTTTGAAGACTACCTACCACCGTTCATTCGATAGTCGGTTTTGTTGATTTTGATACCTAGCTCGAGGTAGGTATGTACCAGGAGATTACCCGGGCTTATCGGCATTTCAACCGGAAGAGATGGTAGAGTGCCCTGCATTACCCTCTTCCTATTTTCTTAATTTTGAGATCAGGATACGCAAGGTATTAACTTAAAGTAGATTTTATATATGCAACAGATATTTTTCGACATCCACGCGAACGAAGTCGCGGGCACAGCTAGTAGGTATAATAAAGCTGAAACGCGCCAATCTCTGAGACTACTTATGTAAAAGTCGGATTTGGAAAATTCTTTTTGTACTTAAGTACCTATATGATAGCCACATTCATGAGGAAGGCTGTAGGCTATACGGGAACCGGAAAAAACGGGATATGCGCGTACAAAATCGCGGGTAAAAGCTAGTGACAAAATAAAAGAACATGCGATGCGACCTATCAAATTCATTTGTGCCTTATGAATTAGACTACATTACCTATACCTGATACCTATAGATATATTCAATAGGCCCGTCGCCGTAGGTTTCAAACAACGGACAGGATACCTAATAGGTAAAACTAAGACTAATCCATCGAAACTGACAATATAGAAAGTCTAACAGCTGGCTCGCATCGCATCCCAATATTCGATGGCTTGCTGATCAAGTGAGACCCTGGTCACGTCAGGAGGGTGCCGTACTAACTGAGTGAGGACTGAGGGTCTGAGCGCCAGGGGTGGCTTCATAAACCCTTGCTGATCAAGTGAGACCCTGGTCACGTCAGGAGGGTGCCGTACTAACTGAGTGAGGACTGAGGGTCTGAGCGCCAGGGGTAGCTTCATAAACCCTTGCTGATCAAGTGAGACCCTGGTCACGTCAGGAGGGTGCCGTACTAATTGAGTGAGGACTGAGGGTCTGAGCGCCAGGGGTAGCTTCATAAACCCTTGCTGATCAAGTGAGACCCTGGTCACGTCAGGAGGGTGCCGTACTAATTGAGTGAGGACTGAGGGTCTGAGCGCCAGGGGTAGCTTCATAAAGCCTCGCTGATCAAGTGAGACCCTGGTCACGTCAGGAGGGTGCCGTACTAATTGAGTGAGGACTGAGGGTCTGAGCGCCAGGGGTAGCTTCATAAACCCTTGCTGATCAAGTGAGACCCTGGTCACGTCAGGAGGGTGCCGTACTAACTGAGTGAGGACTGAGGGTCTGAGCGCCAGGGGTAGCTTCATAAACCCTTGCTGATCAAGTGAGACCCTGGTCATGTCAGGAGGGTGCCGTACTAATTGAGTGAGGACTGAGGGTCTGAGCGCCAGGGGTAGCTTCATAAACCCTTGCTGATCAAGTGAGACCCTGGTCACGTCAGGAGGGTGCCGTACTAATTGAGTGAGGACTGAGGGTCTGAGCGCCAGGGGTAGCTTCATGAACCCTTGCGTTTGAGCGCAATATATTGCTCGCTAAGAATTACTGTCGATCGATATTGGCTGCTTGAAACGTTCGGATAACCTTTGATTATAAACATTAGGTTGGCTTACATATATCGAAATCTACTCGTCATAGAAGCTACAGTCAAAGCTGGCTACAGGTTGTCTAGTTTCGTAAATTCGAAGCATAGGTACCTGACCTTTTTTTTTATTGTGTTTTTTTATTTTACTACGCTTAACTGCTCTTTGTTTAATTTGGTGGCCCTAGTGTATCACTTGTGGCGTCGAGTCTCAGATATATTGTTAGATTCTACCCCTGCACCTGTAGGCGGGCACGCCCTTTATGACTGGAGACGTACCTATTAAGTTTGGTTTACATTGTTTTTATGCTTGAGTTATTTATTTATTCATTCATTGAGTTGTCTGAATATGATGGCGTAATGGAGTGTGCTAGCTTACAATATTGGCAAATGATTTAGTTTATAGATTGTACGTGTTACCCAAAGTCTATTATTTTCTTTGTAATAAAGCTTTGCATACTATTGTATAAATGTGAGTTCTTCTAACTCAACAAACAGATGTGTTGCTGGGGAGTTTGTTGGCCACTTCTTCTCTACAGCTAAAACACTAAGTAGGAAGTGGTGCCGGGAGGGCGTTTTGGGGGACTGTCTATTTGTAAACGTTGACGTTCAAAAAGTGCTGGTACTCTTTGATTTTAATTTTGATTTAGTAGTTTGCACCAGAAGTAAGACTTTCTAGAATATTTAGGTAATAGGTGAGTACCTACCTACCCAGTAATGTTTCAACAGTAATAGGTTAGTATTATGGTAAACGGTAGGTATGATATTAATGTTCCAACATGATTGGTTCTGTGGTCTAACAAGCGAGACCACCGCCTAATACCTACTTACAAGGAACGGTAGGTACCCAACTGTCCGACTTCGATTTGATATATTTTTAACCGAAAAAGGATGAAGTTTTCAATTCGGTTGTATTTTTTTTGTTTGTTACCTCATAACTCCGTCATTTATGAACCGATTTGAAAATTTCTGGTTTAATTTGAAAGGATAAACTTCCCGATTGGTCCCATTTAAAGGGTTTTTTGTCGATTTACCACATTGTCGATTCTTCATCGAAAAAAGCATGTGTAAATTTGTCATACTTTTATTTGTAGTAGAAAATTATTTTAGAGTATTGTTAATTCGTCACACTTGTTTTCTCTGTACAGACTGCAAAATAATTAAACCCTTGATCGGAATGAAATATATTTTATTAATTCTAATATCAGGTTTTCTAAAACAATTCAACGGTTTAAAAAAAACACAGTTCTAAATGCAGATATACAACTTAAGGTACATTACTACCTGCTTATTTACTGGCAACGTCCTTATACACTGAGAAAACAATAGATATTTTTTTCTTCAAAGAATATCTTTCTCCAAACACAGAGTATTCATAAGTAATTCAACTTAGGCACATCTAAATTAAAAATCAGAGTTTTATAATAGGGAATATGCATGAAAAAATTATTAATTATCTATACAGTTTATCTAAAAATATACACAAATATATTACTAACAGTGAAAATAGAATCAAAATTGGTCGAAAAACAAACGAGATATAATTATTTTAAACAAATGTATCTGTCCCTCTCGCGAAAACGCTGTTTTCTAAGGCAGCTGTATAGGCGCCAAGAACTTTGACGTCACAATTCATATCGGACTTCTCTTTCTAATAGTAAACTTTGAAGCTTTATAACTTCATCGCTGATGAAGGTATTTAAAAAGTAATTTCATAATTGTTTATTAGAGTTAATAAGTATTTCATTATGCAAATAAAAAAATCGCATGCATATTCCCTATTGCGGAATTAAATTTAGGTACACATAGATAAATGAAAACAAAAGTCAGCTGATTTGCCAGCAATGCTAAAAAAGAAACAAAAATACAATATGCTTAAAATAATTAAGAGCATGAATCTTAGGAATGTTTATTGTTGATCACAATTAACTTTTTAGTAATTTATATCTAACACAATCTAATATAAAAATCACAGTGTTTTTGATAATTGTAAAACGAACTTCAAATCACAGGAAAATTTTAGTAATTTAACTTATATCTAATTTATAAATCACAGTCGGCTGATTTTCTTAATAGTATAAAAACTATAAGCTGTTGGGTTTAATCCTAATAGGTATTATTTAAATCCATAGATATATAATAAATAAGTTTGTTATATTTCTATGTTTTTTATATTTCTATGTTTAAATCATTAATAAAAGATACAAATTCAGGAATGTATTTTAGTCATTTACATTAATGCAGTTAATAGGTATTTAAGTCCTAAAAACTTATTTCATTTAGTAACTTACCTACTAGGTACTCTCTTTTGTGATGTGTGATCAAAATATTGTTATATTTATGATTTTTTGTTATACTGTTTGTTAGTTTATAAAATTCACGAATTAGTTACCAAAACATCTTTATCACCCACTAATTTGTCTATATTGTAATTGTGTGTACCTCACTATTCTGTTATGTTACTAAAACACTTTCACTGACTGAATGTTTTCATGTCCATTACTAAATGGCGGAATGTGTCTATGCACTAAATTTATCATGCAACATCTGTAACCTATCACATTAAAAAAAAAAAATAAGATTATAGTAATGAAATTTCTAAATCGTTGCAAAACACAAGCTTTTTGAAAAACTCGTAATTTTTCAAAATGGTTACCAATGCCTTGTCATTGGCGATTGATCGACGTTTTCTTAAAAGGCGACTCTAATCCGTAAGTCTTGGGCCTTTCTCCATACAAACGCATACCGCTGTTTTCTTCGTGGGTAATGCTGCTAGAGCAATGATTTTTTCCAAAAATCTAGATTAAAATAAAACGTGCCTCTATCATTTGCCAAAACATAATTACTTAAACAATTATGACCATTCAACACCCGAAAAAACAGCCCGTGTTTACCGCCATGTTCAGACGACTATCAGACTTTGATAAGTTTTTAACAAAATAGAAAACAATCGAAGCATAGATATAGTCTTCTTCTAAATTTTGATATATCATTTTTATAGATCATTCCAGTTTTGAATAAGAAAACAGCGGAATACAAAACGTCTTTTGGTCAAGGTTTTTATAGGTAAAATCAACCTGAGCTGTAGTTGTTGCTTTCACACTTTACTTGATAAGGCGCTACGCGACGGCATCGGCAATAGTTTTTTCAAATACCTATTTTTAAATTCCTCTGGACTAGAGTCCCCTCTTAATGTTTATGGTATATTAAAACTACTTAGCTTAGTTTTTCAATATACCAAGAAACTGAATTGCATCGGTTTCTTGGTATATTTAGGTTGGTCTTGGTATAGTAGGTTTATTTTTACCAATTTTATTGTTCACCATTTATACCATGCTTCTGCTAAATTAATAGTCCTGTGACGGGCCCCATCGACGTTCCATAAACACTCAATATTGTCATTTTCTAACCACTGTCAAATTCAGCGGCACTTTTTGGTTTTGGTAAGCGGGCAGCGACTTGCGGCGTACTTGTGATTTTATAACTTTAGGTTTTATTTACCGTCCAGCTCATTTTAATTTTATGTTGTCATCTGTTATTAAATCGTAAATTTTATATTAATAATTATTTTTGTGTAATTTTTATAATAAGTAATTGTTTGACGTTAAAACCTAGAGCTAGAACATTGCTTACTGATAGTACTTTTCACAAAAAAGGTATACAATGAAGATGTGTGACGAGTTTAAAATAACCTGTATCTATCTAATAAATAATAAATGATTTATTTCTCTCAAAAGGTACCGACATTGGTTCGTGACATATTATTTCAATCAAATTTGTAACCTTTGTGAGAGCTGGAGTCTGTAGAGGGTTCGTGACCTGTATGACAGATCTCCAGGCTCTCACCCTCTTAGAACAATACTATAAGGAACATACTTTTTCATACTTATGACGAGTTTACAATCAATGTATGGTATTTACGAAAAATGTGATGAATCGACAATGAGACAAATCGACAAAATGGTTTGACTTTTTAATGGTTTAGCTGGAATTCGTTTACTTTGATAACGGATTTATGAGTTATGACCGAAACATGTCGCCTTTAATCCACCCTAAAATAGATTTGCTAAAATACTTACCCTAAAGTAGAAACAGCTTCAATAATTTGATGGAGTCAGAATTGTCAGTGAATAAAATATTTAAATTAAAATATGTCAATTCGGACGGTGGATTGGGGTTAGCTCCGCTATCCACTATCTATATTAAGTTAACCGTAACCACAGGTTAACTTACGCATAAAAAAAGTTCGCAACTGAAAGTTTACCGATCTAACCAAAACCCGTGCTCGCAAACAATCCTTCCACAGCCCCATAACACGCGTGTCGTGACACATCATCTCTTCACGTCATCAGCACATTTCGTGCTCGTGCCGAATGTTTTCTCTACGAGATGCCCGATGTTATGATTGCCATCTATATGGGATGTTATGGGGTTTCGTGGAACCGCTCAAACTTATGGGGTTCAAACTTATCTAACACGTGCCAATCTCACAGCATGTGCTGTGTTGAAATTTCAGAAGCTACTGTTTAATCTCCAGAAGTGTTACCGTTTTCGGGAAATAGTGCAGCAGTTCCGGATGGCTAAATTTTAAACGGGCCATAAGATAAACTCCAACAAAATTAATATGATCTCAATACTAACGTAGTACATAAAAAACATAAAAATGGCCTAATGCCACTGTATCATGTTTATTACGATAACAAAACACGAGAGGCGCAGCGCGCGGGATGATGCGTGCGCGTCGTATGTTGGCACGTGCCTTTTACCGACTAATGAGCATGCAGGGTACATGCAGTTTTAAGTGTTTAGTAGTCACCTATACGTACCTTAATGGCATCTTGCATTCTAATCGATTAATATTTTTATTTTTTTAGCCGACATCTACCGGCGGTGTAGGCTACCTATTTTCCAGGTCTATAATTTAAATAAAATGAAATATTTAGGAAGGTACCAAATATCTAAAGATATTTAAAATCGGCTTTTTTACCATAGAAACCTTGCAAAAGTTCTGCCGCGTCCATCCGGTGGCCGTCATAAAATGGCCGTCACTGCGACGGTGTTTTGTTTTACCAATTTCAAAGCATTAACAAGAAGGAGTTGTGATGAGAATAAACGCTATCGGGACTCTTTAATCCTTTTGCAAATACCTAATTTTATTGCGGCTTTTAAGTTTTCTTTTCTGTTTTTCACACCACCTGCACCTAAACGTAAATTATTTGCCATGCAAACCTAACCTAAAGTACGTCATGGTTATAATAAAATTCAGTACAATATTACCGCCCGGCGGAGGGCAGAAGCCACAGCTTAGGGCGCGCGACCTGCTCCTTGCGACGGGGACCGACGCGCGCCATCTGTTTTCATGGCTAGAGCACAATTTTCTCGCAGTAGGTGTGAAATGTAGAGTATGCTCCCCAGGGATAAAGGTGTCTTTGCCTTGGACTAGCTGAAATTCCTCGCTGTATTCAGGATTCTTGTATTAACTTCCTCGCTTCGCTAGTGAGTTAAACTATAAACTCTATCGCGGCGCTCGGGAGTTGTCTCTCAAATCCTTCATTGTGTTCGGGATTCTATATGACGCCCGTGTCATAAGATACTGCTTTATCCCCTCGCTGCATAATCTACTATTTCATATTTTAGTATCCAGAATTTAGTAGGGATTGGTGCCTATTGTGTGTGTAGGTGTCTTTTTTGTGTTTTAGTTAGAAGTACAGTTTAGTAGATAAATAATAACTAAGTTCTTGAAATGCAAAACAAGGGAATTATGATTTATAACTAAGCTGGAATTTCGTAAAAGAAAAAATGGATTTCTCCAGTATAGGTCATAAGATTGCCTACTTGCTACTGTTGAAAGAATTTGACTACGTTAGGATATTGCTAAGTAAGTACCTACATATTGGGTTATGAAAAAGTAAGGTAAATGAAATAAAAAAAAATCGTTTCGTCTATAATTTTTTTTTATAGGTACACTATGTTAATAATTTTATACAATCTGTCATTTCCAGTAGGTATTGCACAAAAATGGACAAACCCCATTCTAAATTAAATTTTGTCCACCGACACCAACACTGTAAAATCCATTTAAATTATCTAACATAACTTATCCCCGAAAACATGCGATATTTTACATTTTACGAATATGTACACGTTAACCACTACTAAAATTTTCAAGTCCACACACTAAGTCTACGTCACTACTAAACAGCAAAAGCACTGAACAGTTAAAGATTTGCGAATGTTGATAAAAATCAACACTCGCAAATCTGTCGACAGCGTCTGCAGACGCCGCCAGCCAATTCCGCTCGTAACTCAGCCATCTTCTTCTTTAAATAGGTAACCTGAAGGGCCAGTCGCATTTCCCGCAGCTTTCTTCTATCTCGGCTCTGCTTAGCTGCGTGGTTATTGCGCTCGCGCTGCTTCCTATACGAGTCGTCAGCGGCCTGGCTGGTCTGCATCGCCCTCCGCATCCTCGGGTTGTTACCCAGCAAGGTACCACCATTCTTCTCCGCCATCGCTCGCATGGCATCTCGCTCAAATTTCTGGTACTCCAGGTCGTCAGACAGTGAGTCGCAGAAGTCTGTTGATTCCGGTGGCGACGGCGCGGGCGGTTGGCTGTGCGACCAGCTCCCGATGGAGTCGGGAGACACCGATTGCACCGAATATGACGCTGGATGGTACAGATACGGGGCGTGGAACAGAGATTCCGTGTACGATGGGTACGGCTCCGACAGTAGCGGAGATTGAGGAGCACAAGACGCGGAAAGTGGAGACGCTCTCACTGCGGGGTTGCTCAAGTCCATGGCAGTTTCCTGCGCGTACGGAGTCCACAAAGCCATTTCGAGAACTTGTCTACTTGACGTGCAAATCACGAATGTCTGTCTATTTTGGCGGGCGACTGTCGCTGTCGTTTAAAAGAGGCGGGGCCTAAGTGACCGCCCCCGGACGAAGGGTGAGTGCAGGTAGCACCCTAACGGACCTTGAGTGTGGATTATTTATGAGTTACTATTGGGTTTTCGAACGGAGTAAGTGAACATAACGTTAAAATGAAATGCGAGGCGAGTATTGATAGTAAGTAGTTCTTATTGTTGTGCGACTAATTAATAAAGCGTACACATGTCACTAATGATTTTGTTTGTCAGCCAATGAAGTTTTTACTAAGGAGTTGATGTTGGTTCCATGTACTTTTACTTATTAGAGTATTTACCTAATGACTCAAATTGACAATTTAATATTCAAGATTTTGTGACTTTACTAGGTGATTGCTGTGGATCTAAGTATGCTATAACTATCGAAATTATATTAGTTAAATATATAAAGATATGCGCTATTTTTGTCTGTGCGGAATACGGAACTTAGGTATTTCATTTCAACCCTGTCGATAAACGCAGACTGTATTTCAATTTATTTTATAACATTCCTAGCTAAGTTATTCTTAAAAATTTGGGTAGCCCAACGTTGATCACATGTAGAATGACCACAACTAAAATAACAATACAGTTTTAAATAAGTATTTACTTACCTACCTAGTTTACAGTTTCAGCAAAGGCTTTTGTTACTTAATTTAGTCTCATCAGTAACTAAAACTGTTAATAAATTTCAGCTCTGAGTGACCATCACACAAGGGCTGTTCCCTGCATCATGTCTACGGACTTATTACGAAACAAATATTTTTGGACACAGCTGCATTGGCCTTCATTTATCGTCTTTTATTATTATGAGCTTTATTCAGATACAGATAAGGACTACTTTTGTGTAACTTTGTGTCACAAAAAGATTAGATCGTCACTCGGCTGTCAATTGCAGAACCCTTCCGCGTGCAAGTTGGTTGACGGTGTTATTGTTATTATTACTGGATGCGCTTTCTGGCCTTCCTCATAATATTCTGTAGAGTAATATGATCGATAATAAAGCAGCATAATTTTCAGTAGACAGAAAGATATTTGAAGCAAAACTTCACCTATTCTAGAAAAGTTTAGGTAGTTATAGAAAGGTAAACAATCTTGATGTGTCTTTATTTAAAAATTCAGTTTAAAAATGAAATGCAACTAAAAATATGTGTAGGTAAATACAACAACAATAACTACCAACTAAATCAATTGAACCATTAGTTGAAGCAGTAGTTTATTTGCTTGTTTATACATAGTTATGTGTTTGTGTAAAAAGTCACATCTAGATTGATTACGTTTGTTTTAATACCTGAATCTTTCTATTTTTGTTTTTAAAGATGTAAATCTTCAAGCAAGCAGACACGCATTACTTAAGGTAAGTATCTGCTTAGGTACAATCATGAATAATCCTGATAAACACAAGCCTTCAGCAGTTAAATCGTGGGTAATCGTAAACTTAGGATCAAAACGAACATTTCTCCATTGTTCTAACTTAACTTGTATTCCGTCGATGTTCACAGAATTGTAATCTTCAATTCATAACTTCCTATTAATTTAGGGATTACGGCGGTGAGACCTTTACTAACTTTATTTGCCGGATTATAAAACCTACTTTTTCTTGTCAAACAATAGCAATAATCTCGGCAACAATGTTTATGGCCTGACCATTTATAGGACATTTCTTTAGTTTGCAAATTGTTATAAAAGAAGATAAGATAATACTTTCTTTGGTCTCAAATTTAGACCACCGCGACATCGTTTATAAAATAGCACACTATCGGAAGTAAGTAATATTGAGTCACACAATACGACTGCGACAAAAAGTCCACGTTCATGTCCGAACCGCGACAGTTGCGACGTTATTAACGAACTTATGATTCGTATGAAAGCGTGCGCTGGACAAGCGATTATTTCTTTGAAATTATTATTTATGGTTCCCGGTAATGTGCAAAAAATTAAATTGAGCAAAACTAAGGTCGCTGGGCCTTTTCATTTTACTGTTTACCTTGAATACCTACTACCAGCTTTATTTATAAAAACTTTTAAACTACTTAAAAACTTTTTAACTACTACTAAATACTGATTAGCAGATTCCAGCCCATTTTAAATAATCGATCTCGCATTCTCACTAGTAACAAAAAGTTGCTTACAAACTAAAAGAACACCTAACGTTAAGGCGTCACAAGGACTAGTCCTATTTATATAAAACTTCATAAACACAGACATAGTTTAAATACCTACTGATTAGCAGATTCTAAAATTCAAATTCTCCATGGAAAGCTTGAATAAAGAATCTGGTCATCAGTGTTTAACTAAGCATTAATTTCATGATGAATGAGCCAGCAATTCTGCAGTTACTCGCTACTACATCTATTTATTTCATTGCAAAAATAGGTTTTGAGCTCAATTATTCAATCATATTATTATAGCTACACATTTCACACGTGAATCTAGCTGTAAAAACATTGGTCGCGTGGCGGCCATCTTGTCCGATGGCGGCCACCGCGGCGGTGACGGGTTAAACAAACTGAGCATGTTTGCGCTGAAAGGATTCGTGTTATGTTTGCGCACGCGACTGTATCACTTATTGTGAGTTAAATTAATTTATTATAAAAGTTCTATTTAATTAGTGCCACACTTCATTACGTAGAAGACTTTAATATTGTTAGGGATAGAAAAAGTTGAAAAGTGCGCATAAAGCTCGTAACATGCACAAAAGTAGCTTACATGCCAGAGTGACTTGCACCAATCAGAACTTGCTGTAGCAGAATGGTATGCAAGATACTTGCACACTGTGGTGCGAGGTACAGGCCTGTGAATTTGGGACCAGTAGGTACTCCTACCTACCTACTACTCAACAGGCAGGTACTTGATAGGTTGTTAAATAGGTCATGGGGGCTATCAGGATGTTACTAAAGCTAGGTAAGGCTTTTGAAGAGCAAGCTTCGTCAAAATTTTGAAGAGTTAACTTCATGAGCAGCATGATCGACCACCCTTCCTACTTGCTAAAGAATTATTTTCTAAGAATCCCAGACATAATTTTATAAGTGAACACCAGTCACACAGATTACTCCGCCAGGCAAAACTCCCTGTCGCCGTTAATACAGCGTAAATAACGGTTTTATTGTCTCAGAGATAGTTCTATTTTGCAAAATTGTAAACCGTCGCATTGTCTTGTCCTGACATAAAAGGGTTACTCCAAGGACCAATCCTTTGCGAACGTCGCACAATGCGGATTATACAATTTGCATGTTGCGTTTGCAGGGTTCGTTCCGAGAATGCTGACTTGCACTAATTATTAAATAAGTAAATACGTGTCTAAGCCAAAGATGGAGTCTCGGGAGCCGTTACCTGAGTAAGTCTGACGATCCTAAGAACATCCAGGAATTATGTCGCTGGTCCCGGCCGCCAAATGGCGGTCGTCAAATAAACCATGTCAGAGGCCCTTGAGGCGGTTTAGAAACTCTGCCACTAGGGTGTTTAAGACCTGACTGCCACACGATAAGAAGAAGAAGAAGACCTAAATAAGAACCTCTCCGATTTACGTAGAATACTTAAATTGATTGAAATTATAAAAATCATTATAAATTGTTTTGTTCTTTCACGCTTTTACAGGCTTTTATGGAGGACGTAGATATGGTATGACGAACGCCATACCATATCTACGTCCGACGGTACGACGGAAAAGGTTTAAAGTATTAAACTTGTTAGCTTCCATACCGACTTTACTTAGGCACTGAAGTAGAAAACCTTCTAAAGCATTGCGTCTACTATTGTCTTACTTCTACAAAGACATGTTAGTGACAAGCGAACACAGATTATTATAACACTAATGTAAACTTAACCTTAAAACTCTTCGTTAAGGTTCAATATCTGTAGAGATGACCGCATCACGCAGTGTTGGCGGTCTACTTGTTCAAAAGATGAGGCGACAGTCCTCAGTTGTACAATCACAAAGACCACCAGCACTCTGTACCCTGTGTTAAGAATAAAATAATATGATCTTGTGATGCAAAATCATCCAAGTATCACTCAATATTAGGCATTTTAGGAGCCAATTCCACCCAGCTCCATCTTTCCGAGGTGCAACCGTGCCGATAACCGACCAACTTGAGCTTCTTGGGGTTACGTTGACATCTACCATGAATTTTGGCCCTTTCATGGAGGCAAAAGCTCAAGTGGCTGCAAAGAAGTTGGGGATCCTAGCAAAGGTGAGACGGTAATTCACGCCGGAACAGCTGCTCAAACTCTACCAAGCGCAAGTTCGATCATGTATGGAGTACTGCTCTCATCTTTGGGACGGATCTGCCAAATACCAGCTTGAGGCCCTTGAGTCAATTGAGAAACGAGCCAAGAGAATCATCGGCAATGATAGGCTCGTCGCTACGAAGCTCCTAAGTCTTGAGCATCGACGACGAGTTGCTAGCCTGTCGGTTTTCTATCATTTGCATTTTGGGGAATGTACGACGGAATTGCATAATTAAATTCCACCAAGCCCGTTCCATCATCGGACCACAAGAAGAACGGCGATGCGCCACCAATACATGGTGGACATCCCACCCACGCGCACAAAGCGTTTTGGGAACACATTCATAGTGCGTACAGCTAAGGAGTGGAATTCCCTGCCGGAGTCTGTGTTTCCTGATAGCTACAACCTGGGAGTCTTTAAGTCAAGAGTGAAAAGGTTCCATCTGTCTGTCTGTCTGTCCATCTAACACAGCCAGTTTTCTCCGGACATATGGACTTCTGTGACCCTAACACGGACGCTTTACGTTATTACATTTTTTTTAGTGTGGGTGTTAGTTTTGGGAGTGAAACTAGAAAATTAAAAAAGTTTCTTAAACTGTATCGTGTGACATTTCAAAGGAAAGGGCTTACTGTGAGGGTTTTATTTATATTTTTTTCATAATTTTAATGTAAATATGTAGTTTGAAGTTATTCAGGAATTTAGACCAAAAATGACCTTTAACCCGTTATCTCCGAAGCTACTGAGCCTAACTAACATTTTGAAAAACTCTCACAATAAGCCCTTTCATTTGATAAAAAAGCCCCAAAGCACCTCGTGTGGTGGTCCCATTGTCACCAAGTCAGAATCTGATGATGTGATTCACTCAAATTTTATAGGCACATACAATGATTCTCATAAACTTTCCAACACAATTCAGATATTTGCAGGCGCAAATTTCTGAATTACCAATTTACAACTCATCTACATCACCTAATCTTAAAATATTTGAATTACTTATTATGATGCTTACGAGGCGGTAATCATCATCACATGTTGCTATGCTGATGATGTAAGGTATAAATAAGTAAGGATCTGATGATGGGATCCCATGAAAAAGGTTTGTCAACCGATTTGGATGATTCTTTTTTTGTTTCGAAGATTATTTTCCCGGACTGGTCCCATTTCATTTTGGTGAAGATCTGATGAAGAACTTCGGAGGTAGGCTACAGAACTCTTGAATAAATTATAGGAAATGGATCGGGATTACTGAAATCGCATTTCTGTGTATTGTTTATACCAGTTCATAACATAATACCACGCCGGTACGCTGTGAATGGGTACGCAGTCACAGACCACTAAAAAGTGATAAATTAAAACCTTTTTTAATTTCACTTTTTAATGGTAGGTATTGGTTGGATAACTCTTAGTCCCTATCAAACTATTCAAAATGACAAACATTATACTTTATGCGATCAACCAAACCTAGGTCTATACTCAAATAATTGCCACAGGGCGGGCCCCTAGTACACACTATCATGGTTACATTACAGTTACATTATTCAGTTTATTCAGCTCTCCCGTAAAGCTAGTCAAAATGAATTGAGCGATGTGTATGGAACATGCAAGCGACAGTCGGCACAAACACAAATGACATTCAAAAAGATTAGTTGCCCCGATTAAAGCGACACATTCTGCCAAAATCCGAACCCGTTCGATAGCATCACAAACAAGTACTTAGGAAATTGCACATAACTGTCAAATATAGCGGACTGCAATAATGCAGCTGCGACCACCCTTGTACAAAATAGAACCTAAAGACGTTCCACTTAAGCTTCAGTTTTGCTCGATGCAGAAGTGTACAATAATATTTGCAAGGGTTCGTCGCGCGCCTGTCATTTAGACCCCTTCCGCGTGGACACGGCTAGTCTCCAGGGATCAGTACGGTCCACAAAAAAGATATCGTGTTACATATTTTATGGAAAGATAACTGTACTTCTGTTTCTGAGTGTTTGAGTTAGTGATTACGTGCTCAAACTGTTGGTGGAAGTCGAAACGCAACACTTTGTGTTGTGATCTTGGGATGGTGTTGTATTTCAATTTACACACACTTCTCTGCACCAAACAGACAACACCGCGGATAAATAATAATATCATAAATGCGAAAGTTTGAATGGATGGATGTGGCTGTATGGCTGTTTTGTCGATCAATCACGTCAGAACGGCTGAACGGATCTCGATGAAATTTGGTACAGAGGTACATTATAGTAGTGGTAGATGATAGTCTAATCTCACATATAATACGTTTTATCCCGGGAGTATGTTCCCTTTTGATAGTTTTCGACAACCACGCGGATTTATCATTTTATATACAGTGTCAACTCATAATAATTGTAACGTCAGTCGACTTAACGACAAACTCCAGAAATCGTCATAATTACTCGACTCTGTTTGGTTTACCTCGTCTATCTTATCTTTGACTATGAAGCATCTCACCCGCTGTAAATCACGACGACGCCAATACTCATTAGTTTACTGAGCAATAAACAGTCGGTACTTTCTAAGTTGCCGTCATTTATCGCCGTATTGTTTGTCATTCGTTGTTTTACGGACTAGCCCGCATTTACCTCAAGTGTCGGCGTGCTGTTGCTTGTTGTGATTACCTTGCACGTGATAATCTCGGCTGCTAGACTGTCGTTAGGTTGTATACGGTACTAGCTGTCCCGTGCTACTTCGAGAGAAGAAAAATTAAATTTTCCCCGTTTTTGCAACATGTTTCATTGATGCTCCGCTCCTATTTGTCTTAGCGTCATGTTATATAGTCTATAACTTTTCTTGGTAAATAGGCTATCCATAACTAAAGAATTTTTCAATTCGAACCAATAGTTTCTGAGATTAGCACGTTCAACGAAACAAACAAACTCTTCAGCTTTACAATACTTATTAGAACAGAAAATATTCTTAATTGCCTACAAAATTTCAAACTGTGAACAGCAGAAAATCTTTGTGTATTCACCACAAAGTTTGGTTAATATGCGCCGAAGAGGTGACGATTTTCCTTCTCTCCATTTCACGGGAACTCTCAATAACACTATAAAATGCGCAGTCCCTTAAGTTTCGCTATACGGAGTGTACACTGTAGTTATATGTAATTAAATAGTAACCAGCCAGCTAGATAGTTCAAACAAGCGTTCGTTGGCATCATTATTCAGACGAAAAACGTCCTGTGCGGGGCACAGGCACATGGCCACAGGCTTCTCCCAGACACCAATAATGACGGCTACCGGTCTAGTGCTTCCCGCGTGCAGCTATTTTCCGCCACCTACATTATGTCGTTAGACAACTTGTAGGTCTTCTTCTCTTTGCGTAACAACGGTACTTCTAACTTTTTGGGCCCAGTAGGTGACCACACTGATTGAAGCGTCGGAGGCGTTGTACCGTGTGTGCCGTGTTTTTAATAGTGATAGGCTCACATTTGAATATAATCTTACCTAGTGGAAAGCGATGATGTGACCGACTATGGAGCACCTAAAAGTAACCTATTCGTTCTTGACTCGAAACCAAATTAATTTTAGGTTTCCCCTGTAAAACGAGGATATCCTCACTTTTCACATATCTAAAACGCCTTGGTCTACCTATACTTTTCTGCCAACCACACGTATCAGAATTGCGAAGGGGTGCAATGAGTCAGCAGATCCCTCGCTGACCGCAACTGCGATCGGGTCCCGTAATCTCGTCCATTCAGCCAAGCGGACATGCCCATTCACACTTGTGCGCATTGTGCCGAGCTTGCGTGACTCGATTTTTCTATTTACTGAACAATTTGCCTTTATCGCTCGCAAATTGAATTTGACTACATTCTTAAATTGACTGTAGAATTGATTTGAATAAAGATACGACAGCTCCGCTAAATGGTCCTCATGGCCGCAATTTGTTGGATTTGCAATAGCGATCGGAATATGCACTTATACAGTCAAAATGATTTGAATTGTCGCCGAATTGCTAGCTAATATCCTATCGTTTGAATAGTTAGCAATTATTTATTTTTCTGTACACTTACACGATAACGACTTAGGTATTCTATTACAATCTTGAGAACCATACTCAAAACCTTAAAAATAAAACAATAATTTCTAGAGCCATAAATTATTGTAATCCAATAAATCGCTAAAAGTTCCAACACGCTTTGGAAGCACTGTCTAAAACATCGAGTGTTTATGAAATTCAGCAATTCTGGTTTCCATAAGACATTCCTAAATTAATCCGTTAAAGTTAATCTTCACTTAACAATAAATCTAACTGTACATCAGTTTGCAATCCTTTGCCGCAACTGTCTGGCGACAATACCCACAATGCGCCATGTAGCCATGTAGGCGGAACGTGGGACCGGGGAGGTCCCACGTTTTCATACACCGCCCGGAATCAAAGCCTTACCCTCGGTCGCCTCACTTAAGAGAAGGACCCGCTCCGGCAAACGTTGGGATGATTGTGGGACATCTTCATATACAGTAATGTTTTTGGAGGCAAAACCCATTTTTCACTTTCGTTTCTTTATGTCAAATGTAACTACCGCGCCATTTGTGGCGCCACTTTCAAGTCTCCTAAATTCAGCTTTAGCAAATAAAAGAATTGTATTTGTATCTGTATTTAGCTTCGGAAATAATCTTTATTTCAGTGGCAAACTCACAACCTAAATAAATCTAAAGAAAACATGAATCCCGTCAGCAGCAACCTACCCTTTTATAACTTCTTCCCAAATTCATTATTTTGAATAAACAGGACAGAACTGAAGCAAGTCATAACAGATCCTTCTGGGAAAATATGAATTTTGTATGAAAGGCAAACAGAGTCTGCGTAATGGTCGCGAGGGATTAGCGAATGACCCATTCCTGTTATTCGTTACAACTGAGCTTCTTTGTCGAGAGGATGAATGACAATTGCGAAGGGCTTGCCATCGGGACGGTCACAGTGGATCCCGGCTCTCGATGTATTATCATTTATCAGTTTTGTGATAGCATTGTGTAAGATTTTCTAAATCTTCGAAGCTTAAGATTAGCTGGACAATATTTTGGTCTAATCCGTACTTTGCCAGATTTGCGTAATGTTTAGTCTCATTTGACACAGTTCTTGGAGTTTTCCAATGTTCTACACGTTTAAAATTGTTTGAACAATTGTTTGAAATCACTAATATAGAATGGTTCATGGCGTACATGTGAAAAATAAAGGAGAGAAGCAAAAGTTTGTAGTGTAATTTCAGGAGAGATTTTGACACGGAACTGCTTCTTGATGTTGAAATGTGAGAAAACATGTCCATCTTTAGAGAAAGACTCATCATTTCCGTCATTATAACATGTGTCTTTTAAAAATCTTGTGACCAAAACTAGGTCCCCGAGGAATCCTCCGATTTCTGGTTTTTCCCTGAAACAAGATGTTATTTTTTGCACCCTTTCCGAGTGTTAAATACAAACTAACATCAATGCCATTTACAATCAAAGAATGTCTTTCTCCCGGTTCAGCATCTTGCACATTTTGCTGATTGCTATCATCAGCACCAGTTATTAATGTTATTCTTACACAAATATGATTTACAGCGTTTTCCAGAACGACAAAGGTGGTTTGTAACTCTTGCCCATTGTGTTTGCTGTCCCCTGTTTTTTCTATAATAACTAGAAACATGCTTTCATAAAGGAATCGCTTTAAGTCCGTGTGTCCGTCATCTGCGGACAATGCCCACTATTAGCGGATTATAATCCGCAAAAAGAGCAGGTACTGTCGTGTGGACCACGGTCTGTGGTCCAAGTGACGCGTTGAATTTCATAGATGCGTTATTGATTGCGTAAATACTTATGTGGTGTTTATTTGTAATGATGTCCTTAATTCCCTGGCTATACAGCAGTGCCCTCTATGCGCAGTATAAGAGTATTCGTAGTTAATCAAGAATGTAATATTTCTTATCTCTTTATGGCACTAAATATTTAGATCGATATTAACAAAATATATTTCATCAAGATCCTTTTTAGTTTTAATCAGTCTTGTCAGCAATTTCAATTGATCCCTGATATCCTAAACATCCAATCTTTAACAAGTTCAAGTAAACAACTCGCTTCCTCCTCTCCCTTGCGGCGTAATATTTGCTTGCATTAGCAGATGTAAGGTTGTCAATGCTCGTCATCGTCCCACGGGATCTGTCGATTATCCCAAACAATAACATCCACAGTGCAGGCTGACCGAAACGTGACCAGTCTTCAGGGAGTCAGTCGCTGTTGCGTTTGTTATTCTTAGCAGCGCACAAATAATACCAATTTCTGCTTTTGTAGCTTCCCAGAAAGAACACAATTAATACAGAAATGTGTTGAATGTATGTATGTTATGTTGATCCCGTTTGTGGTTTAAATTTAAATTTCATACTTCGCTTTTGTGCGTTTAAGATGAGCGAAAGGATTCTGTTTGGACTGTCCTTTCTGAGTGACTAAATAAACAAAAAATTGTTACATTTAATATTGTATTCTAGCTTCTATAATACAAGCCTACTTATTGAATTCGTATTCGCGGAGTAATGACGTCATAAAGTCACACTTCCGACGCACGTGACGTCATTACCGGCGATGTGCGACGACACGCGAGCGACAGACTTGTGAACACATCACTTACTACCGGCAGGGAACACGGCTATATGGCACTACATATAAAGCTACATCATTTGGTATTTGAAATACCCTTTCATTAAATCTTTGAACAATACATATATGCCAGAAATAAATGTGAGAGTAGTTCATGCAAAACAATTCCAAATCCAGATGTTTCGTACATGAAACTTGGATTAAATATGGAAACGAATGACGACGTTCAGGCTGAAAGCTTTTTATTACAAAATGTTGTACAAAAATATATCAGAAAAAATCCATCCACTGTGCGAACTGTTACATAAAAATAATTTATTTCCTTAACACGAACTTTTTTTAACAGAAGTGGCAAATGACAACTTGGCCCACACAGCGCTTCTAAATACAATTGGACCCTGTACGGATATCGCAATAAACCAGAACGAACATTTCTGGCAACTTAAATTGTTGGAAACACATTCCTATAAGAATTAATCATAAACGCAAACGTCTATTATAAGGCGCACAGCAAAGGAGTGCAACTCTCTGCCTGCGTCTGTGTTTCCGAACGCTTACAACCCTCATATCTTCAAAGTTAGAGTGAACAGGCTTTTTCTGGTTGAGCTCGCTCCATCGTAGACTTTGTCTCTGTCATCTCTGACTAGTGCCAAGAGCAAACCCATCACAAATAAAAAAAAACGCACAACTTAATTCGGACAGTTTTAACAATGTGCTATTAAATTCCCAGTAAAATATACTTTTTTTTGTCAATTAACCTTTTTTTCAAAATTTAATTTTCTGTGTTAAAATTACAAACATGTGAATGGACGCGGAGTTATGTAGCATTGGGAGATTCGAAAAGCCGAGGCCTGTAGCGATGTCGTAGCCCGTAGCGCTACGTTGCTACGCCGTAGCACGATATGGTTACGCCGTGGCGTATCGTAGCATTTCGTGTCAGCTGAAGATATCGCGCTAAGCTGCGGGTTGCGGTCCCTATAAATATTATTTTTTATCAATTAATAAGGATTTTCTTTGACATTTTCTATTTACGGTAGTACGAAAAAGAATATTTCTTTTTATACTTTTTCCTTCAACCATCGTGCTCCATATTCGACCACATCATCGTTTACCATCAGGTGAGATAGAAAATAGTAAAAAAAAAACAACATGATACAAAAGGAAAGACAATATTAAGTAATATACATATTTATATTTTTTGTGCCATATTAGCCACGTCTTGTTGATTAGTAGAAAACATCTTCCATGTTTACTTTGCATAGGATAAAAAAAAAATCGCACTGCTATCACACATATTCGAGATGCCTAGATCATTGGGGCACAGCGAAGTGACACAAAGACGCAGATAAGCGCGGATCGCGTAGCATCAACACTAAAGTCTTCTTACATCACTATCTTACATTATACAAGAGTCAACGCACACTGCATGCGCCACACTGTCCTTTTTAGGGTTCCGTTCCAAAATGGTAAAAAGGAACCCTTATGGTGTGACTAGGTCTTTCCGTCTGTCACAGCTTGATATCTCAAGAACTTCTAATGCCATCAACTTGAAATTTGGAATAGTTTTAGAAGACGTTCGTCCAACTATTTTGCAAATAAGAAAGAAATCAAAATGCCTATATTTTTTTGCAACAGTGACTGAAAGGGGTTCTTAAAAATTCAAAGTGGGCTACTGGGCCTGTGGGCTATTATATGAAAGCACGCTATTTGCACATTTTATATTTATTTTCTTTTTTAGGGTTCCGTACCTCAAAAGGTAAAAAAGGAACCCTTATAAGATTACTCTCTTGTCCGTCTGTCCGTGTGTCACTAATTTTCTCAGGAGCAGGTGAACCTAGAAAGTCGATATTTATACCAGACACTGAGGTCTATAGTCTCTATTAGGTCTTGAGTCAACACGATAAAAAGATATGGGCAAATTTAGATATTCGCGAATACTTGTATTGTAAGTACTAAAATTTACCTTCATTTTCAACTTTTTTTATTTTTCGGAATTTTTCCTTTGTCTGTGCTGTAAGACCTTGCTCTTCACCAAAATTGACAATTCTAGGTCAACCGGAAGTACCGTATAGGTTTCGTGTCGAAAAACTATATGGTAAGTCCCGTTGACCTAGAATCACGAAATTTGGCAAGTAATACCGTCTTATTCTACAAGAATAGGGAAAAGTCTGAAAACTTTACGTTTGTTTTTTAATCATAAAAAATATAGTCTTTACTTAAAGTAATTTTTCAGCTACAAATTTGTACGGAAACCTCGCGATCTCAGAAGTTTGCATAGAGAAAAAACTGAAATTATTCTGTGTGATACAAGTTTATTTAAATATTACAGGAAATATAAAATGATATCTCTAAATAGCACACTTTTTCAGAAATCATCAACAAAAAATATATTAGTTCCACTAGCGGTTAAGAGATGGCGTTGATCTAAAACTGCAATAAACACCGCAGTGTTAAAATACTCTGACGAATAGAGGCTTCGCCGATGGAAATTTAAAAACATTTCATATTTTATGTGGTGGTACGGAACACTCAGTGCGCGAGTCCGACGCGCTCTTGAGCGCAAGGCTCGCGTTTGACCACTATATCAACTGATGTAAGCGGTTATGTGGCCGATGTTGGAGCACGCTTGTTTCATCATCATCATCAATAATAACATCAGCCGAAAGACGTCCACTGCTGGACGGACGCCTCCCCGCGCGTGTCGCCACGACAACTGGTCCAGTGCGTCTCGCATCCATCGGCTACCTGCGACCCTCAAAAGGCTTACTTTTGCTTAGAAGTTACCTATTCACTCTCACTCCCAGGTTGTAGCAATCAGGAAACTCAGATTCCGGCATGGAATCCTAAGCTGTACGCGGAATGAAAATATTCTCAAAATGTTTTAGTTATCAAGTAAAATGCTCTCATGATATTCCGAACATTGCCTATACGAAACATTTATTATGAAATTGATTTTACCGTTCACTCCACATGCTCTACAAAGATTCCCACATTTCGCACAACTCTTTTTGTACAATGGCTTACAAACTGGCCATCTACATTGACATGTCAATCAAACCCCTGTACAAGCACCACGCAAATCGCAGGCTTATGCGAATCGAATCGCGCGCCTCCACAATGCCCACAATTGATACAATGTATTACGGGAACGCCTCGAAACCTCCGTCAATACCCAATAACTGTTTTATTTTAGCCCCTTTTGGTCCTTCAAAACGCACAACTCCCTTATTCCAACGTCATAAGACTTAAAATGCTATAGCTTGGTTAAGTTGTGGTGTTCTCGGACCGAATCTTCATTGAAAGGTTAATCCCGTCTGACAATATGTCCTTGGCACCTGCTTTTTATTGTGGAAGTTGGGCATTTTGAGTTTGTAACGGTATGCATAATTTTGAAATTCTGCTCTGTTGTATACGAGATTAGTTTTGGAAATGGCACATGTCTTTAGAAATAACTATGTTACGGATTATTATTCTGTTCAAATATTCAGGAAGCTCCTCCACTACTCTAAAGAAAATCCAAAAAAATCTTCTCTACGTAAACATATTTCTAACATAAACGTGACATCGCGCCTGTACTCCCCAAGGGTAAAACAGAGGTGTTCCTTCGCCTAGTATCCACCCACATTTCGCGTCCCATGGACCAGGAGGATGGCCTTTGCAATTAATCTAGATTCCTAGCTGCTACTGAGATATTCCTTATAGATAAACACAAAAAGACTTCCCGTATTTTTTGTGAGGATATCATTAATAGATACTCAACAGTTGTCACCAACAGAAAAGCTCAGGGAATAAAGGAGTAGAAACCGTACCAGCATCTGAAGTCCACGTTGCATGCGATCTAACTCAAGATACCTATCCTCCTTTTAATTGAATGTGACGATAGAGCTGGCTTGCCTAGGAGTCACTTATTTTCTGTCGACTATAAAACCCCGCCTTGTAACTATCAGGATACACAGACTGGTAGGAATATAACTGTACGCTCAAAGAAAGTCTTCACAAAATGTGCGTTGGGATGTCCACAATGATTTTGATCATTTCACCACAGCGTGTCTACATAAAATCAAATTAAATCGCTCAATCAGCAGTTCGTCCCGGAACTGTAACTCCATCAATCTCGCACACAATGGTGCTGCGTGTCGTCCGGTGAATGGGTTGCCGTCCCACGCAGACCACTGCTGGACAACGTGATCGATCGACAGTGTCGTCGAGTAGCGGGAATTGCTGCAGTTGCGGTTCAATTAATGTGTATTTCCTGTTGCTCTGTGAGGGGAATAAGTAGTAGTAGTATCATCTTTTATTTGGGTCTAATATGGAATACACAACAACATTTACTAATCATTTTGAATGCATGCAAAAATACTGCCAAACGGAAAACTATAAAACAAACTAAATTAGGATTGCTAGCTGGCTTCTATTTCAGGCTGAAGAGCTTATCTCTCCAGGTTTGAAAAGCAGCATGGCATACCACAAAGTATGCCTTGGTGACTCTGTAGGAAGCCTTGAATAATAGTCTTGAATCATTTAGTTTCCAGAGAAAGAACAAAACTGACAAAAATATTTAAGTTCTTTTATACCAGGGTGGTACATATTATAAAAGAATAACAGTAAACTAAGTCGCCCCTATCCCAAATATTACATAAGCTGCACCCTTCGATGAGGGTGTCGCAACTATTGACAGCACGCTGACAACCCAGGGAACCCAATATTTCCTCATTGACTGAGACAAATTAAAAATAGATCTTATTGCAATGGTTTAAGGTTAAGGTTGGGATATAGGTAAGGTGCTGCACCGATGCACTGACATTGATTTATTCGACAACTGAATGTTACTGTTATTGTCGCGCGTGTCGCTCACGCCTTTTATGGAACGGTTAACGGGATCTGCAGTCTTCAAGCTGTGATGTATGTAGAACAGTACCGTTTGAAGACAAGGGTGGTGGCAGACGTACCTACTAATATTATAAAGCTGAAGAGATTGCCATTAGGTATAACATCGCGCTACGACAATAGGAGCGGAGCGTTAACAAACAATGTGACGCAGACGAAGTTGTGCGAATAAGCTAACGAGTACACTTTAAATGATACAACTAAACTCATTATTTCCAAGTGAGCTGAGAATGTTTTGAGTTCACGAAAATATAAAATATTGCACATTCGGTGTATTAATCATTGCTTGGCCCCGAAGAGCTTTGCCTGCGTGTCCGCGTAATGTGCGCTGAGCGCAAGTTTCAGCTGTCACAGTCGTAGTCAACATTGTAAAAGGCCGATAACTTGTATGAGTTATCGATGACTTGAGTTTATATAACGATATGTGTCAGCCACATCAGTACCTCGTCCAATATAACAGGGTCTAAGATAAGCTACATCTAATCTACAGACTGAAATTCTTAAGACATCATGCGCGCTATGTCCATCCTTATCTGTAATACTTACCTACTTAGGTACAGGTACCTTATAATACTAGCTGAGCCGCGCAACTTCGTCTGTGTCACATTTCTCATTAATGCTTCGCTACGTGTGTTCGTCGCGTGATGTTAATAGCCTATAGCCTTCTTCAATAATTGGGCTATCCAACAATAAAATACGTTTTCAATTCCAACCAGTTGTTCCTGAGATAGCCTGTCAACCAAACAATCAACCTCTTCAGCTTATAATATTAGTTTAGCTCGATGACGCGACAGCTTGGATGGGTGTTTGTTAGTGAATCACGTCAGAACGGTGGACGGATCTTGATGAAATTTGGCACAAAATGTAGATTGTAGTCCGAATAAAACACATAAATGGATACTTTTTATTCCGGGAGTATGTCTCTTGGGATAATTTATGACATTCAGGCGCAGCTATGCGGCTCAGGAGCTGATTTTAAAATGAGCATCACGTCTAAAAGACTAGTCGTTGACGTTGAAGACTAGTCTAAAAGACTAGTTGTTTAAAAAAAATGTTACATTAAACTATTTTCTTAATAATTAGATACAGGGTAGGTATATGAAAATTTTGAGTTTTATTCGTTCAAGATAGTGTTATTAATTTGTTAAGTTATGACTAACACGGACACAGAAACGGCCATCGCATCAAAACCGCCGAGCGTATTTCAATGCACTATCTCAAAGACAATTTCATTATCCTGAATTTTGGGTCACACAGGTGTGAAACGAGTGCGCGTTCAGCTAGTCTATTCTGTAAGAAACTATTTCGATATCGAGCTTCACCTGAGTGATAAAACTCACAAAGTGAGCTTTATTGCACACAACATAAAGATCTTCATTTGAAACTCACTTCGAATTCTACTGTCGAGATACGAAAATGTTGTTAGAGAATAGCACTACTGTTCCTCCAAGCGGTCGCTGGCGTAGGTACATATGTCGTCTTTTAAAGCGGTCGAAGCCGCGGGCGGTAGCTAGTATCTTGGTAATGTAATAAACCACTTATTTAGTTGACTATTGTCTGCATAGTCATAAAGTTCATTCCTATTTGAATCTCCTATATCAAAGTCACCCGAACACAAATTTCCAAAACGCTATAATAATAACAAAGAGCCTGTGTAGACGCTGACGACCATAAAACAAAGTTTTGTGAAACTGTACAATATGCAAACTACATTTGTAAAGGATTAACGCAAGGCCTGAGACAATGGCCTTCTGCGTAGCTTTGTGAAGGAAACGGAACGGGACTGACTTGAATGGTGGAATTAGCAATAGTTACCTTATTGTGTCATTGAAAATGTCTGGCAGCGAGGATTTTAACATTAACGGAGTTCGGCCGCCGCGCCGACTGATAAGTTGCAACCGTTGTTTTTGTTGCTATAGCGTGGCCGCTCAACGGTCATCGTAACCAAAATGAAAAAGTTGAACCGCAAGGAATGTTGAAGGTTGTAGTATAAAATGTTTAGGTGCCTAAGTAAGTAGCTAAACTAGTAAGTATTCAAAACCTCGATCAGAGTCCATTTACTAAAAGTTCACCTAATATAAATCATTATGTAACTAGGTACACGACTACGACATAACATAAACTTAGCAACATTCTCTCGACCAATCACGTGGCTGAGAAATGTGCACGTTGTGCAACGAGCGAGCCCCGAGTGTAGGAGAGGCGGTGTGAATGGAACCTGTGCAACCAATGCGCGAGGAGAACGAACCTCAATGGAATGGCTATAAAAAGGCCCCAAAAGAGGGATCCCGATGGGCTCTTGTTGATATGAAACTGCCTCGTTGCCTCGCTAGAAGAACCAGGGCCCCAAGTCTGCTTTCAATGATGTGTCAGTGGTTGACCACGATAGGTATAAAAGCGTCATTATGACTTTCCAGTGGTCAACCACTGACACTCGATTGAAAGAAATGGCATAGAATCTTGTCAAAATCAACCATTATGAAATCAATGATAAACCATTCTGACACTATTGTAATAGCAGACTTGGGGCCCTGATCTTGCAATCGCTTGTTAAGTAGGTACTTAGGTGTTATTATTATCAGTAAGAATTTCATAGTAGCAGCCTGCACCAAATAACAACACAAATCGCATATTCCTTCACGATTGAAATTAATTTCAGAACAGGTGCTTCATATGTTTAAAAAAACATCTGCTCAACTAGGTCAACTAGGTCAAATCTATATGGGTTGGTACCTTCTTACTAATAAATGAAAAAATTAAATGAAAATGAAATGAAATGTATTTTTTTTTTTGTGATAAAATAAAGCTGTAACGCGTCAATCTCTGAAACTACTTACAAGTCGGATTCGGAAAATTATTTTTGTGCTTATACTTAGGAATGATAGCCACATCCAGGTACCTACGCTATACGGGAATGGGAAATAAACGGGATACCTACGTATGCGTGTACGAAGTCGCGGGAATTAGCTACTGACAATATTATAAAAGAATATGCGATGCGACCTATTTTATTTTATTTTATTTTATTTATTGGGGACAAAAAACGGTTACATGCTTCAAATAAACAAGAAATCCTTAAAATTAAAATCACAAACATGTAACCCACACCAATGTCCGCGTGTTCACAAAAGAATAAAAGAAGTGAAGGACTGTGGCATGAGTTGAGCACCTATCGAGTGTACTTGTGTGTTATCTATCAATTAGACTGCAGCTCTACATTTACCTATTATACCCGTTAATTGCAATAGGCCCGGCCGTTATTATACACCTTTGGGATTTAAGAACTGGACAGGATAATAAAACTAAGTAGGTACTATTCCAAACTATGAATATTAAATCCAACAACTGGCTCGCATCCCAATATTCGATGGCTTGCTGATCAAGTGAGACCCTGGTCACGTCGCAGGAGGGTGCCGTACTAATTGAGTGAGGTTCTGAGCGCCAGCGCCAGGGGGAGCTCCCCTAACCAGCGCAATACGTGAACCCTTGCGTTTGAGCGCAATATATTGCTCGCTAAGAATTACTGTCGATCGATATTGGCTGTTTGGAACGTTCGGTTGCTAAATGAACAGTGGATGACATCAGGTTGGTTTATATTGAAATCTACTCGACATAGAAGCTACAATCAAACCTGGCTGGCTCTACAGGTTGTCTAGTTTCGTAATTTGATGTGTACCTAGCTAGTAATTGGCACCAGAATCAAAACCTAATAAAAAAAAAGAGTAATTAAAAAAAATTATACATTATCATACATTATTTTAATTATTATTATAGCTAATATTTAAAAGGTAAATCTTAACTTAATTACTAGCAATTCGCTTGAACAGAACTCTTTACAAAAGTTAAAGGGTTTAGTCAGTTTTCAGTACTTTGGGGTTGAGATTGGGCAGCTAAAAAAACGTGTCTGTTACTATAGACTACTCTCTAACGTGTATCAAAATAAATCAAATCGGAGCCGCACAGTTGGTTATAGGGAATGCAATCTCGACTCGAGATCGCAATCTCGCGAGATCGATTTTTTGATTTCGAGAGCTCGGGTAGTACAAGATAAAATAAAATAATAAGTAATATAATAGATAGAATATATATAAAGATAAAATATTAAGTAATATTTATACATGTAAGAAAAAAATATTATTTAATGTAACATAACTGAATAATTAGGTACTTACCCGTATGTTTTGGAATTTATCAACAAAAACAATAGGTAAAAAAATTATACGTGTCGATCCGTTTTTTCGTCGGTTAAAAATAACACTAACTCAATTGCGGATAAAGTCTAGTTCTAGGGTAGATTCTGGAAATAGGTAAGTAGCTTCTTAAAAAACAAAGAGTGCTGTCTGATAAACGGCATCTGATGTGAGTCGCTATGTGGGTACCCAGCAGCTGAACATGCCCTCTCTGATTCAACACTAGTTGGCACCAGTGCAGCGTGAGTATACACCTAATTATAAGCGAACGGTCGAACTACCCCTTGTTCCTGCACACTCATGTAGATCCATCTCGTCGCTGACGAGGTACTGCCGCCCAATCCCGTCAATCTCGAGCGAGATCTCGTCATATTATGCTTCGGGATTGATCTCAAAAAATGACACGAGATCTCGCGAGATCGGGATTGCATTCCCTAATTACTACCTTTCTTTGTTAGCCCTTTTTACTGAGCGAATATATTGCATAGGTACGGGCGAACGTAGACTTTGTAGAGTCCTACTAATTTATTCATGTTCTACCCTTATTTATTATATCTATGGTTCTACCTTTGTTGGTTTTGCGCTCCAAGCGATGAGGCCTCCGCTTAATACGCCTAGGTCGTAGGCTCACTTTCTCGAACGAATTACCGAATGTGACGAATATCAAAAGCGTTAGCTGCTAATGTGTGATTGGTTGAATGATCTACCACACACTACTAGTCCACCTACTCACTCTCTCACACATACCTAGTTCGTACAAACACACACCCTGCACGTCGTGACGTCGTCAATGTGACACACTCATATTTTTGTATTTTAGTACCTAATTTTATTTAAACATTTTTTACTACACTCGTTTGAAGTAATATTTTTAATTATTGAGATGACGGAGCGGCCCCTAGTGCCCGTAACACAGGTTAATTCCTAGCACGGAACGACTTGCTGACGATTCGGACACAGTAAGCAATTCAATTAATTGAAGCTGTTTAGTAGGTAAAGTTCGATAAAAAGTTTTAGGATTTATTTTGTGGAAAAAAAGCGTTACCAAAGCTATCTTCGGTATCTTTATAAAATGTAGATTTTATACTAAACTAGCTGTCCCGCGCAACTTCGTCTGCGTCACATGTCTCATTAAAACTCCGCTCTTATTTACCGTAGCTTAATGTTATAATATAACCTTCCTCGATAAATGGGCTACCTATACAAAACTTAAAAATTCAATTCGAGAGATTAGCGCGCTCAAACAAACAGTCTCTTCACTTTACAATGTTAGAGCTTATTCGTTAAAAACAAAAAAGTCTCCTCTTTATAATATACTAGCACTTCGCCCGCGACTTCGTCCGCGCTGCAATTTCCTTAAGGATCCCTATACAAAATAAATAGTAAAACCTTACTTGAGAACCACTCTATCCATTGGTGAAAGCAGCATGAAAATCGGCGCGATTAACTCAAAAACTACTGTTTTTGAGTTTATCGCGAACCGACAGACAGACAGACGCGGCGGAGGACTTTGTTTTACAATATGTAGTAAAGTTTAGATAGTAGTTTAGATTACTGCCCATTTTCTTTATTGCATTGCTTTACCCGTCGTAACTTTTAAATGAAAGATTATATTCGAATAATTGAAAGTGTAATTTACACGTCGATACATATTCAACCTTAAGGATAAGGATTTATGTAATGAATAATGATACCAATATCACCACTATTCGTTCAATGAAAAAGCGGTCATTGTGACTTAACCATAATAGTTAAACATATACATACCCTCGCGGACTTTTTTATAGGTATTAATGAGTAGGTACTTTAATCATGTAGTACATTTTTAGGGTTCAGTACCTCAAAAGGAAAAAAAGGAACCCTTATAAGATCACTTTGTTGTCCGTGCGTCTGTCTGTCAAGACCCTTTATCTCAGGCACGCGTGGAGTTATCTAAATTAAAACCATACAGGTATTCAAGTCTACGGTGGCTTGAAGCTGTGAAAAAATTAAACTTCTAAGATAACGTAAACAAAGATACGGCCGTTTATGCCGCAAAAAACGTATAGGTACCTATTTCGACACTCTCAAAGGAATCAAAATGTATAGGGTATTTCCTGTTGACCTAGAACTGTGAAATTTGGTAATTAATACCGTCTTATACTACAAATATAGTCTGACAACTAATAACGCAATAAAATAAAATAATAATAGCCATAATCTGTATTTAAAGTAATATTGTGGTACCTACAAATTTGTACGGAACCCTCGGTGGGCGAGTCCGACTCGCACTTGGCTGGTTTTTTTTTTGTATCATCAATAGCTTCCTCAGCGCATGCCAAATTATGTGAATTTTATAGGAAACATTTTGGTAATTCGGGTTACAGTTTTGCAATTTTTTTAAGGATCTCAATTTTTTTTAATAAATTATAGCCTATGCATACTAACATAGGCTATATATAATTTATTAAAAAAATTACTTACTTCCTGATAATTTAGTTTTCTATTAGTAAAAAAAAATGGTTAAAATAGGTCTTGTAATTTTGGAACCTATTCGGTTCAAACAAACAAAAAAATATTTCCTCTTTGTAGATTTAAATACCTATAATATAATGCGTTTTGAATTTTTTTTTAACATGAATGTTATATGGTTTACAGTGATACATGTCCACAAAGTAATTTATGACCGAAAGATGCTGCCCTAAATCCACCTTAAAATAGTTTTGGTAACGCATTTTTTCCACATATTATTTTAAATTTCACCTGACTGTAACAAACAGCTTCAATAATTTGATGATGTCCGAATTGTCATTGAATAAAACATTGAAATTAAAATGTGTCAATTCGACACTTGGTCCGAAAATATTGTGTTCGAATCGTCAGTCCACGGAACTGGGGTTTGCTCCGCTTTCCACTATAGTATTCGTATCCGGCGGCACTCAAGATTTAAGTTAACCTGTACTCACGTGTTTGAAAACTTAAAGATTATTAATCCCCGGTAAAGTTTACAGCTGAAAGTTGACCTATCGCGTCACGTGACACATCATCTCGTCATGTCATCAGCACATTCCGTCCCCGTGCCCGATGTTATGATTGCCATCTATATGGGATGATATGGGGTTTCGTGGAACCGCTCAAATGTGTGAGGTTCTATCTAACACGTGCCTATCTCACAGCATGTGCTGGGTTGGTAATTTCAGGAGCTACTGTTTAATCTCCAGAAGTGTTACCGGTTTCGGGAAACAGTGCGGCAGTTTCGGATGGCTAAATTTTAAACGGGCCATAAGATAAACTCCAGCAAAATTAACATGATCTCAATACTAACGTAGTACATAAACAACATCAAAAGGCCTACTGCTACTGTATCATGTTTATTATGATAACAAAAGCAGAGGGGCGCAGCGCGCGTGGTGATGCGTGCGCGTCGTATGGAGGCACGTGCCTTTTTACGACCAATGAGCATGCAGGGTCACATGAAGTTTTATGGGTATAGTAGGCCATTAATGTATACCTACATTAATGGTATCTTGCATTCTAATCGATTAATATTTTTATTTTTTAGCCGATCTCTACCGGTGGTGTCGGCTACCTATTGTCTAGGTCTATAATTTAAATAAAATGAAATATTTAGGAAGGTAAAAAAAACGAGAGTTAAATCGACTCATTTTTTTACCATAGAAACCTTGCAGAATTTCTAGAACGAAAATAAAACAATAAGTATTCAAAAACAGGTAACGGCTATGAACTCTATCTTAACCCTGTGACTGCCGCGTCCATCCGGTGGCCGTCATAAAATGGCCGTTACTGCGACGTTGTTTTGTTTTACCAACTTCAAAGCATTAACAAAAAGAAGTTGCGATGAGAATAAACGCTAAATTTTATTGCGGCTTATAAGTTTTCTAGAAACTGCAATAAAATTGTTTTTCACACCACCTGCACAAAAACGTCCAATTATTTGCCATGCAAACCTAACCTAAAGTACGTCATTCTAACCCGCGAGCGGCTCCCGTCCGCCTGCGCTGCTAGGTGCAGCGAGCGCAGTCGAAATGCGTTCCAAATTCAAATCACATTATTGTTTAATTCAGTACAATATTATTGCCTGGGCTAGAGCCACAGCTTAGTACGCGCGACCTGCTCCTTGCGACGGGGACCGACGCGCGCCATCTGTTTTCATGGCTAGAGCACAATTTTCCCGCAGTAGGTGTGAAAAGTAGAGTATGCTCCTCAGGGATAAAGGTGTCTTTGCCTTGGGCTAGCTTAAATCCCTCGCTGCATTCAGGATTCTTGTATTAACTCCACCTTTAAACTGCCTCGCCACGCTCGGGAGTTAACCCTCGAATCCTTCACTGCTTTATCCCCTCGCTACTAGGGATTAAAAAGGTACCTATTGTGTGTAGGTGTCTTGTTTGTGTTTTAGTTAGAAGCAAAGAAAAGTAGAGATATAATAACTAAGTTCTTGGAATGAAATACCAAAGAGAATTATGATTTATAACTAAGCTGGAATTTCGTAAAAGAAAAACCGGATTTCTCCTGAACAGGTCATAAGATTGCCTACTTATTTGCTACTGTTGAATAGGGTGCTACCCCATTTATCAGAATTTGCCTACGTTAGGATATTTTGTTTTAAGTACATGTGAAAAAGTAAAGTAAGTGAAATAAAAGATAGCGGTTCGTCTATAAATTTAATTTATACACTAAATGTTAATGTTTTTATACAATCTGTCATTTCCAGTACTTATTGCATAAAAATAGACAAAACCCATTCAAAATTCAATGTAGTTAACAGACACTTTATAGTCCATTTAAATTACTTATCCCCGATATTTTACGTTTTACTAATATGTACACGTTCATCACTACTGAAATTTTAAAGTCCACACACTGAAAGTCCACATCACAACTGTTTATTAACACTCGCAAAACTGTCGACAGCGTCCGCAGACGCCGGTAGCCAGGTTCGCTCGTAACTCAGCCATCTTCTTCTTTAAATAGGTAACCTGAAGGGCCAGTCGCATTTCCCGCAGCTTTCTTCTGTCTCGGCTCTGCTTGGCTGCGTGGTTATTCCGCTCGCGCTGCTTCCTGTACGAGTCGTCAGCGGCCTGGCTGGTCTGCACCGCCCTCCGCATCCTCGGGTTGTTTCCCATCAAAGTTCCACCATTCTTCTCCGCCATCGCTCGCATGGCATCTCGCTCAAATTCCTGGTACTCCAGGTCGTCAGACAATGAGTCGCAGAAGTCTGCTGATTCCGGTGGTGAGGGCGCGGACGGTTTGCTGTGCGACCAGCTCCCGATGGAGTCAAGAGACACCGATTGCACCGAATATGACGCTGCTGGCTGGTACGGATACGGGGCGTCGTACAGAGATTCCGTGTACGATAGGTACGGCTCCGACAGTAGCGGAGATTGAGGAGCACAAGACGCGGGAAGCGGAGACGCTCTCTCCACCTTGACCGCGGGTTTGCTCAAGTCAAGGGCAGCTTCCTGCGCGTACGGAGTCCACAAAGCCATTTCGAGAACTTGTCTACTTGACGTGCAAATCACGAATGTCCGTCTATTTCGGCGGGCGACTGTCGCTGTCGTTTAAAAGAGGCGGGGCCTAAGTGACCGCCCCCGGACGAAGGGTGAGTGCAGGTAGCACCCTAACGGACCACGAGTGTAATGATTTATGAGTTACTATTGGGTTTTTGAACGGAGTAAGTGAACATAACGTTAAAATGAAATGCGAGGCAAGTATTGTTAGTAAGTAGTTCTTATTGTTTTGCGACTAATTAATAAAGCGTAAACATGTCACTAATGATTTTGTTTGTCAGCCAATGAAGTTTTGACTAAGGAGTTGATGTTGGTTCCATGTACTTTTACTAATTAGAGTGTTTACCTAATGAGTCAAATTAACATCTTTAAAAACACATTTATACCTACAAGTAAATAATCTACAAGATTTTGAGATCTTACTAGGTGATTGCTGTGGATCTAAGTATGATATAACTATCAAAATTGTACCTATTAGTTTAGTAGATATGCGCTATTTTTGTCTGTGCGGATTATGGAACTTAGGTACTTCATTTCAACCCTGTCGATAAACGCAGAGTGTATTTCAATTTATTTTATAACATTCCTACCTAAGTTTTTTTTAAAATTAAGGTAGCTCAACGTTGATCACATGTAGAATGACCACAACAAAAATAACAATTCAGTTTTAAATAAGTATTTACTTACCTACCTAGTTCAGCAAAGGTTTGTTGTTACTAAATTTAGCCTCATCAGTAACTAAAACTGTTAATAAATTTCAGCTCTGAGTGACCATTACACAAGGACTGTTCCCTGCATCATCTCTATGGACAGATTGTATTACGGAACAAATAGTTTTGGATACAGCTGCATTGGCTTTCATTTATCGACTTTTATTATCATGAGCTTTATTCAGACAAAGTTAAGGGCTACTTTTGTGTAACTTTGTGTCACAAAAAGGATTAGATAGTCATTTGGTTGTCAATTGCAGAACCCTTCCGCGTGCAAGTTGGTTGACGGTGTTATTGTTATTATTACTGGGTGCGCTCTCTGGCCTTCCTCATAATATTCTGTACAGTTATATGAACGATAATAAAACAGCATAATTTTCAGTACACAGATAGATATTTGAAGCAAAACTTTACCTATTCTAGAAAAGTTTAGGTAGTTAAAGAAAGGTAAATAATCTTGATGTGTCTTTATTTAAAAACTCAGGTAAATACAACAATAACAATTAGGTACCAACTATATCAACTGAACCATTAGTTGAAGCAGTAGTTTATTTGCTTGTGTATACATAGTTATGTGTTTGTGTAAAAAGTCACATCAACATTGTTTACGTTTAGTTAAATATAAGTACCTAAATCTTTCTAGTACAGTTATCTGTATCTTTAAGCAAGCAGACACGAATTACTTAAGGTACGTACCTACCTACTTAGGTACTGGTTATAATTTTTAGCTGAATCATGAATAATCCTGATAAACACAAGCCTTCAGCAGCTTCAGTCGCCTTAAATCGTGGGTAATCGTAAACTTAGGATCAAAACGAACATTTCTCCATTGTTCTTATTTAACTTGTATTCCGTCGATGTTCACAGAATTGTAATCGTCAATTCACAACTTTCTAGTAATTTAGGGATTACGGCGGTGAGACCTTTACTAACTTTATTTGCCGGATTATAAAACCTACTTTTTCTTGTCAAACAATATCAATAATCTCGGCACCAATGTTTATGGCCTGACCATTCATAGGACATTTCTTTAGTTTGCAAATTGTTATAATAGAAAATAAGATAAATGGACTTAACTCAAGCAATAAAACATTTTTCGTAACATCTATAAAGCCAGGTGCTAGCTTAGTTTTTTGTCTTCCATACTAAGCTGGTTGTTGTTAATACTTTCTTTGGTCTCAAATTAAGACCACCGCGACATCGCTTCACTATCACTACATAGTATAAAACAAAGTGGCTTCCCGCTGTCTGTCCCTATGTATGCTTAGATCTTTAAAACTACGCAACGGATTTAGATGCTGTTTTTTTAATGGATGGTGTGGTTCTAGTGGTTCGAGGAATGTTTTATTATTTAATTTGTCAAGGTTTTGTGTAAATTGGCTGATATATGAAGTTTATTACTGTAAAGGTCGGAAAAATAAAATCTAAACATTTCTTTACATTACGTGCGCTGCGAAAACTATTGATGATAGAACAAAACAATGTACCTAATACAGTTTTAGATAACACATCAATACCTACGAAAAAGATTACGATAACATGTGTCTATCTTTTATGGTTGATTCACAATAACCGTTTTTATGATATTCAAATTTGAAATAAAATACTGCGTCATATGCAGAGGTGTTGTCACCAATATAGTACAAATCCTTATCTTAATGCCTGCTATCCTTAATGGATAGGTATGTTAGTCATCTTTAGTGTTTAATTTAGAGCAAACTTGCCATTCACAACATTTAATTTGGACGAATATCTTAGGAGATATCTCAAAATTAAAGTAAGTCGCGCACCCAAATAATTATAACGGAGGTAGAGATGTCCCGAAGTGGTAGACACTTGAGAACAGACGTCGTTGACGGTTGTCTGTTGCACTTTTTACTTCAGCCTGAGCCACAATATTATAGATTCTGGTAATGAGATGTTCACTTTGTTAGTTTGGGATAAACAAACATTTGCACCCGTGCGAAGCCGGGGCGGGTCGCTAGTATACAATAGCACACTATCGGAAGTGAGTAGTATTGAGTCCCACAATACGACTGCGACAACAAGTCCGCGCTCATGTGCGAACCGCGACAGTTGCGACGTTATGAACGCACTGATGTGTAGTATGAAAGCGTGCGCTGGACGAGCGATTATTTCTTTGAAGTTATTATTTACGGTTCCCGGTAATGTGCAGAAATTACTGTCAAATTTTGGAGGAAGTAATACCCTTCTTCAGTAGACCTCGCTTGAATTAAATTGAGCAAAAGTTAGGTCGCTCGGCCTTTTCATTTGACTATTTTACCCTGAATACTACCAGCCTTTTTATAATGTTTTTAACCAAATGCTTAGTTTCAATACTGATTAACAGATTCCAACCCATTTTAAATAATTCTCACTAGTAACTAAATGTTGCTGACAAACTAAAAGAACACCTAACGTTAAGGCGTCACAAGGACTAGTCCTATTTATATAAAACTTTATAAACACAGACATAGTTTAAATACCTACTGATTAGCAGATTCTAAATTCAAATTCTCCATGGAAAGCTTGAATAAAGAATCTGGTCATCAGTGTTTAACTAAGCATTAATTTCATTATGAATGAGCAATTCTGCAGTTTCTCGCTGCAACATTTAATTATTTCAGTGCAAAAATATGTTTTAAGCTCAATTACTCAATCATATTATTATTGCTACACTTTTCACACGTGAATCTAGCTGTAAAAACTTTGGTCGCGTGGCGGCCATCTTGTCCGATGGCGGCCACCGCGGTGGTGATGGGTTAAACAAACTGAGCATGTTTGCGCTGAAAGGATTCGTGATAACTTTGCGCACGCGACTGTATCACTTATTGTGAGTAAAATTAAATTTTTATAAAAGTTATATTTAATTCTTAGTTCTTATTGTTAGGGATAGAAAAAGTTGAAAAGTGCGCATAATGCTCATAACATGCACAAAAGTAGCTTACATGCCAGAGTGGCATGCACCAATCAGACCAGATCAGATCAGATTCTAAAGCAGAATTGTGCGCAAGATACTTGCACACTGTGGTGCGAGGTACAGGCCTGTGAATTTGGGACCAGTAGGTACTCCTACCTACCTATTACTCAACAAGTAGGTATTCGATAGGTTGGTAAATAAGTCATGGGGGCTATCAGAAAGATACTAAGTAAGAAAGGTACTAGGTAAGGCTTTTGAAGAGCCAGCTTCATCAGAGTTTTGAATTAGCTTCATGAGCATCATGATCGACCACCCTTTCACTAAAGCCGTGCCGGAAGTTTTATTTTATTGTCTCAGAGAAAATTATATTTTGCAAATTTGCAAACCGTCGCATTGTCTTGTCCTGACATAAAAGGGTTGCTCCAAGGTTGGTCCTTTGCGAACGTCGCACAATGCGGATTATATAATTTGCATGTTGCGTTTGCAGGGTTCGTTCCGAGAATGTTGACTTGCACTAATTATTAAATAAGTAAATGCGTGTCTGAGCCAAAGATGGGTCTCGGGAGCCGTTACCTGAGTAAGTCTGACGATACTGAGAACATCCAGGAACTGTGCCTAAATAAGAACCTCTCACGCTTTTACAGCCTTTTGTGGAGGACGTAGATATGGTATGAAGAACGCCTTTCAAAAAGGTTTAAAGTATTAAACTTGTTAGCTTCCATACCGACTTTACTTAGGCACTGGAGTAGAAAACCTTCTAAAGCATTGCGTCTACTATTGTCTAATATCTAAATAGACATGTTAGTGACAAGCGAACACACACTATAATAACACCAATTTAAACTATACCTTAAAACTTTTCGTTAAGGTTCAATATCTGTAGAGATGACCGCATCTCGCAGTGTTGGCGGTCCACTTGTTCAAACGATAAGGCGACAGTCCTCAGTTGTACAATCACAAAGACCACCAGCACTCTGTCCCCTGTGATAAGAAAAAAATAAAATAATCTTATGATGCAAAATCATCCAAGTATCACTCAAAAGAAAAGAAAACCCTTTCAAGAGCCGAAAATAATAAGTAGATATACCAAACAATACACAATAGGTTTCACTTCCTTACTCACCTATGTAGGTACTTGTTCAGGGAGTTATCAGAATAGGTGATTTGTGCGATACTAGTTGATGAATTTCAGGTGAAGTGATTCGTAGCACAATGTAGTCTGGACATTTTAGGGTTCCGAACATCCGTAAAAAACGGAACCCTTATAGGATCACTCGGCTGTCTATCTGTCCATCTAACACAGCCAGTTTTCTCCGGACATATGGACTTCTGTGACCCTAAAAAAATGTGTTAACGTAAAGCGTCCGTGACGCTTTACGTTAACACATTTTTTTTAGTGTGGGTGAACTGTATCGTGTGACATTTCAAGGGAAAGGGCTTACTGTAAGGGTTTTATTTATATTTTTTTCATAATTTTAATGTAAATTGAAGTTATTCAAGAATTTAGACCAAAAATGACCTTTCTGCCATTATTTCCGAAACTACTGAGCCTAACATTTTGAAAAAACCCTCACAATAAGCCCTTTCATTTGATAAAAAAACCCCAAAGCACCTCGTGAGGTGGTCCCATTGACATCAAGTCAGAATCTGATGATGTGATGTGATCCTTCAAATTTTATAGGCACATATACAATGTTTCTCTTAAACTTTCCAACTCATGAATTACCAATCTACATCTCATCCACATCACCTAATCTTCAAATATTTGAATTACTCATTATGATGCTTACCAGGCGGTAATCATCACCACAAGTTGCTATGCTGATGATGAAAGGTATAAGCAAGCATCTGATGATGGGATCCCATGAAAAATGTTTGTCAGCCGATTTGGATGATTCTTTTTTTGTTTCGAAGATTATCTTCCTGGACTGGTCCCATTTCATTTTGATGAAGATCTGATGAAGAACTTCGGAGGTAGGCAACAGAACTCTTGAATAAATTATAGGAAATGGATCGGAATTGCTGAAATCGCATTTCTGTTTATTGTTTATACCAGTTCATAACATAACATCACGCCGGTACGCTGTGAATGGGTACGCAGTCGCAGGTACCACTAAAAAGTGATAAATAAAAAACCTTTTTTTAATCTCACTCTTTAACAACTTTTAAAAAAGTTTTTTATTGCTTTTTAATGTTAGGTATTGGTTGGACAACTCTTAGTCCCTATCAAACTATTCTAAATGACAAACATTATACTTTATGCGATCAACTAAACCTAGGTCCGTACTGAAATAATTGCCACAGGGCGGGCCCCAGTGCACACTATCATGGTTACATTACAATTACATTATTCAGTTTATTCAGCTCTCCCGTAAAGTTAGTCAAAATGACTTGAGCGATGTTTATGGAACATGCAAGCGACAGTCGGCACAAACGCAAATGATATTCACAAAGATTAGTTGCCCCGATTAAAGCGACACATTTTGCCAAAATCCGAACCCGTTCGATAGCATCACAAACAAGTACATAGGAACTTGCACATAACTGTCAAATATAGCGGACTAGACATCTGCGTCTGAATGCAGCTGCGACAGCCCTTGTACAAAATAGAACATAAACACGTTCCTCCTAAGCTTCAGTTTTGCGTGATGCTTAGGAGCACGAAAATATTTGCAAGGGTTCGTCGCGCGCCTGTCATTTAGATTCCTTCCGCGTGGACACGGATTAAGTCCCCAGGGATCAGAACGGTCTACAAAAAAAGATATTGTGTCAAATAGAAAACATATTTTGCGGAAAGATAACTGTACTTTTTAACCACTTCCAAAAACGGAGGAGGTTCTCAATTCGCTGCGTTTTTTTATGCATGTACACCGATTCCTCCGAGGTTTCTGATCCGATTTCTGTGATTCTTTTTTAGTTCTATGCAGTATACTTGCCATTTAGTCCCGTAAAAATTTGATTCAGTAGTTTTTATTTTATAAGCATTTTTGCTTACTTGAATTTCTACGTTGACGAAGACGTCATCCAAGTATAACCACCTATAAAAGTGAAAAATAAAAACTTTATTTTATTCTTTGCAGGGTTTTATTTGGAAGTCGGTTATATTTTTTGTAATAAGTGTTGTTTGTTTTTGAGTGTTTGAGTTAGTGATTACGTGCTCAAACTGTTGGTGGAGGTCGAAACGCAACACTTTGTGTTGTGATCTTGGGATGGTGTTGTATTTCAATTTACACACACTTCTCTGCACCAAACACACAACATCGCGGGTATTTTCCTGAATAAACATGAACTAGTTGTTGCTACGCTATCTTGTCTACCATTGATGGGGTAATAATAATATTATAAATGCGAAAGTTTGAATGGATGGATGTATGGCTGTTTTGTCGATCAATCACGTCAGAACGGCTGAACGGATCTCGATGAAATTTGGCACAGAGGTAGATGATTGTCTAATATCACATACAATTTTGTTAAAACTTTGTTAACGCATAAAACCTTGTTACTGTAAGCATAATTTTAAGTATTTCTACCATTTGTCAAATTATTCTTTTATAACAATGGAACAATAAACCATTATAATAACTTTTAACCCGGGAGTATGTTCCCTTGGGATAATTTTCGACATCCACGCGGGCGGAGCGGCGAGCGGTAGCTAGTATTATTATATTTATCATTTTAAAAACAGTGTCAACTCATATTAATTTAACGTCAGTCGACTTAATGACAAACTTCATAAAACGTCGTAACGACTTGACTCTGTTTGGTTTACCTTGTCCATACAATGATACACTCTTATCTTATCTGTGATTCTATGAAGCATCACAGCCACTGTAAATCACGACGACGCCAATACTCATTAGTTTACTAAGCAATAAACAGTCGGTACTTTCTAAGTTGCCGTCATTTATTGCCGTATTGTTTGTCATTTTGTTGTTTTACGGTCTAGCCCGCATTTACGTCGAGTGTCGGCGTCCTGTTGCTTGTTGTGATTACCTTGCACGTGATAATCTCGGCTGCTAGACTGTCGTTAGGTTGTATACGTTACGTAATTAAATAGTAACCAGCCAGCTACATAGTTCAAACAAGCGTTCAATGACATCATAATTCAGACGAAATACGTCCTGTGCGGGGCACAGGCACATGGCCACAGGCTTCTCCCAGACACCAATAATCACAGCTACCGGTCTAGTGCTTCCCGCGTGCAGCTATTTTCCGCAACCTATATTATGTCGTTAGACAACTTGTAGGTCTTCTTCTCTTTGCGTAACGACGGTACTTCTAACTTTTTTGGGCCCAGTAAAGGGCATCGGAGGCGTTGTACCGTGTGTGCCGCTTTATTTTAACAGTGATAGGCTCACATTTGAACATAATCTTACCTGATGGAAACCGATGATGTGACCGACTATGGAGCACCTAGAAGTAACCTATTCGCTCTTGACTCGAAACCGTTGTAATTTTAGGTTTCCCTCTGTAAAACGAGGCCATCTTTACTTTTTTACACTTATAAAACGCCTAGTTCTATCTGTACTTTTCTGCCAACCATACGTATCAGAAATACGAAGGAGTGCAATGAGTCAGCAGATCCCTCGCTGACCGCAACTGCGATCGGGTCCCGTAATCTCGTCCATTCGGCCAAGCGGACATGCCCATTCACACTTGTGCACATTGTGCCGGGCTTGCGTGACTCGATGTTTCATTAACTGAACAATTCGCCTTTATCGCTTTAAAATTGAATTTGACAACATTCTTAAATTGACTGTAGAATTGATTTGAATAAAGATACGACAGCTCCGCTAAATGGTCCCCGTGGCCGCAATTTGTTGGATTTACAAATAGCGATCGGTATATGCACTTATACAGTCAAAATGATGAACTGTCGCCGAATTGCTAGCTAATATCCTATCGTTTGAATAGTTAGCAATGAATTATTTTTCTGTACACTAACACGATAACGACTTAGGTATTCTATTACAATCTTGAGAACCATACTGAAAACCTCAATAATAAAACAAAAGTTTCAATTTCAAGAGCCATAAATTATTGTAATCCAATAAAACGCTAAAAGTTCCAACACGCTTTGGAGGCACAGTCTAAAACATCGAGTGTTTATGAAATTCAGCAATTCTGGCTTCCAAAAGACATTCCTAAATTAATCCGTTAAAGTAAATCTTCACTTAACAATAAATCTAACTGTACATCAGTTTGCAATCCTTTGCCGCAACTGTCTGGCGACAATACCCACAATGCGCCATGTAGCCATGTAGGCGGAACGTGGGACCGGGGAGGTCCCACGTTCTCATACAACGCCCGGAATCAAAGCCTTACCCTCGGTCGCCTCACTTAAGAGAAAAACCCGCTCCAGCAATCATTGGCTTTTTATTTACGTCTTTACGGAAGTGATCGGTAATGATTGCCGGACATCTTCATTTGTAATGGTTTTGGAGGCAAAACCCAATTTCACTTTCGTTTCTTTATGTCAAATGAAACCACCGCGCCGTTTGTGGCGGCACTTTCAAGTCTCCTAAATTCAGCTTTAGCAAATAAAAGAATTGTATTTGTATCTGTATTTAGCTTCGGAAATAATCTTTATTTCAGTGGCAACTCACAACCTAAATAAATCTAAAGAAACCATGAATCCCCTCAGCAGCAACCTACCCCTTTATAACTTCTTCCCAAATTCATTGTTTTGAACAAACACGACAAAACTGTAGCAAACCATAACAGATCCTTCTGGGAAAATATGAATTTTGTATGAGAGGCAAACAGAGTCTGCGTAATAGTCGTGAGGGATTAGCGAATGATAAATTCCTGTTATTCGTTACAACTGAGCTTCTTTGTCGAGAGGATGAATGACAATTGCGAAGGGCTTGCCATCGGGACGGTCACAATGGATCCCGGCTCTGGATGTATTATCATCTATCAGTTTGGTGATAGCATTGTGTTAGATTTTCTAAATCTTCGAAGCTTGAGATTAGCTGGACAATATTTTGGTCTAATCCGTACTTTCCCAGATTTGCGTAATGGTTAGTCTCATTTGACACAGTTCTTGGAGATTTCCAATGTTCTACACGTTTGAAATTTTTTAACAATTGTTTGAAATCACTTATATAGAATGGTTTATGGCGTACATGTGAAAAATAAAGGAGAGAAGCAAAAGTTTGTAGTGTAATTTCAGGAGAGATTTTGACACGGAACTGCTTCTTGATGTTGAAATTTGAGAAAACTTGTCCATCTTTAGAGAAAGACTCATCATTTCCGTCATTATAACATGTGTCTTTTAAAAATCTTGTAACCAAAAACTAGGTCCCTGAGGAATCCTCTTTCGATTTCTGGTTTTTCCCTGAAACAAGATGTTATTTTTTGCACCCTTTCCGAGTGTTCAATACAAACTAACATCAATTTCATTTACAATCAAAGAATGTCTTTCTCCCGGTTCAGCATCTTGCACATTTTGCTGATTGTTATCATCAGCACCAGTTATTAATGCTATTCTTACACAAATATGATTTACAGCGTTTTCCAGAACGACAAAGGTGGTTGGTAACTCTTGCCCATTGTGTTTGCTGTCCCCTGTTTTTTCTATAATAACTAAAAACATGCTTTCATAAAGGAATCGCTTTAAGTCCGTGTGTCCGTCATCTGCGGACAATGCCTGCTATTAGCGGATTATAATCCGCAAAAAGAGCAGGTACTGTCGTGTGGACAACGGCCTGTGGTCCAAGTGATGCGTTGAATATCATAGATGCGTTATTGATTGCGTAATTATTTATGTGCTGTTTATTTGTAATGATGTCCTTAATTCCCTTGTTATTAAGCAGTGCCCTCTATGCGCAGTATAAGAGTATTCGTAGTTAATCAAGAATGTAATATTTCTTATCTCTTTTTATGGCACTAAATATTTAGATCGATATTAACAAAATGTATTTCATCTAAAGCAATTTTAATTGATCCCTGATATCCTAAATATCCAATCTTTTACAAGTTCAAGTACACAACTCGCTTCCTCCTCTCCCTTGCGGCGTAATATTTGCTTGCATTAGCAGATGCAAGGTTGTCAATGCTCGTCATCGTCCCACGGGATCTGTCGATTATCCCAAACAATAACATCCACAGTGCAGGCTGACCGAAACGTGACCAGTCTTCAGGGAGTCAGTCGCTGTTGCGTTTGTTATTCTAAGCAGCGCACAAATACTACCAATTTCTGCTTTTGTAGCTTTCCAGAAAGAACACAATTAATACATAAATGTGTTGAATGTATGTATGTTATGTTGATCCCGTTTGTGGTTTTAATTAAAATTTCACATTTCGCTTTTGTGCGTTTAAAATGAGCGAAAGGATTCTGTTTGGACTGTCCTTTCTGAGTGACTAAATAAACGAAAATTGTTCCATTTAACATTGTATACTAGCTTCTATAATACAAGCCTACTTATTGAATTCGTATTCGCGGAGTAATGACGTCATAAAGTCACACTGCTGACGCACGTGACGTCATTACCGGCGATGTGCGACGACACGCGAGCGACAGACTTGTGAACACATCGCTTACTACCGGCGGGGAACACGGCTATATGGCACTACATATAAAGCTACATCATTTGGTATCAGAGGAATCTAATTTGAAATACCCTTTCATTCAATCTTTGAACAATACATATATGCCAGAAATAAATGTGAGAGTAGTTCATGCAAAACAATTCCAAATCCAGATGTTTCGTACATGAAACTTGGATTAAATATGGAAACAAGATGTGGACGTTCAGGCTGAAAGCTTCTTATTACAAAATGTTGTGCAAAAATATACCAGAAAAAAATCCATCCACTGTGCGAACTGTTATATTAATATAATTTATTTCCTTAACAAGAACTTTTTTTGACATAAGTGGCAAATGACAACTTGGCCCACACAGCGCTTCGCAATAAACCAGAACAAACATTTCTCGCAACTTAAATTGTTGGAAACACATTCCTATAAGAATTAATCATAAACGCAAACGTCAATTATAATGCGCACAGCAAAGGAGTGCAACTCTCTGCCTGCGTCTGTGTTTCCGAACGCTTACAACCCTAATCTCTTCAAAGTTAGAGTGAACAGGCTCCTTCTGGGTAAGCTCGCTCCATTGTAGACTTTGTCTCTGTCATCTCTGACCTAGACTAGAGCCAAGAGCAAACCCATCACAAATAAAAAAACGCACAACTTAATTCGGACAGTTTTAACAATGTGCTATTAAATCCCCAGTAAAATATACTTTTTTTTTGTCAATTAACCTTTTTTTCAAAATTGAATTTTCTGTGTTAAAATTACAAACATGTGAATGGACGCAGAGTTATGTAGCATTGGGAGATACGAAAAGCCGAGGCCTGTAGCGATATCGTAGCCCGTAGTGCTACGTTGCTACGCCGTAGCACGACATGATTATGCCGTAGCGTATCGTAGCATTTGGTGCCGGCTGAAGATTCACGCTAAGCTGCGGGTTGCGGTCGCTATAAATATTATTTTTTATCAATTAATAAGGATTTTGTTTGACATTTTCTATTTACGGTTGTACGAAAAATAATAATTCTTTTCTACTTTTTCCTTCAACAACATGATACAAAAGGGAAGATTAAATTAAGTAATATACCTATTTTATTTTTTGTGCCATATTAGCTTTCTACCACGTCTTGGTGATTAGTAGAAAACATCTTCCATGTATACTTTGCATAGAATAAAAAAAACACTGGGGCACAGCGAAGTGACACAAAGACGCAGATAAGCGCGGATCGCGTAGCATCAACACTAAAGTCTTCTTACATCACTATTTTACATTATACAAGAGTCAACGCACACTGCATGCGCACTGTCCTTTTTAGGGTTCCGTACCAAAATGGTAAAATGGAACCCTTATGGTGTGACTAGGTCTGTCCGTCTGTCTCAGCTTGTTTGGAATAGTTTTGATGACGTTTGTTGAACTATTTAGCAAATAAGAAAGAAATCAAAATTACTGTTATTTTTTGCAACAGCGACTGAAAGTGGTTCTTAAAAATTCAAAGTGGGCTACTGGGCTTGTGGGGTATTATATGAAAGAACGCTATTTGCACATTATTTTTTTCTTATTTTAGGGTTCCGTATTTCAAAAGGTAAAAAAGGAACCCTTATAAGATTACTCTCTTGTCCGTCTGTCTGTCTGTCCGTGTGTCACCGCCAATTTTCGCAGGAGCAGGTGGACCTAGAAAGTCGAAATTTATACCAGATACTGAGGTCTATAGTCACTATTAGTTCCTGAGTCAACACGATAAAAAGATATGGGCAAATTTAGATATTCGCGAATACTTGTATTGTAAGTACTAAAATTTACCTTCATTTTCAACTTTTTTATTTTTCGGAATTTTCCCTTTGCCTGTGCTGTAAGACCTTGCTTCACACCAAAATTGACAATTCTAGGTCAACCGGAAGTACCGTATAGGTTTCGTGTCGAAAAACTATATGGTAATTCCCGTTGACTTAGAATCACGAAATTTGGCAAGTAATACCGTCTTATTCTACAAGTATAGGGAAAAGTCTAAAAACGTTACTTTTGTTTTTAATCGTAAAAAAATGAAGTCTTTATTTAAAGTAATTTATCAGCTACAAATTTGCACGGAAACCTCGCGAGTCCGACTTTTGACGAAAAAGTGAAAAATTATTATTTCCGAAGTTTACATAACAAAAAAACTGAAATTATTCTGTGTGATACAAGTTTATGTAAAGATTACAGGAAAAATAAAATGATATCTCTAAATAGCACACTTTTTCAGAAATCATCAACAAAAATTACAATAGTTCCACTAGCGGTTAAGAGATAGCGTTGATCTAAAACTGCAATAAACACCGCAGTGTTAAAATACTCTGACGAATAGAGGCTTCGTCGATGAAAATTTCAAAACATTTCATATTTTATATGGTGGTACGGAACACTCAGTGCGCGAGTCCGACTCGCTCTTGAGCGCAAGGCTCTCGTTTGACCACTATCTCACCTGATGTAAGCGGTTATGTGTCCGATGATGGAGCACGCTTGCTTCATCATCATCGTCAATAATAACATCAGCCGAAAGACGTCCACTGCTGGACGGAGGCCTCCCCGCGCGTGTCGCCACGACAACTGGTCCTGAGCGTCTCGCATCCATCGGCTACCCGCGACCATCAACAGGCTTGCTTTTGTTTAGAAGTTACCTATTCACTCTCACTCCCAGGTTGTAGCAATCAGGAAACTCAGACTCTGGCAGGGAATCCTAAGCAGTATGCGAAATGAAAGTATTCTCAATATGATTTAATTATTAAGTAAAATGCTCTCATGATATTCCGAACATTGTCTATACCAAACATTTATTATGAAAGTGATTTTACCGTTCACTCCACATGCTCTACAAAGACTTCCACATTTCGCACAACTCTTCCTGTACAAAGGCTTACAAACTGGACAGCTACATTGACATGTCAATCAAACCCCTGTACAAGCACCACGCAAATCGCAGGCTTACGCGAATCGAATCGCGCGCCTCCACAATGCCCACAATTGATACAATGTATTACGGGAACGCCTCGAAACCTCCGTCAATACCCAATAACTGTTTTATTTTAGCCCTTTTTGGTCCTTCAAAACGCGAAACATCCTTATTCCAACGTCATAAGACTTAAAATGCTATAGCTTGGTTAAGTTGTGGTGTTCTCGGACCGAATCTTCATTGAAAGGTTAATCCCGTCAGACAATATGTCCTTAGCACCTGCTTTTTATTGTGGAACTTGGGCATTTTGAGTTTGTAACGGTATGAATAATTTTGATATTATGCTCTGTTGTATACTAGATTAGTTTCGGAAATGGCACATGTCGATAGAAATAACTAGGTTACGGATTATCAGCATCGTTCCATAAAATATGTTTTTATGAAATTATTATTCTGTTCAAATATTCAGCAAGCTCTTCCATCACCCTGAAGAACATAAACGTGACATCGCGCCTGTACTCCCCAAGGGTAAAGCAGAGGTGCTCCTTCACCTAGTATCCACACACATTTCGCCACTTTAAGTCTCATGGACTAGGAGACGAGACATTGCAACTAATCTAGATACCTAGAATAGTTGCAATGGCTCGTCCCTTTTAAGCAGAGTAAGTTCGACTTAGGCTAGCTTCGATTCACAGACGAGGTTCTAAACCCGCAATATCGCACAGCTGAGGTCATGACTATTGTCTGCATAGTCATAAAGTTCATTCCTCTTTGAATCTCCTATCTCAAAGACACCCGAAATTAAATTTTCAGACCGGAGTTTGGCCGCCGCGCCGACTGATAAGTTGCAACCGTTGTTTTTGTTGCTATAGCGTGGCCGCGCAACGGTCATCTTAAACCATAATTAAAAGTTAAACCGCAAGGAATGTTGTAGGTTGTAGTATAAAATGTTTAGGTGCCTAAGTAAGTAGCTGTAAGTATTCAAACCCTCAATCAGAGTCCATTTACTAAAAGTTCACCTAATATAAATCATTATGTAACTAGGTACACGACTACGACATAACATAAACTTAGCAACTTTCTCTCGACCAATCACGTGGCTGAGAAATATGCACGTTGTGCAACGAGCGAGCCCCGAGTGTAGGAGAGGCGGTGTGAATGGAACCTGTGCAACCAATGCGCGAGGAGAACGAACCTAAATGGAATGGCTATAAAAAGGCCCCAAATAAACAGAAAAAGCCTTTTTTTGTTGATATGAAACTGCCTCGTTGCCTCGCTAGAAGAACCAGATCTTGCAATAGCTTGTTAAGTAGGTACTTACGTGTAATTATTTTCAGTAAGAATTTCATAGTAGCAGCCTGCACCAAATAACAATACAAAAAATCGCATATTCCTTCACAATTGAAAGGAATTTAACATAGGTGCTTCATATTATGTTTAAAAATCGTCTGCTCGACTACTCAAAAATATGTGTCCTACTTCCTAATCTATACTAATATTAAAAGAAGAAATATTTGTATGTTTGTTTGAATTTAATAGGCTCCGAAACTGCTGGACCGATTTGAAAAATTCTTTTAGCATTGGATAGCTACATTATCAGGAAGTAACATAGGCTATATATTATTCCCGTACTCCCACGAGAACGGGAACTACGCGGGTGAAACCGCGTGACGTCCACTAGTAGGTATAATAAAGCTGAAACGCGTCAATCTCTGAAACTACTTACAAGTCGGATTTGGAAAATTATTTTTGTACATATAGGTAGCTATGATAGACACATTCATGAGAAAGACTACCTACAGGTACGCCATGGGTACGGGAACGGAAAACGGATACCTACCTACCTATGCGCGTACGTAGTCGAGGCAAAAGCTATAGTGACAAAACAAAAACCTTTAAACTACTTTTTCGGAGGTTTTTTTTTAAGTTTTTATTTTATATTTTTTTGTGGCAATAATCTACTAAATACTACTAACATGGGTAGGCCTACAAAATATGCAACACAACTCAGCATTAAAATCTGTGACTGAACAACAAATCACCCCTATTTTCCCAACCTTAGGGTAGGACTTTTTTTACAAATTTATATGGGACCACCCTCGAGGTATACCCTATCCAATAAAAAAAGAATTATCAAAATCCGACTACGCTGTACAAAGTTATGCGTGTTCATACATAAAAACAAAAAATACATATGCGTCGACTTGAGAACCTCCTCCGTTTTTTCGTCGGTTAAAAAGAATTTGTGATGCGACCTATCGAATGTACTTGTGTGTTATCTATCAATTAGACTGCAGGTCTACATTTACCTATTATACCTGTTAATTGCAATAGGCCTGTCCGTTATTATACACCTTTGGGATTTAAGAAATGGACAGGACAATAAAACTAAGTAGCTACTATTCCAAACCATGAATATTAAACCCAACAACTAGCTCGCATCCCAATATTCGATCGCTTGCTGATCAAGTGAAACCTCTGGTCACGTCGCAGGAGGGTGCCGTACTAATTGAGTGACGGTCTGAGCGCCAGCGCCAGGGGGAGCTCCCCTAACCAGCGCAATACGTGAACCCTTGCGTTTGAGCGCAATGTATTGCTCGCTAAGAATTACTGTCGATCGGTATTGGCTGTTTGAAACGTTCCGTTGCTAAACAGCAGTGGATAACATTAGGTTGGTTTATATTGAAATCACCTACGCAATCAAAGCTGGCTGACTCTACAGGTTGTCTAGTTTCGCAAATTCGATGCATACCTAGCTGGTAATTTGCACCAGAACCTAGAGTTTTTAGAATATTTAATAGATATCTAAACAATTTGCTTGAACAAATCTCATTACAGAAGTAAAAGTTTTAAGTAACCTCAACAAGTAAAATCTACGCATGTAGTTCCAAATTGTTCATTGAAGTTAAGAAATTAGTATGATAGATATTAAAATCAATGTATTTATAGAAATGTTCCGATAAGTAAGCAAACCGCACACTTGAAAGTACTGAATTACTGACACACATTAAAACCCAAAGTTTGACATATCTAAAACTACACGCAGGAAAAAAATTAAAAATATCATTTTAGAGTTACCAATGGACACTTAATAATAATTTGATGGTGTCCGAATTGCCAGTGAATAAAATATTGAAATTAAATGTGTCAATTCGGACACTGTGTCCGAATCGTCCACGGAAAAAGTCCACGGAACTGTGAGTTAAGCACGAGTTTCTGTAGACAGCGTAAAAGTATCGCCTGCGACAATTTTTGTATGCAAAATTGATCAGCGCCATGTGTCCGTATTTGGAACTAGCTAATCGGTAGCACAAACCTTCGTATTAATAAATAATAAACTAGTGGACGTCACGCGGTTTCACCCGCGTAGTTCCCGTTCCCGTGGGAGCACGCGGATAATATATAGCCTATGTTACTCCCTGACAATGTAGCTATCCAATGCTAAAAGAATTTTTCAAATCGGTCCAGTAGTTTCGGAGTCTATTCAATTCAAACAAACAAACAAACAAACAAATCTTTCCTCTTTATAATATTAGTGTAGATAATAATAATAATTTATTTACCAATTTCGGACAACAATATAGCCCATTTTGTTAGTAAAATATATATATCTTATAACTAGTGTTAGTAGCAAACAAACAAGGACAAAAACAAACCACAAAGTAGGTGTCTAAGGCAGGATGTGCAGAGAACGATAGAGTGAGGAATGCGTTACGTTTTAACGTTGCGTAAACGAACCAAATGTATGGAAATCGGTAGCACGAGTTGTGTAGTTTTGACTTTTTCGCTAGCTGGGATGTAGGTACGTAAAAAATTGTCTCACTGACATTTTCTTGGTGAGACAGTTTACGTCAAACAATTTTCCGTATTTATTTTGGAATTAATGCAAGAATATGCAACTCTATCATGAAAACAAGAGGAAAGCATGTTGTATATTTATCATCCGATCTCCTATATACATAAACATGCCAGGAGAAGTTGTGAAATGAGATAGGAAAATTTTTCATTTTCTTTGTAAACACACGTAATAGTTTCTCATAAAAGAATCTTTTTATTAGTGTTATTCATGCGAATCACACAGAGCGGCCGGCGCCGCCTGCGCGCCACGGTGAAATTCGTTTCCGTGCGTTTTTCGCCACAACTCCACGTTGTTTTCTGGTGCTCCATGTCAATTGAAATTCCAACCACGCAGCATCGCGATTATTCGCGATAGGCGTTACAAATAAGTGCTTTAGGTACCTACCTAATATAATTCACGTATGTGTAGCTTGTTCATTTGTGTGCTCATCAAGTTTTGCAACGGGTACATACCAACGCAAAGCTGTAATGTTATAGAACTAGGAACAAACCCCACTGAGCAAATTTTGTACTAGGCACCCAGAGCTCATTCTATCCCTCAGTTACTAAATACATTATACCCTATTCACAACAATATAAGACTTCAAATTTCTTAATATATAACATATTTTTCAGCAAGTTTGTGAGAATAATTAACTGGTGTTTGCTCCGCTATCCACTATACTATTCCCATCCGGAACTCATAAATTAAGTTAACCTGTACTCAACATTTTTGGAAAAAAAACTTTTTTACAAAAAATTTAACCGACTTCCAAAAAAAAACACTATAAAGTTTAAAATTACTTTCATTTCGGAAGTCGGTGTTTTTGTTTATTTCGTTTTTGACACCGACTTTCGAAATTAAAGTTATTTTACACTTTATAGTGTTTTGTTTTGGAATTACCGGCGTTATGTTATGTTATGTTATGAAACTAAAACTTACTTAGTGCGTTCGGTGTAAAGGTCTCGTCACTACGAATGAAATAAGCTCAAACACTTGGTAGTTCCTACATACCGATGTGGAGTTCCCTTGACTCTCTGTCGTCTCCATCATCAGGTCTGATCATCACCCGATATACACACTTTTTTCAAGTTTTTTTTTTATTTTTATTTGTGATGGGTTTGCTCTTGACTCTAGTCTAGGTCAGAGATGACAGAGACAAAGTCTACGATGGAGCGAGCTTACCCAGAAGGAGCCTGATCACTCTAACTTTGAAGAGATTAGGGTTGTATTCGTTTGGAAACACAGACGCAGGCAGAGAGTTCCACTCCTTTGCTGTGCGCATTATTATATTTTAGCAGATGCGTGCCTACAATTTTCGAGAGTTGCCCTCGATTTCTCAGGATTTCCATTATCAGATCCTGACGTGGTGGCAACAACACAGGGAATCCTAGTGTGGAGTTCAGGGCTTCACCTACGTTTGTAAATTTAATGAGACAGTAAATAATTTTTATTTTATTATTTTTTTTTTTTATAAAAAAAGATTCATCGAAATCGGTTCATAAACGACGTAGTTATCCGCGAACACACATAAAAAATATATATACGCGGTCGAATTGAGAACCTCCTTCTTTTTTAGAAGTCGAATGAATAAAATGAATCCCCGGTTGGATTCAACTTACTATAAAAAAGATTGCAGCTGAAAGTTTACCTATCTAACGTAAACCCGCGCTCGCAAACAATCCTTCCACAGCCGCACAACACACGTGTCGTGACTCATCATCTCTTCACGTCATCACAACACGCGTGTCGTGACACATCATCTCTTCACGTCATCACAACACGCGTGTCGTGACACATCATCCTTCACGTCATCACAACACGCGTGTCGTGACACATCATCCTTCACGTCATCACAACACGCGTGTCGTGACACATCATCTCTTCATGTCATCACAACACGCGTGTCGTGACACATCATCTCTTCACGTCATCACAACACGCGTGTCGTGACACATCATCTCTTCACGTCATCACAACACGCGTGTCGTGACACATCATCTCTTCACGTCATCACAACACGCGTGTCGTGTCACATCATCTCTTCACGTCATCACAACACGCGTGTCGTGACACATCATCTCTTCACGTCATCACAACACGCGTGTCGTGACACATCATCTCTTCACGTCATCACAACACGCGTGTCGTGTCACATCATCTCTTCACGTCATCACAACACGCGTGTCGTGACACATCATCTCTTCACGTCATCACAACACGCGTGTCGTGACACATTATCTCTTCACGTCATCACAACACACGTGTCGTGACACATTATCTCTTCACGTCATCACAACACGCGTGTCGTGACACATCATCTCTTCACGTCATCAGCACATTCCGTGCTCGTGCCGAATATTTTCTCTACGAGATGCCCGATGTTATGATTACCATCTATATGGGATGTTATAGGGTTTCGTGGAAACGCTCAAATGTGTGGGGTTCTATCTAACACGTGCCAATCTCACAGCATGTGCTGGGTTGGAAATTTCAGGAGCTACTGTTTATTCTCCAGAAGTGTTAACGGTTTCGGGAAATAGTGCGGCAGTTTCGGATGACTAAATTTTAAACGGGCCATAAGTTAAACTCCAACAAAATTAACATGATCTCAATACTAACGTAGTACATACACAACATAAAAAAGGCCTACTGCCACTGTATCATGTTTATTATGATAACAAAAGCCGAGGGGCGCAGCGCGCGGGATGATGGGTGCGCGTCGTATGTAGGCACGTGCCTTTTACGACCAATGAGTATGCAGGGTCACATGAAGTTTTATGGGTATAATAGGCACCTATACCTACATTAATGGCACCTAGCATTCTAATATGTCGATTAATATTTTTATTTTTTAGCCGATATCTACCGACGGTGTCGGCTACCTATTGCCTGGGTCTATAATTTAAATAAAATGAAATATTTAGGAAGGTAAAAAAAACGAGAGCTAAAGTCGACTTATTTTTTACCATAGAAACCTTGCAGAATTTCTAGAACGAAAATAAAACAATAAGTATTCAAACAACAGGTAACGGCTATGAACTCTATCTTAACCCTGTGACTGCCGCGTCCATCCGGCGGCCATCATAAAATGGCTGTCACTGCGACGGTGTTTTGTTTTACCAACTTCAAAGCATTAACAAGAAGGAGATGCGATGAGAATAAACGCTAAATTTTATTGCGGCTTATAAGTTTCCTAGAAACTGCAATAAAATTGTTTTCACACCACCTGCACGAAAACGTCAAATTATTTGCCATGCAAACCTAACCTAAAGTACGTCATTGTAACCCGCGAGCGGCTCCCGTCCGCCTGCGCTGCTAGGTGCAGCGAGCGCAGTCAAAATGCGTTCCAAATTCAAATCACATAAATTCAGTACAATATTATTGCCTGGGCTAGAGCCACAGCTTAGGACGCGCGACCTGCTCCTTGCGACGGGGACCGACGCGCGCCATCTGTTTTCATGGCTAGAGCACAATTTTCCCGCAGTAGGTGTGAAATGTAGAGTATGCTCCTCAGGGAAAAAGGTGTCTTTGCCTTGGGCTAGTTAAATCCCTCGCTGCATTCAGGATGCTTGTATTAACTCCACCTTTAAACTGCCTCGCCACGCTCGGGAGTTAACCTTCGAATCCTTCACTGCTTTATACCCTCGCTACTAGGGATTAAAAAGGTACCTATTGTGTGTAGGTGTCTTTTTGTGTTTTAGTAAGAAGCAAAGAAAAGTAGAGAAATAATAACTAAGTTCCTGAAATGAAATACCAAAGAGAATTATGATTTATAACTAAGCTGGAATTTCGTAAAAGAAAAACTGGGTTTCTCCTGAACGGGTCATAATTATTTTAGGCCGGGCCTAGTTATTTGCTACTGTTGAATAGGGTGCTACCCCATTTATCAGAATTTGACTACGTTAGGATATTTTTAAGTACATGTTGGGATATGAAAAAGTAAGGTAAGTGAAATAAAAAATAGCGTTTCGTCTATAAATTTTATTTATACACTATATGTTAATATTTTTATACAATCTGTCATTTCCAGTATTGCATAAAAATAGACAAAACCCATTCAAAATTCAATTTGTCCTACCGACACTTTATAGTCCATTTAAATTACTTATCCCCGATATTTTACATTTTACAAATATGTACACGTTCATCACTACAGAAATATTGAAGTCCACACACTGAAAGTCCACATCACAACTGTTTATTAACACTCGCAAAACTGTCGACAGCGTCCGCAGACGCCGGTAGCCAGGTTCGCTCGTAACTCAGCCATCTTCTTCTTTAAATAGGTAACCTGAAGGGTCAGTCGCATTTCCCGCAGCTTTCTTCTGTCTCGGCTCTGCTTAGCTGCGTGGTTATTCCGCTGGCGCTGCGTTCTGTACGAGTCGTCAGCGGCCTGGCTGGTCTGCACCGCCCTCCGCATCCTCGGGTTGTTTCCCATCAAAGTTCCACCATTCTTCTCCGCCATCGCTCGCATGGCATCTCGCTCAAATTCCTGGTACTCCAGGTCGTCAGACAATGAGTCGCAGAAATCTGCTGATTCCGGTGGCGCGGGCGCGGGCGGTTTGCTGTGCGACCAGCTCCCGGTGGAGTCGGGAGACACCGATTGCACCGAATATGACGCTGGCTGGTACGGATACGGGGCGTCGTACAGAGATTCCGTGTACGATGGGTACGGCTCCAACAGTAGCGGAGATTGAGGAGCACAAGACGCGGGAAGCGGAGACGCTCTCACTGCGGGTTTGCTCAAGTCCAAGGCAGTTTCCTGCGCGTACGGAGTCCACAAAGCCATTTCGAGAACTTGTCTACTTGACGTGCAAATCACGAATGTCCGTCTATTTTGGCGGGCGACTGTCGCTGTCGTTTAAAAGAGGCGGGGCCTAAGTGACCACCCCCGGACGAAGGGTGAATGCAGGTAGCACCCTAACGGCCCACGAGTGTCATGATTTATGAGTTTCTATTGGGTTTTTGAACGGAGTAAGTGAACATAACGTTAAAATGAAATGCGAGGCGAGTATTGATAGTAAGTTTTTATTGTTGTGCGACTAATTAATAAAGCGTAAACATGTCATTAATGATTTTGTTTGTCAGCCAATGAAGTTTTGACTAAGGAGTTGATGTTGGTTCCATGTACTTTTACTAATTAGAGTATTTACCTAATGAGTCAAATTAACATCTTTAATAACACATTTATACCTACAAGTAAATAATCTACAAGATGTTGAGATCTTACTAGGTGATTGCTGTGGATCCGAAATTATACCTATTGGTTAAGTAGATATGCGCTATTTTTGTCTGTGCGGAATACGGAACTTAGGTATTTCATTTCAACCCTGTCGATGATACGCAGAGTGTATTTGAATTTATTTTATAACATTCCTAGCTAAGTTATTCTTAAAAATTAAGGTAGCTCAACGTTGATCACATGTAGAATGACCACAACAAAAATAACAATTCAGTTTTAAATAAGTATTTACTTACCTACCTAGTTTACAGTTTCAGCAAAGGTTTTTGTTACTTAATTTAGCCTCATCAGTAACTAAAATTGTTAATAAATTTCAGCTCTGAGTGACCATTACACAAGGGCTGTTCCCTGCATCATCTCTATGGACAGATTGTATTACGGAAAAAATATTTTTGGACACATCTGCATTGGCTTTCATTTATCGACTTTTATTATCATGACCTTTATTCAGACAAAGTTAGGGGCTACTTTTGTGTAACTTTGTGTCACAAAAAGGACTTGGTCGTCACTTGGTTGTCAATTGCAGAACCCTTCCGCGTGCAAGTTGGTTGACGGTGTTATTATTATTATTACTGGGTGCGCTTTCTGGCCTTCCTCATAATATTCTGTAGAGTAATATAAACGATAATAAAACAGCATAATTTTCAGTAGACAGATATTTCAAGCAAGACTTTACCTATTCTAGAAAAGTTTAGGTAGTTAAAGAAAGGTAAATAATCTTGATGTGTCTTTATTTAAAAACTCAGGTAAATACAACAATGACAATTAGGTACCAACTAAATCAACTGGACCATTAGTTTAAGCAGTAGTTTATTTGCTTGTTTATACATAGTTATGTGTTTGTGTCACATCAACATTGCTTACGTTTAGTTAAATATAAATACCTAAATCTTTCTAGTACACTTATCTATATCTTTAAGCAAGCAGACACGAATTACTTAAGGTAAGTACCTACCTACTTAGGTACTGGTTATATTTTTTTGCTGAATCATGAATAATCCTGATAAACATAAGCCTTCAGCAGCTTCAGTCGCCTTAAATCGTGGGTAATCGTAAAGTTAGGATCAAACCGAACAATTCTACATTGTTTCAATTTAGGACTTATTCCGTCGATGTTCACAGAATTGTAATCTTCAGATCACAACTTTCTAGTAATTAAGGATTACAGCGGTGAGACCTTTACTAACTTTATTTGCCGGATTATAAAACCTACTTTTTCTTGTCAAACAATAGCAATAATCTCGGCACCAATGTTTATGGCCTGACCATTCATAGACATTTCTTTAGTTTGCAAATTGTTATAATAGAAGTTAAGAAAACTGCATTTAACTTGGACCATAAAACATTTTTCTTAACATCTATAAAGCCAGGTGCTAGTTTAGTTTTTTGTCTTCCGTACTAAGCTGGTTGTTGTTAATACTTTCTTTGGTCTCAAATTAAGACCACTGCGACATCGCTTCACTATCACTACATAGTATAAAACAAAGTCGTTTCCCGCTGTCTGTCCCTATGTATGCTTAGATCTTTAAAACTACGCAACGGATTTAGATGCTGTTTTTTAATAGGTTGTGTGGTTCTAGTGGTTCGAGGAAGGTTTTATTATTTAATTTGTCAAGGTTTTGTATAAATTGGCTGATATATGAAGATTATTACTGAAGAGGTCGGAAAAAAAATATCTAAACATTTCTTTACATCACGTGCGCTGCGAAAACTATTGATGATAGAACAAAACAGTGTACCTAATACAGTTTTAGATAACACATCAATACCTACGAAAAAGTTTACGATAACATGTGTCTATATTTTATGGTTGATTCACAATAACCATTTTCATATTCAAATTTGATATATAAAATACTGCATCATATGCAGAGGTGTTGTCACCAATATATTACAAATCCTTATCATAATGCTATCCTTAATTAAATAGGTAGGTTAGTCATCTTTAGTGTTTAATTTAGAGCAAAATTGCCATTCACACCATTTAATTTGGATGATGTCTTAGGAGATATCTCAAAAATAAAATAAGTCGCACAGCCAGATAATTATAACGGAGGTAAAGATGTCCCGAAGTGGGAGACACTTGAGAACAGACGTCGTTGACGGTTGTCTATTGCACTTTTTACTTCAGCCTGAGCCACAATATTATAGATTCTGGTAATGAGATGTTCACTTTGTTAGTTTGGGATAAACAAACATTAGCACCCGTGCGAAGCCGGGGCGGGTCGCTAGTATACAATAGCACACTATCGGAAGTGAGTAGTATTGAGTCCCACAATACGACTGCGACAACAAGTCCGCGCTCATGTGCGAACCGCGACAGTTGCGACGTTATGAACGCACTCATGTGTAGTATGAAAGCGTGCGCTGGACGAGCGATTATTTCTTTCAAATTATTATTTACGGTTCCCGGTAATGTGCAGAAATTACTGTCAAATTTTGGAGGAAGTAATACCCTTCTTCATCAGACCTCGCTTGAATTAAATTGAGCAAAAGTTAGGTCGCTCGGCCTTTTAATTTTACTATTTTACCCTGAATACTTCCAGCCTTTTTTATAATGTTTTTTAACCAAATGCTTAGTTTAAATACTGATTAACAGATTCCAGCCCATTTTAATTAATTCTCACTATAATAGTAATTAAATGTTGCTTACAAACTAAAAGAACACCTAACGTTAAGGCGTCACAAGCACTAGTCCTATTTATATAAAACTTTATAAACATAGATATAGTTTAAATACCTACTGATTAAGAGTTTCTAAATTCGAATTCTCCATGGAAAGCTTGAATAAAGAGTCTGGTCATCAGTGTTTAACTCAGCATTAATTTCATTATCAATGAGCCTGTAATTCTGAAGTTTCTCGCTGCAACATTTAATTATTTCAGTGCAAAAATATCTTTTGAGTTCAATTACTCAATCATATTATTATTGCTACACTTTTCACACGTGAATCTAGCTGTAAAAACATTGGTCGCGTGGCGGCCATCTTGTCCGATGGCGGCCACCGCGGCGATGACGGGTTAAACAAACTGATCATGTTTGCGCTGAAACGATTCGTGATAACTTTGCGCACGCGACTGTATCACTTAGGTATTTACTTAGGTATTGTGAGTAAAATTATATTAAAATAAAAGTTGTATTTAATTATTAGTTCCACACTTAGTCATGACGAAGGTAGGTATAAGATGACTTTAATATTGTTAGGGATAGAAAAAGTTGAAAAGTGCACATAAAGCTCGTAACACGTACAAAAGTAGCTTTCATGGCAGAGTGGCATGCACCAATCAGACCAGATCAGATCAGAATCTATAGCAGAATGGTACGCAAGACACTTGCACACTGTTGTGCGAGGTACAGGCCTGTGAAATTGGGACCAGTAGGTACTCCTACCTACCTATTACTCAACAAGTAGGTATTCGATAGGTTGCTAAATAGGTCATGGGGGCTATCAGGATGTTACTAAAGCTAGGTAAGGCTTTTGAAGAGCCAGCTTCATCAGAGGTTTGAATTAGCTTCATGAGCAGCATGATCGACCACCCTTTCACTAAAGAGATACTTTCTAAGAATCCCTGAAAAATCCTTACTAATATTATAAATGCGAAAGTAACTCTGTCTGTCTGTCGCGCTTTCGATCCAAAACTACGGAACCGATATACGTGAAATTTGGTATAGAGATTGTCTAGAGCCTGAAAAAGGACATTTTTTATCCAGGGAGAATGTGCCCTAGGGACCGCGCGGGCGAAGCCGCTGCCAGAAGGTAGTAAAACATAATTTTGTAAGTGAACACCAGTCACACAGTTTACTCCGCCAGGCAAAACTCCCTGTCGAATACAGCGTAAATAACGGTTTATTGTCTCAGAGAAAGTTCTATTTTGCAAACTTGCAAACCGTCGCATTGTCTTGTCCTGACATAAAAGGGTTGCTCCAAGGTTGGTCCTTTGCGAACGTCGCACAATGCGGATTATACAATTTGCATGTTGCGTTTGCAGGGTTCGTTCCGACAATGCTGACTTGCACTAATTATTAAATAAGTAAATGCGTGTCTGAGCCAAAGATGGGTCTCGGGAGCCGTTACCTGAGTAAGTCTGACGGTACAGAGAACATCCAGGAACTGAGCCTAAATAAGAACCTCTCACGCTTGTACAGCCTTTTGTGGAGGACGTAGATATGGTATGAAGAACGCCTTTCAAAAAGGTTTAAAGTATTAAACTTGTTAGCTTCCATACCGACTTTACTTAGGCACTGGAGTAGAAAACCTTCTAAAGCATTGCGTCTACTATTGTCTAATATAGACATGTTAGTGACAAGCGAACACACACTATAATAACACCAATGTAAATTATACCTTAAAACTCTTCGTTACGGTCCGCATCACGCAGTGTTGGCGGTCCACTTGTTCAAAAGATGAGGCGACAGTCCTCAGTTGTACAATCACAAAGACCACCAGCACTCTGTCCCCTGTGTTAAGAAAAAAATAAAATGATCTTATGATGCAAAATCATCCAAGTATCACTCGAAAGGAAAGAAAACCCTTTCAAGAGCCGCAAATAATAAGTAGATAGATATACCAAACAATACACAATAGGTTTCACTTCCTTACTCACCTATGTAGCTACTTGTTCAGGGATTTATCCGAATAGGTGGTTTGTGCGATGATGGTTGATGAATTTCAGGTGAAGTGATTCGTAGAACAATGTAGTCTGGACATTTTAGGGGTCCCGAACATCCGTAGAAACGGAACCCTTGTAGAATCACTCGTGTGTCTGTGTGCATGTCTGTCCATCTGTCTGTCTGTCCATCTAGCACAGCCAGTTTTCTCCGGACATATACTTCTGTGACCCTAACACGAACACTTTACGTTAACACATTTTGTTTAGTGTGGGGGTTACTTTTGGGAGTGAAACTAGAAAATTAAAAAAAGTTTCTTAAACTGTATCGTGTGACATTTCAAAGGAAAGGGCTTACTGTGAGGGTTTTACTTATATTTTTTTCATAATTTTAATGTAAATATGTAGTTTGAAGTTATTCAAGAATTTAGACCAAAAATGACCTTTCTCCCATTATCTCCGAAACTACTGAGCCTAACATTTTGAAAAAACCCTCACAATAAGCCCTTTCATTTGATAAAAAAGCCCCAAAGCACCTCGTGGGGTGGTCCCATTGTCACCAAGCCAGAATCTGATGATGTGATTCCTTCAAATTTTATAGGCACATACAATGTTTCTCATAAACTTTCCAACTCATGAATTACCAATCTACATCTCATCTACATCACCTAATCTTCAAATATCTGAATTACTAATTATGATGATTACCAGGCGGTAATCATCATCACATGTTGTTATGCTGATGATGAAAGGTATAAGTAAGCATCTGATGATGGGATCCCATGAAATATGTTTGGCAACCGATTTGGATGATTCTTTTTTTGTTTCGAAAATTATTTTCCCGGACTTGTCCCATTTCATTTTGGTAAAGATCTGATGAGAACTTCGGAGGTAGGCAACAGAACTCTTGAATAAATTATAGGACATGGATCGGGATTGCTGAAATCGCATTTCTGTGTATTGTTTATACCAGTTCATAACATAATATCACGCCGGTACGCTGTGAATGGGTACGCAGTCGCAGATACCACTAAAAAGTGATAAATAAAAAACCTTATTTTAATCTCACTTTTTAATGGTACATTTTTTAACTTTTTAAAAAGTGTTTTTTATTTTTAATGTTAGGTATTGGTTGGATAACTCTTAGTCTCTATCAAACTATTCTAAATGACAAACATTATACTTTATGCGATCAACCAAACCTAGGTCCGTACTGAAATAATTGCCACAGGGCGGGCCCCAGTGCACACTATCATGGCTACAATACAATTACTTTATTCAGTTTATTCAGCTCTCCCGTAAAGTTAGCCAAAATGACTTGAGTGATGTTTATGAACATGCAAGCTACAGTCGGCACAAACGCAAATGACACTCAAAAAGATAGGTTGCCCCGATTAAAGCGACACATTTTGCCAAAATCTGAACCCGTTCGATAGCTTCACAAACAAGTACATAGGAAATTGCACATAACTGTCATATATAGCGGACTATAGACATCTGCGTCTGAATGCAGCTGCGACAGCCTTGTACAAAATAGAACCTAAACACGTTACTCCCAAGCTTCAGTTTTGCGTGATGCTCAGGAGTACAATAATATTTGCAAAGGTTCGTCGCGCGCCTGTCATTTAGACCCCTTCCGCGTGGACATGGCTAGTCTCCAGTACGGTCCACAAAAAATCGTGTTACATATTTTATGGAAAGTAATTGTACTTTTGTTTTTGAGTGCTTGAGTTAGTGATTACGTGCTCAAACTGTTGGTGGAGGTCGAAACGCAACACTTTGTGTTGTGATCTTGGGATGTGTTATATTTCAATTTACACACACTTCTCTGCACCAGACACACAACACCGCGGGTATTTTCCTGAATAAACATGAACTAGTTGTCGCTACGCTATCTTTTCTACCATTGATGGGGTAATAATAATATTATAAATGCGAAAGTTTGAATGGATGGATGTATGGCTGTTTTGTCGCTCAATCATGTCAGAACGGCTGAATGGATCTCGATGAAATTTGGTACAACGGTAGATTATAGTAGTGGTAGATGATAGTCTAATATCACATATAATACGTTTTATCCCGGGAGTATGTTCCCTTGGGTTAATTTTCGACAACCACGCGGGCGGAGCGGCGAGCGGTAGTTAGTATTATTATATTTATCATTTTAAATACAGTGTCAACTCATAATAATTTAACGTCAGTCGACTTAACGACAAACTCCATAAAACGTCGTAATTACTCGACTCTGTTTGGTTTACCTCGTCTATCTTATCTGTGATTCTATGAAGCATCTCACCCGCTGTAAATCACGACGACGCCAATACTCATTAGTTTACTGAGCAATAAACAGTCGGTACTTTCTAAGTTTCCGGAATTAATAAGAATTGCAGCTGTGTACGTTTTATTGTTTGTCGTTTTGTTGTTTTATGATCTAGCCCGCATTTACCTCGAGTGTCGGCGTCCTTTACAATACTTATTAGAAGAAACTATTCTTAGTCTCCTACAAAATTTCAAACTGTGAAAAAGAGAAAATCTTTGTGTATTGACGACAACGATTATTTATTTATTTGGTTAATGTGCGCAAAAGAGGCGACGATTTTCCTTCTCTCCATTTCACGGGAACTCTCAATAACGCTATAAAATGCGCAGTCCCTTAAGTTTCGCTATACGGAGTGTACTCTGTAGTTATATGTAATTAAATAGTAACCAGCCAGCTAGATGTTTCAAACAAATGCTCGTTGGCACCATTATTCAGACGAAAAACGTCCTGTGCAGGGCACAGGCACATGGACACAAGCTGTGTGCTTCCCGCGTGCAGCTATTTTCCGCCACCTACATTATGTCGTTAGACAACTTGTAGGTCTTCTTCTCTTTGCGTAACGACGGTACTTCTAACTTTTTTGGGCCCAGTAGGTGGCCACATTGATAGAGGCATCGGAGGCGTTGTACCGTGTGTGACGTATTTTTAATAGTGATAGGCTCACATTTGAACATAATCTTACCTGATGGAAAGCGATGATGTGACCGACTATGGAGCACCTAAAAGTAACCTATTCGTTCTTAACTCGAAACCGTTTTAATTTTAGGTTTCCCCTGTAAAACGAGGATATCCTCACTTTTTCACACATTTAAATGCCTTGTTCTACCTATACTTTTCTGCCAACCACACGTATCAGAATTGCGAAGGGGTGCAATGAGTGCGGATCCCTCGCTGACCGCAACTGCGATCGGGTCCCGTAATCTCGTCCATTCGGCCAAGCGGACATGCCCATTCACACTTGTGCTCATTGTGCCGAGCTTGCGTGACTCGATGTTTCTATTTAGTGAACAATTCGCCTTTATCGCTTTCAAATTGAATTTGACTGAATTCTTAAATTGACTGTAGAATTGATTTCAATAAAGATAAAACAGCTCCGCTAAATGACCCTCATGGCCGCAATCTGTTGGATTTACAATAGCGATCGGTATATATACTTATACAGTCAAAATGATGAATTGTCGGCGATTGGCTAGCTAATATCCTTTCGTGATTTATTTTTCTGTGCACTTACGATAGCGACTTTGGTACTCTATTACAATCTTTAGAACCATACTCAAAAGCTCAACAATAAAACAATAATTTCTAGAGCCATAAATTATTGTATTCCAATAAATCGCTAAAAGTTCCAACACGCTTTGGAAGCAGTCTAAAACATCGAGTCTTTATAAAATTCAATTTCGCATTGCATTGGCTTCCAAAGGACATTACAAATTAATCCGTAAAACTTAAATGTTCTCTTAACAATAAATGTAACTGTACATTAGTTTGCTTTAAAAGATTCTTTGCCACAACCGTATGTATGTCCACAACACCCACAATGCGCCATGTAGCCATGTAGGCGGAACGTGGGACCTCCTAGTGCAAAACTTTCTCATACAACGTCCGGAATCAAAGCCTTACCCTCGGTCGCCTCACTAAGAGTAAGACCCGCTCCAGCAAACATTGCCTTTTTATTTACGTCTTTACGGAAGTGATCGACAATATGTAATGATTGTGGGACATCTGCATTTGTGATCATTTCGGAGGCAAAACCCGTTTTTCATTGTCATTATTTTGTCGGTTTCTTTAAAACAAGTTCTGTAACTGTTTCTGCAACCCTTTCGCATCTCTTTCAAGTCTCATGGATTCAGCGTAACTTTAAGAAATAATCTTTATTTCAGTGGCGAACTCAGAACCTAAATAAGTCTAAAGAAAACATGAATCCCTTCAGCAACAACCTATCCCTTTATAACTTCAATATTTTGAACAAACACGACAGAAATGAAGCAAATCATAACAGATCCTTCTGGAAATATATGAATTTTGTATGCATGGCAAACAGAGTCTGCGTAATTGTCGCGAGGGATTAGCGAATGATACATTCCTGTTATTCGTTACAACTGAGCTTCTTTGTCGAGAGGAAGAATGACAATTGTGAAGGGCTTGCCATCAGGACGGTCACAATGGATCCCGGCTCTCGATGATCTTTATCAGTTTTGTGATAGCACTGTGTTAGATTTTCTAAATATTCGAGATTAGTCGGACAATATTCAGATTTACGTTATTTTGAAGTCTCATTTGACACAGTTCTTGGAGACTTCCAATGTTCTACACGTTTGAAATTGTTTCAACAATTGTTTGAAATCACTAATATAGAATGGTTCATGGTACATGTGAAAAATAAAGTTGACAAGCAAAAGTTTGTAGTGTAATTTCAGGAGAGATTTTGACACGGAACTGCTTCTTGATGTTGAAATGTGAGAAAACATGTCCACCTTTAGAGAAAGACTCAACATTTCCGTCATTATAACATGTGTCTTTTAAAAATCTTGTAACCAAAACTAGGTCCCTGAGGAATCCTCCGATTTCTGTTTTTTCCCTGCAACAAGATGTTATTTTTGCACCCTTTCCGAATTTTGAATACAAACGAACATCAACGCCATTTACAATCAAAGAATGTCTTTCTCCCAGTTCAGCATCTTGCATATTTTGCTGATTGTTATCATCAGCACCAGTTATTAATGTTATTCTTACACAAATATGATTTACACCGTTTCCCAGAACGAAAACGCTGGTTGGTAACTCTTGCCCATTGTGTTTGCTGTCCCCAGTTTTTTCGACAGTAACTAGAGTCATGCTGTCAGAAAGGAATCGCTTTAAGTCCGTGTGTCCGTCATCTGCGGACAATGCCCACTATTAGCGGATTATAATCCGCAAAAAGAGCAGGTACTGTCGTGTGGACCACGGCCTGTGGTCCAAGTGACGCGTTGAATGTCATAGATGCGTTATTGATTGCGTCAGTATTTATGTTCTGTTTATTTTTAATGATTTCCCCAATTCCGTGGTTGTACAATAATGCCCTCTGTGCGCAGTATGAGAGTATTCGTAGTTAATCAAGAATGTCATATTTCTTATCTGTAAATTGCACTAAATATTTAGATCGATATTAACAAAATATATTTCATCAAGATCCTTTTTAGTTTTAATTAGTCTTGTCAGCAATTTCAATTGATCCCTGATATCCTAAACATCCAATCTTTTACAAGTTCAAGTACACAACTCGCTTCCTCCTCTCCCTTGCGGCGTAATATTTGCTTGCATTAGCAGATGCAAGGTTGTCAATGCTCGTCATCGTCCCACGGGATCTGTCGATTATCCCAAACAATAACATCCACAGTGCAGGCTGACCGAAACGTGACCAGTCTTCCGGGAGTCAGTCGCTGTTGCGTTTGTTATTCTAAGCAGCGCACAAATAATACCAATTTCTGCTTCTGTAGCTTCCCAGAAAGAACACAATTAATACATAAATTTGTTGAATGTATGTGGTACCGTTCCTCCCGTTTGTGGTTTAAATTAAAATTTCACACTTCGCTTTTGTGCGTTTAAAATAAGTCAAAGGATTTTGCTGGGACTATCCTTTCTGAGTGACTGAATAAACGAAAATTGTTCCATTTAACATTCCTGTACTAGCTTCTATAATACAAGCCAACATATTGAATTCGTATTCGCGGAGTAATGACATCATAAAGTCACGCGACACGCGAGCGACAGACTTGTGAACACATCGCTTACTACCGGCGGGGAACACGGCTATATGGCACTAGATATAAAGCTACGTCATTTGGTATCAGAGGACTCTAATTTTAAATACCCTTTCATTCAATCTTTGAACAATACATATATACTAGAAATAAATGTGAGAGTAGTTCATCCAAAACAATTCCATACCCTGAAGTTTCGTACATGAAACTTTGATTAAATATGGAAACGAGATGACGACGTTCAGGCTGAAAGCTTTTTATTACAAAATGTTGTACAAAAATATATCAGAAAAAATCCATCCACTGTGCGAACTGGTACATAAAAATAATTTATTTCCTTAACAAGAACTTTTTTTGACAGAAGTGGCAAATGACACCTTGGCCCACACAGCGCTTCTAAATACAATTGGACGCTGTATGAATACCGCAATAAACCAGAACATACAGTTCTCGCAACTTAAATTGTTGGAAACACATTCATATACGAATTAATCATAAACGCAAACGTCTACTATAACGCGCACAGCAAATGAGTGCAAACTCTCTGCCTGCGTCTGTGTTTCCGAACGCTTACAACCCTCATATCTTCAAAGTTAGAGTGAACAGGCTTCTTCTGGGTAAGCTCGCTCCATCGTAGACTTTGTCTCTGTCATCTCAGACTTAGACTAGAGCCAAGAGATCACAAATTAAAAAAAAAACGCACAACTTAATTCGGACAGTGTTAACAGTTTGCTATCAAATCCCCAGTAAAATATATTTTTTTCGTCAGTTAACTTATTTTCAAAATGGAACTTCTGTGTAAAATTACAAACATGTGAATGGACGCAGAGTTATGTAGCATTGGGAGATTTGAAAAACCGGGGCCTGTAGCGATGTCGTAGCCCGTAGCGCTACGTTGCTACGCCGTAGCACGACATGGTTACGCCGTGGCGTATCGTAGCATTTCGTGCCGGCTAAAGATATCGCGCTAAGCTGCGGGTTGCGGTCCCTATAATTTTTTTTTTTTTTTCAATTAATAAGGATTTTCTTTGACATTTTCTATTTACGGTTGTACGAAAAATAATATTTCTTTTCTACTTTTTCCTTCAACAACATGATACAAAAGGGAAGATTAAATTAAGTAATATACCTATTTTATTTTTTGTGCCATATTAGCTTTCTACCACGTCTTGGTGATTAGTAGAAAACATCTTCCATGTATACTTTGCATAGGATAAAAAAAACACTGGGGCACAGCGAAGTGACACAAAGACGCAGATAAGCGCGGATCGCGTAGCATCAACACTAAAGTCTTCTTACATCACTATTTTACATTATACAAGAGTCAACGCACACTGCATGCGCACTGTCCTTTTTAGGGTTCCGTACCAAAATGGTAAAATGGAACCCTTATGGTGTGACTAGGTCTGTCCGTCTGTCACAGCTTGTTTGGAATAGTTTTTGATGACGTTTGTTGAACTATTGAGCAAATAAGAAAGAAATCAAAATGCCTGTTATTTTTTGCAACAGCGACTGAAAGTGGTTCTTAAAAATTCAAAGTGGGCTACTGGGCTTGTGGGGTATTATATGAAAGAACGCTATTTGCACATTAATTTTTTCTTATTTTAGGGTTCCGTATTTCAAAAGGTAAAAAGGAACCCTCTTGCAAGATTACTCTCTTGTCCGTCTGTCTGCCTGTCTGTCCGTGTGTCACCACCAATTTTCTCAGGAACAGATGGACCTGGAAAGTCGAAATTTATACCAGATACTGAGGTCTATAGTCCCTATTAGGTCCTGAGTCAACACGATAAAAAGATATGGGCAAATTTAGATTTTCGCGAATACTTGTAAGTACCAAAATTTACCTTTATTTTCAATTGTTTTTTATTTTTCGGATTTTTCCCTTTGCTTGTGTTGCAAGACCATGCTTTTAACCAAAATTGACAATTCTAGGTCAACCGGAAGTACTCTATACGTTTCGTGTCGAAAAAAATATGGTTGTTCTCATTGACCAAGTAATACCGTCTTATTCTACAAGTATAGGGAAAAGTCTGAAAACATTACGTTTGTTTTTGTATCATAAAAAATATAGAAGACTATATTTTTTTCAGTTACAAATTTGTACGGAAACCGAAACCGGAACCGGAATGAATTTGTTAATGACTGTGATATTATATTTTTTTTACTTTTGTTTGTTTTTTATTATTAAAGTTAATTCTATTTGCATGCCGTAAGATAAAATGTAGCTGATCTATGTGTTTGTGTAAGTTATCCATATATTAGACCTACATTTTGAGCAAATCGCTACGCCAATTGGTTTCATGTAATTTTAAGTTAAAATATTGTATTTTCTCTATAAGTGATTGTAAATCTTTTGAGAAAATAAATGTCTAAAACCGTAAATAAACATCTGATTCTGATTCTGAACCTCGCGAGTCCGACTTTTGATGAAAAATGAGAAAAATTAATATCTCCGAAGTTTGCATTGAGAAAAAAGTGTAATCTTGTATCAATATAATTTATATAGGTACATATATATAAATTATATTGATACAAGATTACAGGAAAAATAAAATGATATCTCTAAATACCACACTTTTCAGAAATCATCAACAAAAATTACATTAGTTCCACTAGCGGTTAAGAGATGGCGCTGATCTAAAACTGCAATAAACACCGCAGTGATAAAATTCTCTGACGAATAGAGGCTTCGCCGATGAAAATTTCAAAACATTTCATATTTTATATGGTGGTACGGAACACTCAGTGCGCGAGTCCTACTCGCTCTTGAGCGCAAGGCTCGCGTTTGACCACTATCTCACCCGATGTAAGCGGTTATGTGGCCGATGATGGAGTACGCTTTCTTCATCATCATCATCATCAATAATAACATCAGCCGAAAGACATCCACTGCTGGACGAACGCCTCCCCGCGCGTGTCGCCACAACAACTGATCCAGTGCGTCTCGCATCTATCGGCTACCCGCGACCCTCAACAGGCTTGCTTTTGCTTAGAAGTTACCTATTCACTCTCACTTCCAGGTTGTAGCAATCAGGAAACTCAGACTCCGACAGGAAATCCTAAGTTGTACGCGAAATGAAAGTATTCTCAAAATGTTTTAGTTATCAAGCAAAATGCTCTCATGATATTCCAAACATTGTCTATACCAAACATTTATTATGAAAGTGATTTTACCGTTCACTCTACATATTCTACAAAGATTCCCACATTTCGCACAACTCTTCCTGTACAATGGCTTACAAACTGGCCATCTACATTGACATGTCAATCAAACCCCTGTACAAGCACCACACAAATCGCAGGCTTATGCGAATCGAATCGCGCGCCTCCACAATGCCCACAATTGATACAATGTATTACGGGAACGCCTCGAAACCTCCGTCAATACCCAATAACTGTTTTATTTTAGCCCTTTTTGGTCCTTCAGAACGCACATCTCCCTTATTCCAACGTCATAAGACTTAAAATGCTATAGCTTGGTTAAGTTGTGGTGTTCTCGGACCGAATCTTCATTGAAAGGTTAATCCCGTTAGACAATATGTCCTTAGCACCTGCTTTTTATTGTGGAACTTGGGCATTTTGAGTTTGTAACGGTATGGGTAAAGCAGAGGTGCTCCTTCTCCTAGTATCCCCCCACATTTCGGCACTTTAAGTCCCATGGACCAGGAGATGAGCCATTGCAACTAATCTAGATTCCTAGCTGCCACTGAGAAATTCCTTATAGATAAATACGATGTTCTACGCTTTCGTTACTTATTGCTTGTTGCTATATTACAAGATCGTGTAACACAATAATGTTTAGTACAAAGCAAACACCACCTAAACCCGCACTACGATCAGAGCAATCGACTTCTGAGCCGGACCTAGCAAAAATAGCAGCAGAAAGTGAGCTGAATATTACGACTCGTAAACGTAAGGAGCCGGAGTGTGAGCATGCTACACAAATCGCAACTATGCATACCGATCTGAAGAAAACTCTAAGTGAATGGAAGTCTAATTTGGATGCCAATATATTGTATTAATGACAACATCAAAAGTATAAAGAGTGACTTAGAGACGAACGTGAAGGATACAAAAAAGAAATGGGCTGTCTTCGCTCTGGAAATGTCAAAATTAAGGCCACTGTAGCTAAATTGTCTGAGGAGTGCGCTGAAACGAAATCATCTGCTCAATTCATCTGAAACTAGTATGATGACTACCAAAAACAATTTAACAGCTTGGAAGAACGGCTTACGAATGAAAGTGCATTAAAGGCTCTCGAAGCTAAAACAGACTACCTGGAGCAGCAAACCAGACAGTGTAACTTGGAGTTATCTAATATTCCGGAACGGCGAGAGGAAAACTTATCCACTATACTTGAAGAAATCGGCAAAAAAGTCAATTTAGCTATACCACGTGATGAGATAACCGCCATACATCGTGTCCCTCATGCAGCGTCCAACGAGAGGCCAAAAAATATAGTCGCCATGTTTAAAACCCGTTCTCTACGAGATAATATACTGAGCGCTTACCGACTCAAACAAGGTCTCACTTCAACTGACTTGGGTAATTGTGGTGCATCTCGTGTTGTCTATGTTAATGAGCACTTGACTCTCCATAAAAAACAACTGCTACGAGAAACTCGCGAGGCGGCTAAGAAATATAATTTTAAATTTGTTTGGGTTAGGCACTCTACCATACTTGCTAAGCGCTGCGAAACCTCTCCTACTATAGCCATAAAAACCAAAAACGATTTATGTAAAATTACAGCTAACAATATTAATTAATCATTTAAGTAAAAAGGTAATAATAATATTCAAGATAATAACAATGGCTTCTAATACAAGTAACTTTTCTATATACTATCAAAATAGTAGAGGTATACGCACAAAACTGAACACTGTTTACATGAATATTCTTTGTAACTGTTTTGATGTTATTATTTACAGAAACATGGTTAATCCCTTCAATAAACAATAGCAAATTTATTGATGATCGTTATATTGTCTTTCGCTGTGATCGTAATAGAAATGCAACTAATAAGTCTGATGGGTGTGGTGTGTTGGTAGCTGTATTACGAAAATACAACCCCGCTCGTACCTCGCTTCAGTCGCAAAATATTTTAGATAAACACTTTGAACAAGTTATTAAAACAATCCCTAGTAATAACGCTACCGCACAAACTCTCATCAGTGCGGTTTATATTCCTAATAGTTCGCCAATTGTAGTATATATATAGTGCATATAAGTGGATAATTTAATTCATTCCTTTAATATCGACAATTGACTGTTACTCGGAGATTATAACATACCGACGGCCAACTGGGTAAGACCAAATCCTGCTCTTAACTCGTTTACTTGCATGGGCAATTCTGCAATCGGTCATCGCTTAAGAAACTTAATGACTGTTCACGATGTTCAGCAATATAACCATCTAACTAATTTAAACGGGCGAACACCAGACCTTCTAATATCCAATACTGACTGCCATGTTTACAAAACTAATCATGACCTGGTTCAGGCTGATAATCACCATCCTCCTTTTTACACTGTTCTTTCTTTAAATCTTAAACTTACTTCCATACGTCCACTATGTACGCCTAAATATAATTTCCGTAAGGGTGATTATATCCTTATTAATAGAGATATTGAAGAAATCAATTGGGATATGGAATTAGATAGTGAGTCTGCCGAAAAAAACGTACAAGTTTTCTATGATCACCTATACGGTATAATCAAAACCCGGGTATCTCTTTCCAAACCGAAAAACTCTAAATTTCCCGTATGGTTTTCAAAAGCACACATTTTTAATTATTTTTGTTAGGTAATAGGAATATTACATTAATTCAGAACGACATTTTTTTTAAGGTATTAAAAGAATCAATACTTTAAAAGACGTTTTAAATGTACCACTAATGACTAAAAATAAGTATATCTTAGTGTAATCACATGCCGTCGAAAGTACTATTTGGGTCAATAGATGGCGTTGCAGGTATCTTTTTACGTAGACAGTAAGTTGATTTCATCTACATTGTCACAAATTCCTATCAGATTTATATGTAAATGCAGAAAAAAGAATAATATATATAAAACAGAAAATAGGTTCTGTTAATTATTTTACTAATCTGGAATTTCAGTACTTCGTCACATCCAGTTCCATACATTTTTAAACGTAAGGCAAACGAATTCGCGGCCAACGAAAATATTAGAGCAGGAACATAAAAACGTAAAAAATAAATCAACAATAATTTAAAAAAAGTTGCGAAAACTGGGATTTGAACTTACACCGAATCACTCGGCAGCCAGCGCCAAGCCGTACCGCCAAGTCTATGAATTCGGTTGACGTTTGATTTAAGTAGCCTACATTATAATAATCTATGGTTATTGACTACTTAGCTCCTAGAAGATATAGCGTGATTATTACAATTTCTAAGGATATGTTTTTAAAGGCTAGTTTTATGCTAAACTGAACGAATAATTGAAAGTTTAACAAAACTTGTCGAAAAACGTTGATACGTAATTTTAAAATCTTTAAATGTCCATAACCTTTTTTCTGGCCACCAATTTGAATGAAAAAAAGACTAAATGTTGCTCAGAAATATGTTTAATCTAATTTTGAAAACTCCAACAAAATCTGTTCTGAATTTTTGGAGATTAGCGTGTACACACAGACAGACAAAAAAAAATGAAAATGCTTTCTTGTGTTCTATAGCTTTTTTTATCGCCCCTACTCAATTTCTGGTATATTTGTTTAATGTACAGAAATCATGGTCTCTACTGTTTTATTATATGTACAAATATTACAGGTTTTCTAAAGCAATACAACGGTTTAAAAACAAAGACAGTTCTAACTAAGAATATTAACATCATGACGGTACCTTGTCAATACATTTACGAAAACATCATGTATGTCAGAAAGAATTTACATCTTCTTAGTAAAAGAGGCGACAGACATAATTATGGTACTAGAAATAGGGATCAATTAGTTCAATCAGGTTTCAGACTGGCTAAAGTTGCCTCATCTTTTATGGGGTACTGTTTAAAATGTTATAATAAGATACCTCCCCATATATTAGAACTTAATGAGACAAAATTTAAATCTTGTATTAAACGCACACTATGCAGGCAAGCTTATTATAAGTTGGGGGATTATATTGAAGATAAAAATGCTTGGCTGAATGCTGGTCCGGCTCCATAGCCACTAGGGCGCACAAAATAATCTGTTAGCATTTGGAAACATTGTTGGACCGGCTGAAGATTGTAAAAAAACAATATTTGCATTGTATAGACTCAATTTATTTAGCAATGTATAATTTCATCCATTTTAACGGCACATGTGTGAGTACTGTGTACCTTAAACTTAAGCTATAGCTATCAGTTTTAGGTTTGTTTTTGACTTGAATGTACCCTGGCGGTTGGGAGTGTCATGCTCACACAAAAGTCTAGCCGATGGTGGCGTATGCGTTGGATCATTTGGTTCCCTTCAAAATGGTTGAGCCGAATGGTGCTAGCGCATGCGTCATGTTCGTGAACGGGCGCTGTCAGTTGGGGCTGGTCATTTCTCAGTTGCCATGGTTTATTTTATATATTTCTTTGAATTGTTCCTTTTTTCCCGGACGCTTTTATCCTGCTCGTCTTTCACATCGTTCTCACATGTTTGTATAATTTCAACTTGATGTAAACAAAAATTTGTAACAATTTATTATTTTTTAAAAGAGTGTCCGTGGAGTTTCTTGCACGTTCTTCTCCATAGAGATCTACGCTTTGGAACGTGCAAATAGCTTCATCTTTTTGGACTGACCGACCTTGACAATTCAAAAGTGCCTGTAAATGGTTTATTTGAAATAAACGATTTGATTTGATCAGCTGATTTGCCAGCAAAGCTTAGAAAAATAAAAATACAATAGGGTTAAAACAGTTAAGAGCATAAATCTTAGGAATTTTTATTGTTAGTCAAATTAAACTTTTAGTCATTTATATCTAAACTTACATCTAATTTAAAAATCACAGTGTTTTTGATAATTGTAAAACGAAGTTCAAATCACAGGAACATTTTAGTAATTTAACTTATATCTAAGTTATAAATCACAGTCGGCTGATTTGCGTGCAATATCTTAATTAATAGTATAAAAAAAATATAAGCTGTTGGTTTTAAATCTTATAGGTATTATTTAAATCATTAATAAAAGATACAAATTCAAGAATGTATTGTAGTCATTTACAGAATTGTAGTTAATAGGTATTTAAGTCCTTAAAACTTATTTCATTTAGTAACTTACCTACCAGGTACTCTATTTTGTGATGTGTTCAAAATATTGTTTCATTTTTCAAATTTTTTATTATATTGTTTATGAGTCTATAAAATTTACGAATTAGTTACCTAAACATCTTTACCTACTAATTTGTCTATATTGTAATTGTGTGTACCTAACTATTCTGTTATGTTACTAAAACACTTTTACTGACTGACCATTTGCATGTAATCTAATGTGTCTAATGTGTCTACGCACTAAATGTATCATGTAAGAAAATAAAAGGTTGTGATTATTCTAAATTGTTGCACACACAAGCTTTTTGTAAAACTTCACTTAAGGAAATGTAGTAATTTTTCAAAATGGTTTCCTTTTCATTGGCGATTGATCGACGTTTTCTTAATGTTGATGGTATCTATATTAAAACTGAAATTTTTCAATTTCCAATAAATATGAATGATATGAATATGAATGATAAATATGAAGCGCACTAGTTCGCTGAGACGACCATTTGCCAATAAATATGAAGCAAAGTATATTTTTTTTTAGCATAGAAATATAAAAAAACAGGAGAAGTTGCAAGGGGGCATGTCCGTGTCCGCGCATCATGTTCAAATTGAGCATATTATAGGCAAATGGTCGTCTCGGCGAACTAGTGCGCTTTCGAACGCAATCGTGACAATATATAACGCTTCCGTGTTGTTCAGTGTTTTTTTGAAGAAACCGCAACCTAAACCAAGATTTTGTAAATCAAGGAATCACTTACACTATTTAAATATAAGTAATTTACTATATTTGTCTTTAAAATCATGAAAAACAACAAATCGTAAAATATGTCTTGCTCTTACTATATTATTCTTGTTTTCAAATATCACAGCGACTGTATTATTTTTACTATAAATACATTGCTTCTTATCCACTACCTAAGTTTTTCTCTAAGTCACTGGACAAGCAATGTAAATATTACAAAACGATACTTTATTAAGCGGATGCAACGCGTAATACGGCCGCTGCTTCTTGCGACGAGTAAATATTGTGCTTGATCCACCTACGTAGGTTATCGACACAATGTCGATTGACGAATGAAATCTTGCTATAAAAGTTTATTTTCCATTTGTCAACCGTTTTAAACCGGTTATAAGATCGATGTAAAATAACACTTTTTACTTATTTACAGCGTAATAGAGAAATGCGTAACTAACTTTCGTAAAGTGAGTTAATTAAATTTTATGTTAATAATCTGTACAGTGTTTATAATATTTTCTGGACATGCCGTTTCTTATTTATTTTATTTGTAGGCCCCAAAAATGTTTTTGTCCAATAATAAATGGAAGATTCGATAACTTTCTGATTTGGTCAATAACTAGCATAATGTGAAATAATTTGCTTTTGCACAGCACAACGATAACGACCGTTGTTTTTGCGTGAGTTTGTTGTACGGTGTATGGTATGCACGCTGTGCATGATGCAATAAGGTTTATAATTGATTGTGTAGTGCGTTCTGTTTTAAGAAATGCGGGTGTATGCGCGACTGCGTATCTATTGCTTTTACTGACGTGCATGTGTAGTAGTTGCCTTATGGAAGGGGAAGACTGGAGACACAGGGTCCCGGTACATTTTCGTCTAACGGGCATATCTCCTTATTTATTATATCTATGATTTTTACCAATTTTGTTGTTCACCATTTATGCAACTATGCGCAAGCGAGGCGCGTCCCTGGTGCGTAGGGTGTGGGGCAGCACCAATACCGTCCTGGCGATGATCGCGGACAGGATGGACTGCCCATACATACGGCTCTGCTGTGACAGGCATGTTTCCGTCAGCAGGGCCGGTTAGATTTATTTGTCTTTTATTTTTTGGTTTTATTTTCATTGTATTTTCTGTTTTATATTTGGTCTGTATTTGTGTGTACTCCACATATGAGCTAATGTTGCTCGAAATAAATGTATTTTATTTTATAATATTTATTCCATGCTTCTTCTAAATTAATAGTACGTTCCATAAATACGCAACACTGTCATGTCAAATTCAGCGGCGCTTTTTGGTTTTGGTAAGCGGGCAGTGTTTTGCGGCGTACTTGTGATTTTATTACTTTAGGTTTTATTTACCGTCTAGCTTGTTTTGATTTTTGGCTGTCATCTGTTATTAAATTGTAAATTTTATATTCATAATTAATTTTGCTTAGTTCATATAATAAGTTATTGTTCGATATTTAAACCTAGAGCCAAAATATTGCTGGCTGACAGTACTTTTCTCAAAAAACGTTTAAAATGAATGTGTGACGAGTTTACAATAACCTGTATCTACCTATAATACACTTTTTCATGCTTATGACGAGTTTACAATCGATGTATGGAATTTATTAAAAGTGTGACGAATCGACAATGTGGCAAATCGACAACGACCCCATTTAAATTTCATCAAAATCGGTATAGTAGATAGTTTGACTTTTTAATGGTTTGGCTGGAATTCGTTTACTTTGATGACGAATTTATGAGTTGTGACCGAAACATGTCGCCTTTAATCCACCCTAAAATAGATTAGCTAAAATACCCTTAAGTAGAAACAGCTTCAATAATTTAATGGGGTCAGAACTGTCAGTGAATAAAATATTGAAATTTTAATGTGTCAATTCGAACAGTGGATTGGGGTTTGCTCCGCTATCCACTAGGTATAATATTATTAAGTTAACCCGTACCTACAGGTTAACTAACGCATAAAAAAGTTTGCAGCTGAGAGTTTACCTATCTAACCGTGCTCGCAAACAATCCTTCCACAGCCGCATAACACACGTGTCGCGTGACACATCACCTCTTCACGTCATCAGCACATTTCGTGCTCGTGCCGAATGTTTTCTCTACAAGATGCCCGATATTATGATTGCCATCTATATGGGATGTTATGGGGTTTCGTGGAACCGCTCAAACTTATGGGGTTCTATCTAACACGTGCCAACCTCACAGCATGTGCTGAGTTGGTAATTTCAGAAGCTACTGTTTAATCTCCAGAAGTTTTACCGGTTTCGGGAAACAGTGCGACAGTTTCGGATGGCTAAATTTTAAACGGGCCATAAGATAAACTCCAACAAAATTAATATGATCTCAATACTAACGTAGTTCATAAAAAACATAAAAATGGCCTAATGCCACTGTATCATGTTTATTACGATAACAAAAGCCGAGAGGCGCAGCGCGCGGGATGATGCGTGCGCGTCGTATGTTGGCACGTGCCTTTCACCGACCGTAAACATAAATTATTTGCCATGCAAACCTTACCTTAAGTACGTCATGGTTATAATAAAATTCAGTACAATATTACTGCCCGGCGGTAGGCTGGAGCCACAGCTTAGGACGCGCGACCTGCTCCTTGCGACGGTGACCGACGCGCGCCATCTGTTTTCATGGCTAGAGCACAATTTTCTCGCAGTAGGTGTGAAAAGTAGAGAAGGTATGCTCCTCAGAGATAAAGGTGTCTTTGCCTTGGGCTAGCTGAAATTCCTCGCTGCATTCAGGATTCTTGTATTAACTTCCTCGCTTCGCTAGTGAGTTCAACTATAAACTCCCTCGCGGCGCTCGGGAGTTGTCTCTCTAATCCTTCATTGTGTTCGGGATTCTATATGACGCCCGTGTCATAACAAACTGCTTTATCCCCTCGCTGCATAATCTACTATTTCATATTTAAGTGTCCAGAATTTAGTAGGGATTGGTGCCTATTGTGTGTGTAGGTGTCTTTTTTGTATTTTAGTTAGAAGTACAGTTTAGTAGAGAAATAATAACTCAGTTCTTGTAATGAAAAACAAGGGAATTATGATTTATAACTAAGCTGGAATTTCGTAAAAGAAAAAATGGATTTCTCCAGTATAGGTCATAAGATTGCCTACTTGCCACTGTTGAAGGAATTTGACTACGTTAGGATATTGCTAAGTAAGTACCTACATATTGGGTTATGAAAAAGAAAGGTAAATGAAATAAAAAAATAGCGTTTCGTCTATAAATTTTATTTATAGGTACACATGTTAATAATTTTATACAATCTGTCATTTCCAGTAGGTATTGCACAAAACTGGACAAACCCCATTTTAAATTCAATTTTGTCTACCGACACTTTATAATCCATTTAAATTATCTAACATAACTTATCTCCGAAAACAAGCGATATTTTACATTTTACGAATATGTACACGTTTATCACTACTAAAGTTTTCGAAACCACACACTAAGTCTACGTCACTACTAAACAGTAAAGGCACTGAACAGTTCACTATTTGCAAAATCAACACTCGCAAATCTGTCGACAGCGTCCGCAGACGCCGGCAGCGAATTCCGCTCGTAACTCAGCCATCTTCTTCTTTAAATAGGTAACCTGGAAGGCCAGTCGCATTTCCCGCAGCTTTCTTCTATCTCGGCTCTGCTTAGCTGCGTGGTTATTGCGCTCGCGCTGCTTCCTATACGAGTCGTCAGCGGTCTGGCTGGTCTGCACCGCCCTCCGCATCCTCGGGTTGTTACCCAGCAAGGTACCACCATTCTTCTCCGCCATCGCTCGCATGGCATCTCGCTCAAATTCCTGGTACTCCAGGTCGTCAGACAATGAGTCGCAGAAGTCTGCTGATTCCGGTGGCGACGGCGCGGGCGGTTTGCTGTGCGACCAGCTCCCGATGGAGTCGGGAGACACCGATTGCACCGAATATGACCCTGGCTGATACGGATACGGGGCGTCGTACAGAGATTCCGTGTACGATGGGTACGGCTCCAACAGTAGCGGAGATTGAGGAGCACAAGACGCGGGAAGCGGAGACGCTCTCACTGCGGGTTTGCTCAAGTCCAAGGCAGTTTCCTGCGCGTACGGAGTCCACAAAGCCATTTCGAGAACTTGTCTACTTGACGTGCAAATCACGAATATCTGTCTATTTTGGCGGGCGACTGTCGCTGTCGTTTAAATTAAAAGAGGCGGGGCCTAAGTGACCGCCCCCGGACGAAGGGTGAGTGCAGGTAGCACCCTAACGGACCTCGAGTGTCATGATTTATGAGTTACTAATGGGTTTTTGAACGGAGTAAGTGAACATAACGTTAAAATGAAATGCGAGGCGAGTATTGTTAGTAAGTAGTTCTTATTGTTTTGCGACTAATTAATAAAGCGTAAACATGTCACTAATGATTTTGTTTGCCGGCCAATAAAGTTTTGACTAAGGAGTTGATGTTGGTTCCATGTACTTTTACTTATTAGAGTATTTACCTAATGACTCAAATTAACATCTTTAAAAACACATTTATACCTACAAGTAAATAATCTACAAGATTTTGAGATTTTACTAGGTGATTGCTGTGGATCTAAGTATGCTATAACTATCGAAATTATGTTAGTTAAGTCGATATGCGCTATTTTTGTCTGTGCGGAATACCGAACTTAGGTATTTCATTTTAACCCTGTCGGTGATACGCAGAGTGTATTTCAATTTATTTTATAACATTCAAAGCTAAGTTATTCTTAAAAATTTAGATAGCCCAACGTTGATCACATGTAGAATGACCACAACAAAAATAACAATTCAGTTTTAATAAGTATTTACTTACCTACCTAGTTTACAGTTTCAGCAAAGGTTTTTGTTACTTAATTTAGCCTCATCAGTAACTAAAACTGTTAATAAATTTCAGCTCTGAGTGACCATTACATAAGGGCTGTTCCCTGCATCATCTCTATGGACAGATTGTATTACGGAACAAATATTTTTGGACACATCTGCATTGGCTTTCATTTATCGACTTTTATTACTATGAGCTTTATTCAGACAAAGTTAGGGGCTACTTTTGTGTAACTTTGTGTCACAAAAAGGATTAGATCGTCACTTGGTTGTCAATTGCAGAACCCTTCCGCGTGCAAGTTGGTTGACGGTGTTATTGTTATTATTACTGGGTGCGCTTTCTGGCCTTCCTCATAATATTCTGTAGAGTAATATGAACGATAATAAAGCAGCATAATTTTCAGTACACAGATAGATATTTGAAGCAAAACTTCACCTATTCTAGAAAAGTTTAGGCAGTTACAGAAAGGTAAATAATCTTGATGTGTCTTTATTTAAAAACTCAGGTAAATACAACTATAACAATCAGGTACCAACTAAATCAACTGGACCGTTAGTTTAAGCAGTAGTTTATTTGCTTGTTTATACATAGTTATGTGTTTGTGTAAAAAGTCACATTGACATTGTTTACGTTTAGTTAAATATGAGTACCTAAATCTTTCTAGTACAGTTATTTAAATCTTTAAGCAAGCAGACACGAATTACTTAAGGTAAGTACCTACCTACTTAGGTACTGCTTATATTTTTTAGCTGAATCATGAAAAATCCTGATAAACATAAGCCTTCAGCAGCTTCAGTCGCCTTAAATCGTGGGTAATCGTAAAGTTAGGATCAAAACGAACATTTCTACATTGTTTCAATTTAGGACTTATTCCGTCGATGTTCAAAGAATTGTAATCTTCAGATCACAACTTTCTATTAAATAGGGATTACGGCGGTGAGACCTTTACTAACTTTATTTGCCGGATTATAAAACCTACTTTTTCTTGTCAAACAAAAGCAATAATCTCGGCACCAATGTTTATGGCCTGACCATTCATAGGACATTTCTTTACTCTGCAAATTGTTATAATAAGAAAACTGCACTTAACTCGGACAATAAAAGATTTTTCTTAACATCTATAAAGCCAGGTGCTAGTTTAGTTTTTTTGTCTTCCGTACTAAGCTGGCTGTTGTTAATACTTTCTTTGGTCTCAAATTAAGACCACCGCGACATCGCTTCACTATCACCACATAGTATAAAACAAAGTCGTTTCCCGCTGTCTGTCCCTATGTAGGTACGCTTAGATCTTTAAAACTACGCAACGGATTTAGATGCTGTTTTTTTAATAGATAGTGTGGTTCGAGGAAGGTTTTATTATTTAATTTGTCAAGGTTTTGTGGAAATTGGCTGATATATGAAGAGTATTACTGAAGAGGTCGGAATTATGTATCTAAAAAATCTTGACATCGCGTGCGCTGCGAAAACTATTGATGATAGAACAAAACCATGTACTACAGTTTTAGATAACACATCAATACCTACGAAAAAGTTCGCATTAGCGTATGTCTATCTTTTATGTTTGACTCACAATATCCATTTTTATGATATTCAAATTTGATATAAAATACTGCGTCATATGCAGAGGTGTTGTCACCAATATAGTACAAATCCTTATCTTAATGCCTGCTATTCTTAATTAAATAGGTATGTTAGTCATCTTTAGTGTTTAATTTAGAGCAAAATTGCCATTCACACCATTTAATTTGGACGAATATCTTAGGAGATATCTCAAAATTAAAGTTAGTCGCGCACCCAAATAATTATCACGGAGGTAGAGATGTCCCGAAGTGGAAGACACTTGAGAACAGACGTCGTTGACGGTTGTCTGTTGCACTTTTTATTTCTGCCTGAGCCACAATATTATAGATTCTGGTAATTAGATGTTCACTTTGTTAGTTTGGGATAAACAAACATTAGCACCCGTGCGAAGCCGGGGCGGGTCGCTAGTATACAATAGCACACTATCGGAAGTGAGTAGTATTGAGTCCCACAATACGACTGCGACAACAAGTCCGCGCTCATGTGCGAACCGCGACAGTTGCGACGTTATGAACGCACTCATGTGTAGTATGAAAGCGTGCGCTGGACGAGCGATTATTTCTTTCAAATTATTATTTACGGTTCCCGGTAATGTGCAGAAATTACTGTCAAATTTTGGAGGAAGTAATACCCTTCTTCATCAGACCTCGCTTGAATTAAATTGAGCAAAAGATAGGTCGCTCGGCCTTTTCATTTTACTATTTTACCCTGAATACTTCCAGCCTTTTTTATAATGTTTTTTAACCAAATGCTTAGTTTAAATACTGATTAACAGATTCCAGCCCATTTTAAATAATTCTCACTAGTAACTAAATGTTGCTAACAAATTAAAAGAACACCTAACGTTAAGGCGTCACAAGGACTAGTCCTATTTATATAAAACTTTATAAACATAGATATAGTTTAAATACCTACTGATTAAGAGATTCTAAATTCGAATTCTCCATGGAAAGCTTGAATAAAGAGTCTGGTCATCAGTGTTTAACTCAGCATTAATTTCATTATCAATGAGCCTGTAATTCTGCAGTTTCTCGCTGCAACATTTAATTATTTCAGTGCAAAAATATGATTTGAGCTCAATTACTCGATCATATTATTTTTGCTACACATTTCACACGTGAATCTAGCTGTAAAAACATTGGTCGCGTGGCGGCCATCTTGTCCGATGGCAGCCACCGGGGCGGTGACGGGTTAACTTCATGAGCAGCATGATCGACCACCCTTCCACTAAAGAATTATTTTCTAAGAATCCCAGAAAAATAAAACATAATTTTGTAAGTGAACGCTAGTAACTTAGGACAGTAGGTAAATAAAACTTTTCAGTCACGCATAGATTTTCAGATATGTTCATCTTAAATGTTCACAGTTTTTCGTCGCTTTTATCAACTAAATATTGTTTTCAAGAGTGAAAAATAAACGTTTTGTTTATTTTTGTCTGTCATTGCTAAGCAGGGGTTGGTGTCTATCTGTAAAAAGCACTACTCCAGCAGTACTCTGCAAGCATTGCATGAGTCCACTTTCCTTGATATCACTTTTCCAAAGAAGCAATTTCTTGGTGGATGCGCTCGTGTTCATCACTCACTGAACCTGGGTTTTCTGATAAAAAAATTAGGGATTTGCGCAGGAAGAGTACCTATTTATAATGATATGTATTACCGCAAATCTTTATAGTCATTTAACAATTAATTTACAAGGCTATTACCTCAAAGCAGTAAGATTTTGTTTAAGAAACTAAGCTAAATCAAATAAAACGAAACTGATCCCTCCGGTTTGGTTGCGTTTTTGCGAATTTTAAGGCAAAATCGTAACACTGTGAATGTACGATACGAATATTAACAAAACAAAATAGTATTGGGGTGGTTAAAGCTCGTAACATGCACAAAAGCAGCTCACAGGCCAGAGTGACATGCACCAATCAGAACTTGCTATAGTAGAATGGTACGGAAGATATTGCATACTGTGGTGCGAGGTACAGGCCTGTGAATTTGGGACCAGTAGGTTCTCCTACCTACCTATTACTCAACAAGTAATTATTCGATAGGTTGTTAAATAAGTCATGGGGGCTATCAGGATGTTACTAAAGCTAGGTAAGGCTTTTGAAGAGCCAGCTTCATCAGAGTTTCGAAGATTTCGCTTCATGAGCAGCATAAGCGACCACTTCCACTGAAAAATCCTTACTAATACTCCTTGCTAATATTATAAATGCGAAAGTAACTCTGTCTGTCTGTCGCGCTTTCTCGCCAAAACTACTGAACCGATATAAATGAAATTTGGTACAGAGATAGTCTAGAGCCTGAAAAAGGACATAGGCTATCTTTTTACCTCGAGAGTAGGTGCTCTATGGACCACGCGGACCAAGCCGCTGGAAGAAGATAGTAAAACATAATTTTGTAAGTGAACACCAGTCACACAGATTACTCCGCCAGGCAAAACTCCCTGTCGCCGTTACTACAGCGTAAATAACGGTTTTATTGTCTCAGAGAAAGTTCTATTTTGCAAACTTGCAAACCGTCGCATTGTCTTGTCCTGACATAAAAGGGTTGCTCCAAGGTTGGTCCTTTGCGAACGTCGCACAATGCGGATTATACAATTTGCATGTTGCTTTGCAGGGTTCGTTCCGAGAATGTTGACTTGCACTAATTATTAAATAAGTAAGTGCGTGTCTGAACCAAAAATGGGGTCTCGGGAGCCGTTACCTGAGTAAGTCTGACGATACTGAGAACATCCAGGAACTGTGCCTAAATAAGAACCTCTCGATTTCCGTCGAATAATTAAATTGATTGAAAATTCTAAAAATAATTATAAATTGTTTTGTTCTTTCACGCTTTTACAGCCTTTTGTGGAGGACGTAGATCATATGGTATGACTAACGTGACCATTTATTTTTTGACTGAAAACGGGACATTGGTTTATTTAGATCAATCAACAGGTAGTCAATGAAAAAAAAACACTTTTTTGAAGTTATTTATTCAGGAAAAGTCAGTTAGTTTAAAAGTTACAAATTAAAATATATTTAAACACGAAACGTTTAGTTATACATATTTATATTTAGCAGAGGAACAAATTTGCTGTAATATAGCTGGTGATGATTATATGATGAAACTCTTGGCACGTTTTTAGGGTTCCGAACATCTATAAAAAAACGGAACGCTTATAGGATCACTCGGGTGTAAACATTTTTGCTTGTAAGTTAACATTGAATGAACACTTGCGTTTCGGCATTTTAACTTATTATTCGAAAACAAAAGAAGTTTAAGTTATTTACTAGGTAGGTAAACGAGCATCAAACATCAACAAAACAAATATCGAGAAGTGGGCGAACGTAAAATCTATCAAACAATTAGTCAACAAAGCGCAAGCACTGATGTCTTGGCCACTCTCGGCTATCACCGCGTCGACCGGCGACATGGTCTCGCTCTCGCATACCGCTTGCTTCCGGCTCCACGATTACCTACTCATACTTTCGCGCGATTTCAGAAAACGGGACAATTTTGCGTCCCAGGGTTAATTTCGGGGACACCGGGACTCGTAATCATAAATAGGGACAGTCCCGTTCAAAACGGGACGTCTGGTCACCGTGGTCACCGTGACCAGACGTTCAAAAAGGTTTAAAGTATTAAACTTGTTAGCTTCCATACCGACTTTACTTTCACTGGAGTAGAAAACCTTCTAAAGCATTGCGTCTACTATTGTCTAATATCTTAAATAGACATGTTAGTGACAAGCGAACACACACTATAATACACCAATGTAAACTATACCTTAAAACTCTTCGTTACGGTTCAATGTAGAGATGACCGCATCACGCAGTGTTGGCGGACCACTTGTTCAAAAGATGAGGCGACAGTCCTCAGTAGTACAATCACAAAGACCACCAGCACTTTGTCCCTTGTGTTAAGAATAAAATAAAATGATCTTATGATGTAAAATCATCCAAGTATCACTCGAAAGGAAAGAAAACCCTTTCAAGAGTCGAAAATAATTCGTAGATACCTAAGTAGATCTAGGTAGATATATACCAAAGAATAGGTAGGTAGGTACAGAAGAGGTTTCACTGTCTTACCTAGGTACTCACCTGTCTAACCTACTTTTTCAGGGAGTCATCCGAATGGGTGATTTGTCCGATGATGGTTGATGAATTTCAGGTGAAGTGATTCGTAGCACAATGTACTAAAACTAAGTATTAGGTTCTCGCAGGCAATAAATTTGTTTTGAGAAAAACATCAGTAGGTATTACCTGAGATTAATCGTGTAATGTGAGTACTTTCTTGACAAAACTAAAAGAAAACAATCATTATCGCTCACTTTTGAGGGTTCACAGTATCTAGGTACTGTAAATGTTTTTAAGTACCTAGATGTATTTAGGTACATTTACCTCCTACTAAGGTGTACTAAGACACAATTAAAACCATTGCATTTCAAATAATTCAAAATATTGTTTTTCATAGAACGGATTATTTTGCACTCATAACGTCAAGCAGCAGTTCTAAAAATGTAGTTCTAATTTAGGATACTTTCTGACATCTAGCGTGTCGTAGCAGAACCAGTTTTATATTTTTGAACAGTGTTCTGCGACATCTAGCGTTAAGTATTAGTACCAAAAAGGGTGAATAAACGGAATAAACTACTTGGTTTCTTTTTTTCGCAGCAACTCCGTTTTATGCAACAAAACTTCTTGTTTTTTTTTAGTAAATGGAATCAATTTATTTATTCTTGAATAAGCACTCGATACTCCAACTCCAATCAGTTGTCATAAAAAAGTGCAAACATGGTGTTATCTGTGGTCGGCCATTTTGGATAGGGATGATGTTTCCTTCCGAAAAAGACGATGTTTAAATCGATTTGAATCGTGAGATGATGTATCGATTCACAAAAAAATTGATCTCTAAATGATCGATTTATAAAAAACCTATTTTTGGTTTTAATTTTGCATTTATAGTGTAAAAATAAATCCATTTTATGAAAAACAAGAAATAATTGTTGATCTTTTACCAGAGAAATCAGTATTTTTTTAGTTTATGGAGTTCGACAATAACAATTGTTTTAATTACCTACCATATCTAAGTCAGATCAGGTATGAAAGTATATTTATTGCATATTTTCAGCCATCTTCGCGAGTTTTTGAGTTATTAACCCTTTAACCTAATATTATGGATACATTCAACTAAATAATTTTATGGTTTTTACCAAAACAAATAAAAATCGAATGTCAATTTTCAAGAGTGAAATATCGATGTAAAAAAACGATCTCATGGGTCTGAAAAATCGATTCTTCGATTAATCAATTTCAGATCGCCATCCATAATTATTGTTTTTGGCAATCTGATTGACCGTAGAAACAATGTCGATGTTTTTAAATCTACCTGTAATTTATTACCGAATTAAATGTTGCCATTACGCGCCATAATCGCGGACCTTTCAACACATTCATCACCTCGTGTGCCGCTCGTCTCCAAAAGGGTCAAAAAGTGTCCCAACGATCAGCTGTCACAATTACGAACAGCTGACCAGAGAGCACATCTACTGACGAGTAGAACACACAAATCTGATGTTTTGGGTTTGCTATGCTGTTTTCACGATGAACGGCTCGTTTAACGAGCAGCTCGGCGGCGTACGTAGCTTTCAGAGCAAAGCGGCGCGTGCGAGCAGACGGTGTTGGCGTGCACGCTGGCGCGGTGGGTGCCGTGGCCGGGCCTGAAGCTGGTCCAGCGCGCCGTAGAGGCGGCTCTGCGCAGCCACGCGGAGCACGAGCGGCTGGACCGCGACGCCAACGACGAGCTCCTGCTGGCCAGCCTGCTGCTGCTGCGCGACGACGACAACGGTACGTACCGCCACAACTCCTCCGCGCTCACACTCATGTTTCCGATCTCATTGTCCTTATACAGAGAATGTGAGCGGAGAACTGTTCAGTACAAGCTTCTAGTTGTATGGCTTGCTTAATGATCAACTATGATTCAGCAAGGGTAGCCAATATACCTATCAATTTATTGGAAAACTTGTAATATTTTCCAACCTACCCTAGAGAAGATTTTATTCATTGATTCACGGAAACTATTAAAAGTGAAAATATAACTGATTGCACACTTTCTTAGCATAATCTGGGAAAGACCTTCCAAGCAATATAAGATAGAGACATCTACTTCTTAGAGCCAAATAACAAAACATAAATGTAGGTAGCCAAAGATAAGAGAACTCTAATTTACCTAACATTGGTAATTAATATGTAGGTACTCGAAGCATGTGCATTGCAATCAGTCAAACAAAGCTTGCCTTTTTTGACTTGGTGCAAAAAATAAACTAGGTGCTCTTATATGAGATGTGACCAGAGCATGAGTCATAGTAGCCTGGTTCATGCACACTGGTGGTGGTACCAGGTTAATGTAGGCCTCTCACAATGTTACACTATGGCGCCCATTACACAAAAGGTTTTGCTGTCAGTTTAACCAAAGACTGTGACTGTTGCAAAACCTTTTGTTTAACACTAGAAGCACCGAAAGTTACGACCCGCCTTGAACCACCGCTGTGACAATTTTGTCCCATTACATTTATTGCAACGTTCATTAATACAAGACATGAAAATTGACATTAAAATAATTTCTAATTTACTTGAAACATATTTATTTATTCATTTAAATCAAACTCATAATTCTTCAGAAAAAAACATTACTAATTTTGAATTAAAGTCTGTAATAATCACAACTATAACAGTAAATATAAGTGTACTAAATTACAAAAAAACCTGTGAACTAGTAATATATCATTTGAATGGCCAATATTGCACAAACAATATTCTTTACCAGTGCATTTATTGCAGACAGTTTCTTACACAGGTGGCACTGCATTATATCTTTGATACCTTGTTTGTTTTTCTTGTTAGGGTTTTTTTCTTGTAATTCATACGCTGTGTTCCCAATTCTTCTCCCAGTTGCAATTAAAGTCACTGCATTTCATTTGTTTTTTTCCGAAATATAAAAATTAATAATTATTAATTTAACTACAAAATAAAAAAACAAATTGCGACAGTAGCATTAAGGAACAGTTCATGTTTATTTGGGTTACACTAATTGAGAGGTAGTTTGTAAAATTCTTACAAGTTGAATTTACCTTCAATATATGTTTGTATGTGTACTGAACAGTGAACTTAGTGTTTGAAAATGCCACAAGGCATTCTTAAGCGCGTATTACACTACCCGATCCATCGGGCCCGATCTGCAGGGACAGTGTGATACTATAGTAGTCTTTGGTGTGGTGTAATAAGAAACAGAGAGTTAGGGCCCTGCCGTCGGGCGATCGGGTGGTTCCGATCTCGCAGTGGCGGCGCAGGGTAGATTGGCACACTGGGCGATTATATAATTAGAATTTTCCGATTGATTCTTTTGCTAAAATATTCGATCACATTATCAAAATTCAGTGTCTTTTAATTGATTAAATCGAAATGTTACGCGCGTTATAAGATCAGACCAAGCGCAAAATGAATTCATATTTTAGGGAATTAGAAAGATACTCGAAAAAAAAAAATGAAAAACATAGTTGCGATGCGTTGATATTAGTACGAACGTAAGTAGTTAGGTACAAGAGTAGGTAGTTATTTATCGATATGTCTTCGAAGAGGGAGATTTTGTGTGCCTTCTTTGGATGTAGGTACGAGTGAGTTGTCGTGTCACCTTGCTGCCGTGGTATAACTAAATTTGCGCTATCCGACATCTGGGCGATTTCTAATGATATATTAATGAGTAAAAATATCTAATCGATCTGTGTTTGCGAACTTCCACAGCCTTTCAACACCTTAAATAGCTTCGGCAGATTGGTGCTTGGCGCGTCAACCAGAGAGCCGCCTTCGAGGGGAGTCGGGAGGACCCCACTCGCGAACGATTCGAAGTAAGTATTTGCTAACCTAGCGTAATCTTATCTTACTCAAACTGAAAAAGTTTACTTCATCGGATCATTGAGCTCGCTAGAATTCTCAGTTGAGCTGAATGCCAACTGGCTGATAGTTATTATGCACTGTCCTTATTTGTCAGTAACCATTTAGACCACTCAAATAATATATCTGGCAAGTCGCTTTGAATATGTTTTTGTGTTTCTTTTCAGAAAGTGAGATGGCTGTTGTCTAACGATGGATGTGACTACCTAGAGAACAGCCATCTCACCTCTTTATCAATTAACGATAGCAACTTCAAGAAATGACATGTTTCAATATAATATGATGTAATGCAATTCAATAAATATGTGTATATAAAATTTGTTTAATTTTCAGGACCCAGTGGCCTTCTTCGAGAAATTCTATGCGGAAACGGTGAAGTTTGGAGTCTGTAAAGTGGAGCCCCCACTGAGTAGGAGCCCTGCCTCGGAGATCCACGGCGACACACTTGAGCCGCGAGATGTACTGATTCATGCAATCAAATCTTAATTTGATTGCATGAATCAGTATATCTCGCGGCAGTTCAGCCGCTGGGGAGCAGCCGCGAGGGAGCTCGCTGCTATCAAAGTCGCATCAAATTAATATTTGACGCGACTGGCACAAGTAAGTTTTGATACTAGAAGAACAAACAGCTGTTTGCATTTCTGTTTTTTTTTTTTCATTTTTCATCGTTCGTTTTACATCACCCGGGAATTCTCGGACGCACTAAACCACGATGTGGCGTCATTTTCGGGAAATTCTCTTAGTGCTCCCCTACACTACCCAGGGAACCTACATGCCAAATTTCAGCTTTCTACGACCAGTACTTTCGGCTATACGTTGTCTGTCAGTCACTCAATCACTCGGTCAGTAACGGAACAATTACATAATTATATATTGATTTTGCGCATCAAATTCTGAAGAAAAACAGGTAATCAACCGATCTTTACAAAAATAAGTTGTTTTTACATTTCGAAGCCTGTAGTAGTTTTCTTTTCATTTTTAAGTACCCAAATGAAACTATTTATTAGTAGTAAAGTTACCTACCAAAACCATAAAAAATGACTACCCATATTTCTGATCTGTAACATCCTTTCCATCACGTTGCAGGTTGAAGCACTGTCCCGGTGTGAAGCTAAAGTGTGAAGCTTAGTTCAGTATAGTGATAGTGTAAGATATACACTGCGCTGTCCAACACTCGCACAATCCTATCGGACAGCGCGAGCGGCGCCTGCGCAAGCCACGCCTCCTGCACACGCAGCGTGTGCGGCGTACATGTCATACTAAAGTCTCTGCGGGTCTAAAAAGGCCTCTTTAGTAGAATCAGCCATTCTCTATGCAGCCAGCACATCGAGCTACCCGAAACTCAAATATTCTCAATCAACCTTGAACCTAATTCTTTAGCGATAAAGATGAAAATGAAATTTGACAGATTGTTGTACGATTAACATTATGATCCTTACAATTATGATTGCTAAAGTGGCCTTTTTAGAGGTGCTGTCTAAAGAAAGGTCCTCTATGGGTGGAAAATTATTTAAATATTGTCATGTACTTACTGTGATGTTACTTATTTATTATGCTGTATTTAATAAGTTGCGGACTGTAATACTTATAAAGCTTTAGGGTTCTTTTAAGGTAAATTGTCTTGTAGAAAGTGTGGTGTGTGTACCTATGTGTAGTGGTGTTTAGGGGGGGGAACACCCAAATACTCCGAAATATTTTATTCCGAATTTCGATTTTCCAATTTTCATAAGTCCGAATTTCATAATACCTAAGAATAAATTATAATATCTATTATTATAAACCACGAAAATTATTTGACTGAAAGTCATAAATGCGATTTGTTTGTTTTCAGATTTTCATACGTCCGAAGAATCAAATGCTCGGTGGGTTTTCGGTCCGAAAAACGACATTCCGATTTTTAATACTTCGAATAAACTGCTAAAATTAAGATTTTGTTTTAGGTTCAATCAGTGTAATCTTCAGTTAGTTACATATCATAATATCCAAAGATATTTTAACTATTTTCGAAATAATTACGGTCAAAAGACCTTCTGTTTAATATACCTAACGAATATTTTTAGCATTTTGAACCTTACATTAAAATATTGTCTTAAATAGTCAATAAGTTATGCTACAAAAGTAAGTGACAGAAACGAGTCGCTGTAAAACCGACTCCACGTAGTTTTGTCTGCCCTACCCCTATATTGTAATTTAGTAGCGTAGGCGCGGTGGGGCGAGCGGCCCGCGAGCTGAGGAGCAGCTTCGGCTTGTCAGCCTCAGCCGCGGCGGCGGGCGTTACAACCTTCTGCGACGATAAGTTCGCGGGACACGGCAGGAGCCCCGCAGCGCCGGAGCCGTGACAGAAACCGTGCCTGCTGCATGCTTGCTTGCATAATGCATGCTTGCTTGCATGCTTGCCTGCATGCTTGCTTGCATGCTTGCCTGCATGCTTGCTTGCATGCTACATGCTTGCTTGCATGCTACATGCTTGCTTGTATGCAGCTTGCATCTGTCATTAGTTTTTTTAATTTTACCTCCTCATACTAAACATAATAATATACTTTGTTCTGACGATCAATTGTGTTTATTTGTCTTGCTATTCAGTTTTACAAGGCGTTTTTTATTTCGGAATTCTTATTAATCGGTATTTTAATAATCGGAATTCGTATCTTTGATGCTTCGAATTATCATTAAGTTGGACATTTTGTTATTCGACCTATTGAAATTCGATATTTTAAGAATAGTAATTATAAACATTAGCAATATTGATGTCGGAATTGTAAAAAAAAAGATGAATGATAAATCGGAGTTGTTATATTAGGAATTTTGAACCATTCGGAATTATGAAAATCGGTATTTTGAAATTCGTGTTTGTGACTGTCGGAATAAAGTATTAATGTAGTGTACCCGTTTAGGGGCTCACAAAAGAAGAGATATGTTAAGGTAATAACATTATTTTTATTTGTTGTTATTACATTAGTCCTTGCAGGCTTTTACTTAAAACTACTTCATAAGTTGCAAATTGTTACTTACATTACATACATAATCTGTACGTATTCATAAATTCCATACCTATTTAAGTTCATTGCACAATACAACTGCAGAGTTAGATACAAGTTTTATAAAAGCTTACTAAAACTAACTTAATCTATTTACAATTGCACACTCTTTTAAATAGGAACATAATTTTGAAACTAATTCTAAAAAGTCTTTTGACTCAGCACAGACACGATTGCTGATAGCAACCACACACTTTTGTACCTAAGGCTGCTTTTAGCGCAGCAAGTTCTTTCTTTAAGAACGTCACTTTGAGAGCCAAGTGGATCTCCCTCATCTTCCTCCTGTCTCGGCTCTGCTTGGCAGCGCAGTTGTTCCGCTCGCGTTGGCGGCGGTAGGCGTCGTCCGCGGCGTCCGAGTGGCTGGAGCGCGGCGCTTGCGCTGGTTGTTGCCCAGCAGCGCGAATCCGCGAGAACCCGCGGAAGTGTGGGTCGTCGGAGAGGGTGTCCGCATCGACCATGTGGAACTGCCTCTTCGCTGCAGCTTCCGTATGTGAGTCCGGTGGTAGCGTCACATGGCGCGGCGGCGGTGATATCGGAGCGTACGACATGGGTCGTATCCCGATGAACTTCCTCCGGGAGAGATATGTCCAGTTGATTCTTAGTATCCACTATAGGGTAGATACTCCGTTGGCACTGGCGCTGTCAACTGCGGAAATTGTGTTTCCTGGTTTGCGGTCTTCGACAAGTCCAGGGGGACGTCGTCCGCTTAAGGGGTTCGTAGATGTCGCTAAGTGTGCCTGCTGGGGCTGCGGACTTTGTTCGAAAGAGTCGCCGCGGCCCTGGAACGCAAAGGGCACTAGGAGGAACACGGACGGGTTTTAGTCAGTAAGAGTCACACTCCCTCGTGCTTTACCCAGAGCGGGAGCAGTCATTAGATGATTTCCCATCCTTAAAGTTGTCGCTACGTCCCCGCAAGGCGGCGCGGTAAGCGGTATCGGGGCGAAGCCCCCTGCCCGCGGTCGTTGTGTTGCCTCTTGTGGGCAATACGTGTTGGCGTGCGCCTGCTATGATATAATAGTAACCCACGCCTGTTGTGTAACTGATATGTATTTCTGCATCTATTTACGTTACATTGCACAGTCTTTTAAATAAGAACATTCTTTTCAAACTTATTCTAAAAAGTCTTTTGTGTCGGTGTGGGGTCGTTAGATCTTACTGGCCACACGATGAGATTAATAAGAGATAAGAAGAAGAAAGTCCTAAGATAAGAAGAAGGAGGAAGATGAGGGAGATCCACTTGGCTCTTAAAGTGTCTTTCTTGAGGAGAGAGTGTGGTCGCTGTCGGCACAGACACGATTGCTGACAGCGAACCACTCACTTTCGTACCTAAGGCTGCTTTTAGCGCAGCAAGTTCTTTCTTCAAGAACCTTACTTTGGGAGCCACATGGATCTGCCTCATCTTCCTCAGAGCCCTTCTCGGCTCTGCTTCGCAGCGAAGTTGTTTTGCTCGCGCTGGCGGCGGTAGGCGTCGTCCGCGGCGTCCGATTGGCTCAGTTTGAAAGCCGCGTGGATCTCGCTCATCTTCCTCCTGTCTCGGCTTTGCTTGGCAGCGAAGTTGTTCCGCCAATCTTCAAGTAAGTCACTTTGAGAGCCAAGTGGATCTCTCTCATCTTCCTCCTGTCTCGACTCTGCTTGGCAGCGAAGTTGTTCCGCCTGTCTTCAAGTAAGTCACTTTGAGAGCCAAGTGGATCTCTCTCAGCTTCCTCTTGTCTCTGCTCGCCTTGGCAGCGACGTTGTTCCGCCTGTCTTTAAGAACGTCACTTTGAGAGCCAAGTGGATCTCCCTCATCTTCCTCCTGTCTCGACTCTGCTTGGCAGCGAAGTTGTTCCGCCTGTCTTCAAGTAAGTCACTTTGAGAGCCAAGTGGATCTCTCTCAGCTTCCTCTTGTCTCTGCTCGCCTTAGCAGCGACGTTGTTCCGCTCGCGCTGGCGGCGGTAGGCGTCGTCCGCGGCGTCCGAGTGGCTGGAGCGCTCAGCGCGGCGCATGCGCGGGTGTTTGCTCAGCAGCGCGCCGCCGTTCTTCTCCGCCATCACTCTGAGCGCGTTCCTCTCGAACTCTTTGAAGTCCGAATCTTCGGAAAGGGTGTCAGCATCAATCATGTGAAAGCGCCCCTTCGCTGCAGCTTCCGGAGGTAACTCCGGCGGTGATAGCGTCACATAGCGCGGCGGCAGCGGTAGCGGAGCGTACGACACTGGCTATTTGGCTGCTTCGCTTGAAAATTCGCGCTATCGCTAGTTTGCTTGAGTCGCCATTACGGCAATCACCTTTATTAAAAAGGGTTTTCTGGTTTGCGTTCTTTGACAAGTCCAGGAGGACGTCGTCGGCGTAGGGGTCCACAGAGCCGTGGTCGCGTATGCTATGAGTCGAGGCGGGGAATGGTGCTGACGTTTGGGAATTCGCGGCGCTCCCGCAAGGGAGCGGTTCGTCTTTTCCGCAACGCGCCTACGCAATCAGTGGCTACACTGCTTGCGTAGGCGCCTAGTCTTGGCGACCATTCCGTGTAGGTCCCTGTGAATGCGATAAGGTTGTAGTCACCTCTACAAAGGCGCGTTGGATGCAAACAGTGACCTCACTAGTCAACACGTCCACGTCTGCGGTAGCTTTGGGCCAAGTGGGTGGGTGGTCTCCAGCGCTTCCTGGAAAGAGCTCCAGTCAGTCTTTCGACGTGGTGCTGGCGGCGAGAGTCGGGTCGGCATTTCGGAACGGACGACGAGAACAGGTTGGTGATCCGACAGCATCTCGTCGTCCAATACGTGTTGTGCGATCTGGCATTTTAGGCCCCCATGAACCATAAGGTCCAGCGCCACTGCGGGGACAAACAATGGCGTGAATATTTGTGTGCAAATAAGTTAGTGGTGCAATGCACTGTATTATTTAAGTAGGTATATGCCTACCTACTTTTGAAATTTCGGTTGCATGTGTTTTGTCTTGTACTGGGAAATAGAAACCTTAACTAAAAGCAATAGTAGGTATCTTTATCCGGTACCTAGCTAGCTAATTTGATTCAAAAGGTATATTATGCGTTTATTATATAAGTTTTACCGATTCAACTATAGGTAGGTATTAGATAAGTAATAGTGTAGGGACAAAAAACATTTTAGTGTAAATATGTTTCTATTTTTGTAAAATTTTATTGTAATCTACACTAATGTTATAAAGAGGAAAGATATGTATGTTTGAAATGAATAAACTCAAACCTACTGGATCGATTCTAAAATTTCTTTCACCATTACAATGCTACATTATCTCTGATTAACATAGGCTAGAATTTATTTCCGAAAAAATAGTAGTACCTACGGAACCGCTTTCATATAATCTTGGTCCTCGGTGAAAAAGGATGAGACTGGTGTCAATCAATCGATTATAATATTATAAAGCAATCGCTAAAAATTCTGCGGATTTTGGCAATCTGAGGGTCGAGTTACTAAGGGCGGATTTCAATGAAACAACGCGAGTACATCTAGCGTGTTCCGAAATATAACTCAGTGTACCGGTCAGTGCTCATAACGTCAGGAATCCGACGCCATTCATGACGTCATGAGCACTGGTCAGTATACTGATGGTATACTGGGTTATATTTCGGAGCACATGCCTAAACTGCGATCAAGAGCGTCAGTGTCAATATTCCACGGAAAATAATGACACTGACAGCTCGTATACGTGGTTCACATGCTGATCGCGTTCAGTTTCATTGATGAAATCCGCCTTATTGCGCCTACAGTATTAAATTAAACGGAACAATCCCTGAACAATGTTTTTATCTAAAAAATATAACTAAACTGGTATTATCGACCTATATTTTTAAACATCCTTGTCACTAGGTAGGTATATACCATGCACGATATATACTGACATACATAAGTTCTATCATTATGATTTGTCAGTGTTCGTCAACAAAAAATAATATTCTGCTTGCTGTTCACGTATGTACCTAAATGTAATGCAATACTATTCGCTTCGTTTTTCTTGCGGTGTTGTGAGTGTGACTCAATGTTTTTCAATCGTTTGTTTCGATACATTGGTTATGAACTTATGATCGATTCTGAAGCTCCACCCAGAACCAGCTGGAAATAAAAACCCTACATGAAATTGGACTACCTACTGCAAATGTTTCATGTTCCTCCGAGTGACGATGGGAAACCAATGTGATGTGTCATTAACTGGATCGATGTAATAAACATGTTGAAAGAATGCTACAAGTTCAACAATTACCTTGTTCTTAAGATGTTAATCTATATATTTGAAGTTAATCTTATTTATTGCTAGCGTGTTCCCTAGGGAACATACTCCCGGGATAAAAAAGTAGCCTATGTCCTTTCTCAGGCCAAATTTCATTTAAATCTGTTCAGTATTTTAGGCATGAAAGCGCGACAGATAGAGTAACTTTAGCATTTATAATATTAGCAAGGATAAGAGTTACGTTACGTATACCTAATAAAAGTTTTGTTTAAAAACATTGTTTTGTTTTATTCTATCTGAGCATTTGTAAGTCAAATCGGGTAGAATGGATGACTGTGTAGGAAGTTGTGGATGATTTCGAGGATGATAAAATAATTTTAAACACGTTATGGGTAAAACTATATTGTTTCCCTAGGTAGATACAGTAAAACTTGGTTAAGTGGGACCTGGATAAGTGAGAAACCTCCATAGCTGGAACTCATGCTTAGGTCCCGACACTTTAGTTCTTTATTACCTCTGCTAGTGGGACAAAACAAACCTCTATATCTGGGATAAGTTATTTCGATTTTATCGTCATAACAACCTCTATAATTGAGACAGAGAGTATATTTTACCTCTGTTACTGAGACTATATTTTGTGTACTGTTCTCGTTAATTCTTATTCTATCTGCAAATTCCGCACTTGGCTAATTGTGTAAAACTGACCTCCAGTTTTAGTTTGGTTTAATCGTCCGGATGTTTATTTGAAAATGCCGAAGCGAAGGCTTAAGTCTTTATCAGTACATTATATATGTTTATGAAAGTGGAAAGACGCGCGATGAAATCTGTGTCGAATTTAAAGTGCCAAAATCTACTCTTTGTGGAATCATCCAGAAAAAAGATGTAATTTAGTCTCAATGTTCTCAAGGACAATAAAACTAAAACGTTTGTATTGTTTATAAAAAACGTGCTTAATTAGTTTTGTTAAATAGCTTTTTGATTGATACTAAAGATTACAACTCGTATATAATGTTTAGAAAAAATACGCTATTTTATTTAATAATTGCACCTCTATAACTGAAATAACATCTTTTCTCACCTCTAATAATGAAACCCTCTGTAAATGAGACAGATATTTATTTATACCTGGATATCTGAGACACTGGGTAAGTGGAATACCTCTTTAAGTGAGACAAATTTGCAGGTCCCTTAAGGTCCCAGTTATCCAGGTTTGACTGTAAATAAGAATATCGTTTAGGACGACGTCGTGAGAACACAGATAATATTGTTAAAAAGGTTACAGTTATAATGAACAGTTTATCTGGCACAGTCGACCTCAAGTACAATAATAAACTGTCTAAGCATTAGCAAAACATACAAGGAAGTAAAACTTTAGCACCATCACCGTACAACACGAAGTCTTTTTAGGGTTCCGTACCAAAATGGTAAAGGAACCCTTATGATGTATATCAGAACGTTCGGCCAGTCGAGATAGAGAGCTGGCTGCTACTCCAGTTTTTAGTGACGTTTGTTCAACTATTTGGCAAATAAAAAACAAATAAAAATATCTAATATTTCTTTTAACAGCGACTGAAAGGGATTGTTAAAAATTCAAAGTGGGGCTACTAGGGCATGGGGTATCATTTGAAAGAGCGCTCTGTTTACACATTCTCATACATTTTTTATTATTTTTAGGCCGCAAGGTTTTCGACTTGTATCGAAAAAAAATTACCATCCCCCCGCCCTTATGTCCGAAGTTTGCATAGAGAAAAATGCCTCGGACTTTGGCGGCGTGCGTATCATTGCCACGGCCACAGCAATAAGTTCCGTCAAAGTATCTAAGTTAAGACCCGTAGGTTCTACGGTGTGAGTAATCCCAGCGGGAAAATTAAGGTTTTGTTTTTATTTTCAGTTAAGCAGATATTTAGTCTATGAAGCTAATGCTATGAACTTTAAATTTGGAATAGTTTTAGATTTTGTTAAACTGTTTTGCACATAAGAAAGAAATAAAAATATACCTATACTAGCTGACCCGCGCAACTTCGTCTGCGTCACAATTTTCCTTACTGCTCCGCTTCTATTGATCTTAGCGTGGTGATATATAGCCTATAGCCTTCCTCTGGGAGGGAGGATGGGACATCTAACACTGAAAAAAAATCCTGAGATTAGCGCGTTCAAGCAAACAAACAAACTCTTCAGCTTTATTTATTAGTAAAGATATTATTCTTGCAACAGCAACTGAAAGGGATTAGGTAAGTATTAAAAATTCAAAGTGGGGCTAATATTAGGGCACGTGGGGTATCATATGAAAGAGCGCTGTTTGTACATTCATACATTTTTTCTTATTTTTTTTAGACCGCGTGGATTTCGTCTTATGACGAAAAATGTTGAAAAATTCACCCCCCTCCCTTATCTCCGAAGTTTGTATATACAATAATCTGAAATTATTCTATGTGATAGAAGTTTCTGTAAAGATTACAGGAAAAATAAAACGATGTTTATAAATAGCACAATTTTCCCGAAATCATCAACTAAAATTACATAAGTTCCACTAGCGGTCAAGAGATGGCGCTGAGCTCAAACTGCAATATACACCACAGTAACGAATTCTGACGAATAAAGGCCTCGCCGATGAAAATTTAAAAACGTGTCACGTTTTATATGATGGTACGGAACCCTCGGTGCGCAAGTCCGACTCGCTCTTGACCGGTTATTTATAGTTCCGAAAAAAAAACGGAACCCTTATTAGATCACTCTGATGTCTGTTTGTCTGTTACAGCCAGTTTTCTCCGGATCCACTGGACCGATTCTGTTAAAATTTGGCACACATTTGGACTTCTATGACCCAAACACGGACGCGTTACGTAAATCATTAAATTTTTAGTATGGGGGTCACATTTGGGGGTCAACCTAGAAAATAAAAATAAAGTTTTTTGAACAATATCGTGTCATATCAAATGATAGGGCTTACTGTGAGGGTTTTAATTATATTTTTTTCATAATTTTAAAATAAATGGTTCAGAAGTTATTCAAGAAATTAAACGGAAATCAAGAAATTAGACGAAAAATTATCATTCCCCCCCCCATATCTACAGAGACTAAAATTTTGAAAAAAATGTAGATAATACTAATGTAGATCTTTACCTAAAGATTACAGGAAAACCTATTAGGAGCCTGTAGTGTTAAAATAAAATGTTCAAAAAATTAAATTCGTTCGGAACCCTTTGTACGCGAGTCCCACTCGCACTTGGCCAGTTTTTATTTTCCTATGTAGATAATTGTTCTTATCCTAAAGATTATAGGAAAACCTATAAGAATTCTGTAGTGTTAAAATAACGTTAAAAAAAAGAAATTGGTTCGGAACCCTTGGCACGCGAGTCCGACTCGCACTTGGACAAAGATCTATTATCTCCATTTTTTTCAAATTTTAGTCTCAGTAGTTTCGGAGATAAGGGGGAATGGTCATTTTTCGTCTAATTTCTTGATTAACTTCAAAACCATTTATTTTAAAATTATGAAAAAAATCTAATTAAAACCCTCACAGTAAGCCCTTTTAGGTGATATATCATATCACATGATATTGCTCAAAAAACTTTTTTTTAAATTTTCTAGTTTGACCCCCAAAAGTGGCCCCCATTATAAAAATTTAATCATTTACGTAACGCGTTTGTGTCACAGAAGTCCATATGTGTACCTACCAAATTTCAACAGAATCGGTCTAGTGGATCCGGAGAAAACTGGCTGTGACAGACGGACCAACAGACAGACACCCGATCGATTCTATAAGGGTTTTGTTCGGAACCCTAAAAATAGGTAGTAACATACATTATATGGTACGTAATTTGGTTTAGCCAGAATTTATGTATCGGTATCACATAATAAGAAAAAAAAACACGAAATCACCTCCAAATTGTTGAGATGAAACCATTTTACTCCTTGACTTTTTAACAAAAGTCTAAAAAAAAGTATCTACTGCTTTGCAATACAAACGAAAATAATTTGGTTGTTACTTTTTTATAATGTGTTATTTTTTTTATAATGAACTAGCTTCCGCCAGCGGCTTCGCCCGCGTGGTCCCTAGGGAACATACTACCGGGATAAAAAGTAGCCTATGTCTTTTCTCAGGCTCTAGACTATCTGTGTACCAAATTTAATTTAAATCGGTTCAGTAGTTTTGTCGTGAAAGCGCGACAGACAGACAGTTACTTTCGCATTTATAATATTAGTACGGAAGTAAGGATTAAAAATGCTCCGTTTATATGCACAGGGTCATTGGCATGTAAACAAGCCTTAACAAGTTGCAGACTGTAGTACTTTCACAGCTTCAGGGTTCCTGTAGCAAGTGTGTGTACCTACCTACGTGTCCACCACATGTTTCAGAGGCTTATAAAAAAAAAGATAAAGATGAGGTAATAACAATCTTTTTATTAGTTGTTATTAAATTTGTACCTACAGTCTTTTACTTACAACTACCTACTTGTATTAAGTTATGATAAGTTGCAAATTTTTACTTACATTACATACACAATTTGTACGTATCTATAAATTACATACCTACCTATTTTAGATTATTGCTCAATACAACTACAGAGGTAGCATACCTAAATTTTACAAACATTTTACTAATACTAACTTAATCTAAGTATTTACATTACATTGCAGTCTTTAAAATAGGAATATTTTTCAACTTATACTACTTATTCTAATAAGTCTTTTGTCTCAGCACTGCTCAGCACAGACGATTGCTGACAGCGACCACACACACAAGGTTGCTTTTAGCGCAGCCACTTGTTTCTCTAAGAAAGTCACTTTGAGAGTCGCGTGGATCTCTCTCAGCTTCCTCTTGTCTCTGCTCGCCTTGGCAGCGACGTTGTTTCGGTCGCGCTGGCGGCGGTAGGCGTCGTCCGCGGCGTCCGAGTGCCTGGAGCGCTCAGCGCGGCGCATGCGCGGGTTGTTGCCCACCAGCGCGCCGCCGTTCTTCTCCGCCATCACTGAGCGCGTTCCTCTGCGGCGCATGCGCGGGTTGTTGCCCATCAGCGCGCCGCCGTTCTTCTCCGCCATCACTGAGCGCGTTCCTCTCGAACTCTTTGAAGTCCTGATCGTCGGAGAGGGTGTCCGCATCGACGATGTCGAACTGCCTCTTCGCTGCAGCTTCCGTATGTGAGTCCGGTGGTAGCATCACATGGCGCGGTGGCGGTGGTATCGAAGCATACGACATTGGGTCGTATCTCGAATATCCCGCTGTACATCCTCCGGGAGGGAAATGTCCAACTGGTTCGAAGTATAAGAATACTCCGTTGCACTGGCACTGGCAGCTGCGGAAACTGTTTCTTGGGCTGCGGTCTTCGACAAGTCCAGGGAGACGTCGTCGGCGTAAGGTTTCCACAGAGACATGGTCGCGTGTGCTTTATACGTGAGTCGAGCGGGGAATGGAGCTTAGGGGTGAGGCGTATTTATCGTAACAGATATTTACAAAAAACAAATACCTAACAATTGTTCCAACCAACTTATTTTATCTGTTACTTTAATAACCGACCCGTAAATAAACACTATTACCCACGGCTGTCATTGTTTTTACCCAACTTCTAAAAAAGTAGGTTTTCAATTCAACCGCGTATATATTTGTAACCGACTTCTAAAAAAGAAGGAGGTTCTCAATTCGACCGCGTATATATATGTGTATATATGTATGTATATATTTTTTGGTTTTATGTATGTTCGCGGATAACTTCGTCGTTTATGAACCGATTTCGATGAATCTTTTTTTATATGAAAGGGTATGCTGCCGAGGTGGTTCCATTGCCACCACGTCAGGATCTGATGATGGAAACCCTGAGAAATCGAGAGCAAATCTCGAAAATTGTAGGCACGCATCTGGTAAAAACTTGGTATTCGTGTGTATGGTACCTATCGGGTGATACTACAAAAGAATGAAAGTTTGGATCAGACCTGATGATGGAGACGACACAGAGTCAAACGAACCCCACATCGGTATGTAGGAACTACCAAGTGTTTGGGCGTATTTCATTCGTAAATTGACGAGATCTTTACACCGAAAGCACTAAGCAAGTTTTATTTAATAGGTCGCAGTTCAGAACATAACATCACGCCAGTACGCTGTGAATGAGTACGCAGGTACCACTAAAAAGTGAAAAATAAAAACTTTTTTACAAAAAATATGACCGACTTCCAAAAATATTAATTATATACAAAGTATAAAATTAACTTTAATTTTGGAAGTCGGTGTTTTTGGTTATTTCGTTTTTTGAATCAGTCCCCGCAAATACAGACTATTACCTACCACACCTGTTATCAATGCATCTCTTTTCTTGCTTAAAGAATGAAACTTGCTAAAAAGAGAAACACCTATTATTTCGAAATACTTACCTATGTTTACTGCTCACTCTTAATAAAGCGGTTAAACTACGGTAAAAAGAGAAGCACCTAGTATTTATTAACCTTAAAATATAGTTGGTGGTCTGACAAGAACAGTTTCGAAAAAGTGACTCTTAAATTACGTCGTATTAGGTACCTGTTACACGGCTTGTTACTGACCAGTGACCATTGTAAAAACACTTATAATTGATTTTATTTTTCTTTATGGCAATTTGTGATTCAATAAAAATGGGTCCATATTAAATGGTTTTGAGGCTGCCAACTGTTTTATCAACGTTGAAGAATTTAGGATTGAATTGAAGTTGCTATAAGTGAAATAGCGATCGTATCCGAATGCGTGTAGTTTATTTTTGGTTTGACGGAATTAACCGCGAAACTTTCCAGAGGTTCACGATTTTTTTGACCAACCAGTATGTAAAAGTCTGGTTTGTTGGTTATAATTGACATAAATAGTACTATTTCATAAAAAAATAAGGTCAGCTCTGCAACCACAAACAATTACCTACAGTGATCGTGTGTGAACCCCGTTATTGTCTTTGGTTTGACGTTTGACGGAATTGGTTGCAAAAATATTTGTGTGCAACTAGGTTTGTTGTGCAATCATGTGCAATGCATTGTATTATTTAGGTACCTATATGCCTACTGTTTCAAATTTCGGTTGCATATGTTTTGTCTTGTACTGAGAAATAGGTACCTACCTTATCCAGAAGTAATAGTATATTTATCCGGTAGTTAGCTAATTTGAATCAAAAGGTCTTGCGTTTATAATGTTAGTTTTACCAATGAAAGTGTATAGGTGTTAGATACATAATAAAAAAAAATATAGGTATAAAAGAAATAATAATAGTGTAGGGCTAAAATATTTTCATTTCAGTGTAAATGTATTTATATTTCGGGAAAATTGGAATCTACACTAATATTATAAAGACGAAAGATTTGTATGTTTGTAACGAATAAACTCAAAAACTTCTGGATCACTTTCAAAAATTCTTTCACCATTAGAATCCTACATTATTCAAGAGTAACATATACTATAATTTAAAAAAACAAAAACACATATAACTAAAATAAATATATGTATATAAATACATACTAGCTGACCCGCGCAGCTTCGTCTGCGTCACATTTTTCATTTCTACTCCGCTCTTATTGGTCTTAGCGTGATGATATATAGCCTATAGCCTTCCTCGATAAATGAGCTAGCTAACACTGAAAGAATTTTTCTGAGATTAGCGCGTTCAAGCAAACAAACAAACAAACTCTTCAGCTTTATATATTAGTAAATATATTAGTATAGGTTTAAGTACAAATATTAACCGTAAAATAAAATACGTACAAACAAATATAATCAAAAATAAATAATGGTAGTCTTAATAAACAAATATATTATAATATGTAAAATATTAAACGAAAACAATTTAATAAATCGCTCATGTTCTGTACTGTGTCGTAGGCCTTAGTAAACACGCATCAACTATTGAATTGCACCCTACCCTCATCGCTCAAAACTTCTGCTGTTTCGCTGCTTATTTTATTATTGTAATACGTGTAACTTGGACCTACCTTCTTTTGATATATAATCTCCGCCGGCGCGATTCTCTAAGGGAACTGTTTAAGAATATTAACATCATGACGGTACCTTGTCAATACATTTACGAAAACATCATGTATGTCAGAAAGAATTTACATCTTTTTAGTAAAAGAGGCGACAGACATAATTATGGTACTAGAAATAGGGATCAATTAGTTCAACCAGGTTTCAGACTGGCTAAAGTTGCCTCATCTTTTATGGGGTACTGTTTAAAATGTTATAATAAGATACCTCCCCATATATTAGAACTTAATGAGACAAAATTTAAATCTTGTATTAAACGCACACTATGCAGGCAAGCATATTATAAGTTGGGGGATTATATTGAAGATAAAAATGCTTGGCTGAATGCTGGTCCGGCTCCACAGCCACTAGGGCGCACAAAATAATCTGTTAGCATTTGGAAACATTGTTGGACCGGCTGAAGATTGTAAAAAAAAAACAATATTTGCATTGTATAGACTCAATTTTATTTAGCAATGTATAATTTCATCCATTTTAACGGCACATGTGTGAGTACTGTGTACCTTAAACTTAAGCTATAGCTATCAGTTTTAGGTTTGTTTTTGACTTGAATGTACCCTGGCGGTTGGGAGTGTCATGCTCACACAAAAGTCTGGCTGATGGTGGCGTATGCGTTGGACCATTTGGCTCCCTTCAAAATGGTTGAGCCGAATGGTGCTAGCGCATGCGTCATGTTCGTGAACGGGCGCTGTCAGTTGGGACTGGTCATTTCTCAGTTGCCATGGTTTATTTTAAATATTTCTTTGAATTGTTCCTTTTTTTCCCGGACGCTTTTATCCTGCTCGTCTTTTACATCGTTCTCACATGTTTGTATAATTTCAACTTGATGTAAACAAAAATTTGTAACAATTTATTATTTTTTAAAAGAGTGTCCGTGGAGTTTCTTGCACGTTCTTCTCCATAGAGATCTACGCTTTGGAACGTGCAAATAGCTTCATCTTGTTGGACTGACCGACCTTGACAATTCAAAAGTGCCTGTAAATGGTTTATTTGAAATATACGATTTGATTTGATTGATTTGATTTGATTTGATTTTTTTTGTACTTGTTATGCGTACCGGAAGGCGTAACGTTGGAAGGCCTCCCACAAGGTGGACCGATGACCTGGTGAGGGTCCCACGAAGCCGATGGATGCGAGGCGCACAGAACCGGTCGTTGTGGTGACGCTTGGGGGAGGCCTATGTCCAGCAGTGGACGTCTTTCGGCTGATACGATGATGTTGATGCTAAAACGATATGTGTTTTAAGATGTATACTTGCTTTTGTTGTTTATCTACGCTTACTGGCATTTTTATAAACCTATTTATGTTTCCTTGAATTTGTAATTCTTTTGAGAAATAAATATCTTTAACCGTAGGTAATTTATTTTCGAAATAAATAAAGATACCTATGAAAAGTGCTAGTAGTTAATAATACTAGGTATAGATAACGCGTATAAAACAAAATAAATCTTTGTGCGTCAAAAAAATAATCCACATCGCTGTCATTGGCACAAGTGCCCAGAACACTGGCAGCACTGCCGCGTTGAATGGCAATGCTGATTTTAAGACCCAAGAAAAGCTCAGCGATGTGGATTATTTATTTGATGCCTAATGATGTATTTTGTTTTTATACGCGGTTGTACACAACGTCGTGATTATTAGTGTAGCAGTTTGCAAGTCTGTAAGTATACAGGATGATTTTTAAAGTGTGCCTTCATGGCCAAATCTGAAACTATGAGGAATATCGAAAAACACTGAAAGCAGTCTCGAGCCCGATTTTGATGAAAACTAAAAAACATTGGTTTTAAAAAAATCGATGTTCCTACCCAGGAATAGAACCGGTTGATTTTGAAAAAACACATATCTGCTGTATTATTACACCGTCTGAAAGTGTTGCTAGTAAGGATCAAATTCTTGGAAGTAATAATCAGGGGCGCAACTAGAGAAAGTGGCGCCTAGGGCACGCATCATTGTTGCGCCCCTTCGTAAGTGATCTTATTATGATAAAACAAATACCTACACTATATAAAACCGTCATAAATCTCATTTACAAAATATTAAAAAAAAAAAAAAACTTTTTATTTAAGACATGTTGGTCCATAATATTGTTAGTAGTAAGTTTTAAAAACTATGTTAGGTACATTTAAAAATTAATTTAAGTATTTGCCGCCCTCTGGGGCCCCGGACACACGCCTTTGTACTTGAACCCAGTGCCCCAGAAGGGGGCTGTCCAGCTTGTGGCTGAGCACATTCAGAATGGTATTGTCGACCCCACGCGTGCGGAACATCAGCGAAGCGATTCGGCGCCGCAGCACAGTGTGATACCCATCTGTGTGCGCGTGTGCAAACATCGCAGACACACTACAGTAGCGTGGGAGCCCCACCAGCACCCTGAACGCGTTATTATATTATATTCGGAGAGCGTTAATGGTCCGCTGAGTGTAATTGACCCACAGATTGCAGGTGTAGAGAGTTTGGCAAAATGCTTTTAAAAGAGTAATTTTTACCTCTAAACCACCTCACAAATCTGCGTGTCAACATGTTACAGCGGACCGCCATCGCTCTCCTCTCCCCTTCTATGTCTCCATCGTCTTTTGAATCCTCGGTGACTACATGGCCGAGGTATTTAAACTCTCTCACTCTTCGAAGAGCGACAGCGTTAAGCAGTACAGGTGCCACATCCCCCAGTTTACGACCGCTGGCCTGAAACACCAAGAGCTCGCTTTTCTGTACATTGTACAGGAGACCATGTACCCTCGCGTACTGCTCACACACGCCTATCAGCTTTCTGAGCGCGGCTATTGATGGGCTGAGCAACACCATGTCATCTGCATAACCAATACTATTGATACAGTGACCATCGATCGAGCATCCGACTCCGGTGTCGCTCAACAATCAGCCCGTTTACGCACAGGTTGAAAAGTGAAGGAGATGTCAACCCCCCCTGTCTCATAAATACATATTTATACCTTTTTATAACGAAAGTAAAGTAAGTAAAAACTATCCGTAGTTTAATTTCCTTTTAGTCATGAAGTGACTTTTGAGTCATATAGGAAATGTCAAAGGTTGAGAGACCGTAGAATTCAACAGCGAGCGAACAGAAAAATTATTCACCCCACCTCGGATTGATTTCATTTTCTTATCATTTATACTTATGTTAGTAGAAGAAACAATTTTGACTAACACAGGAAAGCTCAAGAACCTAGACAGGCGAGCTTGAAAATATTTGCATCCTGCATGAACTGTCTTCTTTCTACCGAGAAAAAAAAAACGTTAGTCAAAATTGTTTCTGCTAACATCGCAACTATAGGAATCTCTTAATTCTTTACATTTTTTTTCTATATAGTGGCAAGACTTTAGTTCCGTAACACAGAGTACCACATCTAGAAGAAATCCTAACTTGGACCTCAGTTTACGCACCGGAGCGCACCACTCATTTCCTCTCGCTGATTTGAAATCAGGAAATAAAATAAATATAAACCAAATAATAAAATTAAATATTACAGTATGGCGGCGGTTTACGGTAAATTATGAAAATAAATAGCTGGTAAATTTAAATTTCTAAATTTAATAATTGGCGATTTTGCGCACTCTTTCGATAGGTGCCCAGGGCTCGTGCCCTACTTGCCACACCCTAGTTACGCCTCTGGAATAATACATGGCAAACTAAAGAAAAGCTCTCATTGTTAAATGACTTAATTAGGTAATAGTAATGATTTGTTTTGTTAATCCGTTCAAGTCCTTACTCATGAGCTCGTAAACAAGTTTAGATGTCAACAATATTGTGTTGTACCAAATGTGCTCTGAAGATAATTTGCTAATCATGTTTAGAAAGCTACTAATCACTAACTGTTGCGTACGCGGGTCGTGCGGGGAGGGGGTGACACAAGTGAAACACTCGCTAGCTGTCAACGCACTGATTTATTCAGGACACGCGGTTACAATAGACGGCGCGGGGGGGGAGCGCGCCTTGCACACATACATAACATTTCCTCCCTCTAATAAAAAAACACCGAATTCAAATCAAAATCCTTAGTAGGTATACACAACATATTATACTATTTATACACTATATCATATCGTATTAATATAACTAGAAGTACTTTTTAAAACAAATAACGGGGCGATTACGCAACGATCTTTTTGTATCAATATTTGACTCATCGAGCTGTGTGATCTGGGCATTGAGTTCAGTCCCTGCTTTATCTCCTTCGTCCTCGGAGTTTGATGGTCTTCCTGCTCCCCTATCCACGTCACTCGCACCCGCCTGCTGAACATCATCACGGGCTTGTTGCGAGTCCTCAGACTGGTCCTCTTCCGACGATGAAGTACGTCGCCCGCACAACTCCGCTTTCCTCCCCACGGCCGAACCGCCCGGCAAGGGATCCGGTGAGCAAAGCTCCGGCTGGAGTTTGTGCGATTCAGGAGCAGCTGGCGACGGGGAAGGTGACGGTGATGTCGGAGGCGACGACGACGGCGAGAGTGGCCGTGACGGTTGCGGTGCAGGAACAGGAGGACAAGATGACCCCGGTGTGCTTTCTTTGGTATTTGGTACAATTTCTACATTATTGTTACATGTTCCTTTATAAAGCATCAGCTGATTTATGTGCCTTTTGTAACTTTTTGAACTGTGAATGTCTTTTACTAAATACATTACTTTTCCTATTCTTTTAAGTATGACGCCCTTACACCATGTATAATTTGCTTTGTTGGCAAAGTTTTTGTATAATACAACATCGTTTTTCTCTAAACATTTTGTTTTATTTTTCCCTCGTTGCTTAGTTTGCATAAACTGTTTATTTTGTACAACATTAGATACAGCCGGTGACAAGGGTGCCGATGTCTTCGGATCCATCAGATCTAATCGCGACCTTAACTTGCGCCCAAACACCAATTGCGCAGGGGATACCCCAGTAGCAGAATGAACTGAATTTCGATAATCCATAAGATATTTAAGTAATTTTACCGATGCCTCTTTCGCGCTATGAGACGACATAATACTAGACTTTATTCCCTTTTTAATTACCTTAACAAAACTTTCTGCCTGTCCGTTACTAGGAGGGTGATAGACCGGTGACGTCAAATGCGAGATACCGTTTGCCGCGCAAAATAGTTCGAATTCTCGCGAACAGAAAGCTGTGCCATTATCACTTACTAACGTTTTCGGAATCCCAAACCTTGACATTAAATCACATAGCTTTTCAATCACCGCGTTGGAAGAAGTAGCCGTGTTCATGTTGTAAACTTCTACCCATTTGGTATGTGCATCTACCGCCACCAAATACATGCAACCTTTAATTGGACCGAGAAAATCTATGTGTATTCTGTAAAAGGGATAAGGTGGAAATTCCCAGAGGGCCGGCGACGCGCGCGGCGGTGAGGGGCGCAAATGAATACACACATCGCATGAACCTATCGTTGATTCTATAGCCTGGTCAATTCCCGGAAACCAAAATCTTGATCGCGCTTCGGCCTTTGTTTTTACTACGCCCAAATGGGAAGAATGTAATTCTTTAAGTACTATATTGTAAAGGTTCGAAGGAATAACTACTTTATGGCCTCTCATAATACAGCCGTTTTCGTAGGACAGTTGGGATCTACATAAGTAATACGGTTTTATCCTTAAATCATTTATCTTCGGTGGCCAACCCTTCAAAATAAAGTCTTTTACTAGCCTTAAAACTACGTCATTACTTGTCTCCTCGCGCAATTTATCTAATGTCACGGGCATGCTTCCGTCCACAACAAAACAAACATACGTCGCTCGGTCGTATGATACTTCGCAATCACAACACTTGCACTGTTCGGTGCACGCGCACTCATGTACCGCACGTGGCAAGCTCGCGCGAGAGAAATAATCTGCGCTGTTATTTGCGCTGCGAACATATTCTATTTTATAATTATAGCTACTTAAAAACAAGGCGTACCGTTGCAACCTATTTGCAGATATCTCTGGTATGCCTTTATGGGGCCCAAAAATTGCCAATAGGGGCTTGTGATCCGTTCGAAGAATAAAAGGTTCCGATCTGCCATACAAATATTGATGAAACCGACGCACGCCGTAAATTATGGCGGTCGCCTCCTTTTGAATCTGAGCATATCGCTTTTCGGCAGAGTTTAAGGTACGCGAAGCAAAGGAAATAGGTTTTTCAACCCCATCTGTACCTACTTGTGAGAGGACTGCTCCCAGCCCACTTGGAGACGCGTCCACCGTTAATATTATCGTGGCATTTGGGTCGAAATGCGCGAGAACCTGTTCCGATGTCATGAATTTTTTTATTGACCTGAAAGCAGAGTCATGGATATCAGTCCATGTCCACTTACAACCCTTTTTTAATAGATCGTACAGTGGGCTGAGAATAGTCGATGCGTTCGATACGAAATTCCTATAATAGTTAATAAGCCCCAGAAATGATTGAAGCTGATTAACATTTATGGGCACCGGTGCTTCCAACATCGCTTTAATTTTTTCCGGCGCTTTTTTTAATCCATCTTTGGTGATAATATAACCTAAATAACTGATTTCGTCTTGAAAAAAACTACATTTTCCCTTTTGTAACGTCAACCCTGCTTCTTCTAAGCGCTTCAACACGGAATTTAGTTTTTGTAAATGCTCCTGCCTATCCTTTCCCGTTATTAAAATATCGTCTAGCAGGCACAACACTCCGTCCATACCGGATAGCAAGCCCTCGATAGCGCGCTGAAAAATAGACGGCGCGCTGGCTAACCCAAACACTAACCGTGTGAATCTATATAACCCGCGGTTTGTATTAATGCAGGTTAAGTTTTTTGAGTCATCGTCCAATACTAATTGATTATAGGCCATGGATAGATCAAGTTTGCTAAACTGTTGACCCCCATGGATCTTAGAAAATAGTTCGTTAGTCGTGGGAAGCGGATACTGTTCCACTAGTAACTGTTTATTTATACTAACCGAGTAGTCGGCACACAATCTGACTGTCCCGTTTCGCTTTAGAACTGGTACTATCGGTGAAGCATATTCCGAATATTCTACCGATTCTAAAATACCTAAACCGACCAATCTGTCGATTTCTTTATCGACCGGTGCCCGTAACGCAAACGCTACCGGTCGCGCTTTACAAAAAACCGGTTTGGCTCCTTCCTTCAACGATAGTTTTATTTTATACTTGTTAAATTTTCCCAATTCATCCGAAAATAGCTTCGGGTATTGCAGTTGCAAATCAGAAGTAGTTCGACAAAAATTGACCGGTATTAGCTGTAAGCGAAACAATGATAAGAAATCTCGACCAAGAATGGGCGGGCCGCCGTCGCGGACAACATACAAATACATAATATTCGTTCGATCCGCGTAGCGTATCGGTAAACGCAACGTACCTAGACACACAATTTTCCCACCGTTATATGTTATGAGCTGTTTGCGTGTACTAGATAATGGCACCTTACTGAACTTATTTGTAAAATCCCTCCGAAACAACGGTTACCGCGGACCCGCTATCAATCTCGAATTTGAATGGCACGTTATCAATCCAAACAGTTTCTACCATTGGTTCTCCCCTGAGTGAACGGATATAATACAGCTTACCGTCATCGTCATCCTCACCCTTGTCACCGCCATCCATCTGTACGTAATTCACTTTTGAACACATTCTACGCAAATGGCCTTTTACGTGACACTTTTTACAAACATAATTTGCGAATCTACAGTCAGCCGATTTATGATTCGAATACCCACAAACACTACATTTCACTTTCACTGCACCACTACGATTTTGTCCTTTTTCCGCTATCTTGAAGAGCTGCTGGTCTGCCACAGACACCTGTGCTAGTGCTCCCGCACTGGCCGCGGCGGCAGCACGCGAACATCTGAGGTTCTCTGCCATCTCCACGACCTTGGCCAGCGTGAGGTCAGCCAGGTCTTTCGAGTACAGCTGTTCCTTCTCTGCTCCTGGCTGCATCCCCATAATGAACTTGTCGCGAAGTGCCTCCTCCACGTTGAGAAAGGCGCATTTTCCAGTCAACCCTCGTAATCTCGCTGCCCATTGAGAATGAGATTCTCCTGCTTGTTGAGACGCCGCGTAGAAGTTATGGCGCTCACCAAACCCGACGCATTTGGGGGTGAAATGCTGGTCCAGCAGTGACAAAAGGTCTTCGTAGGGTACATCTTCAACGGTTTTTGGTAAAACTAAATCCGTTGTCAATTTGAAGGTACCCTCAGTGAGTGCGCTGAGCAAGATGGCCTTGCGTTTTTCACCCGCGGAATCCGTCTTGATGTTTATGTCATTTGCCACGAAATATTGCTCGATACGCCCTTTGTACGTTTTCCATGTCTGTGTGTTATGGTCGAACGTATGTAGAATTCCAAATTGCACAGAACTAGACATCTTTAACACGTAGGTAAATTTCTCGTCGCCACTGTTGCGTACGCGGGTCGTGCGGGGAGGGGGTGACACAAGTGAAACACTCGCTAGCTGTCAACGCACTGATTTATTCAGGACACGCGGTTACAATAGACGGCGCGGGGGGGGAGCGCGCCTTGCACACATACATAACACTAACTTAATTAGTGATGCATGAAGAGCTTACGTGACTAACAAAATATGAGGTCTAAAATTTGATAATACAAAGTGTTCCTTTTGATAGATTAAGTGTAGGGTATCAATGAGACCATGTCAAAAGAATCACCGGGCTCATCAATTATTTTCCAATTTAATTTTTTTTTCGACAAAGTCGTGATTATTTATGTAAAGCACCCTTACCGACGTGAAATATGACAACGTCGCATTTTCTTAGCTTAAATATGAATGATTGAATTGAATGAACATGATTTACTCGTACTTGTCAATTAAACTTAGATACACACATCGAGAGTCCAGTGTAAGTATTATCTTCAAACAATGTATTTGTGGAACACTGGTTCTAGGACATTTTTATCAGTTTCACAGAATAAAACCTTAGTTTTTAACTGACGAAAAAACGGAGAAGGTTCTCAAGTCGACGCGTATTTTTCTAATGTATGAACAAACATAACTTTTTACAGGGTACTCCAATTTTGATAATTCTTTTTTATTGATAGGGTAAACCCCGAAGTTGGTCCCATATAAATTTGGAAAAAAATCCTACGCGTGGTGGGAAAATAGAGGTTATTTATTGTTCACTCACCGATTTAAATGCTGAGCTGTGTATTTTTTGTAGGCCTACCCATGTTGGTAAATAAGGCCTGTTTTTCTTTAAAGTATTTACATTTTTACAACAAATAATACTTAAAGTAGTATTATATAACAGTTAATAGCTAAAGTAAGGTAGGTAGCTATTTTAAAAGTACTTAATCAAAAATCAAGCGTGTAATAAAAAAAATATAAAATAAAAACTTTTTAGGATATGAAAAGGAACAAGTTGTAGGTATATCTATACTAATATATAAAGCTGAAGAGTTTGTTTGTTTGTTTGCTTGAACGCGCTAATCTCAGGAAGTACCGTCCGATTTAAAAAAAACTTTCAGTGTTAGATAGTCCATTTATCGAGGAAGGCTATAGGCTATATATCATCACGCTTAAGACCAATAGGAGCGGAGCAGTAATGAAAATTGTGACGTAGACGAAGTTGCGCGGGTCAGCTAGTAGGTAATAAAAAGAAAATGATCAGAATCGCCCTGTGCAACAAAAGTATCTGATATTCACGATAATTAATTTTCTATTTTATAATAGGTATTAGTTGCAAATACTTTTGTAACTCGGACTAGCTGCATGCCAAAATGGACATTAAAAAGTATTCCACGCGACTAATAACATTAACCGCCGCCATCTTCGTCAAACGTCATGTCGTCTCGAAAAATATTAGGGATGCGCAATAATTGATAAAAGTACAAATTTTAACACATTTAGTGCCAAGAACTCAGCGTGTGGGTCGAGCAGTGATTCGTTATGTGCCCACAACCCGTATCTGAGTCGTTGTTTTAAGTAGCTATATGTGACTTGTGTTCATGCGCACACATATGTGGGCACACGAACGAATTATTGTTCGGCCCATGTGTTGAGTGCTTGGCTCTAAAATGTAAAAACACTTTTGCACTTGGCACTGAAAGTGTTAATAAAAGCTACAATCAAAACATACAACCACTATTCCATATTTCATTATTCCCTAAAAGTATAACATTATGAATGAGATCATACACGATTTTAAATAGCTTAAGTAATGCTGAAGTGAACAAAACCTACATAACTATTTCATCATGATCATTATTCAGGGCTTTCCAAATGATCGTTAATGTCGTTGAAGTTTTAAATTAACGATTATTTACGACAGTTAATATAAATAAATGCGTCACTTTGGGCTTTGCCGCAGTCGAAATACCAATCGTTACTAAATACATAATATGTTTTCTTTATTAAAACAATATTGCAAACTAGATAGAGATGTTATTATGAATAGATATTATAAGAAGTATAGAAGAGTTTTACTACAGTAAAGAAGGATATTGCCACACCTACTTGTAATGATAAATTATTGTCGTATGATAAAAGTTGATGTAATACAGTTTGTAACGTATGGCCATAAATCTTAGGAAGTATCGATAAACCGTATCGTATTTGCCACCTCTATTTTTGACGTCACTAAATGGTCACGTGTCACTGTCAACTGTCAGTCTGTCACCTGTACCTCACTATTATTAACATTAGCGTCGCTTGCTCTTAGTAATTATATCAGTGTGTTTTGGTGACTTTCGGGACTATATATTGAATATTACGATTTGGCTATTATAACGGACTCAGATTGCTTTCAAAAACCTAATACTTATTTGTTTTATGGATCGATTATAACCTCAAACACTGATATCTTTTTTTTACTATTGATAGGCACGCGATTGCGTTTTTGGAAATAAGTATATCTATTCTGCAGCTAGTTCGCTATAAAAATAAGATCTTAAAGGAATTTACTAATGATTGACAATACAACACTTAATCTTCTGATGCTCCTGGTTCCAGGGCGAACAATGTATGGGCGCAGAGCATGTCAATGTACTTTAAATTCTGGTTCTTATTTTTGGCCATTTTATATCCATATAAATAGCTAAGAAGGGAAAGTTTCCCAAAAAACTGCTTCATTAAATAACTACCACTGACACAGTTATTTAAAAAAAATCTGTATCTGTATAATATATAAATAGCTAAGAGAGGAAAAGAGATAGCTTCCCACAAGACTGCATCATAAAATAAATACTGACATCGTTATTAATATAAAAATAAAATTTCTGTAAATTTGCAATAATGAATGTGTTAGAACAATACAAACTGTAACAAATCTTTCATTTAATATTGCTAGGTACTGTAACAGCAAGTTCCGCATTTTAGAGAATTTCTTTCGTCCAATAAGTATGCAAAATTATAACTATTGCTAGCGATCCGGCCGCGTTTATATCAGAAATGATCCCAAGGGAACATTCTCCCGGGATAACTAGTCTATCAGTCTATCTGCTACTCCAGATAATAATCTATCTCTATGCTAATTCCATACTGATCCGTTCAGACATTCTGGCGTGATTGAATAACAAACAGACATCCAAAATTTCGCATTCATAAGAGAAAAGCTAAGATTAATAATTATGTATTACAACAGTACAGGCGCACATCAAACAACCGGAAATTTTAAAATTTTCCCTATTAAAATTCAACCTAATCGCTTTAGTGATAAAGTTGAAAATCTATTAAAGTTAGACAGATTGTTGTAACTTGATGCGCTAGCGTCTGTACAAACTGAAACAAATCTTTCATTTGTTTTGAAAATAAATGAATTTACGTCATACAAAAAATACTCCCTCCAAGTTTCAGGTTTCTACGGTCAGCGGTTTAGGCTGTGCGTTGATCCGTCCGTCATTCAGGACAAAGCATTTTATATGTATGTCACCCGAAAATGGCAAACTCCGTAAGACTATAAAATAACTTGTCAACTAAACATTGGGAATGCTTTTTTACGCATCAAAATTTGATAGTTTATAATTTCTCGAATTCATTCCGAGAAGTCGTGAACTGAAATAAAATGGAAACCAATCAGAGCACAAGTCTACAAGAAACAGGCTCCCATTGGTCTGTTCAGATGTGACGTCATATGTACGCCATAGAGTTACGAATTAAAGGACCTGCCGTTGTCTGATGTTGGGTGTGTAATGCTAAGTAGTGCAACATTGTGTATACTGCTTTATAGTTTTAGCATCAATCCTTCCCAAATTCAACCTTATTTGTTTGGACCGAAAAATTTCTTCTGAACATAATTCAAGTTTAGATTCAATGAATATGACATTGAAAATTCGAAAAAAAATACTGACAGTGTCTGACAGTGTCTAGTGAATTGTCGAATGGACATGCAAAGATTAATGATTTATTTTATTTGAAAAACTGCTGAAAAGCTATGTTATTCAAGTAACAAAAACAATAGTTCCATAGTATAATTGTGCATTTTGTGTGGTGGAATATCGTGACGAATAATAATGATGAGAAACATCTTAAGATAATTTAAAATAATTAATAATTGAAACAGCCTTCTGAGCTATTATTTATGCTGAAAGTATGTAATTATTTTAATGTGTTTGGGCATTTTTTTGTTACGGCCTCCCGTTTTTTTTTTAAAAAGCGTTTTTAAAATTAAATCCTTGCATCACTAAATACAAACAATATTTTAGGATTGGAAACCCAGTGGCAAATGATTTGACAGTGACAGTGACAGTCTCAGTCAGCAAGACTCAGGTCTAGGCATGGGCAGTACCGTTTTTCAGTATAGCAAATCTTATACATGTAGCGGTTCAGAATATCGGATATTGCATTTATATTCATTTAATTTCGATGAATCTATGTGGAACTCGGAAGTGGTAGGTGAGGTACTATGATTGTGAAGTTTCGGTTTTATCGAAACGGGATTCCATAGAAATGAATCAATTTCTTAGTCTATGTGCGTTTTGTTTGCACTGAAACATTTTTCCCTTTTTTCAAAAACACGCGCCTGAAAAAAATCGTATTTAACTATAATCGAGTAGGTAGCTTGATAAATAAGCTTTCTAATAAGGTATTTTAGCTATTTATTTATTTATTAAATGAAGGATAATCAGTAAAACCAGAGTTTCTTTTAATGAACACTAGATTTTACCTGATACTTGACATTGATAATTTGACGTAGTTACAGTAACAGGTGCAGTGTTGCAAAATCTAAAGATCGACATATTTAGCGGTCGCCATTTTGCTTACAAAAGCTATCGAGCGGTATTTTCTTCAGAACACACCCATTAATAAGAATGCTATATGAAGGTTAAATGTATTTATGTTAAAATGTATTTTGAAGCCATAAGTATTTGAAATACTAACTACAAAATACTTCAGTGTCAGTTATTTGAAATACGAATTACAAATATCATTTTAAGCAAGTAATTAAAATAAAAATACCAAATACTTATTTGTATTTCAATTACGGATTTTAATTACAAGTAATTCAAATACTGCTCAACCCTGGGTGTAGGTATAGATACAACATCAAGTCGTCTGAAAGAAATCTTCTTGAGTTATTCTGAGTCATGCTGATTTGTTAATTCTTGTCCGCTAGCCGCCAGAGATCCAAAGCCTCGCGGAAGGCGAGTCAGCTGAGATCAAGTGCGAAGCCGGTGGCACCCCTGTGCCCAAGATCACCTAGATCCAAAACTGGAAGCCCATCGAACAAGCCAACCCAACCCCAGGAGACAAGTAACCGCCAACACCATCACCAACACTAACTTGGTGAAGAAGGACACTGGAAACTACGGTTGTAACGCAACCAATTCATATGGATACGTGTATATAGACATCTACATTAATTGCATATCATCAGGTGAGATTAAGTGGTCAAACATGAGCGTATTTAATAAAAACACCAGTCAAGAGCGAGACGGCCTCATATAATAAGTCTGCATTTAACAACACTGAGCTGTCTGAATAAGTTTTGGGGATCCGTCTGTACCACATAAGCCTAATAATATTTCTTGCTTGTTTATTGTGTGTCTGACTGTAATGACCCCTTTAGTCAGAAAATAAGTTATTGATATATATTTATAACTTTAAACTTTACGTACAGTACTGGCACATACTACATAAGCAGTAGACATACACATAAAATACACATAGAAATATAAAAAACAGATGGGCATACATACGTATTATGACTCAATTTATTTATACACTAGCTGTTGCCCGCGACTTCGTTTGCGAGTTAGTCGGAAAGTAAAATGTTGTCGCTAGATAAGATTTCTAACATAAGATATACCTATACGAACAATCAATATCTAGCATTTCTTGACTCTTCTTAGATTTAGGAATTTGGAAGAATATTAGGTATGCAAGCCACTGGCTGTTTCACCTCTTCTGTTCCAGCCCTAGTATTTTTTTGTAATGAGAAATGTTTCAATGATAACGCTTCTCTATGCATGATGTTAAAGAAAGTTGCTAGGGTTGTTAACACGTTGCGGAATTTGTTCGATAGAGTCATCGCAGCCCTGCAACGCAAAGGGCATTAGGAGGAACACGGATGGGTTTTAGTCAGTAAGAGTCTGACACTCCCTTCTGCTCCGCCTAGAGCGGAAGTAGTCATTTGATGATTTCCCATCCTTAAAACTCCTACAGCACTGCTCAAAAGTATGAGCAGATGTTGCAAATGTACATATTACGTTTGTGTTTTGAAATTTTCTGCGGTTAATAAACTTAAAATCAGTTAAAGTATGTCTTGATTGGATTTACAAAAATAATGGTCGTTAGTGTAATACAACATTCATGCAACGTTATTGGAGCTTTTGTAATACAACTGTGACCCACGTTTTTAGTAGAAAGAGACGGAATAACGGTATTTCGATACGCGCAAACGAAAGAGCATGAAATTTAGTGTGATTGGCATTTAAAAAGTGAAAATTGAAAATTTTGTAGTTAGTGCAATTGTGAACTAAGGCATCGAAAGGTTTCCACGTGTGAGGAAAAAATGGATAAAATTTGTCCAAAACAACCGTAGTGAAGAGACCTGGTGACCATCCGATCATACTTTTTGTGTTTGTTGCATTTTCGCGAAGAGGATAAATATAACACAAAAGCATTGAGGCGTTTTCTAAAGCAGTCTGCTGTACCTTGTAGATATCAGAAAGAGGTATTTATATCTTTTCTTCAACATCATTTTACTCAACCAAGCACATGAAATCACCGAACACATTTGATACGTGCCATCATAAACAAATACAAAACAATTCGCTTGAAACACGCAGCTCAAACTCATCAGACTTAGTGTCGAATTAATAATAAATTTAGAAAAAAATGTGCGAATTCGAATGAAGCTTGTTAGGTATAAAGCTAATTATGTCACTTCTGTATTCAGTCAGCAGATTAGTCTATATGAGCCACCAATTGTTTCAGAACGTTAAATGAAACGCGTAATCGCCATGAAAATCCCGGCGCTTCCGACTTTTTAGTCGCAAGAAAATGACACTTTAGAAGCATTCTAGCGCTGCGTGTTTATACTGTTTGGTTAGACGACTGATTATTGTTTCAGCGCTGAAGCGAACTTTGGATCAAACTCTTGTCAAAATGGAGTATGTTTTTTGCTTAGGATAGCATCTCTAGTACGTAGTACATATTAGCTCAATGGTGACATGTATAGATTCTCACAGATGGTGATATATGTCATGCAAACTCAACCGAAAGTCATTGTTGCCCGGTTATAATGAAATTCAGTACAATATTATTGCCCGAAGGTCAATGATGTGATTTGAATTTGGAACTCAACTTGGAGACCGACGGAACCTCTCGCGGCCACCTCTCTCCATGACTTGCGAACTATTTTCTCGCAGTAGGTGTGAAAAGTGAAGTATGCTCCTCAGGGATGAAGGTGTCTTTGCTGCGGGCTAGCGTGAATCCCTCGCTGCATTCAGGATTCTTCTACTTTCTCCCTCGCTTCGCTCGTGAGAAACTCTAATCTTCCTCGTCACGCTCGGGAGTTAACTTTCGAATCCTTCATTAGGTTCGAGATTCAATATGACGCCCGTGACAGAAGAAACTGCTTTATCCACTCGGTGCATTATCTACTATTTCTTAAAGAAGTCCAGGGCCTTGGAATTCATTAAAATCAAAAACAAAGCCACTTTTGCATTTATGTTAATAATGATTAGGTATACTAATAATGGGTCTGTGGACGGCGAGCATTGGGTGGCTCGCCGTCCGATCAGAACCAGGCCTGGGTCGACGGCGCGCTGTGTTCCACGCGCGCCTCAAAGAGCTGCCCTGCGTCACCGCGGCCCTGGAACGCAAATGGCATTAGGAGGAATACGGATGGGTTTTAGTCAGTAAGAGTCTGACACTCCCTTCAGCTTCACTCAGAGCGGGAGGAGTCATTTGATGATTTCCCATCCTTAAAAACAAGGTACCTATACTAATAATGATTGACAACAATAACGTCCATGTCACAAAAATAAATCGGCTCTGTGACCGAATTTACTCAGTTTGAAATTCAAAACAATTAGTTGAGATTAAAAACTAAGCTTTCGAGAACTAACCGGTAGGTAGATAAGCGGCTTAGATACGAGCAAATACTAATTTTCTAAAAGTAAGGTAAAAATAGAACCTCTCGTTATATTTCCAACTAAAATATACAAAACGACATACCGTTTTGTATATTTCATCGTGAGAGGTAAATAAAAATATACCATGAAGAGTCACGCTCTATGTGCGCGCGCGCTGTCCGACACGATCACAGTCCTATTGGATAACGCACTCGCGGCGCCTGCGCAAGCCACGCCTTCTACACACGCTGTCAAATATTCTCAGTCAACCTTGAACCTAATGCATGAATTGTATGGATTAATATTATTATGATCCTAATAATAATTTTTCTAAAACATGCTTGGAAAGAGCATTATTTTGACAACCTTCTTCAAACAAATCGAAATTGCTGTACTGGCCAAATATATGCGAGTACTGCGATTGGCAAAAGTTGTATGAAAATCAATACCCATCTGTTGTGGTCTAGCGGCCAAATAAATCTATACACCTATGCTAATATTATAAAGAGGTACCTAAAGTTTGTGAGTTTTTGAGGTTGTAGGGGTAATCTCTGGATCTACTGAACCGATTTTGATAATTCTTTTACCAATAGAAAGCAACGTTATTTGTTCCTATGACACTTTATAGGCTACATATTAACTGGAAAAATTAAAAGACTCTTTCGTGGTAGTTGAATTTGCAAACTAAGTCGGAGATAAAATGGTCGGACGATACGTTTCTTACGAACGCTGCCTTAGCGATGAGAGACAGGTAGGTACGTGATTGAGTTCTAGAGAGAAGTTGTACAGCTTGATAATGTCTACAAACAGTCAGCGACAGCATATGTTTAACTTTTATGTTAAAGTCACAAAGCGTAGTTTTTAGGGATCCGAACAAAAAACGGAACCCTTATAGGATGGCTCGGGTGTCTGTCTGTCTGTCTGTCTGTCTGTGTGTGTGTCTTTCTGTCTGTCTGTCTGTCCGTCTGTCACAGCCAGTTTTCTCCGGATCCACTGGACCGATTCTGTTGAAATTTGGTACACATATGGACTTCTGTAACCCAAACAAGAACGCGTTACCTAAATTATTAAATGGGGGTTTAGCACTTTTGGGGGTCAAGTCAAAAAATTTGAAAAAAAAAAAAGTTTTTTGAACAATATCTTGTGACATATCAAATGAAAGGGCTGATGAAAGGGAAAAATAAATGGTTTCGAAGTTATTCAAGAAATTAGACGAAAAATTTACCATCCTTATCTCCGAAACTACGGAGCCTAAAATTTTGAAAAATGGACATAATAGATCTTCACCTATAGAATACAAAACACCCTATAAGAAGTCTTTAGTGTAAAAATAACATATTTAAAAAACTGAAATTCGTTCGGAACCCTTTGCGCGCGAGTCCGACTAGCACTTGGCCAGATTTTATATTAAAAAAAAAATCGTTAGGTCGTGTTTATTGGTCATATTATCAACAATTATGAATTCTTATCAAAACAAGTAAATTTATCGTCTCAAGTGTTTAAAACAAAAGACGTTTCCCTTTTACTACATATTACGTAATTTATGGACGAATGGTTAAGTAAAGAGATAATCCGATATAGGTATGGAACCGCGACCGTGTCGTAATCTACTCTGCGATGTTTCTATGAGACCAGTGGTACCAAACCATTTCAGTTTTGTTACCCCTGTTACGTATTAGGAAAACTGAATTTACCCCAACCTTAAAATGTTACAAACAATACAAGCAAATACAAATATCTTAACTAATCACAAATCAATGAATCAAATTATGTGATCACAAATTGCATTTTGAATTTCTGCGCCTATTTTCACAGTCGATGTAACCAATCGATGTATCGATATTTTTAATGAAAAATCGACAGTTCGATGGTTAAAAATTTAAACCATCGGTCTATAGATGTCGTTGTTTTTTCTCAACATTGCCCATTCATAATGGCGAGGTATGCACGCGACGGCATGCCGGTAGAAAAACGTATTTCATTAGATTAAGTCTTAATTATTTAGGTTCTTTGTTACCCCCACAGAATAGTTGATTTACCCCCGCGGGAGTACTTACCCCTGTTCGGAACCACTGTAGGTATTAGACGGATTTTTACATATAAAACACGTCAATCTATCTATACTTATATTATAAAAATGTAAAGTTTGTGAGTTAGTGAGGTTGTTATAGGGGTAATCTCTGGATCTACTGAACCGATTTTGAAAATTCTTTTATCTACCAATAGAAAGTCACGTTATTTGTGAGTGTCATAGGTTATAATTATATTAACCGGAAAAATACCGCCCAACGAAGTGGGCACGGGTCAGCAAGTTACATAGTAAATTCATATCTGTCGTGTAATTTAAAAATGGAACGATCTTTTTCTCCGGAACATGGCAAGCAAAAACAGAAAGCTGTTTATTGTAAAAAAAATAACACAAACGCGGGCAAAATAATGTGCGTGTGGATTGAGTGATCTTTTAAAAGATTTCTATGGTTTGAAATGGCGAAAATTGGAACTACGGCCGTCATTTTACAATGTGATTCGATTGTCAGTGTATACTACATTCGGGTTCTCTGGTTGTTTTGTCGTGATATTGCTGAATTTATGAAGTTAAATATGCCGAAAGCTATTAAAAGTGATGCTCGAAACATTATAATAAAGGTTAAAACATTTTTTGAAGAAGAAGCTCGGGCGTGGTCTCCGATTATTCCATTTAATAAATATACAAACGAATTTCGGTAGCGACAGGTTAGTGTTGTCAACTTTCTTGTTATAAATTAGGTACCCAATACTTAACTAATTATTTAAGTGCACGAAATATTCGTTTCTATTCTTGCTGCAGGTTAGCGTAACGGTAACGTACATGTAATAGGTAACCTGCTAAGTGAGTGAGCAAACTAACCTGCCAGGTTTCAAATTTCTACTAACATTTATTTTATTATCTAATATTTCAGGTGTAAGTCAAGGCCTAATTTCAAAAATAGTTAAGGAAGGGCACGCAGCAAAAGAAACTGGTACAAAAATTCGGACACCAGGCAAGGAGAGAAAACGTAAAAGTGGATTTGTGCATGTTGATGATTTTGACATGGGAGTTATACGGAGGAATGGACATGAATATTATTCTGCTCAAAAAGAGGTCCCTACTGTTAAAAAGCTTCTAGAGGTCTTAAAGACAGAAATAAATTACACAGGACAGCGAGAGTCTGCGAAAGCTGCTTCACAAGGCGGGATTTCGTTTTAAAAAATCTCAATCCAATCGGAAGGTTCGTATGGAGCGTAATGAAACAAGCTTGGAGAGCTAAGTACTTGCACGCAGTGGATAAAATAATAAATCTCCCCAGCCCCGGCCCGTAATTTATTTATATGAGACCTATATTCACTGTTCGCATACATCGGGTAAATGTTGGCAAGGAGAGGGTGAAGACGGAGTATTGGAGCCTATCGAAAGGGCAAAGATATATTATTGTTCATGCGGAAGGAGATATTGGATTTGTTACAAATGCACTACTTGTGTTTAAATCAAAAACAAAAAGTGGTGATTATTATGACGAGATGAATAGTACCAACATTAAAATGTGGGTTATTGAAAAACTTGTGCCTAATTTACGAGAGCCATCCACAACAGTGATAGATAATGCTCTTTATCACCGTATTTGTGGGAATAAAGTCCCAAATACGAATTCCTTAAAAAAAGATATGCAATTATGGTTGACCCAAAATAAAATTGACTACGGAGAGAATTTGACTAAACCTCAGCTTTTAGAAATAATTAAGAGAAACAAGCCTGAACCTGTATATGAGATTGAAAAAATTTTAGAAGACACAAATGCTTATATTTACCACCTTATCACTGTGATCTCAATCCCATTGAACTCATATGGAGAACAATGAAAAGAAAACTTGCTGATGTAAATATTGAGCACAAAAATGCTGAAATTCCCCGCCTAGTTAGAGAAGCGTTCTTTGACGCTGTTACAGTTCATGAGTGGGCACAGCATTGTAAACACGTTTGACGCTATTACAGTTCATGAGTGGGCACAGCATTGTAAACACGTTTGACGCTATTACAGTTCATGAGTGGGCACAGCATTGTAAACACGTTCGCAGTTCGTTCAATAAATCATTGTAAAGCAATTTGTTTTTTTTATTACACTACACTACCACTAGGTACCACTGCTAATTATAATTAGTCAAATCTGGTGTTAGGGGTTAGGTACGGTCATAACTAAATGCAAGACATCCAGGTACCTCTTGCAAGGTAGGTACCTACTTAACTTCGCATTAAATGAAAATTGTATCCCCCCGTGGAACATTTTATCTGCTGAATTTCCACTTCATTGGATTACTTTTTAGATAAAGCCATTGTTTATTGCTGAGAGAATAAACTGTTAGTTGTACCTACGTGACTGTAAATTATCAAATTCTTTTTATTTATTTTATTATTTTTATATAGGTATCATTGTTTTTAATTTGTAAAAACTGTAATTATTTTTAAACGATTATGTCTAATTTGAAATTTCTTTCTTGAAAACTTACTCGATTTTGGGCGCCGACTGTGCTGTCCTCTTTCAGTTCACAGATAAGTTGGTAGGACTGTACCCTTATGTATACTGTGCTGTCACTTATTTATTGCCTTATGAACTGCCTCCATGGTCAAGTCGTTTAGGCGTTTGCGTTGTGGCCCGGTGGTCGTGGGTTCGATTCCCACGGGAAGCATACTTTATAAAGTTGTTTCCAGTTTGGCTAGGACATTGCAGCTTTGAATCACCTGATTGTCTGATAAAAAGATGATTCCGTGCTTCGGAAGGCACGTATAAGCCGCGGTGGTTTTGGCGGCCAAATGGCAGTCGTCAAATAAACCATGTCAGAGGCCCTTGAGGCGGTTTAGAAACTCTGACACTAGGGTGTGTGGGGTCTCGTTTAGACCATACTGCCCACACGATAAAAAGAAGAAGAAGAAGACTTATTTATTAAGCTATTATATGCTAGTAGTAGTAGTAGTTTATACTATATTTAATAAGTCACAGACTGTAATACTTTTACAGCTTAAGGGTTCAATTAAGGTAACTTGTCTTGTAGAAAGTGTAGAGTGTGTACCTATGTGTAGTGGTGTTTAGGGACTCATAACAAGAAAAGATAAAGTTAAGGTAATAACAATCTTTGTATTTGTTGTTATTACATTAGTACTTGCAGTCTTTTACTTAAAACTAATTCATAAGTTGCAGATTGTTACTTACATTACATACACAATCTCTACGTATCCACAAGTTACATACCTATTTTAGATTATTGCACAATATACTTAACTACAGAGTTAGATACAAGTTTTACAAACATTTTTACTAAAAGTAACCTAATCTATTTACAATACATTGCACAGTCTTTTAAATAGGAACATAATTTTCAAACTTATTCTAAAAAGTCTTTTGTGTCGGTGTGGGGTCGTTAGACCTTACTGGCCACACGATGAGATTAATAAGAGATAATATGAAGAAAGTCTTAAGATAAGAAGGAGGAAGATGAAGGAGATCCACTTGGCTCTCAAAGTGTCTTTCTTGAAGAAACTTAGGTACGAGAGTGTGTGGTCGCTGTCAGCAAGCTGTCAGCACAGACACGATTGCTGACAGCGACTACACACTTTCCTAGCTAAGGCTGCTTTAAGCGCAGCAAGTTCTTTCTTCAAGAATGACACTTGGAGAGCCATGTGGATCTCCCTCATCTTCCTCCTGTCTCGGCTCTGCTTGGCGGCGACGTTGTTCCGCTCGCGCTGGCGGCGGTAGGCATCGTCCGCGGCGTCCGATTGGCTGGAGAGCACAGCGCGGCGCATGCGCGGGTTGTTGCCCAGCAGCGCGCCGCCATTCCTTTCCGCCATCACCCTGAGCGCGTCCCTCTCGAACTCCTTGAAGTCCGGATCGTCGGAGAGGGTGTCAGCATCAATCATGTGAAGCGGCCTGACTGGAGCTTCGGTAAGTGACTCCGGCGGTGACAGCTTCACATGGCGCGGCGGCGGCGGTGTCGGGTTGTACGACACTGAATCGTATCCCGAATATCCCGCCGAACTTCCTCCGGGAGAAATGTGTGCAAGTGGCTCGAAGTATCCACTATAAGGCAGATACTCCGTTGGCACTGGCACTGACACCGGCAACTGCTGCGCGAAGTACTCGCTTGAGTACGGAGGCTGTGTTTTCTGGGCTGCTGTCTTGGACAAGTCCAGGGGGTCGTTGTCGGCGTAAGGTTTCCACAGAGACATGGTCACGACTTCACGAGTGCTCAGTACCAGAGTCAAAGACTACAATAGTATACTGAACAGAGTCGAGCGGGGAATGGTGCTAGCGGGGTGTCTCCGCGCTTTTATATACGAGGGGCGGGGCTTAGGGGAGGGGGTCGCGTGGGACGCACCCCTAGCGCAGTGGCACAAACAATGGCGTCAATATTTGTGTGCAAATTAGTTTGTGGTGCAATGCATTGTATTATTTAGGTCTACTGTTTTAAATTTCGATTGCATTTATGTTTTGTCTTGTTCTGGAGAAATAGGTACCTTCACTTGAAGTAATAGTATCATAATCCGGTAGCGAGCTTGTTTGAATCAAAAGGCCTTGCGTTTATAATGTTAGTTTTACCAATGAAAGTATAGTTAGCTGTTAGATACATAATAGTGTAGGGCCAAAACAGTTTCCATTTCAGTATAAATATATTTATATTTCCGTAGAATTGAAATCTACATTATTCCTGAGTTAGTGTACAACAATCTGTCAAATTCCATTTTCATCTTTATCCCTAAGGCATTAGGTTCAAGGTTGATTGGGAACATTCCAGTGTCGGGTAGCATGTGCTGCTGATTGTACTGAAGTGGGCTTCGTAGAGCCGCAGTACTAGCTGAAACAAATAGTTCATTTGATTTGGTAGATAGGAGTTCAGTTTACATCAAGTTTCGCATTTTAGAGAATTTCTGTCGCGACAAGAAGTGCTAAATATCGACTATGTTACTTGTTGTTATCACATACTAAACATTTATTCTATTTCAATTACGTAATGACTTTGTTTTCTACCTCATATTTAGTTATCTGCGCCAATGACTTTAGTTAATCATAACAATCTGTGTTCAATGTTTTTAAGTCAGGCCAATCTGATAGAACATATTAAGAGACTCTGTAACTTATTTTTTTCCAAATGTTTCCAAAGCTTTGTAAATAACAAGAAACATCATTAACTAAGACATTATTTTGCAATAATACGGGCACCTACCTACCTAGACCTGATCCTAACTAATGATGTACAAAACATTGGGTCCAAATTTATTAGTGAGATAAGTAATCACTTTGTTTTTACCTCATTGATAGTTTTCAATGCAAATGACTTAGAAGTAAGCAATAATAATGATTTGTTTTGTTAATCCGTTCAAGTCCTTACATCTGCGCTCGTAAACAAGTTTAGATGTCAACAATATGCATGAAGAGCTTACCTACGTGACCAACAAAATATGAGGTCTAAAATTCGATAATACAAAGTGTTCCTTTTGATAGAAATCCCATAAGTGCAGGGTATCAATGAGACCATGTCAAAGAATCACCGCGCACATGAATTATTTTTCAATCATTTTTTTTTCGATAATTTCGTGATTATTTATGTAAAGCACCCTTACCGACGTGAAATATGACAACGTCGCATTTTCTTAGCTTCAATATGAATGATTGATTTGAATGAACATGATTTACTCATAAGTACTTTTCAATTAAACTCAGATATCACATCGAGAGTATAGTTTTAGTATTATCTTCGAATCTATGTATTTTTGGAACACTTGTTCTAGGACTTTTTGTATTACTTACTTGCACATGTCGCATGTAACCTTAGTTAATTTAATGCGAGAACTAGGCTGTGGGAAGAACACCATCCCCCACCACCTGACTACTTGCAGCCCCAGGAAAATCTGCCTCCAGGACGTGATCTGCAGTGGCCTATTTGGAAGGCACTGAACCGTTTGCGTACCCAGTTAGGCCGCTGTAGACACAATCTGGCGAAATGGGGATTCATGGACCCGTCGGACACTCAATGTGAATGCGGTGCTCCTGTTCAGAACATGAGCCACACGTTGGAGTGCCCCAAGTGCCCATACACCTGTACTTTGGGGGATTTAACGAATGCCACCGACGCTGCAATTAACGTAGCCACCTACTGGGCCCAAAAAATCTAAGAAGTTATCCATCGACTCGAAAAGAAGAAGAAGTTATAGGATATCAAAAGGAACACGTTCTATACCGACTTATGTACTAGGTAATGATATTTAAATATGTACTAGTTCTTGTTCTTAGTATTGGTCCTTTCGTAGCCGCATAAATAAATAGGAAGGAAAAAGGTTATATCATAAATACATTTCTTTAAAATGTAAATCTATACTTAATATATAAAGCTGAAGAGTTTGTTTGTTTGTTTGAACGCGCTAATCTCAGGAACTACTGGTCGGATTTGAAAAATTCTTTCAGTGTTGGATAGCCCATTTATCGAGGAAGGCTATAGGCTATATATCATCGCGCTAAGACCAATAGGAGCGGAGCAGTAATGAAAATTGTGACGCAGACGAAGTTGCGCGGGTCAGCTAGTAGGTACCTAATTAATACGCGGTAGAACAATACAAACTGTGAAAAATCTTTCATTTGATGTCTAGATATTGCTAGGTAGGAGTAAGGGGGCGTCCATAAATTACGTGAGGCATTTTAGGGGGGGAGGGGGTCGAGCCTAATCTCACCCAATCTCATGTGGGGGAGAGGGGGGTCACGTCAAATATCACGAATTTTTTTTCCGAAAGCAACTGATGTAATAGTATAAAATTGCTAGAAAACTGGTCTTTCAACAAATCAATTAGAAAAACATGAGATGTTTCTGACCTGCAGAGCATCGGTGAACATTCCACAGCGCACTAGCAAAACTACAACAGTTTAAGAGTGCTTATTTTACTGAAAATCACATGGACATGTTGGTTTGAGTAATTATTCTTAAGAAGAGAACACACATGAGTCCCAGTGGACTGAATTAAAATAATCTTTTTACAAATTTCAGTAAGAAAGAAAGCAAGAAGTCTAAACTAGTCTGATTCACAGATTGGTGTGTTTACTCTAAAAACACGCATTTTTTTAAATCTCACGTGAGATTAGGATGTGGGGGAGTGGGTCGAGTCAAATCTCACGACATCTCACCAAGGGGCGTGGGGGGGTCGGATAATCGCCAAAATCGCCTCACGTAATTAATGGACGCCCCCTAACGTTAATAGCAAGTTCCGCATTGTAGAGAATTTCCATCGTGACGATAAATATGTAAATCTAGCTACACACGCGGGCGAAACTACTGGAATATAGTTTCGGCCGCGTGTATATCGGAAGCTATCCCTTGGGAACATACTCCCGCGATAAGTTGCCTATTTGCTACTCCAGGTGTCATCACGCTCCGTGTAGCCATTCTGACGAGATCGAGTAACAAACACCCATCCCAACTGTCGCAGATGTATTCCAACAGTACAGACGCCAGCACATCGAGCTACCCGAAACTGTGGAATGTTCCCAATCAACCTTGAACTTAACCCCTTCACTATCACTACATCACTACATATGATAAAACAAAATCCTCCGCCGTGTCTGTCTGTCTGTTCGCGATAAACTCAAAAACTATTGCACCGATTTTCGTGCTGTTGTCACCAGTGGATAAACTGGTTCTCGAGAAAGGTTATATATAGTATATAATTTGTCTAGAAAAAAAATCAGGGATCATTAAGAAAATTGCAGCGCGGACGAACTCGTGGTCAAAGTGCTAGTTAGTGATAAATTTGAAAATCTTTTTAAGAAAATTGACAGATTGTTATAGCTTGATGCGCATGCGTCTGTACAAACTGACACAAATCTTTCACTTGATTTTGTTAGACGATATCTACGTCAAAACTAGTAAGAAACAAGTTCCGCATTTTAGTAAAAATCTGTCGTATGATCGTGACATTAAACATGCAAAACATCGACGACGTTGCTTTTTGCTGTCGCCTACCAAAAATTTGCTTTATTCTAATTAGCTAATCACTTTGTTTTTCACCTCATATTTAGTTATCGGCGCAAACGACTTTAAAGTTAACAATAATTAACTTTGAATCCGTTAATGTCCTACATCTCGGGGACGTAAACAAGTTTTGATGTCAACAAGCTTTGAAGATATTTTCATAACAAAATCAAAGGATGCATGACGAGCTTACGTGAGTAATACAATATGAGGTCAGTTTTAGTTAGGCTCGGCGCACATGTGGCGGAGCGCAGCACGTACCTTCTACTTTCCATTGTCAAACTATTATTGACACTATCCTCATTGAAATAATATCTAAAATCACTTAATATAACAAATCATTCCTGAAGAGCATCAAAATGACTACGTGTTAATTGATTTTAGTTATTGTTTCAATGAGGACAATGTCGATAATAGTTAAACAAAGAAAAATGCTCACCGCTGCGCTCCGCCACATCTGCGCCGGCTCTTAGGTTTACCAGCTCTTCTCACTATTAGGGAGATTTATGTTTCATCAAATAATCAAAAATAAAACCAAATATATAAGAATACGGATAAATATTAAGGATAGAAAGGCGAAGTTGCTATCTCTCCAGAACTTTTGTTTCAGACTCACAGTCCATGAAATAGTTACAGTGAAATCATTGTGAAGTTGAACAAAAACGTGTTCATCAAACTAAATAATTTATTTAGCGAAACTTCACTACAAACGAGGCTATCTAAACTACTGTTCTTTTGTAACCCTGGTAATCTTGCAGGGCCTGACGTCTTGCAAAATTAAAAGACAATAGAAAGACAATAGCCGGCGTCCCTCATGTGGGACAGCCAAACTATGTGCCTAGCTGACCCGCGCAACACCGTGTGCATCGTATTTTTCATTATTGCTCCGTTCCTATTCGTCACAGCGTGATCTTATATAGCTTACAACCTTCCTCGATAAATGGGCTATCCAAAAATAAAATATTTTATTCAACCAAACAAACACTCTTCAGCTTTATAATTGTATAGATTTCAGATTACCTAGTAAATAAGTTTTGGTTGTAATAATTAACATTATTATTGATCAGACCCCGATAGTTTGTCTCTGTACCTAATAATTTTAAATTTTGAAAACTAGCCTGTCGCTCATACTTTCAAAACATACATCAATTTGTACAACGACGATATTCTCACACATGCACGCAATGGAACTACTCTCCAAACGCAATGTGGACACAAACATCAACACAAAACGTTTAGGTAAAGTAGCAACATACTAACAACAAAGGCACGCGCCGACCACAGCCTACCTGAAGTCAGTGCACCAAGCGACCAGAAACACCCTTTTACAATACGGGTGCATTATATTTAAAAAAGGTAGCCATTTTTATGACTGCTTAAAAACTTACAGACCTTTTTGGTGATAAGGATGCTTTGCTCAAATGTATGGCCATGTTTTATTGCAACCGCTTGTAAAGGCGGCAAAGTAATTCCTTCTTTGTTTTAGTTTTCTAGAAAGTGGCTGGTTCGGATTATTTGTTTGTTTAAGACCCGCATTGGAAAAATGCTGTGTTCAATGTATTTCGGTGTTGCTAAGGCGTTTCCTTAGAGGATGTAATCTTTTTAAGTATTTAACTAGAAAAGAGAAAGTCGAACTAGGGTACCAACAGCACCAAATGCTTTAAGGGATTTTTTTTTTCAACTTTATAACGGAAAACTGTAATAAGTATAGTAGAGAAGGAATTAGGGCAAAAATGGTGTGAATAGCTAACTTGAGGCGAATATTTAGATATTCTACAGTTTCGCTTTAGTTTTCTTGTGAAATGAACTGTATCCAAAATGTATTCAGGTTTTCATACTGCTAACTTGTATGTTTCTTCTTAGCTTAATCGGTACCAATTTCAAAGCTCATCTTAAAGAATCAACAATGGTAACCGGACAGTTATTCCCACTTTATCCTCCCTCACTATTTGAAAACGTCATAAGAATACAAAAAAAATCCATTGAATAATCAAAGTAACATATCCCCATTCACGGGACCACCGCGACATCATAATCGCAGTAAAGAGTTACATGCACAATGCGACTGCCGGACGACAGTTGCGACATTATTGTCGCATGGCCGCGCCTTATGTCGCTGTGTGGGACATGCGCGTGAGTGCACCACAGAGTTGTTACGGAAATGATTTCTATGAATATTGTAATTGATATAATAGTTACGACTGTCTGCCGGTCGGTGGCTATATTGAAAATCTGCTGAACAGCTTGAAATTACATTTTATGAAAACGTTAAATAAACGATTGCAAACCATTCTGAATTCAAGCGGTATTTTGCCAGAGACCGACCAAAAGTTTTTAGCTATGTTTTTCAACCTAAGCTGCTTTTCAGGCTATTATTACTTTAGTATTTTATTTGGGAGAAGCCACTATGAGTAGGTATTCAACAATAGATAGATAGAATCAACAGCGATGACCAATAGAAGAGCGTCCTAGGGAACGAACGAACGAGAATCTTGAAGCCATACCAGCATCTGAATTCCACGTTGCGTAAGTAGGTACTAATTGAATGTGACAATAGAGCTTGCTTGCCTAGCACTCACCCATTCCCTTTTAACTTTGAAACCCCGCGATGTAGGATGTATAACCTAACCATCACGATACTCTGACTTTGCCAGGAATATAACTGTACGCACAAAGAAAGTATTCCCAAAACGTTTAAGAGCGAGCATATCCACAATTGTTCTGATCATTTCACCACAGCGTGTCTAATTAAAATCAAATTAAATCGCTCAATCAGCAGTTCGTCCCGGAACTGTAACTCCATCAATCTCGCACACAATGGTGCTGCGTGTCGTCCGGTGAATGGGTTGCCGTCCCACGCAGACCACTGCTGGACAACGTGATCGATCGACAGTGTCGTCGAGTAGCGGGAATTGCTGCAGTTGCGGTTCAATTATATGTGTATTTCTTGTTGCTCTGTGATGGGAATAAGTAATTTATAATGGTAGTATAATATGGACTTCACAAAAACATTTACAAAGCATTTTAAATGCACCCAAAAATACTGCCAAACGGAAAAGTTATGAACAGACTAAATCAGAATTGCTAGCTGGCTTCTATTTCAGGCTGATAAAGAGCACATCTCTCCAGGTGGCATAGCATACCACAAAGTATGCCTAGGTGACTCTGTACGAAGCCTTGAATTGCCTCATTTAGTTCTCAGAGAAAGAACAAAACTAACAAAAATATAATTCTTTTATATCAGAGGTACCTACATAATAGAATAACAGTAAACTAAGTTTACCCAAATATTACATAAGCTGCACCCTTCGATGAGGGTGTCGCAACTATTGACAGCACGCTGACAACCCAGGGAACCCAATGTTTCCTCATTAATTGGAACAATATAAAAATTTACCTTATTGCAATGACTTAAGGTTGAGGTTGGGATATTGGTAAGGTGTTGCACAGATGCAGTGATAGTGATATTGATTTATTCGACAGCTGAATGTTACTGTTATTGTCGCGCGTGTTGCTCACGCCTTTTATGGAACGGTTAACGGGATCTGCAGTCTGCAAGCTGTGATGTATGTAGAACAGTACCGTTTGAAGGCAAGGGTGGTGGCAGACATGTTTCATGAATGCTCCGCTCCGTGTGTTCGTCGCGTGATGTTATTAGCCTATAGCCTTCTTCAATAATTGGGCTATCCAACAATAAAATACGTTTTCAATTCCAACCAGTTGTTCCTGAGATAGCCTGTCAACCAAACAATCAACCTCTTCAGCTTATAATATTAGTTTAGCTCGATGACGCGATAGCTTGGATGGATGTTTGTTAGTGAATCACGTCAGAACGGTTGAACGGATCTTGATGAAATTTGGCACAAAATGTAGATTGTAGTCCGAATAAAACACATAAATGGATACTTTTATTCCCTTGGGATAATTTCCGACATTCAGGCGCAGCTATGCGGCTCAGTACGTCTACCATGAGTTTTATCAATCTATACTCGCTAGCGACTGTAGTTAAAAAAATGTATGAAAACTTTTAAAAAACAAGTTTCTTATTTATTTCTTTAAGTTGTTAACTAACAAGCAAGCAAGTTTCAAGTAAAACTTTAGTTAACAACTAAAAAAATAAAATAGAAACTTGTTTTTTAAAAGTTTTCATAATTTTTTTTAACTATAGTCGCTAGCGAGTATCTATAGATACTAATATATAAAGCTGAAGAGTTTGTTTGCTTGAACACGCTAATCTCAGGAACTACTGGTCCGATTTGCAAATTTCTTTCAGTGTTGGATAGCCCATTTATCGAGGAAGGCTATAGGCTATATATCATCTCGCTAAGACCAAAAGGAGCGGAGCAGTTATGAAAATTGTGACGCAAACGAAGTTGCGCGGGTCAGCTAGTAGATTGATAAAACTCATGGTAGACGTACAGTAGCTGATTTTATAATGAGCATCACTTCTAAAAGACTAGTTGACATTGAAGACTAGTCGTTGACGATGAAGACTAGTCTAAAAGAATAGTTGTTAAAAAAAATCTTAATAATTTGATAGGTATATGAAAATTTTGAGTTTTATTCCTTTAACATAGTGTAATTAATTTGTAAAGTTATGTCTAACACGGACACAAAAACGACCATCGAATCAAAACCGCCGAGCGTAGGCATTTTAATTGAATTTGAAAATCTCAAAGACAATTTAATCATCTACATTTGATATACCTATCTACGACTATTATTTTAGGTCATAAAGCAATAAGGAAAGCACAAATAACTAGGTACTGAATTTTGAGTCGCGCGGGTGTGAAACGAGTGCGCGTTCTGTTCCTTCAAGGTTGGCGTAGGTACCTGTCGTCTTTTAAAGCGGTCGAAGCCGCGGGCGGTAGCTAGTGTCTTGGTAATGTATTAAACCACTTATTTAGTTGACTATTGTCTACATAGTCATAAAGTTCATTCCTCTTTAAATCTCCAACATCAAATACACCCGAAAGCAAATTTCCAGAACGCTATAATAATAACAAAGAGCCTGTGTAGACGCTGACGACCATAAAACAAAGTTTTGTGAAACTGTACAATACGCAAACTACATTTGTAAATTAACGCAAGGCCTGAGACAATGGCCTTCTGCGTAGCTTTGTGAAGGAAACGGAACGGGACTGACTTGAATGGTGGAATTAGCAATAGTTACCTTATTTATTGTCTCATTGAAAATGTCTGGTAGCGAGGAATTTGTACAGTAGGTAACGGAGTTCGGCCGCCGCGCCGACTGATAAGTTGCAACCGTTGTTTTTGTTGCTATAGCGTGGCCGCGCAACGGTCATCTTAAACCAAAATTAAAAAGTTGAACCGCAAGGAATGTTGTAGGTTGTAGTATAACATGTTTAGGTACCTAAGTAAGTAGCTGTTAGTATTCAAAACCTCGATCAGAGTCCATTTACTAAAAGTTCACCTAATATAAATCATTATGTAACTAGGTACACGACTACGATATAACATAAACATAGTAACATTCTCTCGACCAATCACGTGGCTGAGAAATGTGCACGTTGTGCAACGAGCGAGCCCCGAGTGTAGGAGAGGCGGTGTGAATGGAACCTGTGCAACCAATGCGCGAGTAGAACGAACCTAAATGGAATGGCTATAAAAAGGCCCCAAAAGAGGGATCCCGATGGGCTCTTGTTGATATGAAACTGCCTCGTTGCCTCGCTAGAAGAACCAGGGCCCCAAGTCTGCTTTCAATGAAGTGTCAGTGGTTGACCACGATATAAAAGCGTCATTATGACTTTCCAGTGGTCAACCACTGACACTCGATTGAAAGAAATGGCATAGAATCTTGTCAAAATCAACCATTATGAAATCAATGATAGACCATTCTGACAATATTGTAATAGCAGACTTGGGGCCCTGATCTTGCAATCGCTTGTTAAGTAGGTACTTAGGTGTAATTATTTTCGGTAAGAATTTCATAGTAGCAGCCTGCACCAAATAACAACACAAATCGCATATTCCTTCACAATTGAAATTAATTTCAGAACAGGTGCTTCATATGTTTAAAAAAACATCTGCTCAACTAGGTACTTGAAAACATCCAATGAATGCTGTTAAAATCTATAGATTTTAACAGCATTCATTGGATTTTATTTTTAAGGACATTATTAGTAAGTAGGTACCAACCCATATAGATATGGGTTGGTACCTACTTACTAATAAATGAAAAATTAAATGAAAATGAAATGAAATGTTTTTTTTTGATAAAATAAAGCTGTAACGCGTCAATCTCTGAAACTACTTACAAGTCGGATTTGGAAAATTATTTTTGTGCTTATACTTAGGAATGATAGCCACATTCATGAGGAAGACTACCTCCAGGTACCTACGCTATACGGGAATGGGAAATAAACGGGATACCTACGTATGCGCGTACGAAGTCGCGGGAATAAGCTAGTGACAATATTATAAAAGAATATGCGATGCGACCTATCGAATGTACTTGTGTGTTATGTATCAATTAGACTGCAGGTCTACATTTACCTATTATACCCGTTAACTACAATAGGCCCGTCCGTTATTATACACCTTTGGGATTTAAGAACTGTAGTGCTATTCTGTAAGAACATTTTCGTATCTCGACAGTGGAATCCGAGGTGAGTTTCAAATTAAGACCTTTATGTTGTGTGCAATAAAGCTCATTTTGTGTGTTTTGTCACTCAGGTGAAGCTCGATATTGAAATAGTTGTTTAAAGAATAGACTAGCTGGACAGGATAATAAAACTAAGTAGGTACTATTCCAAACTATGAATATTAAATCCAACAACTGGCTCGCATCCCAATATTCGATGGCTTGCTGATCAAGTGAGACCCTGGTCACGTCGCAGGAGGGTGCCGTACTAATTGAGTGAGGGTCTGAGCGCCAGCGCCAGGGGGAGCTCCCCTAACCAGCGCAATACGTGAACCCTTGCGTTTGAGCGCAATGTATTGCTCGCTAAGAATTACTGTCGATCGATATTGGCTGCTTGGAACGTTCCGTTGCTAAACAACAGTGGATAACATTAGGTTGGTTTATATAGAAATCTCCTACGCAATCAAATTTGGCTGGCTGTACAGGTTGTATAGTTTCGTAAATTCGATGCATACCTAGCTAGTAATTTGCACCAGAACCTAGACTTTTTCGAATATTTAGTAGATATCTTAACAATTTGCTTGAACAAAACTCTTTACAGAAGTAAAAGTTTTAAGTAACCTCAACAAGCAAAATCTACGCATGTAGTTCCAAATTGTTCATTGAAGTTAAGAAATTAGTTTGATAGATATTAAAATCAATGTATTTTTTTTATATTATTTGTGATGGTCGGACAGGACCGGTCGTTGTGGCGACGCTTGGGGGAGGCCTATGTCCAGCAGTGGACGTCTTGCGGCTGATATGATGATGATGATGATTTGTGACGGGTTTGCTCTTGGCTCTTGTCTAGGTCAGAGATGACAGAGACAAAGTCTACGATGGAGCGAGCTTACCCAGAAAGAGCCTGTTCACTCTAACTTTGAAGAGATTAGGGTTGTATTTATAGAAATGTTCCGATAAGTTAGCAAACCGCACACTTGAAAGTACTGAATTACTGACACACATTAAAACACAAAGTTTGATATACCTATCTAAACTACACGCAGGAAAAAAAATTAAAATATCATTTTAGAGTTACCAATGGACACTTAATAATAATTTGATGGTGTCCGAATTGCCAGTGAATAAAATATTGAAATTAAATGTGTCAATTCGGACACTGTGTCCGAATCGTCCACGGAAAAAGTCCACGGAACTGAGGGCTAAGCTCGAGTTTCTGTCGACAACGTAAACGTATCGCCTGCGACATTTTTTGTATGTAAAATTGATTAGCGCCATGTGTCCGTATTTGGAACTAACTAATCGGTAGCACAAATTTTTGACACTTACCTTCGTATTGAGTTTACGTTTTAACGTTGCGTAAACGAACCAAATGTATGGAAATCGGTAGCACCATGGTAGCACGAGTTGTGTAGTTTCGACTTTTTCGCTAGCTGGGATGTACGCACGTAAAAAATTGTCTCACTGACATTTTCTTGGTGATACAGTTTACGTCAAACAATTTTCCGTATTTATTTTGGAATTAATGCAAGCATATGCAATTTTATCATGAAAACAAGAGGAAAGCATGTTGTATATTTATCATCCGATCTCCTATATACATAAACACGCCAGGAGAGGTTGTGAAATGAGGTAGGAAAATTTTTCATTTTCTTTGTAAACACACGTAATAGTTTCTCATAAAAGAATCTTTTTATTAGTGTTATTCATGCGAATCACACAGAGCGGCTCGGCGCCGCCTGCGCGCCACGGTGAAATTCGTTTCCGTGCGTTTTTCGCCGCAACTCCACGTTGTTTTCTGGTGCTCTATGTCAATTGAAATTCCAACCACGCAGCATCGCGATTATTCGCGATAGGCGTTACAAATAAGTGCTTTAGGTACCTACCTAATATAATTCACGTATGTGTAGCTTGTTCATTTGTGTGCTCATCAAGTTTTGCAACGGGTACATACCAACGCAAAGCTGTAATGTTATAGAACTAGGAACAAACCCCACTGAGCAAATTATGTACTGGGCACCCAGAGCTCATTCTATCCCTCAGTAACTAAATACATTATACCATATTCACAACAATGTAAGACTTCAAATTTCTTAATATATAACATATTTTTCAGCAAGTTTGTGAAAATAATTAACTGGTGTTTGCTCCGCTATCCACTATACTGTTCCCATCCGGAACTCATAAATTAAGTTAAACTGTACTCAACATTTTTGAAAAAAAAAAAACTTTTTTACAAAAAATTTAACCGACTTCCAAAACAAAACACTATAAAGTATAAAATAACTTTAATTTCGGTAGTCGATTTTTTTGTTTATTTCGTTTTTGACACCGACTTTCGAAATTAAAGTTATTACGTCACTACGAATGAAATAAGCTCAAACACTTGGTAGTTCCTACATACCGATGTGGAGTTCCCTTGACTCTTTGTCGTCTCCATCATCAGGTCTGATCATCACCCGATATACACACGTTTTTCAAGTTTTTACCAGATGCGTGCCTACAATTTTCGAGAGTTGCCCTCGATTTCTCAGGATTTCCATTATCAGATCTTGACGTGGTGGCAAAGGGACCACCTCGGCACATACCCTTTCATATAAAAAAAGATTCATCGAAATCGGTTCATAAACGACGTAGTTATCCGCGAACACACATAAAAAATATAAATACGCGGTCGAATTGAGAACCTCCTTCTTTTTTAGAAGTCGGTTAAAAATAAAGAATATTATGAATCCCCGGTTGGATTCAACTTACTATAAAAAAGTTTGCAGCTGAAAGTTTAACTATCTAACCTAAACCCGCGCTCGCAAACAATCCTTCCACAGCCGCACATCATCTCTTCACGTCATCAGCACATTTCGTGCTCGTGCCGAATGTTTTCTCTACGAGATGCCCGATGTTATGATTGCCATCTATATGGGATGTTATGGGATGTTATAGGGTTTCGTGGAACCGCTCAGATGTGTGGGGTTCTATCTAACACGTGCCAATCTCACAGCATGTGCTGGGTTGGAAATTTCAGGAGCTACTGTTTATTCTCCAGAAGTGTTACCGGTTTCGGGAAATAGTGCGGCAGTTTCGGATGACTTAATTTTAAACGGGCCATAAGTTAAACTCCAACAAAATTAACATGATCTCAATACTAACGTAGCACATACACAACATAAAAAAGGCCTACTGCCACTGTATCATGTTTATTATGATAACAAAAGTCGAGGGGCGCAGCGCGCGGGATGATACGTGCGCGTCGTATGTAGGCACGTGCCTTTTACGACCAATGAGCATGCAGGGTCACATGAAGTTTTATGGGTATAATAGGCACCTATACCTACATTAATGGCATCTAGCATTCTAATATATCGTTTAATATTTTTATTTTTTACTGATATCTACCGGCGGTATCGGCTACCTATTGCCTGGGTCTATAATTAAAAAAAAGGAAATATTTAGGAAGGTAAAAAAACGAGAGCTAAAGTCGACTTATTTTTTACCATAGAAACCTTGCAGAATTTCTAGAACGAAAATAAAACAATAAGTATTCAAATAACAGGTAACGGCTATGAACTCTATCTTAACCCTGTGACTGCCGCGTCCATCCGGTGGCCGTCATAAAATGGCTGTCACTGCGACGGTGTTTTGTTTTACCAACTTCAAAGCATTAACAAAAAGAAGTTGCGATGAGAATAAACGCTAAATTTTATTGCGGCTTATAAGTTTTCTAGAAACTGCAATAAAATTATTTTCACACCACCTGCACGAAAACGTCAAATTATTTGCCATGCAAACCTAACCTAAAGTACGTCATTCTAACCCGCGAGCGGCTCCCGTCCGCCTGCGCTGCTAGGTGCAGCGAGCGCAGTCAAAATGCGTTCCAAATTCAAATCACATAATAAAATTCAGTACAATATTATTGCCTGGGCTAGAGCCACAGCTTAGTACGCGCGACCTGCTCCTTGCGACGGGGACCGACGCGCGCCATCTGTTTTCATGGCTAGAGCACAATTTTCACGCAGTAGGTTTGAAAAGTAGTGTATGCTCCTCAGGGATAAAGGTGTCTTTGCCTTGGGCTAGCTTAAATCCCTCGCTGCATTCAGGATTCTTGTATTAACTCCACCTTCAAACTGCCTCGCCACGCTCGGGAGTTAACCCTCGAATCCTTCACTGCTTTATCCCCTCGCTGCTAGGGATTAAAAAGGTACCTATTGTGTGTAGGTGTCTTGTTTGTGTTTTAGTTAGAAGCAAAGAAAAGAAGAACTAAGTTCTTGAAATGAAATACCAAAGAGAATTATTATTAAAAGAAAAACCGGATTTCGCCTGAACAGGTCATAAGATTGCCTTTTTATTTGCTACTGTTGAATAGGGTGCTACCCCATTTATCAGAATTTGACTACGTTAGGATATTTTGTTTTAAGTACATGTGAAAAAGTAAAGTAAGTGAAATAAAAGATGGCGGTTCGTATATAAATTTAATTTATACACTATATGTTAATGTTTTTATACAATCTGTCATTTCCAGTACTTATTGCATAAAAATAGACAAAACCCATTCAAAATTCAATGTAGTCAACAGACACTTTATAGTCCATTTAAATTACTTATCCCCGATATTTTACGTTTTACAAATATGTACACGTTCATCACTACTGAAATTTTGAAGTCCACACACTGAAAGTCCACATCACAACTGTTTATTAACACTCGCAAAACTGTCGACAGCGTCCGCAGACGCCGGTAGCCAGGTTCGCTCGTAACTCAGCCATCTTCTTCTTTAAATAGGTAACCTGAAGGGCCAGTCGCATTTCCCGCAGCTTTCTTCTGTCTCGGCTCTGCTTGGCTGCGTGGTTATTCCGCTCGCGCTGCTTCCTGTACGAGTCGTCAGCGGCCTGGCTGGTCTGCACCGCCCTCCGCATCCTCGGGTTGTTTCCCATCAAAGTTCCACCATTCTTCTCCGCCATCGCTCGCATGGCATCTCGCTCAAATTCTTGGTACTCCAGGTCGTCAGACAATGAGTCGCAGAAGTCTGCTGATTCCGGTGGTGAGGGCGCGGACGGTTTGCTGTGCGACCAGCTCCCGATGGAGTCGGGAGACACCGATTGCACCGAATATGACGCTGCTGGCTGGTACGGATACGGGGCGTCGTACAGAGATTCCGCGTACGATGGGTACGGATCCGACAGTAGCGGAGATTGAGGAGCACAAGACGCGGGAAGCGGAGACGCTCTCTCCACCTTGACCGCGGGTTTGCTCAAGTCAAGGGCAGCTTCCTGCGCGTACGGAGTCCACAAAGCCATTTCGAGAACTTGTCTACTTGACGTGCAAATCACGAATGTCCGTCTATTTCGGCGGGCGACTGTCGCTGTCGTTTAAAAGAGGCGGGGCCTAAATTGACCGCCCCCGGACGAAGGGTGAGTGCAGGTAGCACCCTAACGGACCTCGAGTGTAATGATTTATGAGTTACTATTGGGTTTTTGAACGGAGTAAGTGAACATAACGTTAAAATGAAATGCGAGGCAAGTATTGTTAGTAAGTAGTTCTTATTGTTTTGCGACTAATTAATAAAGCGTAAACATGTCACTAATGATTTTGTTTGTCAGCCAATGAAGTTTTGACTAAGGAGTTGATGTTGGTTCCATGTACTTTTACTAATTAGATTATTTACCTAATGAGTCAAATTAACATCTTTAAAAACGCATTTATACCTACAAGTAAATAATCTACAAGATTTTGTGATCTTCCTAGGTGATTGCTGTGGATCTAAGTATGCTATAACTATCAAAATTATACCTATTAGTTAAGTAGATATGCGCTACTTTCAACCCTGTCGATAAACGCAGAGTGTATTTGAATTTATTTTATAACATTCCTAGCTAAGTTATTCTTAAAAATCAAGGTAGCTCAACGTTGATCACATGTAGAATGACCACAACAAAAATAACAATTCAGTTTTAAATAAGTATTTACTTACCTACCTAGTTTACAGTTTCAGCATAGGTTTGTTGTTACTAAATTTAGCCTCATCAGTAACTAAAACTGTTAATAAATTTCAGCTCTGAGTGACCATTACACAAGGGTTGTTCCCTGCGTCATCTCTATGGACAGATTGTATTACGGAACAAATAGTTTTGGACACATCTGCATTGGCTTTCATTTATCGACTTTTATTATAACGAGCTTTATTCAGACAAAGTTAGGGGCTACTTTTGTGTAACATTGTGTCACAAAAAGGATGAGATCGTCACTCGGTTGTCAATTGCAGAACCCTTCCGCGTGCAAGTTGGTTGACGGTGTCATTATTATTATTACTGGGTGCGCTCTCTGGCCTTCCTCATAATATTCTGTAAAGTAATATGAACGATAGTAAAGCAGCATAATTTTCAGTAGACAGATAGATATTTCAAGCAAAACTTCACCTATTCTAGAAAAGTTTAGGTAGTTAAAGAAAGGTAAATAATCTTGATGTGTCTTTATTTAAAAACTCAGGTAAATACAACAATAACAATTAGGTACCAACTAAATCAACTGAACCATTAGTTTAAGCAGTAGTTTATTTGCTTATTTATACATAGGTATGTGTTTGTGTCACATCAACATTGCTTACGTTTAGTTAAATATAAGTACCTAAATCTTTCTAGTACACTCATCTATATCTTTAAGCAAGCAGACACGAATTACTTAAGGTAAGTACCTACCTACTTAGGTACTGGTTATATTTTTTAGCTGAATCATGAATTATCCTGATAAACATAAGCCTTCAGCAGCTTCAGTCGCCTTAAATCGTGGGTAATCGTAAACTTAGGATCAAAACGAACAATTCTACATTGTTTCAATTTAGGACTTATTCCGTCGATGTTCAAAGAATTGTAATCTTCAGATCACAACTTTCTATTAATTTAAGGATTACGGCGGTGAGACCTTTACTAACTTTATTTGCCGGATTATAAAACCTACTTTTTCTTGTCAAACAATAGCAATAATCTCGGCACCAATGTTTATGGCCTGACCATTCATAGACATTTCTTTAGTTTGCAAATTGTTATAATAGAAGTTAAGAAAACTGCATTTAACTTGGACCATAAAACATTTTTCTTAACATCTATAAAGCCAGGTGCTAGTTTAGTTTTTTGTCTTCCGTACTAAGCTGGTTGTTGTTAATACTTTCTTTGGTCTCAAATTAAGACCACTGCGACATCGCTTCACTATCACTACATAGTATAAAACAAAGTCGTTTCCCGCTGTCTGTCCCTATGTATGCTAAGATCTTTAAAACTACGCAACGGATTTAGATGCTGTTTTTTTAATAGGTAGTGTGGTTCTAGTGGTTCGAGGAAGGTTTTATTATTTAATTTGTCAAGGTTTTGTATAAATTGGCTGATATATGAAGATTATGACTGAAGACGTCGGAAAAAAAAATATCTAAACATTTCTTTACATCACGTGCGCTGCGAAAACTATTGATGATAGAACAAAACAGTGTACCTAATACAGTTTTAGATAACACATCAATACCTACGAAAAAGTTTACGATAACATGTGTCTATATTTTATGGTTGATTCACAATAACCATTTTCATATTCAAATTTGACATATAAAATACTGCATCATATGCTGAGGTGTTGTCACCAATATATTACAAATCCTTATCGTAATGCCTGCTATCCTTAATTAAATAGGTATGTTAGTCATCTTTAGTGTTTAATTTAGAGCAAAATTGCCATTCACACCATTTAATTTGGATGATGTCTTAGGAGATATCTCAAAAATAAAATAAGTCGCACAGCCAGATAATTATAACGGAGGTAAAGATGTCCCGAAGTGGGAGACACTTGAGAACAGACGTCGTTGACGGTTGTCTGTTGCACTTTTTATTTCTGCCTGAGCCACAATATTATAGATTCTGGTAATTAGTTGTTCACTTTGTTAGTTTGGGATAAACAAACATTTGCACCCGTGCGAAGCCGGGGCGGGTCGCTAGTATAGAATAGCACACTATCGGAAGTGAGTAGTATTGAGTCCCACAATACGACTGCGACAACAAGTCCGCGCTCATGTGCGAACCGCGACAGTTGCGACGTTATGAACGCACTCATGTGTAGTATGAAAGCGTGCGCTGGACAAGCGATTATTTCTTTCCAATTATTATTTACGGTTCCCGGTAATGAGCAGAAATTACTGTCAAACTTTGGAGGAAGTAATACCCTTCTTCATTAGACCTCGCTTGAATTAAATTGAGCAAAAGTTAGGTCGCTCGGCCTTTTCATTTTACTATTTTACCCTGAATACTTCCAGCCTTTTTTATAATGTTTTTTAACCAAATGCTTAGTTTAAATACTGATTAACAGATTCCAGCCCATTTTAAATAGTTCTCACTATAATAGTAACTAAATGTTGCTTACAAACTAAAAGAACACCTAACGTTAAGGCGTCACAAGGACGAGTCCTATTTATATAAAACTTTATAAACATATAGTTTAAATACCTACTGATTAAGAGATTCTAAATTCGAATTCTCCATGGAAAGCTTGAATAAAGAATCTGGTCATCAGTGTTTAACTCAGCATTAATTTCATTATCAATGAGCCTGTAATTCTGAAGTTTCTCGCTGCAACATTTAATTATTTCAGTGCAAAAATATCTTTTGAGTTCAATTACTCAATCGTATTATTATTGCTACACTTTTCACACGTGAATCTAGCTGTAAAAACATTGGTCGCGTGGCGGCCATCTTGTCCGATGGCGGCCACCGCGGCGATGACGGGTTAAACAAACTGATCATGTTTGCGCTGAAACGATTCGTGATAACTTTGCGCACGCGACTGTATCACTTAGGTATTGTGAGTAAAATTATATTATAGTAAAAGTTGTATTTAATTATTAGTTCCACACTTAGTCATGACGTAGGTAGGTATAAGATGACTTTAATATTGTTAGGGATAGAAAAAGTTGAAAAGTGCACATAAAGCTCGTAACACGTACAAAGTAGCTTTCATGGCAGAGTGGCATGCACCAATCAGACCAGATCAGATCAGAATCTATAGCAGAATGGTACGCAAGACACTTGCACACTGTGGTGCGAGGTACAGGCCTGTGAAATTAGGACCAGTAGGTACTCCTACCTACCGATTACTCAACAAGTAGGTATTCGATAGGTTGTTAAATAGGTCATGGGGGCTATCAGGATGTTACTAAAGCTAGGTAAGGCTTTTGAAGAGCCAGCTTCATCAGAGGTTTGAATTAGCTTCATGAGCAGCATGATCGACCACCCTTTCACTAAAGAGATACTTTCTAAGAATCCCTGAAAAATCCTTACTAGTACTCCTTACTAATATTATAAATGCGAAAGTAACTCTGTCTGTCTGTCGCGCTTTCGATCCAAAACTACTGAACCGATATACGTGAAATTTGTTGTAGAGATTGTCTAGAGCCTGAAAAAGGACATAGGCTATTTTGTATCCAGGGAGTATGTGCCCTAGGGACCGCGCGGGCGAAGCCGCTGCCAGAAGGTAGTAAAACATAATTTTGTAAGTGAACACCAGTCACACAGTTTACTCCGCCAGGCAAAACTCCCTGTCCAATACAGCGTAAATAACGGTTTATTGTCTCAGAGAAAGTTCTATTTTGCAAACTTGCAAACCGTCGCATTGTCTTGTCCTGACATAAAAGGGTTGCTCCAAGGTTGGTCCTTTGCGAACGTCGCACAATGCGGATTATACAATTTGCATGTTGCGTTTGCAGGGTTCGTTCCGAGAATGCTGACTTGCACTAATTATTAAATAAGTAAATGCGTGTCTGAGCCAAAGATGGGTCTTGGGAGCCGTTACCTGAGTAAGTCTGACGGTACAGAGAACATCCAGGAACTGTGCCTAAATAAGAACCTCTCACGCTTGTACAGCCTTTTGTGGAGGACGTAGATATGGTATGAAGAACGCCTTTCAAAAAGGTTTAAAGTATTAAACTTGTTAGCTTCCATACCGACTTTACTTAGGCACTGGAGTAGAAAACCTTCTAAAGCATTGCGTCTACTATTGTCTAATATAGACATGTTAGTGACAAGCGAACACACACTATAATAACACCAATGTAAACTATACCTTAAAACTCTTCGTTACGGTTCAATATCTGTAGAGATGACCGCATCACGCAGTGTTGGCGGTCCACTTGTTCAAAAGATGAGGCGACAGTCCTCAGTTGTACAATCACAAAGACCACCAGCACTCTGTCCCCTGTGTTAAGAAAAAACTAAAATGATCTTATGATGCAAAATCATCCAAGTATCACTCAAAAGGAAAGAAAACCCTTTCAAGAGCCGAAAATAATAAGAAGATATATATACCAAACAATACACAATAGGTTTCACTTCCTTACTCACCTATGTAGGTACTTGTTCAGGGATTTATCCGAATAGGTGGTTTGTGCGATGATGGTTGATGAATTGAAAACGGAACCCTTATGGAATCACTCGGGTGTCTGTCTGCATGTCTGTCCGTCCGTCTGTCTGTCTGTCTGTCTAGCACAGCCAGTTTTCTCCGGACATATGGACTTTAGTGACCCTAACACGGACGCTTTACGTTAACACATTTTGTTTAGTATGGGGGTTACTTTTGGGAGTGAAACTAGAAAATTAAAAAAGTTTCTTAAACTGTATCGTGTGACATTTCAAAGGAAAGGGCTTACTGTGAGGGTTTTACTTATATTTTTTTCATAATTTTAATGTAAATATGTAGTTTGAAGTTATTCAAGAATTTAGACCAAAAATGACCTTTCTCCCATTATCTCCGAAACTACTGAGCCTAACATTTTGAAAAAACCCTCACAATAAGCCCTTTCATTTGATAAAAAAGCCCCAAAGTACCTCGTGAGGTGGTCCCATTGTCACCAAGCCAGAATCTGATGATGTGATTCCTTCAAGTTTTATAGGCACATACAATGTTTCTCATAAACTTTCCAACTCATGAATTACCAATCTACATCTCATCTACATCACCTAATCTTCAAATATCTGAATTACTAATTATGATGATTACCAAGCGGTAATCATCATCACATGTTGCTAACATGTGATGATGATTATAAGGAAGCATCTGATGATGGGATCCCATGAAATATGTTTGTCAACCGATTTGGATGATTCTTTTTTTGTTTCGAAGATTATTTTCCCGGACTTGTCCCATTTCATTTTGGTGAAGATCTGATGAAGAACTTCGGAGGTAGGAACTCTTGAATAAATTATAGGACATGGATCGGGATTGCTGAAATCGCATTTCTGTGTATTGTTTATACCAGTTCATAACATAACATCACGCCGGTACGCTGTGAATGGGTACGCAGTCGCAGGTACCACTAAAAAGTGATAAATAAAAAACCTTATTTTAATCTCACTTTATAATGGTATATTTTTTAACTTTTTAAAAAGTGTTTTTTTTTATTTTTAATTTTAGGTATTGGTTGGATAACTCTTTGTCTCTATCAAACTATTCTAAATGACAAACATTATACTTTATGCGATCAACCAAACCTAGGTCCATACTGAAATAATTGCCACAGGGCGGGCCCCAGTGCACACTATCATGGCAGTGGCGGTACCTTCATATAAGCCCAAAAGCGAAAATGCCTTACTAAAATGCTCGATAGAGAATCAATATCAAACCCGAACTATTTAAAAGTTCGCGCGCTTAATTCTTATCAAAATAACACAAAGTATCTACCTATGCCACATTACTACATAAAGCTACACATCGCGATTGTTCGCGCGCAGAGTTTCGCATTTGCAGCATCTACATATAGCTATCTCGCTTACACGTACCGGCTTTTACCGGGCTTTCAAATACTATCTCCGTCACTTTCGCACTTATAGCGATGTGCCGTATAACGAGTTCTAAACCTTGTGCGTCTACAAATCGATCAGTATGGAAGATTAAGCCGTGCATGCGTGTGAAGTTGCACGCTTATGCGTGACCTTGTCACCTTGCCAACTCTGCAGTGTTGCCGTTTTAGCGACGTTGCGAGATCTTGGAGATTTTTAACGAGTTTGGGGACTTTTTTTAAGATTTAGCAACAATAAAAACTAGCGACTTTTTAAAATAACGAAATTAAATATTCAAGCAATATCTTAAAAATAAAAAATTTGCGACATCTAGCTAGATTTTTCATATACCTGGGGACTTTTTTTGCCTAAATGACAACACTGCAACTCTGCGTAAGTAGTTCTCGACACCCGAGTGCAACTCACTTCAGTTTAATTTGCTTGAGAGTTGAAAAGTTATGTTGTTAAAGTTTTTTGTGTGTTTTCTTAGATTTTCTCAGTGATACAATTGTTTTGGTGACTTACCTACAACAATGGAGGTAATTGTACCTTGTGAGGATTTAAAATGCGTTCAAGTTTTGATTGGCGAAGATAAGGTAAAATCTTTAAACTTTGCTCAGAAAAAACAGTTAATTTCTTCATTAAAACCGACGCCTAATCTGTGTTTTTCTCAGACTAGTAAATCGCATAAACGAAAATTTAATAGATCAGTGTATAAAACTAGTTGGATTGTTGGCTGTTCGCACACTAATAAGTTGTGTTCGTGGTGCTAACTATTTTTTTCGAATGAAGATTCTGTTTGGAATACATCTGGTTATAATGATTTAAATAACATATCTGGCGCCATTAAAAGGCACGCAAATTCCCATAAACACCTGTGTGCAATGGTTTCTTTCGGTAATTTTGGTAAACAACGAATTGAGACATCTATATCAGTTTATGAGAAAATTGCGATGATACATACGAAGGTACCTACATACTCAGTCGAAAACTGAACTTTCTTTTTTTGAAATCGGTTAAAATTTTATTGGGCTTGCCTTATTTTGAAACCCTAGGCACGCCACTGTATCATGGTTACAATACAGTTACATTATTCAGTTTATTCAGCTCTCCCGTAAAGTTAGCCAAAATGACTTGAGTGATGTTTATGAACATGCAAGCGACAGTCGGCACAAACGCAAATGACACTCAAAAAGATAGGTTGCCCCGATTAAAGCGACACATTTTGCCAAAATCCGAACCCGTTCGATAGCATCACAAACAAGTACATAGGAAATTGCACATAACTGTCAAATATAGCGGACTATAGACATCTGCGTCTGAATGCAGCTGCGACAGCCCTTGTACAAAATAGAACCTAAACACGTTACTCCTAAGCTTCAGTTTTGCGTGATGCTCAGGAGTACAATAATATTTGCAAAGGTTCGTCGCGCGCCTGTCATTTAGACCCCTTCCGCGTGGACACGGCTAGTCTCCAGGGATCAGTACGGTCCACAAAAAAGATATCGTGTTACATATTTTATGGAAAGTAACTGTACTTTTGTTTTTGAGTGCTTGAGTTAGTGATTACGTGCTCAAACTGTTGGTGGAGGTCGAAACGCAACACTTTGTGTTGTGATCTTGGGATGTGTTATATTTCAATTTACGTACACTTCTCTGCACCAAACAGACAACACCGCGTGTATTTTCCTGAATAAACATGAACTAGTTGTCGCTACGCTATCTTGTCTACCATTGATGGGGTAATAATAATATTATAAATGCGAAAGTTTGAATGGATGGATGTATGGCTGTTTTGTCGCTCAATCACGTCAGAACGGCTGAACAGATCTCGATGAAATTTGGTACAACGGTAGATTATAGTAGTGGTAGATGATAGTCTAATATCACATATAATACGTTTTATCCCGAGATTATGTTCCCTTGGGATAATTTTCGACATCCACGCGGGCGGAGCGGCGAGCGGTAGTTAGGATTATTATATTTATCATTTTAAATAGAGTGTCAACTCATAATAATTTAACGTCAGTCGACTTAACGACAAACTCCATAAAACGTCGTAATTACTCGACTCTGTTTGGTTTACCTCGTCTATCTTATCTGTGATTCTATGAAGCATCTCAGTCTCACCCGCTGTAAATCACGACGACGCCAATACTCATTAGTTTACTGAGCAATAAACAGTCGGTACTTTCTAAGTTTCCGGAATTAATGAGAATTGCAGCTGTGTACGTTTTATTGTTTGTCGTTTTATTGTTTTATGATCTAGCCCGCATTTACCTCGAGTGTCGGCGTCCTTTACAATACTTATTAGAAGAAACTATTCTTAGTTTCCTACAAAACTTCAAACTGTGAAAAAGAGAAAATCTTTGTGTATTGACGACAACGTTTGGTTAACACTTTCAGTGCCAAGTACAAAAGTGTTTTTACAGTTTTAGTGCGAAGCACTCAACACATGGGCTGAACAACAATTCGTTCGTGTGCCCACAACCCGCGCATGAACCCAAGTCACATATAGCTACTTAAAACGACGACTCAGATACGGGTTGTGGGCACATAACGAATCACTACTCGACCCATACGCTGAGTTCTTGGCACTAAATGTGTTAATGTGCGCAAAAGAGGCGACGATTTTCCTTCTCTCCATTTCACGGGAACTCTCAATAACGCTATAAAATGCGCAGACCCTTAAGTTTCGCTATACGGAGTGTACACTGTACTTATATGTAATTAAATAGTACCCAGCCAGCTAGATGTTTCAAACAAATGCTCGTTGGCACCATTATTCAGACGAAAAACGTCCTGTGCAGGGCACAGGCACATGGACACAAGCTGTGTGCTTCCCGCGTGCAGCTATTTTCCGCCACCTACATTATGTCGTTAGACAACTTGTAGGTCTTCTTCTCTTTGCGTAACGACGGTACTTCTGACTTTCTTGGGCTCAGTAGGTGGCTACATTGATAGAGGCATCGGAGGCGTTGTACTGTGTGTGACGTATTTTTAACAGTGATAGTGATAGGCTCACATTTGAACATAATCTTACCTGATGGAAAGCGATGTTGTGACCGACTATGGAGCACCTAGAAGTAACCTATTCGTTCTTAACTCGAAACCGTTTTAATTTTAGGTTTCCCCTTGTAAAACGAGGATATCCTCACTTTTTCATACATTTAAATGCCTTGTTCTACCTATACTTTTCTGCCAACCACACGTATCAGAATTGCGGAGGGGTGCAATGAGTCAGCAGATCCCTCGCTGACCGCAACTGCGATCGGGTCCCGTAATCTCGTCCATTCAGCCAAGCGGACATGCCCATTCACACTTGTGCGCATTGTGCCGAACTTGCGTGACTTGATGTTTATATTTAAGGGGCTATGCAAATAATAAGGCCGTTTTGAGAATTGTTTTTTCTCGTAAAGTACCTACAATAGGGATTAGATATTTCGGTTCATGTTTCTTGACTTTATGATCTACCTAAATTCTAAAGGAATACACGATACGAAGAAATTTTCTCGATAGAAAAAAATTGCAAGATCGGTCTGTCTTTTTGCCATTTTCATTTTCATGGCGTAATGCATTGTATTGATTCTATGAAAACTACTTTTAAACATAGAAAATAATCTTATCTAGCTAAATTCTTAATATATTTTGATTTCGTTATACTTTTATGTTATAAAATCCGAAAATAAATTTTGGCACTTACGTTATTTATTCCGTGCCGCTCTCATTCTATCGCCATCTCATCTTTTGCCTTTTAAAAGTATTTGCATCACTGTCGATTCAGGTCAATTTAGATGGTCCGTGGGCCTTGTCAACGTAGCACCTATGTCACTTTTTTGCAGATCCGAGCTGTCAGATTTTCGTAATTTAAATATTTTTTTTTACAATATTTTACATAGTTCAGCTGCTTAAAGTTATAATTTATTAAAATTCGTGCTATGAAATTATTTTCACTGTAATTTTGTGACCTTGAACAATATATAATCGTAGTTATTTTCTATTCGTGCCAACATTGAAATGATGTATAAAATGGTATGAAATAAAAGACTGAAACTAGATAAAGCACAACGTTTGGGAACATACCTGAACGCAACAAAGGATTCATATCACAGGAAATTAATAGTGGCTAATAACACCGGCAAATCATTATAAAATTATCACTTTCACTTCTGTGTATAGAACATCCACAAACATTGTTTTTCAGTCACGTAAGCATTTACAGCTATAGCATTTTTTTTTCTGGACTGGAGTGTCTATTTTTATAGCTCTTATCTCAAAATTTATCTTAAGAAACAGGCTAAAATAAATTAATTTATTTCGTGCTATGAAAGACGTCAAACATCAATATGTCATGTAATTAAAATTGCCAGTTTACGAAAAAAATTGAGTTTAGAAACTGGCTTTTGCCCGCGACTTCATCTGCGTGAATTTCAGAACTAGGTCAAGAGGGAAGTGAGAATAATTCAAAAAATGTATAACGCATAATCATAAAGATAGGAATGAGGTCAGAGGCCTCCACACCTACTTTAAAAGAAATGAAGAGTAAATAAATAGTAGTCAGTCCCGAAAATTTTACTCCTTCATGATTCTGACCTCCTTGCAGTCTCTACTGCTCATAATTCTAGCCCCAAACATACTTATTCGTGATTCTATTAGACATTGACGCCTGTATTTAGAAGATTAGATGTTTATTATTTGATTTATAATGTTGTTGCGGTACAGAATTAAAATATTAGTTCTAAAACCAATCAATAGGTATTCGTCCGGTCAAATTAGACCAAAAAATAGGAGTGAAGTTACAATAATCGCACCCAGCTCAAAATTGGTAGGATTGTTCAAAACACTATGATAAATGAAATCTAAAAAGGCCTCATCGATCCGATACCTGGAAAAAAATTACTTGGGGTCAAAAGTCACAAAAACGTGTTTTTCGCGATTTTCAGCAAAACGGTATCTATTTATCTATCTATTAGGATTTGGTTTCCGCACTTAGTCCTGATGTTGGACCATTGTGCGTGAGCCAATACTCCAACCAGCCAACCTCCCTCCAGAAACAGTAGTGCTATTCTGCAACAACATTTTCGTATCTCGACAGTGAAATTCGAGGTGAGTTTAAAATTAAGACCTTTATGTTGTGTGCAATAAAGGCCACTTGTGAGTTTTGTCACTCAGGTGAAGCTCGATATCGAAATAGTTACTTACAGAATAGACTAGCTGATTAGTTTTCCCGGTGTGTAAAAACAGCTGTAAGCGAGTTCTGTGACCCTATTATTTGACTCCGTATTTCGGTAACGCCTATGCACTCAACGAGTACGTGCGATACCGTTTCCTCCTCCTCCATGCATGCTCTGCATAAAGGACTGTCCGTAATAGCTATCGTGTGTAAGTGTTTGTTCAAGGATGGCATAGCCGCCCTGGACTGCCTGCTGCGGGGTGCTAAGGCCTACCAGCGTTCCGCTTGTTTGTGGGTGTGTTCTTGTAGCCATGTGCGCAGCTGGCCGAAGGGGAGTGGTACTATGGGTTAATTTTTGCATACAAAAATTTTGTGGAAACCTATTTGTATCGATACAAACGCGCTGATACGGCGATAGACGGTATAAAAGCGCTGCAGTCGCGCGTATGTATTTCTGTATAGAAATCTCTGTGTTTTCACCAGACTCCTCAACAGTAGTAAAATGGAGTCTGACGAGACAGCACTGCTTACGCTGGCTTTATTACTGAAAGTATAAAAATTAAGCGACGTTATTGGTTTGACCCATTCACGAGCGAAAGAAGATTGAGTGATGGTCATTTTAATACAACTTTTAAAACATTGCTCAATCATAAAAGATGGGGGAACAAAACAAAATACAAAACGTCTTTTGGTCAAGGTTTTTTTAGGTAAAATCAGCCTCTGATGCAGTTGTCGTTTTCGCACTTTACTTGACAGGGCACAGTGCGACGCAACGGAAATAGTTTCTTTAAATACCTATTTATCAAATTCGTCGGGACTAGAGTGGGGACTCTAGTCCCGACGAATTTGATAAATAGGATAATAATATAATCTTAGTAAATAAACTCGATACACACGTACTTTGAATGCGCTTGTTGCGCGCGTTTGTATCGCTTTGTACGCACATTTGAATCGATGCAAATGCGACGATCTGCTTTTTGGTCCTTTTACCTATAACGCCGTGGACCCGCGTTCCCAAAACGTGCGTCGTCGGAGCGGTAAAAATACGCCGTGTGCATAGGCTCTTACTTATTACATACCATCAGCGATGAATATGATTTGGAAGTTCTTCAATTGTATTAGAACTTTCAAATGAAGTTAATGTAATGATCAATGTCTTGAAAAGTCTCAAAAACAAAAAGGCGGCCTTTGAACTGCAATCCTTGGCCTTAGCTTGGTGGCAAAATAAAGTTGAACATCCAATTTGACCACTCTATATAACACGAATGAAACATGGAGGAGCTCGTGGCTAAGGAATAACAGCCGCACGGGTCGATTTTCAAGGTAAAGCAACGCTTGCCAAGGTTAGTCTGTGGTTGGGTGACCATCTTAACACACCGAGTTCCCTCCATGCCTCGGAAAGCACGTTAAGCCGTTGGTCTCGGCTGTCATTTGTAGATCTTTGGCAGTCAGAAGCCAATAAACTTGACTCCTGCCGTGTCAAGAAGTTCCGTGTTACCCAGTTAATGGGTTGAGGACGTGGAGGTCTGGTAGTCAGCCGCTCTACGTAAAATACGTATTCAGCTTAATCGGGTTTGACTGGAAGCCGACCAGAATATAGTTGGGTGTAGTTGTAGGCAGATAATGATATAACACGAATAACTTTACTATTTGTCTACTTTGAATATTTATTTTATTCTTTCTTTAAAAAGGTTGTTAATAAGAGTATCGATATATGTTAATATAATTTGCTTGCGAGTAACCCTGAATTATTTGGCGGTTTGAATTAGTTGACGGGGTGTCGCTATATTCGATTTTTTTAACTTTTGATGCGGGAGTACGAGGAGAGTGTGCGGTGCGCTCGGGGAGAGGGATGCTAAATCGCGCCACGAAATTATTTACTTAGGCTCTTAATGAACAATTCGCCTTTATCGCTTTCAAATTGAATTTGACTGTATTCTTAAATTGACTGTAGAATTGATTTCAATAAAGATACGACAGCTCCGCTAAATGGTCCCCGTGGCCGCAATTTGTTGGATTTACAATAGCGATCGGTATATATACTTATACAGTCAAAATGATGAATTGTCGCCGAATTGCTAGCTAATATCCTTTCGTGATTTATTTTTCTGTACACTTACGATAGCGACTTTGGTACTCTATTACAATCTTGAGAACCAAACTCAAAAGCTCAACAATAAAACAATAATTTCTAGAGCCATAATTATTGTATTCCAATAAATCGCTGAAAGTTCCAACACGCTTTGGAAGCAGTCTAAAACATCCAGTCTTTAAAAAATTCAATTTCGCATTGCATTGGCTTCCAAAGGACATTACAAATGAATCCGTAAAGCTTAAAGTCTCTTAACAATAAATGTAACTGTACATTAGTTTGCTTTAAAAGATTCTTTGCCACAACCGTATGTATGTCCACAACACCCACAATGCGCCATGTAGCCATGTAGGCGGAACGTAGGACCTCCCAGTGCAAAACTTTCTCGTACAACGTCCGGAATCAAAGCCTTACCCTCGGTCGCCTCACTAAGAGTAAGACCCGCTCCAGCAAACATTGCCTTTTTATTTACGTCTTTACGGAAGTGGCTATCGACAATGTGTAATGATTGTGGGACATCTTCATTTGTGATCTTTTCGGAGGCAAAACCCATTTTTCATTGTCGTTATTTGTTCGTTTTCTTTAAAACAAGTTCAGGAACTGTTTCTGTAATCCTTTGGCATTACTTTCAAGTCTCATGGATTCAGCGTAACTTTAAGAAATAATCTTTATTTCAGAGGCGAACTCACAACCTAAATAAATCTAAAGAAAACATGAATCCCTTCAGCAACAACCTACCCCTTTATAACTTCTCCCCAAATTCAGTATTTTGAACAAACACGACAGAACTGAAGCAAATCATAACAGATCAATCAAACCATCCAAAACAAACCATCAAAATCAAAGGCAAACAGAGTCTGCGTAATAGTCGCGAGGGATTAGCGAATGATACATTCCTGTTATTCGTTACAACTGAGCTTCTTTGTCGAGAGGATGAATGACAATTGCGAAGGGCTTGCCATCGGGACGGTCACAATGGATCCCTGTTCTCGATGCTATTATCAGTTTTGTGATAGCGTTATGTTAGATTTTCTAAATCTTCGAAGCTTGAGATTAGTCGGAATATATTTTGATCTAATCCGGACTTTCCCAGGTTTGCGTAATTTTTAGTCTCATTTGACACAGTTCTTGGAGATTACCAATATTGTACACGTTTGAAATTGTTTTAACAAAAGGGTATTTTACTAAAAAAATCTAATTAGTCCGTCAGATAGATTTAAAAAAATATTGGACACGTATTTTTACTTTTTTTTCGTAAACAAAAAATGAAGACGATACAGCGCGTTGAAGACACGCGTGACGTCATGTGGCTTGGTAAAATTGTACCATCATAGTGACGTCACGCGTGTTTTACCATCTCATCGTGGCACTATATCATCTTCATCTTTTGTTTACGCGAAAAAAGAAAAAATACGTGTTTAATATTTTTTGAATATCTATCTGACGGACTAATTAGATTTTTTAGTAAAAATAAAGTTGACAAGCAAAAGTTTGTAGTGTAATTTCAGGAGAAATTTTGACACGGAACTGCTTCTTGATGTTGAAATGTGAGAAAACATGTCCACCTTTAGAGAAAGACTCATCATTTCGGTCATTATAACATGTGTCTGTTATTTTATTATTTAAAACTCTTGTAACCGAAACTAGGTCCCTGAGGAATCCTCCGATTTCTGGTCTTTCCCTGAAACAAGATGTTATTTTTTGCACCCTTTGCGAATCTTGAATACAAACGAACATCAATGCCATTTACAATCAAAGAATGTCTTTCTCCCGGTTCAGCATCTTGCATATTTTGCTGATTGTTATCATGAGCACCAGTTAATAATGTTATTCTTACACAAATATGATTTACAGCGTTTCCCAGAACGAAAAAGCTGGTTGGTAACTCTTGCCCATTGTGTTTGCTGTCCCCAGTTTTTTCGACAGTAACTAGAGTCATGCTGTCAGAAAGGCTCGCTTTAAGTCCGTGTGTCCGTCACCTGCGGACAATGCCCACTATTAGCGGATTATAATCCGCAAAAAGAGCAGCTACTGTCGTGTGGACCACGGCCTGTGGTCCAAGTGATGCGTTGAATGTCATAGATGCGTTATTGATTGCGTCAGTACTTATGTTCTGTTTATTTTTAATGATTTCCCCAATTCCGTGGTTGTACAATAATGCTCCCTGTGCGCAGTATGAGAGTATTCGTAGTTAATCAAGAATGTCATATTTCTTATCTGTTAATTGCACTAAATATTTGGATCGATATTAACAAAATGTGTTTCATCTAGAGCAATTTCAATTGATCCCTGATATCCTTAACATCCAATCTTTTACAAGTTCAAGTACACAACTCGCTTCCTCCTCTCCCTTGTGGCGTAATATTTGCTTGCATTAGCAGATGCAAGGTTGTCAATGCTCGTCATCGTCCCACGGGATCTGTCGATTATCCCAAACAATAACATCCACAGTGCAGGCTGACCGAAACGTGACCAGTCTTCAGGGAGTCAGTCGCTGTTGCGTTTGTTATTCTAAGCAGCGCACAAATAGTTGCTTCCCAGAAAGAACACAATTAATACAGAAATGTGTTGAATGTATGTGGTTACGTTACTCCCGTTTGTGATTTAAATTAAAATTTCACACTTCGCTTATGTGCGTTTAAAATAAGTCAAAGGATTTTGCAGGGACTGTCCTTTCTGAGTGACTGAATAAACGAAAATTGTTCCATTTAACATTCCTGTACTAGCTTCTATAATACAAGCCAACATATTGAATTCGTATTCGCGGAGTAATGACGTCATAAAGTCACATTTCCGACGCACCTGACGTCATTACCGGCGATGTGCGACGACACGCGAGCGACAGACTTGTGAACACATCGCTTACTACCGGCGGGGAACACGGCTATGTGGTACTAGATATAAAGCTACGTCATTTGGTATCAGAGGACTCTAATTTGAAATACCCTTTCATTCAATCTTTGAACAAAACATATATACCAGAAATAAATGTGAGAGTAGTTCATGCAAAACAATTCCATATCCAGAAGTTTCGTACATGAAACTTGGATTTAATATGGAAACGAAATGACGACGTTCAGGCTGAAAGCTTTTTATTACAAAATGTTGTGCAAAAATAAACCAGAAAAAAATTTCATCCACTGTGCGAACTGTTACATAAAAATAATTTATTTCCTTAACAAGAACTTTTTTGACAGAAGTGGCAAATGACCCCTTGGCCCACACAGCGCTTCTAAATACAATTGGACGCTGTACGAATACCGCAATAAACCAGAACGTACAGTTCTCGCAACTTAAATTGTTGGAAACACATTCATATAAGAATTAATCATAAACGCAAACGTCTATTATAACGCGCACAGCAAAGGACTGCAAACTCTCTGCCTGCGTCTGTGTTTCCGAACGCTTACAACCCTCATATCTTCAAAGTTAGAGTGAACAGGCTTCTTCTGGGTAAGCTCGCTCCATCGTAGACTTTGCCTCTGTCATCTCTGACCTAGACTAGAGCCAAGAGATCACAAATAAAAAAAACGCACAACTTAATTCTGACAGTGTTAACAGTTTGCTATCAAATCCCCAGTAAAAAAATTTTTTTCGTCAGTTAACTTATTTTCAAAATGGAATTTCTGTGTAAAATTACAAAGATGTGAATGGACGCAGAGTTATGTAGCATTGGGAGATTCGAAAAACCGGGGCCTGTAGCGATATCGTAGCCCGTAGCGGTACGTTGCTACGCCGTAGCACGACATGGTTACGCCGTGGCGTTTCGTAGCATTTCGTGCCGGCTGAAGATATCGCGCTAAGCTGCGGGTCCCTATAAATATTATTTTTTATCAATTAATAAGGATTTTCTTTGACATTTTCTATTTACGGTAGTACGAAAAAGAATATTTCTTTTCTACTTTTTCCTTCAACAACATGATACAAAAGGGAAGATTAAATTAAGTAATTAAGTAGTATGTAGATATTGATATGTCTTACTCTTTACATAAAGTCAAGTCTGTCTTGCATAGGCATTATCATATAGACGAAAAAATAATATTTTAAGTTTCTTTTGTCTTTTTCACTTCCGTATTAATTCGGAAAATGATTGTTTTTGTTTTGTTGGTACAATGTAGAACAGAATTGTTTTGTTTGATTCATCCAACCTATCTAAATTAGTCGAATCTGTTTTGTAACTACACTACATTTCCTATTCCTATGTTTAATGCATGCCGTGGCAGCCTGTAATTAAGGCTACACTATAAAATGTACAAATATGCGTACTTTAACATGTATTCTGGTGTATGCTTTGTTGGTTGTCCTTAAATAAATAAATAAATATACCTATTTTATTCTTTGTGCCATATTAGCTTTCTACCACGTCTTGGTGATTAGTAGAAAACATCTTCCATGTATACTTTGCATAGGATAAAAAAAACACTGGGGCACAGCGAAGTGACACAAAGACGCAGATAAGCGCGGATCGCGTAGCATCAACACTAAAGTCTTCTTACATCACTATCTTACATTATACAAGAGTCAACGCACACTACATGCGCCACACTGTCCTTTTTAGGGTTCCGTACCAAAATGGTAAAATGGAACCCTTATGGTGTGACTAGGTCTGTCCGTCTGTCACAGCTTGTTTGGAATAGTTTTGATGACGTTTGTTGAACTATATAGCATAACAGCGACTGAAAGTGGTTCTTAAAAATTCAAAGTGGGCTACTGGGCTTGTGGGGTATTATATGAAAGAACGCTATTTGCACATTATTTTTTTCTTATTTTAGGGTTCCGTATTTCAATAGGTAAAAAGGAACCCTCTTGCAAGATTACTCTCTTGTCCGTCTGTCTGCCTGTCTGTCCGTGTGTCACCACCAATTTTCTCAGGAACACATGGACCTGGAAAGTTGAAATTTATACCAGATACTGAGGTCTATAGTCCCTATTAGGTCCTGAGTCAACACGATAAAAAGATATGGGCAAATTTAGATTTTCGCGAATACTTGTAAGTACCAAAATTTACCTTTATTTTCAATTGTTTTTTATTTTTCGGATTTTTCCCTTTGCTTGTGTTGCAAGACCATGCTTTTAACCAAAATTGACAATTCTAGGTCAACCGGAAGTACTCTATACGTTTCGTGTCGAAAAAAATATGGTTGTTCTCATTGACCAAGTAATACCGTCTTATTCTACAAGTATAGGGAAAAGTCTGAAAACATTACGTTTGTTTTTGTATCATAAAAAATATAGAAGACTATATTTTTTTCAGTTACAAATTTGTACGGAAACCGAAACCGGAACCGGAATGAATTTGTTAATGACTGTGATATTATTATTTTTTTACTTTTGTTTGTTTTTTATTATTAAAGTTAATTCTATTTGCATGCCGTAAGATAAAATGTAGCTGATCTATGTGTTTGTGTAAGTTATCCATATATTAGACCTACATTTTGAGCAAATCGCTACGCCAATTGGTTTCATGTAATTTTAAGTTAAAATATTGTATTTTCTCTATAAGTGATTGTAAATCTTTTGAGAAAATAAATGTCTAAAACCGTAAATAAACATCTGATTCTGATTCCGAACCTCGCGAGTCCGACTTTTGATGAAAAATGAGAAAAATTAATATCTCCGAAGTTTGCATTGAGAAAAAAGTGTAATCTTGTATCAATATAATTTATATAGGTACATATATATAAATTATATTGATACAAGATTACAGGAAAAATAAAATGATATCTCTAAATACCACACTTTTCAGAAATCATCAACAAAAATTACATTAGTTCCACTAGCGGTTAAGAGATGGCGCTGATCTAAAACTGCAATAAACACCGCAGTGATAAAATTCTCTGACGAATAGAGGCTTCGCCGATGAAAATTTCAAAACATTTCATATTTTATGTGGTGGTACGGAACACTCAGAGCGCGAGTCCTACTCGCTCTTGAGCGCAAGGCTCGCGTTTGATCACTATCTCACCTGATGTAAGCGGTTATGTGGCCGATGATGGAGTACGCTTTCTTCATCATCATCATCATCAATAATAACATCAGCCGAAAGACATCCACTGCTGGACGGACGCCTCCCCGCGCGTGTCGCCACGACAACTGGTCCAGTGCGTCTCGCATCTATCGGCTACCCGCGACCCTCAACAGGCTTGCTTTTGCTTAGAAGTTACCTACCTATTCACTCTCACTCCCAGGTTGTAGCAATCAGGAAACTCAGACTCTGGCAGGGAATCCTAAGTTGTACGCGAAATGAAAGTATTCTCAAAATGTTTTAGTTATCAAGTAAAATGCTCTCATGATATTCCGAACATTGTCTATACCAAACATTTATTATGAAAGTGATTTTACCGTTCACTCCACATGCTCTACAAAGATTCCCACATTTCGCACAACTCTTCCTGTACAAAGGCTTACAAACTGGTCATCTACATTGACATGTCAATCAAACCCCTGTGCAAGCACCACACAAATCGCAGGCTTATGCGAATCGAATCGCGCGCCTCCACAATGTCCACAATTGATACAATGTATTACGGGAACGCCTCGAAACCTCCGTCAATACCCAATAACTGTTTTATTTTAGCCCTTTTTGGTCCTTCAGAACGCACAACTCCCTTATCCCAACGTCATAAGACTTAAAATGCTATAGCTTGGTTAAGTTGTGGTGTTCTCGGACCGAATCTTCATTGAAAGGTTAATCCCGTCTGACAATATGTCCTTAGCACCTGCTTTTTATTGTGAAACTTGGGCATTTTGAGTTTGTAACGGTATACATAATTTTGATATTATGCTCTGTTGTATACGAGATTAGTTTCGGAAATGGCACATGTCTTTAGAAATAACTATGTTACGGATTATCAGCATCGTTCCATAAAATATGTTTTTACGAAATAATTATTCTGTTCAAAGATTCAGCAAGCTCTTCCATCACCCTGAAGAACATAAACATGACATCGCGCCTGTACTCCCCAAGGGTAAAGCAGAGGTGCTCCTTCACCTAGTATCCACACACATTTCGCCAATTTAAGTCCCATGGACCAGGAGACGAGCCATTACAACTAATCTAGATTCCTAGATTAGTTGCAATGGCTCGTCCCTTTTAAGCAGACTAAGTTTGTCTTAGGCTAGCTTCGATTCACAGACGAGGTTCTAAACCCGCAATATCGCACAGCTGAGGTCATGACTATTGTCTGCATAGTCATAAAGTTCATTCCTCTTTGAATCTCCTATTTCAAAGACACCCGAAATTAAATTTTCAGACCGCTACAATAATAACAAAGAGCCTGTGTAGACGCTGACGACCATAAAACAAAGTTTTGTGAAACTGTACAATACGCAAACTACATTTGTAAAGGATTAACGCAAGACCTGAGACAATGGCCTTCTGCGTAGCTTTGTGAAAGAAACAGCACGGGACTGCCTTGAATGGTGGAATTAGCAATAGTTACCTTATTGTCGCATTGAAAATGTCTGGCAGCGAGGATTTTAACAGTAACGGAGTTCGGCCGCCGCGCCGACTGCTAAGTTGCAACCGTTGTTTTTGTTGCTATAGCGTGGCCGCGCAACGGTCATCTTAAACCAAAATTAAAAAGTTGAGCCGCAAGGAATGTTGTAAGTTGTAGTATAACATGTTTAGGTGCCTAAGTAAGTAGCTGTAAGTATTCAAAACCTCGATCAGAGTCCATTTACTAAAAGTTCACCTAATATAAATCATTATGTAACTAGGTACACGACTACGACATAACATAAACTTAGCAACATTCTCTCGACCAATCACGTGGCTGAGAAATGTGCACGTTGTGCAACGAGCGAGCCCCGAGTGTAGGAGAGGCGGTGTGAATGTAACCTGTGCAACCAATGCGCGAGTAGAATGAACCTAAATGGAATGGCTATAAAAAGGTCCCAAAAGAGGGATCCCGATGGGCTCTTGTCGATATGAAACTGCCTCGTTGCCTCGCTAGAAGAACCAGGGCCCCAAGTCTGCTTTCAATGAAGTGTCAGTGGTTGACCACGATATAAAAGCGTCATTATGACTTTCCAGTGGTCAACCACTGACACTCGATTGAAAGAAACGGCATAGAATCTTGTCAAAATCAACCATTATGAAATCAATGATAGACCATTGTGACACTATTGTAATAGCAGACTTGGGGCCCTGATCTTGCAATCGCTTGTTAAGTAGGTACTTAGGTGTTATTATTATCAGTAAGAATTTCATAGTAGCAGCCTGCACCAAATAACGATACAAATCGCATATACCTTCACAATTGAAATTAATTTCAGAACAGGTGCTTCATATGTTTAAAAAAAACTTCTGCTCAACTAGGTACTTGAAAACATCCAATGAATGCTGTTAAAATCTTTATGGGTTGGTACCTACTTACTAATAAATGAAAAAATTAAATGAAAATGAAATGAAATGTTTTTTTTTGATAAAATAAAGCTGTAACGCGTCAATCTCTGAAACTACTTACAAGTCGGATTTGGAAAATTATTTTTGTGCTTATACTTAGGAATGATTGCCACATTCATGAGGAAGACTACCTCCAGGTACCTACGCTATACGGGAATGGGAAATAAACGGGATACCTACGTATGCGCGTACGAAGTCGCGGGAATAAGCTAGTGACAATATTATAAAAGAATATGCGATGCGACCTATCGAATGTACTTGTGTGTTATCTATCAATTAGACTGCAGGTCTACATTTACCTATTATACCCGTTAATTGCAATAGGCCCGTCCGTTATTATACACCTTTGGGATTTAAGAAATGGACAGGATAATAAAACTAAGTAGTTACTATTCCAAACTATGAATATTAAACCCAACAACTGGCTCGCATCCCAATATTCGATGGCTTGCTGATCAAGTGAGACCCTGGTCACGTCGCAGGAGGGTGCCGTACTAATTGAGTGAGGGTCTGAGCGCCAGCGCCAGGGGGAGCTCCCCTAACCAGCGCAATACGTGAACCCTTGCGTTTGAGCGCAATGTATTGCTCGCTAAGAATTACTGTCGATCGATATTGGCTGTTTGGAACGTTCGGTTGCTAAAAGAACAGTGGATGACATCAGGTTGGTTTATATTGAAATCTACTCGACATAGAAGCTACAATCAAACCTGGCTGGCTCTACAGGTTGTCTTGTTTCGTAATTTGATGTGTACCTAGCTAGTAATTGGCACCAGAATCTAAACCTAATAAAAAAAGAGCAATAAAAAAAAATTATACATTATCATACATTATTTTAATTATTATTATAGCTAATATTTAAAAGGTAAATCTTAACTTAATTACTAGCAATTCGCTTGAACAGAACTCTTTACAAAAGTTAAATGGTTTAGTCAGTTTTCAGTACTTTGGGGTTGAGATTGGGCAGCTAAAAAAACGTGTCTGTTACTATAGACTACTCTCTAACGTGTATCAAAATAAATCAAATCGGAGCCGCACAGTTGGGTATAGGGAATGCAATCTCGACTCGAGATCGCAATCTCGCGAGATCGATTTTTTGATTTCGAGAGCTCGGGTAGTACAAGATAAAATAAAATATTAAGTAATATAATAGATAGAATATATATATAAAGATAAAATATAAAGCAGTAATATTTATACATATAAGAAAAAATATTATTTAGTGTAACATAACTGAATAATTAGGTACTTACCCGTATGTTTTGGAATTTATCAACAAAAACAATAGGTAAAAAAAATATACCTGTCGATCCGTTTTTTCGTCGGTTAAAAATAACACTAACTCAATTGCGGATAAAGTCTAGTTCTAGGGTAGATTCTGGAAATAGGTAAGTAGTTTCTTAAAAAACAAAGAGTGCTGTCTGATAAACGGCATCTGATGTGAGTCGCTATGTGGGTACCCAGCAGCTGAACATGCCCTCTCTGATTCAACACTAGTGCAGCGTGAGTATATACCTAATTATAAGCGAACTGTCCAACTACCCCTTGTTCCTGCACACTCATGTAGATCCATCTCGTCGCTGACTAGGTACTGCCGCCCAATCCCGTCAATCTCGAGCGAAATCTCGTCATATTATGCTTCGGGATTGATCTCAAAAAATGACACGGATTGCATTCCCTAATTACTACCTTTCTTTGTTAGCCCTTTTTACTTAGCGAATATATTGCATAGGTACGGGCGAACGTAGACTTTGTAGAGTCCTACTAATTTATTAATGTTCTACCCTTATTTATTATATCTATGGTTCTACCTTTGTTGGTTTTGCGCTCCAAGCGATGAGGCCTCCGCTTAATACGCCTAGGTCCTAGGCTCAGTGTCTCGAACGAATTACCGAATGTGACGAATATCAAAAGCGTTAGCTGCTAATGTGTGATTTGTTGGAATGATCTATCACACACTACTAGTCCACCTACTCACTCTCTCACACATACCTAGTTCGTACAAACACACACCCTGCACGTCGTGACGTCGTCAATGTGACACACTTATATTTTTGTATTTTAGTACCTAATTTTAACTAAACATTTTTTACTACACTTGTTTGAAGTAATTTTTTTAATTATTGAGATGACGGAGCGACCCCTAGTGCCCGTAACACAGGTTAATTCCTAGCACGGAACGACTTGCTGACGATTCGGACACAGTAAGTGTCAGAATTGACACATTTTAATTCTTTTTTCACTGACCATTCGGACACCATCCAATTAATTGAAGCTGTTTAGTAGGTACAGTTCGATAAAAAGTTTTAGGATTTATTATGTGGAAAAAAAGCGTTACCAAAGCTATCTTCGGTATCTTTATAAAATGTAGATTTTGATACTAAACTAGCTGTCCCGCGCAACTTCGTCTGCGTCACATGTCTCATTAAAACTCCGCTCTTATTTACCGTAGCTTAATGTTATAATATAACCTTCCTCGATAAATGGGCTACCTATCCAAAACTTAAAAATTCAATTCGAGAGATTAGCGCGCTCAAACAAACAGTCTCTTCACTTTACAATGTTAGAGCTTATTCGTTAAAAACAAAAAAGTCTCCTCTTTATAATATACTAGCACTTCGCCCGCGACTTCGTCCGCGCTGCAATTTTCTTAAGGATCCCTATACAAAATAAATAGTAAAACCTTACTTGAGAACCACTCTATCCATTGGTGAAAGCAGCATGAAAATCGGTGCAGTAGTTTTTGAGTTTATCGCGAACCGACAGACAGACAGACGCGGCGGAGGACTTTGTTTTACAATATGTAGTAAAGTTTAGATAGTAGTTTAGATTACTGCCCATTTTCTTTATTTTAGCATTGCTTTATCCGTCGTAACTTTTAAATGAAAGATTATATTCGAATAATTTAAAGTGTAATTTAACCGTCGATACATATTCAACCTTTAGGATAAGGATTTAGGTAATGAATAATGATACCAATATCACCACTATTCGTTCAATGAAAAAGCGGTCATTGTGACTTAACCATAATAGTTAGACATATACATACCCTCGCGGACTTTTTTATAGGTATTAGTGAGTAGGTACTTTAATCATGTAGTACATTTTTAGGGTTCAGTACCTCAAAAGGAAAAAACGGAACCCTTATAAGATCACTTTGTTGTCCGTCCGTCTGTCTGTCAAGACCCTTTATCTCAGGCACGCGTGGAGGTATCTAGTTGAAATTAGAACCATACAGGTATTCAAGTCTACGGTGGCTTGAAGCTGTGAAAAAATCAAACTTCTAAGACAACGTAAACAAAGATACGGCCGTTTATGCCGCAAAAAACGTATAGGTACCTATTTCGACACTCTCAAAGGAATCAAAATGTATAGGGTATTTCCTGTTGACCTAGAACTGTGAAATTTGGTAATTAATACCGTCTTATACTACAAATATAGTCTGACAACTTATAACGCAATAAAATAAAAAAAATAATAACCATAATCTGTATTTAAAGTACAAATTTGTACGGAACCCTCGGTGGGCGAGTCCGACTCGCACTTGGCTGGTTTTTTTTGTATCATCAATAGCTTCCTCAGCGCATGCCAAATTATGTGAATTTTATAGGAAACATTTTGGTAATTCGGGTTACAGTTTTGCAATTTTCTTAAGGATCTCATTTTTTTTTAATAAATTATAGCCTATGCATACTAACATAGGCTATAATTTATTAAAAAAATTACTTACTTCCTGATAATTTAGCTTTTTATTAGTAAAAAAAATGGTTAAAATAGGTCTTGTAGTTTTGGAACCTATTCGGTTCAAACAAACAAAAAAATATTTCCTCTTGGTAGATTTAAATACCTATAATATAATGCGTTTTGAATTTTTTTTTTAACATGAATGTTATATAGTTTACAGTGATACATGTCCACAAAGTAATTTATGACCGAAAGATGCTGCCCTAAATCCACCTTACAATAGCTTTGGTAACGCATTTTTTCCACATATTACATTTATTTTAAATTTCACCTGACTGTAACAAACAGCTTCAATAATTTGATGATGTCCGAATTGTCGTTGAATAAAACATTGAAATTAAAATGTGTCAATTCGGACACTTGGTCCGAAAATATTGTGTTCGAATCGTCAGTCCACGGAACTGGGGTTTGCTCCGCTTTCCACTATAATATTCGTATCCGGCGGCACTCAAGATTTAAGTTAACCTGTACTCACGTGTTTGAAAACTTAAAGATTATTAATCCCCGGTAAAGTTTACAGCTGAAAGTTGACCTATCGCGTCACGTGACACATCATCTCGTCATGTCATCAGCACATTCCGTCCTCGTGTCGAATGTTTTCTCAACGAGATGCCCGATGTTATGATTGCCATCTATATGGGATGTTATGGGGTTTCGTGGAACCGCTCAAATGTGTGAGGTTCTATCTAACACGTGCCAATCTCACAGCATGTGCTGGGTTGGTAATTTCAGGAGCTACTGTTTAATCTCCAGAAGTGTTACCGGTTTCGGGAAACAGTGCGGCAGTTTCGGATGGCTAAATTTTAAACGGGCCATAAGATAAACTCCAGCAAAATTAACATGATCTCAATACTAACGTAGTACATAAACAACATCAAAAGGCCTACTGCCACTGTATCATGTTTATTATGATAACAAAAGCCGAGGGGCGCAGCGCGCGTGGTGATGCGTGCGCGTCGTATGGAGGCACGTGCCTTTTTACAACCACTGAGCATGCAAGGTCACATGAAGTTTTATGGGTATAGTAGGCACCTATACCTACATTAATGGTATCTTGCATTCTAATCGATTAATATTTTTATTTTTTAGCCGATCTCTACCGTTGGTGTCGGCTACCTATTGTCTAGGTCTATAATTTAAATAAAATGAAATATTTAGGAAGGTAAAAAAAAACGAGAGTTAAATCGACTCATTTTTTTACCATAGAAACCTTGCAGAATTTCTAGAACGAAAATAAAACAATAAGTATTCAAATAACAGGTAACGGCTATGAACTCTATCTTAACCCTGTGACTGCCGCGTCCATCCGGTGGCCGACATAAAATGGCCGTTACTGCGACGTTGTTTTGTTTTACCAACTTCAAAACATTAACAAAAAGAAGTTGCGATGAGAATAAACGCTAAATTTTATTGCGGCTTATAAGTTTTCTAGAAACTGCAATAAAATTGTTTTTCACACCACCTGCACGAAAACGTCATATTATTTGCCATGCAAACCTAACCTAAAGTACGTCATTGTAACCCGCGAGCGGCTCCCGTCCGCCTGCGCTGCTAGGTGCAGCGAGCGCAGTCGAAATGCGTTCCAAATTCAAATCACATTATTGGGTTATCATCAAATTCAGTACAATATTATTGCCTGGGCTAGAGCCACAGCTTAGGACGCGCGACCTGCTCCTTGCGACGGGGACCGACGCGCGCCATCTGTTTTCATGGCTAGAGCACAATTTTCCCGCAGTAGGTGTGAAAAGTAGAGTATGCTCCTCAGGGATAAAGGTGTCTTTGCCTTGGGCTAGCTTAAATCCCTCGCTGCATTCAGGATTCTTGTATTAACTCCACCTTTAAACTGCCTCGCCACGCTCGGGAGTTAACCCTCGAATCCTTCATTGTGTTCGGGATTCTATATGACGCCCGTGTCATATAAGACACTGCTTTATCCCCTCGCTGCATAATCTACTATTTCAGTGTCCAGAATTTGGTACTAGGGATTAAAAAGGTACCTATTGTGTGTAGGTGTCTTTTTTGTGTTTAAGTTAGAAGCAAAGAAAAGTAGAGAAATAATAACTATGTTTTGAAATGAAATACAAAAGAGAATTATGATTTATAACTAAGCTGAAATTTCGTAAAAGAAGACACGTATTTCTGCCGTATAGGTCATAAGATTGCCTACTTATTTGGTACTGTTTAATAGAGTGCTACCCCATTTATCAGAATTTGACTACGTTAGGATATTTTGTTTTAAGTACATGTGAAAAAGTAAAGTAAGTGAAATAAAAGATAGCGGTTCGTCTATAAATTTAATTTAAACACTATATGTTAATGTTTATATACAATCTGTCATTTCCAGTTTTGCATAAAAATAGACAAAACCCATTCAAAATTCAATGTAGTCAACAGACACTTTATAGTCCATTTAAATTACTTATCCCCGATATTTTACGTTTTACAAATATGTACACGTTCATCACTACTAAAATTTTGAAGTCCACACACTGAAAGTCCACATCACAACTGTTTATTAACACTCGCAAAACTGTCGACAGCGTCCGCAGACGCCGGTAGCCAGGTTCGCTCGTAACTCAGCCATCTTCTTCTTTAAATAGGTAACCTGAAGGGCCAGTCGCATTTCCCGCAGCTTTCTTCTGTCTCGGCTCTGCTTGGCTGCGTGGTTATTCCGCTCGCGCTGCTTTCTGTACGAGTCGTCAGCGGCCTGGCTGGTCTGCACCGCCCTCCGCATCCTCGGGTTGTTTCCCATCAAAGTTCCACCATTCTTCTCCGCCATCGCTCGCATGGCATCTCGCTCAAATTCCTGGTACTCCAGGTCGTCAGACAATGAGTCGCAGAAGTTTGCTGATTCCGGTGGTGAGGGCGCGGACGGTTTGCTGTGCGACCAGCTCCCGATGGAGTCGGGAGACACCGATTGCACCGAATATGACGCTGCTGGCTGGTACGGATACGGGGCGTCGTACAGAGATTCCGTGTACGATGGGTACTGCTCCGACAGAAGCGGAGATTGAGGAGCACAAGACGCGGGAAGCGGAGACGCTCTCTCCACCTTGACCGCGGGTTTGCTCAAGTCAAGGGCAGCTTCCTGCGCGTACGGAGTCCACAAAGCCATTTCGAGAACTTGTCTACTTGACGACACGAATGTCCGTCTATTTCGGCGGGCGACTGTCGCTGTCGTTTAAAAGAGGCGGGGCCTAAATGACCGCCCCCAGACGAAGGGTGAGTGCAGGTAGCACCCTAACGGACCTCGAGTGTAATGATTTATGAGTTACTATTGGGTTTTTGAACGGAGTAAGTGAACATAACGTTAAAGTGAAATGCGAGGCAAGTATTGTTAGTAAGTAGTTCTTATTGTTTTGCGACTAATTAATAAAGCGTAAACATGTCACTAATGATTTTGTTTGTCAGCCAATGAAGTTTTGACTAAGGAGTTGATGTTGGTTCCATGTACTTTTACTAATTAGAGTATTTACCTAATGAGTCAAATTAACATCTTTAAAAACACATTTATACCTACAAGTAAATAATCTACAAGATGTTGAGATCTTACTAGGTGATTGCTGTGGATCTAAGTATACTATAACTATCAAAATTGTACCTATTAGTTAAGTAGATATGCGCTATTTTTGTCTGTGCGGAATACGGAACTTAAGTATTTCATTTCAACCCTGTCGATAAATGCAGAGTGTATTTCAATTTATTTTATAACATTCAAAGCTAAGTTATTCTTAAAAATCAAGGTAGCCCAACGTTGATCACACGTAGAATGACCACAACAAAAATAACAATTCAGTTTTAAATAAGTATTTACTTACCTACCTAGTTTACAGTTTCAGCATAGGTTTGTTGTTACTAAATTTAGCCTCATCTGTAACTAAAACTGTTAATAAATTTCAGCGCTGAGTGACCATTACACAAGGGCTGTTCCGTGCATCATCTCTATGGACAGATTGTATTACGGAACAAATAGTTTTGGACACATCTGCATTGGCTTTCATTTATCGACTTTTATTATAATGAGCTTTATTCAGACAAAGTTAGGGGCTACTTTTGTGTCACAAAAAGGATGAGATCGTCACTAGGTTGTCAATTGCAGAACCCTTCCGCGTGCAAGTTGGTTGACGGTATTATTATTATTATTACTGGGTGCGCTTTCTGGCCTTCCTCATAATATTCTGTGGAGTAATATTCAACGATAATAAAGCAGCTTACTTTTCAGTAAACAGAAACAGAGTTTAGGTAGTTAAAGAAAGGTAAATAATCTTGGTGTGTCTTTATTTAAAAACTCAGGTAAATACAACAATAACAATTAGGTACCAACTAAATCAACTGAACCGTTAGTTCAAGCAGTAGTTTATTTGCTTGTGTATACATAGTTATGTGTTTGTGTAAAAAGTCACATCAACATTGTTTACGTTAAGTTAAATATAAGTACCTAAATCTTTCTAGTACAGTTATCTATATCTTTAAGCAAGCAGACACGAATTACTTAAGGTAAGTACCTACCTACTTAGGTACTGGTTATATTTTTAGCTGAATCATGAATAATCCTGATAAACATAAGCCTTCAGCAGCTTCAGTCGCCTTAAATCGTGGGTAATCGTAAACTTAGGATCAAAACGAACAATTCTACATTGTTTCAATTTAGGACTTACTCCGTCGATGTTCAAAGAATTGTAATCTTCAGATCACAACTTTCTATTAATTTAAGGATTACGGCGGTGAGACCTTTACTAACTTTATTTGCCGGATTAAATAAGGATAAAACCTACTTTTTCTTGTCAAACAATAGTTATAATCTCGGCACCAATGTTTATGGCTTGACCATTCATAGGACATTTCTTTAGTTTGCAAATTGTTATAACAGAAGATAAGAAAACTGCACTTAACTCCAGCAATAAACCATTTTTCTCAACATCTATAAAGCCAGGTGCTAGTTTAGTTTTTTGTCTTCCGTACTAAGCTGGCTGTTGTTAATACTTTCTTTGGTCTCAAATTAAGACCACCGCAACATCGCTTCACTATCACTACATAGTATAAAACAAAGTCGTTTCCCGCTGTCTGTCCCTATGTAGGTACGCTTAGATCTTTAAAACTACGCAACGGATTTAGATGCTGTTTTTTTAATAGATAGTGAGGTTCTAGTGGTTCGAGGAAGGTTTTATTATTTAATTTGTCAAGGTTTTGTATAAATTGGCTGATATATGAAGATTATTACTGAAGAGGTCGGAAAAAAATATCTAAACATTTCTTTACATCACGTGCGCTGCGAAAACTATTGATGATAGAACAAAACAATGTACCTAATACAGTTTTAGATAACACATCAATACCTACGAAAAAGTTTACGATACCATGTGTCTATCTTTTTTGGTTGATTCACAATAACCATTTTTATGATATTCAAATTTGATATAAAATACTGCGTCATATGCAGAGGTGTTGTCACCAATATATTACAAATCCTTATCTTAATGCCTGCTATCCTTAATGGATAGGTATGTTAGTCATCTTTAGTGTTTAATTTAGAGCAAACTTGCCATTCAAACCATTTAATTTGGACGAATATCTTAGGAGATATCTCAAAATTAAAGTAAGTCGCGCACCCAAATAATTGGACACTTGAGAACAGACGTCGTTGACGGTTGTCTGTTGCACTTTTACTTCAGCCTGAGCCACAATATTATAGATTCTGGCAATGAGATGTTCACTTTGTTAGTTTGGGATAAACAAACATTAGCACCCGTGCGAAGCCGGGGCGGGTCGCTAGTATAGAATAGCACACTATCGGAAGTGAGTAGTATTGAGTCCCACAATACGACTGCGACAACAAGTCCGCGCTCATGTGCGAACCGCGACAGTTGCGACGTTATGAACGCACTCATGTGTAGTATGAAAGCGTGCGCTGGACGAGCGATTATTTCTTTGAAGTTATTATTTACGGTTCCCGGTAATGTGCAGAAATTACTGTCAAATTTTGGAGGAAGTAATACCCTTCTTCATTAGACCTCGCTTGAATTAAATTGAGAAAAAGTTAGGTCGCTCGGCCTTTTCATTTTACTATTTTACCCTGTATACTACCAGCCTTTTTATAATGTTTTTAACCAAATGCCGACTTTACTTAGGCACTGAAGTAGAAAACCTTCTAAAGCATTGCGTCTACTATTGTCTAATATAGATATGTTAGTGACAAGCGAACCCACACTATAATAACATAAATAACACCAATTTAAACTATACCTTAAAACTCTTCGTTACGGTTCAAAATCTGTAGAGATGTTCGCATCACGCAGTGTTGGCGGTCCACTTGTTCAAAAGATGAGGCGACAGTCCTCAGTTGTACAATCACAAAGACCACCAGCACTCTGTCCCCTGTGTTTAGAAAAAATTAAAATGATCTTATGATGCAAAACCATCCAAGTATCACTCGAAAGGAAAGAAAACCCTTTCAAGAGCCGCAAATATTAAGTAGATAGATATACCAAACAATACACAATAGGTTTCACTTCCTTACTCACCTATGTAGGTACTTGTTCAGAGTTATCAGAATAGGTGATCTGTGCGATAATGGTTGATGAATTGCAGGTGAAGTGATTCGTAGAACAATGTAGTCTGGAGATTTTTAGGATTCCGAACATCCGTAAAAAACGGAACCCTTATAGGATCACTCGGGTGTCTGTCTGTCTATCTGTGTGTCTGTCTATCTGTCCGTCTAACACAGCCAGTTTTCTCCGGACATATGGATTTCTGTGACCCTAACACGGACGCTTTACGTTAACACATTTTTTTTAGTAGATATGGGGGTTACTTTTGGGAGTGAAACTAGAAAATTAAAAAAAGTTTCTTAAACAGTATCGTGTGACATTTCAAAGGAAAGGGCTTACTGTGAGGGTTTTATTTATGTTTTTTTCATAATTTTAATGTAAATATGTAGTTTGAAGTTATTCAAGAAATTAGACCAAAAATGACCTTTCTCCCATTATCACCGAACCTACTGAGCCTAACATTTTGAAAAAACCCTCACAATAAGCCCTTTCATTTGATAAAAAAGCCCCAAAGCACCTCGTGAGGTGGTCCCATTGTCACCACGTAAGAATCTGATGATGTGATTCGCTCAAATTTTATAGGCACATACAATGTTTCTCATAAACTTTCCAACTCATGAATTACCAATCTACATCTCATACACATCACCTAATCTTCAAATATTTGAATTACTAATTATGATGCTTACCAGGCGGTAATCATCACCACAAGTTGCTATGCTGATGATGAAAGGTATAAGTAAGCATCTGATGATGGGATCCCATGAAAAATGTTTGTCACCCGATTTGGATGATTCTTTTTTTGTTCCGAAGATTATTTTCCTGGACTGGTCCCATTTCATTTTGATGAAGATCTGATGAAGAACTTCGGAGGTAGGCAACAGAACTCTTGAATAAATTATAGGAAATGGATCGGAATTGCTGAAATCGCATTTCTGTTTATTGTTTATACCAGTTCATAACATAACATCACGCCGGTACGCTGTGAATGGGTACGCAGTCGCAGGTACCACTAAAAAGTGATAAATAAAAAACCTTTTTTTAATCTCACTTTTTAACAACTTTAAAAAATGTTTTTTATTGCTTTTTAATGTTAGGTATTGGTTGGACAACTCTTAGTCCCTATCAAACTATTCTAAATGACAAACATTATACTTTATGCGATCAACCAAACCTAGGTCCGTACTGAAATAATTGCCACAGGGCGGGCCCCAGTGCACACTATCATGGTTACATTACAATTACATTATTCAGTTTATTCAGCTCTCCCGTAAAGTTAGTCAAAATGACTTGAGCGATGTTTATGGAACATGCAAGCGACAGTCGGCACAAACGCAAATGATATTCACAAAGATTAGTTGCCCCGATTAAAGCGACACATTTTGCCAAAATCCGAACCCGTTCGATAGCATCACAAACAAGTACATAGGAACTTGCACATAACTGTCAAATATAGCGGACTCGACATCTGCGTCTGAATGCAGCTGCGACAGCCCTTGTACAAAATAGAACCTAAACACGTTCCTCCTAAGCTTCAGTTTTGCGTGATGTTTAGGAGCACGAAAATATTTGCAACGGTTCGTCGCGCGCCTGTCATTTAGACCCCTTCCGCGTGGACATGGATTAAGTCCCCAGGGATCAGAACGGTCTACAAAAAAAGATATTGTATCAAATCAAAAACATATTTTGCGGAAAGATAACTGTACTTTTTAACCGACTTCCAAAAACGGAGGAGGTTCTCAATTCGGTGGGTTTTTTTATATATGTACACCGATTCCTCCGAGGTTTCTGATGCGATTTCTGTGATTCTTTTTAGTTCTATGCAGTATACTTGCCATTTAGTCCCGTAAAAATTTGATTCAGTTTGGATCAGTAGTTTTTATTTTATAAGCATTTTTGCTTACTTGAATTTCTGCGTTGACGAAGACGTCATCCAAGTATAACCACTTATAAAAGTGAAAAATAAAAACTTTACTTTATTCTTTGCAGTGTTTTATTTGGAAGTCGGTTATATTTTTTGTAATAAGTTTTGTTTGTTTTTGAGTGCTTGAGTTAAAATTAATCCGTTAAACTTAATCTTCACTTAACAATAAATCTAACTGTTCATCAGTTTGCAATCCTTTGCCGCAACTGTCTAGCGACAATACCCACAATGCGCCATGCAATCATGTAGGCGGAACGTGGGACCGGGGAGGTCCCACGTTCTCATACACCGCCCGGAATAAAAGCCTTACCCTCGGTCGCCTCACTTAAGAGAAAGACCCGCTCCAGCAAACATTGGCTTTTTTTACGTCTTTACGGAAGTGATCGGAAATGATTGTGGGACATCTTCATTTGTAATGTTTTTGGAGGCAAAACCCATTTTTCACTTTCGTTTCGTTATGTCAAATGAAACCACCGCGCCGTTTGTGGCGTCACTTTCAAGTCTCCTAAATTCAGCTTTAGCAAATAAAAGAATTGTAATTGTATTTCTGTATTTAGCTTCGGAAATAATCTTTATTTCAGTGGCAAACTCACAACCTAAATAAATCTAAAGAAAACATGAATCCCCTCAGCAACAACCTATCCCTTTATAACTTCTTCCCAAATTCATTATTTTGAATAAACACGACAGAACTGAAGCAAACCATAACAGATCCTTCTGGAAAAATATGAATTTTGTATGAAAGGCAAACAGAGTCTGCGTAATAGTCGCGAGGGATTAGCGAATGATACATTCCAGTTATTCGTTACAACTGAGCTTCTTTGTCGAGAGGATGACAATTGCGAAGGGCTTGCCATCGGGACGGTCACAGTGGATCCCGGCTCCCGATGATCTTTATCAGTTTTGTGATAGCATTGTGTTAGATTTTCTAAATATTCGAGATTAGTCGGACATTATTCTGATCTAATCTGGACTTTCCCAGATTTGCTTAATTTTTAGTCTCATTTGACACAGTTCTTGGAGATTTTCAATGTTCTACACGTTTGATTTTTTTAACAATTGTGTGAAATCACTAATATAGAATGGTTCATGGTACATGTGAAAAATAAAGGAGAGAAGCAAAAGTTTGTAGTGTAATTTCAGCAGAGATTTTGACACGGAACTGCTTCTTGATGTTGAAATGTGAGAAAACATGTTCATTTTAGAGAAAGACTCAACATTTCCGTCATTATAACACGTGTCTTTTAAAAATCTTGTAACCAAAACTAGGTCCCTGAGGAATCCTACGATTTCTGGTTTTTCCCTGAAACAAGGTGTCATTTTTGCACCCTTTCCGAATTTTGGCTACAAACGAACGTCAACGCCATTTACAATCAAAGAATGTCTTTATCCCGGTTCAGCATCTTGCATATTTTGCTGATTGTTATCATCAGCACCAGTTATTAATGTTATTCTTACACAAATATGATTAACACCGTTTCCCAGAACGAAAACGCTGATTGGTAACTCTTGCCCATTGTGTTTGCTGTCCCCGGTTTTTTCGATAGTAACTAGAGTCATGCTGTCAGAAACGAATCGCTTAAGTCCGTGTGTCCGTCATCTGCGGACAATGCCCACTATTAGCGGATTATAATCCGCAAAAAGAGCAGGTACTGTCGTGTGGACCACGGCCTGTGGTCCAAGTGATGCGTTGAATGTCATAGATGCGTTATTGATTGCGTCAGTATTTATGTTCTGTTTATTTGTAATGATTTCCCAAATTCCCTGGTTGTACAATAATGCCCCCTGTGCGCAGTATGAGAGTATTCGTAGTTAATCAAGAATGTCATATTTCTTATCTGTTAATTGCACTAAATATTTGGATAGATATTAACAAAATGTGTTTCATCTAGAGCAATTTCAATTGATCCCTGATATCCTAAACATCCAATCTTTCACAAGTTCAAGTACACAACTCGCTTCCTCCTCTCCCTTGCGGCGTAATATTTGCTTGCATTAGCAGATGCAAGGTTGTCAATGCTCGTCATCGTCCCACGGGATCTGTCGATTATCCCAAACAATAACATCCACAGTGCAGGCTGACCGAAACGTGACCAGTCTTCAGGGAGTCAGTCGCTGTTGCGTTTGTTATTCTAAGCAGCGCACAAATAACACCAATTTCTGCTTCTGTAGCTTCCCAGAAAGAACACAATTAATACACAAATGTGTTGAATGTATGTGGTTACGATACTCCCGTTTGTGGTTTAAATTGAAATTTCACACTTCGCTTTTGTGCGTTTAAAATAAGTCAAAGGATTTTACTGGGACTGTCCTTTCTGAGTGACTGAATAAACGAAAATTGTTCCATTTAACATTCCTGTACTAGCTTCTATAATACAAGCCAACATATTGAATTCGTATTCGCGGAGTAATGACATCATAAAGTCACATTTTCGACGCACCTGACGTCATTACACATCGCTGTGCGACAACACGCGAGCGACAGACTTGTGAACACATCGGTTACTACCGGCGGGGAACACGGCTATATGGCACGAGATATAAATCTACATCATTTTGTATCAGAGGAATCTAATTTTAAATACCCTTTCATTCAATCTTTGAACAATACATATATGCCAGAAATAATTGTGAGAGTAGTTCATGCAAAACAATTCCATATCCAGAAGTTTCGTACATGAAACTTGGATTAAATATGGAAACAAAATGACGACGTTCAGGCTGAAAGCTTTTTATTACAAAATTTTGTACAAAAATATATCAGAAAAAATCCATCCACTGTGCGAACTGTTACATAAAAATAATTTATTTCCTTAACAAGAACTTTTTTTGACAGAAGTGGCAAATGACAACTTAGCCCACACAGCGCTTCTAAACACAATTGGACCCTGTACGGATATCGCAATAAACCAGAACAAACATTTCTCGCAACTGAAATTGTTGGAACATAACATAACACATTCATATAAGAATTAATCATAAACGCAAACGTCTATTATAATGCGCACAGCAAAGGAGTGCAACTTCCTGCCTGCGTCTGTGTTTCCGAACGCTTACAACCCTCATATCTTCACAGTTAGAGTGAACAGGCTTCTTCTGGGTAAGCTCGCTCCATCGTAGGGTTTGTCTCTATCATCTCTGACCTAGACTAGAGCCAAGAGCAAACACATCACAAAAAAAAAAACGCACAACTTAATTCGGACAGTTTTAACACTTTCAAATCCCCAGTAAAAAATATTTTTTTTGTCAGTTAACTTTTTTTCAAAATGGAACTTCTATGTAAAATTACAAACATGTGAATGGACGCAGAGTTATGTGGCATTGGGAGATTCGAAAAGCCGGGGCCCTGTAACTATGTCGTAGCCCGTAGCGCTACGTTGCTACGCCGTAGCACGATATGGTTACGCCGCGGCGTATCGTAGCATTTCGTGCCGGCTGAAGATATCGCGCTAAGCTGCGGGTTGCGGTCCCTATAAATATTATTTTTTATCAATTAATAAGGATTTTCTCTGACATTTTCTGTTTACGGTAGTACGAAAAAGAATATTTCTTTTCTACTTTTTCCTTCAACAACATGATACAAAAGGGAAGATAAAATTAAGTAATATACCTATTTTATTTTTTGTGCCATGTTAGCTTTCTACCACGTCTTGGTAATTAGTAGAAAACATCTTCCATGTATACTTTGCATAGGATAAAAAAAATCGCACTGCTATCACACATATTCGAGATGCCTAGATCATTGCGGCACAGCGAAGTGACACAAAGACGCAGATAAGCGCGGATCACGTAGCATCAACACTAAAGTCTTCTTACAACACTATCTTACATTATACAAGAGTCAACGCACACTGCATGCGCCACACTGTCCTTTTTAGGTTTCCGTTCCAAAATGGTAAAATGGAACCCTTATGGTGTGACTAGGTCTGTCCGTCTGTCACAGCTTGATATCTCAAGAACTTCTAATGCTATCAACTTGAAATTTGGAATAGTTTTAGATGACGTTCGTTCAACTATTTTGCAGATAAGAAAGAAATCAAAATGCCTATATTTTTTTTGCAACAGTGACTGAAAGGGGTTCTTAAAAATTCAAAGTGGGCTAAGTGGGCTGGGCATGTGGGGTATTATATGAAAGCACGGTATTCGCACATTTTATATTTATTTTCTTTTTTAGGGTTCCGTACCTCAAAAGGTAAAAAAGGAACCCTTATAAGATTACTCTCTTGTCCGTCTGTCTGTCTGTCCGTGTGTCACCACCACCTAGAAAGTCGAAATTTATACCAGATACTGAGGTCTATAGTCCCTATTAGGTCCTGAGTCAACACGATAAAAAGATATGGGCAAATTTAGATTTTCGCGAATACTTGTATTGTAAGTAGGTACCAAAATTTACCTTCATTTTAACTTTTTTTATTTTTCGGAATTTTCCCTTTGCCTGTGCTGTAAGACCTTGCTTTTCACCAAAATTGACAATTCTAGGTCGACCGGAAGTACCGTATAGGTTTCGTGTCGAAAAACTATATGGTAAGTCCCGTTGACCTAGAATCACGAAATTTGGCAAGTAATACCGTCTTATTCTACAAGTACAGGGAAAAGTCAGAAAACTTTACGTTTGTTTTTTAATCATAAGAAAATATAGTCTTTATTTAAAGTAATTTTTCAGCTACAAATTTGTACGGAAACCTCGCGAGTCCGACTTTTGACGATGATCCGAAGTTTGCAAACAGAAAAAACTGAAATTAAGTTTATGTAAAGATTACAGGAAAAATAAAACGATATCTCTAAATAGCACACTTTTTCAGAAATCATCAACAAAAATTATATTAGTTCCACTAGCGGTTAAGAGATGGCGTTGATCTAAAACTGCAATAAACATCGCAGTGTTAAAATACTCTGACGAATAGAGGCTTCGCCGATGAAAATTTAAAAACATTTCATATTTTATATGGTGGTACGGAACACTCAGTGCGCGAGTCCGACTCGCTCTTGAGCGCAAGGCTCGTGTGTGACCACTATCTCACCTGATGTAAGCGGTTATGTGTCCGATGATGGAGCACGCTTGCTACATCAACATCATCAATAATAATATCAGCCGAATGACGTCCACTGCTGGACGGAGGCCTCCCCGCGCGTGTCGCCACGACAACTGGTCCTGTGCGTCTCGCATCCATCGGCTACCCGCGACCCTCAACAGGCTTGCTTATGTTTAGAAGCTACTTATTCACTTTCACTCCCAGGTTGTAGCAATCAGGAAACTCAGACTCCGGCAGGGAATCCTAAGCTGTACGCGAAATGAAAGTATTCTCAAAATGTTTTAGCTATCAAGTAAAATACTCTCATGATATTCCAAACATTGTCTATACCAAACATTTTTTTTTTTTTAATCTTTATTTATTTACAGGGTTTTTTCTATAAAGAATATGTCACCCCGATGATTGAATACAAGTTATTAAATCTAAGAATTAACCTACCCGCAACCTTATACCCATAATAATAATATGATAAAGTGTTCTAGCCTCATCCGTTAACGGTGAGGCTAGAACACTATTATAGAAGCCTACATTAAAGCTATTGACAAAAGCCTTACGCCTTTGGACTCCAATACGAATACACTCCGATAGGATATGATGCACGTCTTCTATTACTCCACAGACAACGCAATTGGGGGAATCAACTTTGCGCATCATGAATCCGAAGCTATTGAGCGGTATGTGGCCGGATCGGAGCCTCAAAGCCGTCACCATTTCCTGTCTAGTCATCCCTCCCTCGCTGAACCAAAGAGTCCGTGGAAGAGATGGTTGAATCGTCGTGTACCATATACCTTTCGTTAACGACCGCTTATCAAAGTATTCTGACCAGGATTGAACACATTTGTCTCTAACTAGGGGTAAGAGCTCGGTATGCCAGGGAGGACACGAATAAATTTCTCCATCTGACCCGGCTTCGTTTGCTAACCGATCAACCACTTCATTACCCTCTAATCCAACGTGGGAAGGGATCCATTGCAATACAATTTTTTTATTTTTGGCAACAAATTCAGTGATCCCTCTTAAAATAGTAAAAGCTATTGGAAGCCCTCTAACCGATGGCGAACTTGTGCATCTCATCAGATGGAAAAGAGCACTTTTTGAGTCAGTGAAAATGACAAACCGATCACCGTCCAATGACTCGATATAGGCCAAAGCTTCAGCAATAGCGATAAGCTCCAAGTGCATTATTGACAATTTTGTTAATATTTTAAATTTAAAAAAAGCATCTTTTTGTGAATCATAAAAAGCCGCGCCACAAAAATTCTTCCCTTTAGAACCGTCCGTATACACACAGTAAAAGCCAGAATAAAGTGAATTTAGAGATTTACAACAAATTGACTTTAAATTACAGACATTATAACGGTGTTTAGGTTTATCTACTGAATCTAAATTAGGTTTTACAATAGCTGTTAAGTCCATATTGCTGACCCAAGTAGTCATGGAGAACGTGCCCATTTTATTGCTACAATACATATGTTCTTGCTTAAGAACATCGTGAGACCAAACTAAAAGAGGTTTTTTCTTTTTTCTCCAAAAAGCATTACTGTTGCAGAGACGATGTAGCTTATCCAGTATGTCTATCACAGGGAAATCAAAGCATTTTGATTTTAAATAGAATTTACCAGCTAAGTATCGACGGCGAATAAAAAGGGGAGGTAACATTAATTCGGATTCCATCACGTGGATTGGCGTACTTTTGATAAATCCACCTATTAGTCGCATGCAAACGTTTTGTAACCTGTCCAGTTTTGTTAAATGTGTGTCTGCGCTGTTGTCCAGTAGAAAGCTACCAAAGTCTATACGACTACGAATGAGTGAAATGTACAGTCGTCTTAAATGGTTGGGATGTATTCCCCATCCGGGACCCACCAAAACCTTAAAAATATTAATCAGTTTTAGTACTCGTTCACGAACCTCATTAATATGTTTCTTCCATCGAAGACCCTTGTCTAGCCACACTCCTAAGTACTTCACATGGTCTACTAACTCTAACAAGGTCCCATTTAAACGCACTTCTATAGTAGGTCTACGATAACCTCTACTAAACCAACAGATTTTAGTTTTGGCGGGAGAAATGTCTAAACCCACACTCTTTAACAAGTCATTGATCACATCAAGACTAGACTGGATCTCAGCTTGCCCGTCACTAACAAAAGAACACTGTACATAAATAGCGAAATCATCCGCGTACTGGGATATACAAATGTTATTCTGCAATTTTTTACATATATTCAACGTTATTATATTAAATAAAAGTGGAGACAGCGGGTCACCCTGAGCCAAACCACATCCTGAATGTCTACTAATACTTTTGTTCCCAGATCTTATTTTGAGTACTCTTCTATGAAGAAAATTCCATAAATATTTACAGATACGTGATCCTACTTTCAGGTTATCCAAAACATTGATTAAAACACTATTATTTACGTTGTTATAAGCATTATTTATATCTAAAAAACAAGCTATAGTAGAGCAACCCTCGGAAAAGCCAGTTTGTATTGTGGAGATTAGGCAACTGAGGCCGTCTAGACACGACCTACCTCTACGGAAGCCAACTGTGTTCACCGAAAATGTGTTGCTTTTTTCCAAAAACCATTCCAATCTTCTATATAAAACATAGTGAAAAATTTTGCATATACACGACAGCAAGGATATGGGTCGGAGTGAAGAAACGTTACTAGGGTCGCGACCAGGTTTTGGAATAGGTATGATACAAATGTCGCGCCACTGGGAGGGGACAAAACTGTGTTCAAAAAAGTTATTAAATAAAGTAAGTAATACAGATTTTCCTACATCAGGTAAATTCTTAATCATAGAATAGGATATATCATCTAATCCAGGAGATGTATCCTTAGACTTGATACATTTATCTAGCTCCTGTATGGAGATCTCACTATCTAAGATAGGGTTAATATGGAGAACCGTAGGAGTCGAAGGGGACACATAATCTGGGGTAAGGGAATTTAAAAGATTTGTAGTACTATGGGCGTCTACAAAATGTCTAGGCGAACGGTAACCTTTCAGCCATCTCATTTTGCGCCACATACCACTAGTCGTTGTAGTGTGGTCAACTGAGGAACTGAAATTTTGCCAGTTGTCTCCCTTAGCCTGACGGATTAGCTTTTGCGCTATACTTATACGATTGTTAAGAGTATCAAGGTTCTGGGGAGTGGGATTACGCCTAAATTTGGATAATGCAAGTCTACGTTGAGCCACAGCGTGTGATAGTTTTGCAGACCTGATATGTTTTAAACTAGGAGGTGCGAAATAAGACACGGGTGTTACAAATGATCGTTAGTTTAATACTGAACCTTTGACAGACAGGGCACTCACACATTCACAATATGGACTACCTACATTGTGTGAGCAGCAGGCACATACACATCACTCCTCCACACTAATTTTGAGACCTGTTGACAAGAATATACTAATATAGATACTTATATAAACTTATTTAATCTATTTATAAAATAAAGAATAGTCTACATTTTTCCTGGGGCGCTGAGAACGTGCACGTGATACTGGTATGGCAGCTGAATCCCGCGTTACGGCTGAGGCTTGAGGAGCCTGGGCGTCATCACTAAAAGATTGCTGTGCATTTTCTCGGCTCTCAGTATTAATTACTCTAGTCTGATTGCTGCCCGGTTCAACGCTAGCTGCAGCGGCAGCAACCCGCGCTGTATCCTTTTCCACTTCCAACGGTTCCTGTGAGACAGCGCTCTCGGGCGTGCTAACTGAATTTGATTCATTTATTGGTCCGGGCATCATGGGTGATCTAAACGGAACAGGTGAAGTCGGTGGACTAGGAACAAGCGGGTTATCCGGAAGTGTTGAGTCAACACAATCAATTGACCTTGCAATATTAATTCTCTTTTTACTTTTACAATTTAACAGTTGATCAAGATGTCTTATACAAAATAAACCATTATCTTCAACCAGCACTTTATACATTCTTTTTCCTATCACCTTATTTATTACTCCTAACTTCCAAGTCTCTTTTCTACCACTGTACCAGCGGACCCATACCCTATCACCTGCTTCGAAAGCTCTTGTGCGACATTCTTGCTCTCCCGACGATTTTGTGTGCAATTTATTGTCTTTAGGAAGTATTAAGTCAAGACGAGATCTTAAATCTCTGCCAAACATTAATTTGGCGGGCGAATGTCCAGTGCTACAGTGCTCTGTGTTCCTGTATTCGAACAAATATTCTAATAATTTGTCATGTATAATATTTTGTGCCGTACTTTCGTTTATTATACTTTTTAACATCTTTTTACATGTCCTTACTGAATTCTCAGCTTGTCCGTTGCTACATGGATGGTAAATTGGAGATGTCAGATACTTAATACCATTATTGGAACAGAACATATTAAATTCTTTTGAATTTATCTTCACGTCGTTATCAGAGACTAAAGTACAAGGTAAACCAAATATGGAAAAAACTTGTTTTAAATTTCTTATTAAAGATTGAGTGGTAAGATCATTCCACATGTGAATACACTCTAACCATTTAGAGTACGCATCAATCACTACCAAGTATGTCTGTTGACGTATAGACAAATAGTCGATGTGGATTCGTTCCCACGGCGCCGCCGGACACGGCCACGGTGAGGGCGCAGCGCGTGGCGGCGCAGGCCTCTCGCTTGCGCATACATCGCATGCACCGATCCACCTCTCAATATCCTCATCTATACCGGGCCACCACATCCTACCACGCGCATTGCATTTCGTTTTGACGATGCCTAAATGCGTGCTATGCAGTTCGCGCAGCATTCTTTCTCGCAGTGTCACAGGAATTACCACTTTATGACCCCGCATTAAAACACCATTTTCATATTGTAAATCCGTACGACATAAAAAATAAGGACGAATAGATTCGCAAACAATTTTGCGGGGCCAACCTACATTTGTATACTTAACGACAGTTTGTATAGTCTTATCGCTACAAGTAGCATTCTTTACATCCAACAACAAAACAGCTGGTTCGTTCGCATCTAAAAAATTTAGTGAGCAATACGCGTCATATTCGCTATCTTCTTTGCACACACTATCCGGTACAGGTGCACGGGAGAAATAATCGGCTACTAAGTTATTCTCACAAGTTATATACTGAACTATGTAATTATATGCAGATAGAATAATAGCGTATCTTTGTAAACGTAACGCTGTGGTTGTCGATATACCTGTTTTATTATTAAATATTGACACTAAGGGACGGTGATCGGTCTTGAGAACAAAAGGTTCACTTCTACCATACAGGTATTGGTGGAAATGTTTGACGCCAAAAATTATCGCCGTCGCCTCCTTTTGGATTTGACTATAATTGCGTTCACTCGCCGAGAGCGACCGTGAGGCATATGCCAGCGGGCGTTCGCCGCCATCGTTATCCCGTTGAGACAAGACAGCTCCGAGACCATGCGGGCCCGCGTCTACCGTCAGCACTAACAGTGCACTCGGCTCGAAGTGTGCCAGCACGCGCTCGGAGGCGAGTTCAGCGCAAACGCGGCGCACCGCGCGGCGCTGTCGCGGGCCCCACTCCCACCGTGCGCCAGCGCGCAGCAACTCGTGGAGCGGGCTCATAATGCTTGACGCATTAGGAATAAAATTCCTGTAGTAATTGACTACTCCTAAGAACCTCTTAACTTCTGTGACGTTAGTCGGTTCTGGAGCGTTTAATATTGCTTTAACTTTTTCGCGGTTAGTCCGTAATCCGTTCTTATCAATAACATAACCCAAGTATGTTACGTTCTCTTTAAAAAACTCACATTTGTCCTTTTGAAGGCGCAGCCCAGCCTCATTTAACCTGCTTAAAACTTGAGCTAATCTCGTCATATGGAGTTTTTTCGTTGGCGCAGTCAAACAAATATCGTCTAACCATATACTGACTCCATCGATACCAAGCAATAGTGTTTCCATTGCCTTTTGGAACAGAGCTGGAGCGTTCGCAAGACCATAAACTAGGCGCGTATATTTAAATAGTCCTTTTGGTGTGTTAATGGTAGTCAACTCCTGGGAATCTGCGGAGAGTGTAAATTGGTTATACGCGTTTTTTAAATCAATTTTTGAATAATGTTCTCCTCCGCCAAGTTTTGCGAATACTTCTTCAATTCTAGGCAATGGATACTTATCTATTATAAGGTCCTTATTTAGTGTGACGGAAAAATCACCTGCAATCTTAACCGTGTTATTGTCTTTGAGGACTGGTACTATAGGGGTTGCATAACGAGAATTACTCACTGGAACAAGTATACCCAAACTGACTAATCTATTTAATTCTGATTCGACCTTGTCTTTTAATGCGAACGGTATTGGGCGAGCCTTAAAAAATTTTGGTACTGAGTTTTCCTTTAATTGCAGATGGACTTCAAACTTATTAAAATTACCTAGTTCGTCTTTCCATAAATTCGGAAACTGTTCCAATAATGTATTAACATCATCATCCTGGCTTATTTTATAAACATTTGTTAAAATTAAACCAAAGGCGGACATAAAGTCGCGACCGAGCAGGGGAGGGCCATTTGAATCTACAACAAATAATTTAATTTCTTTCTTTTGATCTTCATATTCGACGGTAGGCTGAAAATACCCCAACGGTGAAATTTTATGTCCGTTATATAAACACATTTTGATTTTGCAATTAATTAAGTTATAATGTGCAAACAGTTCTAAGTACATTCTCTTTGACATAACCGAAACCCCCGACCCGGAGTCCAACTCCATCGTCACAGTTTTATCACCTACTTTTATCGTCAAATTCAACGGTTTATCGGTTACGTACCTTATGTTAAAGTTATGACATTCGTTACAGCTGCTGCCATCCGTGTCTGTTTCTGCGCCACTATTATCACTCCCGATATTATTAACGCGAACACGACCGGTTTGGTCCTTTTTATTATCACACACTTTTTTTAAATGACCTACTTTTCCACATTTTTGGCACTTATAATTCTTGTAACGACACTTGTCCTTATCGTGATTTTTTAAACCGCAAATTGAACAACGAAAGTCGTCACGACCATTTTTTGATGTTGACGAGCGCCCATCCCGCGAGCCCGTACGCCCACTGCCGGCGCCACCGCCACCACTGCGTTTACCGCTACCCTCGCTCGACCGCCAGCATTCACCTTTGCATATTTTGTTCACTGCTTCTTCTTTTATGTTAGTGACATCAGTGGACACCATATTCCTGGACTCTCTAGCGCATTCCGCTCGCTCTGCTATTTCTAGAGCTTTGGAGATCCCCAAGGTGGAAGCATTCTGCTCAAATAGCTTGTCACGCTCGGGTCCCGCACCTAAACCAAGGACGAAACGATCCGTCAGGTTCGTATCTAAAGCCGCTCCGAAGTCACAGTAGCTCGCCAATCCTCGCAGTCGTGCAGCCCAATCGCCCAACGACTCGCCTGGGTTCCTCTTCGCCCCGTAAAATTTGGCCTTGTCCGAGAATGAGCATTGTTTTTGCTTGAAGTGAGTATCAAGCAATTCCACCAGCTTCTTATAATCTAGCGCCTCCAAATCGACTGGGTATGCTAGATTCCGCACCAACCGATATGATTCATCAGATAGATGAGTTATTAAAATTGCACTTTTAATTTCCTCCTTCACATCGTTGACTTTAAAAAATTGGGTCAACCGACCTTTATAAATCAGCCATTCGCATGATTTATAATCGAACGTCGTTAAACTCCCTAAAAACGACTTCGCCATTTTTTTTTTTGTTTGAGGGTAAGATCGTCCTCGTCGCCAATGATATGTTTTAAACTAGGAGGTGCGAAATAAGACACGGGTGTTACAAATGATCGTTAGTTTAATACTGAACCTTTGACAGACAGGGCACTCACACATTCACAATATGGACTACCTACATTGTGTGAGCAGCAGGCACATACACATCAAGACCAATACGGTTTCGGAATGAAATTTGAAGTGGGGTTTTGGTTAAATTTAAAAAATGGGATGAATTTGTCTGAAGCTTCACTTAGAATACTCAAAAATAAATCGTAAGCTTTTTGAAGGTCATTCGGCAAACATAATTGACTAAATTGTTGTTCTAGATGCTTTTTAAATGAAGTCCAGTCTGCTTTGCCAAAGTTTCTCTTAGTAATTGAAGGGAGATGTGACGTACACAATGTTGATATTTTAATTATAAGGTGGTCGCTGCCTAAATTTTCATTTAAAACGGTCCAATTGAGATTCAACGCAACATCTGTGGACACCAAAGATAAGTCAGGGGATGACTGTTGTAATTGAGTGTCAACTAGACGAACTCGCGTATGTGTACCATCGTTCAAAGAAAAAAAATTGCTATCAATAAGTGAGTCGTGCATAAGACTGCCTCTGTGGTCAGTTTTATAAGACCAACTGACGTGATGAGCATTAAAATCACCTAGGATTAAAGTCTTTGAAGGCCATAATGATAAAAGACTATCCCAATCCTGCTGACTGGTAACTATTCTAGATGGACAATAGACAGACACAATATTTTCAAACGGATCACAATTAAATAACTGCACGCACACAATCTCAATACCGGTATTATTTACATGAACGCGTCGCAGCTGCGCTTTAATAGTTTTGTGTACGATGATAGCTACACCGCCGTATGAGTCATCCCGATCTGAGCGATAAACAACATAATCATTAACTTTAAAATTACTTTCGGGTTCGAGCCATGTCTCACTAAGAGCTGCAATATGGACCTTTTCCTGGCATAAAAGTTGATGAAACGATGCTAACTTAGGTCTGATACTTTGGGCATTCCACTGCAGGATATTTAATTTAATATATTTGCTAGCCATCACAACTTATAAAATAGTTAAACATTGCTTTTAACCAAGGCCATTCTGAAATAAAACTCGCAGACACTACAGTTAACCATTTTAGGCACAGTTGATTGATACACCTTATCTTGAAAATAATGCTAGTCTTTTTGAGATAAATGACTTCCTTTATTCTCGACCACAACTCATTAAAAGACGGACATTCATCTTTACCCTCTCCATCATCGGATACTTGATCAGTTGCAGGTGTATCTTGATTCCAGAACATCCAGTCATCTTTGGGTGGGTAGTCCTTGGCTTTCGGCGACTTTACTAGTTTTGGTTTTGGAAGGTGGTTTTCCTTTCTAGCCGTCACAGGAGTCTGCTCCTTGTGGACTATGGCCTTAGTGCGGATTATGTCAGCATAGGTGGAACGAATAGAAGCTTCCGGATTCATTTCCCTAGCTTGTGAAGGCATTTCTGTGGTTACTGAGGCTTGAGGGAGAACGTCATTTTCGGGAGGAAAAGGATTTTCGGGAGAAACATAACATTCTAAGGCTTTCCTGTATGTGCATCCAAACTCAGCCATAATCTCCCTGAGCCTCCTCTCCTTCTTATATATTGGACAAGTCCTGCTGAGTGATATGTGGTTGCCCTTACAGTTGACTCATGAAAACAATAAAGTGTCGCAATTCCCATGGTACCCACCACACTTTGGACAAATTACATATTTGGATGGACACATTTTCCTATTGTGGCCTAACCTCCAACATTGGGAACATTGTGACACCTGGTGAATGTATGGCAAAACTTTTATACTGATGTCACATACACGAACAAATGCAGGCAGATGATCGCCGTCAAAGCAAAGTCGAAGGGTTTCACTGGGGCACCAACCACCGTCACTCCTATTCCGGCGGTCTAGCCTCTTGAATGATAGAAGCTTAGCGGGGGCAGGACATGAAATATTGCTGAGGATCTCGTCATCTTTAAAGTCCAGGTCTACGTCCTTGATTAGGCCATAACATACAGATAGCTGCATAGCCTTCTGGAACCTCCATCCCTTCTCCAAAAGTTTCTCGCACATTAAAAGATTCTGTGCAGCTGATTCACATTCAAATTCAAAGCGTATTTTAAAAGGATTTAAATACTTAACGTGGCGAATCTTATCTATCTTATTCTCCTTTAAAATACGTGCCATTGCAAACTGCTTCGGAAGACGTTCCTTAGAAGAAGCATAGACTTCGTACTTTTCATCTTGTACTGAGTTTCTACTGCCATGACAAACCTTCTTTTTATTCCCCTTAATTTCTTCTAGATGTGGTACTCTGTGTTACGGAACTAAAGTCTGCCACTATATAGAAAATAAATGTAAAGTTTTTTTTTTTTTTTTACTATGTATAGGCATACGTTTGACCACAATCTCACCTGATGGTAAGCGATGATGTGGTCGAAGATGGAGCACGTTTGCCTAGAAGTAACCTATTCACTCTTGACTTAAAGACTCCCAGGTTGTAGCTATCAGGAAACACAGACTCCGGCAGGGAATTCCACTCCTTAGCTGTACGCACTATAAATGTGTTCCCAAAACGTTTAGTGCGTGTGGGTGGGATGTCCACCATGTACCGGTGGCGCATCGCCGTTCGTCTTGTGGTCCGATGATGGAACGGGCTTGGCGGAATTAAATTATGCAATTCCGTCGCACATTCCCCAAAATGCAACCGGTAGAAAATCGACAGGCTAGCGACTCGTCGTCGATGCTCAAGACTTTGGAGCTTCGTCGCGACGAGCCTATCATTGCCGATGATTCTCTTGGCTCGTTTCTCAATTGACTCAAGGGCATCAAGCTGGTATCTGGCAGATCCGTCCCAAAGATGAGAGCAGTACTCCATACACGATCGATCCATACTTGCGCTTGATAGAGTCTGAGCAGCTGTTCCGGCGTGAAGTACCGTCTCACCTTTGCTAGGATCCCCAACTTCTTTGCAGCCACTTGAGCTTTTGCCTCTATGCTCGATACGCTTTTGTGTGCTGTTCTGAAACTCACACCAACATTAACGTATTAGTTACGCGGATACCTGATATATAGATTCAGTGCGATAAAATATATACGTACCTACTGGATATACTTATTTCACTTAACCCCAAAGCCATGTTCTCAAAACTCCACGGTTCATACATTCATTCCACCTTAAACACCAAAATATTTCTTTACTTACTTCAGTTTCATTTAAACTCCAAAACGGTAATGTTATTTTCAGTAATCTGTAATTCAAATAATTATAGGAATGAATGACTATTTCAGTAAAAAAAAGGAATAGTAAAAGTTAGTCAATTCTGTAAAACAAATACTCTTAACTGACTGGAAAACAACTACGTCAAAAAATTATGTTACACTATATAATGTAGTTATACAACCTGTAACAGAATAAACGCAATACCTCTGAAGGGTTCATTGAACTCATCACTAGGAACAACTTTCACTATGGGACCAAAACTGTAATCGTGAAAAAAAAAATCGACTCCCCCATATATTTATGTGAGCATAACTCGAAAAAATGTACCGATAAGCTGATTTTGTTTTCGCGGTTTTGGGATTGGTCCCATAGTAAAAGTTGTACATAATGATGAGTACAATGACCCCTTAAGAGGTATTGCGTATTCTTTGTATAGAACTCAATAGTAATGAGTCGTACTTCTAAAAGGATAACACTGGTCAACGCTAGTTTTGGTGCCATGAAACTGTATTTCTTTTTTCAAGTTGGACCGCATACTGATTACATTCATACCACAAATTTTTACTTCCTACGTGTAGTTTTGGATTTATGTAAATCGATAAAAACCGAAACCTAAAAATCATAGTACTTTATCTACCATTTCCGAATTCCACGATTAAGCCAATAACACATTGAAATATAATAACTAGACGCGATCCAATATTCTGAACCTTCGCAAAAGCGATATTGCTCATGCCTAGTGGTTAGGGTGTAGTTATTTTTTATTCCAACGTCATTCTGACAGATTTTACTTTTATCGACACGTTTTGATATTGCATTGTAATGATAATCAATATTTTTTGTCTCAATTTCATGGAGCTGCAGCTAAAATTATAAAAAAACCTTAAAAATTTAATGGAAACGGGATTCCATAGAAATGAATCAATTACTTAGTCTATGTGCGTTTTGTTTGCACTGAAACATTTTCAAAAACACGCGCCTGAAAAAAATCGTATTTAACTATAATCGAGTAGCTTGATAAATAAGCTTTCTAATAAGGTATTTTAGCTATTTATTTATTTATTAAATGAAGGATAATCAGTAAAACCAGAGTTTCCTTTAATGAACACTAGATTTTTACCTAATACTTGACATTGACAATTTGACGTAGGTACAGTAACAGGTGCAGTGTTGCAAAATCTAAAGATCGACATATTTAGCGGTCACCATTTTTTTATATTTGATGTGTTTGCTCTTGACTCTAGTCTAGGTCAGAGATGACCGAGACAAAGTCTACGATGGAGCGAGCTTACCCAGAAGGAGCCTGTTCACTCTTACTTTGAAGAGATAAGGGTTGTAAGCGTTTGGAAACACGGACGCAGGCAGAGAGTTCCACTCCTTTGCTGTGCGCATTATAAAAGACGTTTGGAAACGCTTAGTGCGAGTTGGTGGAATAGCAACAAGGTAGGGATGGTAAGATGCAGTGCGTCTGGATGTCCGATGGTAGAAGGGGGCCGGTGGGATGAGGTCGTGGAGTTCTTGGGCACACTCACCGAAGTACAATCTGTAGAAGACCGACAAGCAGGCAACCTTACGGCGATGAGCCAAGCTATGCAGCTTGGCATCCACCAGTTTTACGTCACCGATGAGCCTCTTAGCTCTGCGATCCACCGAGTCAAGCGCGGCAAGCTGATACTTAGCTGAGCCATCCCAAAGGTGGCTACAATACTCCATTCAGGATCGGACTTGCGCTTTATATAGAGTTAAAAGCTGTCCAGGCCTGAAGTATCGCTTCACCCTATTTAGGATGCCCAGCTTTTTGGCCGCGGTTTGGGCTTTGTACTCGATGGTGGCGCCGAAGTTGAGACTGGATGTCAACTCCATGCCTAGGAGCTCGAGCCGATCAGTCTCAGGAACAGATGCACCCCGAAAAGTAGGAGTTTGGTCAAAACGACTCCTTTTTGCGGTAAAAAGACACGCCTGTGTTTTGGTGGCGTTAAAAGTGACCACATTGTTATCACCCCACTGGGAGACAAGGCTTAAGGTCAAATTTGTCCGCTCTACCATGGCCTCTCTCAAGGAACGAACTTCATCCCCGCTGGTTGTTTCGTTGGACAAGTATCTCTCTGAAACCGTACTGTCATCTGCGTACCCAACAAGACCAAGCTGAAGTAGGTCATTGATGTGCAGCAGGAAAAGAGTTGCAGAGAGAAGAGACCCCTGAGGAACTCCAGCATCAATAGCCATGAGGTCAGAGGAGCAGCCGTCAACGACTACTCGGATCGACCGTTCACTCAGGAAGTCTGATATCCAGCTACTAAAACCAGCTGGGATGCCATAAGCAGGAAGCTTGCTCAGTAGACCTGCGTGCCAAACCCTGTCAAAGGCCTTCGAGATGTCGAGCGACACGGCAAGTGCTTCGCCGTGTCTCTCGATGGCCTCGCCCCAGCAGTGCGTGACATACACAAGAAGATCGCCAGTTGACAGTCCCCGGCGAAAGCCATATTGACGGTCACTGAGGAGATCATTGTCTTCAAGGTAGGTCAGCAGCTTACTGTTAAGAACCCTTTCCATAACCTTGCAAAGGATGGAGATAATGGCGATCGGACGGTAATGGGCAGGGTTAGCACGGTCTCCCTTTTTGGGCACCGGTTGCACATTCGCAAGCTTCCATGATTTCGGCACCGTTCTTTTTTCAAGAGAGAGGCGGTACAGGCGTGCCAACACAGGAGACAGTTCAGGTGCACATTGCCTCAACACTCTCGCTGGAATGCCGTCAGGCCCGCTGGCCTTATTCACATCTAGACTGCACAATACTCTTCGGACCTCTTTAATGTGAACTGTGATCTCCGGCATCGAAGAGTCACAACGAGGTAAAGTTGGTGGTTGCTTGGAGCCAGCGTCCAGACGCGAATTGCTTGCAAAGAGAGTTGCAAATAAATTTTCTTTCTCACTTGCAGAGTAAGCTAGCGAGCCATCAGGTTTCAACATTGGAGGCAACGTGGGTCGACAGAAATTCGTTTCAACCGCTTTCGACAGGGACAAAACTGCTTACTACCTGGAGGGTACCTGGAGGGATGCTAGTTTGGCCCCGATACGTCCGACATGGTCAAAACGTGCCCTACGTAAAACCCGCTTGCAGAACTAAGCGGCAGAATTAAAGGCACTTTTCCTCGCGCGAACCCTACGTGCTTTAACCTTTCGGTCGCGGGCCTTGATCCACGCTTGGTATGCAGACTCTTTACGGGCCTCAGCGTGGGCGCATTCTGCATTATACCAAGGCCGGGATTTGTGACCGAGCGGGATGTCGGAGAATGGAATAAAATACTCCATCCCCTGCCGAATCACGTCCGCAATCGAGTCAGCACAGCATGAGGGGTCACCCGAGGAGAAGCACGCTTGCCGCCATGGATAAGATGCAAAAAAGTGCCGCATCTCATCCCAATCTGCTGACTTGTATCGCCATACTCGTCTCGTGCCTCTAGGACTCTTATCTGGAGGAGAGCAGGTCAATACGGATTTCACCAAACAGTGGTCAGACGTTCCCAGCGGAGCTGAGACCGATACTGAATGACTGCCCGGATCAGTTGTCAGCAGAAGGTCCAAGCAATTGGGTGTATGGGCGTCAACATCCGGTAACCGCGTTGCCACATTCACCAGCTGGGTTAGATCTAGCCTTAAAGCAAACTTGCGCGCCTCTAACCCGGCATGGTCAGTTTTCTGGTACGGGAACAACCACTCTTTATGGTGGGCGTTGAAGTCCCCCAGAAAAATGATCTTCGCTGTTGGGTACCGTTGCTGGGCTACGTCGGCCGACTCCACGAGGGAATTAAACAGCGCTGTTGTCTCCTGATCACCGCTGTGCGATCGGTGTACGCCGATGTAAATAAATTTCTAAACGCCTGTGTCTAAAAGTAGCCATATGGCAGAAAAACCCGATTTCTCAAAGCAACGGAGACGAAGACAAAAAATGTCATCGCGGACGTACACACAGACCCCAGCCTGCTTCTTGAACTTGTGTTCAAGAGAGTAGCCCGGGTAGTTGAGGTACGCCACGTCCGACGGGGTTGTTATCTTCGTCTCCGTTAAGAAAAACAGGAGCGGCTTCACCATTTTGCTTACGAAAGCTATCGAGCGCTATTTTCTTCAGAACACATCCATTAATAAGAATGCTATATGAAGGTTAAATGTATTTATGTTAAAATGTATTTTGAAGCCATAAGTATTTGAAATACTAACTACAAAATACTTCGGTGTCAGTTATTTGAAATACGAATTACAAATATCATTTTAAGCAAGTAATTGAAATAAAAATACCAAATACTTATTTGTAAAAAAAAAATACTGCTCAACCCTGGGTGTAGGTATAGATACAACATCAAGTCGTCTGAAAGAAATCTTCTTGAGTTATTCTGAGTCATGTTGATTTCTTAATTCTTGTCCGCTAGCCGCGCCATACTTCACGGTCGAGCCAGAGATCCAAAGCCTCGCGGAAGGCGAGTCAGATGAGATCAAGTGCGAAGCCGGCGGCACCCCTGTGTCCAAGATCACCTAGATCCACAACGGCAAGCCCATCGAACAGGCGGAACCCAACCCCAGGAGACAAGTAACCGCCAACACCACCACCACCACTAACTTGGTGAAGAAGGACACTGGAAACTACGGTTGTACGCAACCAATTCATATGTATACGTGTATATAGACATCTACATTAATTGCATATCATCAGGTGAGATTAAGTGGTCAAACACGAGCGTATTTAATAAAAAACACTAGTCAAGAGAGACGGCCTCATATAATAAGTCCGCATTAAACAAAACCGAGCTGTCTGCATAAGTTTTGGGGATCCGTCTGTACCACATAAGCCTTATAATATTTCTTGCTTGTTTATTGTGTGTCTGTCTGTAATGTCCCCTTTAGTCAGAAAATAAGTTATTGATATATATTTATAACTTTAAACTTTACGTACAGTACTGGCACAAACTACATAGGCAGTAGACATACACATAAAATACACATAGAAATATAAAAAACAGATGGGCATACATACGTATTATGACTCAATTTATTTGTACACTAGCTGTTGCCCGCGACTTCGTTCGCGAGTTAGTCGGAAAGTAAAATGTTGTCGCTAGATAAGATTTCTAATATAAGATATACCTATACGAACAATCAATATCTAGCATTTCTTGACTCTTCTTAGATTTAGGAATTTGGAAGAATATTATGCAAGGCACTGGCTGTTTCACCTCTTCTGTTCCAGCCCTAGTATTTTTTTGTAATGAGAAATGTTTCAATGATAACGCTTCTCTATGCATGATGTTAAAGAAAGTTGCTAGGGTTGTTAACACGTTGCAGAATTTGTTCGAAAGAGTCATCGCAGCCTTGCAACGCAAAGGGCATTAGAAGGAACACGGATGGGTTTTAGTCAGTAAGAGTCTGACACTGCCTTCTGCTCCGCCTAGAGCGGAAGGAGTCATTTGATGATTTCCCATCCTTAAAACATTTTTACAATTACCGACTTCCAAAAACAGAACACTACAAATTATAAAATAACTTTAATTTTGGAAGTCGGTGTCAAAAACCGAAATATCCAAAAACACTGAATTCCGAAATTAAAGTTATTTTAAACTTTGTAGTGTTTTGTTTTTGGAAGTCGGTTATATTTGTTGCAAAAAGTTTTTTATTTTTCACTTTTATTGGTACCTGCGTACCCATTCACAGTGTACCAGCGTGATGTTATGAACTGAATTACCGAGATATTTGAATGCCTATTTAATAAAACTTACTTAGTGCTTATGGTGTAAAGGTCTTGTCAATACGAATGAAATAAGCCCAAACACTTCCTACATAATGATGTGGAGTTCCCTTGACTCTCTGTCGTCTCCATCATCAGGTCTGATCCAAACCTTCATTGTTTTGTATTATCACCCGATATTTACACGAATATCAAGTTTTTACCAGATGTGTGCCTACAATTTTCGAGAGTTGCCCTCAATTTCTCAGAGCTTCCATCATCAGATCCTAACGTGGTGGCAATAGAACTACTTCCGCAGCATACCCTTTCATATACAAAAAGATTCATCGAAATCGGTTCATAAACGACGAAGTTATCCGCGAACACACATGAAAAAAAATATATGTAAAAAGGGTTGGTAACGTGCGATAGAGTTACATAAAGTTTGCCATGGGAAAACCAACCAGGAGAGAAGTCTACCCCTGCAACGGAAAGAGTAGAGTAGAGTAGAGACTCCACTATCCGCACCATGTTAGACTCCCATTCTCAGTCAGTCCTGGCTAAGTTAGCCAGCCTAGCTCCGCCCAAGTGCACAAATGCCTCCTGGGTGCTTCACAGGTTTGGCGGAGCGACCTCACCTTTTCGAGAATTTGTTCACGTCGGGCAGGCTCGGCATTACTTTTTGAATGACGTGAGCAACTGATTCCTCGGTTCGAAGCAACCTCTGCAAATTGCGCTGTCTACAGCGCCTATGTTGAATGATGTATTTTAGAAGCCAGTGACCCGTAATTATACCTATTATTATTCGGAGGGTATTTCTACTTGAGCTGAGAAGTCGTTTAGTTAGGCGCCTGTATAGGCTTAACCTTGCCAGTTTTGACTGCCTGCAATAATGTAGCCTGCGACCATTTGGTGTCACGAAGTTCAGTTGATCTCTGGCAAATTCATATACGAAACTATGGAAAAGGTAGGAGGGGGAGTGGGTACGGGTCCAGCACTACTATCTCGGAACCTCTCTTCGCGAGTTCGTCTGTGGCGTCATTGCCTAGGGATCTACCTACAGTTCCCCTTGAACAACTGGAGAAATAACTGGATAATAGAAATCATAAAACTTAGTCGGATGATGTGTATTATTTTATTCCATGGCCGTTTTCATAAAATATATTCCTTATATTCGCCAGAAACATTTGTCAATATTATACGTCATCATATCAGCCGAAAGAAGTCCACTGCTGGACATAGGCCTCCCCCAAGAAGGGGGGGGGTTTGCCATAATCGGCACGCTTGGCTGGCGGATTGGTGATGGCAGTGTTGAGTTTTACAGAGAACGCTGCTGCCCATGCTCTGGCGAGTCACTTAGTCGCCTCTTACGACACCCACGGGAAGTGATGGGATGGTATTATTCTTTTACGGCACCGGCCGACACCATACGGCACCATATTATACGTATTGATGGTTGATGCTTGATCGGTGGGTTCCCCGTACACATGGCAGAAGAAATGAATTCATGCTGTGAAGGAACTGGATAGCGCAGGCCAGCTTCTAAAATAACCGAAAATTAAAAAAAAAATCTTGAAGATACTTGATGAATCAAGTTACTTTTCATTTTTTTTTAACGCAAATGGAAACAATTTTATGTTTTTAAAACACAGAAACCCAATTACAGCGGAGCTAATGCAATTCTTTCAATTCCTCTATCATGGGACTTCGCCACCTGCTCGTGGGTGATATTATGTGCCCCTTGGCTCCAAGGCCGTGTAGGCCCAGTATTGGGCAACTTTAGCAAAGCTTAGCAAGTGTAAGCGCGCGCATGTTGACCAATATTCTAATCTTAATAAAGCGATTCAAAAAATGAGATCATATGCATAGCGCCATCTATGGAATATGTAGTTGAGCTGTTAAAATACAAGTTTGGAGTCTGTTTTAATTTTTATTAATACCTAGGAATATTACGTGCATTCAGACTTAGACGTAAAAGTAATAAATAAAAAAAATATTTTCTAGTGTGATTAGCAAAGCTGTCGATAGTAATATGTCGGTCAATAGATGGCACTGCGTGTATCTGCATTACGTAGAATAATATGTTGATTTCTTCTAGAAAATTGCTACAATTCCTATCAGCTTTATGTGCAAAACTTATGTATATTCGTTTTGTACTTTTTTTAAAACGTGATGCAAACAAAACAGAATACAGATAAATATAAAATAGGTTCTGTTAATTATACTTTAACAGTCTGGCTATTATATTTGGCATACTTGGATAAATGCAAAAAAATATCCTATATACAACAATAACATGTTATGAATATTTGAAAATATTAGGTAAAATAGGAATCATATAAATGTAAGGAAATGCATAAGTGAAATAAAATGTAAAAAAAATGACGACTGCCGAGATTCGAACTCACATCAACTCTTTCGCAGGCAGTCTTTAAACCGATGGTCTATTACTACTGATGAATATTATTCGAAATAGCCGATGTTATTTATGTCATGGGTTTTCGCTGCTCAGCTCCTTGAAAGTATAGCGTTATGATAATTATTAATAATAATAATAATTTATTTACTTCAGATATCAATTATCCATATTTAAAATTCTCACACGTCAACTTTAAAAAAAAAATGAAATTAAAATTAAAATAACACTGAACTCAAATTAAATTAACTAAATAAAATTATATATATATATTTTTTTTTAATATTGCTAAGGTTAGACCCATAAGTATCTACAATATTGTAATCTGTTGTGGCTTCTTATAGCAATTCCTCACTTAACAGTTTGGAAAATGTGGAATAAACATTTAGAAGTTATTTTAATTACGCATAACCCATTTTATTTTTATTTTGACAATATTACGATGTAAAAATAGAGTTCAAAAGAGAAAATAAATACAAACATAATATCTGTTGCTCGCGATCGAACCATGGGCTACTTCTCGTTCAAAACAGACATTTTTGAATATTGCTCATCCTCCATAGCACATAGCGTGATAATATATATCCTATAAGGATTATTTATGCAAAATTTGAACAAAATCTGTTCAGTGGTTTTCGCGCCAATCGGGAACATACACTTCAAGATTTACTATTTTGTTATATGTATAGATAGATAGATATAATAAAACAGTATAAACAGTCTGTACAGAAACAGTAATTTCTGTATAGACGCGAACACATCAAGCTGTAACTATCTGCCAAATTTCTTTAATAGATTTTCAACATTAGCAGTACAGCATTCAGTAGCGTAGCTAGCATGGGTGACACCCGGGGCGGGTGATGTGGTGTCGTTCTGGTGACAGTAGTCGCAAGCCATTTTACCGGAGGAGGGAAATTTATCCACCTCGCCTCGGATTATTTAGAACTCAACTTTGTTGACTGACACAAGTAAGCTCAAGAAACAAGGGGGCAGAACGCAAGAGCGAGCGAAGCGAGCTCGAAAATTTTTTCATCCCACCTCAGATAGGTTTTATTTTTAACCCCCGACGAAAAAACGACGGGGTATTATAAGGTGTCAAACACAATACAAGATGTCAAACATGTCTGTGTGTGTGTCTGTCTGTGGCATCGCAGCTCCCGAACGTTGTCTGTTTTATGTTATTTTTTATATTCATCTTTCGATTTGTTTTTTTTTAATCTTAAATTAATACACGTGTGTGATCGGCGAAAACTTCTTTTATTTCGCTGCAGTAGGTATAGGTACATTCGGTTTAAATTACGTTTGTGACCAATTTGACTGCCTGCAGGGTTTAAAGTAGCCTATCCCCATAAATGAGACATCCCATTCGGACCTACCCAAGAGGTCGCATTTGGACCTAACGTATCCGTGTCAGGGTGCCCTACGTTAGTCTTCCCGAGCTGGCGCGGTCGCTCTTTGTTCAGCGGTAAGATCAGTGTCAATTATAAAAGATGATAGTTAGATCCAGAACATTATACTGAATAAGAATAACCCAAACAAACGAAACAATCTCAATTTTTTTGTATGTCATGGCTATTTTTTATTTCGCGAAACCGAAAAGGACTCCATTCAATTCGTAACTCTATGGCGTACATGTGACGTCCCATCTGAACAGACCAAAGAGAGCCTTGCTTCTTATAGACTTGTGCTCTGATTGGTTCAATCTATACATATAATTAATAATATTTAAATAAAATGTGTCTGTGACAGTTCTGAATCACTTTTATAAAATGTAATATTCGATAACCAGATAATAAAAGATTATAATGATGCTATAACATGTAATAATAACATAATATAATGATAATATAATATAATGTAATTTAATATACATACATAATGTTTTAGTTTTAAGTTATCTTGCTGCGCCCTAACAGGGTCATGTACTTATTAGTTATAAGAAAAGCCTGTAACTGTGTGTACATTGTGCAATAAATAAATAAATAAATTTTATTTCAGTTCACAATTTCTCGGAATAACTTCGAGAATTTATAGACCATCAAATTTTGATGCGTAAAAACGTATTCCAAATGTTCAGTTGACAATCTATCGAAAGTTTTCAAACGCTCAAGTTATAATCTTCCGAAGTTAGCTATTTTCCAGTGACATGCATTGAGGTAATATGTACTACGTACTAGAGAAGTCGCCACGCATCACCGCTGTGTCCGTTCAAGTGCGGCTAAACCGCCGCACTTCACTTAGTTGCTTGACAGATCTTGAGCGCCTATGTCATTGTTTGTTTTTAAACGAAAAAACGTTCAAACACATTAAATATGTCGTACTGTGTCGTCGAAGTGCAAAAGAATAACATTCCATCGGTGAGAAACTAGATAATCATTTAAAATTAAATTCCAACAAAATATTTGATGGACGCATCATTTGTCAAAGACTCAAGATTAAGATGTGACAACTTGTATAGAAAATGTAGGTAGAATTAGCTGACGTTACTTTTTATAACGGAAAATAATAATCTAACATATATTTAGAAAAGAACTGACTGTGGTTATTTAATGAAAAAAGGTAAAAAAATTGAAGATGAAAAATAATGATTGCATAGTTTATGACATCATTTGTTACATTTTATCTATTAAAGCGATGCCTTAGTCCACAATTGCACTACCTACAAAAATTTCATTTTTGAGCTTGTAAAGTTTTTGAAAGTTTAGACAAGAATAGTACAAAAACCAAGTAAGATAACAAAACAAATCTGCATCTATTCATAAGACTAATCCTTTAACTCCTTCATATCTCAATATTGCAATATTAGTAAATATAACCTTTTCAAAATGGCTAAATAAACATCCCCCATTTAATACATTTGTGCACTAAGAAGGTTATGTTGATTTAACAGTATTACTAGGCTGGTTCAAGGTTGAAGTAGATAAATAATAATATGTATGGGTATTGCATTAAATAGACCAAATAATAAACCAGTGATCCATATTCATAATACTTATTTTTATTAAATAACACAGTTTTTCAAACTACAATCAAAGAAAACATTTTTTGAACTCACAATAAAAAAATTAAAAGGACATCTGTAGTGTATGTATATACTTATGATTGCTTTCGAGCGCGTACGTCACAACGTACGGTCAGTCAACGGGCAGTCTGTGTTCAACCGTCAGTCAGGCAGCACGTGGTGGTGCGTAGGTGAGCCAAATACCTACTATCAGTGATACAATGCGTGGACACTACATATGGCGACGAGGACAAAAAAAAAATTTAAACTGTAAGTAAAGTGACTTTATAAAAAAAAAAAAGAAAATGTGACTGGCGAAGTGGCAAGATAATTTACTTATGCTACTTAGGTACATGAATGTTACTTATTCAAACTAAGAAAACATGCGACATTTTCATTTACATTTCTCAGCGATTATAATTACCTTCACCCAAAATATGGTTTAAACCATTAGTTTACTTTAATTAACAAATAGATACCCATTATGATTCAAAATTATAAAACTTTACACCTACTTAACAGTGGTGACTATTGCTTAACTTACGAAAAAGTCATTACATTGGAATGTTCAGCTACACTGATAATATTTTAAGAAATGTTCTTCGTTGTTTAGTAACTCGCACTAAAGTAATAATGGACTATAGAATAATCATAATGGTATTGAAGAGCAAATGTTAAACTGTGTTTGTTTATTTACACCTACGTAAGTTATAAATTACGACAAACAATAATATAATGTCGGTTTTACCCTACCCAGTGATCTTGTAATTATTATTATATTCATAGGTATTGCTAAATTGTTGAAGTACCTACATGTGCCATAATGAACAAAGTGATTAGTGGATATTTCAATAATTCTGAAAAATAAACACCACCACATCTTAAAAACGTGGTCAGAGACGTGGAGTATTTTAATGATTTTCTTATTTTGAACCCTTATATTATGCTTGGCCTTATCGGAAGGATAGGTTGCAGTATTATTTAAGTACTGTGGTATTTATTGGTGGTTATTTAGGACAAGTTCAAAAACAATTATTGACCGTTTGGACGTTACCTAATTAAATGGATATACCCCAGTAACTTACCTATATTCCATGTAAACTGGCGTAGGACCTGGTCATTTAATCGACAAATAAATAATAAAGTTATTTTCAAGTTTTATAACAGTAGGTATAATGATATAATAATACTGATTTATTATGACGTTGGAGCAGCATTGCTGGTCATTAAATTGACACCGTTTGACTATGTTCAGAGGATCCTCAACAGCATTATTGGTCATCAAATTGACGCATTATAAAAAGGAAGCAGAATTTTGTGATAAAAAATTGATATTGAAAAAACAACAAACTAGTTGGTTCACGATATAACACTAACATGTCCCAACTCACATTGGAGAAGTTCGACTGCGAAGGAGAACGTTCTTCGGTTGGAGTCAGATGGGAGCGTGGGAAACGAACACTATCTATTTCGATGCTTCTGGTATTGACAAGATCGAAAAGAAAAAGGCAACGACCTGGGAGTCTAACCAGGGACCTCATGCTTAGATATTTGATTTGTACTACATGATTAGTTCTAAAATAACAAATCAAAGAGCGCATAAATTTAAATTACAGTAGAATACACCTACTGGTCATTAAATTGACAAGTCATCATTGAATGACAATAATTACAGTAGAACATACCTACTGGTCATTAAATTGACAAGTCATCATTGAATGACAGTAATTGCAGTAGAACATACCTACTGGTCATTAAATTGACAAGTCATCATTGAATGACAGTAATTGCAGTAGAACATACCTACTGGTCATTAAATTGATAAGTCATCATTGAATGACAGTAATTACAGTAGAATATACCTACTGGTCATTAAATTGACAAGTCATCATTGAATGACAGTAATTGCAGTAGAACATACCTACTGGTCATTAAATTGACAAGACATCATTGAATGACAGTAATTGCAGTAGAACATACCTACTGGTCATTAAATTGACAAGTCATCATTGAATGACAGTAATTGCAGTAGAACATACCTACTGGTCATTAAATTGATAAGTCATCATTGAATGACAGTAATTACAGTAGAATATACCTACTGGTCATTAAATTGACAAGTCATCATTGAATGACAGTAATTGCAGTAGAACATACCTACTGGTCATTAAATTGACAAGACATCATTGAATGACAGTAATTGCAGTAGAATATACCTACTGGTCATTAAATTGACAAGTCATCATTGAATGACAGTAATAACAGTAGAATACACCTACTGGTCATTAAATTGACAAGTCATCATTGAATGACAGTAATAACAGTACAATACACCTACTGGTCATTAAATTGACAAGTCATCATTGAACGACAGTAATTACAGCAGAATATACCTTCTGGTCATTAAATTGACAGTTAGTTATCAAAGACAAAATAGGTCAGCAGTGCCTAGTGGTACTTTTTATGTACATACTGGTCATTAAATTGACAAATTACACCTTCATCAGTAGGAACGAGATTAAAACGCTGTACGTAGGAACTCTTGATCTACCTGGAAGCTGTGAAGTAGTATTCATGATATATAATCCTGTGTTCTATTATAATAAACTCAGTATTGTAACAGCATTCGTTGTATCATTTACTCACCTTTAATCCGCCCTCCGTACATGGCGACCGTGACAGTAAAATAAATGTTTACATTCCATTGACCAAAACGGCACAAGTGGTATCATAATGTATAGCATCGGAACCAATCTTCTGTCCGAACTCGGCACAATAACTGTTTTATTTTGTGAAAATTTTACAAGTTCTTTTCAAAATGGGAACTACTAATACAAAGGAAGAGGTTATAGTTCCACAAAACGCAGCAGGTGGAAGTAACGTAGCAGACATCAGGCAGCTGGCAGTGCACGCTAGCACAACCAATATCATCTTGATCGTGGTGCTCTTATTAGTATCGTTGGCGTTTTTGTACGGTGTCTTCAGAATATACAAAAATTGTCACAACCAATGGATTGAAAACGGAATCAGAAGGGATAGACTACGATATTCTATTTGGAAACGAAGAGCGGATGCGGACAACGAATTACGAATCAATGCGAGGAGCAACAGAAAGGACGGCGGAGACATCGTTTAAACCTTTAGTGTGTGGTAACGTATCAGTGCGCGAAAATTCTAAGTGTTTTGTACCAGTGCGCGAAAATTCAAAGCGTTTTGTACCAGTGCGCGGTTATTTAACGTGTATTAAGTACGTATATCGTCTATTCGCTATGTTCGTGTAATCACCTATTAACATAAGAAAATATAAGTGACATTATTAAAATATGGACTTAGTTAAGTGATTAATATGAGTAAAACGAATACTGGAATTATTGCAGAACAAAATGGTATGTAACTCAATATTTTAAGAAAATATAATTAATGGCAGAAAAATTAAAAGCACTGTACGATAATCTATTTGAAATTAGAAAATATTTAATAAAGATTGGTCCAGATAGGAGAAAAGGTAACATAGTTGTTGTAAAGTTAGGAGAAGCAGATAATTTAGTAAAAGAGTATAAAATATTTTTAGAATACTTTTCTAATACTAAATCCACTTTAAGCAAAAGTGAGTGTTCAATTATCAACGAACTTTGTATTAATTTTGATCAGTTATATGAACAAATATTAGATTTGTGCTCTCACAAACCCATTGGATCAATCAAAATGGCAAATACATGTACATTTGATTTAAAAACTGCTTTAAGTTTATTACCAGTTTGTTCAAACGATGAGGTTAGTGTAAAGCAACTAATAGACGGCATAGAATATTATAAATCAGAGTTAGACGAAACTTCTCAAGCGAAACATTTAAATTTTGTGTTAAAAACCAGACTCACTCAGGCCGCAAAATTAAAACTATCCCCCACTTATGCTAATATTAACGAATTGATAGCCGATATGAAGGCCCAATTATTGCCAAAAAAGTCTGCTACCGCAATTCAACAAAAACTGCAAAATTTTAAGCAGAATGATTTAACGATAGATGATTTCGGCAGACAAATAACAGAATTATTTGTTGATTTAACAATATCCCAATCAGATGGCAACGATGCTAATTTTAAAGTTTTGAAACCAATAAACGAAAAACAGGCTATCAAATGTTTTGCAGATGGTTTGAGAAGTCGACGTCTAGGCACAATAATTACAGCCCGAACTTATACGTCGTTAAAAGACGCAGTGCAGGCGGCTATCGATGAAGATATCTCTGGTCCATCGACTTCTAATATTCTATCCATGAATTATAGGGGTAGGCCTTCCTATAATTGGCCGCAGAGGAGAGACCGCTTCCCGCATACAGGTCGAGGACGGGGACGTGGTTATCAGCAGCCTCCCCAGAACCAGGGTGAACAACAGGATCGCGTTGAGCGAGGATCCCATGCAGGTCGGCGCAGGTCGACCCGATCATTTTATGGAAACAGAGGTAGGTACAATTTTAATAATAGCGGTACATCGGGGAACCAGCATGTAAATACTTTGGAAAACTCGGACTCGCAGGAAAATTCAATAAGCGAAGAACAAAATGAAAATCAGTTTTTTCGTGACTAATAATATTATTTTGTCATGTAATAGCGTAGGTTACGTAAATATAAGATCACTTAATAATTACTCATATCATTTATTAGTTGACACCGGCGCATCCATATCTGTCGTTATGTATAAACATATTCTCAAACAAAACATTCCAATCCATAACGAGACGACTACTGTAAATGGAATTGGGGGCAACGTCCAGAGCATAGGATATGTTTATTTAAATTTAGTTATTGGAAAACAGACACTGCGCCATAAGTTCTGTGTTTTTAAATCATTACCTTGTAAGGGTAGTGGCATATTGGGACATGATTTCTTGAGCAAGTATAAATCGGTACTAAATTACGGAAATCAAACTCTTATGCTATGGAATAATAACTTAAAGGTATCTTTACCATTGATAATGGCAAACAATGATATTAATATACCAGCGAGATCAGAGTCTATTCATTTCATTAGGACATGTGAGACGGAGGAATGCTTAGTTAATGCGACAGAAGTACAAAAAGGAATTTTTGTAGCGAGTACTTTAGTTAAACCCACAAATGGGAAAATACCCATTAGAATCTTAAATACCACTGACTCAGATTTAGTCTTAAAAACAATAAATCTCACTCTTCAAAAAGCAAGCGAGTATGATGTCTGTGCGTTTCAAGAAACAAATAATAATGCCGATCGAGTAAAAAAATTATTCACTTCTTTGTCGTTTAACCATTTAAATAAAGAGGAGCAATTGTCCATAGAATCAATATGTGCAAAATATTCAGACATTTTCTTCCTTCCGGGAGATAAATTAGGCACAACCAAATTATACGAACATACGATAACATTGAAACCAAACGTGGCACCAGTATACGTTAAGCCTTACAGAATGCCACATTCCCAGAAAGATGAAATAAAGAAACAAGTGGATAATTTATTAGAGCAAAATATTATTGAACCTAGTTCCAGTGAATGGTCTAGCCCAATACTCCTAGTGCCTAAAAAATCAGACACCGGGGAAAAGAAATGGCGGTTAGTAGTAGATTATCGTAAGCTTAACAATTGTATACAGAATGATAAATTCCCCCTGCCCAATATTACGGACATATTAGATTCTTTGACTGGCTGCATTTACTTTACACATTTAGACTTAAATCAGGGATTTTTTAATATATCACTGCAAGAAAACAGTAGGAAATATACTTCATTTTGTGTAGATAGTGGTCAGTACCAAATGACAAGAATGCCAATGGGGCTTAAGACTAGTCCAAGCTCATTCTCGCGAATGATGACCATGGCAATGACTGGGTTATCCTATGACAAATGTTTAGTTTATTTAGATGATCTCATATGTATGGGACGAAGTCTCTCCGATCATAACAAAAATTTAATACAAGTATTCCAAAAACTGCGCAGTGCGAATTTAAAATTAAATCCTTCTAAATGCGACTTCCTAAAAAAGGAGATCCTCTATTTAGGCCATGTCGTATCAGGCAACGGTATATTGCCCGACCCAGACAAAATTAAAATAATGAAAAATTATCCAGTTCCCACAAATACGGACGAAGTTAGACGTTTCGTTGCATTTGCGAACTATTACAGAAAGTTCATAGATCATTTTGCAGACAAAGCATATCATTTGAATCTACTATGCAAAAAAGACTCTAAATTCATATGGGATGATAATTGTCAAACGTCTTTTGAAACCCTAAAAAATTGTTTGATGTCGCCGCCAATTCTCCAGTACCCAGATTTCTCAGAACAAAATCAATTTATACTTCAGACAGATGCATCCGGGTACGCGATAGGGGCAGTTTTATGTAACTCGAATGGTTGCCCCGTAGCATTCGCCAGTAGGAGCCTCAACAAAGCGGAAAAGAATTACCCCACTATAGAGAAAGAGCTCCTAGCTGTGGTCTGGGGGGTCAAATATTTTAGACCGTATTTATATGGTCGTACATTTAAAATACTAACTGACCACAAACCCCTTGTATACTTATTTAATTTGAAAGACCCCTCCAGTAGACTTTTTAAATTTAGATTAGTTCTCGAAGACTATGATTATGAAATAGAATATGTAAAAGGGAGCGAGAATATCGTTGCCGATGCATTATCGAGAATAAAAATTTCTTCAAACGAACTGAAAGAAATGAATGAACGTTTGTGTTCAGTAATGACGCGCGCTCAAAAACAAAAATTAGATGCTGCTGTCACAGTTGATAAACTGACCGCCGAGACCTACGATTGTGCAGAACAACCAAATGTCGTGGAAACTCATATCAAACCGCGAGACGCAGTAGAGTTAAGATTTTCAGACAATAATAGTTACAAAAATCACAAAAATAAAAATATAATAACATTAGAAACTGAAATATTGTTTTATGTAGCCCAAATGAAAACTATATTTATAAAACCAGCGTCTCAATCACAAATTACGCGAGCCGAATTTGTGAGAGACCTGAGTGATTGTTGTGAAAAACTTAATATAGTTGAAGTATATTTCATTAAAAATACTAAAAATAAGATTTTTGTAGAAAAGCTAACCAGCGAAATAAGGGCAGAAAGCAACTGGAAAGGTCCCAGATTGTGTATATTAAAAGATGTAGAGAGAATAGAAGATAAAGACGATAGGAAGGTGATACTCAATGACTTTCATCTTTTACCCACTAGTGGTCACGCGGGCGTGAGAAGAATGTTGACCAATATAAAGAAATATCATTTTTGGCCAGGTATGGAAAGTGATGTCAAAAATTACGTTAAAAAATGTACTCAATGTCAGAAACATAAGTACACAGTGCAGGTAAGAGAGCCCATGGTTATCACGACGACAGCTCAATCCGCTTTTGATAAAATTTACTTAGACTTGGTAGGACCATTAGATAAAGACAGTAACGATTTTTCCTATATACTTACACTGCAATGCGAGCTAACAAAGTATGTGTGTGCTTACCCCCTTGTCACCAAAACCTCTACAGAAGTGGCGCGCACCTTCGTAAATAACTTTATACTTCAACATGGTGTACCGAGGGAGATTGCTACTGACCGAGGCACGGAGTTCATGTCCGAGACCGTCAAACAGGTTTGTGAATTACTACATATTAAGAAATTAAATTCAACTGCGTATCATCACCAAAGCATTGGAGCGTTAGAAAACTCTCACAAAAATTTAGGTGCGTTTTTACGAATACAAACTGAAGAAAATCCCGAATTGTGGAGTGCTTGGTTACCGTTCTGGTGCTTTGCGTATAATACAACAGTTCATACGTCAACAAAATTTTCACCTTTTGAACTTGTATATGGTAGAAAGTGTAACCTACCCAATAATTTGGCAAAATGCGTAGAGCCACTTTATAACTACGACAACTATCCCCTTGAACTTAAGTACCGTCTTCAAGTTTCTCAAACGGAAGCGAGAAAAAATTTGATAGCCAGCAAGATAGATAGGAAAAGTAGATACGATCAATATGTCAATCCAATACATTACAAGCCTAACGATCAAGTCTTAATAAAAAATGAAACTGGTAAAAAACTTAAACATTTATATTCTGGACCATACAAAGTAATTAGGGATTTGTCACCTAATGTGGAGATCGAATACAATGGAAAAAATAATATTATACATAAAAACAGAACGAAACCATACTATGGATAAAAAAAAATGTAACATAGGTGATCACTAGAAACTAAAATGGCAAATTAATAAAATGTAAGCATGTACAAACACTTATGAAAGTTATGATGACGAATGTAACCAGAGACTACTATATTAAGATCTCTAACCGTATAATTATGTTGTCAATGAAATCATATTCTATAATATTGTATACTTACAGCGCATTTCATATCAATGCGTCATAATATTAACTTTTGTATTGATTATAAACAAAATGTTTGTGTATCTTAATATTATATTAACAATAAAATAAATTTAAAACCTTTATTTTATTGAATTTTAGGGGAAAGATGTGAAGTAGTATTCATGATATATAATCCTGTGTTCTATTATAATAAACTCAGTATTGTAACAGCATTCGTTGTATCATTTACTCACCTTTAATCCGCCCTCCGTACAAAGCTGTTGGCATCAAGGGTAGTGACAAGTAACGGGCTTTGCTGCTACATTTTGTGGACTAGAATTGTTAAAAATGTCTATACTAATATTGTAGAGCTGAGGAGTTTGTTTGTTTGGTTGAACGCGTTAATCTCGGGAACTGCTGGTTCGAGTTGAAGGACTATTTTAGTGTTGGACGGCCTATTAATCGGGGAAGACTATAGGATCTAACATCATGCTACGACCAATAGTAGCAAAGCATTAATGGATAATGTGACGAAGACGAGGTTGCTCGGATCAGCTAGTTTAATAATATACCAGATACAAATATCACCTGCTGATGGAGTGGATGTCTTTGAAGTGGCTATCACCAAACTCCACGCATACTTTACACCTAAACAAATTGAGAATTAAGAACGTCACTCTTTTTGATTGATCAAACAAGGGGCAAATGAAAAGTTTCAAAAATTTCTTAGTACGGCTTAGACAATAAGCAGACAGATTTCAGTTCAAACAGAGTCGAAAGACATACAATATGTGTTCAAAATCGACGATGACAGTTTACTAGATTGTCGTATTGGTGGAACGAAGGTTAAAAAAAAAAATGTTAGTAGACTCTGCGCGTAGGTAAATCCAACTTTAATCACACACAAAACTTGGGAAAATATGAAACAAAACAAGGTAACCAAACATTCAGTTGCAATAAGACTTTTATGGTTCTTAAAGTAAGAAAACCCAAGGGGTTCTTCCTAATGGTCTTGTTAGGTCAAGACCTAACAGGACCATTTGACGCAAATATAAAAATAGCAGATAGATCCGAAAATGCAACTTTTTACTTTTTTTGCATCTCTGATGGAACTAGAGATCTACTTGGGAAAGAAATTGCCATGGCTATAGTTATAATAATAATAATTCTTTATTTTCGGACAACAATGATCCAGCGTGTTAGTAAACAATATTATAACTTATTACTAGTGTTAGTAGCTAAAATACAACAGAGAAGAAGACAGAACAGAATAAATATTATTGTGAAAAGGACAACCCCAATCTAATGGTTAGTGATAGTCCTTCTCACAAAACTTTTAATTATCGAAGAGTCGATACTCTCCGCCACAGTTTTTAGTATGCTGTTGCCACTCGCCCGCAACCTTGACAACAGCGACGCGGTTTTTTTGCGAATGACGGCGTGGAAGCCATCGGTTCGGTTTTACGCAAACATACCAGTAGCGCTGCACCATCGTGGCAGTCCCAACAGCATCCTAAAAATGTTATTATACTGGACGCGTAGGTCATCCAGCGATCTTTTGGTATAGTTGACCCAAAGATTCCCCGTGTAGAAACCCTGGCAATATGCTTTAAAAAGTGTTACTTTTACTTGATAAAAGTAACACTTTGATAATGGGTGTACTTAAAATCGGATTACAAATTGACGAAATGGAAACTAAGACAGTTTCCGAAATCCAATGATGTTTTAGTGGAAGTGCCAATCGATGAGAAAGTACAACCAGCTTCTCAATCATTAAGAAGGATAATAGGAAGAAAAGTTAAAAAAAAAAATATAAAAGAACGGTTACCAGTAACTAATCTTAAGACTATAATGTACCTACCATATTCTGACAAATACATGATTATGGTTGGAGAAATATTCAAGGAGCGTAATTCCCTGCCAGAGTCTGTGTTTCCTGATAGTTGCAAACTGGGAATCTTTAAGTCGGGAGTGATTGGGTTGCTTCTGGGCAAGCGTGCTCCGTCTTCAACACACGTCATCGCTTGCCACCAGGTGAGATATTGGTGCCTATAAATATAAAAAAGCGAGTACTTAAAGAGATTCCCGTAGGTGGTAATAGTTTCAACATTTTATTCAGTACGAACTTAAAGAATGAGATATTGCATGGCAAGGTTGCCATAAGGTCATGTTCCAACTTAGACGTGTTAAGTGAAAAATTGGATTTAAGCTTTATATTAACGTGTCGGTGACAGTTTTCTTACATAACAAGTTATTAAATTCAGTTCGTAAATTCGATAGTAAACGATTATAAACAGTAACTTGATATTAATGACAAAGCTGTAGTGATACAGAGAATTCTGAGCTATTAGAATTTATTTATAGATTTTTCACTACCGGGTTGCTTACTGTAGATGTAAGTAAATATAAGTAAGATTAAAAATAATATCGATTGATTCAAACTGTTCGGTGCAGTTATGACCATGATCCTCGTAGATTGACGTAGAGTAATTCATGAACGTAGCCCCTTCACATGAACGTAGGCACAAACATTGACAGGCCTAGGTTCTCTTCTCTTCGTAAACTCTGATGTACATAACTTACCGGTTGGTATGTTTTAAAATCTCACTGTCGGGAAGATGCCCAAGGCCAAGTATATGAATAATTGACGTTGTGAAGTTATGACATAGATGACGAGTAAGCATAAAATTAGTTTGTGTGAACAGGTTCTTAGTTCTGTGGGTCGGCGGGCGTACCAGGATATCGTAGCAGTATCACAGAGTGATATAGACGAGGAAGTCTGTATCAGGGTGTCGTTGCTATTGGTGGTACAAATTAGAGTTTACTCGGTATTCTTCCCATGGGGAAGTGCGAGTATAGGAATTGTGTTTTACTGAGCTATGAGATAGATGTTGACTGTGAATAAGATACGTAGTCTTTGACATTCTTTGTTAAAATCAATGTGAGTTTTATGACTTCATTGGTGCTTGGACTTGGTAATCACGAATACTAGTGAATCACGAATCAAACCTAAAGGATTGATTACAGCCAGTTTAGAACTGTCGAATGGCTAAAACACTGAACGAAAAGTCAGTTAACTGAAGATTTGGAATAGCTCTGTGTGTAAAAAAAAATTTAGACAATTGCCGTAGAGATTAACGATAGCAAATTTCTTGGGGGATATTGAAGTATATAATGATGAAACAGGACAAATGATGAAAAAGAAATGTCGTACATTTATAGAAATTGAAGGTCAGTGGAAAGTTTTTAATGATAAAAAAAAACCAAGGAATTGAATCAAAAAGATACATCTGCTTCATAAACAAGATTGATTAATTATGACTAAATTAAAAAGAGAAAAGGGAAGAAAGATAGAGATAATAATAATATCAAGGCATATAACATTGAATACAATAAAGAAAATCAAAACAATTATCTCACATGTGATCATTGAAAAAAATATAATTGGTATATAATTACAATATAGTATAATCGGGTCGTAAACCGAAAAAAAAATAATAATAAAGGAGTAAAATACCTCTAGTGTCATATACAGTGTCTGGAAGGAAATAAATACTTAGTAATAAATAGATACATATATTTTTTATAAGTACCTAGATCCATAAAAAAACTTACTACAGGAAGTATTTGTACACAAATAAAAAAAAGGAAGGGATGTAGTGTATGTATATACTTATGATTGCTTTCGAGCGCGTACGTCACAACGTACGGTCAGTCAACGGGCAGTCTGTGTTCAACCGTCAGTCAGGCAGCACGTGGTGGTGCGTAGGTGAGCCAAATACCTACTATCAGTGATACAATGCGTGGACACTACAACATCAATCTTTAGTTATTTCCCGAAACAATTAGTTTCTAAATCATTACAAATAAGAAAATTAATAAGTTCTGTGTTCTGTTTGAGGTAACAATGATTACTAACTAGCTTCTACCCGCAACTTCGTCTGCGTAAACTTTAGAGCTGGTTCCAGATATAAATTAAAAATGTTTAATCGTACTGATTGTACTGGTATCTCAGTTGCTTGCTGGGACACCACATAGATAGCGTGTTGTTGAAGTCGGTAATTCGCCTGCTCCGACGTTTCAGTGATTTCCAAGCTGGCCGCCGCTGCCGCTGCGCTTATTCTTTCTGGTACTTGTGGATCTAGGCAACTTACAATTCTAGCCCCGAAAATACTTTGACATGTTTCTGATATCTCGGTAATTTTGAATCTTTAGCGCTCTCAATTCCAGCCCAAAAATACTTTGACCAACTCCAGAAAAGTACTTGCAAATCTTTAGCGCTAAGAATTTCTGCCCTGAAAATACTTTGACGTGTTTCTAGTCTCCGTACTCTTTGACACCTCGTATCTTTGTCGCTCGCGTCGCCTTATTGGAAAAATGGCGGCTTATAGCAGTTTTTAGTGTTCCGAACAAAAAACGGATCTCTTATAAGATCACTCGGGTGTTTGTCTGTCTGTCCGTCTGTCTGTCTGTCTATATGTATGTCTGTCTGTCTGTCTGTCCGTCTGTCACAGCCAATTTCCCCGGATCCACGGGACCGATTCTGTTGAAATTTGGTGCACACGTGGATTTCTGTGACCCAGACACGGAAACGTTACGTAAATTATTAAATTTTTAGTATGGGGGTCACTTTTGGGGGTCTAACTAGAAATTACCAAAAAACAGTTTTTTTTAAGGCCATAGAGAAGCACGGGGAGGCACTTGCGGTCTCCCTCGATATCTCAAAGGCCTTCGACAGGGTCTGGCACGATAGCCTTATTAGTAAGCTTCCTTCCTTCGGTCTGCCCGCCGGATTGTGTGATTGGATTGCAGATTTCCTGAGGGATCGGTCTATCCGAGTGGTCATAGATGGCTGCTCGTCTGGACTACTGGATATTAATGCCGGGGTTCCTCAGGGGTCGGTGCTCTCGGCAACATTGTTCCTGCTGCATATTAATGATCTGCTAAAACCCGGTACCTTTGGGTATGCAGACGACAGCACTGTTGCTGAGAGATACGTGTCCGACGCGCGAGCTGGTGGGTCGCAGATCCGGTCTCTGCGGGAGGCTATGGTTGAGCGCTTGAACTTGTCCTTACAGGCTGTCTCAGAATGGGGCGATGCCAATCTGGTCAAGTTTAATGCTGCTAAGACCCAAGCGTGTCTATTTTCCGCTAAAAGGAGCCAATTCCACCCAGCTCCATCTTTTCGTGGTGTAACCATGCCGATAACCGACCGACTTGAGCTTCTTGGTGTTACGTTAACATCTACCCTCAATTTTGGCCCTTTCATAGAGGCAAAGGCTCAAGTGGCTGCCAGAAAGTTGGGGGTCCTAGCAAAGGTGAGACGGTACTTCACGCCGGAACAGCTGCTTAAGCTCTATCAAGCGCAAGTTCGATCGTGTATGGAGTACTGCTCTCATCTTTGGGACGGATCTGCCAAATACCAGCTTGATGCCCTTGAGTCAATTGAGAAACGAGCCAAGAGGATCATCGGTAATGACAGGCTCGTCGAGTCGAAGCTCCAAAGCCTTGAGCATCGACGCCGAGTTGCTGGCCTGTCGGTTTTCTATCGCTTGCATTTTGGGGAGTGTGCGTTGGAATTGCATGATTTAATTCCGCCAAGCCCGTTCCATCATCGGACCACAAGACGAACGGCGATGCGCCACCGGTACATGGTGGTCATCCCACCCACACGCACTAAACGTTTTGGGAACACATTCATAGTGCGTACAGCTAAGGAGTGGAATTCCCTGCCAGAGTCTGTGTTTCCAGATAGCTACAACCTGGGAGTCTTTATGACAAGAGTGAATAGGTTGCTTCTAGGCAAACGTGCTCCATCTTCGACCACATCATCGCTTGCCATCAGGTGAGATTGTGGTCAAACGTGTGCTTATATATAGTAAAAAACAAAAAAAAATATCGTGTGACATGTCAAATGAAAGGGCTTACAGTGAGGGTTTTAATTACATTTTTTTCATATATTTAAAGTAAATGGTTTTGAAGTAATTCAAGAAATTAGACGAAAAATTACCATACCCCCCCTTATCTCCGAAACTGAGCCTAAAATTTTGAAAAAAATGGAGATAATAGATCTTTACCTATAGATTACAGGAAAACCTATAAAAAGTCTATATAGTGTTAAAAACAAATTGAAAAGAAAAAGAAATACGTTCGGAACCCTTTGCACGCGAGTCTGACTCGCACTTAGCCAGTTTTTTTGACGATATCTCCTTTCCGACTCATTCTACGATAAAAACATTTTATACAAAATTAAACAAAAAAAAATCCCTACCATTTGTCTCAACAACTTTTTCGTAAAATTTATAGTTTCGGCGTACGAGCGGCCCAAAGTGTAATTCAACACGCGTTTTCGCTGAATAATTTGTTTCCACACCACCTTGAGGTAGTCGTAAGTATTCACAGTACGTAATAAACATTGAATTCAGTTGGTTTAGTTTATTTCCGCTTTTCTATTTATTTCACATGTACACAATGATGTACACTGGGTATATATCTCAAAACGATCTAATGCATTTGTGCACTTAAAAAATTGTCAAACCCCGTCAAATAAAAGTACTTAACACACTTGTACATCAAACTTTCTTGATGTTTTGTACTACTAACACATAATACACTCCTACAGCACTGCTAAAAAGTATGAGCAGATGCTGCAAATGTACCTACATATTACGTTTGTGTTTTGAAATTTTCTGCGGTTAATAAACTTAAAATCAGTTAAAGTATGTCTTGATTGGATTTACAAAAATAATGTTGTATTACACTAACGACAGTGTAATACAACATTCATGCAACGTTATTGGAGCTTTTGTAATACAACTGTGACCCACGTTTTTAGTAGAAAGAGACGGAATAACGATATTTCGATACGCGCAAACGAAAGAGCATGAAATTTAGTGTGATTGGCATTTAAAAAGTGAAAATTGAAAATTTTGTAGTTAGTGCAATTGTGAACTAAGGCATCGAAAGGTTTCCACGTGTGGCCGTAAAGGGAAAAATGGATAAAATTTGTCCAAAACAACCATAGTGAAGAGACCTGGTGACCATCCGATCATACTTTTTATGTTTGTTGCATTTTCGCGAAGAGGATAAATATAACACAAAAGCATTGAGGCGTTTTCTAAAGCAGTCTGCTGTACCTTGTAGATATCAGAAAGAGGTAGTTACATCTTTTCTTCAACATAGTTTTACTCAACCAAGCACATGAAATCACCGAACACATTTGATACGTGCCATCATAAACAAATACATAACAATTCGCTTGAAACACGCAGCTCAAACTCATCAGACTTAGTGTCGAATTAATAATAAATTTAGAAAAAAAATGTGCGAATTCGAATGAAGCTTGTTAGGTATAAAGCTAATTATGTCACTTCTGTATTCAGTCAGCAGATTAGTCTATATGAGCCACCAATTGTTTCAGAACGTTAAATAAAACGCGTAAACGCCATGAAAATCCCGGCGCTTCCGACTTTTTAGTCGCAAGAAAATTACACTTTAGAAGCACTCTAGCGCTGCGTGTTTATACTGTTTGGTTAGATGACTGATTATTGTTTCAGCGCTGAAGCGAACTTTGTTTCAAACTCTTGTCAAAATGGAGCATGTTTTTTGCTTAGGATAGCTTCTCTAGTACGTAGTACATATTAGCTCAATGGTGACATGTATAGATTCTCACAGATGGTGATATATGTCATGCAAACTCAACCGAAAGTCATTGTTGCCCGGTTATAATGAAATTCAGTACCTACAATATTATTGCCCGAAGGTCAATGATGTGATTTGAATTTGGAACTCAACTTGGAGATCGACGGGACCTGTCGCGGCCACCTCTCTCCATGACTTGCGAACTATTTTCTCGCAGGTGTGAAAGGTGAAGTATGCGCCTCAGGGATGAAGGAGTCTTTGCTGCGGGCTATTGTGAATCCCTCGCTGCATTCAGGATTCTTCTACTTTCTCCCTCGCTTCGCTCGTGAGAAACTCTAATCTTCCTCGTCACGCTCGGGAGTTAACTTTCGAATCATTCATTAGGTTCGGGATTCAATATGACGCCCGTGAATAAGAATCTGATTTATCCACTCGGTGCATTATCTACTATTTCTTAAAGAAGTCCAGGTCCTTGGAATTCACTAAAATCAAAAACAAAGCCACTTTTGCATTTATGTTAATAATGATTAGGTATACTAATAATGGGTCTGTGGACGGCGAGCATTGGGTAGCTCGCCGTCCGATCAGAACCAGGCCCGGGTCGACGGGGCGTTGTGTTCCACGCGCGCCTCAAAGAGCTGTCAGCATAGAAGATGGGGCCCGCAAGGGCCAGTGTCTGCCGGGGTACAGAATATGCGGCCCTGGAACGCAAAGGGCATTAGGAGGAATACGGATGGGTTTTAATCAGTAAGAGTCTGACACTCCCTTCTGCTTCACCCAGAGCGGGAGGAGTCATTTGATGATTTCCCATCCTTAAAAAAAAAGGTACACTAATAATGATTGACAACAATAACATCCATCTCATAAAAATAAATCGGCTCTGTGACCGAATTTACTCAGTTTGAAATTCAAAACAATTAGTTGAGATTAAAAACTAAGCTTTCGAGAACTAACCGGTAGGTAGATAAGCGGCTTAGATACGAGCAAATCCTAATTTTCTAAAAGTAAGGTAAAAATAGAACCTCTCGTTATATTTCCAACTAAAATATACAAAACGACATACCGTTTTGTATTTTTTATCGTGAGAGGTAAATAAAAATATACCATGAAGAGTCACGCTCTATGTGCGCGCGCGCTGTCCGACACGATCACAGTCCTATTGGATAACGCACTCGCGGCGCCTGCGCAAGCCACGCCTTCTACACACGCTGTCAAATATTCTCAGTCAACCTTGAACCTAATGCTTTAGCGATAGAGCAGAAAATTAAATTTGATTGTTGTATGGATTAATATTATTATGATCCTAATAATATTTTTTCTAAAACATGCTTGGAAAGAGCATTATATTGACAACCTTCTTCAAATAAATCGAAATTGCTGTACTGGCCAAATATATGCGAGTACTGCGGTTGGCAAAAGTTGTATGAAAATCAATACCCATCTGTTGTGGTCTAGCGGCCAAATAAATCTATAGGTACCTACACCTACGCTAATATTATAAAGAGGTAAAGTTTGTGAGTTTGTGAGGTTGTAGGGGTAATCTCTAGATCTACTGAACCGATTTTGATAATTCTTTTACCAATAGAAAGCAACGTTATTAGTTCCTATGACACTTTATAGGCTACATATTAACCGGAAAAATTAAAAGACTTTTTCGTGGTAGTTGAATTTGCAAACTAAGTCGGAGATGAAATGGTCGGACGATACGTTTTTTACGAACGCTGTATTAGCGATGAGAGACAGGTAGGTACGTGATTGAGTTCTAGAGAGAAGTTGTACCTACAGCTTGATAATGTCTACAAACAGCCACCATATGTTTAACTTTTATGTTAAAGTCACAAAGAGTAGTTTTTAGGGTTACGAACAAAAACCGGAACCCTTATAGGATGACTCGGGTGTCTGTCTGTCTGTCTATCTGTCTGTCTGTCTGTCTGTGTGTCTGTCTGTCTGTCTGTCTGTCCGTCTGTCACAGCCAGTTTTCTCCGGATCCACTGGACTGATTCTGTTGAAATTTGGTACAAATATGGACTCTATAACCCAAACACGAACGAGTTACCTAAATTATTAGTATGGGGGTTTAGCACTTTTGGGGGTCAAGCTACGGAGCCTAAAATTTTGAAAAAATGGAGATAATAGATCTTCACCTACAGAATACAAAAAACCCTATAAGAAGTCTATAGTGTTAAAATAACATATTTAAAAAACTGAAATTCGTTCGGAACCCTTTGCGCGCGAGTCCGACTCGCACTTGGCCAGTTTTATATTAAAAAAAAAATCGTTAGGTCGTGTTTATTGGTCATATTATCAACAATTATGAATTCTTATCAAAACAAGTAAATTTATCGTCTCAAGTGTTTAAAACAAAAGACGTTTCCCTTTTACTACATATTAGGTACGTAATTTGGACGAATGGTTAAGTAAAGAGATAATACGATATAGGTATGGAACCGCGACCGTGTCGTAATCTATTCTGCGATGTTTCTATGAGACCAGTGGTACCTAACCATTTCGATTTTGTTACCCCTGTCACGTATTAGGAAGACTGATTTTACCCCAACCTTAAAATGTTACAAACAATACAAGCAAATACAAATATCTTAATTAATCACAAATCAATTAATCAAATTATGTGATCACAAATTGCATTTTGAATTTCTGCGCCTATTTTCACAGTCGATGTAACCAATCGATGTATCGATATTTTTAATGAAAAATCGACAGTTCGATGGTTAAAGTTTTAAACCATCGGTCTATAGATGTCGTTGTTTTTTCTCAACATTGCCCATCCATAATGGCGAGGTATGCACGCGACGGCATGCAGGTAGAAAAACGTATTTCATTAGATTAAGTCTTAATTATTTGGGTTCTTTGTTACCCCCACAGAATAGTTGATTTACCCCCGCGGGAGTACTTACCCCGGTTCGGGACCACTGTAGGTAATAGACGGATTTTTACATATAAAACACGTCAATCTATCTATACTTATATTATAAAAATTTAAAGTTTGTGAGTTAGTTAGGGTTGTTATAGGGGGTAATCTCTGGATCTACTGAACCGATTTTGAAAATTCTTTTATCTACCAATAGAAAGTCACGTTATTTGTGAGTGTCATAGGTCATATATTAACCGAAAAATACCGCCCAACGAAGTGGGCACGGGTCAGCAAGTTACGTAGTAAATTCATATCTGTCGTGTAGGTAATTTAAAAATGGAACGATCTTTTTCTTCGGAACATGGCAAGCAAGGTGGTAACTTATCAAAGGTTTTATTTAAATTTCGAACTGGCTTGCAAACAGAAAGCTGTTTATTGTAAAATTAAAAAAGTAACACAAACGCGGGCAAAATAATGTGCGTGTGGATTGAGTGATCTTTTAAAAGATATCTATGGTTTTTGAAATACACTCCTACCAACTTATCTGTGAAATGGCGAAAATTGGAACTACGGCCGTCATTTTAAAATGTGATTCGATTGTCAGTGTATACTACATTCGGGTTCTCTGGTTGTTTTGTCGTGATATTGCTGAATTTATAAAGTTAAATATGCCGAAAGGTATTAAAAGTGATGCTCGAAACATTATTCTAAAGGTTAAAACATTTTTTGAAGAAGAAGCTCGGGCGGCGTCTCCGATTATTCCATTTAATCAAATATACAAACGAATTTCGGTAGCGACAGGTTAGTGTTGTCAACTTTCTTGTTATAAATTAGGTACCCAATACTTAACTAATTATTTAAGTGCACGAAATATTCGTTTCTATTCTTGCTGCAGGTTAGCGTAACGGTAACGTACATGTAATAGGTAACCTGCTAAGTGAGTGAGCAAACTAACCTGCCAGATTTCAAATTTCTACTAACATTTATTTTATAATCCAATATTTCAGGTGTAAGTCAAGGCCTAATTTCAAAACTAGTTAAGGAAGGGCACGCAGCAGAAGAAACTGGTACAAAAATTCGGACACCAGGCAAGGAGAGAAAACGTAAAAGTGGATTTGTGCATGTCGATGATTTTGACATGGGAGTTATACGGAGGAAAGGACATGAATTTTAAAAAGCTTCTAGAGGTCTTAAAAACAGAAATAAATTACATAGGACAGCGAGAGAGTCTGCGAAAGCTGCTTCACAAGGTGGGATTTCGTTTTAAAAAATCTCAATCCAATCGGGAGGTTCTTATGGAGCGTAATGAAATATCAGCTTGGAGAGCTAAGTACTTGCACGCAGTGGATAAAAATAATAAATCTCGCCAGCCCCGGCCCGTAATTTATTTAGATGAGACCTATGTTCACTGTTCGCATACATCGGGTAAAAGTTGGCAAGGAGAGGGTGAAGACGGAGTATTGAGCCTATCGAAAGGGAAAAGATATATAATTGTTCATGCGGGAGGAGATACTGTATTTGTTACAAATGCACTACTTGTGTTTAAATCAAACACAAAAAGTGGTGATTATCATGACGAGATGAATAGTACCAACATTAAAATGTGGTTTATTGAAAAACTTGCGCCTAATTTACGAGAGCCATCCACAACAGTGGTGGATAATGCTCTTTATCACCGTATTTGTGGGAATAAAGTCCCAAATACGAATTCCTTAAAAAAAGATATGCAATTATGGTTCACCCAAAATAAAATTGACTACGGAGAGAATTTGACTAAACCTCAGCTTTTAGAAATAATTAAGAGAAACAAGCCTGAACCTGTATATGAGATTGAAAAAATTTTACAAGACACATATGCTTATATTTACCACCTTATCACTGTGATCTCAATCCCATTGAACTCATATGGAGCACAATGAAAAGAAAAGTTGCTGATGTAAATATTGAGCACAAAAATGCTGAAATTCCCCGCCTAGTTCGAGAAGCGTTTGACGCTGTTACAGTTCATGAGTGGGCACACATTGTAAACACGTTTGACGCTGTTACAGTTCATGAGTGGGCACAGCATTGTAAACTCGTTTGACGCTGTTACAGTTCATGAGCGGGCACAGCATTGGAAACACGTTTGACGCTGTTACAGTTCATGAGTGGGCACAGCATTGTAAACACGTTTGACGCTGTTACAGTTCATGAGTGGGCACAGCATTGTAAACACGTTTGACGCTGTTACAGTTCATGAGTGGGCACAGCATTGTAAACACGTTTGACGCTGTTACAGTTCATGAGTGGGCACAGCATTGTAAACACGTTCGCAGGTTAGAAGGAGAATATGATGAAACAAGAAGGAGAAAACATGATTTGTATTCAGATTTTGTTTTTTTATTTTTATTGTAGAAGTGGTAAGTGACACTGAAACCGAAATCGATAGTGATAATGATGATAGTGGTACGGAAATAAGCGGAGTAGGTATGGCCTCACAACCAGGATAAAGTTGTGTATGCACGTTCATCTAAAGATCACAATTACTGTAAACCTGGTTTTCAATAAATCATTGTAAAGCAATTTGTTTTTTTTATTACACTACACTACCACTAGGTACCACTGCTAATTATAATTAGTCAAATCTGGTGTTAGGGGTTAGGTACGGTCATAACTAAATGCAAGACATCCAGGTACCTCTTGCAAGGTTATTATAACATCGCATTAAATGAAAATTGTATCCCCCCGTGGAACATTTTATCTGCTGAATTACCACTTCATTGGATTACTTTTTAGATAAAGCCATTGTTTATTGCTGAGAGAATAAACTGTTAGTTGTACCTACGTGACTGTAAATTATCTAATTCTTTTTATTTATTTTATTATTTTTATATAGGTATCATAGTTTTTAATTTGTAAAAACTGTAATTCTTTTTAAACGATTATGTCTAATGTGAAATTACCTTCTTGAAAACTTACTCGATTTTGGGCACCGACGGTGCCGTCCTCTTTCAGTTCACAGATAAGTTGGTAGGACTGTACTCTTATGTATACTGTGCTGTCACTTATTTATTGCCTTATGAACTGCCTCCATGGTCGAGTGGTTTAGGCGTTTGCCTTGTGGCCCGGTGGTCGTGGGTTCGATTCCCACGGGAAGCATACTTTGTAAAGTTGTTTCCAGTTTGGCTAGGACATTGCAGCTTTGAATCACCTAATTGTCTGATAAAAAGATGATTTGGCGGCCAAATGGCGGTCGTCAAATAAACCATGTCAGAGGCCCTTGAGGCGGTTTAGAAACTCTGACACTAGGGTGTGTGGGGTCCCGTTTAGACCATACTGCCCACACGATAAAAAGAAGAAGAAGACTTATTTATTAAGCTATTATATGCTAGTAGTAGTTTATACTATATTTAATAAGTTGCAGACTGTAATACTTTTACAGCTTAAGGGTTCATTTAAGGTAACTTGTCTTGTAGAAAGTGTAGAGTGTGTACCTATGTGTAGTGGTGTTTAGGGACTCATAACAAGAAAAGATAAAGTTAAGGTAATAACAATCTTTTTATTTGTTGTTATTACATTAGTACTTGCAGTCTTTTACTTAAAGCTACTTCATAAGTTGCAGATTGTTACTTACATTACATACACAATCTGTACGTATCCACAAGTTACATTCCTATTTTAGATTATTGCACAATATACTTAACTACAGAGGTAGATACAAGTTTTACAAACATTTTAACTAAACGTAACCTAATCTATTTACAATACATTGCACAGCCTTTTAAATAGGAACATAATTTTCAAACTTATTCTAAAAAGTCTTTTGTGTCGGTGTGGGGTCGTTAGACCTTACTGGCCACACGATGAGATAAATAAGAGATAATATGAAGAAAGTCTTAAGATAAGAAGGAGGAAGATGAAGGAGATCCACTTGGCTCTCAAAGTGTCATTCTTGAAGAAACTTAGGTACGAGAGTGTGTGGTCGCTGTCAGCAAGCTGTCAGCACAGACACGATTGCTGACAGCGACTACACACTTTCCTAGCTAAGGCTGCTTTTAGCGCAGCAAGTTCTTTCTTCAAGAATGACACTTGGAGAGCCATGTGGATCTCCCTCATCTTCCTCCTGTCTCGGCTCTGCTTGGCGGCGACGTTGTTCCGCTCGCGCTGGCGGCGGTAGGCGTCCTCCGCGGCGTCCGATTGACTGGAGAGCACAGCGCGGCGCATGCGCGGGTTGTTGCCCAGCAGCGCGCCGCCATTCTTCTCCGCCATCACCCTGAGCGCGTCCCTCTCGAACTCCTTGAAGCCCGGATCGTCGGAGAGGGTGTCAGCATCAATAATGTGAAGCGGCCTGACTGGAGCTTCGGTAAGTGACTCCGGCGGTGACAGCTTCACATGGCGCGGCGGCGGCGGTGTCGGGTTGTACGACACTGAATCGTATCCCGAATATCCCGCCGAGCTTCCTCCGGGAGAGATGTGTGCAAGTGGCTCGAAGTATCCACTATAAGGTAGATTCTCCGTTGGCACTGGCACTGACACCGGCAACTGCTGCGCGAAGTACTCGCTTGAGTACGGAGGCTGTGTTTTCTGGGCTGCTGTCTTGGATAAGTCCAGGGGGACGTTGTCGGCGTAAGGTTTCCACAGAGACATGGTCACGACTTCACGAGTGCTTAGTACCAGAGTCAAAGACTACAATAGTATACTGAACAGAGTCGAGCGGGGAATGGTGCTAGCGGGGTGTCTCCGCGCTTTTATATACGAGGGGCGGGGCTTAGGGGAGGGGGTCGCGTGGGACGCACCCCTAGCGCAGTGGCACAAACAATGGCGTCAATATTTGTGTGCAAATTAGTTTGTGGTGCAATGCATTGTATTATTTAGGTCTATGCCTACTGTTTTAAATTTCGATTGCATTTATGTTTTGTCTTGTTCTGGAGAAATAGGTACCTTCACTTGAAGTAATAGTATCTTTATCCGGTAGCGAGCTAATTTGAATCAAAAGGTCTTGCGTTTATAATGTTAGTTTTACCAATGAAAGTATAGTTAGCTGTTAGATACATAATAGTGTAGGGCCAAAACAGTTTCCATTTCAGTGAAAATATATTTATATTTCCGTAGAATTGAAATCTACATTATTCCAGAGTTAGGTACATATAGGCTATTAATAATTTTTGAAAAAAATAGAGATTCTAATGAAAATTGCAATACTAAGCCCGCGCGAACCAAGTTGCGCGCGAAGTGCTAGTAGTTACTTTAATATTTAAAAATCTCGTGTTACGGTGTTTGTTACCGAACTCCTCCGAAATGGCTCGACCGAATTTCATGTTTTTTTTTTTTGTATAGGTACCAATTCAGTTGGTGTGAGAATAGGTGGTAGGGTATTTTTTTTTTTGTTTGGCATAACAACGTTTGCCGAGTCAGCTAGTAATTGTACCTACAGGTATATAATGCGCAAAAACAAAATAAATCATTGGGCATCAAAAAATAATCCATGTCGCTGTCAATGGCAAAAGTGCTCAGAACACTGGCAGCATTGCCCGCTGAATGGCAATGCTTATTGTTTGGCCAAGCAAAAGCCCAGCGATGTATTTTATTTTGAATGGCCAATGATTTATTTGGTTTTTATACACGTCTTACATAATGCAGTGATTATCAGTGTAGTAGTTTGTAAGTGTATGTACGTAGAGCTAGTGTATTTGTTATTATAATAAACAGTCTATATGTACGTAGAGCTAGTGTATTTGTTATTATAATAAACAGTCTCTATGTACGTAGAGCAAGTGTATTTGTTATTATAATAAACAGTCTATATGTACGTAGAGCAAGTGTATTTGTTATTATAATAAACAGTCTATATGTACGTAGAGCTAGTGTATTTGTTATTATAATAAACAGTCTCTATGTACGTAGAGCAAGTGTATTTGTTATTATAATAAACAGTCTCTATGTACGTAGAGCAAGTGTATTTGTTATTATAATAAACAGTCTATATGTACGTAGAGCTAGTGTATTTGTTATTATAATAAACAGTCTCTATGTACGTAGAGCAAGTGTATATGTTATTATAATAAACAGTCTCTATGTACGTAGAGCAAGTGTATTTGTTATTATAATAAACAGTCTCTATGTACGTAGAGCAAGTGTATTTGTTATTATAATAAACAGTCTATATGTACGTAGAGCTAGTGTATTTGTTATTATAATAAACAGTCTATATGTACGTAGAGCTAGTGTATTTGTTATTATAATAAACAGTCTCTATGTACGTAGAGCAAGTGTATTTGTTATTATAATAAACAGTCTATATGTACGTAGAGCAAGTGTATTTGTTATTATAATAAACAGTCTCTATGTACGTAGAGCAAGTGTATTTGTTATTATAATAAACAGTCTATATGTACGTAGAGCTAGTGTATTTGTTATTATAATAAACAGTCTATATGTACGTAGAGCTAGTGTATCTGTTATTATAATAAACAGTCTATATGTACGTAGAGCTAGTGTATCTGTTATTATAATAAACAGTCTATATGTACGTAGAGCTATTGTATCTGTTATTATAATAAACAGTCTATATGTACGTAGAGCTAGTGTATCTGTTATTATAATAAACAGTCTATATGTACGTAGAGCTAGTGTATCTGTTATTATAATAAACAGTCTATATGTACGTAGAGCTAGTGTATTTGTTATTATAATAAACAGTCTATAGAACACAGCGGGACTAAAAAGGGCGCTTTAGTGTTATCATAATATTTATGACAATCTGTCAAATTCCATTTTCATCTTTATCCCTAAAGCATTAGGTTCAAGGTTGATTGGGAACATTTCAGTGTCAGGTAGCATGATGTGCTGCTGATTGTACTGAAGTGGGCTTTGTAGAGCCGCAGTACTAACTGAAACAAATAGTTCATTTGATTTGGTAGATAGGAGTTCAGTTTACATCAAGTTTCGCATTTTAGAGAATTTCTGTCGCGACAAGAAGTGCTAAATATCGACTATGTTACTTGTTGTTATCACATACTAAACATTTATTCTATTTCAATTAGGTAATGACTTTGTTTTCTACCTCATATTTAGTTATCTGCGCAAATGACTTTAGTTAATCATAACAATCTGTGTTCAATGTTTTGAAGTCAGGCCAATCTGATAGAACATATTAAGAGACTCTGTAACTTATTTTTTTCGAAATGTTTCCAAATTTTTGTAAATAACAAGAAACATCATTAACGAAGACATTATTTTGCAATAATACGGGTACCTACCTACCTAGACCTAATCCTAACTAATGATGTACAAAACATTGGGTCCAAATTAATTAGTGAGATAAGTATCTAATCACTTTGTTTTTACCTCATTGATAGTTTTCAATGCAAATGACTTAGAAGTTAGCAATAATAATGATTTGTTTTGTTAATCCGTTCAAGTCCTTACATCTGCGCTCGTAAACAAGTTTAGATGTCAACAATATGCATGAAGAGCTTACGTGACCAACAAAATATGAGGTCTAAAATTCGATAATACAAAGTGTTCCTTTTGATAGATATCCCATAAGTGCAGGGTATCAATGAGACCATGTTAAAGAATCACCGCGCACATGAATTATTTTTCAATCATTTTTTTTTCAACAACGTCGAGATTATTTATGTAAAACACGCTTACCGACGTGAAATATGACAACGTTGCATTTTCTTAGCTTCAATACGAATGATTGATTTGAATGAACATGATTTACTCGTAAGTACTTTTCAATTAAACTCAGATATCACATCGAGAGTATAGTTTTAGTATTATCTTCGAAACTATGTAGTTTTGGAACACTTGTTCTAGGACTTTTTGTATTACTTACTTGTACATGTCGCATGTAACCTTAGTTAATTTAATGCGAGAACTAGGCTGTGGGAAGAACATCATCCCCCACCACCTGACTACTTGCAGCCCCAGGAAAATCTGCCTCCAGGACGTGATCTGCAGTGGCCTATTTGGAAGGCCCTGAACCGTTTGCGTACCCAGGTAAAATGGGGATTCATGGACCCGTCGGAGACTCAATGTGAGTGCGGTGCTCCTGTTCAGAACATGAGCCACACGTTGGAGTGCCTCAAGTGCCCATACACCTGTAGTTTGGGGGATTTAACGAATGCCACCGACGCTGCAATTAACGTAGCCACCTACTGGGCCCAAAAAATCTAAGAAGTTATCCATCGACTCGAAAAGAAGAAGAAGTTATAGGATATCAAAAGGAACACGTTCTATACCGACTTATGTACTAGGTAATGATATTTAAATATGTACTAGTTCTTGTTCTTAGTATTGGTCCTTTCGTAGCCGCATAAATAAATAGGAAGGAAATAGCTACTAACATAAATACATTTCTTTAAAATGTAAATCTATACTTAATATAAACAAACAAACAAACAAACTCTTCAGCTTCATGCTGAAGAGTTTGTTTGTTTGTTTGTTTGCTTGAACGCGCTAATCTCAGGAACTCCTGGTCGGATTTGAAAAATTCTTTCAGTGTTGGATAGCCCATTTATCGAGGAAGGCTATAAGCTATAGGATAATACTTAAAGTAGTATTATATAACAGTTAATAGCTAAAGTAAGGTAGGTAGCTATTTAAAAAGTACTTAATCAAAAATCAAGCGTGTACCTAATAAAAAAATGATAAAATAAAAACCTTTTTATGATATGAAAAGGAACAAGTTGTATATCTACACTAATATATAAAGCTGAAGAGTTTGTTTGTTTGTTTGCTTGAACGCGCTAATCTCAGGAACGACCGTCCGATTTAAAAAAAATTCTGTCAGTGTTAGATAGTCCATTTATCGAGGAAGGCTATATATCATCGCGCTAAGACCAATAGGAGCCGAGCAGTAGTGAAAATTATGACGCAGACAAAGTTGCGCGGGTCAGCTAGTAATTAATACGCGGTAGAACAATACAAACTGTGAAAAATCTTTCATTTGATGTCTAGATATTGCTAGGTAGGAGTAACGTTAATAGCAAGTTCAGCATTTTAGAGAATTTCCATCGTGACGATAAATATGTAAATCTAGCTACACACGCGGGCGAAACTACTGGAATATAGTTTCGGCCGCGTGTATATCGGAAGCTATCCCTTGGGAACATACTCCCGCGATAAGTTGCCTGTTTGCTACTCCAGATGTCATCACGCTCCGTGTAGCCATTCTGACGAGATCGAGTAACAAACACCCATCCCAACTGTCGCAGATGTATTCCAACAGTACAGACGCCAGCACATCGAGCTACCCGAAACTGTGGAATGTTCCCAATCAACCTTGAACTTAACCCCTCCACTATCACTACATCACTACATATGATAAAACAAAATCCTCCGCCGTGTCTGTCTGTCTGTCTGTTCGCGATAAACTCAAAAACTATTGCACCGATTTTCGTGCTGTTGTCACCAATGGATAAAGTGGTTCGTGAGAAAGGTTATATTGGGTATATAATTTGTCTATAAAAAAATCAGGGATCCTTAAGAAAATTGCAGCGTGGACGAACTCGCGGTCAAAGTGCACTTGATAAATTTGAAAATCTTTTTAAGAAAATTGACAGATTGTTATAGCTTGATGCGCATGCGTCTGTACAAACTGACACAAATCTTTCACTTGATTTTGTTAGACGATATCTACGTCAAAACTAGTAAGAAACAAGTTCCGCATATTAGTAAAAATCTGTCGTATGATCGTGACATTAAACATGCAAAACATCGACGATGTTGCTTTTTCCTGTCGCCTACCAAAAATTTGCTTTATTCTAATTAGCTAATCACTTTGTTTTTCACCTCATATTTAGTTATCGGCGCAAACGACTTTAAAGTTAACAATAATTAACTTTGAATCCGTTAATGTCCTTACATCTCGGGGACGTAAACAAGTTTTGATGTCGACAAGCTTTAAAGATATTTTCATAAAAAATCAAAGGATGCATGAAGAGCTTACGTGACTAATACAATATGAGGTCAGTTTTAGTTAGGCTCGGCGCACATGTGGCGGAGCGCAGCACGTACCTTCTACTTTCCATTGTCAAACTATTATTGACACTATCCTCATTGAAATAATATCTAAAATCACTTAACATAACAAATCATTCCTGAAGAGCATCAAAATGACTACGTGTTAATTGATTTTAGATGTTGTTTCAATGAGGACAATGTCGATAATAGTTAAACAAAGAAAAATGCTCTGCGCTGCGCTCCGCCACATCTGCGCCGGCGGCTCTTAGGTTTACCAGCTCTTCTCACTATTAGGGAGATTTATGTTTCATCAAATAATCAAAAATAAAACCAAATATGTAAGAATACGGATAAATATTAAGGATAGGAAGGCGAAGTTGCTATCTCTCCAGAACTTTTGTTTCAGGCTCACAGTCCATGAAATAGTTACAGTGAAATCATTGTGAAGTTGAACAAAAATGTGTTCATCAAACTAAATAATTTATTTAGCGAAACTTCACTACAAACGTGGCTATCTAAACTACTATTCTTTTTTAAACTATGTACCTAGCTGACCCGCGCAACATCGTCTGCATCATATTTTTCATTATTGCTCCGCTCCTATTCGTCACAGCGTGATGTTATATAGCTTACAGCCTTCCTCGATAAATGGGCTATCTAAAAATAAAATATTTTATTCAACCAAACAAACACTCTTCAGCTTTATAATATTTGTATAGATTTCAGATTACCTAGTAACTAAGTTTTGGTTGTAAAAATTAACCATATTATTGATCAGACCCCGATAATTTGACTCTGTAACTAATAATTTTAAATTTTGAAAACTAGCCTGTCGCTCCAAAATACATACTTTCAAAACGTACATCAATTTGGACAACGACGAAATTCTCACACATGCCTACGCAATGGAACTACTCTCCAAACGCAATGTGGACACAAACATCAACACAAAACGTTTAGGTAAAGTAGCAACATACTAACAACAAAGGCACGCGCCGACCACAGCCTACCTGAAGTCAGTGCACCAAGCGACCAGAAACACCTTTTTACAATACGGGTGCATTATATTTAAAAAAGTTAGCCATTTTTATGACTGCTTAAAAACTTACAGACCTTTTTGGTGATAAGGATGGTTTGCTCAAATGTATGGCCATGATTTATTGCAACCGCTTGTAAAGGCGGCAAAGTAATTCCTTCTTTGTTTTAGTTTTCTAGAAAGTGGCTGGTTCGGATTGTTTGTTCACAATCAGGAGTTTAGGACCCGCATTGGAAATGCTGTGTTCAATGTGTGTCGGTGTTGCTAAGGCGTTTCCTTTGAGGATTAAATCTTTTTAAGAATTTTACTAGAAAAGAGAAAGTCGAACAGTTTATGGTACCAACAGCACCAAATGTTTTAAGGGATTTTTTTTTTCAACTTTATAACGTAAAACTGTAATAATTATAGTAGAGAGAGACTTAGGGTAAAAATGGCGTAAATAGCTAACTTGAGGCGAATATTTAGATATTCAATATAGTTCCGCTTTAGTTTGCTTATGAAAATAACTGTATCCAAAATGTATTCATGTTTTCATACTGCTAACTTGTGTTTCTTCTTAGCTTAATCGGTACCAATTTCAAAGCCCATCTTAAAGAATCAACAATAGTAACCGGACAGTTATTCCCACTTTACCCTCCCTCACTATTTGAAAACATCATAAGCATACAAAAAAATCCATTGAATAATCAAAGTAACATAATATCCCCATTCACGGGACCACCGTGACATCATAATCGCAGTAAAGAGTTACATGCACAATGCGACTGCCGGACGACAGTTGCGACATTATTGTCGCATGGCCGCGCCTTATGTCGCTGTGTGGGACATGCGCGTGAGTGCACCACAGAGTTGTTACGGAAATGATTTCTATGAATATTGTTATTGATACAATAGTTACGACTGTCTGTCTGTCGGTCGGTGGCTATTTGATAATCTGCTGTCCGGTTAAATATATTTTTTGGGTACTTGACTAGTCTTCTCACATAAAATATTATATTTTATGAAAATATTAAGTAAACGATTGCAAACCATTCTGAATTGAAGCGGTATTTTGCCAGAGATCTACCAACAGTTTATAGCTATGTTTTTCGACCTAAGCTGCTTTTCAGGCTAGATATTATTACTTTAGTTTTTTCAGACTTTTATTTGGGACAACCCACTATGAGTAGGTACTATGCAATTCCTGATAGCCAGAATCAACAGCGATGACCAATAGAAGAGCGTCCTAGGAAATGAACGAATATCTTGAAGCCGTACCAGCATCTGAATTCCACGTTGCGTAGGTACTAATTGACTGTGACAATAGAGCTTGCTTGCCTAGCACTCACCCATTCCCTTTTAACTTTGAAACCCCGCGATGTAGGATGTATAACCTAACCATCACGATACTCTGACTTTGGCAGGAATATAACTGTACGCACAAAGTGTTCCCAAAACATTTAAGAGAGCGAAAGATGTCCACAATGATTCTGATCATTTCACCACAGCGCGTCTAATTAAAATCAAATTAAATCGCTCAATCAGCAGTTCGTCCCGGAACTGTAACTCCATCAATCTCGCACACAATGGTGCTGCGTGTCGTCCGGTGAATGGGTTGCCGTCCCACGCAGACCACTGCTGGACAACGTGATCGATCGACAGTGTCGTCGAGTAGCGGGAATTGCTGCAGTTGCGGTTCAATTATATGTGTATTTCCTGTTGCTCTGTGATGGGAATAAGTAATTTATAATGGTAGTATAATATGGACTTCACAAAAACATTTACAAAGCATTTTAAATGCACCCAAAAATACTGTCAAACGGAACAGTTATGAACAGACTAAATCTGAATTGCTAGCTGGCTTCTATTTCAGGCTGATAAAGAGCACATCTCTCCAGGTGGCATAGCATACCACAAAGTATGCCTAGGTGACTCTTTAGGAATCCTTGAATTGCCTCATTTAGTTCCCAGAGAAAGAACAAAACTAACAAAAATGTAATTCTTTTATATCAGAGGTACCTACATAATAGAATAACAGTAAACTAAGTTTACTAAGTTTACCCAAATATTACATAAGCTGCACCCTTCGATGAGGGTGTCGCAACTATTGACAGCACGTTGACAACCCAGGGAACCCAATATTTCCTCATTAACTGGAACAATATAAAAATTTACCTTATTGCAATGACTTAAGGTTGAGGTTGGGATATTGGTAAGGTGTTGCACAGATGCAGTGATAGTGATATTGATTTATTCGACAACTGAATGTTACTGTTATTGTCGCGCGTGTTGCTCACGCCTTTTATGGAACGGTTAACGGGATCTGCAGTCTGCAAGCTGTGATGTATGTAGAACAGTACCGTTTGAAGACAAGGGTGGTGGCAGACATGTTTCATGAATGCTCCGCTCCGTGTATTCGTCGCGTGATGTTAATAGTCTATAGCCTTCTTCAATAATTGGGCTATCCAACAATAAAATACGTTTTCAATTCCAACCAGTTGTTCCTGAGATAGCCTGTCAACCAAACAATCAACCTCTTCAGCTTATAATATTAGTTTAGCTCGATGACGCGATAGCTTGGATGGATGTTTGTTAGTGAATCACGTCAGAACGGTTGAACGGATCTTGATGAAATTTGGCACAAAATGTAGGTAGATTGTAGTCCGAATAAAACACATAAATGGATACTTTTATTCCCTTGAGATAATTTCCGACATTCAGGCGCAGCTATGCGGCTCAGTACGTCTACCATGAGTTTTATCAATCTATACTCGCTAGCGACTGTAGTTAAAAAATGTATGAAAACTTTAAAAAAACAAGTTTCTTATTTATTTCTTTAAGTTGTTAACTAACAAGCAAGCAAGTTTCAAGTAAAACTTTAGTTAACAACTAAAAAAATAAATTAGAAACTTGTTTTTTAAAAGTTTTCATAATTTTTTTTAACTATAGTCGCTAGCGAGTATCTATAGATACTAATATATAAAGCTGAAGAGTTTGTTTGATTGTTTGTTTGCTTGAACACGCTAATCTCAGGAACTACTGGTCCGATTTGCAAAATTCTTTCAGTGTTGGATAGCCCATTTATCGAGGAAGGCTATAGGCTATATATCATCTCGCTAAGACCAAAAGGAGCGGAGCAGTTATGAAAATTGTGAAGCAAACGAAGTTGCGCGGGTCAGCTAGTAGATTGATAAAACTCATGGTAGACGTACAGTAGCTGATTTTATAATGAGCATCACGTCTAAAAGACTAGTTGACGTTGAAGACTAGTCTAAAAGACTAGTCGTTGACGATGAAGACTAGTCTAAAAGAATAGTTGTTAAAAAAAAATCTTAATAATTTGATACGTAAGTATATGAAAATTTTGAGTTTTATTCCTTTAACATAGTGTAATTAATTTGTAAAGTTATGTCTAACACGGACACAAAAACGACCATCGAATCAAAACCGCCGAGCGTAGGCATTTTAATTGAATTTGAAAATCTCAAAGACAATTTAATCATCTACATTTGATATACCTATCTACGACTATTATTTTAGGTCATAAAGCAATAAGGAAAGCACAAATAACTAGGTACTGAATTTTGAGTCGCGCGGGTGTGAAACGAGTGCGCATTCTGTTCCTTCAAGGTTGGCGTAGGTACCTGTCGTCTTTTAAAGCGGTCGAAGCCGCGGGCAGTAGCTAGTGTCTTGGTAATGTAATAAACCACTTATTTAGTTGACTATTGTCTGCATAGTCATAAAGTTCATTCCTCTTTGAATCTCCAACATCAAATACACCCGAAAGCAAACTTCCAGAACGCTATAATAATAACAAAGAGCCTGTGTAGACGCTGACGACCATAAAACAAAGTTTTGTGAAACTGTACAATACGCAAACTACATTTGTAAAGGATTAACGCAAGGCCTGAGACAATGGCCTTTGCGTAGCTTTGTGAAGGAAACGGAACGGGACTGACTTGAATGGTGGAATTAGCAATAGTTACCTTATTGTATCATTGAAAATGTCTGGCAGCGAGGAATTTAACAGTAACGGAGTTCGGCCGCCGCGCCGACTGATAAGTTGCAACCGTTGTTTTTGTTGCTATAGCGTGGCCCCGCAACGGTCATCTTAAACCAAAATTAAAAAGTTGAACCGCAAGGAATGTTGTAGGTTGTAGTATAACATGTTTAGGTGCCTAAGTAAGTAGCTGTTAGTATTCAAAACCTCGATCAGAGTCCATTTACTAAAAAGTTCACCTAATATAAATCATTATGTAACTAGGTACACGACTACGACATAACATAAACTCGGCAACATTCTCTCGACCAATCACGTGGCTGAGAAATGTGCACGTTGTGCAACGAGCGAGCCCCGAGTGTAGGAGAGGCGGTGTGAATGGAACCTGTGCAACCAATGCGCGAGTAGAACGAACCTAAATGGAATGGCTATAAAAAGGCCCCAAAAGATCCCGATGGGCCTTTTTTGTTGATATGAAACTGCCTCGTTGCCTCGCTAGAAGAACCAGATCTTGCAATAGCTTGTTAAGTAGGTACTTAGGTGTTTTATTTTCAGTAAGAATTTCATAGTAGCAGCCTGCCCCAAATAACAACACAAAAAATCGCATATTCCTTCACAATTGAACGGAATTTCAGAATAGGTGCTTCATATTATGTTTAAAAAGTCGTCTGCTCGACTACTTGAAAACATCCAATGAATGCTGTTCTTCCAATAAATCTTTAAGTATCCTTCTTACCTACTAATCTATATCTATATACATATAATAAATCTGTTGAAGAGTCGTTTTTGTACATTCAAAATAAAAAAATAAAAAATAGCTAGGGAGATGAAGGGTAACTTACAGAACCCATTTCCATCATTTTTGGAATTTTTGTCTGTTTATCTGTTTATCTGTTTGGATGTGCAGGCATCACGTATCTATTAAAATTGTACGTAACTGGAGGTATAACTTAGTTTTTGTTTCATCGCAATCGGTTCACTCTATCAAAAGATATTTGTATTTAAAGGTTTCGTTTAAAGTTTCATTACGTGAAGCACATACACGCACCGCCATCTATTGAGATAATTAAATAGTAACAGTTTAGAACTGTTTCATGAATGAATGCGTATATTATTTGTGAAACTCTTAATACCAAAGGAAAAAAAAATAACATTTAGTCATTTGAAGATCTTTGGCAGTCGTTACGGATTGTCAGAAGCCAGTAAATCTGGCTCCAGTCTTGCGAAGAACTACCGTGTTACCCAATTAATGGGTTGTGGAAGTCTAGTAGGCAGCCGCTTCACGTAAAAACGTCAGTCTGTGGATGGGTGGCCATTTTAACATACCGAGATTCCTACGTACCTCGGAATATAATAGCCGCCCGGGTCGATCTTCAAGGTTAAGCAACGCTTGCCAAGGTCAATCTGTGGATGGGTGACCATTTTAACATACCGAGATTCCTACGTACCTCGGAATATAATAGCCGCCCGGGTCGATCTTCAAGGTTAAGCAACGCTTGCCAAGGTCAATCTGTGGATGGGTGACCATTTTAACATACCGAGATTCCTACGTACCTCGGAATATAATAGCCGGCCGGGTCGATCTTCAAGGTTAAGCAACGCTTGCCAAGGTCAGTCTGTGGATGGGTGGCCATTTTAACATACCGAGATTCCTACGTACCTCGGAATATAATAGCCGCCCGGGTCGATCTTCAAGGTTAAGCAACGCTTGCCAAGGTCAGTCTGTGGATGGGTGACCATTTTAACATACCGAGATTCCTACGTACCACGGAATATAATAGCCGGCCGGGTCGATCTTCAAGGTTAAGCAACGCTTGCCAAGGTCAGTCTGTGGATGGGTGACCATTTTAACATACCGAGATTCCTACGTACAACGGAATATAATAGCCGGCCGGGTCGATCTTCAAGGTTAAGCAACGCTTGCCTAGGTCAGTCTGTGGATGGGTGCCCAGTTTAACATACCTACCGAGAAGAGATCTCAGGCAGTCTTTACGGATTGTCAGAAGCCGACAAATCTGACACCTACAGTCTTGCCAAGAAGTATCGTGTTACCCAGTATTGTAGGGTTGTACAGGACTGGTAGGCAGCCGCTCCAATCCCGTTTGACTGGAAGCTGACTCCAATATAGGTGGGAAAAGGCTAGGCAGATGATGCTTCATGGTAAAAAACTGAAATGATTTGCGAAAAACACTTAATATACAGTAGGCAAAACTGTGCACAGATTACAAACGTTTATCCACTAGGGAGACTGTCTAAGTGACATCCCGGCATTTAATCGAATTTAGGATTCCCAAAAAAGAAATAATTTCAAAATTATATTTTCGTCACACATTTACCTACCCTATTCATAGACGGCCTAAGCATCTGCCAGCCTGTTAATTAAATATTGTCACATGACAGACCCATTCGCCACTTTGACACATTTGCGCATTGGGGATCATTTAGGCCGCCATTCAATGAAAAGGACATAAAACGGCAGAGTTACTCTCTCAAGGACCGTCAGCCCCAATTGGGGCCAAATGGTATTGTCTATCTTTTCTAATATATGCTTAACCTTTTCCCAACTATATTCGGATCAGCTTCCGATCAACACGGCGAAGTCGCGGTATGTTAAATAATATGGTCACCTATTCACAGAGACACCTAGGCAAGAGTTGGTAAACCATGAAGATCGACCCGTTCGACTGTTATTATTTAGCTACGAGCTCCTCATTTAATAAGTCTCCTCTTTCAGTACATACTAAATATCGATTTAAAAAATTCGATTATTCTTACACAGTAAATCGATTCTATAAACCCGGTAGAACTAATTAACATAAAATGTAAAAAAATCATCGGTGTTCTGTAATCTGCAATTGTCAGGGAAAATCAAAGAAACTGTTTCTTTTTGCTTTTTTTTTAAGGATGGGAAATCATCAAATGACTCCTCCCGCTCTGGGTGAAGCAGAAGGGAGTGTCAGACTCTTACTGACTAAAACCCATCCGTGTTCCTCCTAATGCCCTTTGCGTTCCAGAGCCGCGATGACTCTTTCGAATAAATCCCGCAACCCCGGCAGGAATTGGCCCTAGCGGGCCCCGTCTTTAATGCTGACAGCTCTTTGAGGCGTGCGTGGAACACAGCGCGCCGTTGACCTGGGCCTGGTTCTGATCAGACGGCGAGCCACCCAATGCTCGCCGTCCGCAGGCCCTCGCCTATCGCCTTGCGACTCCCAACGCCCGGGGCGTCTTCTTCTGTTGCGGCGGCTGGGGCGTGAGGTTTCCCTCTCTCTCACGCGTTCGGCTTCCTCCTACCGCTAGCATTACTGCTTCGAAGAAGGAGGTGACCGCTTCCCAAGTCTCCTCGCTCCGGACCATGGCTTGAAACAGGGCCGACCACGACAGGTCGCCGTCGCCGATCGCCTCGACGAGGTCACGGCGGTGCTCCGCCGAAGCAGGGCAGACCTCCACCGTATGCTCCACCGTGTCCTCCGGGTGATCCTCGCAGTGTTGACATCTGGTCGTATCCTCCCGCCGTATTCGAAACAGGTACCTCCCGAAACAACCGTGTCCGGTGAGTACCTGCGTCAAACGGAAGGTAAGGACGCCGTGGCGCCGCTCTAGCCACTCCTCAAAGAGGGGACTTATCGCCGCAATTGTGGCGTGCCCAGCGCTGGGTTGCGACAGTCGTTGTCTCCATACTGCCATGAGATCCCGCCGGAGCTCCGTCCGCCGTGCTGCGATTTGCCGCGGCAGAGGAGTAGCGCCTCCACGCGCCATTCGTAAATGAGCGCGAGGGCTCTCGCCTCTAGATCCCATGGCGGGCAGTCCGACAAGGAGGCTCGCCGCCTCGCCAGAGACAAAATTAAGGCTGGACAAAATTAAGAATCAACTTTATCCATCAGTTTCTTTGTTTCGTAGTTTGAAGACTACCTACCACCGTTCATTCGATAGTCGGTTTTGTTGATTTTGATACCTAGCTCGAGGTAGGTATGTACCAGGAGATTACCCGGGCTTATCGGCATTTCAACCGGAAGAGATGGTAGAGTGCCCTGCATTACCCTCTTCCTATTTTCTTAATTTTGAGATCAGGATACGCAAGGTATTAACTTAAAGTAGATTTTATATATGCAACAGATATTTTTCGACATCCACGCGAACGAAGTCGCGGGCACAGCTAGTAGGTATAATAAAGCTGAAACGCGCCAATCTCTGAGACTACTTATGTAAAAGTCGGATTTGGAAAATTCTTTTTGTACTTAAGTACCTATATGATAGCCACATTCATGAGGAAGGCTGTAGGCTATACGGGAACCGGAAAAAACGGGATATGCGCGTACAAAATCGCGGGTAAAAGCTAGTGACAAAATAAAAGAACATGCGATGCGACCTATCAAATTCATTTGTGCCTTATGAATTAGACTACATTACCTATACCTGATACCTATAGATATATTCAATAGGCCCGTCGCCGTAGGTTTCAAACAACGGACAGGATACCTAATAGGTAAAACTAAGACTAATCCATCGAAACTGACAATATAGAAAGTCTAACAGCTGGCTCGCATCGCATCCCAATATTCGATGGCTTGCTGATCAAGTGAGACCCTGGTCACGTCAGGAGGGTGCCGTACTAACTGAGTGAGGACTGAGGGTCTGAGCGCCAGGGGTGGCTTCATAAACCCTTGCTGATCAAGTGAGACCCTGGTCACGTCAGGAGGGTGCCGTACTAACTGAGTGAGGACTGAGGGTCTGAGCGCCAGGGGTAGCTTCATAAACCCTTGCTGATCAAGTGAGACCCTGGTCACGTCAGGAGGGTGCCGTACTAATTGAGTGAGGACTGAGGGTCTGAGCGCCAGGGGTAGCTTCATAAACCCTTGCTGATCAAGTGAGACCCTGGTCACGTCAGGAGGGTGCCGTACTAATTGAGTGAGGACTGAGGGTCTGAGCGCCAGGGGTAGCTTCATAAAGCCTCGCTGATCAAGTGAGACCCTGGTCACGTCAGGAGGGTGCCGTACTAATTGAGTGAGGACTGAGGGTCTGAGCGCCAGGGGTAGCTTCATAAACCCTTGCTGATCAAGTGAGACCCTGGTCACGTCAGGAGGGTGCCGTACTAACTGAGTGAGGACTGAGGGTCTGAGCGCCAGGGGTAGCTTCATAAACCCTTGCTGATCAAGTGAGACCCTGGTCATGTCAGGAGGGTGCCGTACTAATTGAGTGAGGACTGAGGGTCTGAGCGCCAGGGGTAGCTTCATAAACCCTTGCTGATCAAGTGAGACCCTGGTCACGTCAGGAGGGTGCCGTACTAATTGAGTGAGGACTGAGGGTCTGAGCGCCAGGGGTAGCTTCATGAACCCTTGCGTTTGAGCGCAATATATTGCTCGCTAAGAATTACTGTCGATCGATATTGGCTGCTTGAAACGTTCGGATAACCTTTGATTATAAACATTAGGTTGGCTTACATATATCGAAATCTACTCGTCATAGAAGCTACAGTCAAAGCTGGCTACAGGTTGTCTAGTTTCGTAAATTCGAAGCATAGGTACCTGACCTTTTTTTTTATTGTGTTTTTTTATTTTACTACGCTTAACTGCTCTTTGTTTAATTTGGTGGCCCTAGTGTATCACTTGTGGCGTCGAGTCTCAGATATATTGTTAGATTCTACCCCTGCACCTGTAGGCGGGCACGCCCTTTATGACTGGAGACGTACCTATTAAGTTTGGTTTACATTGTTTTTATGCTTGAGTTATTTATTTATTCATTCATTGAGTTGTCTGAATATGATGGCGTAATGGAGTGTGCTAGCTTACAATATTGGCAAATGATTTAGTTTATAGATTGTACGTGTTACCCAAAGTCTATTATTTTCTTTGTAATAAAGCTTTGCATACTATTGTATAAATGTGAGTTCTTCTAACTCAACAAACAGATGTGTTGCTGGGGAGTTTGTTGGCCACTTCTTCTCTACAGCTAAAACACTAAGTAGGAAGTGGTGCCGGGAGGGCGTTTTGGGGGACTGTCTATTTGTAAACGTTGACGTTCAAAAAGTGCTGGTACTCTTTGATTTTAATTTTGATTTAGTAGTTTGCACCAGAAGTAAGACTTTCTAGAATATTTAGGTAATAGGTGAGTACCTACCTACCCAGTAATGTTTCAACAGTAATAGGTTAGTATTATGGTAAACGGTAGGTATGATATTAATGTTCCAACATGATTGGTTCTGTGGTCTAACAAGCGAGACCACCGCCTAATACCTACTTACAAGGAACGGTAGGTACCCAACTGTCCGACTTCGATTTGATATATTTTTAACCGAAAAAGGATGAAGTTTTCAATTCGGTTGTATTTTTTTTGTTTGTTACCTCATAACTCCGTCATTTATGAACCGATTTGAAAATTTCTGGTTTAATTTGAAAGGATAAACTTCCCGATTGGTCCCATTTAAAGGGTTTTTTGTCGATTTACCACATTGTCGATTCTTCATCGAAAAAAGCATGTGTAAATTTGTCATACTTTTATTTGTAGTAGAAAATTATTTTAGAGTATTGTTAATTCGTCACACTTGTTTTCTCTGTACAGACTGCAAAATAATTAAACCCTTGATCGGAATGAAATATATTTTATTAATTCTAATATCAGGTTTTCTAAAACAATTCAACGGTTTAAAAAAAACACAGTTCTAAATGCAGATATACAACTTAAGGTACATTACTACCTGCTTATTTACTGGCAACGTCCTTATACACTGAGAAAACAATAGATATTTTTTTCTTCAAAGAATATCTTTCTCCAAACACAGAGTATTCATAAGTAATTCAACTTAGGCACATCTAAATTAAAAATCAGAGTTTTATAATAGGGAATATGCATGAAAAAATTATTAATTATCTATACAGTTTATCTAAAAATATACACAAATATATTACTAACAGTGAAAATAGAATCAAAATTGGTCGAAAAACAAACGAGATATAATTATTTTAAACAAATGTATCTGTCCCTCTCGCGAAAACGCTGTTTTCTAAGGCAGCTGTATAGGCGCCAAGAACTTTGACGTCACAATTCATATCGGACTTCTCTTTCTAATAGTAAACTTTGAAGCTTTATAACTTCATCGCTGATGAAGGTATTTAAAAAGTAATTTCATAATTGTTTATTAGAGTTAATAAGTATTTCATTATGCAAATAAAAAAATCGCATGCATATTCCCTATTGCGGAATTAAATTTAGGTACACATAGATAAATGAAAACAAAAGTCAGCTGATTTGCCAGCAATGCTAAAAAAGAAACAAAAATACAATATGCTTAAAATAATTAAGAGCATGAATCTTAGGAATGTTTATTGTTGATCACAATTAACTTTTTAGTAATTTATATCTAACACAATCTAATATAAAAATCACAGTGTTTTTGATAATTGTAAAACGAACTTCAAATCACAGGAAAATTTTAGTAATTTAACTTATATCTAATTTATAAATCACAGTCGGCTGATTTTCTTAATAGTATAAAAACTATAAGCTGTTGGGTTTAATCCTAATAGGTATTATTTAAATCCATAGATATATAATAAATAAGTTTGTTATATTTCTATGTTTTTTATATTTCTATGTTTAAATCATTAATAAAAGATACAAATTCAGGAATGTATTTTAGTCATTTACATTAATGCAGTTAATAGGTATTTAAGTCCTAAAAACTTATTTCATTTAGTAACTTACCTACTAGGTACTCTCTTTTGTGATGTGTGATCAAAATATTGTTATATTTATGATTTTTTGTTATACTGTTTGTTAGTTTATAAAATTCACGAATTAGTTACCAAAACATCTTTATCACCCACTAATTTGTCTATATTGTAATTGTGTGTACCTCACTATTCTGTTATGTTACTAAAACACTTTCACTGACTGAATGTTTTCATGTCCATTACTAAATGGCGGAATGTGTCTATGCACTAAATTTATCATGCAACATCTGTAACCTATCACATTAAAAAAAAAAAATAAGATTATAGTAATGAAATTTCTAAATCGTTGCAAAACACAAGCTTTTTGAAAAACTCGTAATTTTTCAAAATGGTTACCAATGCCTTGTCATTGGCGATTGATCGACGTTTTCTTAAAAGGCGACTCTAATCCGTAAGTCTTGGGCCTTTCTCCATACAAACGCATACCGCTGTTTTCTTCGTGGGTAATGCTGCTAGAGCAATGATTTTTTCCAAAAATCTAGATTAAAATAAAACGTGCCTCTATCATTTGCCAAAACATAATTACTTAAACAATTATGACCATTCAACACCCGAAAAAACAGCCCGTGTTTACCGCCATGTTCAGACGACTATCAGACTTTGATAAGTTTTTAACAAAATAGAAAACAATCGAAGCATAGATATAGTCTTCTTCTAAATTTTGATATATCATTTTTATAGATCATTCCAGTCTTGAATAAGAAAACAGCGGAATACAAAACGTCTTTTGGTCAAGGTTTTTATAGGTAAAATCAACCTGAGCTGTAGTTGTTGCTTTCACACTTTACTTGACAAGGCGCTACGCGACGGCATCGGCAATAGTTTTTTCAAATACCTATTTTTAAATTCCTCTGGACTAGAGTCCCCTCTTAATGTTTATGGTATATTAAAACTACTTAGCTTAGTTTTTCAATATACCAAGAAACTGAATTGCATCGGTTTCTTGGTATATTTAGGTTGGTCTTGGTATAGTAGGTTTATTTTTACCAATTTTATTGTTCACCATTTATACCATGCTTCTGCTAAATTAATAGTCCTGTGACGGGCCCCATCGACGTTCCATAAACACTCAATATTGTCATTTTCTAACCACTGTCAAATTCAGCGGCACTTTTTGGTTTTGGTAAGCGGGCAGCGACTTGCGGCGTACTTGTGATTTTATAACTTTAGGTTTTATTTACCGTCCAGCTCATTTTAATTTTATGTTGTCATCTGTTATTAAATCGTAAATTTTATATTAATAATTATTTTTGTGTAATTTTTATAATAAGTAATTGTTTGACGTTAAAACCTAGAGCTAGAACATTGCTTACTGATAGTACTTTTCACAAAAAAGGTATACAATGAAGATGTGTGACGAGTTTAAAATAACCTGTATCTATCTAATAAATAATAAATGATTTATTTCTCTCAAAAGGTACCGACATTGGTTCGTGACATATTATTTCAATCAAATTTGTAACCTTTGTGAGAGCTGGAGTCTGTAGAGGGTTCGTGACCTGTATGACAGATCTCCAGGCTCTCACCCTCTTAGAACAATACTATAAGGAACATACTTTTTCATACTTATGACGAGTTTACAATCAATGTATGGTATTTACGAAAAATGTGATGAATCGACAATGAGACAAATCGACAAAATGGTTTGACTTTTTAATGGTTTAGCTGGAATTCGTTTACTTTGATAACGGATTTATGAGTTATGACCGAAACATGTCGCCTTTAATCCACCCTAAAATAGATTTGCTAAAATACTTACCCTAAAGTAGAAACAGCTTCAATAATTTGATGGAGTCAGAATTGTCAGTGAATAAAATATTTAAATTAAAATATGTCAATTCGGACGGTGGATTGGGGTTAGCTCCGCTATCCACTATCTATATTAAGTTAACCGTAACCACAGGTTAACTTACGCATAAAAAAAGTTCGCAACTGAAAGTTTACCGATCTAACCAAAACCCGTGCTCGCAAACAATCCTTCCACAGCCCCATAACACGCGTGTCGTGACACATCATCTCTTCACGTCATCAGCACATTTCGTGCTCGTGCCGAATGTTTTCTCTACGAGATGCCCGATGTTATGATTGCCATCTATATGGGATGTTATGGGGTTTCGTGGAACCGCTCAAACTTATGGGGTTCAAACTTATCTAACACGTGCCAATCTCACAGCATGTGCTGTGTTGAAATTTCAGAAGCTACTGTTTAATCTCCAGAAGTGTTACCGTTTTCGGGAAATAGTGCAGCAGTTCCGGATGGCTAAATTTTAAACGGGCCATAAGATAAACTCCAACAAAATTAATATGATCTCAATACTAACGTAGTACATAAAAAACATAAAAATGGCCTAATGCCACTGTATCATGTTTATTACGATAACAAAACACGAGAGGCGCAGCGCGCGGGATGATGCGTGCGCGTCGTATGTTGGCACGTGCCTTTTACCGACTAATGAGCATGCAGGGTACATGCAGTTTTAAGTGTTTAGTAGTCACCTATACGTACCTTAATGGCATCTTGCATTCTAATCGATTAATATTTTTATTTTTTTAGCCGACATCTACCGGCGGTGTAGGCTACCTATTTTCCAGGTCTATAATTTAAATAAAATGAAATATTTAGGAAGGTACCAAATATCTAAAGATATTTAAAATCGGCTTTTTTACCATAGAAACCTTGCAAAAGTTCTGCCGCGTCCATCCGGTGGCCGTCATAAAATGGCCGTCACTGCGACGGTGTTTTGTTTTACCAATTTCAAAGCATTAACAAGAAGGAGTTGTGATGAGAATAAACGCTATCGGGACTCTTTAATCCTTTTGCAAATACCTAATTTTATTGCGGCTTTTAAGTTTTCTTTTCTGTTTTTCACACCACCTGCACCTAAACGTAAATTATTTGCCATGCAAACCTAACCTAAAGTACGTCATGGTTATAATAAAATTCAGTACAATATTACCGCCCGGCGGAGGGCAGAAGCCACAGCTTAGGGCGCGCGACCTGCTCCTTGCGACGGGGACCGACGCGCGCCATCTGTTTTCATGGCTAGAGCACAATTTTCTCGCAGTAGGTGTGAAATGTAGAGTATGCTCCCCAGGGATAAAGGTGTCTTTGCCTTGGACTAGCTGAAATTCCTCGCTGTATTCAGGATTCTTGTATTAACTTCCTCGCTTCGCTAGTGAGTTAAACTATAAACTCTATCGCGGCGCTCGGGAGTTGTCTCTCAAATCCTTCATTGTGTTCGGGATTCTATATGACGCCCGTGTCATAAGATACTGCTTTATCCCCTCGCTGCATAATCTACTATTTCATATTTTAGTATCCAGAATTTAGTAGGGATTGGTGCCTATTGTGTGTGTAGGTGTCTTTTTTGTGTTTTAGTTAGAAGTACAGTTTAGTAGATAAATAATAACTAAGTTCTTGAAATGCAAAACAAGGGAATTATGATTTATAACTAAGCTGGAATTTCGTAAAAGAAAAAATGGATTTCTCCAGTATAGGTCATAAGATTGCCTACTTGCTACTGTTGAAAGAATTTGACTACGTTAGGATATTGCTAAGTAAGTACCTACATATTGGGTTATGAAAAAGTAAGGTAAATGAAATAAAAAAAAATCGTTTCGTCTATAATTTTTTTTTATAGGTACACTATGTTAATAATTTTATACAATCTGTCATTTCCAGTAGGTATTGCACAAAAATGGACAAACCCCATTCTAAATTAAATTTTGTCCACCGACACCAACACTGTAAAATCCATTTAAATTATCTAACATAACTTATCCCCGAAAACATGCGATATTTTACATTTTACGAATATGTACACGTTAACCACTACTAAAATTTTCAAGTCCACACACTAAGTCTACGTCACTACTAAACAGCAAAAGCACTGAACAGTTAAAGATTTGCGAATGTTGATAAAAATCAACACTCGCAAATCTGTCGACAGCGTCTGCAGACGCCGCCAGCCAATTCCGCTCGTAACTCAGCCATCTTCTTCTTTAAATAGGTAACCTGAAGGGCCAGTCGCATTTCCCGCAGCTTTCTTCTATCTCGGCTCTGCTTAGCTGCGTGGTTATTGCGCTCGCGCTGCTTCCTATACGAGTCGTCAGCGGCCTGGCTGGTCTGCATCGCCCTCCGCATCCTCGGGTTGTTACCCAGCAAGGTACCACCATTCTTCTCCGCCATCGCTCGCATGGCATCTCGCTCAAATTTCTGGTACTCCAGGTCGTCAGACAGTGAGTCGCAGAAGTCTGTTGATTCCGGTGGCGACGGCGCGGGCGGTTGGCTGTGCGACCAGCTCCCGATGGAGTCGGGAGACACCGATTGCACCGAATATGACGCTGGATGGTACAGATACGGGGCGTGGAACAGAGATTCCGTGTACGATGGGTACGGCTCCGACAGTAGCGGAGATTGAGGAGCACAAGACGCGGAAAGTGGAGACGCTCTCACTGCGGGGTTGCTCAAGTCCATGGCAGTTTCCTGCGCGTACGGAGTCCACAAAGCCATTTCGAGAACTTGTCTACTTGACGTGCAAATCACGAATGTCTGTCTATTTTGGCGGGCGACTGTCGCTGTCGTTTAAAAGAGGCGGGGCCTAAGTGACCGCCCCTGGACGAAGGGTGAGTGCAGGTAGCACCCTAACGGACCTTGAGTGTGGATTATTTATGAGTTACTATTGGGTTTTCGAACGGAGTAAGTGAACATAACGTTAAAATGAAATGCGAGGCGAGTATTGATAGTAAGTAGTTCTTATTGTTGTGCGACTAATTAATAAAGCGTACACATGTCACTAATGATTTTGTTTGTCAGCCAATGAAGTTTTTACTAAGGAGTTGATGTTGGTTCCATGTACTTTTACTTATTAGAGTATTTACCTAATGACTCAAATTGACAATTTAATATTCAAGATTTTGTGACTTTACTAGGTGATTGCTGTGGATCTAAGTATGCTATAACTATCGAAATTATATTAGTTAAATATATAAAGATATGCGCTATTTTTGTCTGTGCGGAATACGGAACTTAGGTATTTCATTTCAACCCTGTCGATAAACGCAGACTGTATTTCAATTTATTTTATAACATTCCTAGCTAAGTTATTCTTAAAAATTTGGGTAGCCCAACGTTGATCACATGTAGAATGACCACAACTAAAATAACAATTCAGTTTTAAATAAGTATTTACTTACCTACCTAGTTTACAGTTTCAGCAAAGGCTTTTGTTACTTAATTTAGTCTCATCAGTAACTAAAACTGTTAATAAATTTCAGCTCTGAGTGACCATCACACAAGGGCTGTTCCCTGCATCATGTCTACGGACTTATTACGAAACAAATATTTTTGGACACAGCTGCATTGGCCTTCATTTATCGTCTTTTATTATTATGAGCTTTATTCAGATACAGATAAGGACTACTTTTGTGTAACTTTGTGTCACAAAAAGATTAGATCGTCACTCGGCTGTCAATTGCAGAACCCTTCCGCGTGCAAGTTGGTTGACGGTGTTATTGTTATTATTACTGGATGCGCTTTCTGGCCTTCCTCATAATATTCTGTAGAGTAATATGATCGATAATAAAGCAGCATAATTTTCAGTAGACAGAAAGATATTTGAAGCAAAACTTCACCTATTCTAGAAAAGTTTAGGTAGTTATAGAAAGGTAAACAATCTTGATGTGTCTTTATTTAAAAATTCAGTTTAAAAATGAAATGCAACTAAAAATATGTGTAGGTAAATACAACAACAATAACTACCAACTAAATCAATTGAACCATTAGTTGAAGCAGTAGTTTATTTGCTTGTTTATACATAGTTATGTGTTTGTGTAAAAAGTCACATCTAGATTGATTACGTTTGTTTTAATACCTGAATCTTTCTATTTTTGTTTTTAAAGATGTAAATCTTCAAGCAAGCAGACACGCATTACTTAAGGTAAGTATCTGCTTAGGTACAATCATGAATAATCCTGATAAACACAAGCCTTCAGCAGTTAAATCGTGGGTAATCGTAAACTTAGGATCAAAACGAACATTTCTCCATTGTTCTAACTTAACTTGTATTCCGTCGATGTTCACAGAATTGTAATCTTCAATTCATAACTTCCTATTAATTTAGGGATTACGGCGGTGAGACCTTTACTAACTTTATTTGCCGGATTATAAAACCTACTTTTTCTTGTCAAACAATAGCAATAATCTCGGCAACAATGTTTATGGCCTGACCATTTATAGGACATTTCTTTAGTTTGCAAATTGTTATAAAAGAAGATAAGATAATACTTTCTTTGGTCTCAAATTTAGACCACCGCGACAGCGTTTATAAAATAGCACACTATCGGAAGTAAGTAATATTGAGTCACACAATACGACTGCGACAAAAAGTCCACGTTCATGTCCGAACCGCGACAGTTGCGACGTTATTAACGAACTTATGATTCGTATGAAAGCGTGCGCTGGACAAGCGATTATTTCTTTGAAATTATTATTTATGGTTCCCGGTAATGTGCAAAAAATTAAATTGAGCAAAACTAAGGTCGCTGGGCCTTTTCATTTTACTGTTTACCTTGAATACCTACTACCAGCTTTATTTATAAAAACTTTTAAACTACTTAAAAACTTTTTAACTACTACTAAATACTGATTAGCAGATTCCAGCCCATTTTAAATAATCGATCTCGCATTCTCACTAGTAACAAAAAGTTGCTTACAAACTAAAAGAACACCTAACGTTAAGGCGTCACAAGGACTAGTCCTATTTATATAAAACTTCATAAACACAGACATAGTTTAAATACCTACTGATTAGCAGATTCTAAAATTCAAATTCTCCATGGAAAGCTTGAATAAAGAATCTGGTCATCAGTGTTTAACTAAGCATTAATTTCATGATGAATGAGCCAGCAATTCTGCAGTTACTCGCTACTACATCTATTTATTTCATTGCAAAAATAGGTTTTGAGCTCAATTATTCAATCATATTATTATAGCTACACATTTCACACGTGAATCTAGCTGTAAAAACATTGGTCGCGTGGCGGCCATCTTGTCCGATGGCGGCCACCGCGGCGGTGACGGGTTAAACAAACTGAGCATGTTTGCGCTGAAAGGATTCGTGTTATGTTTGCGCACGCGACTGTATCACTTATTGTGAGTTAAATTAATTTATTATAAAAGTTCTATTTAATTAGTGCCACACTTCATTACGTAGAAGACTTTAATATTGTTAGGGATAGAAAAAGTTGAAAAGTGCGCATAAAGCTCGTAACATGCACAAAAGTAGCTTACATGCCAGAGTGACTTGCACCAATCAGAACTTGCTGTAGCAGAATGGTATGCAAGATACTTGCACACTGTGGTGCGAGGTACAGGCCTGTGAATTTGGGACCAGTAGGTACTCCTACCTACCTACTACTCAACAGGCAGGTACTTGATAGGTTGTTAAATAGGTCATGGGGGCTATCAGGATGTTACTAAAGCTAGGTAAGGCTTTTGAAGAGCAAGCTTCGTCAAAATTTTGAAGAGTTAACTTCATGAGCAGCATGATCGACCACCCTTCCTACTTGCTAAAGAATTATTTTCTAAGAATCCCAGACATAATTTTATAAGTGAACACCAGTCACACAGATTACTCCGCCAGGCAAAACTCCCTGTCGCCGTTAATACAGCGTAAATAACGGTTTTATTGTCTCAGAGATAGTTCTATTTTGCAAAATTGTAAACCGTCGCATTGTCTTGTCCTGACATAAAAGGGTTACTCCAAGGACCAATCCTTTGCGAACGTCGCACAATGCGGATTATACAATTTGCATGTTGCGTTTGCAGGGTTCGTTCCGAGAATGCTGACTTGCACTAATTATTAAATAAGTAAATACGTGTCTAAGCCAAAGATGGAGTCTCGGGAGCCGTTACCTGAGTAAGTCTGACGATCCTAAGAACATCCAGGAATTATGTCGCTGGTCCCGGCCGCCAAATGGCGGTCGTCAAATAAACCATGTCAGAGGCCCTTGAGGCGGTTTAGAAACTCTGCCACTAGGGTGTTTAAGACCTGACTGCCACACGATAAGAAGAAGAAGAAGACCTAAATAAGAACCTCTCCGATTTACGTAGAATACTTAAATTGATTGAAATTATAAAAATCATTATAAATTGTTTTGTTCTTTCACGCTTTTACAGGCTTTTATGGAGGACGTAGATATGGTATGACGAACGCCATACCATATCTACGTCCGACGGTACGACGGAAAAGGTTTAAAGTATTAAACTTGTTAGCTTCCATACCGACTTTACTTAGGCACTGAAGTAGAAAACCTTCTAAAGCATTGCGTCTACTATTGTCTTACTTCTACAAAGACATGTTAGTGACAAGCGAACACAGATTATTATAACACTAATGTAAACTTAACCTTAAAACTCTTCGTTAAGGTTCAATATCTGTAGAGATGACCGCATCACGCAGTGTTGGCGGTCTACTTGTTCAAAAGATGAGGCGACAGTCCTCAGTTGTACAATCACAAAGACCACCAGCACTCTGTACCCTGTGTTAAGAATAAAATAATATGATCTTGTGATGCAAAATCATCCAAGTATCACTCAATATTAGGCATTTTAGGAGCCAATTCCACCCAGCTCCATCTTTCCGAGGTGCAACCGTGCCGATAACCGACCAACTTGAGCTTCTTGGGGTTACGTTGACATCTACCATGAATTTTGGCCCTTTCATGGAGGCAAAAGCTCAAGTGGCTGCAAAGAAGTTGGGGATCCTAGCAAAGGTGAGACGGTAATTCACGCCGGAACAGCTGCTCAAACTCTACCAAGCGCAAGTTCGATCATGTATGGAGTACTGCTCTCATCTTTGGGACGGATCTGCCAAATACCAGCTTGAGGCCCTTGAGTCAATTGAGAAACGAGCCAAGAGAATCATCGGCAATGATAGGCTCGTCGCTACGAAGCTCCTAAGTCTTGAGCATCGACGACGAGTTGCTAGCCTGTCGGTTTTCTATCATTTGCATTTTGGGGAATGTACGACGGAATTGCATAATTAAATTCCACCAAGCCCGTTCCATCATCGGACCACAAGAAGAACGGCGATGCGCCACCAATACATGGTGGACATCCCACCCACGCGCACAAAGCGTTTTGGGAACACATTCATAGTGCGTACAGCTAAGGAGTGGAATTCCCTGCCGGAGTCTGTGTTTCCTGATAGCTACAACCTGGGAGTCTTTAAGTCAAGAGTGAAAAGGTTCCATCTGTCTGTCTGTCTGTCCATCTAACACAGCCAGTTTTCTCCGGACATATGGACTTCTGTGACCCTAACACGGACGCTTTACGTTATTACATTTTTTTTAGTGTGGGTGTTAGTTTTGGGAGTGAAACTAGAAAATTAAAAAAGTTTCTTAAACTGTATCGTGTGACATTTCAAAGGAAAGGGCTTACTGTGAGGGTTTTATTTATATTTTTTTCATAATTTTAATGTAAATATGTAGTTTGAAGTTATTCAGGAATTTAGACCAAAAATGACCTTTAACCCGTTATCTCCGAAGCTACTGAGCCTAACTAACATTTTGAAAAACTCTCACAATAAGCCCTTTCATTTGATAAAAAAGCCCCAAAGCACCTCGTGTGGTGGTCCCATTGTCACCAAGTCAGAATCTGATGATGTGATTCACTCAAATTTTATAGGCACATACAATGATTCTCATAAACTTTCCAACACAATTCAGATATTTGCAGGCGCAAATTTCTGAATTACCAATTTACAACTCATCTACATCACCTAATCTTAAAATATTTGAATTACTTATTATGATGCTTACGAGGCGGTAATCATCATCACATGTTGCTATGCTGATGATGTAAGGTATAAATAAGTAAGGATCTGATGATGGGATCCCATGAAAAAGGTTTGTCAACCGATTTGGATGATTCTTTTTTTGTTTCGAAGATTATTTTCCCGGACTGGTCCCATTTCATTTTGGTGAAGATCTGATGAAGAACTTCGGAGGTAGGCTACAGAACTCTTGAATAAATTATAGGAAATGGATCGGGATTACTGAAATCGCATTTCTGTGTATTGTTTATACCAGTTCATAACATAATACCACGCCGGTACGCTGTGAATGGGTACGCAGTCACAGACCACTAAAAAGTGATAAATTAAAACCTTTTTTAATTTCACTTTTTAATGGTAGGTATTGGTTGGATAACTCTTAGTCCCTATCAAACTATTCAAAATGACAAACATTATACTTTATGCGATCAACCAAACCTAGGTCTATACTCAAATAATTGCCACAGGGCGGGCCCCTAGTACACACTATCATGGTTACATTACAGTTACATTATTCAGTTTATTCAGCTCTCCCGTAAAGCTAGTCAAAATGAATTGAGCGATGTGTATGGAACATGCAAGCGACAGTCGGCACAAACACAAATGACATTCAAAAAGATTAGTTGCCCCGATTAAAGCGACACATTCTGCCAAAATCCGAACCCGTTCGATAGCATCACAAACAAGTACTTAGGAAATTGCACATAACTGTCAAATATAGCGGACTGCAATAATGCAGCTGCGACCACCCTTGTACAAAATAGAACCTAAAGACGTTCCACTTAAGCTTCAGTTTTGCTCGATGCAGAAGTGTACAATAATATTTGCAAGGGTTCGTCGCGCGCCTGTCATTTAGACCCCTTCCGCGTGGACACGGCTAGTCTCCAGGGATCAGTACGGTCCACAAAAAAGATATCGTGTTACATATTTTATGGAAAGATAACTGTACTTCTGTTTCTGAGTGTTTGAGTTAGTGATTACGTGCTCAAACTGTTGGTGGAAGTCGAAACGCAACACTTTGTGTTGTGATCTTGGGATGGTGTTGTATTTCAATTTACACACACTTCTCTGCACCAAACAGACAACACCGCGGATAAATAATAATATCATAAATGCGAAAGTTTGAATGGATGGATGTGGCTGTATGGCTGTTTTGTCGATCAATCACGTCAGAACGGCTGAACGGATCTCGATGAAATTTGGTACAGAGGTACATTATAGTAGTGGTAGATGATAGTCTAATCTCACATATAATACGTTTTATCCCGGGAGTATGTTCCCTTTTGATAGTTTTCGACAACCACGCGGATTTATCATTTTATATACAGTGTCAACTCATAATAATTGTAACGTCAGTCGACTTAACGACAAACTCCAGAAATCGTCATAATTACTCGACTCTGTTTGGTTTACCTCGTCTATCTTATCTTTGACTATGAAGCATCTCACCCGCTGTAAATCACGACGACGCCAATACTCATTAGTTTACTGAGCAATAAACAGTCGGTACTTTCTAAGTTGCCGTCATTTATCGCCGTATTGTTTGTCATTCGTTGTTTTACGGACTAGCCCGCATTTACCTCAAGTGTCGGCGTGCTGTTGCTTGTTGTGATTACCTTGCACGTGATAATCTCGGCTGCTAGACTGTCGTTAGGTTGTATACGGTACTAGCTGTCCCGTGCTACTTCGAGAGAAGAAAAATTAAATTTTCCCCGTTTTTGCAACATGTTTCATTGATGCTCCGCTCCTATTTGTCTTAGCGTCATGTTATATAGTCTATAACTTTTCTTGGTAAATAGGCTATCCATAACTAAAGAATTTTTCAATTCGAACCAATAGTTTCTGAGATTAGCACGTTCAACGAAACAAACAAACTCTTCAGCTTTACAATACTTATTAGAACAGAAAATATTCTTAATTGCCTACAAAATTTCAAACTGTGAACAGCAGAAAATCTTTGTGTATTCACCACAAAGTTTGGTTAATATGCGCCGAAGAGGTGACGATTTTCCTTCTCTCCATTTCACGGGAACTCTCAATAACACTATAAAATGCGCAGTCCCTTAAGTTTCGCTATACGGAGTGTACACTGTAGTTATATGTAATTAAATAGTAACCAGCCAGCTAGATAGTTCAAACAAGCGTTCGTTGGCATCATTATTCAGACGAAAAACGTCCTGTGCGGGGCACAGGCACATGGCCACAGGCTTCTCCCAGACACCAATAATGACGGCTACCGGTCTAGTGCTTCCCGCGTGCAGCTATTTTCCGCCACCTACATTATGTCGTTAGACAACTTGTAGGTCTTCTTCTCTTTGCGTAACAACGGTACTTCTTACTTTTTGGGCCCAGTAGGTGACCACACTGATTGAAGCGTCGGAGGCGTTGTACCGTGTGTGCCGTGTTTTTAATAGTGATAGGCTCACATTTGAATATAATCTTACCTAGTGGAAAGCGATGATGTGACCGACTATGGAGCACCTAAAAGTAACCTATTCGTTCTTGACTCGAAACCAAATTAATTTTAGGTTTCCCCTGTAAAACGAGGATATCCTCACTTTTCACATATCTAAAACGCCTTGGTCTACCTATACTTTTCTGCCAACCACACGTATCAGAATTGCGAAGGGGTGCAATGAGTCAGCAGATCCCTCGCTGACCGCAACTGCGATCGGGTCCCGTAATCTCGTCCATTCAGCCAAGCGGACATGCCCATTCACACTTGTGCGCATTGTGCCGAGCTTGCGTGACTCGATTTTTCTATTTACTGAACAATTTGCCTTTATCGCTCGCAAATTGAATTTGACTACATTCTTAAATTGACTGTAGAATTGATTTGAATAAAGATACGACAGCTCCGCTAAATGGTCCTCATGGCCGCAATTTGTTGGATTTGCAATAGCGATCGGAATATGCACTTATACAGTCAAAATGATTTGAATTGTCGCCGAATTGCTAGCTAATATCCTATCGTTTGAATAGTTAGCAATTATTTATTTTTCTGTACACTTACACGATAACGACTTAGGTATTCTATTACAATCTTGAGAACCATACTCAAAACCTTAAAAATAAAACAATAATTTCTAGAGCCATAAATTATTGTAATCCAATAAATCGCTAAAAGTTCCAACACGCTTTGGAAGCACTGTCTAAAACATCGAGTGTTTATGAAATTCAGCAATTCTGGTTTCCATAAGACATTCCTAAATTAATCCGTTAAAGTTAATCTTCACTTAACAATAAATCTAACTGTACATCAGTTTGCAATCCTTTGCCGCAACTGTCTGGCGACAATACCCACAATGCGCCATGTAGCCATGTAGGCGGAACGTGGGACCGGGGAGGTCCCACGTTTTCATACACCGCCCGGAATCAAAGCCTTACCCTCGGTCGCCTCACTTAAGAGAAGGACCCGCTCCGGCAAACGTTGGGATGATTGTGGGACATCTTCATATACAGTAATGTTTTTGGAGGCAAAACCCATTTTTCACTTTCGTTTCTTTATGTCAAATGTAACTACCGCGCCATTTGTGGCGCCACTTTCAAGTCTCCTAAATTCAGCTTTAGCAAATAAAAGAATTGTATTTGTATCTGTATTTAGCTTCGGAAATAATCTTTATTTCAGTGGCAAACTCACAACCTAAATAAATCTAAAGAAAACATGAATCCCGTCAGCAGCAACCTACCCTTTTATAACTTCTTCCCAAATTCATTATTTTGAATAAACAGGACAGAACTGAAGCAAGTCATAACAGATCCTTCTGGGAAAATATGAATTTTGTATGAAAGGCAAACAGAGTCTGCGTAATGGTCGCGAGGGATTAGCGAATGACCCATTCCTGTTATTCGTTACAACTGAGCTTCTTTGTCGAGAGGATGAATGACAATTGCGAAGGGCTTGCCATCGGGACGGTCACAGTGGATCCCGGCTCTCGATGTATTATCATTTATCAGTTTTGTGATAGCATTGTGTAAGATTTTCTAAATCTTCGAAGCTTAAGATTAGCTGGACAATATTTTGGTCTAATCCGTACTTTGCCAGATTTGCGTAATGTTTAGTCTCATTTGACACAGTTCTTGGAGTTTTCCAATGTTCTACACGTTTAAAATTGTTTGAACAATTGTTTGAAATCACTAATATAGAATGGTTCATGGCGTACATGTGAAAAATAAAGGAGAGAAGCAAAAGTTTGTAGTGTAATTTCAGGAGAGATTTTGACACGGAACTGCTTCTTGATGTTGAAATGTGAGAAAACATGTCCATCTTTAGAGAAAGACTCATCATTTCCGTCATTATAACATGTGTCTTTTAAAAATCTTGTGACCAAAACTAGGTCCCCGAGGAATCCTCCGATTTCTGGTTTTTCCCTGAAACAAGATGTTATTTTTTGCACCCTTTCCGAGTGTTAAATACAAACTAACATCAATGCCATTTACAATCAAAGAATGTCTTTCTCCCGGTTCAGCATCTTGCACATTTTGCTGATTGCTATCATCAGCACCAGTTATTAATGTTATTCTTACACAAATATGATTTACAGCGTTTTCCAGAACGACAAAGGTGGTTTGTAACTCTTGCCCATTGTGTTTGCTGTCCCCTGTTTTTTCTATAATAACTAGAAACATGCTTTCATAAAGGAATCGCTTTAAGTCCGTGTGTCCGTCATCTGCGGACAATGCCCACTATTAGCGGATTATAATCCGCAAAAAGAGCAGGTACTGTCGTGTGGACCACGGTCTGTGGTCCAAGTGACGCGTTGAATTTCATAGATGCGTTATTGATTACGTAAATACTTATGTGGTGTTTATTTGTAATGATGTCCTTAATTCCCTGGCTATACAGCAGTGCCCTCTATGCGCAGTATAAGAGTATTCGTAGTTAATCAAGAATGTAATATTTCTTATCTCTTTATGGCACTAAATATTTAGATCGATATTAACAAAATATATTTCATCAAGATCCTTTTTAGTTTTAATCAGTCTTGTCAGCAATTTCAATTGATCCCTGATATCCTAAACATCCAATCTTTAACAAGTTCAAGTAAACAACTCGCTTCCTCCTCTCCCTTGCGGCGTAATATTTGCTTGCATTAGCAGATGTAAGGTTGTCAATGCTCGTCATCGTCCCACGGGATCTGTCGATTATCCCAAACAATAACATCCACAGTGCAGGCTGACCGAAACGTGACCAGTCTTCAGGGAGTCAGTCGCTGTTGCGTTTGTTATTCTTAGCAGCGCACAAATAATACCAATTTCTGCTTTTGTAGCTTCCCAGAAAGAACACAATTAATACAGAAATGTGTTGAATGTATGTATGTTATGTTGATCCCGTTTGTGGTTTAAATTTAAATTTCATACTTCGCTTTTGTGCGTTTAAGATGAGCGAAAGGATTCTGTTTGGACTGTCCTTTCTGAGTGACTAAATAAACGAAAATTGTTACATTTAATATTGTATTCTAGCTTCTATAATACAAGCCTACTTGTTGAATTCGTATTCGCGGAGTAATGACGTCATAAAGTCACACTTCCGACGCACGTGACGTCATTACCGGCGATGTGCGACGACACGCGAGCGACAGACTTGTGAACACATCACTTACTACCGGCAGGGAACACGGCTATATGGCACTACATATAAAGCTACATCATTTGGTATTTGAAATACCCTTTCATTAAATCTTTGAACAATACATATATGCCAGAAATAAATGTGAGAGTAGTTCATGCAAAACAATTCCAAATCCAGATGTTTCGTACATGAAACTTGGATTAAATATGGAAACGAATGACGACGTTCAGGCTGAAAGCTTTTTATTACAAAATGTTGTACAAAAATATATCAGAAAAAATCCATCCACTGTGCGAACTGTTACATAAAAATAATTTATTTCCTTAACACGAACTTTTTTTAACAGAAGTGGCAAATGACAACTTGGCCCACACAGCGCTTCTAAATACAATTGGACCCTGTACGGATATCGCAATAAACCAGAACGAACATTTCTGGCAACTTAAATTGTTGGAAACACATTCCTATAAGAATTAATCATAAACGCAAACGTCTATTATAAGGCGCACAGCAAAGGAGTGCAACTCTCTGCCTGCGTCTGTGTTTCCGAACGCTTACAACCCTCATATCTTCAAAGTTAGAGTGAACAGGCTTTTTCTGGTTGAGCTCGCTCCATCGTAGACTTTGTCTCTGTCATCTCTGACTAGTGCCAAGAGCAAACCCATCACAAATAAAAAAAAACGCACAACTTAATTCGGACAGTTTTAACAATGTGCTATTAAATTCCCAGTAAAATATACTTTTTTTTGTCAATTAACCTTTTTTTCAAAATTTAATTTTCTGTGTTAAAATTACAAACATGTGAATGGACGCGGAGTTATGTAGCATTGGGAGATTCGAAAAGCCGAGGCCTGTAGCGATGTCGTAGCCCGTAGCGCTACGTTGCTACGCCGTAGCACGATATGGTTACGCCGTGGCGTATCGTAGCATTTCGTGTCAGCTGAAGATATCGCGCTAAGCTGCGGGTTGCGGTCCCTATAAATATTATTTTTTATCAATTAATAAGGATTTTCTTTGACATTTTCTATTTACGGTAGTACGAAAAAGAATATTTCTTTTTATACTTTTTCCTTCAACCATCGTGCTCCATATTCGACCACATCATCGTTTACCATCAGGTGAGATAGAAAATAGTAAAAAAAAAACAACATGATACAAAAGGAAAGACAATATTAAGTAATATACATATTTATATTTTTTGTGCCATATTAGCCACGTCTTGTTGATTAGTAGAAAACATCTTCCATGTTTACTTTGCATAGGATAAAAAAAAAATCGCACTGCTATCACACATATTCGAGATGCCTAGATCATTGGGGCACAGCGAAGTGACACAAAGACGCAGATAAGCGCGGATCGCGTAGCATCAACACTAAAGTCTTCTTACATCACTATCTTACATTATACAAGAGTCAACGCACACTGCATGCGCCACACTGTCCTTTTTAGGGTTCCGTTCCAAAATGGTAAAAAGGAACCCTTATGGTGTGACTAGGTCTTTCCGTCTGTCACAGCTTGATATCTCAAGAACTTCTAATGCCATCAACTTGAAATTTGGAATAGTTTTAGAAGACGTTCGTCCAACTATTTTGCAAATAAGAAAGAAATCAAAATGCCTATATTTTTTTGCAACAGTGACTGAAAGGGGTTCTTAAAAATTCAAAGTGGGCTACTGGGCCTGTGGGCTATTATATGAAAGCACGCTATTTGCACATTTTATATTTATTTTCTTTTTTAGGGTTCCGTACCTCAAAAGGTAAAAAAGGAACCCTTATAAGATTACTCTCTTGTCCGTCTGTCCGTGTGTCACTAATTTTCTCAGGAGCAGGTGAACCTAGAAAGTCGATATTTATACCAGACACTGAGGTCTATAGTCTCTATTAGGTCTTGAGTCAACACGATAAAAAGATATGGGCAAATTTAGATATTCGCGAATACTTGTATTGTAAGTACTAAAATTTACCTTCATTTTCAACTTTTTTTATTTTTCGGAATTTTTCCTTTGTCTGTGCTGTAAGACCTTGCTCTTCACCAAAATTGACAATTCTAGGTCAACCGGAAGTACCGTATAGGTTTCGTGTCGAAAAACTATATGGTAAGTCCCGTTGACCTAGAATCACGAAATTTGGCAAGTAATACCGTCTTATTCTACAAGAATAGGGAAAAGTCTGAAAACTTTACGTTTGTTTTTTAATCATAAAAAATATAGTCTTTACTTAAAGTAATTTTTCAGCTACAAATTTGTACGGAAACCTCGCGATCTCAGAAGTTTGCATAGAGAAAAAACTGAAATTATTCTGTGTGATACAAGTTTATTTAAATATTACAGGAAATATAAAATGATATCTCTAAATAGCACACTTTTTCAGAAATCATCAACAAAAAATATATTAGTTCCACTAGCGGTTAAGAGATGGCGTTGATCTAAAACTGCAATAAACACCGCAGTGTTAAAATACTCTGACGAATAGAGGCTTCGCCGATGGAAATTTAAAAACATTTCATATTTTATGTGGTGGTACGGAACACTCAGTGCGCGAGTCCGACGCGCTCTTGAGCGCAAGGCTCGCGTTTGACCACTATATCAACTGATGTAAGCGGTTATGTGGCCGATGTTGGAGCACGCTTGTTTCATCATCATCATCAATAATAACATCAGCCGAAAGACGTCCACTGCTGGACGGACGCCTCCCCGCGCGTGTCGCCACGACAACTGGTCCAGTGCGTCTCGCATCCATCGGCTACCTGCGACCCTCAAAAGGCTTACTTTTGCTTAGAAGTTACCTATTCACTCTCACTCCCAGGTTGTAGCAATCAGGAAACTCAGATTCCGGCATGGAATCCTAAGCTGTACGCGGAATGAAAATATTCTCAAAATGTTTTAGTTATCAAGTAAAATGCTCTCATGATATTCCGAACATTGCCTATACGAAACATTTATTATGAAATTGATTTTACCGTTCACTCCACATGCTCTACAAAGATTCCCACATTTCGCACAACTCTTTTTGTACAATGGCTTACAAACTGGCCATCTACATTGACATGTCAATCAAACCCCTGTACAAGCACCACGCAAATCGCAGGCTTATGCGAATCGAATCGCGCGCCTCCACAATGCCCACAATTGATACAATGTATTACGGGAACGCCTCGAAACCTCCGTCAATACCCAATAACTGTTTTATTTTAGCCCCTTTTGGTCCTTCAAAACGCACAACTCCCTTATTCCAACGTCATAAGACTTAAAATGCTATAGCTTGGTTAAGTTGTGGTGTTCTCGGACCGAATCTTCATTGAAAGGTTAATCCCGTCTGACAATATGTCCTTGGCACCTGCTTTTTATTGTGGAAGTTGGGCATTTTGAGTTTGTAACGGTATGCATAATTTTGAAATTCTGCTCTGTTGTATACGAGATTAGTTTTGGAAATGGCACATGTCTTTAGAAATAACTATGTTACGGATTATTATTCTGTTCAAATATTCAGGAAGCTCCTCCACTACTCTAAAGAAAATCCAAAAAAATCTTCTCTACGTAAACATATTTCTAACATAAACGTGACATCGCGCCTGTACTCCCCAAGGGTAAAACAGAGGTGTTCCTTCGCCTAGTATCCACCCACATTTCGCGTCCCATGGACCAGGAGGATGGCCTTTGCAATTAATCTAGATTCCTAGCTGCTACTGAGATATTCCTTATAGATAAACACAAAAAGACTTCCCGTATTTTTTGTGAGGATATCATTAATAGATACTCAACAGTTGTCACCAACAGAAAAGCTCAGGGAATAAAGGAGTAGAAGCCGTACCAGCATCTGAAGTCCACGTTGCATGCGATCTAACTCAAGATACCTATCCTCCTTTTAATTGAATGTGACGATAGAGCTGGCTTGCCTAGGAGTCACTTATTTTCTGTCGACTATAAAACCCCGCCTTGTAACTATCAGGATACACAGACTGGTAGGAATATAACTGTACGCTCAAAGAAAGTCTTCACAAAATGTGCGTTGGGATGTCCACAATGATTTTGATCATTTCACCACAGCGTGTCTACATAAAATCAAATTAAATCGCTCAATCAGCAGTTCGTCCCGGAACTGTAACTCCATCAATCTCGCACACAATGGTGCTGCGTGTCGTCCGGTGAATGGGTTGCCGTCCCACGCAGACCACTGCTGGACAACGTGATCGATCGACAGTGTCGTCGAGTAGCGGGAATTGCTGCAGTTGCGGTTCAATTAATGTGTATTTCCTGTTGCTCTGTGAGGGGAATAAGTAGTAGTAGTATCATCTTTTATTTGGGTCTAATATGGAATACACAACAACATTTACTAATCATTTTGAATGCATGCAAAAATACTGCCAAACGGAAAACTATAAAACAAACTAAATTAGGATTGCTAGCTGGCTTCTATTTCAGGCTGAAGAGCTTATCTCTCCAGGTTTGAAAAGCAGCATGGCATACCACAAAGTATGCCTTGGTGACTCTGTAGGAAGCCTTGAATAATAGTCTTGAATCATTTAGTTTCCAGAGAAAGAACAAAACTGACAAAAATATTTAAGTTCTTTTATACCAGGGTGGTACATATTATAAAAGAATAACAGTAAACTAAGTCGCCCCTATCCCAAATATTACATAAGCTGCACCCTTCGATGAGGGTGTCGCAACTATTGACAGCACGCTGACAACCCAGGGAACCCAATATTTCCTCATTGACTGAGACAAATTAAAAATAGATCTTATTGCAATGGTTTAAGGTTAAGGTTGGGATATAGGTAAGGTGCTGCACCGATGCACTGACATTGATTTATTCGACAACTGAATGTTACTGTTATTGTCGCGCGTGTCGCTCACGCCTTTTATGGAACGGTTAACGGGATCTGCAGTCTTCAAGCTGTGATGTATGTAGAACAGTACCGTTTGAAGACAAGGGTGGTGGCAGACGTACCTACTAATATCATAAAGCTGAAGATATTGCCATTAGGTGTAACATCGCGCTACGACAATAGGAGCGGACTATTACCTAACAACAAACAACGTGACGCAGACGAAGTTGTGCGCTCAGCTAACGAGTACACTTTAAATGATACAACTAAACTCATTATTTCCAAGTTAGCTGAGAATGTTTTGAGTTCACGAAAATATACAATATTGCACATTCGGTGTATTAATCATTGCTTGGCCCCGAAGAGCTTTGCCTGCGTGTCCGCGCAATGTGCGCTGAGCGCAAGTTTCAGCTGTCACAGCCGTAGTCAAAATTGTAAAAGGCCGATAACTTGTATGAGTAATCGATGACTTGAGTTTATATAACGATATGTGTCAGCCACATCAGTACCTCGTCCAATATAACAGGGTCTAAGATAAACTACATCTAATCTACAGACTGAAATTCTTAAGACATCATGCGCGCTATGTCCATCCTTATCTATAATACCTACCTACTTAGGTACAGGTACCTTGTAATACTAGCTGAGCCGCGCAACTTCGTCTGTGTCACATTTCTCATTAATACTTCGCTACGTGTGTTCGTCGCGTGATGTTATTAGCCTATAGCCCTCTTCAATAATTGGGCTATCCAACAATAAAATACTTTTTCAATTCCAACCAGTTGTTCCTGAGATAGCCTGTCAACCAAACAATCAACCTCTTCAGCTTATAATATTAGTTTAGCTCGATGACGCGATAGCTTGGATGGGTGTTTGTTAGTGAATCACGTCAGAACGGTTGAACGGACCTTGATGAAATTTGGCACAAAATGTAGATTGTAGTCCGTATAAAACACATGGATGGATACTTTTTATTCCGGGAGTATGTCCCTTGGGATAATTTCCGACATTCAGGCGCAGCTATGCAGCTCAGGAGCTGATTTTAAAATGAGCATCACGTCTAAAAGACTAGTCATTGACGTTGAAGACTAGTCTAAAAGACTAGTTGTTTAAAAAAAATGTTACATTAAACTATTTTCTTAATAATTAGATACAGGGTAGGTATATGAAAATTTTGAGTTTCATTCGTTCAAGACAGTGTTATTAATTTGTTAAGTTATGACTAACACGGACACAGAAACGGCCATCGCATCAAAACCACCGAGCGTATTTCAATGGAATATGCACTATCTCAAAGACAATTTAATTATCTACATTTGATATACTTACGGCTATTTTTTTTAAGTCATAAAATAACAAAAACTACTGAATTTTGGTACACAGGTGTGAAACGAGTGCGCGTTCTGTTCCTCCAAGCGGTCGCTGGCATAGGTACATATGTCGTCTTTTAAAGCGGTCGAAGCCACGGGCGGCAGCTAGTATCTTGGTAACGTAATAAACCACTTATTTACTTGACTATTGTCTGCATAGTCATAAAGTTCATTCCTATTTGAATCTCCTATATCAAAGTCACCCGAAAGCAAATTTCCAAAACGCTGTAATAATAACAAAGAGCATGTGTAGACGCTGACGACCATAAAACAAAGTTTTGTGAAACTGCACAATACGCAAACTACATTTGTAAAGGATTACCGCAAGTGCTGAGACAATGGCCTTCTGCGAAGCTTTGTGAAGGAAACGGAACGGGACTGACTTCAATGGTGGAATTAGCAATAGTTACCTTATTGTATCATTGAAAATGTCTGGCAGCGAGGATTTTAACAGTAACGGAGTTCGGCCGCCGCGCCGACTGCTAAGTTGCAACCGTTGTTTTTGTTGCTATAGCGTGGCCGCTCAACGGTCATCTTAAACCAAAATTAAAAAGTTGAGCCGCAAGGAATGTTGTAGGTTGTAGTATAACATGTTTAGGTACCTAAGTAAGTAGCTGTAAGTATTCAAAACCTCGATCAGAGTCCATTTACTAAAAGTTCACCTAATATAAATCATTATGTAACTAGGTACACGACTACGACATAACATAAACTCGGCAACATTCTCTCGACCAATCACGTGGCTGAGAAATGTGCACGTTGTGCAACGAGCGAGTCCCGAGTGTAGGAGAGGCGGTGTGAATGGAACCTGTGCAACCAATGCGCGAGTAGAACGAACCTAAATGGAATGGCTATAAAAAGGCCCCAAAAGAGGGATCCCGATGGGCTCTTGTTGATATGAAACTGCCTCGTTGCCTCGCTAGAAGAACCAGGGCCCCAAGTCTGCTTTCAATGAAGTGTCAGTGGTTGACCACGATATAAAAGCGTCATTATGACTTTCCAGTGGTCAACCACTGACACTCGATTGAAAGAAATGGCATAGAATCTTGTCAAAATCAACCATTATGAAATCAATGATAGACCATTCTGACAATATTGTAATAGCAGACTTGGGGCCCTGATCTTGCAATCGCTTGTTAAGTAGGTACTTAGGTGTTATTATTTTCGGTAAGAATTTCATAGTAGCAGCCTGCACCAAATAACAACACAAATCGCATATTCCTTCACAATTGAAATTAATTTCAGAACAGGTGCTTCATATGTTTAAAAAAACATCTGCTCAACTAGGTACTTGAAAACATCCAATGAATGCTGTTAAAATCTATATGGGTTGGTACCTACTTACTAATAAATGAAAATGAAATGAAATGAAGTGTTTTTTTTTACATTTTTTTTTTATTTTGATAAAATAAAGCTGTAACGCGTCAATCTCTGAAACTACTTACAGTTCGGATTTGGAAAATTATTTTTGTGCTTATACTTAGGAATGATAGCCACATTCATGAGGAAGACTACCTCCAGGTACCTACGCTATACGGGAATGGGAAATAAACGGGATATCTACGTATGCGCGTACGAAGTCGCGGGAATAAGCTAGTGACAATATTATAAAAGAATATGCGATGCGACCTATCGAATGTACTTGTGTGTTATGTATCAATTAGACTGCAGGTCTACATTTACCTATTATACCCGTTAACTGCAATAGGCCCGTCCGTTATTATACACCTTTGGGATTTAAGAACTGTAGTGCTATTCTGTAAGAACATTTTCGTATCTCGACAGTGGAATCCGAGGTGAGTTTCAAATTAAGACCTTTATGTTGTGTGCAATAAAGCTCATTTTGTGTGTTTTGTCACTCAGGTGAAGCTCGATATTGAAATAGTTGTTTAAAGAATAGACTAGCTGGACAGGATAATAAAACTAAGTAGGTACTATTCCAAACTATGAATATTAAATCCAACAACTGGCTCGCATCCCAATATTCGATGGCTTGCTGATCAAGTGAGACCCTGGTCACGTCGCAGGAGGGTGCCGTACTAATTGAGTGAGGGTCTGAGCGCCAGCGCCAGGGGGAGCTCCCCTAACCAGCGCAATACGTGAACCCTTGCGTTTGCGCGCAATGTATTGCTACTACTGTCTATACTGTCGATCGATATTGGCTGCTTGGAACGTTCCGTTGCTAAACAACAGTGGATAACATTGGGTTGGTTTATATAGAAATTTCCTACGCAATCAAAGTTAGCTGGCTGTACAGGTTGTATAGTTTCGTAAATTCGATGCATACCTAGCTAGTAATTTGCACCAGAACCTAGACTTTTTCGAATATTTAGTAGATATCTTAACAATTTGCTTGAACAAAACTCTTTACAGAAGTAAAAGTTTTAAGTAACCTCAACAAGCAAAATCTACGCAGGTACTCATTCTTTCTTTAATTCTTTATTGTACACCATAAAAACTTACAATAATTTACAGTGATTAAAAATGTTCATGTACAAAGGCGAGCTTAACTCAAAATTGAGTTTTCTACCAGCAAACCTTTGAGTGATAGAGAGAGATCACAATAGAGGATGGATCCAGTGCACATTTTACAAAAATACATATTTTATCATACATAAATATACCTACATACATAAATACACACATATATATATGTATATATATGTGTGTATTTATGTATGTATGTAGGTATATTACACAAATACACACATATATATATGTATATATATGTGTGTATTTATGTATGTAGGTATAAGGTACATAAATACACACATATATATATGTATATATATGTGTGTATTTATGTATGTAGGTATATTTATGTATGATAAAATATGTATTTTTGTAAAATGTGCACTGGATCCATCCTCTATTGTGATCTGTATACCTACATACATAAATACACACATATATATATGTATATATATGTGTGTATTTATGTATGTAGGTATATTTATGTATGATAAAATATGTATTTTTGTAAAATGTGCACTGGATCCATCCTCTATTGTGATCTCTCTCTATCACTCAAAGGTTTGCTGGTAGAAAACTCAATTTTGAGTTAAGCTCGCCTTTGTACATGAACATTTTTAATCACTGTAAATTATTGTAAGTTTTTATGGTGTACAATAAAGAATTAAAGAAAGAATGAGTACCTGCGTAGATTTTGCTTGTTGACGTATCTATGAATATTATGTCATAGGGAAAGGAAATGCTCTTTAACTTTCCTCTTAAAGACATCAAGAGAAGGACTGTCACGTAGGGAATGTGGGAGAGAGTTCCAGAGACGCACTGCAGTAACAGAGAAGGAGCCACCATAGCGGCTGGAAGTATGACGCGGAGTACGAAGGAGAAGAGAAGTGGTAGTACGACATGGTTTACCCCTCGGGATGAGGTACTCAAAGCGTTCTCGAAGGTATTGAGGAGAATTAGGGTTGTGCAGGATAGTATAGAGAAGGGATAGGATGTGAGTATCTCGTCGATGCCGGATCGGCAGCCACCCCAATCTGGTCCGAAACTCCGACACGTGGTCGTACTTCCGGAGGCCAAAAATGAAGCGTATGCACAAATTCTGCAGTCGCTCGAGCTTATTTAGGAGCACCTCCGTTGCATCTAGAAAACAGACATCCGCATAGTCTATAATTGGTAGGAGAAGAGATTGAGCAAGACTGACCTTAGTGTGAAATGGAAGGAATTTTTGAAGACGTTTAAGAGACTGGAAAGTGTAGAAAACCCTCTTACTAACATGAGCAACATGAACCTCCCAGGAGAGATTCGTGTCCATATGGACGCCGAGGTTCTTAGCGCTTTTAGAATATACTATAGGCACTGAGTCATACAATACTGGCGGCAGAGACCGGTGACCTAATTGGCTGAGCATGTATCTGCCACCAACAATGAGCGCTTGTGATTTAGTTGGGTTCAGCAAGAGTCCATAGGATTTAGCCCACGTGTTGATACTTGCAAGGTCATTATTGATGGCAGCCACAGCCTCATCCAGTTCACCCACTTTAAAATGACGATATAGCTGCAAGTCGTCTGCATAGAGATGATAGTTCGAAGTAAGGACCTTTGTGATAGCGTTTATAAAAACTGAGAAGAGAAGAGGAGAGAGGACGCCACCTTGTGGAACGCCCGCAGCCAAATCACACCATTCAGAGGAAACCTCGTCAGAACGAACAGACTGCGAGCGGCCTTGAAGATAGGATTTGAACCACTCAATTACCGATGCAGAGACATTAAGAGAGGAAAGGATTCCCAAGAGAATGTCAAAGTCAACTGAATTAAAAGCACTGCTGAAGTCGAGTAGTACCAATACTGTTAGACATTTGTTCTCCATAGCCAGCCTAATGTCATCAGTTATTTTGACTAGAGTTGTCACAGTGCTATGGCCAGGTCTGAAGCCAGATTGGTATGGACTCAACAGGCTATTAGAGGAAAGATAGTAAGACAGTTGCTTTTGTACAATACTCTCAAGGACTTTGGAGAGGACTGGGAGGATGGATATTGGACGGAACTGGGATGGTGAAGAGGGATTTGAAACTTTAGGAAGCGGCAGAACGTAAGCCTTCTTCCACGCTGAAGGAAAGGAGTTAGAGTAGAGAGAAAAATTGATGATATGAGTTATGACCGGAACAATTTCATTTATAATGGGTAGAAGCATTTGGAGTTGAAGGCCATCGTCACCTACCGCTTTAGTGGATATGGATAGGAGACATTTCCTAATATCCAGTTCAGTAATTGGTTGGAAAGAGAAAGAAGTATTTTCAGGCAAAGGAAGACTTGAAAGATCATGGAGAGTTGACGATTTAACAAGGTCGTCGAGTACAATCGGAGACTTAGAAAAGTGTGCATTAAGTGCATTGAGGTCCAACTTATCAGAAGAACTCTTGCTAGTTGTTTTACCAATACCAAGAGACTTCAGAAATTGCCATACTTGTGATTGGTTGAAGTTTTCAATGGAGTTGTGAATGTGGCGCCTTTTTGCATTCCTACACAAACGACTGCAGCGATTTCGCAAAGTTTTATAAAGCTCCCAGTTTTCCTCAGTGGAACGCTTCCTGTATAAACGCTTGGCCTTGTCCCGCTTAGCCATCTGGTTTTTTATTGCTGGGGATAGCCATGGTGCAGGAAGGTGCTTCACTCTTACCTTTTTTAAGGGAGCATGTACCTCATACAGCTCCAACATAGTCCTGCTGAAGATTGACACCATAGTATCCACATCCTCGCAGCTGTACACAGAGGACCAGTCAATGCCATCAGCGTCAGCTCTTAAACGCTCCAAATTAATGTTTTTAAAACAACGAAGAAAGAGAAATTTGGCCTTGCGTTTAGGGGGTCGAATCTTATAGGAAAGGTAAATGAGGTCATGATAGGAAAAAGGGGCAGGAAGCTGTCCATGTGTGGCTACTTTGATAGGGTCAGATACTAAAATGAGATCTAAGAGAGAAGGAGTACAGTGAGGAGCCCTGTGAGTAGCATTGAGAGAAAGAAAGTGCATGTTGACAGAAGAGACAAGTGATTGAGTTTACGGCTGCGCGAGTCTCCCTTCAGCACACAAGTATTAAAGTCTCCGAGAATTAGTGTGTGGTCATATAGGGGGATAAGATTTTCTAATTTTGTCTCAAAGGAGGAAAAGTAGTCAATTTGACAGGAGGGACTATAATAGACTCCCAAAAGTAGCTTTGTATGCTGAAAGTCTATTTCAACAAATAGGTGTTCAGCAGACTTTGAGTAGATACTCGGAGACTGGTCGACAACCCTGTAAGTGATATCACCTCTGAGATAAATAGCAACCCCTCCACCTCCCTTGCCCGTTCTGTCATTGCGCACGATTTTGTACCCAGGTAGTGAATACTGCGTGGAAGGAAGTGCAGGCTTAAGAAAAGATTCGGATACAAGGACAGCGTGAACAAGATCTGAGTCGAAGGAAGACAGCAGATCAGAGTAGTGAGCTGGAATGCTTTGAGCATTTATGTGGACAACGTTAAAAAATTTGCGACAGTTTGAAAAAGTAGAAGATATGAGGTCTTGAAGATTCAGAGAAGTGTCATCGCTAAAAGCACTGGCAAAGCTCTGATCTGACGCACAAGCGGATGAACATGAGAAAAAACTGTCATCAAGTAAATCTTCAGACATAATAAAATATTAATAAAATAAATCAATAAATAAGTTTAAATTATATATAACCTAATCTAAGAGAACAAAAATATTTTTTATACTATAACCTCGATGCACTCGCCGGTTAACAATACAACCTGATAAAATAAGATTAAAAGCCATTTGGCCAGAGTAAACGTAAAGTTTCCGAACGAAACTTTAAGTGACATTAGTGACAATAATTACATGTACATGGCATATGTCAAAACAACACGACAAAATATAAAACTACAAAAACACTAGAGTGACCGACATTCAAAAATAAAATTAAATCTACCAATATCTACTAATATGTACATACAGAAATGGTGGAGTCGTGACGAAGCACCATCATTTAGCAGGCTTGCGTGTTCTCCTGTCGGGCACTTGCTTCGATGTTACAGCTGTGGTCTCGGCAACAGGGAACTTGGCTATCAGTTCTCGATAATCCAAGGCAGACTCAATCTTCCGCCGTGTACCATCGGAGACCTGGATGACGATCTTCCCCTCAGAGGTCCAACACTTATGTATTCCGTAATACTTCCGAGCATTCATAAAAATGTCGTGCCTGGGCTTGGTGAGGAACTCGGATAGCGTTAGACCGGACCCTTTCAATTTGGTTTTACTTCGCCACACCTTTTACTTTACCATTCCGCACTATGCGGCTTTCAAAGCGTACCAAGAGGGGACGAGGCTTGCTGGTGTTGCTACCGAGACGGTGACAGGCTGTTATGTCTTTGAGGTGTACATTTGTCATTTCAAGACGCTCCGATAATATGTTTAGTAGGCCAGTGCTAGGATCAATATCCTTTTCCTCTTTTAAGCCATGAAACAGGAGAACCTTTGCCCGGGAAGTCATCTCATGGCGATCCAACCCCACCACTAGCAACTCCATCTGGGATTTCAGTGCCGTCAAGGTTTTCCACACAAGGCCCTTGAACACAGTGAAGTCCCTGGACAGGCTGGATTGACTTGTGTGATGCTTCACTACTGGCATTCTTCAAGTCTTCCTCGTATTGTGACATCCTCGAAGCAAACGTAGATGAAAGTTCCTCGACACAGCTTGACAACTTTGAGTAAAGGTCCATGATTGAGAAGTGCAGTGCTGGCAGTGCAGAGAAGTGTTGTGAAGGAGAGTTGATGTATTGCCTGAGTGCTCCCGAGGTTAAAGTAGTATTTTAAAAACCTTTTGGCATTTAAAAACTGTTTTTAATATTTATTTAAATTTAAAATTTAATGAGCTCCAAAATTTGTATGTGCTACTTGGGACTACCCTCAAGTTTTTTCAGGTAGTTCCAAATGGTTCATTGAAGTTAAGAAATTAGTTTGATAGATATTAAAATCAATGTATTTTTTTTTATTATTTGTGATGGTCGGACAGGACCGGTCGTTGTGGCGATGCTTGGGGGAGGCCTATGTCCAGCAGTGGACGTCTTGCGGCTGATATGATGATGATGATGATTTGTGATGGGTTTGCTCTTGACTCTAGTCTAGGTCAGAGAAGACAGAGACAAAGTCTACGATGGAGCGAGCTTACCCAGAAAGAGCCTGTTCACTCTAACTTTGAAGAGATTAGGGTTGTATTTATAGAAATGTTCCGATAAGTAAGCAAACCGCACACTTGAAAGTACTGAATTACTGACACACATTAAAACACAAAGTTTGATATATCTAAACTACACGCAGGAAAAAAAATTAAAATATCATTTTAGAGTTACCAATGGACACTTAATAATAATTTGATGGTGTCCGAATTGCCAGTGAATAAAATATTGAAATTAAATGTGTCAATTCGGACACTGTGTCCGAATCGTCCACGGAAAAAGTCCACGGAACTGAGGGCTAAGCACGAGTTTCTGTCGACAGCGTAAACGTATCGCCTGCGACATTTTTTGTATGTAAAATTGATTAGCGCCATGTGTCCGTATTTGGAACTAACTAATCGGTAGCACAAATTTTTGACACTTACCTTCGTATTGAGTTTACGTTTTAACGTTGCGTAAACGAACCAAATGTATGGAAATCGGTAGCACCATGGTAGCACGAGTTGTGTAGTTTCGACTTTTTCGCTAGCTGGGATGTACGCACGTAAAAAATTGTCTCTGACATTTTCTTGGTGAGACAGTTTACGTCAAACAATTTTCCGTATTTATTTTGGAATTAATGCAAGAATATGCAATTTTATCATGAAAACAAGAGGAAAGCATGTTGTATATTTATCATCCGATCTCCTATATACATAAACACGCCAGGAGAGGTTGTGAAATGAGGTAGGAAAATTTTTCATTTTCTTTGTAAACACGTAATAGTTTCTCATAAAAGAATCTTTTTATTAGTGTTATTCATGCGAATCACACAGAGCGGCTCGGCGCCGCCTGCGCGCCACGGTGAAATTCGTTTCCGTGCGTTTTTCGCCGCAACTCCACGTTGTTTTCTGGTGCTCTATGTCAATTGAAATTCCAACCACGCAGCATCGCGATTATTCGCGATAGGCGTTACAAATAAGTGCTTTAGGTACCTACCTAATATAATTCACGTATGTGTAGCTTGTTCATTTGTGTGCTCATCAAGTTTTGCAACGGGTACATACCAACGCAAAGCTGTAATGTTATAGAACTAGGAACAAACCCCACTGAGCAAATTATGTACTGGGCACCCAGAGCTCATTCTATCCCTCAGTAACTAAATACATTATACCATATTCACAACAATGTAAGACTTCAAATTTCTTAATATATAACATATTTTTCAGCAAGTTTGTGAAAATAATTAACTGGTGTTTGCTCCGCTATCCACTATACTGTTCCCATCCGGAACTCATAAATTAAGTTAACCTGAACTCAATTTTTGAAAAAAAAAAAAACTTTTTTACAAAAAATTTAACCGACTTCCAAAACAAAACACTATAAAGTATAAAATAACTTTAATTTCGGTAGTCGATGTTTTTGTTTATTTCGTTTTTGACACCGACTTTCGAAATTAAAGTTATTACGTCACTACGAATGAAATAAGCTCAAACACTTGGTAGTTCCTACATACCGATGTGGAGTTCCCTTGACTCTTTGTCGTCTCCATCATCAGGTCTGATCATCACCCGATATACACACGTTTTTCAAGTTTTTACCAGATGCGTGCCTACAATTTTCGAGAGTTGCCCTCGATTTCTCAGGATTTCCATTATCAGATCTTGACGTGGTGGCAAAGGGACCACCTCGGCACATACCCTTTCATATAAAAAAAGATTCATCGAAATCGGTTCATAAACGACGTAGTTATCCGCGAACACACATAAAAAATATAAATACGCGGTCGAATTGAGAACCTCCTTCTTTTTTAGAAGTCGGTTAAAAATAAAGAATATTATGAATCCCCGGTTGGATTCAACTTACTATAAAAAAGTTTGCAGCTGAAAGTTTACCTATCTAACCTAAACCCGCGCTCGCAAACAATCCTTCCACAGCCGCACAACACGCGTGTCGTGACACATCATCTCTTCACGTCATCAGCACATTTCGTGCTCGTGCCGAATGTTTTCTCTACGAGATGCCCGATGTTATGATTGCCATCTATATGGGATGTTATAGGGTTTCGTGGAACCGCTCAGATGTGTGGGGTTCTATCTAACACGTGCCAATCTCACAGCATGTGCTGGGTTGGAAATTTCAGGAGCTACTGTTTATTCTCCAGAAGTGTTACCGGTTTCGGGAAATAGTGCGGCAGTTTCGGATGACTTAATTTTAAACGGGCCATAAGTTAAACTCCAACAAAATTAACATGATCTCAATACTAACGTAGTACATACACAACATAAAAAAGGCCTACTGCCACTGTATCATGTTTATTATGATAACAAAAGTCGAGGGGCGCAGCGCGCGGGATGATACGTGCGCGTCGTATGTAGGCACGTGCCTTTTACAACCAATGAGCATGCAGGGTCACATGAAGTTTTATGGGTATAATAGGCACCTATACCTACATTAATGGCATCTAGCATTCTAATATATCGTTTAATATTTTTAATTTTTACTGATATCTACCGGCGGTATCGGCTACCTATTGCCTGGGTCTATAATTTAAAAAAAGGAAATATTTAGGAAGGTAAAAAAACGAGAGCTAAAGTCGACTTATTTTTTACCATAGAAACCTTGCAGAATTTCTAGAACGAAAATAAAACAATAAGTATTCAAATAACAGGTAACGGCTATGAACTCTATCTTAACCCTGTGACTGCCGCGTCCATCCGGTGGCCGGCTAAATTTTATTGCGGCTTATAAGTTTTCTAGAAACTGCAATGAAATTGTTTTCACACCACCTGCACGAAAACGTCCAATTATTTGCCATGCAAACCTAACCTAAAGTACGTCATTCTAACCCGCGAGCGGCTCCCGTCCGCCTGCGCTGCTAGGTGCAGCGAGCGCAGTCAAAATGCGTTCCAAATTCAAATCACATAATAAAATTCAGAACAATATTATTGCCTGGGCTAGAGCCACAGCTTAGGACGCGCGACCTGCTCCTTGCGACGGGGACCGACGCGCGCCATCTGTTTTCATGGCTACAGCACAATTTTCACGCAGTAGGTTTGAAAAGTAGAGTATGCTCCTCAGGGATAAAGGTGTCTTTGCCTTGGGCTAGCTTAAATCCCTCGCTGCATCCAGGATTCTTGTATTAACTCCACCTTCAAACTGCCTCGCCACGCTCGGGAGTTAACCCTCGAATCCTTCACTGCTTTATCCCCTCGCTGCTAGGGATTAAAAAGGTACCTATTGTGTGTAGGTGTCTTGTTTGTGTTTTAGTTAGAAGCAAAGAAAAGAAGAACTAAGTTCTTGAAATGAAATACCAAAGAGAATTATGATTTATAACTAAGCTGGAATTTCGTAAAAGAAAAAACGGATTTCGCCTGAACAGGTCATAAGATTGCCTTTTTATTTGCTACTGTTGAATAGGGTGCTACCCCATTTATCAGAATTTGACTACGTTAGGATATTTTGTTTTAAGTACATGTGAAAAAGTAAAGTAAGTGAAATAAAAGATAGCGGTTCGTCTATAAATTTAATTTATACACTATATGTTAATGTTTTTATACAATCTGTCATTTCCAGTACTTATTGCATAAAAATAGACAAAACCCATTCAAAATTCAATGTAGTCAACAGACACTTTATAGTCCATTTAAATTACTTATCCCCGATATTTTACGTTTTACAAATATGTACACGTTCATCACTACTGAAATTTTGAAGTCCACACACTGAAAGTCCACATCACAACTGTTTATTAACACTCGCAAAACTGTCGACAGCGTCCGCAGACGCCGGTAGCCAGGTTCGCTCGTAACTCAGCCATCTTCTTCTTTAAATAGGTAACCTGAAGGGCCAGTCGCATTTCCCGCAGCTTTCTTCTGTCTCGGCTCTGCTTGGCTGCGTGGTTATTCCGCTCGCGCTGCTTCCTGTACGAGTCGTCAGCGGCCTGGCTGGTCTGCACCGCCCTCCGCATCCTCGGGTTGTTTCCCATCAAAGTTCCACCATTCTTCTCCGCCATCGCTCGCATGGCATCTCGCTCAAATTCTTGGTACTCCAGGTCGTCAGACAATGAGTCGCAGAAGTCTGCTGATTCCGGTGGTGAGGGCGCGGACGGTTTGCTGTGCGACCAGCTCCCGATGGAGTCGGGAGACACCGATTGCACCGAATATGACGCTGCTGGCTGGTACGGATACGGGGCGTCGTACAGAGATTCCGTGTACGATGGGTACGGCTCCGACAGTAGCGGAGATTGAGGAGCACAAGACGCGGGAAGCGGAGACGCTCTCTCCACCTTGACCGCGGGTTTGCTCAAGTCAAGGGCAGCTTCCTGCGCGTACGGAGTCCACAAAGCCATTTCGAGAACTTGTCTACTTGACGTGCAAATCACGAATGTCCGTCTATTTCGGCGGGCGACTGTCGCTGTCGTTTAAAAGAGGCGGGGCCTAAATTGACCGCCCCCGGACGAAGGGTGAGTGCAGGTAGCACCCTAACGGAGTAAGTGAACATAACGTTAAAATGAAATGCGAGGCAAGTATTGTTAGTAAGTAGTTCTCATTGTTTTGCGACTAATTAATAAAGCGTAAACATGTCACCAATGATTTTGTTTATCAGCCAATGAAGTTTTGACTAAGGAGTTGATGTTGGTTCCATGTACTTGTACTAATTAGAGTATTTACCTAATGAGTCAAATTAACATCTTTAAAAACACATTTATACCTACTAGTAAATAATCTACAAGATTTTGAGATCTTACTAGGTGATTGCTGTGGATCTAAGTATGCTATAACTATCAAAAGCGCTATTTTTGTCTGTGCGGAATACGGAACTTAGGTATTTCATTTCAACCCTGTCGATAAACGCAGAGTGTATTTCAATTTATTTTATAACATTCCTAGCTAAGTTATTCTAAAAATCAAGGTAGCTCAACGTTGATCACATGTAGAATGACCACAACAAAAATAACAATTCAGTTTTAAATAAGTATTTACTTACCTACCTAGTTTACAGTTTCAGCATAGGTTTGTTGTTACTAAATTTAGCCTCATCAGTAACTAAAACTGTTAATAAATTTCAGCTCTGAGTGACCATTACACAAGGGTTGTTCCCTGCGTCATCTCTATGGACAGATTGTATTACGGAACAAATAGTTTTGGACACAATATTGGCTTTCATTTATCGACTTTTATTATAACGAGCTTTATTCAGACAAAGTTAGGGGCTACTTTTGTGTAACTTTGTGTCACATAAAGGATGAGATCGTCACTCGGTTGTCAATTGCACAACCCTTCCGCGTGCAAGTTGGTTGACGGTGTCATTATTATTATTACTGGGTGCGCTTTCTGGCCTTCCTCATAATATTCTGTGGAGTTATATTCAACGATAATAAAGCAGCTTACTTTTCAGTAAACAGATGGATATTTGAAGCAAAACTTTACCTATTCTAGAAAAGTTTAGGTAGTTAAAGAAAGGTAAATAATCTTGATGTGTCTTTATTTAAAAACTCAGGTAAATACAACAATAACAACTAGGTACCAACTAAATCAACTGAACCGTTAGTTTAAGCAGTAGTTTATTTGCTTGTTTATACACAGTTATGTGTTTGTGTCACATCAACATTGCTTACGTTTAGTTAAATATAAGTACCTAAATCTTTCTAGTACACTTATCTATATCTTTAAGCAAGCAGACACGAATTACTTAAGGTACGTACCTACCTACTTAGGTACTGGTTATATTTTTTTGCTGAATCATGAATAATCCTGATAAACATAAGCCTTCAGCAGCTTCAGTCGCCTTAAATCGTGGGTAATCGTAAACTTAGGATCAAAACGAACATTTCTACATTGTTTTAATTTAGGACTTATTCCGTCGATGTTCAAAGAATTGTAATCTTCAGATCACAACTCTCTATTAATTTAAGGATTACGGCGGTGAGACCTTTACTAACTTTATTTGCCGGATTATAAAACCTACTTTTTCTTGTCAAACAATATCAATAATCTCGGCACCAATGTTTATGGCCTGACCATTCATAGGACATTTCTTTACTCTGCAAGTTGTTATAATAGAAGATAAGAAAACTGCACTTAACTCGGACAATAAAACATTTTTCCTAACATCTATAAAGCCAGGTGCTAGTTTAGTTTTTTGTCTTCCGTACTAAGCTGGCTGTTGTTAATACTTTCTTTGGACTCAAATTAAGACCACCGCGACATCGCTTCACTATAACTGCATAGTATAAAACAAAGTCGCTTCCCGCTGTCTGTCCCTATGTAGGTACGCTTAGATCTTTAAAACTACGCAACGGATTTAGATGCTGTTTTATTAATAGATAGTGTGGTTCTAGTGGTTCGAGGAAGGTTTTATTATTTAATTTGTCAAGGTTTTGTGGAAATTGGCTGAAGAGGTCGGAATAAAGTATCTAAAAAATCTTTACATCGCGTGCGCTGCGAAAACTATTGATGATAGAACAAAACGATGTACTACAGTTTTAGATAACATATCAATACCTACGAAAAAGTTCGCGATAGCATATGTCTATCTTTTATGTTTGACTCACAATATCCAGTTTTATGATATTCAAATTTGATATAAAATACTGCGTCATATGCAGAGGTGTTTATGCTTAAATGCCTGCTATACATAATGGATAGGTATGTTAGTCATCTTTAGTGTTTAATTTAGAGCAAACTTGCCATTCACACCATTTAATTTGGACGAATATCTTAGGAGATATCTCAAAATTAAAGTAAGTCGCGCACCCAAATAGTTATCACGGAGGTAGAGATGTCCCGAAGTGGTAGACACTTGAGAACAGACGTCGTTGACGGTTGTCTGTTGCACTTTTTACTTCAGACTGAGCCACAATATTATAGATTCTGGTAATGAGATGTTCACTTTGTTAGTTTGGGATAAACAAACATTTGCACCCGTGCGAAGCCGGGGCGGGTCGCTAGTATAGAATAGCTCACTATCGGAAGTCAGTAGTATTGAGTCCCACAATACGACTGTCAACAAGTCCGCGCTCATGTGCGAACCGCGACAGTTGCGACTTGCGACGTTATGATCGCACTCATGTGTAGTATGAAAGCGTGCGCTGGACGAGCGATTATTTCTTTGAAGTTATTATTTACGGTTCCCGGTAATGTGCAGAAATTACAGTCAAATTTTGGAGGAAGTAATACCCTTCTTCATTAGACCTCGCTTGAATTAAATTGAGCAAAAGTTAGGTCGCTCAGCCTTTTAATTTTACTATTTTACCCTGAATACTACCAGCCTTTTTATAATGTTTTTAACCAAATGCTTAGTTTAAATACTGATTAACAGATTCCAGCCCATTTTAAATAATTCTCACTAGTAACTAAATGTTGCTAACAAACTAAAAGAACACCTAACGTTAAGGCGTCACAAGGACTAGTCCTATTTATATAAACTTTATAAACATAGATATAGTTTAAATACCTACTGATTAAGAGATTCTTAATTCAAATTCTCCATGGAAAGCTTGAATAAAGAGTCTGGTCATCAGTCTTTAACTCAGCATTAATTTCATTATCAATGAGCCTGCAATTCTGCAGTTTCTCGCTGCAACATTTAATTATTTCAGTGCAAAAATATGATTTGAGCTCAATTACTCGATCATATTATTATTGCTACACATTTCACACGTGAATCTAGCTGTAAAAACATTGGTCGCGTGGCGGCCATCTTGTCCGATGGCGGCCACCGCGGCGGTGACGGGTTAAACAAACTGAGCATGTTTGCGCTGAAACGATTCGTGTTATCTTTGCGCACGCGACTGTATCACTTATTGTGAATTAAATTAAATTATTATAAAAGTTCTATTTAATTAATTCCACACTTAGTCATTACGTAGGTGATTTTAATATTGTTAGGGATAGAAAAAGTTGAAAAGTGCGCATAAAGCTCGTAACATGTACAAAAGTAGCTCACAGGCCAGAGTGACTTGCACCAATCAGAACTTGCTATAGCAGAATGGTATGCAAGATACTTGCACACTGTGGTGCGACTTATGCGAGGTACAGGCCTGTGAATTTGGGACCAGTAGGTACTCCTACCTACCTATTACTCAACAGGCAGGTATTTGATAGGTTGTTAAATAGGTCATGGGGGCTATCAGGATGTTACTAAAGCTAGGTAAGGCTTTTGAAGAGCCAGCTTCATCAGAGTTTCGAAGAGTTCGCTTCATGAGCAGCATAAGCGACCACTTCCACTAAAGAGTTACTTTCTAAGAATCCCTGAAAAATCCTTACTAGTATTCCTTGCTAATATTATAAATGCGAAAGTAACTCTGTCTGTCTGTCGCGCTTTCTCGCCAAAACTACTGAACCGATGTAAATGAAATTTGGTACAGAGATAGTCTAGAGCCTGAAAAAGGACATAGGCTACTTTTTATCCCGAGAGTAGGTGTTCTATGGACCACGCCGCTGGAAGAAGATAGTAAAACATAATTTTGTAAGTGAACACCAGTCACACAGATTACTCCGCCAGGCAAAACTCCCTGTCGCCGTTACTACAGCGTAAATAACGGTTTTATTGTCTCAGAGACAGTTCTATTTTGCAAACTTGCAAACCGTCGCATTGTCTTGTCCTGACATAAAAGGGTTGCTCCAAGGTTGGTCCTTTGCGAACGTCGCACAATGCGGATTATACAATTTGCATGTTGCGTTTGCAGGGTTCGTTCCGAGAATGTTGACTTGCACTAATTATTAAATAAGTAAGTGCGTGTCTGAACCAAAAATGGGGTCTCGGGAGCAGTTACCTGAGTAAGTCTGACGATACTGCGAGAACATCCAGGAACTGTGCCTAAATAAGAACCTCTCGATTTCCGTCGAATAATTAAATTGATTGAAAATTCTAAAAAATATTATAAATTGTTTTGTTCTTTGATGCTTATACGGCCTTTTGTGGAGGACGTTGATATGGTATGACTAACGTGACCATTTATTTTGTGACTCAAAACGGGACATTGGTTTATTTGGATCAATCAACAGGTAGTCAATGAAAAAAAAAAACACTTTTTTAAAGTTTCAGGAAAAGTCAGTTAGTTAAAGTTTCAGGAAAAGTCAGTTAGGATTCAGGAAAAGTCAGTTAGTTTAAAAGTTACAAATTAAAATATATTTAAACCCGAAACGTTTAGTTATACATATTTATATTTAGCAGAGGAACAAATTTGCTGTAATATAGCTGGTGATGATTATAAGATGAAACTCTTGGCACGTTTTTAGGGTTCCGAACATCTATAAAAAAACGGAACCCTTATAGGATCACTCGGGTGTAAACATTTTTGCTTGTAAGTTAACATTGAATGAACACTTGCGTTTCGGCATTTTAACTTATGATTCGAAAACAAAAGAAGTTTAAGTTATTTACTAGGTAGGTAAACGAGCATCAAACATCAACAAAACAAATATCGAGAAGTGGGCGAACGTAAAATCTATCAAACAATTAGTCAACAAAGCGCAAGCACTGATGTCTTGGCCCCTCTCGGCTATCACCGCGTCGACCGGCGACGCGGTCTCGCTCTCGCATACCGCTCGCGTCCGGCTCAACGATTACCTACTCATATTTTCGCGCGATTTCAGAAAACGGGACAATTTTGCGTCCCAGAGTTAATTTCGGGGACACCGGGACTCGTAATCATAAATAGGGACAGTCCCGTTCAAAACGGGACGTCTGGTCACGGTAGGTATGACGAACGCCTTTCAAAAAGGTTTAAAGTATTAAACTTGTTAGCTTCCATACCGACTTTACTTGCACTGGAGTAGAAAACCTTCTAAAGCATTGCGTCTTCTATTGTCTAATATCTAAATAGACATGTTAGTGACAAGCGAACACACACTATAATAACACCAATGTAAACTATACCTTAGAACTCTTCGTTACGGTTCAATATCTGTAGAGATGACCGCATCACGCAGTGTTGGCGGTCCACTTGTTCAAAAGATGAGGCGACAGTCCTCAGTTGTACAATCACAAAGACCACCAGCACTCTGTCCCCTGTGTTAAGAAAAAAATAAAATGATCTTATGATGCAAAATCATCCAAGTATCACTCGAAAGGAGAGAAAACCCTTTCAAGAGTCGAAAATAATTCGTAGATAGGTACCTAAGTAGATCTAGGTAGATATATACCAAATAATAGGTAGGTACAGAAGAGGTTTCACTGTCTTACCTAGGTACTCACCTGTCTTACCTACTTTTTCAGGGAGACATCCGAACGGGTGATTTGTCCGATGATGGTTGATGAATTTCAGGTGAAGTGATTCGTAGCACAATGTAGTAAAACTAAGTACCTATTAGGTTCTCGCAGGCAATTAATTTGTTTTGAGAAAAACATCAGTAGGTATTACCTGAGATTAATCGTGTAATGTGAGTAGTTTCTTGACAAAACTTAAAGAAAACAATCAGTATCGCTCACTTTTGAGGGTTCATAATATCTAGGTACTGTAAATGTTTTTAAGTAGGTACCTAGATGTATTTAGGTACATTTACCTCCTACTAAGGTGTACTAAGACACAATTAAAACCATTGCATTTCAAATAATTCAAAATATTGTCAAGCAGCAGTTCTAAAAATGTAGTTCTAATTTAGGATACTTTCTGACATCTAGCGCGTCGTAGCAGAACCAGTTTATATTTTTGAACAGTGATCTGCGACATCTAGCGTTAAGTATTAGTACCAAAAAGGGTGAATAAACGGAATAAACTACTTGGTTTCTTTTTTTCGCAGCAATTACGTTTTATGCAACAAAACGTCTTGTTTTTTTTTAGTAATGGAATCAATTTATTTATTCTTGAATAAGCACTCGACACTCCAACTCCAATCAGTTGTCATAAAAAAGTGCAAACATGGTGTTATCTGTGGTCGGCCATTTTGGATAGGGATGACGTTTCCCTCCGAAAAAGACGATGTTTAAATCGATTTGAATCGTGAGATGATGTATCGATTCACAAAAAAATTGATGTCTAAATGATCGATTTATAAAAAACCTATTTTTGGTTTTAATTTTGCATTTATAGTGTAAAAATAAATCCATTTTATGAAAAACAAGAAATAATTGTTGATCTTTTACCAGAGAAATCAGTATTTTTTTAGTTTATGGAGTTCGACAATAACAATTGTTTTAATTACCTACCATATCAAAGTCAGATCAGGTATGAAAGTATATTTATTGCATATTTTCAGCCATCTTCGCGATTTTAACCCTTTAACCTAATATTACGGATACATTCAACTAAATAATTTTATGGTTTTTACCAAAACAAATAAAAATCGAATGTCAATTTTAAAGAGTGAAATATCGATGTAAAAAAACGATCTCATGGGTCTGAAAAATCGATTCTTCGATTAATCAATTTCAGATCGCCATCCCTAATTATTGATTTTGGCAATCTCATTGACCGTCGAAAAAATTTCGATGTTTTTAAATCTACCTGTAATTTATTACCGAATTAAACGTTGCCATTACGCGCCATAATCGCGGACCTTTCAACACATTCATCACCTCGTGTGCCGCTCGTCTCCAAAAGGGTCAAAAAGTGTCCCAACGATCAGCTGTCACAATTACGAACAGCTGACCAGAGAGCACATCTACTGACGAGTAGAACACACAAATCTGATGTTTTGGGTTTGCTATGCTGTTTTCACGATGAACGGCTCGTTTAACGAGCAGCTCGGCGGCGTACGTAGCTTTCAGAGCAATGCGGCGCGTGCGAGCAGACGGTGCTGGCGTGCACGCTGGCGCGGTGGGTGCCGTGGCCGGGCCTGAAGCTGGTCCAGCGCGCCGTAGAGGCGGCTCTGCGCAGCCACGTGGAGGACGAGCGGCTGGACCGCGACGCCAACGACGAGCTCCTGCTGGCCAGCCTGCTGCTGTTGCGCGACGACGACAACGGTACGTACCGCCACCACTCCTCCGCGCTCACACTCATGTTTCCGATCTCATTGTCCTTATACGGAGAATGTGAGCAGAGAACTGTTCAGTACAAGCTTCTAGTTGTGTGGCTTGCTTAATGATCAACTCTAATTCAGCAAGGGTAGCCAATATACTTATCAATTTATTGGAAAACTTGTAATATTTTCCAACCTACAACACACAACACAGTACATTAGTTGATTCACGGAAATTTAAAAAGTGAAAATATAACTGATTGCAAAGACTTTCTTAGCATAATCTGGGAAAGACCTTCCAAGCAATATAAGATAGAGACATCTACTTCTTAGAGCCAAATAACAAAACATAAATGTAGGTAGCCAAAGATATGAGAACTCCAATTTACCTAACATTGGTAATTAATATGTAGGTACTCGAAGGATATGCATTGCAATCAGTCAAACAAAGATTGCCTTTTTTGACTTGGTGCAAAAAAAAAAGCTGCTCTTATAAATGAGATGTGACCAGAGCATGAGTCATAGTAGCCTGGTTGCACACTGGTGGTGGTACCAGGTTAATGTAGGCCCCTCACAATGTTACACTATGGCACCCATTACACAAAAGGTTTTGCTGTCAGTTTAACCCAATGCTGTGACTGTTGGATAACCTATTGTTTAGCACTAGAAGCGCCGAAAGTTACGACCCGCCTTGAACCAATGCTGGGACAATTTTGTGCCATTACATTTATTGCAACATTCATTAATACAAGATATGACAATTGACATCAAAATAATTTCTAATTTCCTTGAAACATATTTATTTATTCATTTAAATCAAACTCATAATGCTTCAGAAAAAAAAAACATGACTAATTTTGAATTAAAGTCTGTATTTCTGTAATAATCACAACTATAACAGTAATTATAAGTGTACTAAATTACAAAAAAAACCTGTAAACTAGTTATATCATTTGAATGGCCAATATTGCACAAACAATATTCTTTACCAGTGCATTTATTGCAGGCAGTTTCTTACACAGGTGGCACTGCATTATATCTAATTACTTATGCATTTTGGCTGATACCTCGTTTATTTTTCTTGTTAGGGTTTTTTTCTTCTAATTCATTTGCTGTGTTCCTAATTCTTCTCCCAGTTGCAATTAAAGTCTCTCGCATTTAATTTGTTTTTTTTTTCTGAAATATAAAAAATGAATAATTATTAATTTAACTACAAAATAAAAAAAGAAACAAATCGCGACGATGACGTTTAGGAACAGATCATGTTTATTTGGCTTACACTAAATGAGAGGTAGTTTGTTAAATTGTCACAAGTTGAATTTACCTTCAATAAAAGTTTAATGTCTACTGAACAGTGAACTTAGTGTTTGAAAATGCCATAAGGCATTCTAAAATAAAATTCGAAGTCATTTGTCCAGTATTGGGACTTGCGGCAGTGGACACAATGGCTTTATGGCTTTGCCATTGTGTCCACTTCATCGCACATGCGGCGCTTCACTTCATCGCACACCCTCGAAAAAGATACTATGAACCCGAGACAACTAGATGAAGATGAGCCTGGCACCAGCGAATCAGCGACGGAAGGCGGCTCTCTGGTTGACGCGCCGGTATTCCTCCCCACTCGCGAACGATTCGAAGTAAGTATTTGCTAACCTAGCGTAATCTTATACTACCCAAACTGAAAAAGTATATTCCCTTGGATCATTGAGCTCGCTAGAATTCTCAGTTGAGCTGAATGCCAACTGGCTGACAGTTATTATGCACTGTCCTCATTTGTCAGTTACCATTTAGACCACTCAAATATATCTGGCAAGTCTCTTTGAGTTTGTTTTTGTGTTTCTTTTCAGAAAGTGAGATGGCTGTTTTCTAACTATGGGTGTGACCACCTAGAAAACACCCATCTCACCTTTTTAGGGTTCCGAAAAAAAAAAAACGGAAACCTTATAGAATCACTCGGGTGTGTGTGTCTGTCTATCTGTCCGTCTGTCACAGACAGTTTTCTCCGGATCCACTGGACTGAATCTGTTGAAATTTGGTACATACATATGGACTTATATGACCCAAACATAATAACATATTTTTTTAGTTTGGGTGTCACTTTTGGGGGTAAAACTAGAAAATTAAAAAAAAAAGTTTGTTGAACAATATTGTGTGACATATCAAATGAAAGGGCTTACTGTGAGGGTTTTAATTATATTTTTTTCATAATTTTAAAATAAATGAGGAGCTGGCGAACAAATGCGGACTTGTCCATACAATCAGTATTTTTTTTATTGTACTTTATACCTTAGAATGTAACATCTTTGCATTGCCGAAATATTTTCAATCAATTCCAACTTTTTCTCATAGGAAACCAACTTCTAAATTTGCTTTTGTATTCAAAAACGGACTTGTCCTGTTTAAAGTTAGATAAAATTTCGCTTTGTTTCGGTTTTCAATCAAACCCAGACAAAAATAATACAAGTGTTTTAATGTTAATGGATTTTCAAACAAAACTGTGACTTGTCCATTTAAATTAACCAATATTTTTACGTGGGAACACTTATTTAATTATGGCAACTATTTTCAATAAAAAAGCTGCTGTTACAATTTTGTTGTCAAAAGGTTGTAATTGAAGTTTTGCTTTTGAAAATGGAAGAAAACGAGTCAACTATAGCTGATATCAATGATGAGTGATAGTGAGTGTATGAGTTGTCCAAACTTTTGAACAAAACCAGACTTGTACAAGACAAAAATATATATATAGGTATATACATATATCTATTCAGATTTTTGATAAACATGCAACGGATACGTTTTTGTGTTTTAATGACGCTCGCATGCACAAAAACTCAGAAATCTGGCAAGTTTTTTTTTTTGCTTGTTTCCCTTCCCTCCTGTAAAAAATCATTAATCGGACAAGTCCGCTTTTGTTCGCCAGCTCCTCAAATGGTTTTGAAGTTATTCAAGAAATTAGACGAAAAATGACTGTTAAAAAAAAAATTCGTTCGGAACCCTTTGCACGCGAGTCCGACTCGCACTTGGCCAGTTTTTATCAATTAACGATAGCAACTTCAAGAAATGACATGTTTTAATAAAATATGATGTAATGCAATTCAATAAATATGTGTATATAACATTAGTTTAATTTTCAGGACCCAGTGGCCTTCTTCGAGAAAATCTATGCGGAAACGGTGAAGTTTGGGGTCTGTAAAGTGGAGCCCCCACTGAGTTGGAGCCCTGCCTCGGGGATCCACGGCGACACACCTGAGCCGCGAGATGTACTGATTCATGCAATCAAATCTTAATTTGATTGCATGAACCAGTATATCTCGCGGCAGTTCAGCCGCTGGGGAGCGGCCGCGAGGGAGCTCGCTGCTCGCCGCGAGGAAGATCAAAGTCGCATCAAATTAATATTTGACGCGACTACCACAAGTAAGTGTTGATACTAGAGGAACAAACAGCTGTTTGCATTTCTGTTTTTTTCATTTCTCATCGTTCGTTTTACATCACCCGGGAATTCTCGGACGCACTAAACCACGATGTGGCGTCATTTTCGGGAAATTCTCTTAGTGCTCCCCTACACTACCCAGGGAACCTACATGCCAAATTTCAGCTTTCTACGACCAGTACTTTCGGCTATACGTTGTCTGTCAGTCACTCAATCACTCAGTCAGTAACGGAACAATTACATAATTATATATTGATTTTGCGCATCAAATTCTGAAGAAAAACAGGTAATCAACCGATCTTTACAAAAATAAGTTGTTTTTACATTTCGAAGCCTGTAGTAGTTTTCTTTTCATTTTTAAGTACCCAAATGAAACTATTTATTAGTAGTAAAGTTACCTACCAAAACCATAAAAAATGACTACCCATATTTCTGATCTGTAACATCCTTTCCATCACGTTGCAGGTTGAAGCACTGTCCCGGTGTGAAGCTAAAGTGCGTGCGCGGCAAGTGCGACCTGCCGCAAGTCATCAAACAGAAAGTGTAGTCAACTGTTAGTGCGCTTAGTTCAGTATAGTGATAGTGTAAGATATACACTGCGCTGTCCAACACTCACACAATCCTATTGGACAGCGCGAGCGGCGCCTGCGCAAGCCACGCCTCCTGCACACGCAGCGTGTGCGGCGTACATGTCATACTAAAGTGTAGTCAACTGTTAGTGCGCTTAGTTCAGTATAGTGATAGTGTAAGATATACACTGCGCTGTCCAACACTCACACAATCCTATTGGACAGCGCGAGCGGCGCCTGCGCAAGCCACGCCTCCTGCACACGCAGCGTGTGCGGCGTACATGTCATACTAAAGTGTAGTCAACTGTTAGTGCGCTTAGTTCAGTATAGTGATAGTGTAAGATATACACTGCGCTGTCCAACACTCACACAATCCTATTGGACAGCGCGAGCGGCGCCTGCGCAAGCCACGCCTCCTGCACACGCAGCGTGTGCGGCGTACATGTCATACTAAAGTGTAGTCAACTGTTAGTGCGCTTAGTTCAGTATAGTGATAGTGTAAGATATACACTGCGCTGTCCAACACTCACACAATCCTATTGGACAGCGCGAGCGGCGCCTGCGCAAGCCACGCCTCCTGCACACGCAGCGTGTGCGGCGTACATGTCATACTAAAGTGTAGTCAACTGTTAGTGCGCTTAGTTCAGTATAGTGATAGTGTAAGATATACACTGCGCTGTCCAACACTCACACAATCCTATTGGACAGCGCGAGCGGCGCCTGCGCAAGCCACGCCTCCTGCACACGCAGCGTGTGCGGCGTACATGTCATACTAAAGTCTCTGCGGGTCTAAAAAGGCCTCTTTAGTAGAATCAGCCATTCTCTATGCAGCCAGCACATCGAGCTACCCGAAACTCAAATATTCTCAATCAACCTTGAACCTAATTCTTTAGCGATAAAGATGAAAATGAAATTTGACAGATTGTTGTACGATTAACATTATGATCCTAACAATTATGATTGCTAAAGTGGCCTTTTTAGAGGTGCTGTCTAAAGAAAGGTCCTCTATGGGTGGAAAAATATTTAAATATTGTCATGTACTTACTGTGATGTTACTTATTTATTATGCTGTATTTAATAAGTTGCGGACTGTAATACTTATAAAGCTTTAGGGTTCTTTTAAGGTAAATTGTCTTGTAGAAAGTGTGGTGTGTGTACCTATGTGTAGTGGTGTTTAGGGGGGGAACACCCAAATACTCCGAAATATTTTATTCCGAATTTCGATTTTCCAATTTTCATAAGTCCGAAATTCATAATACCTAAGAATAAATTATAATATCTATTATTATAAACCACGAAACTTATTTGACCGAAAGTCATAAATGCGATTTGTTTGTTTTCAGATTTTCATACGTCCGAAGAATCAAATGCTCGATGGGTTTTCGGTCCGAAAAACGACATTCCGATTTTTAATACTTCGAATAAACTGCTAAAATTAAGATTTTGTTTTAGGTTCAATCAGTGTAATCTTCAGTTAGTTACATATCATAATATCCAAAGATATTTTAACTATTTTCGAAATAATTACGGTCAAAAGACCTTCTGTTTAATATACCTAACGAATATTTTTAGCATTTTGAACCTTACATTAAAATATTGTCTTAAACAGTCAATAAGTTATGCTACAAAAGTAAGTGACAGAAACGAGTCGCTGTAAAACCGACTCCACGTAGTTTGGTCTGCCCCTACCCCTAGAGTGTAATTTAGTAGCGTAGGCGCGGGGGGGCGAGCGGCCCGCGAACTGAGGAGCAGCTTCGGCTTGTCAGCCTCAGCCGCGGCGGCGGGCGTTACAACCATCTGCGACGATAAGTTCGCGGGGGACGGCAGGAGCCCCGCAGCGCCGGAGCCGTGACAGAAACCGTGCCTGCTGCATGCTTGCTTGCATAATGCATGCTTGCTTGCATGCTTGCCTGCATGCTTGCTTGCATGCTACATGCTTGCTTGTATGCAGCTTGCATCTGTCATTAGTTTTTTAATTTTACCTCCTCATACTAAACATAATAATATACTTTGTTCTGACGATCAATTGTGTTTATTTGTCTTGCTATTCAGTTTTACAAGGCGTTTTTTATTTCGGAATTCTTATTAATAGGTATTTTAATAATCGGAATTCGTATCTTTGATGCTTCGAATTATCATTAAGTTGGACATTTTGTTATTCGACCTATTGAAACTCGATATTTTAAGAATAGTAATTATAAACATTAGCAATATTGATATGTCGGAATTGTAAAAAAAAGATGAATGATAAATCGGAGTTGTTATATTAGGAATTTTGAACCATTCGGAATTATGAAAATCGGTATTTTGAAATTCGTATTTGTGACTGTCGGAATAAAGTATTAATGTAGTGTACTCGTTTAGGGGCTCACACAAGAAGAGATATGTTAAGGTAATAACATTATTTTTATTTGTTGTTATTACATTAGTCCTTGCAGGCTTTTACTTAAAACTACTTCATAAGTTGCAAATTGTTATTTACATTACATACATAATCTGTACGTATCCATAAATTCCATACCTATTTAAGTTCATTGCACAATACAACTGCAGAGTTAGATACAAGTTTTATAAAAGCTTACTAAAACTAACTTAATCTATTTACTTAAAATTGCACACTCTTTTAAATAGGAACATAATTTTGAAACTAATTCTAAAAAGTCTTGTCTCAGCACAGACACGATTGCTGATAGCAACCACACACTTTTGTACCTAAGGCTGCTTTTAGCGCAGCAAGTTCTTTCTTTAAGAACGTCACTTTGAGAGCCAAGTGGATCTCCCTCATCTTCCTCCTGTCTCGGCTCTGCTTGGCAGCGCAGTTGTTCCGCTCGCGTTGGCGGCGGTAGGCGTCGTCCGCGGCGTCCGAGTGGCTGGAGCGCGGCGCTTGCGCTGGTTGTTGCCCAGCAGCGCGCCGCCGTTCTTCTTCGCCGTCACTCGCAGCGCCTTCCGAGAGAACCCGCGGAAGTGTGGGTCGTCGGAGAGGGTGTCCGCATCGACCATGTGGAACTGCCTCTTCGCTGCAGCTTCCGTATGTGAGTCCGGTGGTAGCGTCACATGGCGCGGCGGCGGTGATATCGGATCGTACGACATGGGTCGTATCCCGATGAACTTCCTCCGGGAGAGATATGTCCAGTTGATTCTTAGTATCCACTATAGGGTAGATACTCCGTTGGCACTGGCGCTGTCAACTGCGGAAATTGTGTTTCCTGGTTTGCGGTCTTCGACAAGTCCAGGGGGACGTCGTCCGCTTAAGGGGTTCGTAGATGTCGCTAAGTGTGCCTGCTGGGGCTGCGGACTTTGTTCGAAAGAGTCGCCGCGGCCCTGGAACGCAAAGGGCACTAGGAGGAACACGGACGGGTTTTAGTCAGTAAGAGTCTCACACTCCCTCGTGCTTTACCCAGAGCGGGAGCAGTCATTAGATGATTTCCCATCCTTAAAGTTGTCGCTACGTCCCCGCAAGGGGGCGCGGTAAGCGGTATCGGGGCGAAGCCCCCTGCCCGCGGTCGTTGTGTTGCCTCTTGTGGGCAATACGTGTTGGCGTGCGCCTGCTATGATATAATAGTAACCCACACCTGTTGTGTAACTGATATGTATTTCTGCATCTATTTACGTTACATTGCACAGTCTTTTAAATAAGAACATTCTTTTCAAACTTATTCTAAAAAGTCTTTTGTGTCGGTGTGGGGTCGTTAGATCTTACTGGCCACACGATGAGATTAATAAGAGATAGTCCTAAGATAAGAAGAAGGAGGAAGATGAGGGAGATCCACTTGGCTCTTAAAGTGTCTTTCTTGAGGAGAGAGTGTTGTGGCTGTCGGCACAGACACGATTGCTGACAGCGAACCACTCACTTTCGTACCTAAGGCTGCTTTTAGCGCAGCAAGTTCTTTCTTCAAGAACCTTACTTTGGGAGCCACATGGATCTGCCTCATCTTCCTCAGAGCCCTTCTCGGCTCTGCTTCGCAGCGAAGTTGTTTTGCTCGCGCTGGCGGCGGTAGGCGTCGTCCGCGGCGTCCGATTGACTCAGTTTGAATGCCGCGTGGATCTCGCTCATCTTCCTCCTGTCTCGGCTTTGCTTGGCAGCGAAGTTGTTCCGCCAATCTTCAAGTAAGTCACTTTGAGAGCCAAGTGGATCTCTCTCATCTTCCTCCTGTCTCGACTCTGCTTGGCAGCGAAGTTGTTCCGCCTGTCTTCAAGTAAGTCACTTTGAGAGCCAAGTGGATCTCTCTCAGCTTCCTCTTGTCTCTGCTCGCCTTGGCAGCGACGTTGTTCCGCCTGTCTTTAAGAACGTCACTTTGAGAGCCAAGTGGATCTCCCTCATCTTCCTCCTGTCTCGACTCTGCTTGGCAGCGAAGTTGTTCCGCCTGTCTTCAAGTAAGTCACTTTGAGAGCCAAGTGGATCTCTCTCAGCTTCCTCTTGTCTCTGCTCGCCTTAGCAGCGACGTTGTTCCGCTCGCGCTGGCGGCGGTAGGCGTCGTCCGCGGCGGCCGAGTGGCTGGAGCGCTCAGCGCGGCGCATGCGCGGGTTGTTGCTCAGCAGCGCGCCGCTGTTCTTCTCCGCCATCACTCTGAGCGCGTTCCTCTCGAACTCTTTGAAGTCCGAATCTTCGGAAAGGGTGTCAGCATCAATCATGTGAAAGCGCCCCTTCGCTGCAGCTTCCGGAGGTAACTCCGGCGGTGATAGCGTCACATAGCGCGGCGGCAGCGGTAGCGGAGCGTACGACACTGGCTATTTGGCTGCTTCGCTTGAAAATTCGCGCTATCGCTAGTTTGCTTGAGTCGCCATTACGGCAATCTCCTTTATTAAAAAGGGTTTTCTGGTTTGCGTTCTTTGACAAGTCCAGGAGGACGTCGTCGGCGTAGGGGTCCACAGAGCCGTGGTCGCGTATGCTATGAGTCGAGCGGGGAATGGTGCTGACGTTTGGGAATTCGCGGCGCTCCCGCAAGGGAGCGGTTCGTCTTTTCCGCAAGGCGCCTACGCAATCAGTGGCTACACTGCTTGCGTAGGCGCCTAGTCTTGGCGACCATTCCGTGTAGGTCCCTGTGAATGCGATAAGGTTGTAGTCACCTCTACAAAGGCGCGTTGGATGCAAACAGTGACCTCACTAGCCAACACGTCCACGTCTGCGGTAGCTTTGGGCCAAGTGGGTGGGTGGTCTCCAGCGCTTCCTGGAAAGAGCTCCAGTCAGTCTTTCGACGTGGTGCTGGCGGCGAGAGTCGTGTCGGCATTTCTGAAAGGACGACGAGAACAGGTTGGTGATCCGACAGCATCTCGTCGTCCAATACGTGTTGTGCGATCTGGCATTTTAGGCCCCCATGAACCATAAGGTCCAGCGCCACTGCGGGGACAAACAATGGCGTGAATATTTGTGTGCAAATAAGTTGGTGGTGCAATAATAATAATAAACATTTATTACGAGTAACAAGACTCATAGTGTTAGTAACAATGTACTTAAAAACTATGTTAGTAGAACACAAAACAACACAAAAACCAAAACAGCTTGCGAATCACTGCCGCAAGGTGACAGGCCCAGCTGAAACCCTGCAGCAGTGATTCACAAACGCACAATCTCTCCTACTTGCTAACATGGACAGAATGCTGTTGGCGCTGCCCCGCACCCTTCTGACCAGGGATGCGCACCGCTTCCGCATCACAGTATGAAAGCAGTCAACGCGAGCTTCAGCAAACAACCCTGATGCACTGCAGTATCGGGGCAACCCCATCAGCACCCTGAAAGCGTCATTGTACTGGACTCGAAGGGCGCTGTATGATTTCTGAGTATAATGAGCCCACAGACTGCACGAGTAAAAAGACGTGCAGTAAGCACTAAATATAGTGCGCTTGACCTCCTTAGAGGCACGCCTGAATCTGTGGGCAATCATGTTAGCTCTCACACACAGCGCCCTCCTCTCCCTGTCAATATCCTCATCGTCTTTGAGGCCAGTGGTCAATAAGTGACCCAGATATTTAAATTGATCCACCCTTACAAGGGGTATACCGTTCAACCTCACTGAAGGTACAGCTTCTGGGTACTTACCCCTGGCCCCAAAGACCATGACCACACTCTTCTTAACATTATAAGCCAGACCATGTAACTTGGCATATTGCTCGCAAGTGGCCACGAGTGCCCTAAGCCCGCAGACAGACGCGCTCAGCAACACCATGTCGTCGGCGTAACTTATGTTATTAACTCACACGCCATCAATATGACATCCGACACGCATGCTGCTAAGCGCGCCAATCAGGTCATTCACGTATAGGTTGAATAGCGTAGGCGAGCATAACCCCCCCTGCCTCACCCCGCACTCCAACCCATACGGCCTAGATAGGGCACCAGCCCACCTCACACTATTGACCTGGCTTCCATACCAGTATTTAAGAGTATTCGTCACCTCTGGTGCAATGCATTGTATTATTTAGGTAGGTATATGCCTACCTACTTTTGAAATTTCGGTTGCATGTGTTTTGTCTTGTACTGGGAAATAGAAACCTTAACTAAAAGCAATAGTAGGTATCTTTATCCGGTACCTAGCTAGCTAATTTGATTCAAAAGGTATATTATGCGTTTATTATGTAAGTTTTACCGATTCAACTATAGGTAGGTATTAGATAAGTAATAGTGTAGGGACAAAAAAAAATCATTTCATGGTTTAAGAACTTTATTTCCTCATAAGAATTAACAATAATTCACTTACTGAGAAACAAGATTTACAAATAATGTTTAAATAACTAGCGTACAGAAAAAAATAAAACAAAACAATCATTTTTTTTAGTGGGTATAGGCGATACACATATTACAACAAATATCAACCGAGCAAACACAGATACAAAAGTAAAAGTTACAACATACTAGATGTGGCATACAAGGCAGCGTACTAACCAATTGAATTTTTTTAATTTTAGTTTTGTATCATTTGATTAGCTTTGAGTTTTTTCATGCGTTGTTACTTTATATATATTTTTTTAATTATTATTATTTATTTCCTTTAATTTACCTATTTCTTTTTTTTTTATTTATTTTTTTATTTACTCATAATGTATAATTTTAATTGTTTTTTAAATGCAGACATACTTTTGTGTTCTTTTATGACCATCGGTATTTTATTGTAAATGTTAACACCTTCATATTCAATATTTCTTTTTCCGTAATTAACTGTTCTGGGTGGGCGCGTTACTAAGTAGTGGGAGTTTCTAAGTCTAATTTTTTGAACTTGATGTTTTTTAGTAAAATTTAGCGATGTATGAATGTCATTATGTATTATTTTGCGTATAAGAATACACGTATAGTATATGTATGTTTGGGAAATGGTCATTATTCTGGTATCTTTGTATATCCTTTGAGTTGGCGTTCGAAATTTGTAATTGAAAAGAATTTTGATTAATTTATTTTGTGCTGTCTGTAGTATTCCTAGAGTGGTTTTTGCTGCTGTCCCCCAGATTTCAATTAGGTAGTCAATGTATGGTTTAACTAAAGAATTATAAATAATGTAGCGAACTTTCCGAGGAAGACACTTTCTTAAACTGTGAAGAGCTCCTGTAAGTGATGTTAGTTTACTTCTGATTTTATCAATGTGCGGCTTCCAACTCAGGGAGTTATCCAAAATTAAGCCTATATATTTTAGTGTAAATATGTTTCTATTTTTGTAAAATTTTATTGTAATCTACACTAATGTTATAAAGAGGAAAGATATGTATGTTTGAAACGAATACACTCAAACCTACTGGATCGATTCTAAAATTTCTTTCACCATTACAATGCTACATTATCTCTGATTAACATAGGCTAGAATTTATTTCCGAAAAAATAGTAGTACCTACGGAACCGCTTTCATATAATCTTGGTCCTCGGTGAAAAAGGATGAGACTGGTGTCAATCAATCGATTATAATATTATAAACCAATCGCTAAAAATTCTGCGGATTTTGGCAATCTGAGGGTCGAGTTACTAAGGGCGGATTTCAATGAAACAACGCGAGTACATCTAGCGTGTTCCGAAATATAACTCAGTATACCGGTCAGTGCTCATAACGTCAGGAATCCGACGCCATTCATGACGTCATGAGCACTGGTCAGTATACTGATGGTATACTGGGTTATATTTCGGAGCACATGCCTAAACTGCGATCAAGAGCGTCAGTGTCAATATTCCACGGAAAATAATGACACTGACAGCTCGTATACGTGGTTCACATGCTGATCGCGTTCAGTTTCATTGATGAAATCCGCCTTATTGCGCCTACAGTATTAAATTAAACGGAACAATCCCTGAAAAAAAAATGTTTTTATTTAAAAAATATAACTAAACTGGTATTATCGACCTATATTTTTAAACATCTTTGTCACTAGGTATATACCATGCACGACATATGTATACTATGACATACATAAGTTCTATCATTATGATTTGTCAGTGTTCGTCAAAGAAAATAATATTCTGCTTGTTGTTCACGTATGTACCTAAATGTAATGCAATACTATTCGCTTCGTTTTTCTTGCGGTGTTGTGAGTGTGACTCATAATGTTTTTCAATCGTTTGTTTCGATACATTGGTTATGAACTTATGATCGATTCTGAAGCTCCTCCCAGAACCAGCTGGAAATAAAAACCCTACATGAAATTGGACTACCTACTGCAAATGTTTCATGTTCCTCCGAGTGACGATGGGAAACCAATGTGATGTGTCATTAACTGGATCGATCTAATAAACATGTTGAAAGAATGCTACAAGTTCAACAATTACCTTGTTCTTAAGATGTTAATCTATATATTTGAAGTTAATCTTATTTATTGCTAGCGTGGTCCCTAGGGAACATACTCCCGGGATAAAAAAGTAGCCTATGTCCTTTCTCAGGCCACATTTCATTTAAATCTGTTTAGTATTTTTGGCATGAAAGCGCGACAGATAGAGTAACTTTAGCATTTATAATATTAGCAAGGATAAGAGTTACGTTACGTATACCTAATAAAAGTTTTGTTTAAAAACATTGTTTTGTTTTATTTTATCTGAGCACTTGTAAGTCAAGTCGGGTAGAATGGATGACTGTGTAGGAAGTTGTGGATGATTTCGAGGATGATAAAATAATTTTAAACACGTTTTCGGTAAAACTATATTGTTTCCGTAGGTAGATAAATAAGAATATCGTTTAGGACGACGTCGTGAGAACACAGATAATATTGTTAAAAAGCTAACAGTTATAATGAACAGTTTATCTGGCACAGTCGACCACAAGTACAATAATAAACTGTCTAAGCATTAGCAAAACATACAAGAAAGTAAAACTTTAGCACCATCACCATACAACACGAAGTCTTTTTAGGGTTCCGTACCAAAATGGTAAAGGAACCCTTATGATGTATATCAGAACGTTCGGCCAGTCGAGATAGAGAGCTGGCTGCTACTCCAGTTTTTAGTGACGTTTGTTCAACTATTTTGCAAATAAAAAAGAAATAAAAATATCTATATATTTCTTTTAACAGCGACTGAAAGGGATTGTTAAAAATTCAAAGTGGGGCTACTAGGGCATGGGGTATCATTTGAAAGAGCGCTGTTTACACATTCTCATACATTTTTTATTATTTTTAGGCCGCAAGGTTTTCGACTTGTGTCGAAAAAAAATTACCATCCCCCCGCCCTTATGTCCGAAGTTTGCATAGAGAAAAATGCCTCGGACTTTGGCGGCTTGCGTACCATTGCCACGGCCACAGCAATAAGTTCCGTCAAAGTATCTAAGTTAAGACCCGTAGGTTCTACGGTGTGAGTAATCCCGGCGGGAAAATTAGGGTTTTGTTTTTATTTTCAGTTTAGCAGATATATAGTCTATGAAGCTAATGCTATGAACTTTAAATTTGGAACAGTTTTAGATTACGTTTGTTTAACTGTTTTGCACATAAGAAAGAAATAAAAATATACCTATACTAGCTGACCCGCGCAACTTCGTCTGCGTCACAATTTTCCTTACTGCTCCGCTTCTATTGATCTTAGCGTGGTGATATATAGCCTATAGCCTTCCTCGATACATGGGCTATCTAACACTGAAAAAAAATCCTGAGATTAGCGCGTTCAAGCAAACAAACAAACTGTTCAGCTTTATTTATTAGTAAAGATATTATTCTTGCAACAGCAACTGAAAGGGATTAGGTAAGTATTAAAAATTCAAAGTGGGGCTAATATTAGGGCACGTGGGGTATCATATGAAAGAGCGCTGTTTGTACATTCATACATTTTTTCTTATTTTTTTTAGACCGCGTGGATTTCGTCTTATGACGAAAAATGTTGAAAAATTCACCCCCCCCCCCTTATCTCCGAAGTTTGCATATACAATAATCTGAAATTATTCTATGTGATAGAAGTTTCTGTAAAGATTACAGGAAAAATAAAACGATGTTTATAAATAGCACAATTTTCCCGAAATCATCAACTAAAATTACATAAGTTCCACCAGCGGTCAAGAGATGGCGCTGAGCTCAAACTGCAATATACACCACAGTAACGAATTCTGACGAATAAAGGCCTCGCCGATGAAAATTTAAAAACATGTCACGTTTTATATGATGGTACGGAACCCTCGGTGCGCAAGTCCGACTCGCTCTTGACCGGTTTTTATAGTTCCGAAAAAAAAACGGAACCCTTATTAGATCACTCTGATGTCTGGTTGTCTGTTTGTCTGTTACAGCCAGTTTTCTCCGGATCCACTGGACCGATTCTGTTAAAATTTGGCACACATTTGGACTTCTATGACCCAAACACGGACGCGTTACGTAAATCATTAAATTTTTAGTATGGGGGTCACATTTGGGGGTCAACCTAGAAAATAAAAATAAAGTTTTTTGAACAATATCGTGTCATATCAAATGATAGGGCTTACTGTGAGGGTTTTAATTATATTTTTTTCATAATTTTAAAATAAATGGTTTAGAAGTTATTCAAGAAATTAAACGAAAATCAAGAAATTAGACGAAAAATGATCATCCCCCCCCCATATCTCCGTAACTACTGAGACTAAAATTTTGAAAAAAATGTAGATAATACTAATGTAGATCTTTACCTAAAGATTACAGAAAAAACTATTAGGAGCCTGTAGTGTTAAAATAAAATGTTCAAAAAATTAAATTCGTTCGGAACCCTTTGTACGCGAGTCCCACTCGCACTTGGCCAGTTTTTATTTTCCTATGTAGATAATTGTTCTTATCCTAAAGATTATAGGAAAACCTATAAGAATTCTGTAGTGTTAAAATAACGTGAAAAAAAAGAAATTGGTTCGGAACCCTTGGCACGCGAGTCCGACTCGCACTTGGACAAAGATCTATTATCTCCATTTTTTTTCAAATTTTAGTCTCAGTAGTTTCGGAGATAAGGGGGAATGGTCATTTTTCGTCTAATTTCTTGATTAACTTCAAAACCATTTATTTTAAAATTATGAAAAAAATCTAATTAAAACCCTCACAGTAAGCCCTTTTAGGTGATAAATCATATCACATGATATTGCTCAAAAAACTTTTTTTTTAATTTTCTAGTTTGACCCCCAAAAGTGGCCCCCATTATAAAAATTTAATCATTTAAGTAACGCGTTTGTGTCACAGAAGTCCATATGTGTACCAAATTTCAACAGAATCGGTCCAGTGGATCCGGAGAAAACTGGCTGTGACAGACGGACCAACAGACAGACACCCGATCGATTCTATAAGGGTTTTGTTCGGAACCCTAAAAATAGGTAGTAATATACATTATATGGTACGTAATTTGGTTTAGCCAGAATTTATGTATCGGTATCACATAATAAGAAAAAAAAAACACGAAATCACCTCCAAATTGTTGAGATGAAACCATTTTACTCCTTGACTTTTTAACAAAAGCCTAAAAAAAAGTATCTACTGCTTTGCAATACAAACGAAAATAATTTGGTTGTTACTTTTTTATAATGTGTTATTTTTTTATAATGAACTAGCTTCCGCCAGCGGCTTCGCCCGCGTCCCGCGGTCCCTAGGGAACATACTACCGGGATAAAAAGTAGCCTATGTCTTTTCTCAGGCTCTAGACTATCTGTGTACCAAATTTCATTTAAATCGGTTCAGTAGTTTTGTCGTGAAAGCGCGACAGACAGACAGTTACTTTCGCATTTATAATATTAGTACGGAAGTAAGGATTAAAATGCTCCGTTTATATGCACAGGGTCATTGGCATGTAAACAAGCCTTAACAAGTTGCAGACTGTAGTACTTTCACAGCTTCAGGGTTCCTGTAGCAAGTGTGTGTGTACCTACCTACGTGTCCACCACATGTTTCAGAGGCTTATAAAAAAAAAGATAAAGATGAGGTAATAACAATCTTTTTATTAGTTGTTATTAAATTTGTACCTACAGTCTTTTACTTACAACTAACTTCTTGTATTAAGTTATAAGTTACAAATTTTTACTTACATTACATACACAATTTGTACGTATCTATAAATTACATACCTACCTATTTTAGATTATTGCGCAATACAACTACAGAGGTAGCATACCTAAATTTTACAAACATTTTACTAATACTAACTTAATCCAAGTATTTACATTACATTGCAGTCTTTAAAATAGGAATATTTTTCAACTTATGCTACTTATTCTAATAAGTCTTTTGTCTCAGCACTGCTCGGACGATTGCTGACAGCGACCACACACACAAGGTTGCTTTTAGCGCAGCCACTTGTTTCTCTAAGAAAGTCACTTTGAGAGTCGCGTGGATCTCTCTCAGCTTCCTCTTGTCTCTGCTCGCCTTGGCAGCGACGTTGTTCCGCTCGCGTTGGCGGCGGTAGGCGTCGTCCGCGGCGTCCAAGTGGCTGGAGCGCTCAGCACGGCGCATGCGCGGGTTGTTGCCCACCAGCGCGCCGCCGTTCTTCTCCGCCATCACTGAGCGCGTTCCTCTCGAACTCTTTGAAGTCCTGATCGTCGGAGAGGGTGTCCGCATCGACCATGTGGAACTGCCTCTTCGCTGCAGCTTCCGTATGTGAGTCCGGTGGTAGCATCACATGGCGCGGTGGCGGTGGTATCGAAGCATACGACATTGGGTCGTATCTCGAATATCCCGCTGTACATCCTCCTGGAGGGAAATGTCCAACTGGTTCGAAGTATAAGGATACTCCGTTGCACTGGCACTGGCAGCTGCGGAAACTGTTTCTTGGGCTGCGGTCTTCGACAAGTCCAGGGAGAAGTCGTCGGCGTAAGGTTTCCACAGAGACATGGTCGCGTGTGCTTTATACGTGAGTCGAGCGGGGAATGGAGCTTAGGGGTGAGGCGTATTTATCGTAACAGATAGAAGTAACAGATATTTACAAATAACAATTGTTCCAACCAACTTATTTTATCTGTTACTTTAATAACCGACCCGTAAATAAACACAATTACCCACGGCTGTTACTGTTTTTAACCGACTTCTAAAAAAGGAGGTTCTTAATTCAACCGCGTATATATTTGTAACCGACTTCTAAAAAAGAAGGAGGTTCTCAATTCAACCGCGTATATATTTGTAACCGACTTCTAAAAAAGAAGGAGGTTCTCAATTCGACCGCGTATATATATGTATATATATATTTTTTGATTTTATAAATGTCCGCGGATAACTTCGTCGTTTATGAACCGATTTCGATGAATCTTTTTTTATATGAAAGGGTATGCTGCCGAGGTGGTTCCATTGCCACCACGTCAGGATCTGATGATGGAAACCCTGAGAAATCGAGAGCAACTCTCGAAAATTGTAGGCACGCATCTGGTTAAAAACTTGGTATTCGTGTGTATAGGTACCTACCGGGTGATACTACAAAAGAATGAAAGTTTAGCTCAGACCTGATGATGGAGACGACACAGAGTCAAAGGAACTCCACATCGGTATGTAGGAACTACCAAGTGTTTGGGCTTATTTCATTCGTATTGACTAGATCTTTACACCGAAAGCACTAAGTAAATTTTATTAAATCGGTCGCAGTTCAGAACATAACATCACGCCGGTACGCTGTGAATGGGTACGCAGGTACCACTAAAAAGTGAAAAATAAAAACTTTTTTACAAAAAATATGACCGACTTCCAAAAATAAAACACTACAAAGTATAAAATAATTTTAATTTCGGAAGTCGGTGTTTTTGGTTATTTCGTTTTTTGAATCAGTCCCCGCAAATACAGACTATTACCTACCACACCTGTTATCAATTTCTCTCTTTTCTTGATTAAAGAATGAAACTTGCTAAAAAGAGAAACACCTATTATTTCGAAATACTTAACTACGGTGAAACGAGAAGCACCTAGTATTTATTAACCTTAAAATATAGTTGGTGGTCTTACAAGAACAGTTTCGAAAAAGTGACTCTTAAATTACGTCGTATTACCTGTTACACGGCTTGTTACTGACCAGTGACCAGTGACCATTATAAAAAAACTTATAATTGATTTTATTTTTCTATATGGCAATTTGTGATTCAATAAAAATGGGTCCACATTAAATGGTTTTGAGGCTGCCAACTGTTTTATCAACATTAAAGAATTTAGGATTGAATTGAAGTTGCTATAAGTGAAATAGCGATCGTATCCGAATGCGTGTAGTTTATTTGGTTTGACGGAATTAACCGCGAAACTTTCCAGAGGTTCACGATTTTTTTGACCAACCAGTACCTATGTAAAAGTCTGGTTTGTTGGTTATTATTGACATAAATAGTACTATTTCATAAAAAATAAGGTTAGCTCTGCAACCAAAAACAATTACAGTGATCGTGTGTGAACTCCTTTATTGTCTTTGGTTTGACGTTTGACGGAATTGGTTGCAAAAATATTTGTGTGCAAATAAGTTTGTTGTGCAATCATGCGCAATGCATTGTATTATTTAGGTATATGCCTACTGTTTCAAATTCCGGTTGCATATGTTTTGTCTTGTACTGAGAAATACGTACCTTATCCAGAAGTAATAGTATCTTTATCTGGTAGCGAGCTAATTTGAATCAAAAGGCCTTGCGTTTATAATGTTAGTTTTACCAATGAAAGTGTATAGGTGTTAGATACATAATAAAAAAAATATATAAAATAAATAATAATAGTGTAGGGCCAAAAGATTTTCATTTCAGTGTAAATGTATTTATATTTCTGGAAAATTGAAATCTACACTAATATTATAAAGACGAAAGATTTGTATGTTTGTAACGAATAAACTCAAAAACTTCTGGATCGATTTCAAAAATTCTTTCACCATTAGAATGCCACATTATTCATGAGTAACATAGACTATAATTAAAAAAAAAATAAAAACAAATATAACTGAAATAAATATACGTAAGTATATAAATATATACTAGCTGACCCGCGCAGCTTCGTCTGCGTCACATTTTTTATTTCTACTCCGCTCTTATTGGTCTTAGCGTGATGATATATAGCCTATAGCCTTCCTCGATAAATGGGCTATCTAACACTGAAAGAATTTTTCAAATCGGACCAGTACTTCCTGTGATTAGCGCGTTCAAGCAAACAAACAAACTCTTCAGCTTTATATATTAGTATAGATTAGTACTAGCTGATCCGCGCAACTTCGTCTACGTCACAATTTTCATTACTGCTCCGCTCCTTTTGGTCTTAGCGTGGTGATATATAGCCTATAGCCTATAGCCTTCCTCGATAAATGGACTATCTAACACTGAAATAATTTTTCAAACGGACCAGTGGTTCCTGAGATTAGCGCGTTATTCATTTATTTATTTAAACTTTATGTACATTAGTGGTACATGGGCGGACTTAATGCAACAAGGCATTCAAACATACAAGCAAACTCTTCAGCTTTATATATTAGTATAGATATATATTAGTATAGGTTTAAGTACAAATATTAACCGTAAAATAAAATACGTACAAACAAATATAATCAAAAATAAATAATGGTAGTCTAAATAAACAAATATATTATAATATGTAAAATATTAAACGAAAACAATTTAATAAATCGCTCATGTTCTGTACTGTGTCGTAGGCCTTAGTAAACACGCATCAACTATTGAATTGCACCCTACCCTCATCGCACAAAACTTCTGCTGTTTTGCTGCTTATTTTATTATTGTAATACGTGTAACTTGAACCTACCTTCTTTTGATTTTTTTGTACTTGTTATGCGTACCGGAAGGCGTAACGTTGGAAGGCCTCCCACAAGGTGGACCGATGACCTGGTGAAGGTCGCGGGTAGCCGATGGATGCGAGACGCACAGGACCGGTCGTTGTGGCGACGCTTGGGGGAGGCCTATGTCCAGCAGTGGACGTCTTTCGGCTGATACGATGATGTTGATGCTAAAACGATGTGTTAAGTCGAAGTATTGTTGGAATGTTAGTTTTAAGATGTATACTTGCTTTTGTTGTATATCTACGCTTACTGGCAGATAACATTTTTATAAAACTATTTATGTTTCCTTGAATTTGTAATTCTTTTGAGAAATAAATATCTTTAACCGTAGGTAATTTATTTTCGAAATAAATAAAGATACCTATGAAAAGTGCTAGTAGTTAATAATACTAGGTATAGATAACGCGTATAATACAAAATAAATCTTTGTGCATCAAAAAAATAATCCACATCGCTGTCATTGGCACAAGTGCCCGAACACTGGCAGCACTGCCGCGTTGAATGGCAATGCTGATTTTTTGACCGAAGAAAAGCTCAGCGATGTGGATTATTTTTTTGAAGCCTAATGATGTATATTGTTTTTATAAGCGGTTGTACACAATGTCGTGATTATTAGTGTAGCAGTTTGCAAGTCTGTAAGTATACACGATGATTTTTTAAAGTGTGCCTTCATGGCCAAATCCGAAACTATGAGGAATATCGAAAAACACTGAAAGGAGTCTCGAGCCCGATTTTGATGAAAACTAAAAAACATTGGTTTTAAAAAAATCGATGTTCCTACCCAGGAATAGAACCGGTTGATTTTGAAAAAACACATATACCTGCTGTATTATTACACCGTCTGAAAGTGTTGCTAGTAAGGATCAAATTCCTGGAAGTAATAATCAGGGGCGCAACTAGAGAAAGTGGCGCCTAGGGCACGCATCATTGTTGCGCCCCTTCGTAAATGATCTTATTATGAAAAAACAAATACCTACACTATATAAAACCGTCATAAATCTTATTTACAAAATATTAAAAAAAATAGATAAAAAAATAAAATAAAATCTTTTTATTTAAGACATACTTGGTCCATAATATTGTTAGTAGTAAGTTTTAAAAACTATGTTAGTTACATTTAAAAATTAATTTAAGTATTTGCCGCCCTCTGGGGCCCCGGACACACGCACTTGTATTTGAACCCAGTGCCCCAGAAGGGGGCTGTCCAGCTTGTGGCTGAGCACGTTCAGGATGGTATTGTCGACCCCACGCGTGCGGAACATCAGCGAAGCGATTCGGCGCCGCAGCACAGTGATAAACCCATCTGTGTGCGCGTGTGCAAACATTGCAGACCACTACAGTCTACAGTAGCGTGGGAGCCCCACCAGCACCCTGAACGCGTTATTATATTGTATTCGGAGAGCGTTAATGGTCCGCTGAGTGTAGTTGACCCACAGATTGCAGGTGTAGAGAGTTTGGCAAAATGCTTTAAAAGAGTGATTTTTCCTCTAAACTACACCTCTCAAATCTGCGTGCCAACATGTTACAGCGGACCGCCATCGCTCTCCTCTCCCCTTCTATGTCTCCATCGTCTTTTAAATCCTCGGTGACCACATGGCCGAGGTATTTAAACTCTCTCACTCTTCGAAGAGCGACAGCGTTAAGCAGTACAGGTGCCACATCCCCCAGTTTACGACCCCTGGCCTGAAACACCAAGAGCTCGCTTTTCTGTACATTGTACAGGAGACCAAGAACCCTCGCGTACTGCTCACACATGCCTATCAGCTTTCTGAGCGCGGCTATTGATGGGCTGAGCAACACCATATCATCTGTATAACTAATACTATTGATACAGTGACCATCGATCGAGCATCCGACTCCGGTGTCGCTCAGCTCAACAATCAGCCCGTTTACGCACAGGTTGAAAAGTGACGGAGATGTCAACCCCCCCTGTCTCACAAATACATATTTATACCTTTTTATAACGAAAGTAAAGTAAGTCCGTAAAACTTATACCTACATTTAAAAAGTTGCATTCGCACCCTATCTCGGATAGTTTAATTTCCTTTTAGTCATGAAGTGACTTTTGAGTCATATAGGAAATGTCAAAGATTGAGAGACCGTAGAATTCAACAGCGAGCGAACCGAGCTCAAAAAATTATTCACCCCACCTCGGATTGATTTAATTTTCTTATTATTTATACTTATGTTAGTAGAAGAAACAATTTTGACTAATACAGGAAGGCTCAAGAACCTAGACAGGCGAGCTTGAAAATATTTGCATCCTGCGTGAACTATCTTCTGTAAGAGCAGGGCCCTAGACTGCGTGGGCTCCCTAACCCTACTTACCACCTGGTTTAAGACAAGCCCCGCAATCCAGAACCGTGGACCTTCGTAGGCTAAGGCCCAGTCTGGCAAACGCCGCCTCGAATGTATGGCCAGTTCGAACTGGTCTAACTAACCGAGAACAGTTATACGAAGATAGGGACGGCCCAGTCTCTACTGTTCTCGGTAGTAAGTTCATGCAGAATGCAAATATTTTCAAGCTCGCCTGTCTAGGTTCTTGAGCTTTCCTGGGTTAGTTAAAATTGTTTCTGATAACATCGCAACTATAGGAATCTCTTAATTCTTTACATTTATTTTCTATATAGTGGCAGACTTTAGTTCCGTAACACAGAGTATCACATCTAGAAGAAATCCTAACTTGGCCTCAGTTTGCGCACCGGAGCGCACCACTCATTTCCTCTCGCTGATTTGAAATCAGGAAATAAAATAAATATAAACCAAATAATAAAATTAAAAATCACAGTATGGCGGCGGTTTACGGTAAATTATGAAAATAAATATGGTAAATTTAAATTTAATAATTGGCGATTTTGCGCCCTCTTTCGATAGGTGCCCAGGGCTCGCGCCCTACTTGCCACACCCTAGTTACGCCTCTGGAATAATACATGGCAAACTAAAGAAAAGCTCTCATTGTTAAATGACTTAATTAGGTAATAGTAATGATTTGTTTTGTTAATACGTTCAAGTCCTTACTTATGAGCTCGTAAACAAGTTTAGATGTCAACAATATTGTATTGTACCAAATGAGCTCTGAAGATATTTTGCTAATCATGTTTAGAAAGCTACTAATCACTAACTTAATTAGTGCATGAAGAGCTTACGTGACTAACTAAATGTGAGGTCTAAAATTTATCAATGAGACCATGTCAAAGAATCACCGGGCTCATCAATTATTTTTCAATTTAATTTCGACAAATTCGTGATTATTTATGTAAAGCACCCTTACCGACGTGAAATATGACAACGTCGCATTTTCTTAGCTTAAATATGAATGATTGAATTGAATGAACATGATTTACTGGTACTTGTCAATTAAACTTAGATACACACATCGAGAGTCCAGTGTAGGTATTATCTTCGAAACAATGTATTTGTGGAACACTGGTTCTAGGACATTTTTATCAGTTTCACAGAATAAAACCTTAGTTTTTAACTGACGAAAAAACGGAGGAGGTTCTCAAGTCGACGCGTATTTTTCTAATGTATGAACAAACATAACTTTGTACAGAGTACTCCAATTTTGATAATTCTTTTTTATTGATAGGGTAAACCTCGAAGTTGGTCCCATATAAATTTGGAAAAAAATCCTACGCTAAAGGTGGGAAAATAGAGGTGATTTATTGTTCACTCACCGATTTTAATGCTGAGCTGTGTATTTTTTGTAGGCCTACCCATGTTGGTAAATAAGGCCTGTTTATCTTTAAAGTATTTATATTATACAACAAATAATACTTAAAGTAGTACTATAAAACAGTTAATAGCTAAAGTAAGGTAGGTAGCTATTTTAAAAGTACTTAATCAAAAATCAAGCGTGTAATAAAAAAATGATAAAGTAAAAACTTTTTAGGATATGAAAAGGAACAAGTTGTAGGTATATCTATACTAATATATAAAGCTGAAGAGTTTGTTTGTTTGTTTGCTTGAACGCGCTAATCTCAGGAACTACCGTCCGATTTAAATAATTCTTTCAGTGTTAGATAGTCCATTTATCGAGGAAGGCTATATATCATCACGCTAAGACCAATAGGAGCGGAGCAGTAATGAAAATTGTGACGTAGACGAAGTTGCGCGGGTCAGCTAGTAGGTAATAAAAAGAAAATGATCAGAATCGCCCTGTGCAACGAAAGTATCAGATATTCACGATAATTTATTTTCTATTTTATTATAGGTATTAGTTGCAAATACTTTTGTAACACGGACTAGCTGCATGCCAAAATGGATATTAAAAAGTATTCCACGCGACTAATAACATTAACTTAACATTAACCGCCGCCATCTTCGACAAACGTCATGTCGTCTCGAAAAATATTAGGGATGCGCAATAATTGATTAAAGTACAAATAAAAGCTACAATAAAAACATACAACCACTATTCCATATTTCATTATTCCCTAAAAGTATAACATTATGAATGAGATCATACACGATTTTAAATAGTTTAAGTAATGCTGAAGTGAACAAAACCTACATAATTATTTCATCATGATCATTATTCAGGGCTTTCCAAATGATCGTTAATGTCGTTGAAGTTTTAAATTAACGATTATTTACGACAGTTAATATAAATAAAAGCGTCATTTTGGGCTTTGCCGCAGTCGAAATACCAATCATTACTAAATACATAATAAGTTTTCTTTAAAAAAACAATATTGCAAACTAGATACAGATGTTATTATGAATTGATATTATAAGAAGTATAGAAGAGTTTTACTATAGTAAAGAAGGATATTGTCACGCCTACTTGTAATGATAAATTATTGTCGTATGATAAAAGTTGATGTAATACAGTTTGTAACGTATGGCCATAAATCTTAGGAAATATCGATAAACCGTATCGTATTTGCCACCCCTATTTTTGACGTCACTAAATGGTCACGTGTCTAGTGATGGGGAAAAAGAACATTCTCACAATGAGAATATTCTCGGAACGAGAATGTTCTGAAATATTCTCGTGAGCGGAGAACATACGAGAATTTATGAGAACTTATGAGAACTTAAAACGAGTAGGTGATCCTTCCATTTTTAACATGAAACCGATAACTTTGATAATTTTTATTTTCATAATTAGATGCAATTAATATATATTTCATTGTATATAAATAGGACAGTATTGCCATAACTAGCAGCTATAATAAACTTTATTACTTGTTTGATTCTGGACTTTGTAAAAGGTGTTTATTTTGAAATAAAACTCGATGATCCATTTAACCTGGACATATTAATAAACAGCCTGAAAATGACTACCTAGTCTTTAATGAATAATCAACATAAACCAAAGTGATTTAGATAAGAAAAGTTAATTAAGTAAATTGTACTTTAGCAAGGATAATCGAGAAACACGGGGAGGCACTTGTGGTCTCCCTAGACATCTCGAAGGCCTTCGACAGGGTCTGGCACGATAGCATTATTGGCAAGCTTCCTTCCTTCGGTCTGCCCGCCGGATTGTGTGATTAGATTTCAGATTTCCTGAGGGTTCAGTCTATCCGAGTGGTCATAGATGGCTGCTCGTCCGGACTGCTGGGTATTAGTGCCGGGGTTTCTCAGGGGTCGGTGCTCTCGGCAACATTGTTCCTGCTGCATAGTGAACTGCTAAAACCCGGTACATTTGGGTATGCAGACGACAGCACTGTTGCTGAGAGATACGTGTCCGATGCATGAGCTGGTGGGTCACAGATCCGGTCTCTCCGGGACGCTATGGTTGAGCGCTTGAATATGTCCTTACAGGCTGTCTCTGAATGGGGCGATGCCAATCTGGTCAAGTTCAATGCTGCTAAGACCCAAGCGTGTCTATTTTTCGCCAAAAGGAGCCAATTCCACCCAGCTCCATCTTTCCGAGGTGCAACCGTGCCGATAACCGACCAACTTGAGCTTCTTGGTTTAACATTAACATCTACCCCCAACTTTGGCTCTTTCATAGATGCAAAGGCTCAAGTGGCTGCCAGAAACTTGGGGATCCTGTGAGACGGTACTTTACGCCGGTACAGCTGCTCAAACTTTATCAAGCGCAAGTTCGATCGTGTATGGAGTACTGCTCTCATCTTTGGGATGGATCTACCAGATACCAGTTGGATGCCCTTGAATTAATTGAGAAACGAGCCAAGAGGATCATTGGCAATGTTAGGCTCGTCGAAATGAAGCTTCAAAGCATCGACGCCGAGTTACTGTCGGTTTTGTATCGGTTGCAATTTGGGGAATTTGCGACGGAATTGCATAATTTAATTCCGCCAAGTCCGCTCCATCATTGGACCACAAGACGTGCGGCAGTGCGCCACCGGTATCTACATGGTGGACATCCCATCCATATGCACAAAACGTTTTGGGCACACATTCATTGTCGTATAGCTAAGGAGTGGAATTCTCTGCCAGAGTCTGTTTCCTGATAGCTACAACTTACGAGTCTTTAAGTCAAGAGTGAATAGGTTACTTCGAGCAAGCAAGCTCCATCTTCGACCGCATCATCGCTTACCATCAAGTGATATACTGGTCAAACGCTTGCCTAACACTGGCCAAGTGCGAGTCGGACTTGCGTGGTTCCGAACCAATTTCATTTTTGTTACAGATTATTGTAACACTATAGACATCTTATAGGTTTTCCTGTAATCTGTAGGCAAAGAACTTATTATCTGTATTTTTTTCAAAATTTCGGGCTTAGTAGCGTAGTAGAGATAATGGGGGAATGGTCCTTTTTGGGCCTAATTTCCTGAATAACTTCAAAAGTGTACAATTTAAAATTATGACAAGAGTATATAATTAACATTTTCACAGTAAGCCCTTTAATTTGATATATCGCACGATGCAGGTTGAAAAACTTTATTTTTTAATTTTCTACTTGAAAGTAGAAAATTAAAAAAAAAGTGAACCCTCAAAAGTGACCCCCATACTCAAATTTTATTTATTTACGCACGCGTCCATGTTTGGGTCACAAAAGTCCATATGTGTACCAAATTTCAACAGAATCGGTCCAGTAGATCCGGAAAACTGGCATGTAGACTGACTGAACAGACTGACTGGACTGGTAGATAGACAGACACAGATAGACAGACAAACAAACACCCGAGTGATCCTATAAGGTTTCCGTTTTTGTTCGAAACCCTAAAAAAGATGGGTTTGTTATCAATTGATACTATATTTTAGTTTCTAAAATCCCCATAATGTAGTTTGCTTCACGAAATGTTTCAAAATATGTATAACATACGAAAACACACTATAAATTTCATCTATCATACCAATTTTAAGACAGGACTACATTAAAGTTAGGTTTTGTTACTTCGTATTTAAGTTCTCATAAGTTCTCTGCTCGGAGAACATTCTCGAGAACATATTCGCAAAGTTCTCACTAAGAGAATGTTCTCGAGAATTTCCCATCACTACACGTGTCACTGTCAACTGTCAGTCTGTCACCTGTACCTCACTATTATTTACATTAGCGTCGCTTGCTCTTTGTAATTATATCAGTGTGTTTTGGTGACTTTCTGGACTATATATTGAATATTACGATTTGGCTATTATAACGGACTCAGATTGCTTTCAAAAACCTAATATTCGTTTTATGGATCGATTATAACCTCAAACGCCGATATCTTTTTTTACTATTGATAGGCACGCGTTTGCGTTTTTGGAAATAAGTATATCTATTCTGCAGCTAGTTCGCTATAAAAATAAGATTTTAAAGGAATTTACTAACGATTGACAATACAACACTTAATTTTCTGATGCTCCTGGTTCCAGGGCGAACAATGTATGGGCGCAGAGCATGTCAATGTACTTTAAATTCTGGTTCTTATTTTTGGCCATTTTATATCCATATAAATAGCTAAGAAGGGAAAGTTTCCCAAAAAACTGCTTCATTAAATAAATACTACTGACACAGTTATTTAAAAAAAATCTGTATCTGTATAACATATAAATAGCTAAGAGAGGAAAAGAGATAGCTTCCCACAAGACTGCATCATAAAATAAATACTGACATCGTTATTAATATAAAAATAACATTTCTGTAAATTTGCAATAATGAATGTGTTAGAACAATACAAACTTTAACAAATCTTTCATTTAATATTGCTAGGTACTGTGACAGCAAGTTCCGCATTTTAGAGAATTTCTTTCGTCCAATAAGTATGCAAAACTATAACTTTTGCTAGCGATTCGGCCGCGTTTATATCAGAAATGATCCCAAGGGAACATTCTCCCGGGATAACTAGCCTATCAGCCTATCTGCTATTCCAGATTCTAATCTATCTCTTTGCTAATTTCATCCTGATCCGTTCAGACATTCTGGCGTGATTGAATAACAAACAGACATCCAAACTTTCGCATTTATGAGAGAAAAGCTAAGATTAATAATTATGTATTACAACAGTACAGGCGCACATCAACTACCGGAAATTTTAAAATTTTCCCTATCAAAATCTATTAAAGTTTGACAGATTGTTGTAACTTGATGCGCTAGCGTCTGTACAAACTGAAACAAATCTTTCATTTGTTTTGAAAATAAATGAATTTACGTCATACAAAAAATACTCCCTCCAAGTTTCAGGTTTCTACGGTCAGCGGTTTAGGCTGTGCGTGGATCCGTCCGTCATTCAGGACAAAGCATTTTATATGTATGTCACCCGAAAATGGCAAACTCCGTAAGACGATAAAATTATTTGTCAACTAAACATTGGGAATGCTTTTTTACGCATCAAAATTTGATAGTTTATAATTTCTCGAATTCATTCCGAGAAGTCGTGAACTGAAATAAAATGGCGACCAATCAGAGGACAAGTCTACAGGAAACAGGCTCCCATTGGTCTGTTCAGATGTGACGTCACATGTACGCCATAGAGTTACGAATTAAAGGACCTCCCGTTGTCTGATGTTGGGTGTGTAATGTTAGGTAGTGCAACATTGTGTAGGTATACTGCTTTATAGTTTTAGCATCAATCCTTCCCAAATTCAACCTTATTTGTTTGGACCGAAAATTTTCTTCTGAACATAATTCAAGTTTAGATTCAATGAATATGACCTTAGAATAATAACGCATAGAAGCCGCGTCTAGAACAAAACACGAGCGAAATCGTGTGTCCACTTTATTTTCTTTGTGTGCGTGAGCCGAATGTGTCTACGTTCCTAAAACGCACCCAGATATAGCTTTCAGTGATACCATTACCAAGCCGTTACCCACAAAATATGGGAAAACGCATTATTGGGAACTGGAAAAGATGAAGATAATTTTTCTTGTGATATGACGTATTTTTTCGGAAGTAAAATCAATTTATTTAAAAATAAAAGGAAATAAATCGTATAAAGAATGGGTTCAATACGTTTAGAATGCTTGATGTGTTATAATCAAATATTATAGGCATGTATTCATTTCTGAAATGTAAAAAAATCGGATTTAACAGTAAGTAGGTATTGTAATATTAAAATTACAAAAAATGAATAAAATGTTAATCACTACTATTGTAATCTTTATTTTACCATCTTTTAATAACCTTGCAGTTGCAACTGCTTCCTAAAGAGTTTCCGCTTTGATTCAACGTCTCTTATAATGTTTTCTCTTTTTGAGACATAAAAAAACCTAGTTTTTACAATCGTAAAAGGCACACCAATTAATTAACAAAACACTAGATTTATGTACCTAATCAAACAACTTCAGGCAAATAAACATAAACAAACTTAGTTATTTGGTCCGGTTTTTTAAAATTACTAACTAACTTTTAGTTTAAATCAATGTAGGTACCTAGCAGTGTCGATAACGACTATAATTCAGAGGTTGTAAATAAATATAGTTTAGTTTAACGCATACAGAATCGCCACCAGTATCCTATTTATAAAGATTAATATAATATTCCTAATGCCTAGTTAGTTTCTCGAAACTGGCAAAATGTTATATCGTAGTTATTCAATAGCGTAGGTAGTAGGTACATTAAAAACTATAATTTTTTTGCTAAACAAAAATAAGTGCAAAATTGAAAGCAATGTGGGTATTTATTTCCTCACAAATACCTAGCAACACTGTGTTATGACAAGTTAGGTTATTAGAATTTTGTTTTAATAATCAATTTACGTAAAAATAATGTATAAAATGAAAGTACTTACTTGTGAAATGTAATCTGATCACATTTTGTTTGTTTTCCTGAAGTGCTATAACATCCTTTCACGCAACAAACTGTCATTTTCAATTATTTACTCGCGAGCTGTGTTCGACGGAACGTGACTTTGAGTACTAAGTGGCTAAGATGGACGGATTGACGAATAAGGCTAAGTTCAAGTTGCCTCACTTTTTGCACTCGTACTAGGTTTCTATGCGTTATTATTCTAAGGAATATGACATTGAAAATTCGAAAAAAAATACTGACAGTCTGACAGTGTCGAGTGAATTGTCGAATGGACATGCAAAGATTAATGATTTATTTTATTTGAAAAACTGCTGAAAAGCTATGTTATTCAAGTAACAAAAACAATAGTTCCATAGTATAATTGTGCATTTTGTGTGGTTGAATATCGTGACGAATAATAATGATGAGAAACATCTTAAGATAATTTAAAATAATTAATAATTGACACAGCCTTCTGAGCTATTATTTATGCTGAAAGAGTGTAATTATTTTAATGTGTTTGGGCATATTTTTTTTACGACCACCCGTTTTTTTAAAAAGCGTTTTTAAAATTAAATCCTTGCATCACTAAATACAAACAATATTTTAGGATTGGAAACCCAGTGGCAAATGATTTGACAATGATAGTGACAGTCTCAGTCAGCAAGACTCGGGTCTAGGCATGGAGAGTACCGTTTTTCAGTATAGCAAATCTTAAACATGTTGCGATTCAGAATATCGGATATTGCATTTATATTCATATTTTAATTTCGATGAATCTATGTGGAACTCGGATGTGGTAGGTAAGGTACTATGATTGTTAGGTATCGGTTTTTATCGATTTATATACATCATTGTATTTTATTTGGAACTGTATTCTCGACGAAATCCCGCGCGTATCGCAATCGCACACGGTAGCACAGTATTTCAAGTACCCAACTTGGTTTGAACCAAATATCATTGCTCGATTTTTTTATTTTTTTTCCTATTTATAGGCGCGCGTTTGACCACTATCTCACCTGATGGTAAGCGATGATGTGGTCGAAGATGGAGCACGTTTGCCTAGAAGTAACCTATTCACTCTTGACTTAAAGACTCCCAGGTTGTAGCTATCAGGAAACACAGACTCCGGCAGGGAATTCCACTCCTTAGCTGTACGCACTATAAATGTGTTCCCAAAACGTTTAGTGCGTGTGGGTGGGATGTCCACCATGTACCGGTGGCGCATCGCCGTTCGTCTTGTGGTCCGATGATGGAACGGGCTTGGCGGAATTAAATTATGCAATTCCGTCGCACATTCCCCAAAATGCAACCGGTAGAAAACCGACAGGCTAGCGACTCGTCGTCGATGCTCAAGACTTTGGAGCTTCGTCGCGACGAGCCTATCATTGCCGATGATTCTCTTGGCTCGTTTCTCAATTGACTCAAGGGCATCAAGCTGGTATCTGGCAGATCCGTCCCAAAGATGAGAGCAGTACTCCATACACGATCGATCCATACTTGCGCTTGATAGAGTCTGAGCAGCTGTTCCGGCGTGAAGTACCGTCTCACCTTTGCTAGGATCCCCAACTTCTTTGCAGCCACTTGAGCTTTTGCCTCTATGCTCGATACGCTTTTGTGTGCTGTTCTGAAACTCACACCAACATTAACGTATTAGTTACGCGGATACCTGATATATAGATTCAGTGCGATAAAATATATACGAACCTACTGGATATACTTATTTCACTTAACCCCAAAGCCATGTTCTCAAAACTCCACGGTTCATACATTCATTCCACCTTAAACACCAAAATATTTCTATACTTACTTCAGTTTCATTTAAACTCCAAAACGGTAATGTTATTTTCAGTAATCTGTAATTCAAATAATTATAGGAATGAATGACTATTTCAGTAAAAAAAAGGAATAGTAAAAGTTAGTCAATTCTGTAAAACAAATACTCTTAACTGACTGGAAAACAACTACGTCAAAAAATATGTTACACTATATAATGTAGTGATACAACCTGTAACAGAATAAACGCAATACCTCTGAAGGGTTCATTGAACTCATCACTAGGAACAACTTTCACTATGGGACCAAAACTGTAATCGTGAAAAAAAAATCGACTCCCCCATATATTTATGTGAGCATAACTCGAAAAAATGTACCGATAAGCTGATTTTGTTTTCGCGGTTTTGGGATTGGTCCCATAGTAAAAGTTGTACATAATGATGAGTACAATGACCCCTTAAGAGGTATTGCGTATTCTTTGTATAGAACTCAATAGTAATGAGTCGTACTTCTAAAAGGATAACACTGGTCAACGCTAGTTTTGGTGCCATGAAACTTTATTTCTTTTTTCAAGTTGGACCGCATACTGATTACATTCATACCACAAATTTTTACTTCCTACGTGTAGTTTTGGATTTATGTAAATCGATAAAAACCGAAACCTAAAAATCATAGTACTTTATCTATCACTTCCGAGTTCCACGATTAAGCCAATAACATATTGAAATATAATAACTAGACGCGATCCAATATTCTGAACATTCGCAAAAGCGATATTGCTCATGCCTAGTGGTTAGGGTGTAGTTATTTTTTATTCCAACGTCATTCTGACAGATTTTACTTTTATCGACACGTTTTGATATTGCATTGTAATGGTAATCAATATTTTTTGTCTCAATTTCATGGAGCTGCAGCTAAAATTATAAAAAAACCTTAAAAATTTAATGGAAACGGGATTCCATAGAAATGAATCAATTACTTAGTCTATGTGCGTTTTGTTTGCACTGAAACATTTTCAAAAACACGCGCCTGAAAAAAATCGTATTTAACTATAATCGAGTAGCTTGATAAATAAGCTTTCTAATAAGGTATTTTAGCTATTTATTTATTTATTTATTTATTAAATAAAGGATAATCAGTAAAACCAGAGTTTCCTTTAATGAACACTAGATTTTTACCTAATACTTGACATTGACAATTTGACGTAGGTACAGTAACAGGTGCAGTGTTGCAAAATCTAAAGATCGACATATTTAGCGGTCACCATTTTTTTATATTTGATGTGTTTGCTCTTGACTCTAGTCTAGGTCAGAGATGACCGAGACAAAGTCTACGATGGAGCGAGCTTACCCAGAAGGAGCCTGTTCACTCTTACTTTGAAGAGATAAGGGTTGTAAGCGTTTGGAAACACGGACGCAGGCAGAGAGTTCCACTCCTTTGCTGTGCGCATTATAAAAGACGTTTGGAAACGCTTAGTGCGAGTTGGTGGAATAGCAACAAGGTAGGGATGATAAGATGCAGTGCGTCTGGATGTCCGATGGTAGAAGGGGGCCGGTGGGATGAGGTCGTGGAGTTCTTGGGCACACTCACCGAAGTACAATCTGTAGAAGACCGACAAGCAGGCAACCTTACGGCGATGAGCCAAGCTATGCAGCTTGGCATCCACCAGTTTTACGTCACCGATGAGCCTCTTAGCTCTGCGATCCACCGAGTCAAGCGCGGCAAGCTGATACTTAGCTGAGCCATCCCAAAGGTGGCTACAATACTCCATTCAGGATCGGACTTGCGCTTTATATAGAGTTAAAAGCTGTCCAGGCCTGAAGTATCGCTTCACCCTATTTAGGATGCCCAGCTTTTTGGCCGCGGTTTGGGCTTTGTACTCGATGGTGGCGCCGAAGTTGAGACTGGATGTCAACTCCATGCCTAGGAGCTCGAGCCGATCAGTCTCAGGAACAGATGCACCCCGAAAAGTAGGAGTTTGGTCAAAACGACTCCTTTTTGCGGTAAAAAGACACGCCTGTGTTTTGGTGGCGTTAAAAGTGACCACATTGTTATCACCCCACTGGGAGACAAGGCTTAAGGTCAAATTTGTCCGCTCTACCATGGCCTCTCTCAAGGAACGAACTTCATCCCCGCTGGTTATTTCGTTGGACAAGTATCTCTCTGAAACCGTACTGTCATCTGCGTACCCAACAAGACCAAGCTGAAGTAGGTCATTGATGTGCAGCAGGAAAAGAGTTGCAGAGAGAAGAGACCCCTGAGGAACTCCAGCATCAATAGCCATGAGGTCAGAGGAGCAGCCGTCAACGACTACTCGGATCGACCGTTCACTCAGGAAGTCTGATATCCAGCTACTAAAACCAGCTGGGATGCTATAAGCAGGAAGCTTGCTCAGTAGACCTGCGTGCCAAACCCTGTCAAAGGCCTTCGAGATGTCGAGCGACACGGCAAGTGCTTCGCCGTGTCTCTCGATGGCCTCGCCCCAGCAGTGCGTGACATACACAAGAAGATCGCCAGTTGACAGTCCCCGGCGAAAGCCATATTGACGGTCACTGAGGAGATCATTGTCTTCAAGGTAGGTCAGCAGCTTACTGTTAAGAACCCTTTCCATAACCTTGCAAAGGATGGAGGTAATGGCGATCGGACGGTAATGGCCAGGGTTAGCACGGTCTCCCTTTTTGGGCACCGGTTGCACATTCGCAAGCTTCCATGATTTCGGCACCGTTCTTTTTTCAAGAGAGAGGCGGTACAGGCGTGCCAACACAGGAGACAGTTCAGGTGCACATTGCCTCAACACTCTCGCTGGAATGCCGTCAGGCCCGCTGGCCTTATTCACATCTAGACTGCACAATACTCTTCGGACCTCTTTAATGTGAACTGTGATCTCCGGCATCGAAGAGTCACAACGAGGTAAAGTTGGTGGTTGCTTGGAGCCAGCGTCCAGACGCGAATTGCTTGCAAAGAGAGTTGCAAATAAATTTGCTTTCTCACTTGCAGAGTAAGCTAGCGAGCCATCAGGTTTCAACATTGGAGGCAACGTGGGTCGACAGAAATTCGTTTCAACCGCTTTCGACAGGGACAAAACTGCTTACTACCTGGAGGGTACCTGGAGGGATGCTAGTTTGGCCCCGATACGTCCGACATGGTCAAAACGTGCCCTACGTAAAACCCGCTTGCAGAACTAAGCGGCAGAATTAAAGGCACTTTTCCTCGCGCGAACCCTACGTGCTTTAACCTTTCGGTCGCGGGCCTTGATCCACGCTTGGTATGCAGACTCTTTACGGGCCTCAGCGTGGGCGCATTCTGCATTATACCAAGGCCGGGATTTGTGACCGAGCGGGATGTCGGAGAATGGAATAAAATACTCCATCCCCTGCCGAATCACGTCCGCAATCGAGTCAGCACAGCATGAGGGGTCACCCGAGGAGAAGCACGCTTGCCGCCATGGATAAGATGCAAAAAAGTGCCGCATCTCATCCCAATCTGCTAACTTGTATCGCCATACTCGTCTCGTGCCTCTAGGACTCTTATCTGGAGGAGAGCAGGTCAATACGGATTTCACCAGACAGTGGTCAGACGTTGCCAGCGGAGCTGAGACCGATACTGAATGACTGCCCGGATCAGTTGTCAGCAGAAGGTCCAAGCAATTGGGTGTATGGGCGTCAACATCCGGTAACCGCGTTGCCACATTCACCAGCTGGGTTAGATCTAGCCTTAAAGCAAACTTGCGCGCCTCTAACCCGGCATGGTCAGTTTTCTGGTACGGGAACAACCACTCTTTATGGTGGGCGTTGAATTCCCCCAGAAAAATGATCTTCGCTGTTGGGTACCGTTGCTGGGCTACGTCGGCCGACTCCACGAGGGAATTAAACAGCGCTGTTGTCTCCTGATCACCGCTGTGCGATCGGTGTACGCCGATGTAAATAAATTTCTCCACGCCTGTGTCTAAAAGTAGCCATATGGCAGAAAAACCCGATTTCTCAAAGCAACGGAGACGAAGACAAAAAATGTCATCGCGGACGTACACACAGACCCCAGCCTGCTTCTTGAACTTGTGTTCAAGAGAGTAGCCCGGGTAGTTGAGGTACGCCACGTCCGACGGTGTTGTTATCTTCGTCTCCGTTAAGAAAATCAGGAGCGGCTTCACCATTTTGCTTACGAAAGCTATCGAGCGCTATTTTCTTCAGAACACATCCATTAATAAGAATGCTATATGAAGGTTAAATGTATTTATGTTAAAATGTATTTTGAAGCCATAAGTATTTGAAATACTAACTACAAAATACTTCGGTGTCAGTTATTTGAAATACGAATTACAAATATCATTTTAAGCAAGTAATTGAAATAAAAATACCAAATACTTATTTGTAAAAAAAAAATACTGCTCAACCCTGGGTGTAGGTATAGATACAACATCAAGTCGTCTGAAAGAAATCTTCTTGAGTTATTCTGAGTCATGCTGATTTCTTAATTCTTGTCCGCTAGCCGCGCCATACTTCACGGTCGAGCCAGAGATCCAAAGCCTCGCGGAAGGCGAGTCAGATGAGATCAAGTGCGAAGCCGGCGGCACCCCTGTGCCCAAGATCACTTAGATCCACAACGGCAAGCCCATCGAACAGGTGGAACCCAACCCCAGGAGACAAATAACCGCCAACACCATCACCAACACTAACTTGGTGAAGAAGGACACTGGAAACTACGGTTGTAACGCAACCAATTCATATGGATACGTGTATAAAGACATCTACATTAATTGCATATCATCAGGTGAGATTAAGTGGTCAAACACGAGCGTATTTAATAAAAACACTAGTCAAGAGAGACGGCCTCATATAATAAGTCCGCATTAAACAACACCGAGCTTTCTTTCTTTTTTCTTTTTTTTAAAAACGTTGCCCCACACTAGGACGATACAGGATGAGAACGCACCCACGATACAGGATTTCTCCTGTATCGTGGGTGCGTTCACAAACATACAAACTCACATACACAAACAGCCAGACCCGGAACATCTATCTCTAGGCCATACAAATATTTGTTCCGTGCGGGAATCGAACACGCGACACGCAGCGCAGCAGCCGATCGCCCAACCACTGCGCCAACCGTGTCGTCAGCTGTTTGAATAAGTTTTAGGGATCCGTCTGTACCACATAAGCCTTATAATATTTCTTGCTTGTTTATTGTGTGGCCGTCTGTAATGTCCCCTTTAGTCAGAAAATAAGTTATTGATATATATTTATAACTTTAAACTTTACGTACAGTACTGGCACAAACTACATAGGCAGTAGACATACACATAAAATACACATAGAAATATAAAAACAGATGGGCATACAAACGTATTATGACTCAATTTATTTGTACACTAGCTGTTGCCCGCGACTTCGTTCGCGAGTTAGTCGGAAAGTAAAATGTTGTCGCTAGATAAGATTTCTAATATAAGATATACCTATACGAACAATCAATATCTAGCATTTCTTGACTCTTCTTAGATTTAGGAATTTGGAAGAATATTAGGTATGCAAGGCACTGGCTGTTTCACCTCTTCTGTTCCAGCCCTAGTATTTTTTGTAATGAGAAATGTTTCAATGATAAGGCTTCTCTATGCATGATGTTAAAGAAAGTTGCTAGGGTTGTTAACACGTTGCGGAATTTGTTCGAAATAGTCATCGCAGCCCTGCAACGCAAAGGGCATTAGAAGGAACACGGATGGGTTTTAGTCAGTAAGAGTCTGACACTGCTTTCTGCTCCGCCTAGAGCGGAAGGAGTAATTTGATGATCCTTAAAACATTTTTACAATAACCGACTTCCAAAAACAGAACACTACAAATTATAAAATAACTTTAATTTCGGAAGTCGGTGTCAAAAAACGAAATATCCAAAAACACTGAATTCCGAAATTAAAGTTATTTTAAACTTTGTAGTGTTTTGTTTTTGGAAGTCGGTTATATTTGTTGTAAAAAGTTTTTTATTTTTCACTTTTTAATGGTACCTGCGTACCACTAAAAATTACTACTGATGAATATTACTAGAAATAGCCGATGTTATTTATGTCATGGGTTTTCGCTGCTCAGCTCCTTGAAAGTATAGCGTGATGATAAACATTGCTAAGGTTAGACCGATAAGTATCTACAATATTGTAATCTGTTGTGGCCTCTTATAACAATTCCTCACTTAACAGTTTGGAAAAATGTGGAATAAACATTTAAAAGTTATTTTAAGTACGCAGAACCCTTATTTTATTTTTATTTTTATTTTGACAATATTATGATGTAAAAATAGAGTTCAAAAGAGAAAATAAATACAAAATAATATCTGTTGCTCGCGATCGAACCATGGGCTACTTCTCGTTCAAAACAGACATTTTTGAATATTGCTCATCCTCCATAGCACATAGCGTGATAATATATATCCTATAAGGATTATTTATGCAAAATTTGAACAAAATCTGTTCAGTATTTTTCGCGCCAATCAACACACACCTCAAGATTTACTATTTTATTATATATGTATAGAAGATATAGATATAATAAAACAGTTTAAACAGTCTGTACAGAAACAGTAATTTCTGTATAGACGCGAACACATCAAGCTGTAACTATCTGCCAAATTTCTTTAATAGATTTTCAACTTTAGCACTACAGCATTCAGTAGTTCGGAACCCTTTGCACGCGAGTCTGACTCGCACTTAGCCAGTTTTTTTGACGATATCTCCTTTCCGACTCATTCTACGATAAAAACATTTTATACAAAATTAAACAAAAAATAAATCCATGCCATTTGTCTCAAAAACTTTTTCGTAAAATTTATAGTTTTGGCGTACGAGCGGCCCAAAGTGTAATTCAAGACGTGTTTTCGCTGAATAATTTGTTACCACACCACCTTGAGGTAGTCGTAAGTATTCAAAGTACGTAATAAACATTGAATTCAGTTGGTTTAGTTTATTTCCGCTTTTCTATTTATTTCACATGTACACAATGATGTACACTGGGTATATAACTCAAAACAATCTTATGCATTTGTGCACTTAAAAAATTGTCAAACCCCGTCAAATAAAAGTACTTAACACACTTGTACATCAAACTTTCTTGATGTTTTTGTACTACTAACACATAATACACTCCTACAGCACTGCTAAAAAGTATGAGCAGATGTTGCAAATGTACATATTACGTTTGTGTTTTGAAATTTTCTGCGGTTAATAAACTTAAAATCAGTTAAAGTGTGTCTTGATTGGATTTATAAAAATAATGGTCGTTAGTGTAATACAACATTCATGCAACGTTACTGGAGCTTTTTTAATACAACTGTGACCCACGTTTTAGTAGAAAGAGACGGAATAACGGTATTTCGATACGCGCAAACGAAAGAGCATGACATTTAGTGTGAATGGCATTTAAACAGTGAAAATTGAAAATTTTGTAGTTAGTGCAATTGTGAACTAAGGCATCGAAAGTTTTCCACGTGTGGCCGTAAAGGAAAAAATGGATAAAATTTGTCCAAAACAACCGTAGTGAAGAGACCTGGTGACCATCCGATCATACTTTTTATGTTTGTTGCATTTTCGCGAAGAGGATAAATATAACACAAAAGCATTGAGGCGTTTTCTAAAGCAGTCTGCTGTACCTTGTCGATGTCAGAAAGAGGTATTTACATCTTTTCTTCAACATAATTTTACTCAACCAAGCACATGAAATCACCGAACACATTTGATACGTGCCATCATCAACAAATACATAACAATTCGCTTGAAACACGCAGCTCAAACATCAGACTTAGTGTCGAATTAATAATAAATTTAGAAAAAAAATGTGCGAATTCTAATGAAGCTTGTCAGGTATAAAGCTAATTATGTCACTTCTGTATTCAGTCAGCAGATTAGTCTATATGAGCCACCAATTGTTTCAGAACCTTAAATAAAACGCGTAAACGCCATGAAAATCCCGGCGCTTCCGACTTTTTAGTCGCAAGAAAATTACACTTTAGAAGCATTCTAGCGCTGCGTGTTTATACTGTTTGGTTAGACGACTGATTATTGTTTCAGCGCTGAAGCGAACTTTGGATCAAACTCTTGTCAAAATGGAGCATGTTTTTTGCTTAGGATAGCTTCTCTAGTACGTAGTACACATTAGCTCAATGGTGACATGTATAGATTCTCACAGATGGTGATATATGTCATGCAAACTCAACCGAAAGTCATTGTTGCCCGGTTATAATGAAATTCAGTACAATATTATTGCCCGAAGGTCAATGATGTGATTTGAATTTGGAACTCAACTTGGAGACCGACGGGACCTCTCGCGGCCACCTCTCTCCATGACTTGCGAACTATTTTCTCGCAGTATGTGTGAAAAGTGAAGTATGCTCCTCAGGGATGAAGGAGTCTTTGCTGCGGGCTAGCGTGAATCCCTCGCTGCATTCAGGATTCTTCTACTTTCTCCCTCGCTTCGCTCGTGAGAAACTCTAATCTTCCTCGTCACGCTCGGGAGTTAACTTTCGAATCCTTCATTAGGTTCGGGATTCAATATGACGCCCGTGACATAAGAAACTGCTTTATCCACTCGGTGCATTATCTACTATTTCTTAAAGAAGTCCAGGGCCTTGGAATTCACTAAAATCAAAAACAAAGCCACTTTTGCATTTATGTTAATAATGATTATACTAATAATGATTGACAACAATAACGTCCATCTCATAAAAATAAATCGGCTCTGTGACCGAATTTACTCAGTTTGAAATTCAAAACAATTAGTTGAGATTAAAAACTAAGCTTTCTGAGAACTAACCGATAAGTAGATAAGCGGCGTAGATACGAGCAAATACTAATTTTCTAAAAGTAAGGTAAAAATAGAACCTCTCGTTATATTTCCAACTAAAATATACAAAACGACATACCGTTTTGTATATTTTATCGTGAGAGGTAAATAAAAATATACCATGAAGAGTCACCCTCTATGTGCGCGCGCGCTGTCCGACACGATCACAGTCCTATTGGATAACGCACTCGCGGCGCCTGCGCAAGCCACGCCTTCTACACACGCTGTCAAATATTCTCAGTCAACCTTGAACCTAATGCTTTAGCGATAGAGCAGATATTTAAATTTGATTGTTGTATGGATTAATATTATTATGATCCTAATAATATTTTTTCTAAAACATGCTTGGAAAGAGCATTATTTTGACAACCTTCTTCAAATAAATCGAAATTGCTGTACTGGCCAAATATATGCGAGTACTGCTATTGGCAAAAGTTGTATGAAAATCAATACCCATCTGTTGTGGTCTAGCGGCCAAATAAATCTATACACCTATGCTAATATTATAAAGAGGTTTTGTGAGTTTTTGAGGTTGTAGGGGTAATCTCTGGATCTACTGAACCGATTTTGATAATTCTTTTACCAATAGAAAGCAACGTTATTAGTTCCTATGACACTTTATAGGCTACATATTAACCGGAAAAATTAAAAGACTTTTTCGTGGTAGTTGAATTTGCAAACTAAGTCGGAGATAAAATGGTCGGACGATACGTTTCTTACGAACGCTGCCTTAGCGATGAGAGACAGGTAGGTACGTGATTGAGACAAAAACCGGAACCCTTATAGGATGACTCGGGTGTCTGTCTGTCTGTCTATCTGTCTGTCTGTGTGTCTGTCTGTCTGTCTGTCCGTCTGTCACAGCCAGTTTTCTCCGGATCCACTGGACCGATTCTGTTGAAATTTGGTACAAATATGGACTCTGTAACCCAAACACGAACGCGTTACCTAAATTATTAGTATGGAGGTTTAGCACTTTTAGGGGTCAAGCTACGGAGCCTAAAATTTTGAAAAAATGGAGATAATAGATCTTCACCTATAGTCCGAATCGCACTTGGCCAGTTTTATATTAAAAAAAAAACACCGGTAGCACTCCGGGAGTGCCGGCAGAAGTGAAAACTTTAGTATTAACGTTGTGTTTAATTATAAGTACAAAAATACTATCATTTATGAGGTAGAATACAATGTTTATTTATTGCGCTATCGTACACAAATATGACAATTTACATGTTATTATTCATAATATTATATCGTTATTTATTTATATATTACATTAATTTTTATCTCTTAGAAAAATCAACTTTCATCCATAATTTCGTAATTCCGTAATTTCGTATCCTTGGATACGCGTGGCACGCTGTACATAAACACAGACGGACATTCGCGCAAGTGCCCTGTGCCGCCTAAGCGGAGCAGCACACTCAGGCACGGTAGAAAGAGTGGGAGATACTAGTTTAGAGTATTGGGGGTGGTTTGGGATCTACCTCCTCGCGGTCCACCCCGGGCAACGGCACCACAGGCTTGCCTGTGGTACGGCAGAACGATCCCACTAAAAAGCGGTGGTAGGCTCCGCAAGGAGCCGCCTGGCTCGCTACCACCATCCCGCTGAAGTCCGGCGCCAAGCAGCTTGCTGTGTTCCGTCGGTGTGCGGGAGTGCCAGTGCCTTTGGGGGAGAAGGAGATTGTCAGTTGTTCTGCTCAGAACCGGTCTTGGTCGCTGGGCTGGGCTTTCCGGGTAACTCATTTTGGAGGGTAGCGGGATCCGAAGCACGGTGCCAGCCGTTGGCCGACCGCAGTTAGTAGGGGGCCCAAGTAGCACGCCAGCCACGTGTGAAAGGCTGCCCCGCCAACTAGCGAAAAATCCCGATATGCTCCACCGTGCCAGCCGGCGACTGGATGGGAGGACCCGGTGGCCATATCCGGGGGGGTTCGGGCGTCCCCGCAGTCTCCAAATGAGTTCCCCATAGGTTAGTTTAGCTCTAGTGTTCCACTTGGTTTACTGAGCAGCGCCTCGACAGTTCGACTTTTCTCCCCAACTACTCTCCATGATGACAAAAGTTAAAAAGAAAAGCAAGGTAAAACAACGGCTGCACTTCCTCCCGCTAAAAGTGCACCTCACTAATATTAGGGGGTTGCACTCCAATCTCGATCCGGTCCATCACCATCTTGAGACCGAGAAGCCGCACCTGTTTTTCTTAACGGAGACGAAGATAACAACCCCGTCGGACGTGGCGTACCTCAACTACCCGGGCTACTCTCTTGAACACAAGTTCAAGAAGCAGGCTGGGGTCTGTGTGTACGTCCGCGATGACATTTGTTGTCGTCGTCTCCGTTGCTTTGAGAAATCGGGTTTTTCTGCCATATGGCTACTTGTGGACACTGGCGTGGAAAAATTCATCTACATCGGCGTATACCGATCGCACAGCGGTGACCAGGAGACAACAGCGCTGTTTAATTCCCTCGTGGAGTCGACCGACGTAGCCCAACAACGGTACCCAACAGCGAAGCTCATTTTTCTGGGGGACTTTAACGCCCACCATAAAGAGTGGTTGTTCCCGTACCAGAAAACTGACCATGCCGGGTTAGAGGCGCGCAAGTTTGCTTTAACGCTAGATCTAACCCAGCTGGTGAATGAGGCAACGCGGGTACCGGATGTTGACGCCCATACACCCAATTGCTTGGACCTTCTGCTGACAACTGATCCGGGCAGTCATTCAGTATCGGTCTCAGCCCCGCTGGGAACGTCTGACCATTGCCTGGTGAAATCCGTATTGACCTGCTCTCCTCCAGATAAGAGTCCTAGAGGCACGAGACGAGTATGGCGATACGAGTCAGCAGATTGGGATGAGATGCGGCACTTTTTTGCATCTTATCCTTGGCGGCAAGTGTGCTTCTCCTCGGGTGACCCCTCGTGCTGTGCTGACTTGATTGCGGACGTGATTCGGCAGGGGATGGAGTATTTTATTCCATTCTCCGACATCCCGCTCGGTCACAAATCCCGGCCTTGGTATAATGCAGAATGCGCTCACGCTGAGGCCCGTAAAGAGTCTGCATACCAAGCGTGGATCAAGGCCCGCGACCGAAAGGTTAAAGCACGTAGGGTTCGCGCGAGGAAAAGAGCCTTTAATTCTGCCGCTAAGTTCTGCAAGCGGGTTTTACGTAGGGCACGTTTTGACCATGTCGGACGTATCGGGGCCAAATTAGCATTGCACCCTCCTGGTAGCAAGCAGTTTTGGTCCCTGTCGAAAGCGGTTGAAACGAATTTCTGTCGACCCACTTTGCCTCCTATGTTGAAACCTGATTGCTCGCTGGCTCACACTGCAAGTGAGAAAGCAAATTTATTTGCAACTCTCTTTGCAAGCAATTCGCGTCTGGACGCTGGCTCCAAGCAACCACCAACTTTACCTCGTTGTGACTCTTCGATGCCGAAGATCACAGTTCACATAAAAGAGGTCCGAAGAGTATTGTGCAGTCGAGACGTGAATAAGGCCAGCGGGCCTGACGGCATTCCAGCGAGAGTGTTGAGGCAATGTGCACCTGAACTGTCTCCTGTGTTAGCACGCCTGTACCGCCTCTCTCTTGAGAAAAGAACGGTGCCGAAATCATGGAAGCTTGCGAATGTGCAACCGGTGCCCAAAAAGGGAGACCGTGCTGACCCTGCACATTACCGTCCGATCGCCATTACCTCCATCCTATGCAAGGTTATGGAAAGGATTCTTAACAGTAAGCTGCTGACCTACCTTGAAGACAATGATCTCCTCAGTGACCGTCAATATGGCTTTCGCCGGGGACGGTCAACTGGCGATCTTCTTGTGTATGTCACGCACTGCTGGGGCGAGGCCATCGAGAGACACGGCGAAGCACTTGCCGTGTCGCTCGATATCTCGAAGGCCTTTGACAGGGTTTGGCACGCAGGTCTGCTCAGCAAGCTTCCTGATTATGGTATCCCAGTTGGTTTTTGTAGCTGGATATCAGACTTCCTGAGTGAACGGTCGATCCGAGTAGTCGTTGACGGCTGCTCCTCTGACCTCATGGCTATTGATGCCGGAGTTCCTCAGGGGTCCGTTCTCTCTGCAACTCTTTTCCTGCTGCACATCAATGACCTACTTCAGCTTGGTCTTGTTGGGTACGCAGATGACAGTACGGTTTCAGAGAGATACTTGTCCAGCGCAACAACCAGCGGGGATGAAGTTCGTTCCTTGAGAGAGGCCATGGTAGAGCGGACAAATTCGACCTTAAGCCTTGTCTCCCAGTGGGGTGATGACAATGTGGTCACTTTTAACGCCACCAAAACACAGGCGTGTCTTTTTACCGCAAAAAGGAGTCGTTTTGACCAAACTCCTACTTTTCGGGGTGCATCTGTTCCTGTGACTGATCGGCTCGAGCTCCTAGGCATGGAGTTGACATCCAGTCTCAACTTCGGCGCCACCATCGAGTACAAAGCCCAAACCGCTGCCAAAAAGCTAGGCATCCTAAATAGGGTGAAGCGATACTTCAAGCCTGGACAGCTTTTAACTCTATATAAAGCGCAAGTCCGATCCTGCATGGAGTATTGTAGCCACCTGTGGGATGGCTCAGCTAAGTATCAGCTTGCCGCGCTTGACTCGGTGGAACGCAGAGCTAAGAGGCTCATCGGTGACGAAAAACTGGTGGATACCAAGCTACACAGCTTGGCTCATCGCCGTAAGGTTGCCTGCTTGTCGGTCTTCTACAGATTGTACTTCGGTGAGTGTGCCCAAGAACTCCACGACCTCATTCCACCGGCCCCCTTCTACCATCGGACATCCAGACGCACTGCATCTTACCATCCCTACCTTGTTACTATTCCACCAATTCGCACTAAGCGTTTCCAAACGTCTTTTATAATGCGCACAGCAAAGGAGTGGAACTCTCTGCCTGCGTCTGTGTTTCCAAACGCATACAACCCTAATCTCTTCAAAGTTAGAGTGAACAGGCTCCTTCTGGGTAAGCTCGCTCCATCGTAGACTTTGTCTCTGTCATCTTTGACCTTGACTAGAGTCAAGAGCAAACCCATATCAAATAAAAAAAAAAAAAAAAAACTAGTTCCTCTCCCTTCCCCTCGATCTTACGCTTTTTCGATCAGCATCACGTGACCCTGACGCGAGTCCGTCTTACGCTTTTTCGATCAGGTCACGTGTCCTGACGCGAGTTTAAGATTTTATACCCATTACAGAAAAAGTGCTCAACGCCGCTAAAGAAGTTTTCACTTCAAAAAAAAAAAAAAATCGTTAGGTCGTGTTTATTGGTCATATTATCAACAATTATGAATTCTTATGAAAACAAGTAAATTTATCGTCTCAAGTGTTTAAAACAAAAGACGTTTCCCTTTTACCACATATTACGTAATTTATGGACGAATGGTTAAGTAAAGAGATAATACGATATAGGTATGGAAACGCGACCGTGTCGTAATCTACTCTACGATGTTTCTATGAGACCAGTGGTACCTAACCATTTCAATTTTGTTACCCCTGCCACGTATTAGGAAAACTGATTTTACCCCAACCTTAAAATGTTACAAACAATACAAGCAAATACAAATATCTTAATTAATCACAAATCAATGAATCAAATTATGTGATCACAAATTGCATTTTGAATTTCTGCGCCTATTTTCACAGTCGATGTAACCAATCGATGTATCGATATTTTTAATGAAAAATCGACAGTTCGATGATTAATAATTTAAACCATCGGTCTATAGATGTCGTTGTTTTTTCTCAACATTGCCCATCCATAATGGCGAGGTATGCACGCGACGGCATGCAGGTAGAAAAACGTATTTCATTAGATTAAGTCTTAATTATTTAGGTTCTTTGTTACCCCACAGAATAGTTGATTTACCCCCGCGGGAGTACTTACCCCTGTTCGGAACCACTGTAGGTATTAGACGGATTTTTACATATAAAACACGTCAATCTATCTATACTTATATTATAAAAATGTAAAGTTTGTGAGTTAGTGAGGTTGTTATAGGGGGTAATCTCTGGATCTACTGAACCGATTTTGAAAATTCTTTTATCTACCAATAGAAAGTCACGTTATTTGTGAGTGTCATAGGTTATATATTAACCGAAAAATACCGCCCAACGAAGTGGGCACGGGTCAGCAAGTTACGTAGTAAATTCATATCTGTCGTGTAATTTAAAAATGGAACGATCTTTTTCTTCGGAACATGGCAAGCAAGGTGGTAACTTATCAAAGGTTTTATTTAAATTTCGAACTGGCTTGCAAACAGAAAGCTGTTTATTGTAAAAATAAAAAAATAACACAAACGCGGGCAAAATAATGTGCGTGTGGATTGAGTGATCTTTTAAAAGATATCTATGGTTTTTGAAATACACTCCTACCAACTTATCTGTGAAATGGCGAAAATTGGAACTACGGCCGTCATTTTAAAATGTGATTCGATTGTCAGTGTATACTACATTCGGGTTCTCTGGTTGTTTTGTCGTGATATTGCTGAATTTATAAAGTTAAATATGCCGAAAGGTATTAAAAGTGATGCTCGAAACATTATTCTAAAGGTTAAAACATTTTTTGAAGAAGAAGCTCGGGCGGCGTCTCCGATTATTCCATTTAATCAAATATACAAACGAATTTCGGTAGCGACAGGTTAGTGTTGTCAACTTTCTTGTTATAAATTAGGTACCCAATACTTAACTTATTATTTAAGTGCACGAAATATTCGTTTCTATTCTTGCTGCAGGTTAGCGTAACGGTAACGTACATGTAATAGGTAACCTGCTAAGTGAGTGAGCAAACTAACCTGCCAGATTTCAAATTTCTACTAACATTTATTTTATAATCCAATATTTCAGGTGTAAGTCAAGGCCTAATTTCAAAACTAGTTAAGGAAGGGCACGCAGCAGAAGAAACTGGTACAAAAATTCGGACACCAGGCAAGGAGAGAAAACGTAAAAGTGGATTTGTGCATGTCGATGATTTTGACATGGGAGTTATACGGAGGAAAGGACATGAATTTTAAAAAGCTTCTAGAGGTCTTAAAAACAGAAATAAATTACATAGGACAGCGAGAGAGTGCGAAAGCTGCTTCACAAGGTGGGATTTCGTTTTAAAAAATCTCAATCCAATCGGAAGGTTCTTATGGAGCGTAATGAAATATCAGCTTGGAGAGCTAAGTACTTGCACGCAGTGGATAAAAATAATAAATCTCGCCAGCCCCGGCCCGTAATTTATTTAGATGAGACCTATGTTCACTGTTCGCATACATCGGGTAAATGTTGGCAAGGAGAGGGTGAAGACGGAGTATTGAGCCTATCGAAAGGGAAAAGATATATTTTTGTTCATGCGGGAGGAGATACTGTATTTGTTACAAATGCACTACTTGTGTTTAAATCAAACACAAAAAGTGGTGATTATCATGACGAGATGAATAGTAGGTACCAACATTAAAATGTGGGTTATTGAAAAACTTGCGCCTAATTTACGAGAGCCATCCACAACAGTGATGGATAATGCTCTTTATCACCGTATTTGTAGGAATAAAGTCCCAAATACGAATTCCTTAAAAAAAGATATGCAATTATGGTTCACCCAAAATAAAATTGACTACGGAGAGAATTTGACTAAACCTCAGCTTTTAGAAATAATTAAGAGAAACAAGCCTGAACCTGTATATGAGATTGAAAAAAATTTACAAGACACAAATGCTTATATTTACCACCTTATCACTGTGATCTCAATCCCATTGAACTCATATGGAGCACAATGAAAAGAAAAGTTGCTGATGTAAATATTGAGCACAAAAATGCTGAAATTCCCCGCCTAGTTCGAGAAGCGTTTGACGCTGTTACAGTTCATGAGTGGGCACAGCATTGTAAACACGTTTGACGCTGTTACAGTTCATGAGTGGGCACAGCATTGTAAACACGTTTGACGCTGTTACAGTTCATGAGCGGGCACAGCATTGGAAACACGTTTGACGCTGTTACAGTTCATGAGTGGGCACAGCATTGTAAACACGTTTGACGCTGTTACAGTTCATGAGTGGGCACAGCATTGTAAACATGTTTGACGCTGTTACAGTTCATGAGTGGGCACAGCATTGTAAACACGTTTGACGCTGTTACAGTTCATGAGTGGGCACAGCATTGTAAACACGTTTGATGCTGTTACAGTTCATGAGTGGGCACAGCATTGTAAACACGTTCGCAGGTTAGAAGGAGAATACATAAACCATGATTTGTATTCAGATTTTGTTTTTTTATTTTTATTGTAGAAGTGGTAAGTGACACTGAAACCGAAATCGATAGTGATAATGATGATAGTGGTACGGAAATAAGCGGAGTAGGTATGGCCTCACAACCAGGATAAAGTTGTGTATGCTATGTTCATCTAAAGATCACAATTACTGTAAACCTGGTTTTCAATAAATCATTAATAATAATAATAATAATAATTTTATTTCGTGAACAACAGGTATTACAAGCATTTTGTGGAGGCCTTCTTTTAAGTATAGAGATACCTGTAACAGAAGACCCCACTCTTCCATATCTATGTACATGTATATAGAGCCTGTTAAGAACATTGGCAATCAAAAACAAAGAAGGTACAATTATGAAACAAAACTAAAGTTAAATTAAAATAGTTATTTGATACAATCTTGAATTCGCAACCTCATATAATGATATATTACTAATTTGTATATAATAAACTCTGGTTACGACTTCACGGATAATAGAATGTGGAGTGTTAGTGTGGTGTGTACCTAAATGTGTGTGTGTGCGTGTGACGGAGTAAGACAGAAAGGGTATAAAAGCTTACCCACTTAGCTTATAATAAATTTTGGTATGTCTATTAGACATATTTATTTATACATAATAGTTGTAGTAGTCGTTTTACATATATTTATATACATATATAATATACTTAACATGTGCACTTAATTGAATATGATTAAATTATGTAACCGGATGCAGAAGTAACTCAGTTTCTACATAATTAAGGGTCTTTAGCCATGCAGTCAGAGTTTTCTTACATTCGTAATGGGTTTGTTGGTAAAAAGCAACTTTTTTCCCTAGAGCGTTGTACAGACGAGTGGCTTGAGCAATAAATTGCCGCCTTGCGAATGCAGTGCGAACTCTCACCACAGTTATACGACATTGACTTCTTCTTTTCCTAAGCAGACTAGAATCAAATACCGTTGTTTTATGCATTTTAAGGACTGAGTACAAAATATACAACTTCCTAACAGTAAGGAGGTCGCACAGGTTGTAGAGCTCTAGTGTAGAAAAGCGATACGGTTTAAAATAAATAGTTCATTGTAAAGCAATTTGTTTTTTTTATTACACTACACTACCACTAGGTACCACTGCTAATTATAATTAGTCAAATCTGGTGTTAGGGGTTAGATACGGTCATAACTAAATGCAAGACATCCAGGTACCTCTTGCAAGGTTATTATAACATCGCATTAAATGAAAATTGTATCCCCCCGTGGAACATTTTATCTGCTGAATTTCCACTTCATTGGATTACTTTTTAGATAAAGCCATTGTTTATTGCTGAGAGAATAAACTGTTAGTTGTACCTACGTGACTGTAAATTATCAAATTCTTTTTAATTATTTTATTATTTTTATATAGGTATCATAGTTTTTAATTTGTAAAAACTGTAATTCTTTTTAAACGATTATGTCTAATGTGAAATTACCTTCTTGAAAACTTACTCGATTTTGGGCACCGACGGTGCCGTCCTCTTTCAGTTCACAGATAAGTTGGTAGGACTGTACCCTTATGTATACTGTGCTGTCACTTATTTATTGCCTTATGAACTGCCTCCATGGTCGAGTGGTTTAGGCGTTTGCCTTGTGGCCCGGTGGTCGTGGGTTCGATTCCCACGGGAAGCATACTTTGTAAAGTTGTTTCCAGTTTGGCTAGGACATTGCAGCTTTGAATCACCTAATTGTCTGATAAAAAATGATTTGGCGGCCAAATGGCGGTCATCAAATAAACCATGTCAGAGGCCCTTGAGGCGGTTTAGAAGCTCTGACACTAGGGTGTGTGGGGTCTCGTTTAGACCATACTGCCCACACGATAAAAAGAAGAAGAAGAAGACTTATTTATTAAGCTATTATATGCTAGTAGTAGTAGTAGTTTATACTATATTTAATAAGTTGCAGACTGTAATACTTTTACAGCTTAAGGGTTCATTTAAGGTAACTTGTCTTGTAGAAAGTGTAGAGTGTGTACCTATGTGTAGTGGTGTTTAGGGACTCATAACAAGAAAAGATAAAGTTAAGGTAATAACAATCTTTTTATTTGTTGTTATTACATTAGTACTTGCAGTCTTTTACTTAAAGCTACTTCATAAGTTGCAGATTGTTACTTACATTACATACATAATCTGTACGTATCCACAAGTTACATTCCTATTTTAGATTATTGCACAATATACTTAACTACAGAGGTAGATACAAGTTTTACAAACATTTTTACTAAAAGTAACCTAATCTATTTACAATACATTGCACAGCCTTTTAAATAGGAACATAATTTTCAAACTTATTCTAAAAAGTCTTTTGTGTCGGTGTGGGGTCGTTAGACCTTACTGGCCACACGATGAGATAAATAAGAGATAATATGAAGAAAGTCTTAAGATAAGAAGGAGGAAGATGAAGGAGATCCACTTGGCTCTCAAAGTGTCATTCTTGAAGAAACTTAGGTACGAGAGTGTGTGGTCGCTGTCAGCAAGCTGTCAGCACAGACACGATTGCTGACAGCGACTACACACTTTCCTAGCTAAGGCTGCTTTTAGCGCAGCAAGTTCTTTCTTCAAGAATGACACTTGGAGAGCCATGTGGATCTCCCTCATCTTCCTCCTGTCTCGGCTCTGCTTGGCGGCGACGTTGTTCCGCTCGCGCTGGCGGCGGTAGGCGTCCTCCGCGGCGTCCGATTGACTGGAGAGCACAGCGCGGCGCATGCGCGGGTTGTTGCCCAGCAGCGCGCCGCCATTCTTCTCCGCCATCACCCTGAGCGCGTCCCTCTCGAACTCCTTGAAGTCCGGATCGTCGGAGAGGGTGTCAGCATCAATAATGTGAAGCGGCCTGACTGGAGCTTCGGTAAGTGACTCCGGCGGTGACAGCTTCACATGGCGCGGCGGCGGCGGTGTCGGGTTGTACGACACTGAATCGTATCCCGAATATCCCGCCGAGCTTCCTCCGGGAGAGATGTGTGCAAGTGGCTCGAAGTATCCACTATAAGGTAGATTCTCCGTTGGCACTGGCACTGACACCGGCAACTGCTGCGCGAAGTACTCGCTTGAGTACGGAGGCTGTGTTTTCTGGGCTGCTGTCTTGGATAAGTCCAGGGGGACGTTGTCGGCGTAAGGTTTCCACAGAGACATGGTCACGACTTCACGAGTGCTTAGTACCAGAGTCAAAGACTACAATAGTACAGAAGTCACAGTGAACAGAGTCGAGCGGGGAATGGTGCTAGCGGGGTGTCTCCGCGCTTTTATATACGAGGGGCGGGGCTTAGGGGAGGGGGTCGCGTGGGGCGCACCCCTAGCGCAGTGGCACAAACAATGGCGTCAATATTTGTGTGCAAATTAGTTTGTGGTGTAATGCATTGTATTATTTAGGTCTATGCCTACTGTTTTAAATTTCGATTGCATTTATGTTTTGTCTTGTTCTGGAGAAATAGGTACCTTCACTTGAAGTAATAGTATCATAATCCGGTAGCGAGCTTGTTTGAATCAAAAGGCCTTGCGTTTATAATGTTAGTTTTACCAATGAAAGTATAGTTAGCTGTTAGATACATAATAGTGTAGGGCCAAAACAGTTTCCATTTCAGTGAAAAATATTTATATTTCCGTAGAATTGAAATCTACATTATTCCAGAGTTAGGTACATATAGGCTATTAATAATTTTTGAAAAAAATAGAGATTCTAATGAAAATTGCAATACTAAGCCCGCGCGAACCAAGTTGCGCGCGAAGTGCTAGTAGTTAGCTTTAATATTTAAAAATCTCGTGTTACGGTGTTTGTTACCGAACTCCTCCGAAATGGCTCGACCGAATTTCATGTTTTTTTTTTGTATAGGTACCAATTCAGTTGGTGTGAGAATAGGTGGTAGGGTATTTTTTTTTGTTTGGCATAACAACGTTTGCCGAGTCAGCTAGTAATTGTACCTATAGGTATATAATGCGCAAAAACAAAATAAATCATTGGGCATCAAAAAATAATCCATGTCGCTGTCAATGGCAAAAGTGCTCAGAACACTGGCAGCATTGCCCGCTGAATGGCAACGCTTATTGTTTGGCCAAGCAAAAGCCCAGCGATGTATTTTATTTTGAATGGCCAATGATTTATTTGGTTTTTATACACGTTTTACATAATGCAGTGATTATCAGTGTAGTAGTTTGTAAGTGTATGTACGTAGAGCTAGTGTATTTGTTATTATAATAAACAGTCTCTATGTACGTAGAGCTAGTGTATTTGTTATTATAATAAACAGTCTATATGTACGTAGAGCTAGTGTACTTGTTATTATAATAAACAGTCTCTATGTACGTAGAGCTAGTGTATTTGTTATTATAATAAACAGTCTATATGTACGTAGAGCTAGTGTATTTGTTATTATAATAAACAGTCTATATGTACGTAGAGCTAGTGTATCTGTTATTATAATAAACAGTCTATATGTACGTAGAGCTAGTGTACTTGTTATTATAATAAACAGTCTCTATGTACGTAGAGCTAGTGTACCTGTTATTATAATAAACAGTATATATGTACGTAGAGCTAGTGTATCTGTTATTATAATAAACAGTCTATATGTACGTAGAGCTAGTGTATCTGTTATTATAATAAACAGTCTCTATGTACGTAGAGCAAGTGTATTTGTTATTATAATAAACAGTCTATATGTACGTAGAGCTAGTGTATTTGTTATTATAATAAACAGTCTATATGTACGTAGAGCTAGTGTATTTGTTATTATAATAAACAGTCTATATGTACGTAGAGCTAGTGTATCTGTTATTATAATAAACAGTCTATATGCACGTAGAGCTAGTGTATTTGTTATTATAATAAACAGTCTATATGTACGTAGAGCTAGTGTATCTGTTATTATAATAAACAGTCTATATGCACGTAGAGCTAGTGTATTTGTTATTATAATAAACAGTCTATATGTACGTAGAGCTAGTGTATTTGTTATTATAATAAACAGTCTATATGTACGTAGAGCTAGTGTATTTGTTATTATAATAAACAGTCTCTATGTACGTAGAGCTAGTGTATTTGTTATTATAATAAACAGTCTCTATGTACGTAGAGCTAGTGTATTTGTTATTATAATAAACAGTCTATAGAACACAGCGGGACTAAAAAGGGCGCTTTAGTGTTATCATAATATTTATGACAATCTGTGAAATTCCATTTTCATCTTTATCCCTAAAGCATTAGGTTCAAGGTTGATTGGGAACATTTCAGTTTCGGGTAGCATGTGCTGCTGATTGTACTGAAGTGGGCTTTGTAGAGCCGCAGTACTAGCTGAAACAAATAGTTCATTTGATTTGGTAGATAGGAGTTCAGTTTACATCAAGTTTCGCATTTTAGAGAATTTCTGTCGCGACAAGAAGTGCTAAATATCAACTATGTTACTTGTTGTTATCACATACTAAATATTTACTCTATTTCAATTAGGTAATGACTTTGTTTTCTACCTCATATTTAGTTATCTGCGCAAATGACTTTAGTTAATCATAACAATCTGTGTTCAATGTTTTTAAGTCAGGCCAATCTGATAGAACATATTAAGAGACTCTGTAACTCATTTTTTTCCAAATGTTTCCAAAGCTTTGTAAATAGCAAGAAACATCATTAACTAAGACATTATTTTGCAATAATACGGGCCCTACCTAACTAGACCTAATCCTAACTAATGATGTACAAAACATTGGGTCCAAATTTATTAGTGAGATAAGTAATCACTTTGTTTTTACCTCATTGATAGTTTTCAATGCAAATGACTTAGAAGTTAGCAATAATAATGATTTGTTTTGTTAATCCGTTCAAGTCCTTACATCTGCGCTCGTAAACAAGTTTAGATGTCAACAATATGCATGAAGAGCTTACGTGACCAACAAAATATGAGGTCTAAAATTCGATAATACAAAGTGTTCCTTTTGATAGATATCCCATAAGTGCAGGGTATCAATGAGACCATGTTAAAGAATCACCGCGCACATGAATTATTTTTCAATCATTTTTATTTCAACAACGTCGAGATTATTTATGTAAAACACGCTTACCGACGTGAAATATGACAACGTCGCATTTTCTTAGCTTCAATATGAATGATTGATTTGAATGAACATGATTTACTCGTAAGTACTTTTCAATTAAACTCAGATATCACATCGAGAGTATAGTTTTAGTATTATCTTCGAATCTATGTATTTTTGGAACACTTGTTCTAGGACTTTTTGTATTACTTACTTGTACATGTCGAATGTAACCTTAGTTAATTTAATGCGAGAACTAGGCTGTGGGAAGAACATCATCCCCCACCACCTGACTACTTGCAGCCCCAGGAAAATCTGCCTCCAGGACGTGATCTGCAGTGGCCTATTTGGAAGGCACTGAACCGTTTGCGTACCCAGTTAGGCCGCTGCAGACACAATCTGGCGAAATGGGGATTCATGGACCCGTCGGATACTCAATGTGAGTGCGGTGCTCCTGTTCAGAACATGAGCCACACGTTGGAGTGCCCCAAGTGCCCATACACCTGTACTTTGGGGGATTTAACGAATGCCACCGACGCTGCAATTAACGTAGCCACCTACTGGGCCCAAAAAATCTAAGAAGTTATCCATCGACTCGAAAAGAAGAAGAAGTTATAGGATATCAAAAGGAACACGTTCTATACCGACTTATGTACTAGGTAATGATATTTAAATATGTACTAGTTCTTGTTCTTAGTATTGGTCCTTTCGTAGCCGCATAAATAAATAGGAAGGAAAAAGCTAATAACATAAACACATTTCTTTAAAATGTAAATCTATACTTAATATATAAAGCTGAAGAGTTTGTTTGTTTGCTTGAACGCGCTAATCTCAGGAACTACTGGTCGGATTTGAAAAATTCTTTCAGTGTTGGATAGCCCATTTATCGAGGAAGGCTATAGGCTATATATCATCGCGCTAAGACCAATAGGAGCCGAGCAGTAATGAAAATTGTGACGCAGACGAAGTTGCGCGGGTCAGCTAGTAATTAATACGCGGTAGAACAATACAAACTGTGAAAAATCTTTCATTTGATGTCTAGATATTGCTAGGTAGGAGTAACGTTAATAGCAAGTTCCGCATTTTAGAGAATTTCCATCGTGACGATAAATATGTAAATCTAGCTACACACGCGGGCGAAACTACTGGAAAATAGTTTCGGCCGCGTGTATATCGGAAGCTATCCCTTGGGAACATACTCCCGCGATAAGTTGCCTATTTGCTACTCCAGGTGTCATCTCGCTCCGTGTAGCTATTCTGACGAGATTGAGTAACAAACACCCATCCCAACTGTCGCAGATGTATTCCAACAGTACAGACGCCAGCACATCAAGCTACCCGAAACTGTGGAATGTTCCCAATCAACCTTGAACTTAACCCCTTCACTATCACTGCATCACTACATATGATAAAACAAAATCCTCCGCCGTGTCTGTCTGTCTGTTCGCGATAAACTCAAAAACTATTGCACCGATTTTCGTGCTGTTGTCACCAATGGATGAAGTGGTTCTCGGGAAAGGTATATAATTATAATAAGTAAATAATTTGTCTACAAAAAAAAAAAAAACAGGGTTCCCAAGGAAAATTGTTGTACAAACTGACACAAATCTTTCACTTGATTTTGTTAGACGATATCTACGTTAAAACTAGTAAGAAACAAGTTCCGCATTTTAGTAAAATCTATCGTATGATCGTGACATTAAAAAGGCAAAACATCGACGATGTTGCTTTTTGCTGTCGCGTACCAAATATTTGCTTTATTCTAATTAGCTAATCACTTTGTTTTTCACCTCATATTTAGTTATCGGCGCAAGCGACTTAGTTATCAATAATTAACTTTGAATCCGTTAATGGCCTTATATCTCGGGGACGTTAACAAATTTTGATGTCAACAAGCTTTGAAGATATTTTCATAAAAAAATCAAATGGTGCATGAAGAGCTTACGTGACTATCACAATATGAGGTCAGTTTAGTAAGGCCCGGCGCACATATGGCGGAGCGCAGCGCAGAGCACTTTCCACTGACAAACTATTATCGACATTATCCTCATTGAAATAATATCTAAAATCAATTAACACAACAAATCATTCCTGAAGAGCATCGAAATGACTACCTGCGTTTTATTTGATTTTAGATATTATTTCAATGAGTACAATGTCGATAGTAGTTTGGCAGTGTAAAATGCGCTGCGCTGCGCTCCGCCACATCTGCGCCGGCTTTTAGGTTTACCAGCGCTTCTCACTATTAGTGATATTTATGTTTCATCAAATAATCAAAAATAAAACCAAATATGTTAGATTAAGGATAGGAAAGGCTAAATATTAAGGATAGGCGAAGTTGCTTTCTCTCCAGAACTTTTGTTTCGGGCTCACAGTCCATGAAATAGTTACAGTGAAATGATTGTGAAGTTGAACAAAAACGTGTTCATCAAACTAAATAATTTATGTAGCGAAACTTCACTACAAACGTGGCTATCTAAACTACTGTTCTTTTGTAACCCTGGTAATCTTGCAGGGCCTGACGTCTTGCAAAATTAAAAGACAATAGCCACCGTCCCTCATGTGGGACGGCCAAACCATGTACCTAGCTGAACCGCGCAACATCGTCTGCATCATATTTTTCATTATTGCTCCGCTCCTATTCGTCACAGCGTGATGTTAAATACAATTAAATATTTTATTTTAGTCGAACCGTCAATAAATTCCTGAGATCAGCGCGTTCAATTAATCAAACACACTCTTTAGCTTTATAATATTTGTATAATTTCAGAATTTTCAGATTACTTAGTTAACAAGTTTTGGTTGTAAAAATTAACTATAGATACTTATTATAGCTCAGATCCCGATAATTTGACCCTGTAATAACCTTAAATTTAAAAAACTAGCCTGTCGCTCCAAAATTAAAACCGAACATAGGTCCATCAATTGTACAGCGACATTCTCACACATGCCTACGCAATGGAACTACTCTCCAAACGCAATGTGGACACAAACGTCAACACAAAACGTTTAGGTAAAGTAGCAACATACTAACAACAAGGGCACGCGCCGACCACAGCCTACCTGAAGTCAGTGCACCAAGCGACCAGAAACACCCTTTTACAATACGGGTGCATTAGATTTAAACAAGGTAGCCATTTTTATGATTCCTTAAAAACTTACAGACCTTTTTGGTGATAAGGATGGTGTGCTCAAATGTATGGCCATGTTTTATTGCAACCGCTTGTAAAGGCGGCAAAGTAATTCCTTCTTTGTTTTAGTTTTCTAGAAAGTGGCTGGTTCGGATTGTTTGTTCACAATCAGGAGTTTAGGACCCGCATTGGAAATGCTGTGCTCAATGTGTGTCGGTGTTGCTAAGGCGTTTCCTTTGAGGATTAAATCTTTTTAAGAATTTTACTAGAAAAGAGAAAGTCGAACAGTTGATGGTACCAACAGCACCAAATGTTTTAAGGGTTTTTTTTTTACAAATTTATAACGGAAAACAGTAATATAGTAGAGACGGAATTAGGGGGTAATAATGGTGTGAATAGCTAACTTGAGGCGAATATTTAGATATAAGCTGCAATTTCGCTTCAGTTTGCTTACAAAATTAACTTTATCCAAAATGTATTCAGGTTATCATACTGCTAATTTGTATGTGTCTTCTTAGCTTAATCGGTACCAATTTCAAAGCTCATCATAAAGAATCAACAATGGGAACCGGACAGTTATTCCCAGTTTATTCTCCCTCACAATTTGAAAACGTCATAAGCATACAAAAAAAATCCATTGAATAGTCAAAGTAACATATCCCCATTCACGGGACCACCGCGACATCATAATCGCAGTAAAGAGTTACATGCACAATGCGACTGCCGGACGACAGTTGCGACATTATTGTCGCATGGCCGCGCCTTATGTCGCTGTGTGGGACATGCGCGTGAGTGCATCACAGAGTTGTTACGGAAGTGATTTCTATGAATATTGTTATTGATATAATAGTTACGTCTGTCTGTCTGTCGGTGGCTATATTGATAAACTGCCGTCCAGTTAAACGTATTTTTTGGGTAGTTGGGAACTACTGGACTAGTCATTCTCATAAAAATCCATTATTTGTATGAAAATGTTAAGTAAACGATTGCAAATTATTTTGTATAGAAGCAATATTTTGTCAGAAATCGGCCAAAACTTTATAGTTTATGTTTTTTGACCTAAGCTACTTTTTAGCCTTCTTAACCGACTTCAAAAAAGAAGGAGGTTCTCAACTCGACTGCGTATATATATTTATAAAAAACTTTTTCACAAAAAATAACTTTAATTTCGGAAGTCGGTGTCAAAAACAAAATAACCAAAAACACCGACTTCCGAAATCCTCCAATTTTTTGTGAAAAAGTTTTTTTTTTCATAATATTAAAATAAATGGTTTTGGAAGTTATTCAAGAAATTAGAGAAAAATTACCATTCCACCACATATCTCCGAAACTACTGCGCCTTAAATTTAAAAAAAAATTGGAGATAATAGATCTTTACCTATAGATTACAGAAAAACCTATAAGTAATGTATGGTGTTAAAACAACACGTTAAAAAAATGAAATTCGTTCGGAACCCTTTACACGCGAGTTCGACTCGCACTTGGCCAGTTTTTTATGTATGATCAATTGATCACGCATAACTTTTCACAGAGTAGTCCGATTTAGATAATTCCTTTTTTTATGGGAAAGGGTCGGTATTAAAATACGAAAAACAATAAAAAACACCGACTTCCGAAATTAAAGTTATTTTTTGAAAAAAAACTTTTTTACAAAAAATGTAACCATATATTTTTTGTGAAAAAGTTATTTTATTGGGTAGGTACTTTTTCAGACTTTTATTTGGGACAAACCACTACGAGTATTCTCAACCAATGCAATTCCTGAAAGCCAGAATCAACAGTGGTGACCCACAGAAAAGCGCCCAAGGGAACGAACGAATACCTAGGAGCCGTACCAGCATCTGAATTCCACGTTGCATGCGACTAACGTAGGTACTAATTGAATGTGACAATAAAGCTTGCTTGCGTAGAACTCACCCATTCCCTTTTGACTATAAAACCCTGCGATAGAACCATCAGGATACACAGACTGGCAAGAATATAAATGTACGCACAAAGAAAGTATTCCCAAAATGTTTCGTGCATATGGGTGGGATGTCCACAATGATTCTGATCATTCTGTCTAATTAAAATCAAATTAATTCGCACAATCAGCAGTTCGTCCCGGAACTGTAACTCCATCAATCTCGCACACAATGGTGCTGCGTGTCGTCCGGTGAATGGGTTGCCGTCCCACGCAGACCACTGCTGGACAACGTGATCGATCGACAGTGTCGTCGAGTAGCGGGAATTGCTGCAGTTGCGGTTCAATTATATGTGTATTTCCTGTTGCTCTGTGATGGGAATACGTAATGATATCATATCTTTTATATTAGTCTAATATGAAAAACACAACAACATTTACAAAGCATTTTAAATGCACGCAAAAAGACTGCCAAAATCAGAATTGCTAGCTGGCTTCTATTTCAGGCTGATAAAGAGCTCATCTCTCCAGCTGGCATAGCATACCACAAAGTATGCCTAGGTGACTCTGTACGAAGCCTTGAACTGCCTCAATTAGTTCCCAGAGAAAGAACAAAACTGACACAAATACAATTCTTTTATATCAGAGGTACCTACATAATAGAATAACAGTAAACTAAGTCGCCCCTATCCCAAATATTACATAAGCTGCACCCTTCGATGAGGGTGTCGCAACTATTGACAACACGCTGACAACCCAGGGAACCCAATATTTCCTCATTAACTGTGACAAATTAAAATTTAAAACTGGCCAAGTGCGAGTTGGACTGGCGTGCAAAGGGTTCCGAACTATTTTTTTTTAACATGTTATTTTAACACTATTGACTTATTATAGGTTTTTCTGTAATCTATAGGTAAAGATGTATTATTTAATTTTTTTTCAAAATTTTAGGCTCAATAGTTTCGGAAATAAGGGGGGAGGGAATGGTCATTTTTGTCTAATTTCTTGAATAACTTCAAACCATTTATTATAAAGTTATGAAAAAAATATAAATGAAACCCTCATAGTAAACCCTTTTATTTGATACGTCGCACGATATTGTTCAAATAACTTTTTTTTTAATATTCTAGTTTGATCCCCAAAAGTGACCCCATACTAAAAAAATAATAATTTACGTAACATGTCCGTGTTTGGGTCACAGAACTCCATAAGTGTACTAAATTCAAACAGAATCAGTGTTGTGGATCCGGAGGAAACTGGCTGTGACAGACAGACAGACAGGCAAAAAACGTGTTGCGCCGACCCCAAGTAACATGGGCAGGAAGGTGATGAGATCAAAAGTTTTCTATGTAAGTGTGTCCCTTGGGATAATTTCCGACAGTCAGGCGCAGACGGCACAGTAGCTGATTTTAAAATGAGCATCACGTCTAAAATACTAGTCGTTGACGTTGAGATAGTCTAAAAGACCAGTTAATGTTTAATAAAATGCTTCATTAAACTATTTTCTTGATAATTTGTTACATGAAAATGTTGAGTATTATTCTTCAAGATAGTGTTATTAATTTGTAAAGTTATGTCTAACACGGACACAAAAACGACCATCGGACCAAAACCGCAGAGCGTAGACCAATGGAATGTGCACTACGAGTACCTCAAAGACAATTTAATTAACTAGGTACACGAATACGACATAACATAAACTCATCAACATTCTCTCGACCAATCACGTGGCTGAGAAATGTGCACGTTGTGCAACGAGCGAGCCCCGAGTGTAGGAGAGGCGGTGTGAATGGAACCTGTGCAACCAATGCGCGAGGAGAACGAACCTCAATGGAATGGCTATAAAAAGGCCCCAAAAGAGGGATCCCGATGGGCTCTTGTTGATATGAAACTGCCTCGTTGCCTCGCTAGAAGAACCAAGGCCCCAAGTCTGCTTTCAATGAAGTGTCAGTGGTTGACCACGATATAAAAGTGTCATTATGACTTTCCAGTGGTCAACCACTGACACTCGATTGAAAGAAATAGCATAGAATCTTGTCAAAATCAACCATTATGAAATCAATGATAGACCATTCTGACACTATTGTAATAGCAGACTTGGGGCCCTGATCTTGCAATCGCTTGTTAAGTAGGTACTTAGGTGTTATTATTATCAGTAAGAATTTCATAGTAGCAGCCTGCACCAAATAACAACACAAATCGCATATTCCTTCACAATTGAAATTAATTTCAGAACAGGTGCTTCATATGTTTAAAAAAACATCTGCTCAACTAGGTACTTGAAAACATCCAATGAATGCTGTTAAAATCTATATGGGTTGGTACCTAGTTACTAATAAATGAAAAAATTAAATGAAAATGAATTGAAATGTTTTTTTTTTTGTGATAAAATAAAGCTGTAACGCGTCAATCTCTGAAACTACTTACAAGTCGGATTTGGAAAATTATTTTTGTGCTTATACTTAGGAATGACAGCCACATTCATGAGGAAGACTACCTCCAGGTACCCACGCTATACGAGAATGGGAAATAAACGGGATACCTACGTATGCGCGTACGAAGTCGCGGGAATAAGCTAGTGACAATATTATAAAAGAATATGCGATGCGACCTATCGAATGTACTTGTGTGTTATCTATCAATTAGACTGCAGGTCTACATTTACCTATTATACCCGTTAATTGCAATAGGTCCGTCCGTTATTATACACCTTTGGGATTTAAGAAATGGACAGGATAATAAAACTAAGTAGTTACTATTCCAAACTATGAATATTAAACCCAACAACTGGCTCGCATCCCAATATTCGATGGCTTGCTGATCAAGTGAGACCCTGGTCACGTCGCAGGAGGGTGCCGTACTAATTGAGTGAGGGTCTGAGCGCCAGCGCCAGGGGGAGCTCCCCTAACCAGCGCAATACGTGAACCCTTGCGTTTGAGCGCAATGTATTGCTCGCTAAGAATTACTGTCGATCGATATTGGCTGCTTGGAACGTTCGGTTGCTAAAAGAACAGTGGATGACATCAGGTTGGTTTATATTGAAATCTACTCGACATAGAAGCTACAATCAAACCTGGCTGGCTCTACAGGTTGTCTTGTTTCGTAATTTGATGTTTACCTAGCTAGTAATTGGCACCAGAACCTAAACCTTTTAGAATATTTAAAAGGTAAATCTTAATTACTAGCAATTCGCTTGAACAGAACTCTTTACAAAAGTTAAAGGGTTTAGTCAGTTTTCAGTACTTTGGAGGACAATTTCTCCCAATAGGTTGAGATTGGGCAGCTAAAAAACGTGTCTGTTACTATAGACTACTCTCTAACGTGTATCAAAATAAATCAAATCGGAGCCGGACAGTTGGGTATAGGGAATGCAATCTTGACTCGAGATCGCAATAGCGCGAGATCGATTTTTTTATTTCGAGAGCTCGGGTAGTACAAGATAAAATAAAATAATAAGTAATATAATAGATAGAATATATATAAAGATAAAATATTAAGTAATATTTATACATGTAAGAAAAAAATATTATTTAATGTAACATAACTGAATAATTAGGTACTTACCCGTATGTTTTGGAATTTATCAACAAAAACAATAGGCAAAAAAAATATACGTGTCGATCCGCTTTTTCGTCGGTTAAAAATAACACTAACTCAATTGCGGATAAAGTCTAGTTCTAGGGTAGATTTTGGAAATTGGTAAGTAGCTTCTTAAAAAACAAAGAGTGCTGTCTGATAAACGGCATCTGATGTGAGTCGCTATGTGGGTACCCAGCAGCTGAACATGCCCTCTCTGATTCAACACTAGTTGGCACCAGTGCAGCGTGAGTATACACCTAATTATAAGCGAACGGTCGAACTACCCCTTGTTCCTGCACACTCATGTAGATCCATCTCGTCGCTGACTAGGTACTGCCGCCCAATCCCGTCAATCTCGAGCGAGATCTCGTCATATTATGCTTCGGGATTGATCTCAAAAAATGACACGAGATCTCGCGAGATCGAGATCCGCGAGATCGGGATTGCATTCCCTAATTACTACCTTTCTTTGTTAGCCCTTTTTACTGAGCGAATATATTGCATAGGTACGGGCGAACGTAGACTTTGTAGAGTCCTACTAATTTATTAATGTTCTACCCTTATTTATTATATCTATGGTTCTACCTTTGTTGGTTTTGCGCTCCAAACGATGAGGCCTCCGCTTAATACGCCTAGGTACTAGGCTCACTTTCTCGAACGAATTACCGAATGTGACGAATATCAAAAGCGTTAGCTGCTAATGTGTGATTGGTTGAATGATCTACCACACACTACTAGTCCACCTACTCACTCTCTCACACATACCTAGTTCGTACAAACACACACCCTGCACGTCGTGACGTCGTCAATGTGACACACTCATATTTTTGTATTTTAGTACCTAATTTTAAATAAACATTTTTTTACTACACTCGTTTGAAGTAATATTTTTAATTAGTGAGATGACGGAGCGGCCCCTAGTGTCCGTAACACAGGTTAATTCCTAACTCAGAACGACTTGCTGACGATTCGGACACAGTGTCCGACCACTCAGACACCATCCAATTTATTGAAGCTGTTTAGTTGGTACAATACGATAAAAAGTTTTAAGATATAATATGTGGAAAAAAAGCGTTACCAAAGCTATCTTCGGTATTTTTATAAAATGTAGATTTTGATACTAAACTAGCTGTCCCGCGCAACTTCGTCTGCGTCACATGTCTCATTAAAACTCCGCTCTTATTTACCGTAGCTTAATGTTATAATATAACCTTCCTCGATAAATGGGCTACCTATCCAAAACTTAAAAAACCAATTCGAGAGATTAGCGCGCTCAAACAAACAGTCTCTTCACTTTACAATGTTAGAGCTTATTCGTTAAAAACAAAAAAGTCTCCTCTTTATAATATACTAGCACTTCGCCCGCGACTTCGTCCGCGCTGCAATTTTCTTAAGGATCCCTATACAAAATAAATAGTAAAACCTTACTTGAGAACCACTCTATCCATTGGTGAAAGCAGCATGAAAATCGGTGCAGTAGTTTTTGAGTTAATCGCGAACCGACAGACAGACAGACGCGGCGGAGGACTTTGTTTTACAATATGTAGTAAAGTTTAGATAGTAGTTTAGATTACTGCCCATTTTCTTTATTGCATTGCTTTACCCGTCGTAACTTTTAAATGAAAGATTATATTCGAATAATTTAAAGTGTAATTTACATGTCGATACATATTCAACCTTAAGGATAAGGATTTATGTAATGAATAATGATACCAATATCACCACTATTCGTTCAATGAAAAAGCGGTCATTGTGACTTAACCATAATAGTTAGACATATACATACCCTCGCGGACTTTTTTATAGGTATTAATGAGTAGGTACTTTAATCATGTAGTACATTTTTAGGGTTCAGTACCTCAAAAGGAAAAAACGGAACCCTTATAAGATCACTTTGTTGTCCGTCCGTCTGTCTGTCAAGACCCTTTATCTCAGGCACGCGTGGAGGTATCTAGTTGAAATTAAAACCATACAGGTATTCAAGTCTACGGTGGCTTGAAGCTGTGAAAAAATCAAACTTCTAAGATAACGTAAACAAAGATACGGCCGTTTATGCCGCAACAAACGTATAGGTACCTATTTCGACACTCTCAAAGGAATCAAAATGTATAGGGTATTTCCTGTTGACCTAGAAACTAGACCTAGAACTGTGAAATTTGGTAATTAATACCGTCTTATACTACAAATATAGTCTGACAACTAATAAGGCAATAAAATAAAATAAAATAATAGCCATAATCTGTATTTAAAGTAATATTGTGGTACCTACAAATTTGTACGGAACCCTCGGTGGGCGAGTCCGACTCGCACTTGGCTGGTTTCTTTTTTGTATCATCAATAGCTTCCTCAGCGCATGCCAAATTATGTGAATTTTATAGGAAACATTTTGGTACTTCGGGTTACAGTTTTGCAATTTTCTTAAGGATCTCCAATTTTTTTAATAAATTATAGCCTATGCATACTAACATAGGCTATAATTTATTAAAAAAATTACTTACTTCCTGATAATTTAGCTTTCTATTAGTAAACAAAATGGTTAAAATAGGTCTTGTAGTTTCGGTTCAAACAAACAAAAAATATTTCCTCTTTGTAGATTTAAATACCAATAATATAATGCGTTTTGATTTTTTTTTAACATGAATGTTATATAGTTTACAGTGATACATGTCCACAAAGTAATTTATGACCGAAAGATGCTGCCCTAAATCCACCTTAAAATAGCTTTGGTAACGCATTTTTTCCACATATTACATTTATTTTAAATTTCACCTGACTGTAACAAACAGCTTCAATAATTTGATGATGTCCGAATTGTCGTTGAATAAAACATTGAAATTAAAATGTGTCAATTCGGACACTTGGTCCGAAAATATTGTGTTCGACTCGTCAGCAAGTCCACGGAACTGGGGTTTGCTCCGCTTTCCACTATAATATTCGTATCCGGCGGCACTCAAGATTTAAGTTAACCTGTACTCACGTGTTTGAAAACTTAAAGATTATTAATCCCCGGTAAAGTTTACAGCTGAAAGTTGACCTATCGCGTCACGTGACACATCGTCTCGTCATGTCATCAGCACATTCCGTCCTCGTGTCGAATGTTTTCTCAACGAGATGCCCGATGTTAGGATTGCCATCTATATGGGATGATATGGGGTTTCGTGGAACCGTTCAAATGTGTTGGGTTCTATCTAACACGTGCCAATCTCACAGCATGTGCTGGGTTGGTAATTTCAGGAGCTACTGTTTAATCTCCAGAAGTGTTACCGGTTTCGGGAAACAGTGCGGCAGTTTCGGATGGCTAAATTTTAAACGGGCCATAAGATAAACTCCAGCAAAATTAACATGATCTCAATACTAACGTAGTACATAAACAACATCAAAAGGCCTACTGCCACTGTATCATGTTTATTATGATAACAAAAGCCGAGGGGCGCAGCGCTTGTGATGATACGTGCGCGTCGTATGGAGGCACGTGCCTTTTTACGACCAATGAGCATGCAGGGTCACATGAAGTTTTATGGGTATAGTAGGCACCTATACCTACATTAATGGTATCTTGCATTCTAATCGATTAATATTTTTATTTTTTAGCCGATCTCTACCGGTGGTGTCGGCTACCTATTGTCTAGGTCTATAATTTAAATAAAATGAAATATTTAGGAAGGTAAAAAAGCGACAGTTAAATCGATTCATTTTTTTACCATAGAAACCTTGCAGAATTTCTAGAACGAAAATAAAACAATAAGTATTCAAATAACAGGTAACGGCTATGAACTCTATCTTAACCCTGTGACTGCCGCGTCCATCCGGTGGCCGTCATAAAATGGCAGTCACTGCGACGTTGTTTTGTTTTACCAACTTCAAAGCATTAACAAAAAGAAGTTGCGATGAGAATAAACGCTAAATTTTATTGCGGCTTATAAGTTTTCTAGAAATTGCAATAAAATTGTTTTTCACACCACCTGCACGAAAACGTCAAATTATTTGCCATGCAAACCTAACCTACAGTACGTCATTCTAACCCGCGAGCGGCTCCCGTCCGCCTGCGCTGCTAGGTGCAGCGAGCGCAGTCAAAATGCGTTCCAAATTCAAATCACATTATTGGGTTATAATCAAATTCAGTACAATACTATTGCCTGGGCTAGAGCCACAGCTTAGTACGCGCGACCTGCTCCTTGCGACGGGGACCGACGCGCGCCATCTGTTTTCATGGCTAGAGCACAATTTTCACGCAGTAGGTGTGAAAAGTAGAGTATGCTCCTCAGGGACAAAGGTGTCTTTGCCTTGGGCTAGTTAAATCCCTCGCTGCATTCAGGATTCTTGTATTAACTCCACCTTCAAACTGCCTCGCCACGCTCGGGAGTTAACCCTCGAATCCTTCACTGCTTTATCCCCTCGCTGCTAAGGATTAAAAAGGTACCTATTGTGTGTAGGTGTCTTGTTTGTGTTTTAGTTAGAAGCAAAGAAAAGAAGAACTAAGTTCTTGAAATGAAATACCAAAGAGAATAATGATTTGTAACTAAGCTGGAATTTCGTAAAAGAAAAGCCGGATTTCTCCTGAACAGGTCATAAGATTGCCTACTTATTTGCTATTGTTGAATAGGGTGTTACCCCATTTATCAGAATTTGACTACGTTAGGATATTCTGTTTTAAGTACATGTGAAAAAGTAAAGTAAGTGAAATAAAAGATAGCGGTTAATCTATAAATTTAATTTATACACTATATGTTAATGTTTTTATACAATCTGTCATTTCCAGTATTGCATAAAAGTAGACAAAACCCATTCAAAATTCAATGTAGTCAACAAACACTTTATAGTCCATTTAAATTACTTATCCCCGATATTTTACGTTTTACAAATATGTACACGTTCATCACTACTAAAATTTTGAAGTCCACACACTGAAAGTCCACATCACAACTGTTTATTAACACTCGCAAAACTGTCGACAGCGTCCGCAGACGCCGGTAGCCAGGTTCGCTCGTAACTCAGCCATCTTCTTCTTTAAATAGGTAACCTGAAGGGCCAGTCGCATTTCCCGCAGCTTTCTTCTGTCTCGGCTCTGCTTGGCTGCGTGGTTATTCCGCTCGCGCTGCTTCCTGTACGAGTCGTCAGCGGCCTGGCTGGTCTGCACCGCCCTCCGCATCCTCGGGTTGTTTCCCATCAAAGTTCCACCATTCTTTTCCGCCATCGCTCGCATGGCATCTCGCTCAAATTCCTGGTACTCCGGGTCGTCAGACAATGAGTCGCAGAAGTCTGCTGATTCCGGTGGTGAGGGCGCGGACGGTTTGCTGTGCGACCAGCTCCCGATGGAGTCGGGAGACACCGATTGCACCGAATATGACGCTGCTGGCTGGTACGGATACGGGGCGTCGTACAGAGATTCCGTGTACGATAGGTACGGCTCCGACAGTAGCGGAGATTGAGGAGCACAAGACGCGGGAAGCGGAGACGCTCTCTCCACCTTGACCGCGGGTTTGCTCAAGTCAAGGGCAGCTTCCTGCGCGTACGGAGTCCACAAAGCCATTTCGAGAACTTGTCTACTTGACGTGCAAATCACGAATGTCCGTCTATTTCGGCGGGCGACTGTCGCTGTCGTTTAAAAGAGGCGGGGCCTAAATGACCGCCCCCGGACGAAGGGTGAGTGCAGGTAGCACCCTAACGGACCTCGAGTGTAATGATTTATGAGTTACTATTGGGTTTTTGAACGGAGTAACTGAACATAACGTTAAAATGAAATGCGAGGCAAGTATTGTTAGTAAGTAGTTCTTATTGTTTTGCGACTAATTAATAAAGCGTAAACATGTCACTCATGATTTTGTTTGTCAGCCAATGAAGTTTTGACTAAGGAGTTGATGTTGGTTCCATGTACTTTTACTAATTAGAGTATTTATCTAACGAGTCAAATTAACCTCTTTAAAAACGCATTTATACCTACAAGTAAATAATCTACAAGATGTTGAGATCTTACTAGGTGATTGCTGTGGATCTAAGTATGCTATAACTATCAAAATTGTACCTATTAGTTAAGTAGATATGCGCTATTTTTGTCTGTGCGGAATACGGAACTTAAGTATTTCATTTCAACCCTGTCGATAAACGCAGAGTGTATTTCAATTTATTTTATAACATTCAAAGCTAAGTTATTCTTAAAAATCAAGGTAGCCCAACGTTGATCACATGTAGAATGACCACAACAAAAATAACAATTCAGTTTTAAATAAGTATTTACTTACCTACCTAGTTTACAGTTTCAGCATAGGTTTGTTGTTACTAAATTTAGCCTCATCAGTAACTAAAACTGTTAATAAATTTTAGCTCTGAGTGACCATTACACAAGGGCTGTTCCCTGCGTCATCTCTATGGACAGATTGTATTACGGAACAAATAGTTTTGGACACATCTGCATTGGCTTTCATTTATCGACTTTTATTATAATGAGCTTTATTCAGACAAAGTTAGGGGCTACTTTTGTGTCACAAAAAGGATGAGATCGTCACTCGGTTGTCAATTGCAGAACCCTTCCGCGTGCAAGTTGGTTGACGGTGTTATTATTATTATTACTGGGTGCGCTTTCTGGCCTTCCTCATAATATTCTGTGGAGTAATATGCAACGATAATAAAGCAGCTTACTTTTCAGTAAACAGAAACAGAGTTTAGGTAGTTAAAGAAAGGCAAATAATCTTGATGTGTCTTTATTTAAAGACTCAGGTAAATACAACAATAACAATTAGGTACCAACTAAATCAACTGAACCGTTAGTTTAAGCAGTAGTTTATTTGCTTGTGTATACATAGGTATGTGTTTGTGTAAAAAGTCACATCAACATTGTTTACGTTTAGTTAAATATAAGTACCTAAATCTTTCTAGTACACTTATATACACTTATGTACACTTATATCTTTAAGCAAGCAGACACGAATTACGTAAGGTAAGTACCTACCTACCTAGGTACTGGTTATATTTTTTAGCTGAATCATGAATAATCCTGATAAACATAAGCCTTCAGCAGCTTCAGTCGCCTTAAATCGTGGGTAATCGTAAACTTAGGATCAAAACGAACATTTCTACATTGTTTCAATTTAGGACTTATTCCGTCGATGTTCAAAGAATTGTAATCTTCAGATCACAACTTTCTATTAAATAGGGATTACGGCGGTGAGACCTTTACTAACTTTATTTGCCGGATTATAAAACCTACTTTTTCTTGTCAAACAATAGCAATAATCTCGGCACCAATGTTTATGGCCTGACCATTCATAGGACATTTCTTTAGTTTGCAAATTGTTATAACAGAAGATAAGAAAACTGCACTTAACTCCAGCAATAAACCATTTTTCTCAACATCTATAAAGCCAGGTGCTAGTTTAGTTTTTTGTCTTCCGTACTAAGCTGGCTGTTATTAATACTTTCTTTGGTCTCAAATTAAGACCACTGCGACATCGCTTCACTATCACCACATAGTATAAAACAAAGTCGTTTCCCGCTGTCTGTCCCTATGTAGGTACGCTTAGATCTTTAAAACTACGCAACGGATTTAGATGCTGTTTTTTTAATAGATAGTGAGGTTCTAGTGGTTCGAGGAAGGTTTTATTATTGAATTTGTCAAGGTTTTGTGTAAATTGGCTGATATATGAAGATTATTACTGAAGAGGTCGGAATAAAGTATCTAAAAAATTTTTACATCGCGTGCGCTGCGAAAACTATTGATGATAGAACAAAACGATGTACTACAGTTTTAGATAACACATCAATACCTACGAAAAAGTTCGCAATAGCATAAATATGTCTATCTTTTATGTTTGACTCACAATATCCATTTTTATGATATTCAAATTTGATATAAAATACTGCGTCATATGCAGAGGTGTTGTCACCAATATAAGTAGTACAAATCCTTATCTTAATGCCTGCTATTCTTAATTAAATAGGTATGTTAGTCATCTTTAGTGTTTAATTTAGAGCAAAATTGCCATTCACACCATTTAATTTGGACGAATATCTTAGGAGATATCTCAAAATGAAAGTTAGTCGCGCACCCAAATAATTATAACGGAGGTAGAGATGTCCCGAAGTGGTAGACACTTGAGAACAGACGTCGTTGACGGTTGTCTGTTGCACTTTTTATTTCTGCCTGAGCCACAATATTATAGATTCTGGTAATGAGATGTTCACTTTGTTAGTTTGGGATAAACAAACATTTGCACCCGTGCGAAGCCGGGGCGGGTCGCTAGTATAGAATAGCACACTATCGGAAGTGAGTAGTATTGAGTCCCACAATACGACTGCGACAACAAGTCCGCGCTCATGTGCGAACCGCGACAGTTGCGACGTTATGAACGCACTCATGAGTAGTATGAAAGCGTGCGCTGGACGAGCGATTATTTCTTTCAAATTATTATTTACGGTTCCCGGTAATGTGCAGAAATTACTGTCAAATTTTGGAGGAAGTAATACCCTTCTTCATTAGACCTCGCTTGAATTAAATTGAGCAAAAGTAAGGTCGCTCAGCCATTTCATTTTACTATTTTACCCTGAATACTACCAGCCTTTCTATAATGTTTTTAACCAAATGCTTAGTTTCAGTACTGATTAACATATTCCAGCCCATTTTCAATAATTCTCACTAGTAACTAAATGTTGCTAACAAACTAAAAGAACACCTAACGTTAAGGCGTCACAAGGACTAGTCCTATTTATATAAAACTTTATAAACATATATATAGTTTAAATACCTACTGATTAAGAGATTCTTAATTCAAATTCTGCATGGAAAGCTTGAATAAAGAGTCTGGTCATCAGTGTTTAACTCAGCATTAATTTCATTATCAATGAGCCTGCAATTCTGCAGTTTCCCGCTGCAACATTGAATTATTTCAGTGCAAAAATAAGATTTGAGCTCAATTACTCGATCATATTATTATTGCTACACATTTCACACGTGAATCTAGCTGTAAAAACATTGGTCGCGTGGCGGCCATCTTGTCCGATGGCGGCCACCGCGGCGGTGACGGGTTAAACAAACTGAGCATGTTTGCGCTGAAACGATTCGTGATAACTTTGCGCACGCGACTGTATCACTTATTGTGAGTTAAATTAAATTATTATAAAAGTTCTATTTAATTAATTCCACACTTAGTCATTACGTAGGTGATTATAATATTGTTAGGGATAGAAAAAGTTGAAAAGTGCGCATAAAGCTCGTAACATGTACAAAAGTAGCTCACAGGCCAGAGTGACATGCACCAATCAGAACTTGCTATAGCAGAATTGTATGCAAGATGCACACTGTGGTGCGACTTATGCGAGGTACAGGCCTGTGAATTTGGGACCAGTACCTAGGTACTCCTACCTACCTATTACCCAACAGGCAGGTATTTGATAGGTTGTTAAATAGGTCATGGGGGCTATCAGGATGTTACTAAAGCTAGGTAAGGCTTTTGAAGAGCCAGCTTCGTCAAAGTTTTGAAGAGTTAACTTCATGAGCAGCATGATCGACCACCCTTCCACTAAATAATTATTTTCTAAGGATCCCAAAAAAATAAAACATAATTTTGTAAGTGAACGCTAGTAACTTAGGTCAGTAAATAAAACTTTTCAGTCACGCATAGATTTTAAGATATGTTCATTTTAAATGTTCACAGTTTTTCGTCGCTTTTATCAACTAAATATTGTTTTCAAGAGTGAAAAATAAACGTTTATTTTTATTTTTGTCTGTCATTGCTAAGCAGGGGTTGGTGTCTATCTGTAAAAAGCGCTACTCCAGCAGTACTCTGCAAGCATTGCATGAGTCCACTTTCATTGATATCACTTTTCCAAAGAAGCAATTTCTTGGTGGATGCGCTCGTGTTCATCACTCACTGAACCTGGGTTTTCTGATAAAAAAATTAGGGATTTGCGCAGGAAGAGTACCTACCTATTTATAATGATATGTATTACCGCAAATCTTTGTAGTCATTTAACAATTAATTTACAAGGCTATTACCTCAAAGCAGTAAGATTTTGTTTAAGAAACTAAGCTAAATCAAATAAAACGAAACTGATCCCTCCGGTTTGGTTGCGTTTTCGCGAATTTTAAGGCAAAGTCGAAACACTGTGAATGTACGATACGAATATTAACAAAACAAAATAGTAGGTATTGGGGTGGTTAAAGCTCGTAACATGCACAAAAGCAGCTCACAGGCCAGAGTGACATGCACCACTCAGAACTTGCTATAGTAGAATGGTACGCAAGATATTGCACACTGTGGTGCGAGGTACAGGCCTGTGAAGTTGGGACCAATAGGTACTCCTACCTACCTATTACTCAACAAGTAATTATTCGATAGGTTGTTAAATAAGTCATGGGGGCTATCAGGATGTTACTGAAGCTAGGTAAGGCTTTTGAAGAGCCAGCTTCATCAGAGTTTCGAAGAGTTCGCTTCATGAGCAGCATAAGCGACCACTTCCACTAAAGAGTTACTTTCTAAGAATCCCTGAAAAGTCCTTACTAATACTCCTTGCTAATATTATAAATGCGAAAGTAACTCTGTCTGTCTGTCGCGCTTTCTCGCCAAAACTACTGAACCGATATAAATGAAATTTGGTATAGAGATAGTCTAGAGACTGAAAAAGGACATAGGCTACTTTTTATCCCGAGAGTAGGTGCTCTATGGACCACGCGGACCAAGCCGCTGGAAGAAGATAGTAAAACATAATTTTGTAAGTGAACACCAGTCACACAGATTACTCCGCCAGGCAAAACTCCCTGTCACCGTTACTACAGCGTAAATAACGGTTTTATTGTCTCAGAGAAAGTTCTATTTTGCGAACTTGCAAACCGTCGCATTGTCTTGTCCTGACATAAAAGGGTTGCTCCAAGGTTGGTCCTTTGCGAACGTCGCACAATGCGGATTATACAATTTGCATGTTGCTTTGCAGGGTTCGTTCCGAGAATGTTGACTTGCACTAATTATTAAATAAGTAAGTGCGTGTCTGAACCAAAAATGGGGTCTCGGGAGCCGTTACCTGAGTAAGTCTGACGATACTGAGAACATCCAGGAACTGTGCCTAAATAAGAACCTCTCGATTTCCGTCGAATAATTAAATTGATTGAAAATTCTAAAAATAATTATAAATTGTTTTGTTCTTTCACGCTTATACAGCCTTTTGTGGAGGACGTAGATATGGTATGACTAACGTGACCATTTATTTTTTGACTCAAAACGGGACATTGGTTTATTTAGATCAATCAACAGGTAGTCAATGAAAAAAAAAACACTTTTTTAAATTCAGGAAAAGTCAGTTAGTTTAACAGTTACAAATTAAAATATATTTTAACCCGAAACGTTTAGTTATACATATTTATATTTATCAGAGGAACAAATTTGCTGTAATATAGCTGGTGATGATTATAAGATGAAACTCTTGCCACGTTTTTAGGGTTCCGAACATCTATAAAAAACGGAACCCTTATAGTATCACTCGGGTGTAAACATTTTCGGGTCAAAACAAAAGAAGTTTAAGTTATTTGCTAGGTAGGTAAACGAGCATCAAACATCAACTTAACAAATATCGAGAAGTGGGCGAACGTAAAATCTATCAAACAATTAGTCAACAAAGCGCAAGCACTGATGTCTTGGCCACTCTCGGCTATCACCGCGTCGACCGGCGACGCGGTCTCGCTCTCGCATACCGCTCGCGTCCGGCTCCACGATTACTCATATTTTCGCGCGATTTCAGAAAACGGGACACTTTTGCGTCCCAGAGTTAATTTCGGGGACACCGGGACTCGTAATTATAAATAGGGACAGTCCCGTTCAAAACGGGACGTCTGGTCACGGTAGGTATGACGAACGCCTTTGAAAAAGGTTTAAAGTTTTAAACTTGTTAGCTTCCATACGTTCCATACATAGAGTAGAAAACCTTCTAAAGCATTGCGTCTTCTATTGTCTAATATCTAAATAGACATGTTAGTGACAAGCGAGCACACACTATAATAACACCAATGTAAACTACACCTTAAAACTCTTCGTTACGGTTCAATGTAGAGATGACCGCATCACGCAGTGTTGGCGGTCCACTTGTTCAAAAGATGAGGCGACAGTCCCCAGTTATACAATCACAAATACCACCAGCACTCTGTCCCTTGTGTTAAGAAAAAAATTAAATAATCTTATGATGCAAAATCATCCAAGTATCACTCGAAAGGAAAGAAAACCCTTTCAAGAGTCGAAAATAATTAGTAGATACCTAAGTAGATCTAGGTAGATATATACCTACCAAATAAAAGGTCGGTACAGAATAGGTTTCACTTTCTTACCTAGGTAGGTACTCACCTGTCTTACCTACTTTTTCAGGGAGTCATCCGAATGGGTGATTTGTCCGATGACGGTTGATGAATTTCAGGTGAAGTGATTCGTAGCACAATGTAGTAAAACTAAGTATTAGGTTGTCGCAGGCAATTAATTTGTTTTGAGAAAAACATCAGTAGGATTACCTGAGATTAATCGTGTAATGTGAGTAGTTTTTTGACAAAACTAAAAGAAAACAATCATTATCGCTCACTTTTGAGGGTTCTTAATATCTAGGTACTGTAAATGTTTTTAAGTACCTAGATGTATTTAGGTACATTTACCTCCTACTAAGGTGTACTAAGACACAATTAAAATAATTGCATTTCAAATAATTCAAAATATTGTTTTTCATAGAACGGATAATTGCACTCATAACATCAAGCAGCAGTTCTAACTTCTAAATAGTTCTAATTTATGATACTTTCTGACATCTAGCGTGTCGTAGCAAAACCAGTTTATATTTTTCAACAGTGATCTGCGACATCTAGCGTTAAGTAGTAGTACTCAAAAGGGTAAGCAAACTACTTGTTTTTTTTTTCGCAGCATCTTTAACTACGTTTTATGCTACAAAACTTCTTGTTTGTTTTTGTAAATGGAATCTATTTATTTATTCTGGAATAAGCACTCGACAGTCCAATCAGTTGTCATAAAAAAATGCAAACATTGTGTTCAGGGACCGGCCGGGTACTCGTTGAAAGGGTTTTTGAACGGGTTTTTTTAAGCGCTTCAAAAATAAACCCTATGATACGTGTTACACTCTCGAACGGGTGTTGTGTAACCCATTCCGAACGGCTTACCCTTTCAATACCCTGTAACTCTGTAACAGGGTAAGCCATTCGAACCCAACACATCGTAATATGCACTCTTCGAAATCGACATTAGTTTGAAAATTGCATAACCACGACCGCAATGGACATCTTGTTGCCCGGCGCGCGCCATTGTTGCATGTACCGAGCGACTTGTAAACATGGAATAATAATCATTGTCCGTATGATCTTACAGTTCAATTTTCCTTGTCGCACAGGCTAAACATTGTAGGTAATGTTTCTTTTTCGTGTCTATTCTTGTTTATTCTCATCATTCGTCATTTAATTCGGAACACGGACGGAACTACGGAAGTAACTTAAATAAATTTAGCAGTGTTTTTGTTTACCTAAGTGTATGTTGTCATCACCATTTCAGCCAATATCCGTCCACTGTTGAATGTAAGCCTCCCCCAAAGAGCGCCAACTATCCCGGTCTTGAGCAGTCTGCATCCATTCGCTGCCAGCCACCTTCTTTAAATCATCGATCCATCGTGCCACAGGGCGTCCCACGCTACGTTTGCCCATATGCGGTCTCCACTCTAACACATGTCTGCTCCATCGACCGTCTGTCCGTCTGCAGACATGGCCGGCCTACTTCCACTTCAGCATGCTGATCCTACGCGCAATGTCAGTAACTTTAGTTCTCTGGCGAATGACATCGTTGCGAATTCTATCCACCAAAGAAACATTGCATTGCTCTCTCTATTGCACGCTGAGCAACCTTGAATTTGTGGACCAGGCCTATGGCGAGTGTTGTCCACGTTTCGGCTCCGTAAGCTATTACGGGTAGGACGCACTGGTTATAGACCCAGTATTAAGGGATTGTGGGAGCGACGATTCAAAGATATCACGCAGCTTCCCGAATGCCGCCCAGCCCAAGCGAATTCTTCTGGTCGCCTCCTTCTCAAAGTTGTGCCGCCCAGTTGTATAATTTGGCCTAGATATTTATGTATTCTTCTGCAAAGATTCCGCCTTGATTTCAATGTCATACGCAAATCGGAGGTGTGAGATATACTGACCGTTGATATTTATGCCCCATCCTTTCCAATCAAGCATCTTGAAAACGTCCTCCAACGCGTTCGTCAACAGTTTCGGAGAGATGACGTCTCTCTGTCTTACACCTCGACGCAGTTGGATTGGTTTTGTGCTCTGTTCTTGTACTTGGACGGTAATTGTTGCGGCCTTGTACAGACATCTCATCACCTCTACGTAGTGGTAGTCGACAAGACATCTCTGCATGGACTCCAGGACAGCCCAGGTCTCGACGGTGTCGAAGGCTTTCTCGTAGTCCACATACGCTAGGCACAGAGGCTGATTATATTCCTCGGTCTTTTGAATTATTTGCCTGAATTGTAGTGTGATCTAGTGAGATATGAGTATGTGGTCTACGTTGCTGTAGCCTTTTCAAAACCCGGCCTGCTCCGACGGTTGGAAGTCATCGAACTTTTGGGCGAGACGATTCGAGATAACTCTCGAAAACAGCTTGTAGACGTGGCTCAGGAGTGAAATGGGGCGGTAGTTCTTGTGGAGCGTGTTATCGTTCTTCTTGAAAAATAATACCACCACGCTGCTGTGCCGTTCCTCCGGTGTTATGCCAGTGTGGATGACGGAATTGAAGAGCTTTACAAGCTCTGTCAAGACAGGTGTTCCTCCTGCCTTGAGCAGCTTTGTGGTTATCCCGTCACCCCCGGAGCTTTGTTGTTATGAAGTTGTCCGAGAGCTATGGAGTAGCTCGTCTTTGAGATGGCGTGTAAGCCTGGCCCGTGGATCATCCGCGCCGTGGGCCTGAGGTGTTTTTTGAGCATACAAGTCTCCGTAGAACTTTTCGATTTCAGCGAGTATCTCTGGCTTCGAGGTGACGGTGGTGCCCTGTGACGTTTTGAATTTCGGCAGGTGACAACGGGAGGTATGGGGCTTGGCAAATACCTTCGAACCCTTATTCCGCGCTATGGCTTGCTCGATGTCTCGGGTATTTGGACTCCGAGTGTCGCGTCTGATTAGCTTCTTGATCTCCCTGTTAAGTAACTGACGTTCAGACGGTGTGGCATTCGGGAGTTCTCGTCGTTTCCTCATCAATTCCAGAGTCTCGCTAGTGAGTACTGATTTACGTCTATAACTCATTGGTCGAAAGTGTTTATTACCCATCTCGCGGATGATACGTAAGCAGGCTTTCGGTGGCATCGTTAATGTCCTCGGTGGTTTCCAACATGGCAAATCGGTTCTGTAGGTCCAACTGGAAGCTTTCGCAACCAGCTTCGACCTGGGGCAGCGTTGGTCTGACGGTCGACCTCGTTAGGCGCACTCTTGCGATTCTTCTGGAAAAAAGAGTTAGTCAGAAAAAGCCCCTGAGTCTCAAGGAAGTTTACCAGCATTCGCTCCCTGTGATTTCTGCGCCCATAGCCAAATGGACCTACTCTCGACTCACCACTCTCTTGTACTCCCACTTTAGCGTTTAAGTCACCCAAGACAACAGTGTAGAATGTTTTGGTACGAGACATAGCTTTCACTATGTCTTCGTAGGTGGCCTCAAGTTCTTCGTCAGGGTGTGCGGATGTTGGGGCATACACTTGTATAATCTTTAAAGAGTACTTTTCTGATATCTTAATTAAAAGGTATCAAGCCCTTGCCGACACATTGCCGCATTTCACAATGTTACCCCTGAGTGACTTGTGGACCATAAACCCAACGCCACCTTGGGATGGTTGGTGTCCTTCTCGGAAATAGAGCAAGTGGCCACTATAGAGGGTTATCATCTTCTCCCCGTCTTCGGATCTCCGATAGTCCCACGATGTGACGACTAGTTAATACGACTTAACTCTACTTCCAATTCAGCGAAGTGCTCGTTCAGCCGCAGAGAGCGTCCGTTGTACGTCGCCAGGTCAATTTTTCGGGATTGGTAACCTGTCATAGCCAGGGGATTCTTAGCACCTGCCACTGCACCGTTACCGTGGCCGGTACCATGGCCAGGAATAGTGCAGTTACCGGGAACTGGGGGCCGTGAATCTGGGATTCTGGGTTGCTTCTCATAGTGAGGATTTGCCATAGTCACCACGCTTGGCAGGCGGGTTGGTGACCGCAGTTCCTGGAATGCTTTCTCTTATAGTGTTGCTGCCCACTGTTAGATTCGGCATTTGGGAGCATTCCAGCATGGTTCATAGATATGTATACCGCCATGTTTCGGTTACCGGAGCCAAAAAACGGATGCGTTGTTGTCATTCCGGCTAATATCCCTTAGTCGCCTCATACGACACCCACGTGAGGAGATGGGTTGGTCTATTCTTTTTACTTGCCGGATACTACACGGCAAAGTGTATGTTGTAGTACTTCTCTATTAAGTAAGGAATTTAGAGAGGTATTCTATCTGTGACAATGTCACAGCCGAGGCGAGGTGCTGTTCACCGATATTATGTATACGATGCATCAATTGACACAAGCAAATGTAATGCCATAACATAACTTGTAAAAAACCAAGTCTCGCAACTCAGTTCTTCGACCGTAAAAAGTTGTGAGATCCATGTAATATAAAGTCGGTTAATTTATTCAGTCCCTACTTAAGGATCCTTCTGCCTTAAGTTATTACTTAACTAGCTAACCTAACAACATCTCATATCAATGTTAAAAATCTTTTATGTTTTAAATAAAAAGATTTACTTGGCAATCGCACTATATGTATTACTTGTGAGATACATTGTGTTTTCATGCCAAGTCAATCTATGTACTGTGTGTGTGTTTAGTGTGTTATACTTATTTAACTCTATTTAAATTTCAGCTATGATTCGTCATCATTCATTCACCATTATTGACAAATGTGATTTCACTCTAGTGACAAAATAAGTGAAAGACTGATAAGTGTAACAAATTTTAATAAATCTTATTAAACAAATCATATTTTTAAAAAATAATTGAGCCTAGAGGTAGTTTTTGTCGGGTACATTAAGTGGACTGCCTTTGTAAGACGACTAAAATGGCACCGTGTTTATGCACGTTAAATCATGCGCCGCTACTTTGAAAAAAAAAAAAAAACTAAATGGCAGCGAGGGTGCTATGCCAGCTCCCATAGAAAAACTAGCCAAGTGCGAGTCGGACTCGCGTGCAATCGTGTGACAAATCAAATGAAAGGGCTTACTGCGAGAGTTTTAATTATATTTTTTTCATAATTTTAAAATAAATGATTTTGAAGTTATTCAAGAAATTAGACGAAAAATTACCATTCCCGCACTTATCTCCGAAACTACTGAGCCTAAAATTTTGGTAAAATGGAGAATTGGAGATAATAGATTTTTGTGTATAGATTAGAGAAAAACCTATAAAAAGTCTATAGTGTTAAAATAACATGTTACAAAAATGAAATTCGTACGGAACCCTTTGCACGCGAGTCTGACTCGCACTTGGCGAGTTTTTATTAAAATAAAAACATTGCGCGCGCGTCGCGTCGGTCGCCACTTTTTTTCACAACCGCCAGAGTTTGCATCGAACCAAATATGCTATACCTACGAGTACACAGTTTAAAGTTTAAAACTATTCATACATATCATTGCCGCCTGTGCTAGTAATCATACTCGGGAATTCGTCTTGATTCTCTGTAAAAAGCGGCTGACTATATTCTTGAAATCGTACATTATCATCATCAGTATCGCTAGCGTCACCTGAAACACAATCAATCCTATTGGTAATAATAATAAAAATATATGTTACTAAATAAATAAATAAGTAGGTACTTACAAGGCTAAGTAATTCAGTTGTAGGTAACTTGTAACTTAACATAATAACAATAATTTTAAATAAGACATATAATTACACATCACAATATTAACATTAAGGTACCTAACTCAGTACTGTGTTACTCATCCTAATTATTAGCTCGCTTATCTGTCGACTTTCATCACTTGTTGTCAAATTCGTAATAACTCAATAAAAATAGTACGGCAATGAGGCGCCGCTCGGGTGCAAGTATCCCGCACCTACATGCAGCTCAAGTGTATTAGGTAATTCAGGGTAACCCGAATAAAAGCTTTTCGTAAAGGTAACCTCTTCAAAGGCTTAAGCCATTGAAGGGGTTAACCCCTTCACGTGCTTACCATAATAAAGGTGGTAACCGTTTCGCTGGGTTTCGGAGATGTAACTCGATCAAAAGGTAACACTGCGATATGAGTTACCTCATGTACGGCTTACCCTATCAAAAGGCTTAACTCTTAAGCGGGGTTGTCCCGTTGTCCGGTCCCTGATTGTGTTATCTGTGGTCGGCCATTTTGGATAGGGATGGCCAGATGGCGTTTCCATCCGAATAAAGACGATGTTTAAATCGATTTGAATTGTGAGATGATGTATCAATTCACAAAAAAAATGATGTCTAAATGATCGATTTCTAAAAAACCTATTTTTGGTTTTAATTTTGCATTTATAGTGTAAAAATAAATCTATTTCATGAAAAACAAGAAATGATAATCAATTATTATTTCTTGTTTAAATAATAATCAATTATTATTTCTTGGTAAAAGATCAATCTTTTACCAGAAAAATCAGTATTTTTTTAGTTTAGGGAGTTCGACACTAACAATTGTTTTAATTACCTACCGTATCAAAATCAGATCAGTAGTGCTATTCTCTAACAACATTTTCGTATCTCGACAGTAGAATTCAAGGTGAGTTTCAAATGAAGACCTTTATGTTGTGTGCAATAAAGCTCACTTTGTGAGTATGATCACTCAGGTGAAGCTCGATATCGAAATAGTTTCTTACAGAATAGACTAGCAGGTATGAAAGTATATTTATTACATATTTCGCTAATCACAGTATTATATTACGACACAGTTTGTTTAGATAAATGAATGACGCAATATCAATCAACAATAATTAACAAAGAGTGATAGACTACAAACGTAACTTTACTTTATTAAATGGAGGCGAAGGAAACTAAGCATGCAGCGGCTGCATGCTCAGAAATAACTCAAAAACTCGCGAGATGGCTGCATTGCAGCCATTTCGCGAGTTTTTGAGTTATTAACCCTTTAACCTAATATTCTTTAAGTAATTAGCTTATGACAGGTTATATGTATTCATATAATATTGTTTTTGTTTTTTTATTTATTATTATTATTTTTTTTTATAATCTGACTATGTAGGTCAATTCGTTGTTTTTTTTTATATACATTTCTATCATTATCAGTATCATAGTGTGCTAGCTAACAAGTTATAAATTTTGTGTCATGTATTAATTACTTAGCATACTTTTATATAGATTCAAGTTCTTAAAATGTAACAGACAGATGTGTTGCTGGGGAGTTTGTTGGCCACTTCTTCTCCACAGCTAAAACACTAGGAAGTGGTGACGGGCGGGCGTTTTGGGGGACTGTCTTTTGTAAAACTTGACGTTCAAAAAGTGCTGGCTCTCAGCCTAATTTGAATAAACGACTTTTGATTTTGATTTTTGATTTTGATTATGGATACATTCAACTAAAAAAAATCGAATGTCAATTTTCAAGAGTGAAATATCGATTTAAAAACACGATCTCATGGGTCTGAAAAATCGATTCTTTGATTAATCAATTTCAGAACGTCATCCCTAATTTTTGCATTTGGCAATCTGATTGACTGACGAAACAATTTCGATGATTTTAAATGTACCTCACTGTAATTTATTACCGAATCAAACGTTGCCGTTACGCGCCATAATCGCGGACCTTTCAACACATTCATCACCTCGTGTGCCGCTCGTCTCCAAAATTGTCAAAAAGTGTCCCAACGATCAGCTGTCACGATTACGAACTACTGACGAGTAGATCACAAACAAATCTGATGTTTTGGGTTTGCTATGCTGTTTTCACGATGAACGGCACGTTTAACGAGCAGCTCGGCGGCGTACGTAGCTGGGGTGTCCGAGCAATGGGGCGCGTGCGAGCAGACGGTGCTGGCGTGCACGCTGGCGCGGCGGGTGCCGTGACCGGACCTGAATCTGGTCCAGCGCGCCGTGGAGGCGGCTCTGCGCAGCCACGTGGAGCTGGAGCGCGACGCCAACGACGACGAAGGTATGTGCCACTCCTCCGCGCACACACTCATGTTTCCGATCTCATTGTCCTTATACGGAGAATGTGAGCGGAGAACTGTTCAGTACAAGCTTCTAGTTGTATGGCTTGCTTAATGATCAACTCTAATTCAGCAAGGGTAGCCAATATACCTATCAATTTATTGGAAAACTTGTAATATTTTCCAACCTACCCTAGAGAAGATTTTATTAGTTGATTCACGAAAACTATTAAAAGTGGAAATATAACTGATTGCAAAGACTCTTAGCATAATCTGGGAAAGACCTTCCAAGCAATATAAGATAGAGACATCTACTTCTTAGAGCCAAATAACAAAACATAAATGTAGGTAGCCAAAGATAAGAGGGTCAGTGGGTAGCCTTAGGGGCGGATTTAATTAGAGAACTCTAATAAAATTTACCTAACATTGGTAATTAATATGTAGGCACTCGAAGGATATGCATTGCAGTCAGTCAAACAAAGCTTGCCTTTTTTGACTTGGTGCAAAACAAAAACTAGGTGCTCTTATATGAGATGTGACCAGAGCATAGTAGCCTGGTTCATGCACACTGGTGGTGGTACCAGGTTAATGTAGGCCTCTCACAATGTTACACTAAGGCGCCCATTACACTAAAGGTCTCTGTCAGTTTAACCAAAGGCTGTGACTGTTGCATAACCTATTGTTTAACACTAGAAGTGCCGAAAGTTATGACCCGCCTTGAACCACCACTGTGACAATTTTGTCCCATTACATTTATTGCAACGTTCATTAATACAAGACATAAAAATAGACATTTAAATAATTTCTAATTTACTTGAAACATATTTATTTATTCATTTAAATCAAACTCATAATGCTTCAGAAAAAAAAAAACATTACTACTTTTGAATTAAAGTCTGTAAAAATCACAACTATAACAGTAATTATAAGTGTACTAAATTACAAAAAAACCTGTAAACTAGTTATATCATTTGAATGGCCAATATTGCACAAACAATATTCTTTACCAGTGCATTTATTGCAGACAGTTTCTTACACAGGTGGCACTGCATTATATCTAATTACTTATGCATTTTGGCTGATACCTTGTTTGTTTTTCTTGTTAGGGTTTTTTTCTTGTAATTCATATGCTGTGTTCCTAATTCTTCTCCCAGATGCAATTAAAGTCTCTCGCATTTAATTTGTTTTTTTTTTTCTGAAATATAAAAAATGAATAATTATTAATTTAACTACAAAAGAAACAAATCGCGACGATAATGTTAAGGAACAGATCATGTTTATTTGGCTTACACTAAATGAGAGGTAGTTTGTTAAATTGTCACAAGTTGAATTTACCTTCAATATAGGTTTAATGTGTACTGAACAGTGAACTTAGTGTTTGAAAATGCCATAAGGCATTCTAAAATAAAATTCTAAGTTATTTGTCCAGTATTGGGACTTGCGGCAGTGGACACAATGGCTTTATGGCTTTGCCATTGTGTCCACTTCATCACACATGCGGCGCTTCACTTCATCGCACACCCTCGAAAAAGATACTATGAACCCGAGACAACTAGATGAAGATGAGCCTGGCACCAGCGAATCAGCGACGGAAGGCGGCTCTCTGGTTGACGCGCCGGTATTCCTCCCCACTCGCGAACGATTCGAAGTAAGTATTTGCTAACCTAGCGTAATCTTATATTACCCAAACTGAAAATGTTTATTCCCTTGGATCATTGAGCTCGCTAGAATTCTCAGTTGAGCTGAATGCCAACTGGCTGACAGTTATTATGCACTGTCCTTATTTGTCAGTTACCATTTAGACCACTCAAATATATCTGGCAAGTCGCTTTGAGTTTGTTTTTGTGTTTCTTTTCAGAAAGTGAGATGGCTGTTTTCTAACGATGGGTGTGACCACCTAGAAAACACCCATCTCACCTTTTTAGGGTTCCGAAAAAAAAACCGGAAACCTTATAGGATCACTTGGGTGTGTGTGTCTGTCTATCTGTCACAGACAGTTTTCTCCGGATCCACTGGACTGAATCTGTTGAAATTTGGTACATACATATGGACTTATATGACCCAAACATAATAACATATTTTTTTTAGTTTGGGTGTCACTTAAAACTAGAAAATTAAAAAAAAGTTTGTTGAACAATATTGTGTGACATATCAAATGAAAGGGCTTACTGTGAGGGTTTTAATTATATTTTTTTCATAATTTTAAAATAAATGAGGAACTGGCGAACAAATGCGGACTTGTCCATACAATCAGTTTTTTAGGCTAATTATTTTTGAGGCGAATAACAACTTATTAGGCAACTAACTACTTGGTCACAGAAAAAATAACTTGGTAGCGATTAAATATTTTTAGCACAATTATATTACATGAGCTACAAAAGACAAGGATCTATAAAAACTAAATAATGGCTGCTACTTTAAGATATCAAATATATTAAACAGCGCCAATTAAATAATAGGTGAGGTATTAAAAATAATGACTCTGGCGGCTAATATTAACAGTTTTACGTACTTCTGTAAGCCATACCGGGCCTCCCTTGACTGGCCAAGTTGAGCGGCATTGAATGCAAGAACGAGCGAAGCGAGCTTTGGACTTGGGGCACCCCGACTCGGACAGGTTAGGTTAGAAGGGGATGGCGGGGTCGAGTGAGCGAACGAAGTGAGCGAATAGATCCCGCCATCCCCTTCGTGGTTATTCTTTCATAAAGCATTTAGAAGTAGGAGCCCCGCGAAGCGGGGCTCCATCTACCGGGCCTAGTAGTTAATTTTATGAACACCAAAAAATCACTGCCAATTAAAATTTAAACAAAGTTTACAACTCAAAATAAGCTGCTACTTTGTACTTAAAATGCTACTTCACTGTAGCTGCCAACCTATTATTGTTGCTATCCATTTTAATTTTTTTAAAACTCTAAATCAGATTAGTTTGTCGCCGCGTTAAATACATGCCTTTTTTTATTGTACTTTATACCTTAGAATGTAACATCTTTGCATTGCCGAAATATTTTCAATCAATTCCAACTTTTTCTAATAGGAAACCAACTTCTAAATTTGCTTTTGTATTCAAAAACGGACTTGTCCTGTTTAAAGTTAGATAAAATTTCGCTTTGTTTCGGTTTTCAATGTTTTAATGTTAATGGATTTTCAAACAAAACTGTGACTTGTCCATTTAAATTAACCAATATTTTTACGTGGGAACATTTATTTAATTATGGCAACTATTTTCAATAAAAAAGCTGCTGTTACAATTTTGTTGTCAAAAGGTTGTAATTGAAGTTTTGCTTTTGAAAATGGAAGAAAACGAGTCAACTGTAGCTGATATCAATGATGAGTGAGTGTGAGTGTATGAGTTGTCCAAACTTTTGAACAAAACCAGGCTTGTCCAAGACAAAAAAAAAAATATCTATTCAGATTTTTGATAAAAATGCAACGGATACGTTTTTGTGTTTTAGTGTTTTAATGACGCTCGCATGCACAAAAACTCAGAAATCTGGCAAGTTTTTTTTTTGCTTGTTTCCCTTCCCTCCTGTAAAAAATCATTAATCGGACAAGTCGGCTTTTGTTCGTCAGCTCCTCAAATGGTTTTGAAGTTATTCAAGAAATTAGACGAAAAATGACCATTTCCTTCCCCAATTTTGAAACATGTTAAAAAAAAAATTCGTTCGGAACCCTTTGCACGCGAGTCCGACTTGCACTTGGCCAGTTTTTATTAATTAACGATAGCAACTTCAAGAAATGACATGTTTAATAAAATATGATGTAATGCAACAATAAATTTGTGTATATAACATTAGTATAATTTTCAGGACCCAGTGGCCTTCTTCGAGAAAATCTATGCGGAAACGGTGAAGTTTGGAGTCTGTAAAGTGGAGCCCCCACTGAGTTGGAGCCCTGCCTCGGGGATCCACGGCGACACACTTGGAGCCGCGAGATGTACTGATTCATGCAATCAAATCTTAATTTGATTGCATGAACCAGTATATCTCGCGGCAGTTCAGCCGCTGGGGAGCGGCCGCGAGGGAGCTCGCTGCTCGCCGCGAGGAAGATCAAAGTCGCATCAAATTAATATTTGACTACCACAAGTAAGTGTTGATACTAGAAGAACAAGCAGCTGTTTGCATTTCTGTTTTTTTTTTTTCATTTCTCATCGTTCGTTTTACATCACCCGGGAATTCTCGGACGCACTAAACCACGATGTGGCGTCATTTTCGGGAAATTCTCTTAGTGCTCCCCTACACTACCCAGGGAACCTACATGCCAAATTTCAGCTTTCTACGACCAGTACTTTCGGCTATACGTTGTCTGTCAGTCACTCAATCACTCGGTCAGTAACGGAACAATTACATAATTATATATTGATTTTGCGCATCAAATTCTGAAGAAAAACAGGTAATCAACCGATCTTTACAAAAATAAGTTGTTTTTACATTTCGAAGCCTGTAGTAGTTTTCTTTTCATTTTTAAGTACCCAAATGAAACTATTTATTAGTAGTAAAGTTACCTACCAAAACCATAAAAAATGACTACCCATATTTCTAATCTGTAACATCCTTTCCATCACGTTGCAGGTTGAAGCACTGTCCCGGTGTGAAGCTAAAGTGCGTGCGCGGCAAGTGCGACCTGCCGCAAGTCATCAAACAGAAAGTGTAGTCAACTGTTAGTGCGCTTAGTTCAGTATAGTGATAGTGTAAGATATACACTGCGCTGTCCAACACTCACACAATCCTATTGGACAGCGTGAGCGGCGCCTGCGCAAGACACGCCTCCCGCACACGCAGCGTGTGCGGCGTACATGTCATACTAAAGTGTAGTCAACTGTTAGTGCGCTTAGTTCAGTATAGTGATAGTGTAAGATATACACTGCGCTGTCCAACACTCACACAATCCTATTGGACAGCGCGAGCGGCGCCTGCGCAAGCCACGCCTCCTGCACACGCAGCGTGTGCGGCGTACAAATCATACTAAAGTGTAGTCAACTGTTAGTGCGCTTAGTTCAGTATAGTGATAGTGTAAGATATACACTGCGCTGTCCAACACTCACACAATCCTATTGGACAGCGCGAGCGGCGCCTGCGCAAGCCACGCCTCCTGCACACGCAGCGTGTGCGGCGTACATGTCATACTAAAGTGTAGTCAACTGTTAGTGCGCTTAGTTCAGTATAGTGATAGTGTAAGATATACACTGCGCTGTCCAACACTCACACAATCCTATTGGACAGCGCGAGCGGCGCCTGCGCAAGCCACGCCTCCTGCACACGCAGCGTGTGCGGCGTACATGTCATACTAAAGTGTAGTCAACTGTTAGTGCGCTTAGTTCAGTATAGTGATAGTGTAAGATATACACTGCGCTGTCCAACACTCACACAATCCTATTGGACAGCGCGAGCGGCGCCTGCGCAAGCCACGCCTCCTGCACACGCAGCGTGTGCGGCGTACATGTCATACTAAAGTGTAGTCAACTGTTAGTGCGCTTAGTTCAGTATAGTGATAGTGTAAGATATACACTGCGCTGTCCAACACTCACACAATCCTATTGGACAGCGCGAGCGGCGCCTGCGCAGGCCACGCCTCCTGCACACGCAGCGTGTGCGGCGTACATGTCATACTAAAGTCTCTGCGGGTCTAAAAAGGCCTCCTTAGTAGAATCAGCCATTCTCTATGCAGCCAGCCCATCAAGCTACCCGAAACTGTCAAATATTCTCAATCAACCTTGAACCTAATTCTTTAGCGATAAAGATGAAAACGAAATTTGACAGATTGTTGTACGATTAACATTATGATCCTAACAATTATGATTGCTAAAGTGGCCTTTTTAGAGGTGCTGTCTAAAGAAAGGTCCTCTATGGGTGGAAAATTATTTAAATATTGTCATGTACTTACTGTGATGTTACTTATTTATTATGCTGTATTTAATAAGTTGCGGACTGTAATACTTATAAAGCTTTAGGGTTCTTTTAAGGTAAATTGTCTTGTAGAAAGTGTGGTGTGTGTACCTATGTGTAGTGGTGTTTAGGGGGGGAACACCCAAATACTCCGAAATATTTTATTCCGAATTTCCAATTTTCATAAGTCCGAATTCCATAAGACCTAAGAATAAATAATAATATCTATTATTATAAACCACGAAACTTATTTGACCGAAAGTCATAAATGCGATTTGTTTGTTTTCAGATTTTCATACGTCCGAAGAATCAAATGCTCGATGGGTTTTCGGTCCGAAAAACGACATTCCGATTTTTAATACTTCGAATAAACTGCTAAAATTAAGATTTTGTTTTAGGTTCAATCAGTGTAATCTTCAGTTAGTTACATATCATAATATCCAAAGATATTTTAACTATTTTCGAAATAGTTACGGTCAAAAGACCTTCTGTTTAATATACCTAACGAATATTTTTAGCATTTTGAACCTTACATTAAAATATTGTCTTAAACAGTCAATAAGTTATGCTACAAAAGTAAGTGACAGAAACGAGTCGCTGTAAAACCGACTCCACGTAGTTTTGTCTGCCCTACCCCTAGATTGTAATTTAGTAGCGTAGGCGCGGAGGGGCGAGCGGCCCGCGAGCTGAGGAGCAGCTTCGGCTTGTCAGCCTCAGCCGCGGCGGCGGGCGTTACAACCATCTGCGACGATAAGTTCGCGGGGGACGGCAGGTGCCCCGCAGCGCCGGAGCCGTGACAGAAACTGTGCCTGCTGCATGCTTGCTTGCATAATGCATGCTTGCTTGCATGCTTGCCTGCATGCTTGCTTGCATGCTACATGCTTGCTTGTATGCAGCTTGCATCTGTCATTAGTTTTTTAATTTTACCTCCTCATACTAAACATAATAATATACTTTGTTCTGACGATCAATTGTGTTTATTTGTCTTGCTATTCAGTTTTACAAGGCGTTTTTTATTTCGGAATTCTTATTAATAGGTATTTTAATAATCGGAATTCGTATCTTTGATGCTTCGAATTATCATTAAGTTGGACATTTTGTTATTCGACCTATTGAAACTCGATATTTTAAGAATAGTAATTATAAACATTAGCAATATTGATATGTCGGAATTGTAAAAAAAAGATGAATGATAAATCGGAGTTGTTATATTAGGAATTTTGAACCATTCGGAATTATGAAAATCGGTATTTTGAAATTCGTATTTGTGACTGTCGGAATAAAGTATTAATGTAGTGTACCCGTTTAGGGGCTCACACAAGAAGAGATATGTTAAGGTAATAATATTATTTTTATTTGTTGTTATTACATTAGTCCTTGCAGGCTTTTACTTAAAACTACTTCATAAGTTGCAAATTGTTATTTACATTACATACATAATCTGTACGTATCCATAAATTCCATACCTATTTAAGTTCATTGCACAATACAACTGCAGAGTTAGATACAAGTTTTATAAAAGCTTACTAAAACTAACTTAACTTAAAATTGCACACTCTTTTAAATAGGAACATAATTTTGAAACTAATTCTAAAAAGTCTTGTCTCAGCACAGACACGATTGCTGATAGCAACCACAGACTTTTGTACCTAAGGCTGCTTTTAGCGCAGCAAGTTCTTTCTTTAAGAACGTCACTTTGAGAGCCAAGTGGATCTCCCTCATCTTCCTCCTGTCTCGGCTCTGCTTGGCAGCGCAGTTGTTCCGCTCGCGTTGGCGGCGGTAGGCGTTGTCCGCGGCGTCCGAGTGGCTGGAGCGCACAGCGCGGCGCTTGCGCTGGTTGTTGCCCAGCAGCGCGCCGCCGTTCTTCTTCGCCATCACTCGCAGCGCCTTCCGAGAGAACCCGCGGAAGTGTGGGTCGTCGGAGAGGGTGTCCGCATCGACCATGTGGAACTGCCTCTTCGCTGCAGCTTCCGTATGTGAGTCCGGTGGTAGCGTCACATGGCGCGGTGGCGGTGATATCGGAGCGTACGACATGGGTCGTATCCCGATGAACTTCCTCCGGGAGAGATATGTCCAGTTGATTCTTAGTATCCACTATAGGGTAGATACTCCGTTGGCATCGGCGCTGTCAACTGCGGAAATTGTGTTTCCTGGTTTGCTGTCTTCGACAAGTCCAGGGGGACGTCGTCGTCCGCTTAAGCGGTTCGTAGATGTCGCTACGTGTGCCTTTGCCTGCGGACTTTGTTCGAAAGAGTCGCCGCGGCCCTGGAACGCAAAGGGCACTAGGAGGAACACGGACGGGTTTTAGTCAGTAAGAGTCTGACACTCCCTCCTGCTTTACCCAGAGCGGGAGCAGTCATTAGATGATTTCCCATCCTTAAAGTTGTCGCTACGTCCCCGCAAGGCGGCGCGGTAAGCGGTATCGGGGCGAAGCCCCCTGCCCGCGGTCGTTGTGTTGCCTCTTGTGGGCAATACGTGTTGGCGTGCGCCTGTCATGATATAATAGCAACCCACGCTTGTTGTGTAACTGATATGTATTTCTGCATCTATTTACATTTACACATTACATAAGAACATAATTTTCAAACTTATTCTAAAAAGTCTTTTGTGTCGGTGTGGGATCGTTAGACCTTACTGGGGTCGTTAGGCCACACGATGAGATAAATAAGAGATAAGAAGAAAGTCCTAAGATAAGAAGAAGGAGGAGGATGAGGGAGATCCACTTGGCTCTTAAAGTGTCTTTCTTGAGGAGAGAGTGTGTGGTCGCTGTTAGCACAGACACGATTGCTGACAGCGACCACTCACTTTCGTACCTAAGGCTGCTTTTAGCGCAGCAAGTTCTTTCTTCAAGAACCTTACTTTGAGAGCCACATGGATCTGCCTCATCTTCCTCAGAGCCTTTCTCGGCTCTGCTTCGCAGCGAAGTTGTTCTTCTCGCGCTGGCGGTGGTAGGTGTCGTCCGCGACGTCCGAGTGGCTCAGTTTCAAAACCGCTTGTATCTCCCTCATCTTCCTCCTGTCTCGGCTCTGCTTGGCAGCGAAGTTGTTCCGCCTGTCTTTAAGAAAGTCACTTTGAGAGCCAAGTGGATCTCCCTCATCTTCCTCCTGTCTCGACTCTGCTTGGCAGCGAAGTTGTTCCGCGGTGATAGCGTTACATAGCGCGGCGGCAGCGGTATCGGAGCGTACGACACTGGCTATTTGGCTGCTTCGCTTGAAAATTCGCGCTATCGCTAGTTTGCATACTCATCACTGCTTGAGTCGCCATTACGGCAATCACCTTTATTAAAAAGGGTTTTCTGGTTTGCGTTCTTTGACAAGTCCAGGAGGACGTCGTCGGCGTAGGGGTCCACAGAGCCATGGTCGCGTATGCTATGAGTCGAGCGGGGAATGGTGCTGACGTTGGGGAATTCGCGGCTACACTGTTTGCGTAGGCGCCTAGTCTTGCACGATGCAAACAGTGACCTCACTAGCCAACACATTCACGTCTGCGATGGCTTTGGGCCAAGTGGGTGGGTGGTCTCCAGCGCTTTCTGGAAAGAGCTCCAGTCAGTCTTTCGACGTGGCGCTGGCGGCGAGAGGTCGGGTCGGCATTTCGGAACGGACGACGAGAACAGGTTGGTGATCCGACAGCATCTCGTCGTCCAATACGTGTTGTGCGATCTGGCATTTTAGGCCCCCATGAACCATAAGGTCCAGCGACACAGCGGGGACAAACAATGGCGTGAATATTTGTGTGCAAATAAGTTAGTGGTGCAATGCATTGTATTATTTAAGTAGGTATATGCCTACCTACTTTTGAAATTTCGGTTGCATGTGTTTTGTCTTGTACTGGGAAATAGAAACCTTAACTAAAAGTAATAGTAGGTATCTTTATCCGGTACCTAGCTAGCTAATTCGATTCAAAAGGTATATTATGCGTTTATTATGTAAGTTTTACCGATGCAACTATAGGTAGGTATTAGATAAGTAATAGTGTAGGGACAAAAAAAAACATTTTAGTGTAACTATGTTTCTATTTTTGTAAAATTTTATTGTAATCTACACTAATGTTATAAAGAGGAAAGATATGTATGTTTGAAATGAATAAACTCAAACCTACTGGATCGATTCTAAAATTTCTTTCACCATTAGAATGCTACATTATCTCTGTTTAACATAGGCTAGAATTTATTTCCGAAAAAATAGAGATACCTACGGAACCGCTTTCATATAATCTTGGTCCTCGATGTAAAAGGATGAGACTGGTGTCAATCAATTGATTATATTATAAACCAATCGCTAAAAATTCTGCGGATTTTGGCAATCTGAGGGTCGAGTTACTAAGGGCGGATTTCAATGAAACAACGCGAGTACATCTAGCGTGTTCCGAAATATAACTCAGTATACCGGTCAGTGCTCATAACGTCAGGAATCCGACGCCATTCATGACGTCATGAGCACTGGTCAGTATACTGGGTTATATTTCGGAGTACACGCCTAAACTGCGATCAATAGCGTCAATGTCAATATTCCACAGAAAATAATGACACTGACAGCTCGTATACGTGGTTCTCATGCTGATCGCGTTCAGTTTCATTGATGAAATCCGTCTTATTGCGCCTACAGTATTAAATAAAACGGAACAATCCCTGAATAATGTTTTTATTTAAAGACTATAGCTAAACTGGTATTATCGACCTATATTTTTAAACATCCTTGTCACTAGGTATATACCATGCACGATATATACTGTGAGTCTGTGACATACATAAGTTCTATCATTATGATTTGTCAGTGTTCGACAAAGAAAATAATATTCTGCTTGTTGTTCACGTATGTACCTAAATGTAATGCAATACTATTCGCTTCGTTTTTCTTGCGGTGTTGTGAGTGTGACTCATAATGTTTTTCAATCGTTTGTTTCGATACATTGGTTATGAACTTATGATCGATTCTGAAGCTCCTCCCAGAACCAGCTGGAAATAAAAACCCTACATGAAATTGGACTACCTACTGCAAATGTTTCATGTTCCTCCGAGTGACGATGGGAAACCAATGTGATGTGTCATTAACTGGATCGATGTAATAAACATTTTGAAAGAATGCTACAAGTTCAACAATTACCTTGTTCTTAAGATGTTAATCTATATATTTGAAGTTAATCTTATTTATTACTAGCTTCTTCCAGCGGCTTCGCCCGCGTGGTCCCTAGGGAACACACTCCCGGGATAAAAAAGTAGCCTACGTCCTTTCTCAGGCCAAATTTCATTTAAATCTGTTCAGTATTTTTGGCATGAAAGCGCGACAGATAGTTACTTTAGCATTTATAATATTAGTAAGGATAAGAGTTACGTTACGTATACCTAATAAAAGTTTTGTTTAAAAACATTGTTTTGTTTTATTCTATCTGAGCATTTGTACGTCAAGTCGGGTAGAACGGATGACTGTGTAGGAAGTTGTGGATGATTTCGAGGATGATAAAATAATTTTAAACACGTTTTGGGTAAAACTATATTGTTTCCGTAGGTAGATAAATAAGAATATCGTTTAGGACGACGTCGTGAGAATAGATAATATTGTTAAAAAGGTTACAGTTATAATGAACAGTTTTATCTGACACAGTCGACCACAAGTACAATAATAAACTGTCTAAGCATTAGCAAAACATACAAGAAAGTAAAACTTTAGCACCATCACCGTACAACACGAAGTCTTTTTAGGGTTCCGTACCAAAATGGTAATGGAACCCTTATGATGTATATCAGAACTTTCGGCCAGTCGAGATAGGGAGCTGGCTGCTACTCCAGTTTTTAGTGACAATTAAAAAAAAAATTAAAACAATAAAAAATCGTTTCAGTCTCGTCACTAAATCTTTATTCATTATCGGTTTCTCTCAGATCCTCAGTTACGGCCCATTCACGACCTTACCGCGGTGAGCGGCGGCGGCGTGCGGGGCGGCGAGCGATAAGAACAAATGTATGAAAATGTTTGAAGCACGCCACGAGTCGCCGCTCATAGCGAAAACGCGCGCGGTTTTGTCGGAGCGAATCACTGCAGCGGCGCGCGGTGCGGGGAGCGGCGAGATCAAAAGTACAAGTGAATGAGCGCGACGCCACGAAACAGAGCGGCGCGGATAGCGGTGTAGGTGTGACGGACTCGGCGGCGAACTCATATGCAAAAAAATTTAGACCCTTTTGGATCTGATGTGCTGTTTTAAATGTACGTCTATGTGCTGCAGAATGTAATCAAATGTTTCCACACTCATTCTTGTGTACTCATAAAACTTATCCGGATATTTTCTGTAATCTTCGTATAGGTCACGAAATTCGCCATTTAAATATCGATCTTTATTCAGTTCGTGCATTCCTTCTCTCATATTAAGAATATCTTGTTTTAAAAATATACTGCTTTCTAAACACAGAAGGGATAATTTTGATAACGCCATAATTTTGAGCACGTTCCGACTACCTAAATACGTCCACCTCGCCCGCTGCCGCTAGCCGCTACTGAGGGTACGTGGCGTGTAAAACGCACCGCTTGCCGCCGCCGCGCCGCCTGCCGCGCCGCTAGCCGCTAAGACCGAAGTCGTGAATGGGCCGTTATGGAGATTACGTTGGCCGAACGTCCTGATGTTCCAGGAACCAGAATTCATTTTACTTTTAACCGGTGGTATTACGAGTAAAAGTAAAGCATTGGTTGTTTGTCACCAAATCGTCACTAAATCTTTATTCAGTAACAGTTTCTCTAAGGTCCTCAGTTATGGAGATTCAGGTTGGCCGAACGTTCTGATATCAGGTCGTTCGGCCATAAATAAATGCTTCTAACTTTCGAACTGTCCTGTCACAAATTCTTTAGCTGGCATCTTTATGCGTCACATAATTGTCACTAAAAACTGGAGAAGCAGCCAGCTCCCTATCTCGACTGGCCGAACGTTCTGATATACATCCCTTATGGTGTGACTAAGTCTGTCTGTCACAGCTGGATATCTAAAGAACTACTAATGCTATGAACTTGAAATTTGGAATCGTTATAGATGAGGTTTGTTCAACTATTTTGCAAATAAAAAAGAAATAAAAATATCTATATATTTCTTCTTTTAACAGCGACTGAAAGGGATTGTTAAAAATTCAAAGTAGGGCTACTAGGGCATGGGGTATCATATGAAAGAGCGCTGTTTACACATTGTCATACATTTTTTATTATTTTTAGGCCGCAAGGTTTTCGACTTGTGTCGAAAAAAAATTACCATCCCCTTAGGGGAGCCGGGGGGAATGGGAATCAGTGGGCAATGGGAGTCAATTCAAAATGATTTGAACCTAAAGCTTTACAGAATACGACTATGTCGCACGGGGTTTAGCTCTGCATCCCTCTCGCACTGGCCAATACGCCGCCAGTTAGGCTCGCATCACCGCGAGCGACACGCGTGTCACAGAGAAGGGGTCGTTGTAAAATTTCCGAAATTTCGGTCGAAAAATTGAGTACCTTTAACTGTTAATTTTGCACATAAAATAATCTTAAAGTGTAGTACTCGAACTAAAATTGTATATATTAATGCGAGTTATTCGATTTTGTAATTTTTTTTCTACACTAATATTATAAAGAGGAAAGATTTGTTTGTTTGTATGTTTGTTTGTTTGAATTGAATAGGCTCCGAAACTACTGGACCGATTTGAAAAATTCTTTCAGCATTGGATAGCTACATTATCAGGGAGTAACATAGGCTATATATTATCCCCGTATTCCCACAGGAACGGGAACTACGCGGGTGAAACCGCGTGACGTCCACTAGTCTATAATAATTCAAATGTAGCAAACAAACCGTCAGTGGGGTAATGAGAGTCAATTTTCCCCATTTCCCGCATCGTCTTTTATTATGATAAAACATAAGAAAGACCTCTAAGGCGAGTTGGACTGCAGGTGACCTGCAGGCAGCTGCTGTACGCATTAGGCAAGGCGTCTCAATACGCAAAGTTGCCAAGGAAACTGGTATTCCTCTCAGCACATTACAAAGAAGGATAAAGGAAGATAAATTCATACATCCAAAATTAGGGAGGCATGCCGTTTTTAATGAAGAGCAAGAAAATGTACTTACAGAGCGTATTTTAAAATTAAGTAATATGTTACATGGTTTCAAATCCCGCTAAACATCCAGCAAAACTCCCAGAAAGAGAGTGGTCAGTCCGTGTGCGCGTTATGCTACGAAGAGGGAAAACCGAGAGAAATCTGGTACCGTGTTGCCGTCTCTGTGCTGGATGGGCCCATGAGGCATGTAGGTACAGGATGTGATGATCCAAGTCGCTATCGCTGTGATTATTGCAATTAACTCGATTTATTTACTATTCTTTGTTATAATTCCATTGGGTTATCATTTCAAACTTTTAATTTTGTTAATTCTTACTTTGTTGTTAAAAGAGATAATAATTTTGTTACTTTCTTCGTTTGATAATTTTGACTCGTATACCCCATGGACTGACTTTCATTTCCCTTACATGTGGGTAATTGGAGTCAAAACTACTTTTTTGTTTTTTAATTAAAATTACGTTTATGGCAATGATAGCCAAAAAAGACTTGTTTAACTCGATACCTGATTAGTTTTTAAAGATAAGTAATTGTGAACAAATTATAAGACTGATCATTAGTGATTACAATAACGAGTTTTCCTTAAGTGAACCCCAATTCCCCCAGCTCCCCTATGTCCGAAGTTTGCATAGAGAAAAATGCCTCGGACTTTGGCGGCTTGCGTATCATTGCCACGGCCACAGCAATAAGTTCCGTCAAAGTATCTAAGTCCCGTAGTTTCTACGGTGTGAGTAATCCCGGCGGGAAAATTAGGGTTTTGTTTTTATTTTCAGTTTAGCAGATACCTATTTAGTATATGAAGCTAATGCTATGAACTTTAAATTTGGAACAGTTTTAGATTACGTTTGTTTAACTGTTTTGCACATAAGAAAGAAATAAAAATATACCTATACCTACTAGCTGACCCGCGCAACTTCGTCTGCGTCACAATTTTCCTTACTGCTCCGCTTCTATTGATCTTAGCGTGGTGATATATAGCCTATAGCCTTCCTCGATAAATGGGCTATCTAACACTGAGAACCATTCATGAGATTAGCGCGTTCAAGCAAACAAACAAACTCTTCAGCTTTATATATTAGTATAGATATTATTCTTGCAACAGCAACTGAAAGAGATTAGGTAAGTATTAAAAATTCAAAGTGGGGCTAATATTAGGGCACGTGGGGTATCATATGAAAGAGCGCTGTTTGTACATTCAAACATTTTTTCTTATTTTTTTTAGACCACGTGGATTTCGTCCTATGACGAAAAATGTTGAAAAATTGACCATTCACCCCCCCCCCCCTCCTTATCTCCGAAGTTTGCATAGACAAAAATCTGAAATTATTCTATGTGATAGAAGTTTCTGTAAAGATTACAGGAAAAATAAAACGATGTTTATAAATAGCACAATTTTTCCGAAATCATCAACTAAAATTACATAAGTTCCACTAGCGGTCAAGAGATGGCGCTGAGCTCAAACTGCAATATACACCACAGTAGCGAATTCTGACGAATAAAGGCCTCGCCGATGAAAATTTAAAACATTTCACGTTTTATATGATGGTACGGAACCCTCGGTGCGCGAGTCCGACTCGCTCTTGACCGGTTTTTTATGGTTCCGAAAAAAAAACGGAACCCTTATTGGATCAATCGGATGTCTGTCTGTCTGTCCGTCTGTCACAGCCAGTTTTCTCGGGATCCACTGGACCGATTCTGTTATTTGGCACACATTTGGACTTCTATGACCCAAACACGGACGCGTTACGTAAATCATTAAATTTTTAGTATGGGGGTCACTTTTGGGGGTCAAACTAGAAAAAAAAAAAGTTTTTTGAACAATATCGTATGTCATATCAAATGATAGGGCTTACTGTGAGGGTTTTAATTATATTTTTTTCATAATTTTAAAATAAATGGTTTAGAAGTTATTCAAGAAATTAAACGAAAATCAAGAAATTAGACGAAAAATGACCATTCCCCCCCATATCTCCGTAACTACTGAGACTTAAATTTTGAAAAAAATGTAGATAATAGATCTTTACCTAAAGATTACAGGAAAACCTATTAGGAGCCTGTAGTGTTAAAATAAAATGTTCAAAAAATTAAATTCGTTCGGAACCCTTTGTACGCGAGTCCCACTCGCACTTGGCCAGTTTTTATTTTCCTATGGAATTACAGTCAACGAAGCTATTCGGTATACAGGCAAAAATATTAATTTTTCCACAGCACTGCCAATGTTTATGTTCTAATGTGTATATTATATTTTTTAAGCTTTTGAGATACTTACGAGTTTGTTGTACAATAATTGTCTACTCAGCACACTCACAACATTGTTTAAAAGAAGTGCCTGCATACCCAATAGCTTTTTGACCGTATAAGAAAAAAACTACATTCAATAATTACTGTGTATTTGTGTGTAAATGTGTATGTTTAAATTAAATGTGTTGTGTGTCATGAAACTGCAGAGTTATTCAAGTTTCCGCTGCGCTAACGTTTGGCTATTTGATGAAAATCATATAAAACTGTTTAGTGCAGAGTTGTATTTTTTTACGCACGTTGCTTTGAATTTGTGTGTAATGTTTGTGAAAACAGAATTTGGAAAAAAAACGTACCGTTCAGAAGATACGTCCGTATAAGTAAATTAAGCTTATTAGGTCCTAGTACTTAAAATAGGAACTCTAGAGCCTAACTTATAACGTTTATTTGTATCTTATCTTGTAAGGGTCTACAATGTCCTGCCAAGTTTCGTTTATGTGCTCTTAGTAATTAATGAACAATGGCATAATTTACTACGACCGGACCTATTTATAACCCCTCTTATTGTAGGTCTATTTAAAAGAAAAGCAAAATAAAACATATTCTGAATTTCTGATATTTAGTGTATTAATGCAACTATTCACATGTTAAATTGCTTGAATTTGAATTTCATTACTCTAAATAATTAAAGTAATATAAATAAAAATACAAGAACCACCACAAAACATGGATTGGATAACCTGACCAAGTTTGAATGGCTACAAAAAGGCGCCCGTATAGTATAGAGAGCTAACGTTCTAAAATGTCTAGTGTAGTGCCTAACATTATTGGATTGGTACAGGTGCGCACACAATTCTTGTACAAGTTAACTTATAACTTTCGTGATACACACTAACTATACGTGCGTCCATAGGAAAAAACAAGTGCCGCTAGGATGACGTAGTCCCAGTGGAAACTGTTGTTGTTGAATAGCTCCCTAATGGTTGGATGCACAAGTTGGTACTTACCATACACAATTACTGGACGTCATACACATACACTAAATATCTGCTAAACTTAAATTAAAAGAAACGACATTTTTCCGCTGGGAAAACTAGAAAATTTGAAAATAAAGTTTTTCAAACTGTATCGTGTGACTTATCAAATGAAAGGGCTTACTGTGAGGGTTTTAAGTAAGTACTCTACATTTTTTTCATAATTTTAAAACAGAGTTTAGAAGTTAAAAATGACCACAATTTTGAAAAAAAATGTAGATAATTGTTCTTATCCTAAAGATTATAGGAAAACCTATAAGAAGTCTGTAGTTTTAAAATAACATGTTAAAAAAATGAAATTGGTTCGTAACCCTTTGCACGCGAGTCCGACTCGCACTTGGACAAAGATCTATTATCTCCATTTTTTTTTCAAAATTTTAGGCTCAGTAGTTTCGGAGATAAGGGGGGGAATGGTCATTTTTCGTCTAATTTCTTGAATAACTTCAAAACCATTTATTTTAAAATTATGAAAAAAATCTAATTAAAACCCTCACAGTAAGCCCTTTTAGGTATATATATCACATGATATTGCTCAACTTTTTTTTAAAATTTTCTAGTTTGACCCGCAAAAGTGACCCCCATACTAAAAATTTTATCATTTACGTAACGCGTTTGTGTCACAGAAGTCCATATGTGTACCAAATTTCGACAGAATCGGTCCAGTGGATCCGGAGAAAACTGGCTGTGACAGACGGACAGACAGACAGACACCCGATCGATTCTATAAGGGTTTTGTTCGGAACCCTAAAAATAGTTAGTAATATACATTACATGATACGTAATTTGGTTTAGCCAGAATTTATGTATTTAAAAAAAAATACACGAAATCACCTCCAAATCGTTGAGATGAAACCATTTTACTCCTTGACTTTTTAACAAAAGTCTAAAAAGAAGTATCTACTGCTTTGCAATACAAACGAAAATAATTTGGTTGTGTTACTTTTTTATAATGTGTTATTTTTTTATAATGAACTAGCTTCCGCCAGCGGCTTCGCCCGCGTGGTCCCTAGGGAACATACTACCAGGATAAAAAGTAGCCTATGTCTTTTCTCAGGCTCTAGACTATCTGTGTACCAAATTTCATTTAAATCGGTTTAGTAGTTTTGGCGTGAAAGCGCGACAGACAGACAGAGTTACTTTCGCATTTATAATATTAGTACGGAAGTAAGGATTTAAATGCTCCGTTTATATGCACAAGGTCATTGGCATGTAAACAAGCCTTAACAAGTTGCAGACTGTAGTACTTGCACAGCTTCAGGGTTCCTGTAGAAAGTGTGTGTGTACCTACCTACGTGTCCACCACATGTTTCAGAGGCTTATTTAAAAAAGAAAAGATAAAGATGAGGTAATAACAATCTTTTTATTAGTTATTATTAAAGGACATGGACAAAAAAGTACATTCCATTTACGCACACATAGTCAATAATATTATATATTAAAAAAAGAAAAATGAATTAATACGTAGTTTTTGACCTCTCTGAACTCGTCAGTTTTTATTTCAAAATAATAGTAATGCAAGATGAATTCAAAGTACCATTTGTCAACGTCCGCCATATTGGACCATAGAGAAAGATAAATATAATAATGGGCGTTCCATACCAAGCATACTACTTGTAGACATGTGATATGGACGCCAAAATGCTTTTATTAAGAACATTTTATTCATATGAAACTGTCTTCATTAGTATTTTTTGCATTTAATAAAATTATCTATTCATAATGTTGATGTGTAAGATAGTTTTTTTATATATTTCACACAATAAAATATCTTAAAACGGAACGCGTTTAATTGTTTGACCATGTGTCATTGTCTATGTCAAATGTCAATGTAATGTCAATGTCATTATTGCGTAGGTAGTTTGTGTTTTTGCGATTATTTTCTAATATTTTTGACCCCTGCTTATTTCTACGGACTGATACCTTCTATCGCTCGATTACCTATTAGCTATTAACACTGGACTCTGATTTGCATTACGTTTCGGATTTGTTTTGTGGATCAAAGTGGATGCAAAGGTTGCAGATACATCTCATATCCTCGCTTTCTGCACACCATCAAACAAAACTTTCGCATTGGATAACCAATTCTCAAACCCAGGTAAGAAGTTGGACTAGAAAAAACTTAACCTGATTTGTTTTTATGTAATTCTGGTATGCGAAATTAACATACAGTGCATCTTATTTTCAGTTTCCTCTGGATACATTTATTTGTCATCCATGCTTATTATTATTAAATGCCGAAGCTGGGGAACACGAGAGACAACGGGGCATAACATGGTTTACTTTAGTTGTGGCAAATCTGAGAGGAAAATAAGACACCATAATGTCAGAATGGAGTGTCCATTGCTGGCTGTCCTAATATCACAAAATACTAATTATTTGGTAAGCATTTTGGTTTTCATTACTATAAATACCTATTTGTATTCATTTATTAAAATACAAGTTTTCATACTATGTATGTATGATTGTAATATCTGTATTTTCCATCTTAAACATATGCTTGCCTAAAGTAGGCATGTGTAACATAGTACTGCCTTTTAGAATAACATAATACTTGAAAACATAAAGAGATGTATATAAAAGATACCCCTGTTACTAAAAATTATATAAACATAAGCATTTATCAGTGTTTATTCTGTGGTTTATTTTCAGCCCTCAAGAAACAACTATGTTTGCCATGTGTGTTGGATGCGAGAAAATAGACAGGCAGTGCATGACTCATCATGAGACATGCAGGAATTGGCTTCGGACAACGATGCAGCAGTCCCTAATGTTCAAGTTGTCAGCCCACCAGAGCCACCACTACAAAGGGAAAATAATACCATATCATTACCTAATTATAAGCGAGCTTCGATCACATCTGTTCATTGTATATTTCAACAATGCAGAAACAGAATGTTGCATTTGGTCCCGCAATTCATTAAAAGACTGCTTTTGCAAGAACATAGTTTCTATGTTCCTCGGAGCTGTAGGTGTGTATGAAACACACTTGTACAGCGATCAGTGGCATTTATTGCCTCAAATGAATGAGACACATTCTACATTTAGTGCCATCCATATAGAAGACATAATTAATATTATGAAGACAAAAGCTAATATTTTGAACTTTGAAAATGTCTCAGAAATGCCAACCATTTTTGCCATTATTGGACGGGTCTTACAGTACCCCAGTTTTTAATTCTGTATAATCTTTTACCTCCTGTAAATGTTAAGTAAACTAATAGGGTACTATTGTAATTGCTTTGTAGGGAACCTTACTGTTGGTTGTTGTTGTCATGTTATTATGACAATAATTTGGTACCCTGGTTGGGCAAGACACCAAAACAATATCCAGCAGGATTTTTAGACAACATACTATTAACTATTCAAGAATATTCAATTCAAGAATATTAAAATATTCTAACAAAGGCTAATATTTCTTGAAAACCATAATCACAATTTAAAATAATAATATATAAATCAACTAGCTTTTGCCCGCGACTTCGTACGCGCATATCCCGTTTTTTCCCGTTACAAAAAACTATCCTATCTTTTAAGTTGGATCAAATAACAGATAGTTACAAAGTTTCATCAAAATCGGTCCAGTAGTTTAGGGAGTCCATCGCGGACAAACAACGTGACACGTGATTTATATATATTAAGATGGTTGTATTTTTTTACATGTCTGGTTATGTTTAAAGCAGTTATTTATGTAACTACTGAAGCCCTATACTTACACTTTATCCAGATTTTTATTTGTGAAATAAAAAAAAAGCTGGTTGATTGTCCTCTCTCGGTCTCTTTATTAATACTATCGCTGCATTGCTGTAATGTATGTTATCTAGGTAGGCATTTCAAGATATAATCATTATAATACAGCAAAATATTTTTATTTATTTTCTCTAATAAATAACTAATTATTTTTACTTTTTGTTTTATTTTGTGCTTCCCTTGTTTATTGAACTATTTAAAAAAAAATATATAAGGGTAACCTGTAAAAATGTACTTTAAAGAAAAACATTGGTTTCGAATATATACTTTGTTAATATTGTTATTATGACTGCCTCGTTGGTCTAGTGGTCGCAAGCGCTACTGCTGAGCATGAGGTCCTGAGTTCGATTCCCAGGTCGAGCAAAGTGATATTGGGTTTATTCATCAGGAATTTCTCAGTAGCAGCCCGGATTCTGGATTTGTGCCCGGTTGATGGCAATAGACTCGCCCCCTATTACATGGTATTCAAAATAACTGGAGAACGTGGGTGTACTGTTTAGGTACACCTCTGCCCAACCCTTCGTGGAATACAGACGTGATGTTATGTTTGTTATTATTGTCACTTTTTTGAGACTATTTCCCAGTTTAATAAATGTTAATCAATATGCAGTTTAAAATCCTTCATTTAGGTGGCCAGTACTTTGTTTAAATGCTTAATAATACTAAAACCATATACCTAAGTAATACCTAAACGTAATAATTCACAACTGTTCGCTATTTTAAAGCGCCTTTAAGTTTTTTAATAGCGAAATTATAATCTAACACCTTATTGCTAGCAATCTGATTAAAAGGTTTTATGAAACTGTTTTTGTCTAGTCTGTTGTAATGACAAGTTCTCTGAGTTTTTTATTTATAGCAATTTAATGAGCCAATATTCACGAATATAAAACACCAAAACTCATTGGTGTAAACCAAATTCAATAACTATGCCGACGTCCATACAAAAGTTGGCCATGTCCTTTGTACCTACAGTCTTTTACTTACAACTACCTACTTGTATTAAGTTATAAGTTACAAATTTTTACTTACATTACATACACAATTTGTAGGGTCACCTGTCCAACATTGAAACAATTGTACACAGTGAAACTTTGCGATATTTCTAAAACAAGACGTTGGCAGATAGTGCTGAATAGCAAGAAAGGACATGCTCAGGACCCCCCCGCACATGCCAAGTTTGCGAGCGCGCCGTGTGTAAGAGAGCGTCTCTAGTGACACATAACCGATATTGCTACAAAAAAGTAAAAAAAAATCGTATTATTTGGTGTTTTTTTAGCAAATTATAGAAAATAATTTCGTATTGTTAAATATGACGTTGCATTCTGTACATTTCAAAGTGTCTTTTGACCTGAATCCGAATGAAAATAGTTCACTTTTTGTTGAAATTTTTGTATAGTTTATCAAAATGACGTGGTTGGTTTACAATGAAACGAAAGCATGTTGTATACAATAAAACAGTGTGTACAGTACCCACACTACCCACATTATACCGTTACATATGCTAAAAAGAATAAGAATGGGAATGACACGGATTAGAAGAATCAAACGTTTTTTTTATTCTTTCTTTTTTTTTAGTTTTTAAGACCTGTAACACAGGGACAGGGTGATTGATTTCTTGTTAGTCCGGAACCAGTCGGTCTCTATGATTTTTAATGTTCCAGTCTGATTATTAATTTATTAAGGTTAAAGCATATTTTTTTCATTTAAATTTATTGCTTACTTACCTAGTTGATTCAAAGCAAACAAAATATCTACATACTAACATATATACTACCTACTATCCATTGTACCTAGTTAACTGTTTCATTGTAAAAATTCAAGTGTTTCATTGAATACGCTTATACGGACACAATGAAACAAAGTTCATTTTATAGAAAAACATTTTTTATAAATAAACTATAAAAGTAAAGTAAAAAAGTTCAATACGATGCGATTACTAGTTAAATTGTCTATCTTGTTACAAAAAATTAGACTCGAAACTTGAGAAACGTCAGAGACAAGATGTTTTGAAATTTGGGTGTTTCATTTGTGAACATGTGACCCTACGTATCTATAAATTACATACCTACCTATTTTAGGTTATTGCGCAATACAACTACAGAGGTAGCATACCTAAATTTTACAAACATTTTACTAATACTAACTTAATCTAAGTATTTACATTACATTGCAGTCTTTAAAATAGGAATATTTTTCAACTTATGCTACTTATTCTAATAAGTCTTTTGTCTCAGCACTGCTCAGCACAGACGATTGCTGACAGCGACCACACAACACACACAAGGTTGCTTTTAGCGCAGCCACTTGTTTCTCTAAGAAAGTCACTTTGAGAGTCGCGTGGATCTCTCTCAGCTTCCTCTTGTCTCTGCTCGCCTTGGCAGCGACGTTGTTTCGCTCGCGCTGGCGGCGGTAGGCGTCGTCCGCGGCGTCCGAGTGGCTGGAGCGCTCAGCGCGGCGCATGCGCGGGTTGTTGCCCACCAGCGCGCCGCCGTTCTTCTCCGCCATCACTGAGCGCGTTCCTCTGCGGCGCATGCGCGGGTTGTTGCCCACCAGCGCGCCGCCGTTCTTCTCCGCCATCACTGAGCGCGTTCCTCTCGAACTCTTTGAAGTCCTGATCGTCGGAGAGGGTGTCCGCATCGACGATGTCGAACTGCCTCTTCGCTGCAGCTTCCGTATGTGAGTCCGGTGGTAGCATCACATGGCGCGGTGGCGATGGTATCGAAGCATACGACATTGGGTCGTATCTCGAATATCCCGCTGTACATCCTCCTGGAGGGAAATGTCCAACTGGTTCGAAGTATAAGAATACTCCGTTGCACTGGCACTGGCAGCTGCGGAAACTGTTTCTTGGGCTGCGGTCTTTGACAAGTCCAGGGAGACGTCGTCGGCGTAAGGTTTCCACAGAGACATGGTCGCGTGTGCTTTATACGTGAGTCGAGCGGGGAATGGAGCTTAGGGGTGAGGCGTATTTATCGTAACAGATATTTACAAAAAACAAATACCTAACAATTGTTCCAACCAACTTATTTTATCTGTTACTTTAATAACCGACCCGTAAATAAACCCTATTACCCACGGCTGTCACTGTTTTTACCCAACTTCTAAAAAAGGAGGTTTTCAATTCAACCGCGTATATAATATATTTGTAACCGACTTCTAAAAAAGAAGGAGGTTCTCAATTCGACCGCGTATATATATATTTTTTGGTTTTATGTATGTTCGCGGATAACTTCGTCGTTTATGAACCGATTTCGATGAATCTTTTTTTATATGAAAGGGTATGCTGCCGAGGTGGTTCCATTGCCACCACGTCAGGATCTGATGATGGAAACCCTGAGAAATCGAGAGCAAATCTCGAAAATTGTAGGCACGCATCTGGTAAAAACTTGGTATTCGTGTGTATGGTACCTATCGGGTGATACTACAAAAGAATGAAAGTTTGGATCAGACCTGATGATGGAGACGACACAGAGTCAAACGAACCCCACATCGGTATGTAGGAACTACCAAGTGTTTGGGCTTATTTCATTCGTAAATTGACGAGATCTTTACACCGAAAGCACTAAGCAAGTTTTATTTAATAGGTCGCAGTTCAGAACATAACATCACGCCGGTACGCTGTGAATGAGTACGCAGGTACCACTAAAAAGTGAAAAATAAAAACTTTTTTACAAAAAATATGACCGACTTCCAAAAATAAAACACTACAAAGTATAAAATAATTTTAATTTCGGAAGTCGGTGTTTTTGGTTATTTCGTTTTTTGAATCAGTCCCCGCAAATACAGACTATTACCTACCACACCTGTTATCAATGCATCTCTTTTCTTGCTTAAAGAATGAAACTTGCTAAAAAGAGAAACACCTATTATTTCGAAATACTTACCTATGTTTACTGCTCACTCTTAATAAAGCGGTTAAACTACGGTAAAAAGAGAAGCACCTAGTATTTATTAACCTTAAAATATAGTTGGTGGTCTGACAAGAACAGTTTCGAAAAAGTGACTCTTAAATTACGTCGTATTAGGTACCTGTTACACGGCTTGTTACTGACCAGTGACCATTATAAAAACACTTATAATTGATTTTATTTTTCTTTATGGCAATTTGTGATTCAATAAAAATGGGTCCATATTAAATGGTTTTGAGGCTGCCAACTGTTTTATCAACGTTGAAGAATTTAGGATTGAATTGAAGTTGCTATAAGTGAAATAGCGATCGTATCCGAATGCGTGTAGTTTATTTGGTTTGACGGAATTAACCGCGAAACTTTCCAGAGGTTCACGATTTTTTTGAACAAACAGTATGTAAAAGTCTGGTTTGTTGGTTATAATTGACATAAATAGTACTATTTCATAAAAAAATAAGGTTAGCTCTGCAACCACAAACAATTACAGTGATCGTGTGTGAACCCCTTTATTGTCTTTGGTTTGACGTTTGACGGAATTGGTTGCAAAAATATTTGTGTGCAACTAGGTTTGTTGTGCAATCATGTGCAATGCATTGTATTATTTAGGTATATGCCTACTGTTTCAAATTTCGGTTGCATATGTTTTGTCTTGTACTGAGAAATAGGTACCTACCTTATCCAGAAGTAATAGTATATTTATCCGGTAGTTAGCTAATTTGAATCAAAAGGTCTTGCGTTTATAATGTTAGTTTTACCAATGAAAGTGTATAGGTGTTAGATACATAATAAAAAAAAATATAGGTATAAAATAAATAATAATAGTGTAGGGCTAAAATATTTTCATTTCAGTGTAAATGTATTTATATTTCTGGAAAATTGGAATCTACACTAATATTATGAAGACGAAAGATTTGTATGTTTGTAACGAATAAACTCAAAAACTTCTGGATCACTTTCAAAAATTCTTTCACCATTAGAATCCTACATTATTCAAGAGTAAAATAGACTATAATTTAAAAAAACAAAAACACATATAACTAAAATAAATATATGTATGTAAATACATACTAGCTGACCCGCGCAGCTTCGTCTGCGTCACATTTTTCATTTCTACTCCACTCTTATTGGTCTTAGCGTGATGATATATGTATAGCCTATAGCCTTCCTCGATAAATGAGCTAGCTAACACTGAAAGAATTTTTCTGAGATTAGCGCGTTCAAGCAAACAAACAGACAAACTCTTCAGCTTTATATATTAGTAAATATATTAGTTTAGGTTTAAGTACAAATATTAACCGTAAAATGAAATACGTACAAACAAATATAATCAAAAATAAATAATGGTAGTCTTAATAAACAAATATATTATAATATGTAAAATATTAAACGAAAACAATTTAATAAATCGCTCATATTCTGTACTGTGTCGTAGGCCTTAGTAAACACGCATCAACTATTGAATTGCACCCTACCCTCATCGCTCAAAACTTCTGCTGTTTTGCTGCTTATTTTATTATTGTAATACGTATAAATTGAACCTACCTTCTTTTGATTTTTTTTGTACTTGTTATGCGTACCGGAAGGCGTAACGTTGGAAGGCCTCCCACAAGGTGGACCGATGACCTGGTGAGGGTCCCACGAAGCCGATGGACGCGAGGCGCACAGAACCGGTCGTTGTGGTGACGCTTGGGGGAGGCCTATGTCCAGCAGTGGACGTCTTTCGGCTGATACGATGATGTTGATGCTAAAACGGTGTTTTAAGATGTATACTTGCTTTTGTTGTTTATCTACGCTTACTGGCAGATGACATTTTTATAAACCTATTTATGTTTCCTTGAATTTGTAATTCTTTTGAGAAATAAATATCTTTAACCGTAGGTAATTTATTTTCGAAATAAATAAAGATACCTATGAAAAGTGCTAGTAGTTAATAATACTAGGTATAGATAACGCGTATAAAACAAGATAAATCTTTGTGCATCAAAAAAATAATCCACATCGCTGTCATTGGCACAAGTGCCCAGAACACTGGCAGCACTGCCGCGTTGAATGGCAATGCTGATTTTAAGACCCAAGAAAAGCTCAGCGATGTGGATTATTTATTTGATGCCTAATGATGTATTTTGTTTTTATACGCGGTTGTACACAACGTCGTGATTATTAGTGTAGCAGTTTGCAAGTCTGTAAGTATACAGGATGATTTTTAAAGTGTGCCTTCATGGCCAAATCTGAAACTATGAGGAATATCGAAAAACACTGAAAGCAGTCTCGAGCCCGATTTTGATGAAAACTAAAAAACATTGGTTTTTACAAAATCGATGTTCCTACCCAGGAATAGAACCGGTTGATTTTGAAAAAACACATACCCGCTGTATTATTACACCGTCTGAAAGTGTTGCTAGTAAGGATCAAATTCTTGGAAGTACTTAATAAAAAATCAGGGGCGCAACTAGAGAAAGTGGCGCCTAGGGCACGCATCATTGTTGCGCCCCTTCGTAAATGATCTTATTATGATAAAACAAATACCTACACTATATAAAACCGTCATAAATCTCATTTACAAAATATTAAAAAAAAAAACTTTTTATTTAAGACATGTTGGTCCATAATATTGTTAGTAGTAAGTTTTAAAAACTATGTTAGGTACATTTAAAAATTAATGAAAGTATTTGCCGCCCTCTGGGGCCCCGGACACACGCCTTTGTACTTGAACCCAGTGCCCCAGAAGGGGGCTGTCCAGCTTGTGGCTGAGCACATTCAAAATGGTATTGTCGACCCCATGCGTGCGGAACATCAGCGAAGCGATTCGGCGCCGCAGCACAGTGTGAAACCCATCTGTGTGCGCGTGTGCAAACATCGCAGACGCACTACAGTATCGTGGGAGCCCCACCAGCACCCTGAACGCGTTATTATATTATATTCGGAGAGCGTTAATGGTCCGCTGAGTGTAATTGACCCACAGATTGCAGGTGTAGAGAGTTTGGCAAAATGCTTTAAAAAGAGTGATTTTTACCTCTAAACCACCTCACAAATCTGCGTGCCAACATGTTACAGCGGACCGCCATTGCTCTCCTCTCCCCTTCTATGTCTCCATCGTCTTTTGAATCCTCGGTGACTACATGGCCGAGGTATTTAAACTCTCTCACTCTTCGAAGAGCGACAGCGTTAAGCAGTACAAGTGCCACATCCCCCAGTTTACGACCCCTGGCCTGAAACACCAAGAGCTCGCTTTTCTGTACATTGTACAGGAGACCATGTACCCTCGCGTACTGCTCACACACGCCTATCAGCTTTCTGAGCGCGGCTATTGATGGGCTGAGCAACACCATGTCATCTGCATAACTAATACTATTGATACAGTGACCATCGATCGAGCATCCGACTCCGGTGTCGCTCAGCTCAACAATCAGCCCGTTTACGCACAGGTTGAAAAGTGAAGGAGATGTCAACCCCCCCTGTCTCATAAATACATATTTATACCTTTTTATAACGAAAGTAAAGTAAGTAAAAACTATCCGTAGTTTAATTTCCTTTTAGTCATGAAGTGACTTTTGAGTCATAGGAAATGTCAAAGGTTGAGAGACCGTAGAATTCAACAGCGAGCGAACCGAAAAATTATTCACCCCACCTCGGATTGATTTCATTTTCTTATCATTTATACTTATGTTAGTAGAAGAAACAATTTTGACTAACACAGGAAAGCTCAAGAACCTAGACAGGCGAGCTTGAAAATATTTGCATCCTGCATGAACTGTCTTCTTTCTACCGAGAAAAAAAAACGTTAGTCAAAATTGTTTCTGCTAACATCGCAACTATAGGAATCTCTTAATTCTTTACATTTATTTTCTATATAGTGGCAGACTTTAGTTCCGTAACACAGAGTACCGAACACGACATCTAGAAGAAATCCTAACTTGGCCTCAGTTTACGCACCGGAGCGCACCACTCATTTCCTCTCGCTGATTTGAAATCAGGAAATAAAATAAATATAAACCAAATAATAAAATTAAATATTACAGTATGGCGGCGGTTTACGGTAAATTATGAAAATAAATATGGTAAATTTAAATTTAATAATTGGCGATTTTGCGCCCTCTTTCGATAGGTGCCCAGGGCTCGCGCCCTACTTGCCACACCCTGGTTACGCCTCTGGAATAATACATGGCAAACTAAAGAAAAGCTCTCAATTTTCAATGACTTAGGTAATAGTAATGATTTGTTTTGTTAATCCGTTCAAGTCCTTACTTATGAGCTCGTAAACAAGTTTAGATGTCAACAATATTGTATTGTACCAAATGAGCTCTGAAGATATTTTGCTAATCATGTTTAGTAAGCTACTAATCACTAACTTAATTAGTGATGCATCAAGAGCTTACGTGACTAACTAAATATGAGGTCTAAAATTTGATTATACAAAGTGTTCCTTTTGATAGATTAAGTGTAGGGTATCAATGAGACCATGTCAAAAGAATCACCGGGCTCATCAATTATTTTTCAATTTAATTTCGACAAATTCGTGATTATTTATGTAAAGCACCCTTACCGACGTGAAATATGACAACGTCGCATTTTCTTAGCTTCAATATGAATGATTGAATTGAATGAACATGATTTACTCGTACTTGTCAATTAAATTTAGATACACACATCGAGAGTCCAGTGTAAGTATTATCTTCGAAACAATGTATTTGTGGAACACTGGTTCTAGGACGTTTTTGTCAGTTTAGTTTTTAACTGACGAAAAAACGGAGGAGGTTCTCAAGTCGACGTGTATTTTTCTAAAGTATGAACAAACATAACTTTTACAGAGTACTCCAATTTTGATAATTCTTTTTTATTGATAGGGTAAACCTCGAAGTTGGTCCCATATAAATTTGGAAAAAAATCCTACGCTACAGGTGAGAAAATAGAGGTGATTTATTGTTCACTCACCGATTTTAATGCTGAGCTGTGTATTTTTCGTAGGCCTACCCATGTTGGTAAATAAGGCCTGTTATTCTTTAAAGTATTTATATTATACAACAAATAATACTTAAAGTAGTATTATATAACAGTTAATAGCTAAAGTAAGGTAGGTAGCTATTTTAAAAGTACTACATCAAAAATAAAGCGTGTAATAAAAAAATGATAAAATAAAACCTTTTTAGGATACGAAAAGGAACAAGTTGTATATCTATACTAATATATAAAGCTGAAGAGTTTGTTTGTTTCTTTGCTTGAACGCGCTAATCTCTGGAACACCCTTCCGATTTAAATAATTCTTTCAGTGTTAGATAGTCCATTTATCGAGGAAGGCTATAGGCTATATATCATTAAGCTAAGACCAATAGGAGCGGAGCAGTAATGAAAATTGTGACGTAGACGAAGTTGCGCGGGTCAGCTAGTAGGTAATAAAAAGAAAATGATCAGGGGGGCTACTCTCTAACGAAATCCGTAGTTTCGGGCTTAGTTGCGGGCGGGCATTTTCTACTCCGTATCACCTAACCACTGAGAACTAATGATAACACGATTTGACAGTTACTGTGAAATCGTGTTGTCATTCATTCTCAGTTCGGGTTCGGGACTAATCGTAAGTCTGTAGGTGATACGGAGTAGAATACGCCTGCCCGCAACTAAGCCCGAAACTACGGATTTCGTTAGAGAGTAGCCCCCCTGAATCGCCCTGTGCAACAAAAGTATCGGATATTCACGACAATTAATTTTCTATTCTATTATATGTATTAGTTGCAAATACTTTTGTAACTCGCTGCATGCCAAAATTGACATTAAAAAGTATTCTACGCGACTAATAACATTAACCGCCGCCACCTCGTCAAACGTCATGTCGTCTCGAAAAATATTAGGGATGCGCAATAATTGATTAAAGTACAAATAAAAGCTACAATAAAAACACACAACCACTATTCCATATTTCATTATTCCCTAAAAGTATAACATTATGAATGAGATCATACACGATTTTAAATAGTTTAAGTAATGCTGAAGTGAACAAAACCTACATAATTATTTCATCATGATCATTATTCAGGGCTTTCCAAATGATCGTTAATGTCGTTGAAGTTTTAAATTAACGATTATTTACGACAGTTAATATAAATAAAAGCGTCATTTTGGGCTTTGCCGCAGTCGAAATACCAATCTTTACTAAAGACATAAGTTTTCTTTAAAAAAACAATATTGCTAACTAGATACAGATGTATTATAAGAAGAATAGAAGAGATTTACTACAGTAAAGAAGGATATTGCCACACCTACTTGTAATGATAAATTATTGTCGTATGATAAAAGTTGATGTAATACAGTTTGTAACGTATGGCCATAAATCTTAGGAAATATCGATAAACCGTATCGTATTTGCCACCCCTATTTTTGACGTCACTAAATGGTCACGTGTCTAGTGATGGGGAAAAAGAACATTCTCACAATGAGAATATTCTCGGAACGAGAATGTTCTGAAATATTCTCGTGAGCGGAGAACATACGAGAATTTATGAGAACTTATGACAACTTATGAGAACTTAAAACGAGTAGGTGATCCTTCCATTTTTAACATGAAACCGATAACTTTGATAATTTTTATTTTCATAATTAGATGTAATTAACATATATTTCATTGTATATAAATAGGACAGTAGTGCCATAACTAGCAGCTATAATAAACTTTATTACTTGTTTGATTCTGGACTTTGTAAAAGGTGTTTATTTTGAAATAAAACTCGATGATCCATTTAACCTGGACATATTAATAAACAGCCTGAAAATGACTACCTAGTCTTTAATGAATAATCAACATAAACCAAAGTGATTTAGATAAGAAAAGTTAATTAAGTAAATTGTACTTTAGCAAGGATAATCGAGAAACACGGGGAGGCACTTGTGGTCTCCCTAGACATCTCGAAGGCCTTCGACAGGGTCTGGCACGATAGCATTATTGGCAAGCTTCCTTCCTTCGGTCTGCCCGCCGGATTGTGTGATTAGATTTCAGATTTCCTGAGGGTTCAGTCTATCCGAGTGGTCATAGATGGCTGCTCGTCCGGACTGCTGGGTATTAGTGCCGGGGTTTCTCAGGGGTCGGTGCTCTCGGCAACATTGTTCCTGCTGCATAATGAACTGCTAAAACCCGGTACATTTGGGTATGCAGACGACAGCACTGTTGCTGAGAGATACGTGTCCGATGCATGAGCTGGTGGGTCACAGATCCGGTCTCTCCGGGACGCTATGGTTGAGCGCTTGAATATGTCCTTACAGGCTGTCTCTGAATGGGGCGATGCCAATCTGGTCAAGTTCAATGCTGCTAAGACCCAAGCGTGTCTATTTTTCGCCAAAAGGAGCCAATTCCACCCAGCTCCATCTTTCCGAGGTGCAACCGTGCCGATAACCGACCAACTTGAGCTTCTTGGTTTAACATTAACATCTACCCCCAACTTTGGCTCTTTCATAGATGCAAAGGCTCAAGTGGCTGCCAGAAACTTGGGGATCCTGTGAGACGGTACTTTACGCCGGTACAGCTGCTCAAACTTTATCAAGCGCAAGTTCGATCGTGTATGGAGTACTGCTCTCATCTTTGGGATGGATCTACCAGATACCAGTTGGATGCCCTTGAATTAATTGAGAAACGAGCCAAGAGGATCATTGGCAATGTTAGGCTCGTCGAAATGAAGCTTCAAAGCATCGACGCCGAGTTAGTGTCGGTTTTGTATCGGTTGCAATTTGGGGAATTTGCGACGGAATTGCATAATTTAATTCCGCCAAGTCCGCTCCATCATTGGACCACAAGACGTGCGGCAGTGCGGCACCGGTATCTACATGGTGGACATCCCATCCATATGCACAAAACGTTTTGGGAACACATTCATTGTCGTATAGCTAAGGAGTGGAATTCTCTGCCAGAGTCTGTTTCCTGATAGCTACAACTTACGAGTCTTTAAGTCAAGAGTGAATAGGTTACTTCGAGCAAGCAAGCTCCATCTTCGACCGCATCATCGCTTACCATCAAGTGATATACTGGTCAAACGCTTGCCTAACACTGGCCAAGTGCATCAAGTCGGACTTGCGTGGTTCCGAACCAATTTCATTTTTGTTACAGATTATTGTAACACTATAGACATCTTATAGGTTTTCCTGTAATCTGTAGGCAAAGAACTTATTATCTGTATTTTTTTCAAAATTTCGGGCTTAGTAGCGTAGTAGAGATAATGGGGGAATGGTCCTTTTTGGGCCTAATTTCCTGAATAACTTCAAAAGTGTACAATTTAAAATTATGACAAGAGTATATAATTAACATTTTCACAGTAAGCCCTTTAATTTGATATATCGCACGATGCAGTTTGAAAAACTTTATTTTTTAATTTTCTACTTGAAAGTAGAAAATTAAAAAAAAAGTGAACCCTCAAAAGTGACCCCCATACTCAAATTTTATTTATTTACGCACGCGTCCATGTTTGGGTCACAACAGTCCATATGTGTACCAAATTTCAACAGAATCGGTCCAGTAGATCCGGAAAACTGGCATGTAGACTGACTGAACAGACTGACTGGACTGGTAGATAGACAGACACAGATAGACAGACAAACAAACACCCGAGTGATCCTATAAGGTTTCCGTTTTTGTTCGAAACCCTAAAAAAGATGGGTTTGTTATCAATTGATACTATATTTTAGTTTCTAAAATCCCCATAATGTAGTTTGCTTCACGAAATGTTTCAAAATATGTATAACATACGAAAACACACTATAAATTTCATCTATCATACCAATTTTAAGACAGGACTACATTAAAGTTAGGTTTTGTTACTTCGTATTTAAGTTCTCATAAGTTCTCTGCTCGGAGAACATTCTCGAGAACATATTCGCAAAGTTCTCACTAAGAGAATGTTCTCGAGAATTTCCCATCACTACACGTGTCACTGTCAACTGTCAGTCTGTCACCTGTACCTCATTATTATTTACATTAGCGTCGCTTGCTCTTTGTAATTATATCAGTGTGTTTTGGTGACTTTCTGGACTATATATTTATTTGGCTATTATAACGGACTCAGATTGCTTTCAAAAACCTAATATTCGTTTTATGGATCGATTATAACCTCAAACGCCGATATCTTTTTTTTACTATTGATAGGCACGCGTTTGCGTTTTTGGAAATAAGTATATCTTTTCTGCAGCTAGTTCGCTATAAAAATAAGATCTTAAAGGAATTTACTAATGATTGACAATACAACACTTAATTTTCTGATGCTCCTGGTTCCAGGGCGAACAATGTATGAGCGCAGAGCATGTCAATGTACCTACTTTAAATTCTGGTTCTTATTTTTGGCCATTTTATATCCATATAAATAACTAAGAAGGGAAAGTTTCCCAAAAAACTGCTTCATTAAATAAATACTACTGACACAGTTATTTTAAAAAAATCTGTATCTGTATATTATATAAATAGCTAAGAGAGGAAAAGAGATAGCTTCCCACAAGACTGCATCATAAAATAAATACTGACATCGTTATTAATATAAAAATAACATTTCTGTAAATTTGCAATAATGAATGTGTTAGAACAATACAAACTGTAACAAATCTTTCATTTAATATTGCTAGGTACTGTGACAGCAAGTTCCGCATTTTAGAGAATTTCTTTCGTCCAATAAGTATGCAAAACTATAACTTTTGCTAGCGATTCGGCCGCGTTTATATCAGAAATGATCCCAAGGGAACATTCTCCCGGGATAACTAGTCTATCAGCCTATCTGCTATTCCAGATAATAATCTATCTCTATGCTAATTCCATCCTGATCCGTTCAGACATTCTGGCGTGATTGAATAACAAACAGACATCCAAAATTTCGCATTCATAAGAGAAAAGCTAAGATTAATAATTATGTATTACAACAGTACAGGCGCACATCAAACAACCGGAAATTTTAAAATTTTCCCTATTAAAATTCAACCTAATCGCTTTAGTGATAAAGTTGAAAATCTATTAAAGTTAGACAGATTGTTGTAACTTGATGCGCTAGCGTCTGTACAAACTGAAACAAATCCTTCATTTGTTTTGAAAATAAATGAATTTACGTCATACAAAAAATACTCCCTCCAAGTTTCAGGTTTCTACGGTCAGCGGTTTAGGCTGTGCGTGGATCCGTCCGTCATTCAGGACAAAGCATTTTATATGTATGTCACCCGAAAATGGCAAACTCCGTAAGACTATAAAATAACTTGTCAACTAAACATTGGGAATGCTTTTTTACGCATCAAAATTTGATAGTTTATAATTTCTCGAATTCATTCCGAGAAGTCGTGAACTGAAATAAAATGGAAACCAATCAGAGCACAAGTCTACAAGAAACAGGCTCCCATTGGTCTGTTCAGATGTGACGTCACATGTACGCCATAGAGTTACGAATTAAAGGACCTGCCGTTGTCTGATGTTGGGTGTGTAATGCTAAGTAGTGCAACATTGTGTATACTGCTTTATAGTTTTAGCATCAATCCTTCCCAAATTCAACCTTATTTGTTTGGACCGAAAAATTTCTTCTGAACATAATTCAAGTTTAGATTCAATGAATATGACATTGAAAATTCGAAAAAAAATACTGACACTGTCTGACAGTGTCTAGTGAATTGTCGAATGGACATGCAAAGATTAATGATTTATTTTATTTGAAAAACTGCTGAAAAGCTATGTTATTCAAGTAATAAAAACAATAGTTCCATAGTATAATTGTGCATTTTGTGTGGTGGAATATCGTGACGAATAATAATGATGAGAAACATCTTAAGATAATTTAAAATAATTAATAATTGAAACAGCCTTCTGAGCTATTATTTATGCTGAAAGTATGTAATTATTTTAATGTGTTTGGGCATTTTTTTTTTACGGCCACCCGTTTTTTTTAAAAAAGCGTTTTTAAAATTAAATCCTTGCATCACTAAATACAAACAATATTTTAGGATTGGAAACCCAGTGGCAAATGATTTGACAGTGACAGTGACAGTCTCAGTCAGCAAGACTCAGGTCTAGGCATGGGCAGTACCGTTTTTCAGTATAGCAAATCTTATACATGTAGCGGTTCAGAATATCGGATATTGCATTTATATTCATATTTTAATTTCGATGAATCTATGTGGAACTCGGAAGTGGTAGGTGAGGTACTATGATTGTGAAGTTTCGGTTTTATCGAAACGGGATTCCATAGAAATGAATCAATTTCTTAGTCTATGTGCGTTTTGTTTGCACTGAAACATTTTTCCCTTTTTTCAAAAACACGCGCCTGAAAAAAATCGTATTTAACTATAATCGAGTAGGTAGCTTGATAAATAAGCTTTCTAATAAGGTATTTTAGCTATTTATTTATTTATTAAATGAAGGATAATCAGTAAAACCAGAGTTTCCTTTAATGAACACTAGATTTTACCTAATACTTGACATTGACAATTTGACGTAGGTACAGTAACAGGTGCAGTGTTGCAAAATCTAAAGATCGACATATTTAGCGGTCGCCATTTTGCTTACAAAAGCTATCGAGCGGTATTTTCTTCAGAACACACCCATTAATAAGAATGCTATAATTATGAAGGTTAAATGTATTTATGTTAAAATGTATTTTGAAGCCATAAGTATTTGAAATACTAACTACAAAATACTTCAGTGTCAGTTATTTGAAATACGAATTACAAATATCATTTTAAGCAAGTAATTAAAATAAAAATACCAAATACTTATTTGTATTTCAATTACGTATTTTTAAGTAATTCAAATACTGCTCAACCCTGGGTGTAGGTATAGATACAACATCAAGTCGTCTGAAAGAAATCTTCTTGAGTTATTCTGAGTCATGCTGATTTCTTAATTCTTGTCCGCTAGCCGCCAGAGATCCAAAGCCTCGCGGAAGGCGAGTCAGCTGAGATCAAGTGCGAAGCCGGTGGCACCCCTGTGCCCAAGATCACCTAGATCCAAAACTGGAAGCCCATCGAACAAGCCAACCCAACCCCAGGAGCCAAGTAACCGCCAACACCATCACCAACACTAACTTGGTGAAGAAGGACACTGGAAACTACGGTTGTACGCAACCAATTCATATGGATACGTGTATATAGACATCTACATTAATTGCATATCATCAGGTGAGATTAAGTGGTCAAACATGAGCGTATTTAATAAAAACACCAGTCAAGAGCGAGACGGCCTCATATAATAAGTCCGCATTTAACAACACTGAGCTGTCTGAATAAGTTTTGGGGATCCGTCTGTACCACATAAGCCTAATAATATTTCTTGCTTGTTTATTGTGTGTCTGACTGTAATGACCCCTTTAGTCAGAAAATAAGTTATTGATATATATTTATAACTTTAAACTTTACGTACAGTACTGGCACATACTACATAGGCAGTAGACATACACATAAAATACACATAGAAATATAAAAAACAGATGGGCATACATACGTATTATGACTCAATTTATTTATACACTAGCTGTTGCCCGCGACTTCGTTCGCGAGTTAGTCGGAAAGTAAAATGTTGTCGCTAGATAAGATTTCTAACATAAGATATACCTATACGAACAATCAATATCTAGCATTTCTTGACTCTTCTTAGATTTAGGAATTTGGAAGAATATTAGGTATGCAAGGCACTGGCTGTTTCACCTCTTCTGTTCCAGCCCTAGTATTTTTTTGTAATGAGAAATGTTTCAATGATAACGCTTCTCTATGCATGATGTTAAAGAAAGTTGCTAGGGTTGTTAACACGTTGCGGAATTTGTTCGATAGAGTCATCGCAGCCCTGCAACGCAAATGGCATTAGAAGGAACACGGATGGGTTTTAGTCAGTAAGAGTCTGACACTCCCTTCTGCTCCGCCTAGAGCGGAAGGAGTCATTTGATGATTTCCCATCCTTAAAACTCCTACAGCACTGCTCAAAAGTATACTGCTCAAGGTAAGCAGTCTGCTGTACCTTGTAGATATCAGAAAGAGGTATTTACATCTTTTCTTCAACATAATTTTACTCAACCAAGCACATGACATCACCGAACACATTTGATACGTGCCATCATAAACAAATACATAACAATTCGCTTGAAACACGCAGCTCAAACATCAGACTTAGTGTCGAATTAATAATAAATTTAGAAAAAAAATGTGCGAATTCTAATGAAGCTTGTTAGGTATAAAGCTAATTATGTCACTTCTGTATTCAGTCAGCAGATTAGTCTATACGAGCCACAATTGTTTCAGAACGTTAAATGAAACGCGTAAACGCCATGAAAATCCCGGCGCTTCCTACTTTTTCGTCGCAAGAAAATGACACTTTAGAAGCATTCTAGCGCTGCGTGTTTATACTGTTTGGTTAGACGACTGATTATTGTTACAGCGCTGAAGCGAACTTTGGCTCAAACTCTTGTCAAAATGGAGCATGTTTTTTGCTTAGGATAGCTTCTTTAGTACGTAGTACATATTAGCTCAATGGTGACATGTATAGATTCTCACAGATGGTGATATATGTCATGCAAACTCAACCGAAAGTCATTGTTGCCCGGTTATAATGAAATTCAGTACCTACAATATTATTGCCCGAAGGTCAATGATGTGATTTGAATTTGGAACTCAACTTGGAGACCGACGGGAGCTCTCGCGGCCACCTCTCTCCATGACTTGCGAACTATTTTCTCGCAGTATGTGTGAAAAGTGAAGTATGCTCCTCAGGGATGAAGGAGTCTTTGCTGCGGGCTAGCGTGAATCCCTCGCTGCATTCAGGATTCTTCTACTTTCTCCCTCGCTTCGCTCGTGAGAAACTCTAATCTTCCTCGTCACGCTCGGGAGTTAACTTTCGAATCCTTCATTAGGTTCGGGATTCAATATGGCGCCGTCGGGCGCCATATTGAATGCGCTGTGTTCCACGCGCGCCTCAAAGAGCTGTCAGCATAGAAGATAGGGCCCGCAAGGCCCAGTGCCTGCCGGGGTAGCGGAATCTGTTTGAAAGAGTCACCGTGGCCCTGGAACGCAAAGGGCATCAGGAGGAATACGGATGGGTTTTAGTCAGTAAGAGTCTGACACTCCCTTCTGCTTCACCCAGAGCGGGAGGAGTCATTTGATGATTTCCCATCCTTAAAAAAAAGGTAAACTAATAATGATTGACATCAATAACGTCCATCTCATAAAAATAAATCGGCTCTGTGACCGAATTTACTCAGTTTGAAATTCAAAACAATTAGTTGAGATTAAAAACTAAGCTTTCGAGAACTAACCGGTAGGTAGATAAGCGGCTTAGATACGAGCAAATCCTAATTTTCTAAAAGTAAGGTAAAAATAGAACCTCTCGTTATATTTCCAACTAAAATATACAAAACGACATACCGTTTTGTATTTTTTATCGTGAGGGGTAAATAAAAATATAACATGAAGAGTCACGCTCTATGTGCGCGCGCGCTGTCCGACACGATAGGACTGTCCTATTGGATAACGCACTCGCGGCGCCTGCGCAAGCCACGCCTTCTACACACGCTGTCAAATATTCTCAGTCAACCTTGAACCTAATGCTTTAGCGATAGAGCAGAAAATTAAATTTGATTGTTGTATGGATTAATATTATTATGATCCTAATAATAATTTTTCTAAAACATGCTTGGAAAGAGCATTATTTTGACAACCTTCTTCAAATAAATCGAAATTGCTGTACTGGCCAAATATATGCGAGTACTGCGATTGGCAAAAGTTGTATGAAAATCAATACCCATCTGTTGTGGTCTAGCGGCCAAATAAATCTATACACCTATGCTAATATTACAAAGCGGTAAAGTTTGTGAGGTTGTAGGGGTAATCTCTGGATCTACTGAACCGATTTTGATCATTCTTTTACCAATAGAAAGCAACGTTATTAGTTCCTATGACACTTTATAGGCTACATATTAACCGGAAAAATTAAAAGACTTTTTCGTGGTAGTTGAATTTGCAAACTAAGTCGGAGATAAAATGGTCGGACGATACGTTTCTTACGAACGCTGCCTTAGCGATGAGAGACAGGCAGGTACGTGATTGAGACAAAAACCGGAACCCTTATAGGATGACTCGGGTGTCTGTCTGTCTGTCTATCTGTCTGTCTGTGTGTCTGTCTGTCTGTCTGTCCGTCTGTCACAGCCACTTTTCTCCGGATCCACTGGACTGATTCTGTTGAAATTTGGTACAAATATGGACTCTGTAACCCAAACACGAACGAGTTACCTAAATTATTAGTATGGGGGTTTAGCACTTTTGGGGGTCAAGCTACGGAGCTTAAAATTTTGAAAAAATGGAGATAATAGATCTTCACCTATAGAATACAAAACACCCTATAAGAAGTCTATAGTGTTAAAATAACATATTTAAAAAACTGAAATTCGTTCGGAACCCTTTGCGCGCGAGTCCGACTCGCACTTGGCCAGTTTAAAAAATCGTTAGGTCGTGTTTATTGGTCATATTATCAACAATTATAGACGTTTCCCTTTTACTACATATACGTAATTTATGGATGAATGGTTAGGTAAAGAGATAATACGATATAGGTATGGAACCGCGACCGTGTCGTAATCTACTCTGCGATGTTTCTATGAGACCAGTGGTACCTAACCATTTCAATTTTGTTACCCCTGTCACGTACTAGGAAAACTGTTTTTACCCCAACCTTAAAATGTTACAAACAATACAAGCAAATACAAATATCTTAATTAATCACAAATCAATTAATCAAATTATGTGATCACAAATTGCATTTTGAATTTCTGCGCCTATTTTCACAGTCGATGTAACCAATCGATGTATCGATATTTTTAATGAAAAATCGACAGTTCGATGGTTAATAATTTAAACCATCGGTCTATAGATGTCGTTGTTTTTTCTCAACATTGCCCATCCATAATGGCGAGGTATGCACGCGACGGCATGCAGGTAGAAAAACGTATTTCATTAGATTAAGTCTTAATTATTTAGGTTCTTTGTTACCCCACAGAATAGTTGATTTACCCCCGCGGGAGTACTTACCCCGGTTCGGAACCACTGTAGGTATTAGACGGATTTTTACATATAAAACACGTCAATCTATCTATACTTATATTATAAAAATGTAAAGTTTGTGAGTTAGTGAGGTTGTTATAGGGGGTAATCTCTGGATCTACTGAACCGATTTTGAAAATTCTTTTATCTACCAATAGAAAGTCACGTTATTTGTGAGTGTCATAGGTCATATATTAACCGGAAAAATACCGCCCAACGAAGTGGGCACGGGTCAGCAAGTTACATAGTAAATTCATATCTGTCGTGTAATTTAAAAATGGAACGATCTTTTTCTCCGGGACATGACAAGCAAAAACAGAAAACTGTTTATTGTAAAAAAAAAACACAAACGCGGGCAAAATAATGTGCGTGTGGATTGAGTGATCTTTTAAAAGATTTCTATGGTTTTTGAAATACACTCCTACCAACTTATCTGTGAAATGGCGAAAATTGGAACTACGGCCGTCATTTTATAATGTGATTCGATTGTCAGTGTATACTACGTTCGGGTTCTCTGGTTGTTTTGTCGTGATATTGCTGAATTTATAAAGTTAAATATGCCGAAAGTTATTAAAAGTGATGCTCGAAACATTATTCTAAAGGTTAAAACATTTTTTGAAGCTCGGGCGGGGTCTCCGATTATTCCATTTAATCAAATATACAAACGAATTTCGGCAGCGACAGGTTAGTGTTGTCAACTTTCTTGTTATAAATTAGGTATCCAATACTTAACTAATTATTTAAGTGAACGAAATATTCGTTTCTATTCTTGCTGCAGGTTAGCGTAACGGTAACGTACATGTAACAGGTAACCTGCTAAGTGAGTGAGCAAACTAACCTGCCAGATTTCAAATTTCTACTAACATTTATTTTATAATCCAATATTTCAGGTGTAAGTCAAGGCCTAATTTCAAAAATAGTTAAGGAAGGGCAAGCAGCAGAAGAAACTTGTACAAAAATTCGGACACCAGGCAAGGAGAGAAATCGTAAAAGTGGATTTGTGCATGTTGATGATTTTGACATGGGAGTTATACGGAGGAAAGGACATGAATTTTAAAAAGCTTCTAGAGGTTTTAAAGACTTAAATTACATAGGACAGCGAGAGAGTGCGAAAGCTGCTTAACAAGGTGGGATTTCGTTTTAAAAAATCTCAATCCAATCGGAAGGTTCTTATGGAGCGTAATGAAATATCAGCTTGGAGAGCTAAGTACTTGCACGCAGTGGATAAAAATAATAAATCTCCCCAGCCCCGGCCCGTAATTTATTTAGATGAGACCTATGTTCACTGTTCGCATACATCGGGTAAATGTTGGCAAGGAGAGGGTGAAGACGGAGTATTGGAGCCTATCGAAAGGGAAAAGATGTATTATTGTTCATGCGGGAGGAGATACTGGATTTGTTACAAATGCACTACTTGTGTTTAAATCAAACACAAAAAGTGGTGATTATCATGACGAGATGAATAGTACCAACATTAAAATGTGGGTTATTGAAAAACTTGTGCCTAATTTACAAGAGCCATCCACAACAGTGATGGATAATGCTCTTTATCACCGTATTTGTGGGAATAAAGTCCCAAATACGAATTCCTTAAAAAAAGATATGCAATTATGGTTCACCCAAAATAAAATTGAGTACGGAGAGAATTTGACTAAACCTCAGCTTTTAGAAATAATTAAGAGAAACAAGCCTGAACCTGTATATGAGATTGAAAAAATTTTAGAAGACACAAATGCTTATATTTACCACCTTATCACTGTGATCTCAATCCCATTGAACTCATATGGAGCACAATGAAAAGAAAAGTTGCTGATGTAAATATTGAGCACAAAAATGCTGAAATTCCCCGCCTAGTTAGAGAAGCGTTCTTTGACGCTTTTACAGTTCATGAGTGGGCACAGCATTGTAAACATGTTTGACGCTGTTACAGTTCATGAGTGGGCACAGCATTGTAAACACGTTTGACGCTGTTACAGTTCATGAGTGGGCACAGCATTGTAAACACGTTTGACGCTGTTACAGTTCATGAGTGGGCACAGCATTGTAAACACGTTTGACGCTGTTACAGTTCATGAGTGGGCACAGCATTGTAAACACGTTTGACGCTGTTACAGTTCATGAGTGGGCACAGCATTGTAAACACGTTTGACGCTGTTACAGTTCATGAGTGGGCACAGCATTGTAAACACGTTTGACGCTGTTACAGTTCATGAGTGGGCACAGCATTGTAAACACGTTTGACGCTGTTACAGTTCATGAGTGGGCACAGCATTGTAAACACGTTTGACGCTGTTACAGTTCATGAGTGGGCACAGCATTGTAAACACGTTTGACGCTGTTACAGTTCATGAGTGGGCACAGCATTGTAAACACGCTTGACGCTGTTACAGTTCATGAGTGGGCACAGCATTGTAAACACGTTCGCAGGTTAGAAGGAGAATACATAAAACATGATTTGTATTCAGATTTTGTTTTTTTTTTATTTTAATTGTAGAAGTGGTAAGTGACACTGAAACCGAAATCGATAGTGATAATGATGATAGTGGTACGGAAATAAGCGGAGTAGGTATGGCCTCACAACCAGGATAAAGTTGTGTATGCACGTTCATCTAAAGATCACAATTACTGTAAACCTGGTTTTCAATAAATCATTGTAAAGCAATTTGTTTTTTTTTATTACACACTACCACTAGGTACCACTGCTAATTATAATTAGTCAAATCTGGTGTTAGGGGTTAGGTACGGTCATAACTAAATGCAAGACATCCAGGTACCTCTTGCAAGGTTATTATAACATCGCATTAAATGAAAATTGTATCCCCCCGTGGCACATTTTATCTGCTGAATTTCCACTTCATTGGATTACTTTTTAGATAAAGCCATTGTTTATTGCTGAGAGAATAAACTGTTAGTTGTACCTACGTGACAAATTATCAAATTCTTTTTATTTATTTTATTATTTTTATATAGGTATCATTGTTTTTAATTTGTAAAAACTGTAATTCTTTTTAAACGATTATGTCTAACGTGAAATTACCTTCTTGAAAACTTACTTGATTTTGGGCACCGACGGTGCCGTCCTCTTTCAGTTCACAAATAAGTTGGTAGGACTGTACCCTTATGTATACTGTGCTGTCACTTATTTATTGCCTTATGAACTGCCTCCATGGTAGAGTGGTTTAGGCGTTTGCCTTGTGGCCCGGTGGTCGTGGGTTCGATTCCCACGGGAAGCATACTTTGTAAAGTTGTTTCCAGTTTGGCTAGGACATTGCAGCTTTGACTCACCTGATTGTCTGATAAAAAGATGATTCCGTGCTTCGGAAGGCACGTATAAGCTGCGGTGGTTTTGGCGGCCAAATGGCGGTTGTCAAATAAACCATGTCAGAGGCCCTTGAGGCGGTTTAGAAACTCTGACACTAGGGTAAGTGGGGTCTCGTTTAGACCTTACTGCCCACACGATAAAAAGAAGAAGAAGAAGAAGACTTATTTATTATGCTATATTTAATAAGTTGCAGACTGTAATACTTTTACAGCTTAAGGTTTCATTTAAGGTAACTTGTCTTGTAGAAAGTGTAGAGTGTGTACCTATGTGTAGTGGTGTTTAGGGACTCATAACAAGAAAAGATAAAGTTAAGGTAATAACAATCTTTTTATTTGTTGTTATTACATTAGTACTTGCAGTCTTTTACTTAAAGCTACTTCATAAGTTGCAGATTGTTACTTACATTACATACACAATCTGTACGTGTCCACAAGTTACATACCTATTTTAGATTATTGCACAATATACTTAACTACAGAGGTAGATACAAGTTTTACAAACATTTTTACTAAAAGTAACCTAATCTGTTTACATTACATTGCACAGTCTTTTAAATAGGAACATAATTTTTAAACTTATTCTAAAAACTTAAAAAGTCTTTTGTGTCGGTGTGGGGTCGTTAGACCTTACTGGCCACACGATGAGATAAATAAGAGATAATATGAAGAAAGTCTTAAGATAAGAAGGAGGAAGATGAAGGAGATCCACTTGGCTCTCAAAGTGTCTTTCTTGAAGAAACTTAGGTACGAGAGTGTGCGGTCGCTGTCAGCAAGCTTTCAGCACAGACACGATTGCTGACAGCGACTACACACTTTCCTAGCTAAGGCTGCTTTTAGCGCAGCAAGTTCTTTCTTCAAGAATGACACTTGGAGAGCCATGTGGATCTCCCTCATCTTCCTCCTGTCTCGGCTCTGCTTGGCGGCGACGTTATTCCGCTCGCGCTGGCGGCGGTAGGCGTCGTCCGCGGCGTCCGATTGGCTGGAGAGCACAGCGCGGCGCATGCGCGGGTTGTTACCCAGCAGCGCGCCGCCGTTCTTCTCCGCCATCACTCTGAGCGCGTCCCTCTCGAACTCCTTGAAGTCCGGATCGTCGGAGAGGGTGTCAGCGTCAATCATGTGAAGCGGCCTGACTGGAGCTTCGGTAAGTGACTCCGGCGGTGACAGCTTCACATGGCGCGGCGGCGCCGGTGTCGGGTTGTACGACACTGAATCGTATCCCGAATATCCCGCCGAACTTCCTCCGGGAGAGATGTGTGCAAGTGGCTCGAAGTATCCACTATAAGGTAGATTCTCCGTTGGCACTGGCACTGACACCGGCAACTGCTGCGCGAAGTACTCGCTTGAGTACGGAGGCTGTGTTTTCTGGGCTGCTGTCTTGGACAAGTCCAGGGGGACGTTGTCGGCGTAAGGTTTCCACAGAGACATGGTCACGACTTCACGAGTGCTTAGTACCAGAGTCAAAGACTACAATAGTATACTGAACAGAGTCGAGCGGGGAATGGTGCTGGCGGGTTTTTTTTTTTTTTTTTTTTTGATTTGGACCACTCGTAGTTCACCTCTAGACGGGTGGTTACTACTTAACCGGGCTAGCCTGTGGTGGCCTCAGAATGACTCTAAAGCCCCCAGCCAAGGCAACTAAAAATACTTAACCTACAACTCTGCTCACTGGGGGCACCCCCTGTGGGGTTCGGGCCTCGGCTCAGTGGCATCGTTATCGGGAGGGCAGCAAGGGACAGGCTGGGTCATGACATTATTTAGGGGGTTTAAAGCTAATGGCTCAGCGACGCGGGCTGGCTCGTTAGGCAAAAGACGGGGAGCAACAACAACATTGCTATTATTACTGGGACGTCGCGCGGGGCCTCGGCGGCGAGGCCGGAAGGCGGCGGGTCGCGGTTTGTGTGCTTGTTTAAGAGTACTGGTTTCCCTACAGCTCTCTTGTACAAGGGTGATTGGGTCATCGGGTTCTAGTAAGGTATGCCGTGGACGGCGGACCTTACTAATCTGGGAGGGAGCGTATCGGGTAGCCGATGCGATAAGAGGGTTCTGGTGCCTCTCAGCAGATTCGATGAAACGCTTCGTGAGGCGTTTCATGAACTGCTTGATGGTCGGGATTTTGAGATCGACATGGAGTCGCTCATTCCGAACGAACCACGGGGCACCCGTGGCCTTTCGGAGAAAACGGTTTTGGAGGGACTGCAACCTATGGATCCGGTATGACTTTACGTGGGCGAATGTAGCACACGCATAGGTCATGATGGGGCGAATGCAAGTGGTGTAGATACGCAGCTTGCATTTTAGGGATAATTTGCTGTTGTGGTTCAGCATCGAGTGGAGCCTACCGAGAGCGAAGGCGGCGCGCGAGCGCACCGCCTTAATGTGCTCCATAAAACTGAGGTTTTTGTCCAAGATCACTCCTAGATATTTGGCTCGCTCTTCCCAAGGGATCGGCTTGCCAAACATCTTGATCGGTGGAAGGATCGGGGGGAGTCTAGCCCGCGGCCTGCGGAACAGGACCGCCTGACTTTTCTCGGGATTTACCTCAATCCTCCACTTCCGAAACCAACCGCCTAGGCGGTTGGCGGATCTTTGGAGGTGATGAGATATGGATTTACCACTCTTGCCAGAGTAGTAAACGGCCGTGTCGTCGGCAAAGAGCGCTAATTGCGACTGGGGATCGGGGGGAATATCGCTGGTGAACAGCGTGAAAATAAGAGGCGACAGCACACCGCCTTGCGGTACGCCGGCGCGGATGGGGCGGGGGGTGGAAAGCGCACCTTCGATACGGAATCGAAAGGTGCGGTTCGACAAATAGTCTCGAAGGATGAGCACGAGACGATCTGGCACCCCGAGTTGATATAGCTTGTATATCAGACCGTTGTGCCAGACCTTGTCGAAGGCTTTCGCTATGTCGAAGAACAGGGCTCCCGTCATCAAGCCGCGTTGATAGCGGCCGTTGATATGCTCAACGATGCGGTAGACCTGTTGGACGCACGAGTGAGTGGCTCTAAAGCCAAACTGCTCGTTGGGGATGAGACTCTTTCGCTCGACGTAATCCTTGAGACGCTTATAGATAAGCCTCTCGTAGATCTTGCCGAGCGAGCTGAGCAGACTGATGGGGCGGTAGGAGGACGGGGAGGATTTGGGCTTACCCGGCTTGGGAATGCCGATCACGATAGCCTCTTTCCACTGCTGCGGAAACATGTTGTTGGACAGAGCGCCATTGAAGATGGCGGTCATCAACACGATCAGAGTCTTGGGAAAGAGTCGAACTACCCTGTTGGTAATGCCGTCGCGCCCAGGGGCTTTCCTGGGTCTGAGTTGGCCGACGATCCTCTCCACCTCGTCCGGAGTGACGGGAGGGAGAGGGTCGTCGGGGTCCTCGACGGGAGGGAGGGAGGTCCTACGTTCGACCTCGGCGTCCACCTCGGCGAGGTGGGCCGGGTCGACTGGGTTCGAGCTTGGGGAACACTGGGCCTCTAGACTGTCAGCCAGGCATTCGGCCTTCTCGTCGTCGTTAAACGCGAGAGTGTTGTCAGGGCGGATGAGGGGGGGCATGGTGGTAACCTCGGAGGCGCGTAACTTCCTCTGAAGCTCCCAAAATGCGAGGTGGTTGGGCTGGAGATCACTGAGCATCTGATCCCATTGCTTGTCACGAAACTCTTTGATGCGATTGCTTACTTTACGCTGTAAGTAACGCATAAAAGCCTTGTTACTAGCACAGGGAAAAGAGCTGTAGGCACGGACGGCCGCATTCTTCTCGGTCAACAGTTCACGCACATCGTCCGGGAGTTTCCAGCGACGGTCGTCCGTCGCCGGAGCCTCCCTTGAACATTCGTCCAGGACTGACTGTACATGTTCCGTGAGCGAGCCGATCGCGGCCGCCGTGTCGGCAGCTGACTCTATGTGATCTGGGATTTTATCCAGGTGATGTGACGTGGTGACTTTCAGTTTTTCACTTACTTTGCGCCAGTCAGTGATCACTCTGGTGGGAGGAGGTTGGGAGGGGTCGGGAGGACCGAATCTGGGAGTGAGCTCCAGAATAACCGGCCGGTGATCCGAGTTGAGCTCGTCCACCGCCTCCACAGAATGCAAACGTAAGTTTACATTCTTGAGGAGAGCGATGTCGAGCACATCGGGTCGCCAGTTAGGTTGGTGAGGGTAATGGGTGGGATGCATCGGAGCGATGACATCGAAGTTGAGGGGGCTGCTGAGCTCGAACAGAGCTCTTCCTCTGGGATTAGCCGTGTGGCTATTCCATGAGGGATGTTTGGCGTTGAGGTCCCCCGCCAGAAGGACGGAGTCACTCAAGCCAAGAAGAGTTGTGAGGTCATTTCTGAGGGAGGGGCCTATGGGAGTGGTGGTGGGAGGGTCGTAGACAGAAATGACCGTGAGGGGTTGGTGGCCTGTCATGCCGAGCCGACAGACAGAGACCTCAAGCTCGGTTAGGGTGGCGGGCGGATCCATGGGGATGCAGTATAGGGACGATTTGTAATATATGAGAGTTCCTCCCCCATGACATCGGGTCCTGTCGTTGCGAACTAACCGATAGTTCGCAATTTTAGGATCCCGAAGATGGGGCTTGAGGAACGTCTCCTGCACCAGAAGCAGATCTATGCGATGGTCGCGGAGGAAATTGGCGATCTCATCACGTTGGCCTGAGAGGCTGTTGGAATTGAAGTACCCTATCCGGAGGGACTTCGGCCTAAACCTACATGTTACTGCGGGGGACTTAGCCATGAAGACGTTCATAGAGGCTAATAAAGTGAACTACATCACTGAATTCACGGTATACGGCACCGTGCTCAGTGATGTTAGAGGCCTTCAGAGCTTCGGTCATAGCCACAGCTCTGGGGGAGTAGAAGGCCTTGTAGAAGGCCATGTTAATATGGATGGCCATTTCAGGCGCATTCGCGGGAATAGGGTGGGTTGGGACTTTGGGAGTAGCCTTTGGTGGTGGGGGGGGAGGAGTGGCTGCCTGAGGGGCGGCTGCTCCGGCGACGGCGACCGATGGTCGGGGGAATGGAGGTATGGCTACATCCATGAGGGCCGGGATGGCCGGGGAGGGCTTTTGGGCCGTAGGGGCCTGGGTCTGGGTAGGCGCGGGTCCGAGCGCCAGGAAGTGGGCCCTATGGTTCAGCGCGTTCCAAGGGCTGGGGCGCTGAGGGTATAGGGCCACGGGGGGGTGGTGCTGGCGGGGTGTCTCCGCGCTTTTATATACGAGGGGCGGGGCTTAGTGGAGGGGGTCGCGTGGGACGCACCCCTAGCGCAGTGGCACAAACAATGGCGTCAATATTTGTGTTCAAATTAGTTTGTGGTGCAATGCATTGTATTATTTAGGTCTATGCCTACTGTTTTAAATTTCGATAGCATTTATGTTTTGTCTTGTTCTGGAGAAATAGGTACCTTCACTTGAAGTAATAGTTTCATTATCTGGTAGCGAGCTTGTTTGAATCAAAATGCCTTGCGTTTATAATGTTAGTTTTACCAATGAAAGTATAGTTAGCTGTTAGATACATAGATATTCTAATGAAAATTGCAATACTAAGCCCGCACGAACCAAGTTGCGCGCGAAGTGCTAGTAGTTAGCTTTAATATTTAAAAATCTCGTGTTACGGTGTTTGTTACCGAACTCCTCCGAAATGGCTCGACCGAATTTCATGTTTTTTTTTTGTATACCTATTCAGTTGGTGTGAGAATAGGTGGTAGGGTATTTTTTTTTTGTTTGGCATAACAACGTTTGCCGAGTCAGCTAGTAATTGTACCTATAGGTATCTATATAATGCGCAAAAACAAAATTAATCATTGGGCATCAAAAAATAATCCATGTCGCTGTCAATGGCAAAAGTGCTCAGAACACTGGCAGCATTGCCCGCTGACAATGCTTATTGTTTGGCTGGCAATGCTTATTGTTTGGCCAAGCAAAAGCTCAGCGATGTATTATTTTGAATGGCCAATGATTTATTTGGTTTTTATACACGTTTTACATAATGCAGTGATTATCAGTGTAGTAGTTTGTAAGTGTATGTACGTAGAGCTAGTGTATCTGTTATTATAATAAACAGTCTATATGTACGTAGAGCTAGTGTATCTGTTATTATAATAAACAGTCTATATGTACGTAGAGCTAGTGTATCTGTTATTATAATAAACAGTCTATATGTCCGTAGAGCTAGTGTATTTGTTATTATAATAAACAGTCTATATGTACGTAGAGCTAGTGTATTTGTTATTATAATAAACAGTCTATATGTATGTACGTAGAGCTAGTGTATCTGTTATTATAATAAACAGTCTATATGTACGTTGAGCTAGTGTGTCTGTTATTATAATAAACAGTCTATATGTACGTAGAGCTAGTGTACTTGTTTATTTATTTATTTATCACAACACTTCTATCATTACAAGATATCCCAAAGCGATAGGGTGGTACTTTGTTAGTTTACAAATTGTAACATAAATGGTAAGCAGTTATTCTTGCGAATTCATTCAATGAACAGGAAAAAATGTCAATCCTTTCGGCGACTTCATTTAGTGTACGTAAGGCGCGAGTAACTGGTGCTTTTTGAAGAAAGTTAGTCCTGCCGCGTGGCACAGCTACCAGCTGCGGCCGTCTCCGTCTCAGCACGTAGCTGTCGGGCACGCACAGATTCACCTCCTTCAAAACCCCCTGATTTTTTATTTTACCATTGATTAATTTGAAAAAATAAATGGCGATAGCCATATCCCTTCTTAATTCTAACTTGTTGTACCCAACCATGCCTAGAACAAACAATGTGGGGTACATCAATGGATAATAAGGATATACTCCATAAAGCCTCATGTACAGATAGCTTATGAATTTATTTTGAATGCGTTCCAACATGAGACTGTATTTAGTTTCATGTGGTGCCCAAATGATTGCATTGCACTCCAACTGACTCCGTATCAGAGCATTGTACAAGGTGGTAATAGCTTTAATGCCTTTGAACTCTTGAGAACGACGAAGTATGAAACCTAGACTCCTGTACGCTCTTTTGCAAACTTTGACGATGTGATCGCGAAAAGACAACTCCTTGTTTAGGTGTACTCCTAGATCACGTACAGTTGCCACCATATTCATCGTTGCGTTGTCTAGCTCATAGTCATGGTGGAGGGGAACTCTCATGCGACTGAACGTTATGATCGAGCACTTCGACATATTGAAATGTAGCTTATTTTTCCTACTCCACTCGACTACTCTGCTCACATCATTTTGAAACCGAATACAGTCTCTTTCGTCCTTAATAGCCAAAAACAGTTTAAGATCGTCCGCGAATAACAGACAACCGGCATCCCTGACGACATCCGGCAGGTCGTTAATCATAATAATAAATTGCAGAGGTCCTACGTTACTACCTTGGCTCACACCAGATCTGGTATAATAAGGCTCCAATTTGTAGCCAGCATACTCGACAAACTGCCGGCGGTCTCTCATGTAATCAGCAAAGAACTTAAGCAATTTGGGGGTGCATCCAATAGTCGCCAGCTTTGTTAATAAGATGTCGTTGACCACCAAATCAAACGCTTTTTTGAAATCAAAGTAGGCGACATCGACTTGCACTCCCGCATCAACATGTGGGACTACATATGTCATAAAATTTAGCAAATTGCTAGTTGTGCTGCGGGCTGGTCGAAAACCGTGCTGAGCGTCCGCCAATGAAGCAGATACTTGTTCGAATACGCATCGCTGTATGACCGACTCAAATATCTTTGCCGGTGTGGACAAAACAGCCACCGGTCTATACCCATTTACTTCCGATCCTGCATCACCCTTAGGTACTGGAATTACCCGCGTTAACAGTCTATATGTACGTAGAGCTAGTGTACTTGCTATTATAATAAACAGTCTATATGTACGTAGAGCTAGTGTATCTGTTATTATAATAAACAGTCTATATGTACGTAGAGCTAGTGTGTCTGTTATTATAATAAACAGTCTCTATGTACGTAGAGCTAGTGTGTCTGTTATTATAATAAACAGTATATATGTACGTAGAGCTAGTGTGTCTGTTATTATAATAAACAGTCTATATGTACGTAGAGCTAGTGTATCTGTTATTATAATAAACAGTCTATATGTACGTAGAGCTAGTGTACTTGTTATTATAATAAACAGTCTATATGTACGTAGAGCTAGTGTACTTGTTATTATAATAAACAGTCTATATGTACGTAGAGCTAGGGTATCTGTTATTATAATAAACAGTCTATATGTACGTAGAGCTAGTGTATCTGTTATTATAATAAACAGTCTCTATGTACGTAGAGCTAGTGTGTCTGTTATTATAATAAACAGTCTATATGTACGTAGAGCTAGTGTACTTGTTATTATAATAAACAGTCTATATGTACGTAGAGCTAGTGTACTTGTTATTATAATAAACAGTCTATATGTACGTAGAGCTAGTGTACTTGTTATTATAATAAACAGTCTATATGTACGTAGAGCTAGTGTATCTGTTATTATAATAAACAGTCTATATGTACGTAGAGCTAGTGTGTCTGTTATTATAATAAACAGTCTCTATGTACGTAGAGCTAGTGTGTCTGTTATTATAATAAACAGTCTATATGTACGTAGAGCTAGTGTGTCTGTTATTATAATAAACAGTCTATATGTACGTAGAGCTAGTGTATCTGTTATTATAATAAACAGTCTATATGTACGTAGAGCTAGTGTACTTGTTATTATAATAAACAGTCTATATGTACGTAGAGCTAGTGTACTTGTTATTATAATAAACAGTCTATATGTACGTAGAGCTAGTGTGTCTGTTATTATAATAAACAGTCCATATGTACGTAGAGCTAGTGTATCTGTTATTATAATAAACAGTCTCTATGTACGTAGAGCTAGTGTGTCTGTTATTATAATAAACAGTCTATATGTACGTAGAGCTAGTGTACTTGTTATTATAATAAACAGTCTATATGTACGTAGAGCTAGTGTACTTGTTATTATAATAAACAGTCTATATGTACGTAGAGCTAGTGTACTTGTTATTATAATAAACAGTCTATATGTACGTAGAGCTAGGGTATCTGTTATTATAATAAACAGTCTATATGTACGTAGAGCTAGTGTATCTGTTATTATAATAAACAGTCTATATGTACGTAGAGCTAGTGCATTTGTTATTATAATAAACAGTCTCTATGTACGTAGAGCTAGTGTATCTGTTATTATAATAAACAGTCTCTATGTACGTAGAGCTAGTGTATTTGTTATTATAATAAACAGTCTCTATGTACGTAGAGCTAGTGTATCTGTTATTATAATAAAAAGTCTCTATGTACGTAGAGCTAGTGTATTTGTTATGATAATAAACAGTCTCTATGTACGTAGAGCTAGTGTATTTGTTATTATAATAAACAGTCTCTATGTACGTAGAGCTAGTGTATTTGTTATTATAATAAACAGTCTCTATGTACGTAGAGCTAGTGTATTTGTTATTATAATAAACAGTCTCTATGTACGTAGAGCTAGTGTATTTGTTATTATAATAAACAGTCTCTATGTACGTAGAGCTAGTGTATCTGTTATTATAATAAACAGTCTCTATGTACGTAGAGCTAGTGTATCTGTTATTATAATAAACAGTCTCTATGTACGTAGAGCTAGTGTATTTGTTATTATAATAAACAGTCTATATGTACGTAGAGCTAGTGTATTTGTTATTATAATAAACAGTCTCTATGTACGTAGAGCTAGTGTATCTGTTATTATAATAAACAGTCTATATGTACGTAGAGCTAGTGTGTCTGTTATTATAATAAACAGTCTCTATGTACGTAGAGCTAGTGTGTCTGTTATTATAATAAACAGTCTATATGTACGTAGAGCTAGTGTGTCTGTTATTATAATAAACAGTCTATATGTACGTAGAGCTAGTGTATCTGTCATTATAATAAACAGTCTATATGTACGTAGAGCTAGTGTACTTGTTATTATAATAAACAGTCTATATGTACGTAGAGCTAGTGTATCTGTTATTATAATAAACAGTCTATATGTACGTAGAGCTAGTGTATCTGTTATTATAATAAACAGTCTCTATGTACGTAGAGCTAGTGTGTCTGTTATTATAATAAACAGTCTATATGTACGTAGAGCTAGTGTACTTGTTATTATAATAAACAGTCTATATGTACGTAGAGCTAGTGTACTTGTTATTATAATAAACAGTCTATATGTACGTAGAGCTAGTGTACTTGTTATTATAATAAACAGTCTATATGTACGTAGAGCTAGTGTATCTGTTATTATAATAAACAGTCTCTATGTACGTAGAGCTAGTGTGTCTGTTATTATAATAAACAGTCTATATGTACGTAGAGCTAGTGTACTTGTTATTATAATAAACAGTCTATATGTACGTAGAGCTAGTGTACTTGTTATTATAATAAACAGTCTATATGTACGTAGAGCTAGGGTATCTGTTATTATAATAAACAGTCTATATGTACGTAGAGCTAGTGTATCTGTTATTATAATAAACAGTCTATATGTACGTAGAGCTAGTGCATTTGTTATTATAATAAACAGTCTCTATGTACGTAGAGCTAGTGTATCTGTTATTATAATAAACAGTCTCTATGTACGTAGAGCTAGTGTATTTGTTATTATAATAAACAGTCTCTATGTACGTAGAGCTAGTGTATCTGTTATTATAATAAACAGTCTCTATGTACGTAGAGCTAGTGTATTTGTTATGATAATAAACAGTCTCTATGTACGTAGAGCTAGTGTATTTGTTATTATAATAAACAGTCTCTATGTACGTAGAGCTAGTGTATTTGTTATTATAATAAACAGTCTCTATGTACGTAGAGCTAGTGTATTTGTTATTATAATAAACAGTCTCTATGTACGTAGAGCTAGTGTATTTGTTATTATAATAAACAGTCTCTATGTACGTAGAGCTAGTGTATCTGTTATTATAATAAACAGTCTCTATGTACGTAGAGCTAGTGTATCTGTTATTATAATAAACAGTCTATATGTACGTAGAGCTAGTGTGTCTGTTATTATAATAAACAGTCTCTATGTACGTAGAGCTAGTGTGTCTGTTATTATAATAAACAGTCTATATGTACGTAGAGCTAGTGTGTCTGTTATTATAATAAACAGTCTATATGTACGTAGAGCTAGTGTATCTGTCATTATAATAAACAGTCTATATGTACGTAGAGCTAGTGTACTTGTTATTATAATAAACAGTCTATATGTACGTAGAGCTAGTGTATCTGTTATTATAATAAACAGTCTATATGTACGTAGAGCTAGTGTATCTGTTATTATAATAAACAGTCTCTATGTACGTAGAGCTAGTGTGTCTGTTATTATAATAAACAGTCTATATGTACGTAGAGCTAGTGTACTTGTTATTATAATAAACAGTCTATATGTACGTAGAGCTAGTGTACTTGTTATTATAATAAACAGTCTATATGTACGTAGAGCTAGTGTACTTGTTATTATAATAAACAGTCTATATGTACGTAGAGCTAGTGTATCTGTTATTATAATAAACAGTCTCTATGTACGTAGAGCTAGTGTGTCTGTTATTATAATAAACAGTCTATATGTACGTAGAGCTAGTGTGTCTGTTATTATAATAAACAGTCTATATGTACGTAGAGCTAGTGTATCTGTTATTATAATAAACAGTCTATATGTACGTAGAGCCAGTGTACTTGTTATTATAATAAACAGTCTCTATGTACGTAGAGCTAGTGTATCTGTTATTATAATAAACAGTCTCTATGTACGTAGAGCTAGTGTATCTGTTATTATAATAAACAGTCTCTATGTACGTAGAGCTAGTGTATCTGTTATTATAATAAACAGTCTCTATGTACGTAGAGCTAGTGTATTTGTTATTATAATAAACAGTCTATATGTACGTAGAGCTAGTGTATTTGTTATTATAATAAACAGTCTATATGTACGTAGAGCTAGTGTATCTGTTATTATAATAAACAGTCTATATGTACGTAGAGCTAGTGTATTTGTTATTATAATAAACAGTCTATATGTACGTAGAGCTAGTGTATTTGTTATTATAATAAACAGTCTATATGTACGTAGAGCTAGTGTATCTGTTATTATAATAAACAGTCTATATGTACGTAGAGCTAGTGTATCTGTTATTATAATAAACAGTCTATATGTACGTAGAGCTAGTGTATCTGTTATTATAATAAACAGTCTCTATGTACGTAGAGCTAGTGTATTTGTTATTATAATAAACAGTCTATATGTACGTAGAGCTAGTGTATTTGTTATTATAATAAACAGTCTATATGTACGTAGAGCTAGTGTATCTGTTATTTTAATAAACAGTCTATATGTACGTAGAGCTAGTGTATTTGTTATTATAATAAACAGTCTATAGAACACAGCGGGACTAAAAAGGGCGCTTTAGTGTTATCATAATATTTATGACAATCTGTCAAATTCCATTTTCATCTTTATCCCTAAAGCATTAGGTTCAAGGTTGATTGGGAACATTTCAGTGTCGGGTAGCATGTGCTGCTGATTGTACTGAAGTGGGCTTTGTAGAGCCGCAGTACTAGCTGAAACAAATAGTTCATTTGATTTGGTAGATAGGAGTTCAGTTTACATCAAGTTTCGCATTTTAGAGAATTTCTGTCGCGACAAGAAGTGCTAAATATCAACTATGTTACTTGTTGTTATCACATACTAAATATTTATTCTATTTCAATTAGGTAATGACTTTGTTTTCTACCTCATATTTAGTTATCTGCGCAAATGACTTTAGTTAATCATAACAATCTGTGTTCAATGTTTTTAAGTCAGGCCAATCTGATAGAACATATTAAAAGACTCTGTAACTCATTTTTTTCCAAATGTTTCCAAAGCTTTGTAAATAACAAGAAACATCATTAACTAAGACATTATTTTGCAATAATACGGGTACCTACCTACCTAGACCTAATCCTAACTAATGATGTACAAAACATTGGGTCCAAATTTATTAGTGAGATAAGTAATCACTTTGTTTTTATCTCATTGATAGTTTTCAATGCAAATGACTTAGAAGTTAGCAATAATAATGATTTGTTTTGTTAATCCGTTCAAGTCCTTACATCTGCGCTCGTAAACAAGTTTAGATGACAACAATATGCATGAAGAGCTTACGTGACCAACAAAATATGAGGTCTAAAATTCGATAATACAAAGTGTTCCTTTTGATAGATATCCCATAAGTGCAGGGTATCAATGAGACCATGTTAAAGAATCACCGCGCACATGAATTATTTTTCAATCATTTTTTTTTTCAACAACGTCGAGATTATTTATGTAAAGCACCCTTACCGACGTGAAATATGACAACGTCGCATTTTCTTAGCTTCAATATGAATGATTGATTTGAATGAACATGATTTACTCGTAAGTACTTTTCAATTAAACTCAGATATCAGAGAGAGATATCGAGAGTATAGTTTTAGTATTATCTTCGAATCTATGTATTTTTGGAACACTTGTTCTAGGACTTTTTGTATTACTTACTTGTACATGTCGAATGTAACCTTAATTAATTTAATGCGAGAACTAGGCTGTGGGAAGAACATCATCCCCCACCACCTGACTACTTGCAGCCCCAGGAAAATCTGCCTCCAGAACGTGATCTGCAGTGGCCTATTTGGAAGGCACTGAACCGTTTGCGTACCCAGTTAGGCCGCTGCAGACACAATCTGGCGAAATGGGGATTCATGGACCCGTCGGATACTCAATGTGAGTGCGGTGCTCCTGTTCAGAACATGAGCCACACGTTGGAGTGCCCCAAGTGCCCATACACCTGTACTTTGGGGGATTTAACGAATGCCACCGCCGCTGCAATTAACGTAGCCACCTACTGGGCCCAAAAAATCTAAGAAGTTATCCATCGACTCGAAAAGAAGAAGAAGTTATAGGATATCAAAAGGAACACGTTCTATACCGACTTATGTACTAGGTAATGATATTTAAATATGTACTAGTTCTTGTTCTTAGTATTGGTCCTTTCGTAGCCGCATAAATAAATAGGAAGGAAAAAGGTAATAACATAAATACATTTCTTTAAAATGTAAATCTATACTTAACATATAAAGCTGAAGAGTTTGTTTGTTTGTTTGTTTGCTTGAACGCGCTAACCTTGAACTTAACCCCTTCACTATCACTACATCACTACATATGATAAAACAAAATCCTCCGCCGTGTCTGTCTGTCTGTCTGTCTGTTCGCGATAAACTCAAAAACTATTGCACCGATTTTCGTGCTGTTGTCACCAATGGATAAAGTGGTTTGTGAGAAAGGTTATAGTATATAATTTGTCTAGAAAAAAATTCAGGGATCCTTAAGAAAATTGTAGCGCGGACGAACTCGCGGTCAAAGTGCTAGTTAGTGATAAATTTGAAAATCTTTTTAAGTAATTTGACAGATTGTTATAGCTTGATGCGCATGCGTCTGTACAAGCTGATACAAATCTTTCACTTGATTTTGTTAGACGATATCTACGTCAAATCTAGTAAGAAACAAGTTCCGCATATTAGTAAAAATCTATCGTATGATCGTGACATTAAAAACGCAAAACATCGACGATGTTGCTTTTTGCTGTCTTCTACCAAATATTTGCTTTATTCTAATTAGCTAATCACTTTGTTTTTCACCTCATATTTAGTTATCGGCGCAAACGACTTTAAAGTTAACAATAATTAACTTTGAATCCGTGAATGTCCTTACATCTCGGGGACGTAAACAAGTTTTGATGTCAACAAGCTTTGAAGATATTTTCATAAAAAATCAAAGGATGCATGAAGAGCTTACGTGAGTAATACAATATGAGGTCAGTTTTAGTTAGGCTCGGCGCACATGTGGCGGAGCGCAGCAAGTACCTTCTACTTTCCATTGTCAAACTATTATTGACACTATCCTCATTGAAATAATATCTAAAATCACTTAACATAACAAATCATTCCTGAAGAGCATCAAAATGACTACGTGTTAATTGATTTTAGATATTGTTTCAATGAGGACAATGTCGATAATAGTTAAACAAAGAAAAATGCTCTGCGCTGCGCTCCGCCACATCTGCGCCGGCTCTTAGGTTTACCAGCTCTTCTCACTATTAGGGAGATTTATGTTTCATCAAATAATCAAAAATAAAACCAAATATGTAAGAATACGGATAAATATTAAGGATAGAAAGGCGAAGTTGCTATCTCTCCAGAGCTTTTGTTTCAGGCTCACAGTCCATGAAATAGTTACAGTGAAATCATTGTGAAGTTGAACAAAAATGTGTTCATCAAACTAAATAACTTATGTAGCGAAACTTCACTACAAACGTGGCTATCTAAACTACTATTCTTTTTTAAACCATGTACCTAGCTGACCCGCGCAACATCGTCTGCATCATATTTTTCATTATTGCTCCGCTCCTATTCGTCACAGCGTGATGTTATATAGCTTACAGCCTTCCTCGATAAATGGGCTATCTAAAAATAAAATATTTTATTCAACCAAACAAACACTCTTCAGCTTTATAATATTTGTATAGATTTCAGATTACCTAGTAAATAAGTTTTGGTTGTAAAAATTAACCATATTATTGATCAGACCCCGATAATTTGACTCTGTAACTAATAATTTTAAATTTTGAAAACTAGCCTGTCGCTCCAAAATTCATACTTTCAAAACGTACATCAATTTGTACAACGACGATATTCTCACACATGCACGCAATGGAACTACTCTCCAAACGCAATGTGGACACAAACATCAACACAAAACGTTTAGGTAAAGTAGCAACATACTAACAACAAAGGCACGCGCCGACCACAGCCTACCTGAAGTCAGTGCACCAAGCGACCAGAAACACCCTTTTACAATACGGGTGCATTATATTTAAAAAAGGTAGCCATTTTTATGACTGCTTAAAAACTTACAGACCTTTTTGGTGATAAGGATGGTTTGCTCAAATGTATGGCCATGTTTTATTGCAACCGCTTGTAAAGGCGGCAAAGTAATTCCTTCTTTGTTTTAGTTTTCTAGAAAGTGGCTGGTTCGGATTGTTTGTTCACAATCAGGAATTTAGGACCCGCATTGGAAATGCTGTGTTCAATGTGTGTCGGTGTTGCTAAGGCGTTTCCTTTGAGGATTAAATCTTTTTTAAGAATTTTACTAGAAAAGAGAAAGTCGAACAGTTGATGGCACCAGCAGCACCAAATGTTTTAAGGGATTTATTTTTCAACTTTAAAACGTAAAACTGTAATAATTATAGTAGAGAGAGACTTAGGGTAAAAATGGCGTAAATAGCTAACTTGAGGCGAATATTTAGATATTCAATATAGTTCCGCTTTAGTTTGCTTATGAAAATAACTGTATCCAAAATGTATTCATGTTTTCATACTGCTAACTTGTGTTTCTTCTTAGCTTAATCGGTACCAATTTCAAAGCCCATCTTAATGAATCAACAATAGTAACCGGACAGTTATTCCCACTTTATTCTCCCTCACTATTTGAAAACATCATAAGCATACAAAAAAAAATCCATTGAATAATCAAAGTAACATATCCCCATTCACGGGACCACCGTGACATCATAATCGCAGTAAAGAGTTACATGCACAATGCGACTGCCGGACGACAGTTGCGACATTATTGTCGCATGGCCGCGCCTTATGTCGCTGTGTGGGACATGCGCGTGAGTGCACCACAGAGTTGTTACGGAAATGATTTCTATGAATACTGTTATTGATACAATAGTTACGACTTTCTGTCTGTCTGTCGGTGGCTATTTGATAATCTGCTGTCCGGTTAAATATATTTTTTGGGTAGTTGGGAACTACTTGACTAGTCATTCTCACATAAAATATTAGGTACCTATATTTTATGAAAATATTAAGTAAACGATTGCAAACCATTCTGAATTGAAGCGGTATTTTGCCAGAGATCTACCAACAGTTTATAGCTATGTTTTTCGACCTAAGCTGCTTTTCAGGCTAGATATTATTACTTTAGTTTTTTCAGACTTTTATTTGGGACAACCCACTATGAGTAGGTACTATGCAATTCCTGATAGCCAGAATCAACGGCGATGACCAATAGAAGAGCGTCCTAGGAAATGAACGAATATCTTGAAGCCGTACCAGCATCTGAATTCCACGTTGCGTAGGTAGGTACTAATTGAATGTGACAATAGAGCTTGCTTGCCTAGCACTCACCCATTCCCTTTTAACTTTGAAACCTCGCAATTTAGGATGTATAACCTAACCATCACGATACTCTGACTTTGGCAGGAATATAACTGTACGCACAAAGTATTCCCAAAACATTTAAGAGAGCGAAGGATGTCCACAATGATTCTGATCATTTCACCACAGCGCGTCTAATTAAAATCAAATTAAATCGCTCAATCAGCAGTTCGTCCCGGAACTGTAACTCCATCAATCTCGCACACAATGGTGCTGCGTGTCGTCCGGTGAATGGGTTGCCGTCCCACGCAGACCACTGCTGGACAACGTGATCGATCGACAGTGTCGTCGAGTAGCGGGAATTGCTACAGTTGCGGTTCAATTATATGTGTATTTCCTGTTGCTCTGTGATGGGAATAAGTAATTTATAATGGTAGTATAATATGGACTTCACAAAAACATTTACAAAGCATTTTAAATGCACCCAAAAATACTGCCAAACGGAAAAGTTATGAACAGACTAAATCAGAATTGCTAGCTGGCTTCTATTTCAGGCTGATAAAGAGCACATCTCTCCAGGTGGCATAGCATACCAAAAAGTATGCCTAGGTGACTCTTTAGGAATCCTTGAATTGCCTCATTTAGTTCCCAGAGAAAGAACAAAACTAACAAAAATATAATTCTTTTATATCAGAGGTACCTACATAATAGAATAACAGTAAACTAAGTTAACTAAGTTTTATTTATTTTATTTATTTTCTTTATTTAGGTAACCAACGGCGATACTTAAAATATATTACAGATTATTAGTATAACAGTATTGTATGGCTAATAATAGGTTTCCCTCTGTAACTGGAATTCTTTATGCATACGAACGGACTAACAGGATACAATAAAAATAATTATAACAAAATTTCTTATTTAAGTTACTTTAAGTTTAAAATGCTGAAAAAGTGATATTTAAAGTTAAACAAGAGAGACTAAAAGATTGGATGTCATTTGCCTTCGCTTATAGTTTTTATTATTTGTTTTCTGAATAATGTTTTATTATAGCGAAATATATCAACTTGAGAGAAGTTTGTGTTATAAATTCGAGCGATGCGTGTCATTACACAATTTTTGGCATAATTAGTGGCGTGCCTAGGCACGTGTAACATTGACGTGTGACGAGTGCGTCGTAGGGGAGTGTTAAAAGTTACCAGTGCGACCAACTCCGAGCAATCTAGGCGTCCATTGAGAATGTCGTAAAGCAAACACATATCCATTACATTACGCCTTTCATCGAGTGTTAGATGACCATATGTTCGACAGCTTTCTTCGTAGGACAACGGAGGCTTACAGAGGCGATAGTTGAGATGGTTTACGAATTTTTTTTTGAACCTGTTCTAATTGGTTCTTATAGATTATGTATTGGGGGGACCAAATTGGGCACGCATATTCCAACACACTGCGCACATATGCAAAATATACCGATTTAAGAGCCCCAATGTTTTTAAATACCTTGCATGACCTAAGAACAAATCCTAGGTTCTTGTAGGCTTTTGTGCTAATGAGGTCTATGTGATCAGAGAACGCTAATTTACTGTCAAATATAACTCCTAAGTCCCTAACTAATTTGACTTTATTTATAATAATTAAAATTGTATGAGTGATCAATAGGGTTTTTTTTACGTGTGTAACTAATACATTGACACTTAGTGACGTTTACTGTGATTTTATTTTTTTTGTAATAATTATTTAAGCGATTAAGATCCTCTTGAAGAGCCTTGCAATCATTGGATGATCTTATCTTACAAAATATTTTTTTGTCATCAGCGTACATTAGGTGTTCAGAGTGTTCAAAACAATCAGTGATATCAAATAAATATGCATTGTAAAACAAAGGTCCCAAATGCGATCCCTGCGGAACACCGCTGGGATTTTCAGTAAAGTTGGAACGGTATCCTCCGAGAACAACAGCCTGTGATCTTTTAAATAAATATGACTGAACCCATCGTAAAAGATCCCCGCGTATGCCCAGTCTATATAACTTACTGAGCAAGATGACGTGATCCACACGATCAAAAGCTTTTTCAAAATCTGTGTAGATCACGTCAACCTGTCCACCGTTATCCGTGTTCTCAAGAACAAAATTCGAAAAACTGGCTAAATTCGAAACAGCCGAGCGCTTTCTTAAGAAACCGTGTTGCTTGCAAGGGATTCCTTTGAGGATATATGGATAGATAGCGTTGTATACCAATTTTTCAAATACTTTGCCAATTGTGTTTAGGATTGAAATACCCCTGTAATTTCCTATAATTGATCGCGAACCCTTTTTATGGATTGGAACAATAAATGCTTTTTTCCATTCATTCGGGAACGTGCCTTCTCTCAAAGAGAGATTAAATATAATGCTTATTGGAGGTGCTAAAGATTTTGCACAGTTCTTCCAAAATACTGGAGGTATTCCGTCACAACCAGGATATCCACGCTTAAGGCACTCAACGACCTCTCCACGGTTAAGGCAGTAAATTGTAAGCTAGATATGATATCTGGACAGTTATCTTTCTCTTCCGCGATCAATGAAGTCACGAGGCTATAGTCAGAGGGTTCACCAAAAACGTCGTGGAAGAAGTCATTGAAAGCTTCGCAAATTTCCGGTCCTTCAGAATAATTTACATTATTATGAGTCAACATTTTTGGATAGTTGGAGCCACCTCGCATGGTCTTTATGAAGGACCAAAACCTTTTTGGGTCATTTTTTAGACTACGTTCCTTCTCCTGCAAGTGTTTATTATAACAAATCTCCTGGACTTGTCGCTGTCTATTACGCAACATTGCAAATTCGTCATAGTCGAGCAAATTTCCGAACCTTTTCCAACGCGAGTGTGCCTTATTTTTTTCTTTAATTATATTAATTAATGATTTGCTATACCAAACTGGATATTTACGTGATCCTGACCTTCGATTAACAGGCACATATTTATCAATCTCCGTTTGGATTGTTTCATAAAAACAACGTACAGCATCATTTGTTGATGTGTTGTTCAAAACTGAGTCCCAATCAATTTTAGAAAACCTATCATTTAACATGCTGAAATTAGATTTGCGATAATTACGTTTAGGAGTACATAACTCACGCAGCGGAGAAACTGCAAGGTCTGAAATTTCAATGGTAATTACTGGATGAGGTAGATCAGGTTTCACAAGGGGTGATAGACATTCGTTTATTTTTAGAGGCAAGTTGGAGAAGGTCAAATCAAGAGTATGCCCCTTGTGGTTAGGCAAGACGTTGTATTGTGTAAAACCCAAAAAAGATAAATCATTAACAAGCCGAATGGCCGCGTTCTGTACTTCGACGCCACCTTGTTTCAAAAAAGTTGGCCCACTTGTATCCCATTTTATGCACGGAAGATTAAAATCGCCCACAAGTAAGTAATTATATGTATGAATGCTATGAGTAAATGCATTCGCTACTCCTTGCAAGATATAATCGATGTCTGAGGGTATGCGATGAGCATCAGGCGGTACGTAGGCAACACTTACGTAAAGATCAGCTGTTGCTGACAGCGCGCGAGCCGGTATTACTATTGTCAACAATTCTGTAGCGGATGAGTTTCGCTCGTGCTCAACGCACCACGCACCCAGTTCGTGTCGCGAGAATATCATAACACCGCCACCCGAGGATTTGCCAGTCGCAGCTAAATCACGGTCTTTACGGAACACGTCATACCTATCGTCACACAGTTCCCTATCAAAAACGCCGTCATATAACCATGTTTCCGTTACTATAATTAAATCATAACTATTACACATAATGTTTTGATAGAATTGTGTAGTTTTAGTCCTTAGTTCTGATAGTAAATACTTAAGTTATGGGGCTTCATTGTTACGAGTCTCTTTTACTGATAGTAAATCTCGAAAAACTAACAAACAACGAACGATTCGGCGTAAATTGTGTGAACGCAAGGAATAGTTTGTACGTAAAATTATATAATTAGTCCCAATTTCTTGCAACGGCTTGACACCCCGGGGAAGGGTTGTATGCACAATAAATTACATTAAACATGATGTCCTTAATCATTACAACAATGCGACAGATTTTGGGTTCAACTAATAAACAAATAACTATATTAACACGGTGTGGGTAAGTTAATAAAAAGATGCAAAAGTATTTTGAACAGATAAAATGTAAAACCCATGCACTACGTATAGGTGCGCCCCGAAACAGTGCGTCGTTAGCAGCAATAATGATTTTATAATATATGAGGCAAGTCGTAAGAAACATTAGGTATTTCAACGTCCACCAAAGCTCCATATAATTGTCTATAAGACAATAACTTGTACCCATACTTATTGAACAGTATATTTGATTAAATAATTTCTTTTTGAAAATTACAACAGCAACAATCTGTAAATAACATTTAAATGGTTTTTCTTTTTTAAAAACGTTTTTTGTTCTCGTAGCAACGATAATCATGAGTGACCATAATATTACACAAGTATGAAGCGCAGCTATCGCACACCCCAAATGTCGCACCTTCATTAAGCGCGTTTCCTTTACACTATCGTAAGTGACCACGCATCGCTCGACCAAAACATAGAACACAATTAACGTAGACTCGGCAAAAATTAATGACAGACAACCAATTTTGTTCTCAACAATATTTGGCAAGAAATATTCAAAACAAAACAAAATATTAAGACAATGATAAACTAAAATAATAAAGAAAACGACGAGATGACTTGCCCGAAAAACTAAACAATTTTTTTCAGATCCGCTTCGTCCATAATGATGACAGCTGGAATTGTGACTGCTTTCCTCACATAGATTCTGCAGTTTTTTGTCCACGTGAACTGGTATTCCTTCATTCTGGCTATCTCTTTGGTTTTTTTTAGAAGACTTTTATTGAATACAGTCAAGTGCTCGTTTACATATACTGGAACAGCTTTGCCCTGAACTTCTAGATCCTTGGTTGATAGCCGACGTTTACGTGCTTGAGATATAAGGTTGTCTTTGAGCTGTCGAGTGCGCAATTTCGCTACTATATTTCTTGGCCTACCTTGAATTTTAGCCTTGGCAGTCACTCAAGTCAAGACACAAAGTTTACCCAAATATTACATAAGCTGCATCCTTCGATGAGGGTGTCGCAACTATTGACAGCACGCTGACAACCCAGGGAACCCAATATTTCCTCATTAACTGGAACAATATAAAAATTTACCTTATTGCAATGACTTAAGGTTGAGGTTGGGATATTGGTAAGGTGTTGCACAGATGCAGTGATAGTGATATTGATTTATTCGACAACTGAATGTTACTGTTATTGTCGCGTGTGTTGCTCACGCCTTTTATGGAACGGTTAACGGGATCTGCAGTCTGCAAGCTGTGATACATGTAGAACAGTACCGTTTGAAGGCAAGGGTGGTGGCAGACATGTTTCATGAATGCTCCGCTCCGTGTGTTCGTCGCGTGATGTTAATAGTCTATAGCCTTCTTCAATAATTGGGCTATCCAACAATAAAATACTTTTTCAATTCCAACCAGTTGTTCCTGAGATAGCCTGTCAACCAAACAATCAACCTCTTCAGCTTATAATATTAGTTTAGCTCGATGACGCGATAGCTTGAATGGATGTTTGTTAGTGAATCACGTCAGAACGGTTGAACGGATCTTGATGAAATTTGGCACAAAATCTAGATTGTAGTCCGAATAAAACACATAAATGGATACTTTTATTCCCTTGGGATAATTTCCGACATTCAGGCGCAGCTATGCGGCTCAGTACGTCTACCATGAGTTTTATCAATCTATACTCGCTAGCGACTGTAGTTAAAAAAATGTATGAAAATTTAAAAAAACAAGTTTCTTATTTATTTCTTTAAGTTGTTAACTAACAAGCAAGCAAGTTTCAAGTAAAACTTTAGTTAACAACTAAAAAAATAAATTAGAAACTTGTTTTTTTAAAGTTTTCATAATTTTTTTTAACTATAGTCGCTAGCGAGTATCTATACTAATATATCAAGCTGAAGAGTTTGTTTGATTGTTTGTTTGCTTGAACACGCTAATCTCAGGAACTACTGGTCCGATTTGCAAATTTATTTCAGTGTTGGATAGCCCATTTATCGAGGAAGGCTATAGGCTATATATCATCTCGCTAAGACCAAAAGGAGCGGAGCAGTTATGAAAATTGTGACGCAAACGAAGTTGCGCGGGTCAGCTAGTAGATTGATAAAACTCATGGTAGACGTACAGTAGCTGATTTTATAATGAGCATCACGTCTAAAAGACTAGTTGACGTTGAAGACTAGTCGTTGACGATGAAGACTAGTCTAAAAGAATAGTTGTTAAAAAAAAATCTTAATAATTTGATAGGTATATGAAAATTTTGAGTTTTATTCCTTTAACATAGTGTAATTAATTTGTAAAGTTATGTCTAACACGGACACAATAACGACCATCGAATCAAAACCACCGAGCGTGGGCATTTTAATTGAATTTGAAAATCTCAAAGACAGTTTAATCATCTACATTTGATATACCTATCTACGACTATTATTTTAGGTCATAAAGCAATAAGGAAAGCACAAATAACTAGGTACTGAATTTTGAGTCGCGCGGGTGTGAAACGAATGCGCGTTCTGTTCCTTCAAGGTTGGCGTAGGTACCAATGTCGTCTTTTAAAGCGGTCGAAGCCGCGGGCGGTAGCTAGTGTCTTGGTAATATAATAAACCACTTATTTAGTTGACTATTGTCTGCATAGTCATAAAGTTCATTCCTCTTTAAATCTCCAACATCAAATACACCCGAAAGCAAATTTCCAGGACGTTATAATAATAACAAAGAGCCTGTGTAGACGCTGACGACCATAAAACAAAGTTTTGTGAAACTGTACAATACGCAAACTACATTTGTAAAGGATTAACGCAAGGCCCAAGACAATGGCCTTCTGCGTAGCTTTGTGAAGGAAACGGAACGGGACTGACTTGAATGGTGGAATTAGCAATAGTTACCTTATTTATTGTCTCATTGAAAATGTCTGGCAGCGAGGAATTTAACAGTAGGTAACGGAGTTCGGCCGCCGCGCCGACTGATAAGTTGCAACCGTTGTTTTTGTTGCTATAGCGTGGCCGCGCAACGGTCATCTTAAACCAAAATTAAAAAGTTGAGCCGCAAGGAATGTTGTAGGTTGTAGTATAACATGTTTAGGTGCCTAAGTAAGTAGCTGTAAGTATTCAAAACCTCGATCAGAGTCCATTTACTAAAAAGTTCACCTAATATAAATCATTATGTAACTATTTACACGACTATGACATAACATAAACTTAGCAACATTCTCTCGACCAATCACGTGGCTGAGAAATGTGCACGTTGTGCAACGAGCGAGCCCCGAGTGTAGGAGAGGCGGTGTGAATGGAACCTGTGCAACCAATGCGCGAGTAGAACGAACCTAAATGGAATGGCTATAAAAAGGCCCCAAAAGATTCCGATGGGCTGTTTTTGTTTATATGAAACTGCCTCGTTGCGTCGCTAGAAGAACCAGATCTTGGAATAGCTTGTTAAGTAGGTACTTAGGTGTTTTATTTTCAGTAAGAATTTCATAGTAGCAGCCTGCACCAAATAACAACACAAAAAATCGCATATTCCTTCACAATTGAACGGAATTTCAGAATAGGTGCTTCATATTATGTTTAAAAATCGTCTGCTCGACTACTTAAAAACATCCAATGAATGCTGTTCTTCCAATAAATCTGTAAGTATCCTTCTTACCTACTAATAGGTATAATAAAGCTGAAACGCGCCAATCTCTGAGACTACTTATGTAAAAGTCGGATTTGGAAAATTCTTTTTGTACTTAAGTACCTATATGATAGCCACTTTCATGAGGAAGGCTGTAGGCTATACGGGAACGGGAAAAAACGGGATATGCGCGTACGAAGTCGCGGGTAAAAGCTAGTGACAAAGTAAAAGAACATGCGATGCGACCTATCAAATTCATTTGTGCGTTTGTCAATTAGACTACATTTCCTGTGCCCGATATATTCAATAGGCCCGTCGTGGGATTTAAACAACGGACAGGATACCTAATAGGTAAAACTAAGACTAACCCATCGAAACTGACAATATATAAAGTCCAACAACTGGCTCGCATCGCATCCCAATATTCGATGGCTTGCTGATCAAGTGAGACCCTGGTCACGTCAGGAGGGTGCCGTACTAACTGAGTGAGGACTGAGGGTCTGAGTGCCAGGGGTAGCTTCATAAACCCTTGCTGATCAAGTGAGACCCTGGTCACGTCAGGAGGGTGCCGTACTAATTGAGTGAGGACTGAGGGTCTGAGCGCCAGGGGTAGCTTCATAAACCCTTGCTGATCAAGTGAGACCCTGGTCACGTCAGGAGGGTGCCGTACTAATTGAGTGAGGACTGAGGGTCTGAGCGCCAGGGGTAGCTTCATAAACCCTTGCTGATCAAGTGAGACCCTGGTCACGTCAGGAGGGTGCCGTACTAATTGAGTGAGGACTGAGGGTCTGAGCGCCAGGGGTAGCTTCATAAACCCTTGCTGATCAAGTGAGACCCTGGTCACGTCAGGAGGGTGCCGTACTAATTGAGTGAGGACTGAGGGTCTGAGCGCCAGGGGTAGCTTCATAAACCCTTGCTGATCAAGTGCGACCCTGGTCACGTCAGGAGGGTGCCGTACTAATTGAGTGAGGACTGAGGGTCTGAGCGCCAGGGGTAGCTTCATGAACCCTTGCTGATCAAGTGAGACCCTGGTCACGTCAGGAGGGTGCCGTACTAATTGAGTGAGGACTGAGGGTCTGAGCGCCAGGGGTAGCTTCATGAACCCTTGCTGATCAAGTGAGACCCTGGTCACGTCAGGAGGGTGCCGTACTAATTGAGTGAGGACTGAGGGTCTGAGCGCCAGGGGTAGCTTCATGAACCCTTGCTTTTGAGCGCAATATATTGCTCGCTAAGAATGACTGTCGATCGATATTGGCTGCTTGAAACGTTCGGATAACCTTTGATTATAAACATTAGGTTGGCTTATATCGAAATCTACTCGTCATAGAAGCTACAGTCAAAGCTGGCTACAGGTTGTCTAGTTTCGTAAATTCGAAGCATAGGTACCTAACTGTTTCTTTTTTATTGTTTTTTTTTTTATGTTACTACGCTTAACTGCTCTATGTTTAATTTGGTGGCCTTAGTTTATCCCTTGTGGCGTCGAGTCTCAGATATATTGTTAGATTCTACCCCTGCACCTGTAGGCGGGCACGCCCTTTATGACTGGAGACATACCGATTAAGTTTGGTTTACATTGTTTTTATGCTTGGGTTATTTATTTATTCATTCATTGAGTTGTCTGATTATGATGGCGTAATGGAGTGTGCTAGCTTACAATATTGGAAAATGATTTAGTTTATAGATTGTACGTGTTACCCAAAGTCTATTATTTTCTTTATAATAAAGCTTTGCATACTATTGTATAAATGCGAGTTCTTCTAACTCAACAAACAGATGTGTTGCTGGGGAGTTTGTTGGCCACTTCTTCTCCACAGCTAAAACACTAGGAAGTGGTGACGGGAGGGCGTTTTGGGGGACTGTCCATTTGTAAACGTTGACTTTCAAAAAGTGCTGGTACTGTTTGATTTTGATTTAGTGGTTTGCACCAGAAGTAAGACTTTCTAGAATATTTAGGTAATAGGTGAGTACCTACCTACCCAGTAATGTTCCAACAGTAATAGGTTAGTATTATGGTGAACGGTAGGTATGAGATTAATGTTCCAACATGATTGGTTCTGTGGTCTAACAAGCGAGACCACCGCCTCATACCTACTTACAAGGAACGGTAGGTACCCCACTATCCGACTTCGATTTGATATATTTTTAACCGAAAAAGGATGAAGTTTTCAATTCGGTTGTATTTTTTTTGTTTGTTACCTCATAACTCCGTCATTTATGAACCGATTTGAAAATTTCTGGTTTAATTTGAAAGGATAAACTTCCCGATTGGTCCCATTTAAAGGGTTTTTTGTCGATTTACCACAGTGTCGATTCTTCATCGAAAAAAGCATGTGTAAATTTTTTATACTTACTATATCATCACGCTAAGACCAAAAGGAGCGGAGCAGTAATGAAAATTGTGACGCAGACGAAGTTGCGTGGGTCAGCTAGTACGAGTATAAAGCTGAAGAGTTTGTTTGTTTGCTTGAACGCGCTAATCTCAGGAACTACTTGTCCGATTTGAAAAATTCTTTCAGTGTTAGATAGCCCATTTATCGAGGAAGGCTATAGGCTATATATATCATCACGCTAAGACCAATAGGAGCGGCGGAGACGAAGTTGCGCGGGTCAACTAGTGAAATATATATTTATTAATTCTAATATCAGGTTTTCTAAACCAATTCAACGGTTTTAAAAAAATCACAGTTCTAAATGCAGATATACAACTTAAGGTACATTACAACCTGCTTATTTACTGGCAACGTCCTTATACATTAAGAAAACAATAGAATTTTTTTTCTTCAAAGAATATCTTTCTTCAATCACAGAGTATTCATAAGTAATTCAACTTAGGTACTTCTCAATTAAAAATCAGAGTTTTATAATTGCGGAATTAAATTTACGTACAGATAAATGAAAACAAAAGTCAGCTGATTTGCCAGCAATGCTAAAAAAAACAAAAATACAATAGGCTTAAAATAATTAAGAGCATAAATCTTAGAAATGTTTATTGTTGATCACAATTAACTTTTTAGTACTTTCTATCTAACACAATTTAATTTAAAAATCACGGTGTTTTTGATAATTGTAAAACGAAGTTCAAATCACAGGAAAATTTTAGTAATTTAACTTATTTCTAATTTATAAATCACAGTCGGCTGATTTGCCTGCAATATCTTAATAGTATAAAAACTATAAGCTGTTGGGTTTAATCCTAATAGGTATTATTTAAATCCATAGATATAATAAATAAGTTTGTTATATTTCTATGTTTTTTATATTTCTATGTTTCAATCATTAATAAAAGATACAAATTCAGAAATGTATTGTAGTCATTTACATTAATGCAGTTAATAGGTATTTAAGTCCTTAAAACTTATTTCATTTAGTAACTTACCTACTAGCTACTCTCTTTTGTGATGTGTGATCAAAATATTGTTATATTTATGATTTTTTGTTATACTGTTTGTTAGTTTATAAAATTCACGAATTAGTTACCTAAACATCTTTATCACCCACTAATTTGTCTATATTGTAATTGTGTGTACCTCACTATTCTGTTATGTTACTAAAACACTTTCACTGAATGAATTTTTTCATGTCATTACTAAATGGCGGAATGTGTCTATGCACTAAATTTATCATGTAACATCTGTAACCTAACACATTAAAAAAAAAGTAAGATTATAGTAATTAAATTTCTAAATCGTTGCAAAACACAAGCTTTTTGAAAAACTCCTAATTTTTCAAAATGGTTACCAATTCCTTGTCATTGGCGATTGATCGACGTTTTCTTAAAAGGCGACTCTAGTCCGTAAGTCTTGGGCCTTTCTCCATACAAACGCATTCCGCTGTTTTCTTCGTGGGTAATGCTGCTAGAGCAATGATTTTTTCCAAAAATCTAGATTAAATTAAAACGTGCCTCTATCATTTGCCAAAACATAATTACTTAAACAATTATGACCATTCAACACCCGAAAAAACAGCTCGTGTTTACCGCCATGTTCAGACGACTATTAGACTTTGATAAGTTTTTAATAAAATAGAAAATAATCGAAGCATAGATATAGTCTTCTTCAAAATTTTGATATATCATTTTTATAGATCATTCCAGTTTTGAATAAGAAAACAGCGGAATACAAAACGTCTTTTGGTCAAGGTTTTTATAGGTAAAATCAACCTGAGCTGTAGTTGTCGCTTTCACACTTTACTTGATAAGGCGCTACGCGACGGCATCGGCAATAGTTTCTTCAAATACCTATTTTTAAATTCCTCGGGACTAGAGTCCCCTCTTTATGTTTATGGTATATTAAAACTACTTACCTTAGTTTTTCAATATACCAAGAAACTGAATTGCATCGGTTTCTTGGTATATTTAGGTTGGTCTTGGTATAGTAGGTTTATTTTTACCAATTTTGTTGTTCACCATTTATACCATGCTTCTGCTAAATTAATAGTCCTGTGACGGGCCCCATCGACGTTCCACAAACACTCAATATTGTCATTTTCTAACCAATGTCAAATTCAGCGGCACTTTTTGGTTTTGGTAAGCGGGCAGCGACTTGCGGCGTACTTCTGATTTTATAACTTTAGGTTTTATTTACCGTCCAGCTCATTTTGATTTTATGTTGTCATCTGTTATTAAATTGTAAATTTTATATTAATAATTATTTTTGTGTAATTTATATAATAAGTTATTGTTTGACGTTAAAACCTAGAGCTAGAACATTGCTTACTGATAGTACTTTTCTCAAAAAAAGGTATAAAATGAAGATGTGTGACGAGTTTACAATCAATGTATGGTATTTACGAAAAATGTGACGAATCGACAATGAGACAAATCGACAAAATAGTTTGACTTTAATGGTTTAGCTGGAATTCGTTTACTTTGATAACGGGTTTATGAGTTATGACCGAAACATGTCGCCTTTAATCCACCCTAAAATAGATTTGCTAAAATACTTACCCTAAAGTAGAAACAGCTTCAATAATTTGATGGAGTCAGAATTGTCAGAGAATAAAATATTGAAATTAAAATATGTCAATTCGGACAGTGGATTGGGGTTAGCTCCGCTATCCACTATCTATATTAAGTTAACCGTAACCTACAGGTTAACTTACGCATAAAAAAAGTTCGCAGCTGAAAGTTTACCTATCTAACCAAAACCCGTGCTCGCAAACAATCCTTCCACAGCCGCACAACACGCGTGTCGTGACACATCATCTCTTCACGTCATCAGCACATTTCGTGCTCGTGCCGAATGTTTTCTCTACGAGATGCCCGATGTTATGATTGCCATCTATATGGGATGTTATGGGGTTTCGTGGAACCGCTCAAACTTATCGGGTTCAAACTTATCTAACACGTGCCAATCTCACAGCATGTGCTGGGTTGGAATTTCAGAAGCTACTGTTTAATCTCCAGAAGTGTTACCGTTTTCAGGAAATAGTGCTGCAGTGTCGGATGGCTAAATTTTAAACGGGCCATAAGATAAACTCCAACAAAATTAACATGATCTCAATACTAACGTAGTACATACACAACATAAAAAAGGCCTACTGCCACTGTATCATGTTTATTATGATAGCAAAAGCCGAGCGGCGCTGCGCGCGGGATGATGCGTGCGCGTCGTATGTAGGCACGTGCCTTCTACGACCAATGAGTATGCAGGGTCACATGAAGTTTTATGAGTATAGTAGGCACCTATACCTAGTCAAATATGAACGAGCGGGACTTATTAAAAAAATATATATTTAATTAAATACACGTGCGCTCAGCATGAGCATTATAATAAAGAGAACACCTTAATCTAAGTTACATAGGTTTATATACTGGTGGAGAGGTTTGCATGTGTGCGTCTGTGGCTGGTTCTCACAATGGATCAGCAACAAGAAACTGTTTATGGGTCTGGATCATATTCTAATTGATTTGGCGACCATTACTTAGGAATTTATTATGGGTATTTAAAGTTACTCGGAACTAGTGGGTCGCATGGCGTGATGTTAGTTTACTAATACAGTTCTTGGTAAGGGTTGGCCATGCAGAACTCCTCCCTCCATAAGAGCAAAATCACCATCCGAGGTTACAGTACGAGGTTGATGATTTTGTCTAAGCCTACGCAATAATATGCCTCTATAGCGGTACAATATAACTAGTATTAATACGAAAAGTAAAATGACGTAAATTAAAATAGTTCCTATACTAACACTGTGCACGTTCACAAAATGGCTTTCACTATTTTTCACTACACTGTTATCTTTTAATGCGTGTGACAGGAACTGCAGGTTTTCCAAATCAATCTCGTCTATATTGATAGTTTTGTGTAGCGCGATGTCCTTTGGTGTTATTATACTGGGTAGATGTATTGATGGTGAGCTGCGGAAGGTAACTTCTCCTGTTTGAAGACGGCGTTTTCTTAACGTAGTTGTTCCAAGTTTAACTTCACAGGCGTTGTTAAGGGTTAGGATGTAGGTGCCCATGATGTCGTGTTGGCTCCTGTCGTCGTCACAGTTTTCTGTCAGGAACGTGGCATATCCTGCGAAGATAATCCAAGAGTCCTGATGTATAGATTTTATTATAACATCAGATGCGTTGACTGGAAGAGGCAGGCACGATGTTATCCTCGTGGAAAATGTCATCAGATCCTTGATGCAGTTATTTTCTTCATCTGAAGACACGTTGCTTTCGTAACAAAGGAACTTTCCTTCGTCTATTTCTCTGCAAGGCTGGGAGAGTGACACTATTTTCGACCCTTTCGCAAGGATATGGGAATGTTTGGGAGTGATTAGAAAGGATGAGCCCAGGTGGGGGTTATACATGGGAAAAGGATGTAGGGTGTAATAGTTGTAGACATCTAATTGGACTGTTGGTATTGACATAATAAAAGTTATTTGTTTGCCTTTTGTATAAGCTTTGATGTCAATACAATGTTCAATATTAACTAAGTTTTCATTGGTTACAGGAAAAACTAACTTATCCGTTTTTTCAATGTTTTGAAGAATATTGATAAGTTCAGTGGTATCTAATATAGACTGATGTAACACATTGACTCTACTGAATGCTAATGCAGTTTCCACTTCGTCTAAGCGGGTTAATAATATTTGAAAGTTATGAGTTAACATATTGTAAGTATTTAAGACAAGGTTCCTCCTTTGAAATTCGGTTTGATTTAAAATTTCTTCTATTTCTCTAATAGTTTTATCAAGTATTATGAAGTTGTTTCTAGTTGAGTTGGTGATATTAACGAATGTGTCGACTATTTCAGAAACTAAAGTAACTTTATTTTTAATTGCATCTTGTTGTAACTGTATACTGTTTATCCATTTATCGTATCTAAGCGCATCATCGTTATCTAAGTTTCCTGTAATGGCTTTAATTATGGATCCAATAGGATTGATAAGTCCCCTTTTTACTCTTATGTTTGGAATTAACTGATTGTAACGTTCTATAGTTATGTTCATTATATATTGGGTTTGCAACTCTGCATCAACAAGACTACCATCTAAGACATATACTCTTAATTTATCCTTTATATAGTTAGAAATATCGTTATACTTTTCTAGATTATATTCTAAGCTCTTATGAACTAAATTTAAGTCTAGTCTCTTAATTATATGCCAATTATAGAGGCTTAGTGACGCTTGTCCTTCTTTAACGGGAAGGATTCCCGGATTGTCTTCAATCCTTTGAAGTTGAAGGCCCAAGCCCAGGGCTGCTTGCATCGTTACCACCAGGATGAACCTGTGAAGGACGCTTAATGTCTTTAACGGGTATTTTCTTAGTTTTACGGGCTTTATTTTGGACAGCTACTGTATTTCTCTTAACTTTACCTATAACTGTTGCTTTTTGGTATCTAGGTTTATCTTTACTACGTCTAGTATTAACTCCTTTCATATAAATTTTATCTCCTTCTTTAATGTCGAATTGTTTTTCACCACCTCGTTTTTCTTTGATTTTTTCTTTAGACTGTATCATTTTATTAGTTAAGTAATTGTATAGATATTTAGTACGTTTAAAATGGTCCTTTACTAATTGTTGGGTGTAGTTTTTATTGAAATCTACTGCAAAGGTACTTGAAGCATCAGTATGTCCAAAGACTACTTCAAATGGTGTTAAACCAGTAGCTGAATGAATAGACTGGTTGTATGACATTATAGCGTACGTCATAACAGATGCGGCGTCGGTTATCTTCCTTTCGTACTTCGCAAGTCGGTAAATTTCTATGATAGTAGAATGGAATCTTTCTATTAGTCCCATAGAGTTTGGGTTGTGAGGCGTGCCTATGTGTAAATCTATCTTATAGAAAGTTAACATTTCCTTGAGTAAATTGTTGTTAAATTCTGAACCTGGATCTGCACTAATTCTTGATGGTACACCATATATGGAGAAATACTTTATAAGTGCCCGTACAACTTCTGGTGTGGATCTACTAGAGATTTCAAATGCTTGGCCTAGTTTACTGAATGCGTCTACGATTGTAAGGAAATAAGTTCCTTCTATTGAGAATATATCTATGAATATTTCTTGAAAAGGTTTTGTTTGGGTTTGAGTCAATTGTAGCTCGGGTTTTAGTGGCTTTCTATCGTACTTCATTTGCTTACAAAGTTCGCACGAGTTAATGATACAAGCTACAGTATGTTCTAAATTGTTCCAATAGTAAGTCCTTTTTAAATGGGCTACGGTTTCTCTAATGCCACGATGACATGTTTTTCCTTCATGATGTTTTAGGACTATCTCCCTCTGTTCATTTTCGTCTTCAACGTAAATGACTCTTTTAGTGCATTCATAAATGTTTACTGCGTCTTTTTTAAATAAGGTTGTTATTATTTTAGAAAATTCTTTACGGTGACGTTCGTCTTCGAAATAGATGTAATATTTTATTTTAGGACGGATATACTCTTTTAAGAATTCTTTTATTAATTCCGGATTATCTATGGGCATGTGTACTTCAAACACCTTTTGTTTATCTCTAGATAAATTTTTAACACTACACTCATTTTTATGCCAGGTGTATACGAGAATCTGATTGGGTTTTGTATCTATGGCTTCCTTTAGTATTGGAATGTCAGATGAATCTGTATTATTTTCGGAATGAACAGTTACTAAAGAAGATGTGTCTGCTCTTTCAGATGCTGTAGCTGTTTCACTTCCTATTGACGGTATCGAATAAGGTGACTTAGGTCTGAGTTCAGAGTTACTGGATGAAATACTAATAATGTCTTCTTTATCAGATAAAATGGCAATAGTCTTTGAGTTATCGGTGTTCACTATCATTGAAACATTGTCTAAGGCATTTATTTTGATTCTAGACAATGCATCTGCGTTACTGTTTTGTTTACCTGGTTTGTATTTAATTTCGTAATCGTATTCAGAAAGTCTAAGTCTCCATCTTGTGAGTCTATTTCCTGGTTCGTTAATAGAGTTTAACCATACTAATGGTCTATGATCGCTTAATATTGTAAACCTTTTACCGTATAAGTAAGGTCTAAAATGTTTGCATGCCCAAACAACTGCTAATAGTTCCTTTTCTATAGCGCTGTAACGTGTTTCAGCGTCATTCAAAGTTCTACTTGCAAACGCTATGGGTTTGTCGCTACCAATTGGACCTTGAGATAGGACCGCTCCTATTGCAAAGTAAGATGCGTCCGTTGTTAGAAGAAAAGGTTTCTCAAAGTCTGGAAATTGTAATAGGGGTGCGTTAGTAAGTAATATTTTGCATTTTTCAAATGCATTTATAAAATCTTGAGTTATTGTGACTTTATTTTTCTTTTTAAGACAGTTTGTCATAGGTTGCGTTATTTTAGAAAAATCTTTAATGAATTTACGGTAATATCCTACTAAACCTAGGAAACTTTTGATTTCTGTTGGTGTTTTGGGCAAAGGGAATTCTAAGACAGCTTTAATTTTGTCGTTATTTGGTTTAAGACCGTCTTTAGTTATTGTGTGTCCTAAATATAACACTTCTTTCTTAAGAAATTCGCATTTGTCAAGAGTTACTTTAAGGTTCGTTTCTCTAAGTCTATCAAATATTTTTTTAAGTTTATCTATGTGTTCTTGAAGGCTGGTTGAAAATACAATGATATCGTCTAAATAAACAAGACAGTGTATGCCTTGAAGTCCACGGAGTACATTATCCATCGCTCGTTGGAAAGTAGCTGGGGCTGTTTTTAAACCAAAGGGCATACGGGTAAATTCGTAATGTCCTGATTGTGTTGTAAATGCTGTTTTTGGTTGGTCTTCTTCTTCTACCTCTATCTGATGATATCCACTAGCTAAGTCTATTGTAGTAAAATAGGATGCTCTTCCTAGCCTATCAAACAAGTCCGTGATGTTTGGTAGTGGGTATTTGTCATCTATTGTTATCGTCTATAGTCTACAACCATCCGAAACTTCTGTTCACCTGAGGCGTCCATTTTCTTGGGGACTAGGTGTACAGGGGCACTCCAAGGTGAGTGTGATTCTTTAATTACTCTATTTTCTAAAAGCTTATCTACCTGTTTCTGTATTTCCTTATTTTGACTAAAAGGGTGTCTATATGGGCGTATGTAAATGGGGTCTTCGTTTTTTGTACGGATCCTATGCTTAACTTGGTTAGTAAAAGATAAGGGTACGTATTCACAATGAAATATATCTTTATACTCGATACATAGCTTAGTTATTAATGATTTTTCCTCTTTGTTTAGGTGATCAAGACGTAACTTGTTTAAGTTTTCATTTAATATTTTTTCTAAATCGGAGTTATTATGGTTTAGATTATGAATTACGCAATCATCTGTTAGATCCTGTTCTATACTATGGACTTTAAAGGGTTTTGTAAATGTTATAGTCATCTCAGTGTCGGTAGTGTTTTGTATGACAGTCTGAGCTAAAGAGTCTACGCAGTTAACTAAAGCGTCAGGCATACGAACTCCTGGGCAGAATTCAATATGATTTAAAATTGCATTTCCGTTTTCTAACATTTTTGGTACTCTAACACGCGTTTCCGATCTAGGGGATAGTACTACCTGATAAGATGGATTATATAAAATGGGAATTTCTGTAGTTTTTGTTTTTAAGACTTGATTTTTCATGTCTATGGTAGCTTCTAGCTCTTTTAATAGATCTGATCCTATAAGACCGTTATATGCTTTATCTACGTTATATATGTAAAACTTATGGTGAATGTCTGTATTAAAAGTGTCTGTTAAAGGTATATATGCAACTTCACTATGTTTGCTACGTCCATGTGTACTAATAACTTCAAATGGTTCTTCAATTTTGCAATATTTAAAGTATTGGTCAGCTAACTCTGAGTTAATAAAAGATCGTGTACTACCTGTGTCTATGAGAAAGATAGCTTCCATTTCTGGTAAATAAATGTGTGGTAATCTAAGACCACTATAATCTAAATTAATTACTTCGGTTTCTGGTCTGTTTGGTCTGTCGGAGAGGCTTCTATCTGAAAATTTACAGGCTCATTTTCATTTTGGGCACAATTATTTTGTGGGTTGCTTTCATCTAATAACATTACGATGTTCTCGTCATCTAACAAAAATATCTGCTCACAGTTAGAATCTGGGTCAAGCTCAAGTGGCTCTTCAATCATGTTATTACGGACTGTTCTCATTGATGCATCTGTGTTTTGTCTAGGCTGATTGATTATGCCAAATCGGAATTGTTGATTTGGGTTGGCTTTAAAGAAACCTGATTGTTTGTAATTATTTAATGTTCGCGGAATCTGTTGTGGTTGATGAGTTATTGCTTTTGGGTTTGGTTGATTATTATTAGTATTTAGTTTAGGTCCTTGTGGTTGATTCGCTTTTTGGATATTATTATTGGGATTTGAAATAAAATTGGGTCTAAAACCGTACATCTGTTTAAAACCTTGATTATTGTTTATTGGGATACCAAATTTATATTGAATTGGAGTCATAAGGTTTGGTCTAGTATTGTTTGATTGGTTAGTGTTACTACTAGAGGTTGTCTTAATCTTGTTTCGGGCATTGTATCTAGTTTGGAAATTAACTTCCTCAGTTACTACACTTAACGCGGATTCTAGTGTCATACATTTGTTTAGTCTTACGAACTTAATCATATCCTCCGGTAAGTTGTACATGAAGACGTTTAAGGCAGTGTTATTATATATAATATATTTTGCTGCTTTAATTACTTCATCTGTAAGAAGGTTTACTTTCGATATGAGTGAGCTCCTAACATTTTGGATGCGGTGGCAAAAGTCTATATATGATTCTCCTTGTTTTATCTTGAGGTTTTCTAATTCTATGCTAAGACAAGCTTCGGATCTCGGGTCTCCAAAGTGTTGGACAGAAAGTTCTTTTAGGCCTTCCCAAGTGGTTACATTTTCACGTTCACTAATTAAAATGGCGGCTTTACCGGCTAGTCTACTTGTAATGCAATGGAATAAGTAGGTTTGTTGTGCTGGGTTGTTCTCCCCTCTAAAACTTCTAATTACATATTCACATTTTGAAATAAAAAGATTTAATAACTTATCATCCCCATCAAATCTTGGAATGATGCTTTGAATTCCTTAGGGATAAGTTGAATATTCATTATTCACAATTTAATTTTAAATAAGACACACAAAAATATTACGTAGTTGGCGATTTTGGTCCAAACAACGTGGTTACGCTAAAATGTGTATAACGATTAATGTTTGAATCATTAACACGAACGGAGTAAAATGGCAATGTGAGTCCAAATTACTTCAAAACTAATACTAAAGATTTGGCGATTTTAGTTCAAAAATATTAAACGTTAGATGGCGATGTCTAGTCCAATTAAACGTTACTTAGAGTTAGGACAAGGAAAAGAACAGTGCGAAAAAAGGGTCTACTCACAGACTGCTCGATCCCATGCCGGTTCTCTTAATACTGCTGCTGTTGTTGTCGCTGTGCTGTTGCTGCTGTTGCCGTTGAGCTGCTGCTGCCGTAGATAGGCTGCTGCTGCTGATGGCTGCTGCTGCTGATGGCTGCTGCTGCTGATAGGCTGCTGCTGCTGATAGGCTGCTGCTGCTGATGTTACGCGCGCGCTGTTCTTTTGACGAATTTGTTTGTGTAGGTTCTTTGCAGACTAGGAGTCTATGCGTCGAGGTAACGTTGCGACCGATTTATGTGTCTATCAACGGTTACTGTTCGCGACTTTACTAATCCGACCCGACTGCGCCAGTCAAATATGAACGAGCGGGACTTATTAAAAAAATATATTTATTTAATTAAATACACGTGCGCTCAGCATGCGCATTATAATAAAGAGAACACCTTAATCTAAGTTACATAGGTTTATATACTGGTGGAGAGGTTTGCATGTGTGCGTCTGTGGCTGGTTCTCACAATGGATCAGCAACAAGAAACTGTTTATGGGTCTGGATCATATTCTAATTGATTTGGCGACCATTACTTAGGAATTTATTATGGGTATTTAAAGTTACTCGGAACTAGTGGGTCGCATGGCGTGATGTTAGTTTACTAATACAGTTCTTGGTAAGGGTTGGCCATGCATAACTACCTACATTAATGGCATCTTGCGTTCATATCGTTTAATATTTTCATTTTTTAGCCGATATCTACCGGCGGTGTCGGCTACCTATTGTCCAGGTCTAGAATTTAAATAAAATGAAATATTTAGGAAGGTACAAAATATCGAAAGATATTTAAAATCGGCTTCTTTACCATAGAAACCTTGCAAAAGTTCTAGAACAAAAAAAAAAACAATAAGTATTCAAGTAACAGGTAACGGCTATGAACTTTATGTTAACCCTGTGACTGCCGCGTCCATCCGGTGGCCGTCATAAAATGGCCGTCACTACGACGGTGTTTTGTTTTACCAATTTCAAAGCATTAACAAGAAGGAGTTGTGATGAGAGTAAACGCTATCGGAACTCTTTAATCCTTTTGCAAATACCTAAGTTTATTGCGGCTTTTAAGTTTTCTTTTCTGTATTTCACACCACCTGCACGTAAACGTAAATTATTTGCCATGCAAACCTAACCTAAAGTACGTCTTGGTTATTATAAAATTCAGTACAATATTACTACCCGGCGGAGGGCTGAAGCCACAGCTTAGGACGCGCGACCTGCTCCTTACGACGGGGACCGACGCGCGCCATCTATCTTCATGGCTAGAGCACAATTTTCTCGCAGTAGGTGTGAAAAGTACAGAAGGTATGCTCCTGAGAGATAAAGGTGTCTTTCCTTGGGCTAGCTGAAATTCCTCGCTGCATTCAGGATTCTTGTATTAACTTCCTCGCTTCGCTAGTGAGTTAAACTATAAAACGCGGCGCTCGGGAGTTGTCTCTCTAATCCTTCATTGTGTTCGGGATTCTATATGACGCCCGTGTCATAAGATACTGCTTTATCCCCTCGCTGCATAATCTACTATTTTATATTTAAGTGGCCAGAATTTAGTAGGGATTGGTGCCTATTGTGTGTGTAGGTGTCTTTTTTGTGTTTTAGTTAGAAGTACAGTTTAGTAGAGAAATAATAACTAAGTTCTTGAAATGAAAAAGAAGGGAATTATGATTTATAACTAAGCTGGAATTTCGTAAAAGAAAAAATGGATTTCTCCAGTACAGGTCATTAGATTGCCTACTTGCTACTGTTGAAAGAATTTGACTACGTTAGGATATTGCTAAGTAATTACCTACATATTGGGTTATGAAAAAGTAAGGTAAATGAAATAAAAAAAAGCGTTTCGTCTATAAATTTTATTTATAGGTTATTTATAGGTAATTTTATACAATCTGTCATTTCCAGTAGGTATTGCACAAAAATGGACAAACTCCATTCAAAATTTAATTTTGTCTACCGACACCAACTCTGTATAATCCATGTAAATTATCTAACATAACTTATCCCCGACAACATGCGATATTTTACATTTTACGAATATGTTCACGTTAACCACTACTAAAATTTTCAAGTCCACACACTAAGTCTACGGCACTACTAAACAGTAAAAGCACTGAACAGTTAAAGATTTGCGAGTGTTGATAAAAATCAACACTCGCAAATCTGTCGACAGCGTCCGCAGACGCCGGCAGCGAATTCCGCTCGTAACTCAGCCATCTTCTTCTTTAAATAGGTAACCTGAAGGGCCAGTCGCATTTCCCGCAGCTTTCTTCTATCTCGGCTCTGCTTAGCTGCGTAGTTATTGCGCTCGCGCTGCTTCCTATACGAGTCGTCAGCGGTCTGGCTGGTCTGCACCGCCCTCCGCATCCTCGGGTTGTTACCCAGCAAGGTACCACCATTCTTCTCCGCCATCGCTCGCATGGCATCTCGCTCAAATTCCTGGTACTCCAGGTCGTCAGACAGTGAGTCGCAGAAGTCTGTTGATTCCGGTGGCGACGGCGCGGACGGTTTGCTGTGCGACCAGCTCCTGATGGAGTCGGGAGACACCGATTGCACCGAATATGACGCTGGCTGGTACGGATACGTGGCGTCGTACAGAGATTCCGTGTATGATGGGTACGGCTCCAACAGTAGCGGAGATTGAGGAGCACAAGACGCGGGAAGCGGAGACGCTCTCACTGCGGGTTTGCTCAAGTCAAGGACAGTTTCCTGCGCGTACGGAGTCCACAAAGCCATTTCGAGAACTTGTCTACTTGACGTGCAAATCACGAATGTCTGTCTATTTTGACGGGCGACTGTCGCTGTCGTTTAAAAGAGGCGGGGCCTAAGTGACCTCCCCCGGACGAAGGGTGAGTGCAGGTAGCACCCTAACGGACCTCGAGTGTCATGATTTATGAGTTACTATTGGGTTTTTGAACGGAGTAAGTGAACATAACGTTAAAATGAAATGCGAGGCGAGTATTGATAGTAATTAGTTCTTATTGTTGTGCGACTTATTAACAAAGCGTAAACATGTCACTAATGATTTTGTTTGTCAGCCAATGAAGTTTTGACTAAGGAGTTGATGTTGGTTCCATGTACTTTTACTTATTAGAGTATTTACCTAATGACTCAAATTAACGTCTTTAAAAACACATTTATACCTACAAATTAATAATCTACAAGATTTTGAGATCTTACTAGGTGATTGCTGTGGATCTAAGTATGCTATAACTATCGAAATTATATTAGTTAAATATATATAGATGTGCGCCATTTTTGTCTGTGCGGAATACGGAACTTAGGTATTTCATTTCAACCCTGTCGATGATACGCAGAGTGTATTTGAATTTATTTTATAACATTCCTAAGTTATTCTTAAAAATTAAGGTAGCCCAACGTTGATCACATGTAGAATGACCACAACTAAAATAACAATTCAGTTTTAAATAAGTGTTAACTGACCTACCTAGTTTACAGTTTCAGCAAAGGTTTTTGTTACTTAATTTAGTCTCATCAGTAACTAAACCTGTTAATAAATTTCAGCTCTGAGTGACCATCACACAAGGGCTGTTCCCTGCATCATGTCTATGGACTTATTACGAAACAAATATTTTTGGACACAGCTGCATTGGCCTTCATTTATCGACTTTCATTATTATGGTCTTTATTCAGATAAAGTTAGGGGCTACTTTTGTGTAACTTTGTGTCACAAAAAGGATTAGATCGTCACTCGGTTGTCAATTGCAGAACCCTTCCGCGTGCAAGTTGGTTGACGGTATTATTATTATTACTGGGTGCGCTCTCTGGCCTTCCTCATAATATTCTGTAAAGTAATATGAACTATAAACAAAGCAGCATAATTTTCAGTAGACAGATAGATATTTGAAGCAAAACTTCACCTATTCTAGAAAAGTTTAGGTAGTTAAAGAAAGGTAAACAATCTTGATGTGTCTTTATTTAAAAATTCAGTTTAAAAATGAAATGCAACTATAAATATATGTAGGTAAATACACCAACAATAACTAACAACTAAATCAATTGAACAATTAGTTGAAGCAGTAGTTTATTTGATTGTGTATACATAGGTATGAGTTTGTGTAAAAGTCACATCTAGATTGATTACGTTTATTTTAATACCTGAATCTTTCTATTTTTGTTTTTAAAGATGTAAATCTTCAAGAAAGCAGACACGCATTACTTAATGTACCTAAGTATCTGCTTAGGTACAATCCTGAATAATCCTGATAAAGACAAGCCTTCAGCAGCTTTATTTGCGGATCAGTTAAATCGTGGGTAATCGTAAACTTAGGATCAAAAACGAACATTTCTCCATTGTTCTAATTTAACTCGTATTCCGTCGATGTTCAAAGAATTGTAATCTTAATAATATATACAAGTCTTTGTCTTTTGTTACAGATATGATGCCATAGAATGCAGCATAATTAAGCGAACATATTCAGAGTATATTATGGTGCTCTAAATTATATAAATAAACAAGCCTTATTTTACTTTAACATTGTTTAATTTCAGTCTTTCTATATGGTTGAAGTCTTTATCACTTTTTAAAAGTATACTTATAATTAAATATACATATCTTGACTTGAATGGTAACAGCTAAATATAAACATTTACCAATTATTTTAACAATTATTCTTATCATAATCACATAACATAACAGGTACTGTAAATTATTGGTAGAAATTTTCTATAATTGTATTTCTCAGTAGGAAGCCTGAGCTCGTGCCAGACATATTAGTATTTGGATCATCAACCACATCATTTTGGTCTTCTTCATTAAAAAATTCAATATTATCATTTAAAATCAATGATAAGTTATGCAACACTGCACAAGCGACTATTATATTTGAAACAGTAGAAAGTTTATTTCCTAACCCCCGTGAAAGACAAGGGAACCTACGTTTCCAAATTCCAAAAGTTCTCTCAACAATATTTCTAGTTTTGATTTGAGCTCTGTTATAGCGTATTGAAGGGGGATCTTCAGGAGAAGGCCTTATAGGCGTAAGTATAAATGGTAGCGTAGGATATCCACTATCACCTACAAGTCTTCCATCCAAGATGCCCCGGGTATATTTCATGTACACCGAAGACATTTGGAATATTCTTGAGTCATGCATACTGCCAGCCCATCTAGCAACAATATCTAAAAATTCAGTTTGAGGGCCAACAACAGCCTGAAAAAAAAACTTTAATTAAATTGTATTCATAAAACTGAACAGCCACTTTTTATTCTGAATTTATAGGGGGATTTTGTTGTTTTATTACTGTATCTGTGACTGTTAAAAACATAATTTTAACAGCAAAAGTATACTATTCTGAACAATTAGCAGGTTTACTTACTTGTACATTAATTGAAAAATAGGACTTCCTGTTCCTATATACTTCATGATGCTGACATCCTGGTGTATTAACTATTTTGATATGGGTACAGTCAATGGCGCCATCTACTCCTGGGAGTCCAGGCCAACGTCCATGACTTCCCAAGTTTTTAAACAGTTGTCTGTTTGTACTAGCATTATCTCCTCGAGGTATTTTGATGTATTTTGTGTGCAGAAGGGCTAATAGTTTTGATACTCTGGTTATGATATTTGAAGCCGTAGGTTGTGATAAATGTATTAGGTCACCACAAACAAGCTGAAATATGAATTAATTAAGTTCGTTAGGTACATTCTCATATGAATTAATGGATTTCCTTTCGTATTAGGTAGTTAATTGCATACAATGTTACATACTAACGTGAAATGATGCTGTTGCATAAAACCTTAGGGTTAAAAGGACGGCTATTTCCGGGGAAATTGGAAGACCTCTGTTATTATATTTCACAAATGAGTTTTTGATCAATGATACTATATACAACACTGACTCTTGAACAAATCGGAATCGTTTTTTAAAATTTTCTCTAGGTAACTCAAAAGGATTTGAAGCATCCCTTATATAAACTTTTGGTAATCGAAAACGCAAAGGCCACAAAATATCGTCGTAATAATCTATTTCATCGTAATAACTAATATCACTCAAAATATTTTCAAACTCCATGTTTCGCGCCACGCTAATCACATCTCAAGTGACAGACTGTCTGCACTCACGATATGGCATCTCAGTAACCCGCGCTCGTTGTATACTTAAGGGTTGAGTTTCGTTTATTAATCAGTTCATCACTCGGTTGATGACGTAAACCTAATCTGCAACTTGAGAACATAAAGAATCACGTTTATTAATACGATCAGGATCTCAACATTCATATCAAGTGCGGTCTCGCGGGCTGAGTAACGTTTATTAATACGGGCCATAGAATAGCACACTATCGGAAGTAAGTAGTATTGAGTCCCACAATACGACTGCGACAACAAGTCCGCGCTCATGTGCGAACCGCGACAGTTGCGACGTTATGAACGCACTCATGTGTAGTATGAAAGCGTGTGCTGGACGAGCGATTATTTCTTTGAAATTATTATTTATGATTCACGGTAATGTGCAAAAAATTAAATTGAGCAAAAGTTAGGTCGCTCGGCCTTTTCATTTACCTTGAATACCTACTGTCAGCTTTATTTATAAAAACTTTTTAAACATATGCTTAGTCTAAATACTGATTAGCAGATTCCAGCCCAATTTAAATAATCGATCTCGCATTCTCACTAGTAACTAAATGTTGCTAAAAAACTAAAAGAATACCTAACGTTAAGGCGTCACAAGGACTAGTCCTATTTATATAAAACTTTATAAACACAGACATAGTTTAAATACCTACTGATTAGCATATTCTAAATTCAAATTCTCCATGGAAAGCTTGAATAAAGAATCTGGTCATCAGTGTTTAACTATGCATTAATTTCATTATGAATGAGCCTGCAATTCTGCAGTTTCTCGCTACAACATTTATTTCATTGCAAAAATAGGTTTTGAGCTCAATTATTCAATCATATTATTATTGCTACACATTTCACACGTGAATCTAGCTGTAAAAACATTGGTCGCGTGGCGGCCATCTTGTCCGATGGCGGCCACCGCGGCGGTGACGGGTTAAACAAACTGAGCATGTTTGCGCTGAAACGATTCGTGTTATCTTGGCGCACGCGACTGTATCACTTATTGTGAGTTAAATTATTATAAAAGTTCTATTTAATTAGTTCCACACTTAGTCATTACGTAGGTGATTTTAATAGTGTTAGGGATAGAAAAAGTTGAAAAGTGCGCATAAAGCTCGTAACATGTACAAAAGTAGCTTACATGCCAGAGTGGCATGCACCAATCAGAACTTGCTATAGCAGAATGGTATGCAAGATACTTGCACACTGTGGTGCGAGGTACAGGCCTGTGAATTTGGGACCAGTAGGTACTCCTACCTACCTATTACTCAACAGGCAGGTACTTGATAGGTTGTTAAATAGGTCATGGGGGCTATCAGGATGTTACTAAAGCTAGGTAAGGCTTTTGAAGAGCCAGCTAACTTCATGAGCAGCATGATCGACCACCCTTCCTTGCTAAAGAATTATTTTCTAAGAATCCCAGAAAAATAATACATAATTTTATAAGTGAACACCAGTCACACAGATTACTCCGCCAGGCAAAACGGGACCCTGTCGCCGTTAATACAGCGAAAATAACGGTTTTATTGTCTCAGAGAAAGTTCTATTTTGCAAACTTGCAAACCGTCGCATTGTCTTGTCCTGACATAAAAGGGTTGCTCCAAGGTTGGTCCTTTACGAACGTCGCACAATGCGGATTATACAATTTGCATGTTGCGTTTGCAGGGTTCGTTCCGAGAATGTTGACTTGCACTAATTATTAAATAAGTAAATGCGTGTCTGAGCCAAAGATGGGTCTCGGGAGCCGTTACCTGAGTAAGTCTGACGATCCTGAGAACATCCAGGAATTGTGCCGGTGGTCCCGGCCGCCAAATGGCGGTCGTCAAATAAACCATGTCAGGGGCCCTTGAGGCGGTTTAGAAACTCTGACACTAGGGTGTGTGTGGTCTTAAGACTAAGACTGTCCACACGATAAGAAGAATAAGAAGACCTAAATAAGAACCTCTCCGATTTCCGTAGAATACTTAAATTGAATGAAAATACTAAAAATCATTATAAATTGTTTTGTTCTTTCACGCTTTTACAGGCTTTTGTGGAGGACGTAGATATGGTATGACGAACGCCATACCATATCTACGTCCGACGGTACGACAAAAAAGGTTTAAAGTATTAAACTTGTTAGCTTCCATACCGACTTTACTTAGGCACTGGAGTAGAAAACCTTCTAAAGCATTGCGTCTACTATTGTCTTATTTCTACATAGACATGTTAGTGACAAGCGAATACACATTATTATAACACTAATGTAAACTATACCTTAAAACTCTTCGTTAAGGTTCAATATCTGTAGAGATGACCGCGTCACGCAGTGTTGGCGGTCCACTTGTTCAAAAGATGAGGCGACAGTCCTCAGTTGTACAATCACAAAGACCACCAGCACTCTGTCCCCTGTGTTAAGAATAAAAAAACAAAGCACTAAAAAGTATAAAATAAGTACCTAACCTTAATTTCGGAAGTCGGTGTTTTTGGTTTTGTTTCTTTGTTTTTTAACACCGACTTCCGAAATTAAGGTTACTTATTTTATACTTTTTAGTGTTTTGTTTGGAAATCGGTTATATTTTTTTGTAAAAAGTTTTTTATTTTTGACTTTTTAGTGGTACCTGCGTACCCATTCAGAGTGTACCGGCGTGATGTTATGTTATGAAAATAAAACTTACTAAGTGCTTTCGGTGTAAAGGTCTCGTCAATACGAATGAAATAAGCCCAAACACTTGGTAGTTCCTACATACTGATGTGGAGTTCCCTTGACTCTCCGTCGTCTCCATCATCAGGTGTGATCCAAACCTTCATTGTTTTGTAGTATCACCCGATATACACACGAATATCAAGTTTCTACCAGATGCGTGCCTACAATTTTCGAGAGTTGCCCTCGATTTCTCAGGTTTCCATCATCAGACCCTGACGTGGTGGCAATGGGACCACACAGGAAGCACCAGCTTTCAAATAAAAATATAATCATGAAAATCGGTTCATCCAGTCGGTTAATATGAGGTAACAAACATAAAAAAAAAATACAGTCGAATTGATAACTCCTCCTTTTTTTGAAGTCGGTTAATAAAATGATCTTGTGATGCAAAATCATCCAAGTATCACTCAATATTAGGCATTTTAGGAGCCAATTCTACCCAGCTCCATCTTTCCGAGGTGCAACCGTGCCGATAACCGACCAACTTGAGCTTCTTGGGGTTACGTTGACATCTACCCTGATTTTTGGCCCTTTCATAGAGGCAAAAGCTCAAGTGGCTGCAAAGAAGTTGGGGATCCTAGCAAAGGTGAGACGGTACTTCACGCCGGAACAGCTGCTCAAACTCTACCAGGTTCGATCATGTATGGAGTACTGCTCTCATCTTTGGGACGGATCTGCCAAATACCAGCTTGATGCCCTTGAGTCGATTGAGAAACGAGCCAAGAGGATCATTGGCAATGATAGGGTCGTCGCTACGAAGCTCCTGAGTCTTGAGCATCGACTATGAGTTGCTAGCCTGTCGGTTTTCTACCGGTTGCATTTTGGGGAATGTGCGACGGAATTGCATAATTTAATTCCACCAAGCCCGTTCCATCATCGGACCACAAGACGAACGGCGATACGCCACCGGTACATGGTGGACATCCCACCCACGCGCACAAAACGTTTTGGGAACACATTCATAGTGCGTACAGCTAAGGAGTGGAATTCCCTGCCGGAGTCTGTGTTTCCTGGTAGCTACAACCTGGGAGTCTTTAAGTCAAGAGTGAATAGGTTACTTCTAGGCAAGCGTGCTCCATCTTCGACCACATCTCCACTCCATATTTGCAGGCGCAAATATCTGAATTACCAATTTACATTTCATCTACATCACCTAATCTTAAAATATTTGAATGACTTATTATGATGCTTACCAGGCGGTAATCATCATCACATGTTGCTATGCTGATGATGAATGGTATAAATAAGTAAGGTTCTGATGATGGGATCCCATGAAAAAGGTTTGTCAACCGATTTGGATGATTCTTTTTTTTGTTTCGAAGATTATTTTCCCGGACTGGTCCCATTTCATTTTGGTGAAGATCTGATGAAGAACTTCGGAGGTACGCAACAGAACTCTTGAATAAATTATAGGAAATGGATCGGGATTACTGAAATCGCATTTCTGTTTATTGTTTATACCAGTTCATAACATAATACCACGCCGGTACGCTGTGAATGGGTACGCAGTCACAGACCACTAAAAAGTGATAAATTAAAACCTTTTTTAATTTCACTTTTTAATGGTAGGTACAACTTTTAACTTTTTTTAAAGTTTTTTTTACTTATTAATGTTAGGTATTGGTTGGATAACTCTTAGTCCCTATCAAACTATTCTAAATGACAAACATTATACTTTATGCGATCAACCAAACCTAGGTCTATACTCAAATAATTGCCACAAGGCGCCCCCAGTACACACTATCATGGTTACATTACAAATACATTATTCAGTTTATTCAGCTCTCCCGTAAAGCTAGTCAAAATAAATTGAGCGATGTTTATGGAACATGCAAGCGACAGTCGGCACAAACGCAAATGACATTCAAAAAGATTAGTTACCTCGATTAAAGCGACATATTTTGCCAAAATCCGAACCCGTTCGATAGCATCACAAACAAGTACATAGGAAATTGCACATAACTGTCAAATATAGCGGACTATAGACATCTGCATCTGAATGCAGCTGCGACCACCCTTGTACAAAATAGAACCTAAAGACGTTCCTCCTAAGCTTCAGTTTTGCTCGATGCAGAAGTATACAATAATATTTGCAAGGGTTCGTCGCGCGCCTGTCACTTAGATAGACCCCTTCCGCGTCGACACGGATTAAGTCTCCAGGGATCAGTACGGTCCAGAAAAAAGATATTGTGTTACATATTTTGCGGAAAGATAACTGTACTTTTGTTTTTGAGTGTTTGAGTTACTGATTACGTGTTCAAACTGTTGGTGGAGGTCGAAACGCAACACTTTGTGTTGTGATCTTGGGATGTGTTATATTTCAATTTACACACACTTCTCTGCACCAAACACACAACACCGCGGGTATTTTCCTGAATAAACATGAACTAGTTGTCGCTACGCTATCTTGTCTACCATTGATGGGGTAATAATAATATTATAAATGCGAAAGTTTGAATGGATGGATGTATGGTTGTTTTGTCGCTCAATCATGTCAGAACGGCTGAACGGATCTCGATGAAATTTGGTACAACGGTAGATTATAGTAGTGGTAGATGATAGTCTAATATCACATATAATACGTTTTATCCAGGGAGTATGTTCCCTTGGGATAATTTTCGACAACCACGCGGGCGGAGCGGCGAGCGGTAGTTAGTATTATTATATTTATCATTTTAAATAGAGTGTCAACTCATAATAATTTAACGTCAGTCGACTTAACGACAAACTCCATATAACGTCGTAATTACTCGACTCTGTTTGGTTTACCTCGTCTATCTTATCTGTGACTATGAAGCATCTCACCCGCTGTAAATCACGACGACGCCAATACTCATTAGTTTACTGAGCAATAAACAGTCGGTACTTTCTAAGTTTCCGGAATTAATAAGAATTGCAGCTGTGTACGTTTTATTGTTTGTCGTTTTGTTGTTTTATGATCTAGCCCGCATTTACCTCGAGTGTCGGCGTCCTTTACAATACTTATTAGAAGAAACTATTCTTAGTTTCCTACAAAATTTCAAACTGTGAAAAAGAGAAAATCTTTGTGTATTGACGACAACGATTATTTATTTATTTGGTTAATGTGCGCAAAAGAGGCGACGATTTTCCTTCTCTCCATTTCACGGGAACTCTCAATAACGCTATAAAATGCGCAGTCCCTTAAGTTTCGCTATACGGAGTGTACACTGTAGTTATATGTCATTAAATAGTAACCAGCTAGCTAGATGTTTCAAACAAATGCTCGTTGGCACCATTATTCAGACGAAAAACGTCCTGTGCAGGGCACAGGCACATGGACACAAGCTGTGTGCTTCCCGCGTACATTATGTCGTTAGACAACTTGTAGGTCTTCTTCTCTTTGCGTAACGACGATACTTCTGACTTTTTTGGGCCCAGTAGGTGGCCACATTGATAGAGGCATCGGAGGCGTTGTACCGTGTGTGCCGTATTTTTAATAGTGATAGGCTGACATTTGAACATAATCTTACCTGATGGAAAGCGATGTTGTGACCGACTATGGAGCACCTAGAAGTAACCTATTCGTTCTTAACTCGAAACCGTTTTAACTTTAGGTTTCCCCTGTAAAACGAGGATATCCTCACTTTTTCACACATTTAAATGCCTTGTTCTTCCTATACTTTTCTGCCAACCACACGTATCAGAATTGCGAAGGGGTGCAATGAGTCAGCAGATCCCTCGCTGACCGCAACTGCGATCGGGTCCCGTAATCTCGACCATTCGGCCAAGCGGACATGCCCATTCACACTTGTGCGCATTGTGCCGAGCTTGCGTGACTCGATGTTTCTATTTAGTGAACGATTCGCCTTTATCGCTTTCGAATTGAATTTGACTGAATTCTTAAATTGACTGTAGAATTGATTTCAATAAAGATAAAACAGCTCCGCTAAATGGTCCTCATGGCCGCAATTTGTTGGATTTACAATAGCGATCGGTATATATACTTATACAGTCAAAATGATGAATTGTCGGCGAATTGCTAACTAATATCCTTTCGTGATTTATTTTTCTGTGCACTTACGATAGCGACTTTGGTACTCTATTACAATCTTGAGAACCAAACTCAAAAGCTCAACAATGAAACAATAATTTCTAGAGCCATAAATTATTGTATTCCAATAAATCGCTAAAAGTTCCAACACGCTTTGGAAGCAGTCTAAAACATCGAGTCTTTCTAAAATTCAATTTCGCATTGCATTGGCTTCCAAAGGACATTACAAATTAATCCGTAAAACTTAAATGTTCTCTTAACAATAAATGTAACTGTACATTAGTTTAACTTTAAAAGATTCATTGCCACAACCGTATGTATGTCCACAACACCCACAATGCGCCATGTAGCCATGTAGGTGGAACGTGGGACCTCCCAGTGCAAAACTTTCTCATACAACGTCCGGAATCAAAGCCTTACCCTCGGTCGCCTCACTAAGAGTAAGACCCGCTCCAGCAAACATTGCCTTTTTATTTACGTCTTTACGGAAGTGATCGACAATATGTAATGATTGTGGGACATCTGCATTTGTGATCTTTTCGGAAGCAAAACCCGTTTTTCATTGTTATTATTTTGTCGGTTTCTTTAAAACAAGTTCAAAAACTGTTTCTGCAACCCTTTCGCATCTCTTTCAAGTGTTCATGGATTCAGCGTAACTTTAAGAAATAATTTTTATTTCAGTGGCGAACTCAGAACCTAAATAAATCTAAAGAAAACATGAATCCCTTCAGCAACAACTTATCCCTTTATAACTTCAATATTTTGAACAAACACGACAAAACTGAAGCAAATCATAACAGATCCTTCTGGAAATATATGAATTTTGTATGCATGGCAAACAGAGTCTGCGTAATAGTCGCGAGGGATTAGCGAATGATACATTCCTGTTATTCGTTACAACTGAGCTTCTTTGTCGAGAGGAAGAATGACAATTGTGAAGGGCTTGCCATCAGGACGGTCACAATGGATCCCGGCTCTCGATGATCTTTATCAGTTTTGCGATAGCATTGTGTTAGATTTTCTAAATATTCGAGATTAGTCGGACAATATTCTGATCTAATCCGGACTTTCCCAGATTTGCGTAATTTTTAAGTCTCATTTGACACAGTTCTTGGAGACTTCCAATGTTCTACACGTTTGAAATTGTTTTAACAATTGTTTGAAATCACTAATATAGAATGGTTCATGGTACATATTAAAAATAAAGTTGACAAGCAAAAGTTTGTAGTGTAATTTCAGGAAAGATTTTAACACAGAACTGCTACTTGATGTTGAAGTGAGAAAACATGTCCATGTCTTTAGAGAAAGACTCAACATTTCCGTCATTATAACATGTGTCTTTTAAAAATCTTGTAACCAAAACTAGGTCCCTGAGGAATCCTCCGATTTCTGGGTTTTCCCTGCAACAAGATGTTATTTTTGCACCCTTTCCGAATTTTAAATACAAACGAACGTCAACGCCATTTACAATCAAAGAATGTCTTTCTCCCAGTTCAGCATCTTGCATATTTTGCTGATTGTTATCATCAGCACCAGTTATTAATGTTATTCTTATACAAATATGATTTACACCGTTTCCCAGAACGAAAACGCTGGTTGGTAACTCTTGCCCATTGTGTTTGCTGTCCCCTGTTTTTTCGACAGTAACTAGAGTCATGCTGTCAGAAAGGAATCGCTTTAAGTCCGTGTGTCCGTAATCTGCGGACAATGCCCACCATTAGCGGATTATAATCCGCAAAAAGAGCAGGTACTGTCGTGTGGACCACGGCCTGTGGTCTAAGTGATGCGTTGAATGTCATAGATGCGTTATTGATTGCGTCAGTATTTATGTTCTGTTTATTTTTAATGATTTCCCCAATTCCGTGGTTGTACAATAATGCCCTCTGTGCGCAGTATGAGAGTATTCGTAGTTAATCAAGAATGTCATATTTCTTATCTGTTAATTGCACTAAATAATTAGATCGATATTAACAAAATATATTTCATCAAGATCCTTTTTAGTTTTAATTAGTCTTGTCAGCAATTTCAATTGATCCCTGATATCCTAAACATCCAATCTTTCACAAGTTCAAGTACACAACTCGCTTTCTCCTCTCCCTTGCGGCGTAATATTTGCTTGCATTAGCAGATGCAAGGTTGTCAATGCTCGTCATCGTCCCACGGGATCTGTCGATTATCCCAAACAATAACATCCACAGTGCAGGCTGACCGAAACGTGACCAGTCTTCAGGGAGTCCGTCGCTGTTGCGTTTGTTATTCTAAGCTGCGCACAAATAATACCAATTTCTGCTTCTGTAGCTTCCCAGAAAGAACACAATTAATACAGAAATGTGTTGAATGTATGTGGTTACGTTCCTCCCGTTTGTGGTTTAAATTAAAATAATATCACACAATATAATAACACACTTCGCTTTTGTGCGTTTAAAATAAGTCAAAGGATTTTGCTGGGACTGTCCTTTCTGAGTGACTGAATAAACGAAAATTGTTCCATTTAACATTCCTGTACTAGCTTCTATAATACAAGCCAATATATTGAATTCGTATTCGCGGAGTAATGACTTCATAATGTCACATTTCCGACGCACCTGACGTCATTACCGGCGATGTGCGACGACAGGCGAGCGACAGACTTGTGAACACATCGCTTACTCCCGGCGGGGAACACGGCTATATGGTACTAGATATAAAGCTACGTCATTTGGTATCAGAGGACTCTAATTTGAAATACCCTTTCATTCAATCTTTGAACAATACATATATACCAGAAATAAATGTGTGAGTAGTTCATGCAAAACAATTCCAAATCCAGATGTTTCGTACATGAAACTTGGATTTAATATGGAAACGAAATGTCGACGTTCAGGCTGAAAGCTTTTTATTACAAAATGTTGTGCAAAAATAAACCGGAAAAAAAATTCATCCACTGTGCGAACTGTAACAAAAAATAATTTATTTCCTTAACAAGAACTTTTTTTGACAGAAGTGGCAAATGACACCTTGGCCCACACAGCGCTTCTAAATACAATTGGACGCTGTACGAATACCGCAATAAACCAGAACGTACAGTTCTCGCAACTTAAATTGTTGGAAACACATTCATATAAGAATTAATCATAAACGCAAACGTCTAGCAAATGAGTGCAAACTCTCTGCCTGCGTCTGTGTTTCCGAACGCTTACAACCCTCATATCTTCAAAGTTAGAGTGAACAGGCTTCTTCTGGGTAAGCTCGCTCCATCGTAGACTTTGTCTCTGTCATCTCAGACCTAGACTAGAGCCAAGAGATCACAAATTAAAAAAAACGCACAACTTAATTCGGACAGTGTTAACAGTTTACTATCAAATCCCCAGTAAAATATATTTTTTTCGTCAGTTAACTTATTTTCAAAATGGAACTTCTGTGTAAAATTACAAACATGTGAATGGACGCAGAGTTATGTAGCATTGGGAGATTCGAAAAACCGGGGTCTGCAGCGATGTCGTAGCCCGTAGCGCTACGTTGCTACGCCGTAGCACGACATGGTTACGCCGTGGCGTATCGTAGCATTTCGTGCCGGCTAAAGATATCGCGCTAAGCTGCGGGTTGCGGTCCCTATAAATATTATTTTTTATCAATTAATAAGGAAGAACGAACGGCGATGCGCCACCGATACATGGTGGACATCCCACCCACGCGCACAAAACGTTTTGGGAACACATTCATAGTGCGTACAGCTAAGGAGTGGAATTCCCTGCCGGAGTCTGTGTTTCCTGATAGCTACAACCTGGGAGTCTTTAAGTCAAGAGTGAATAGATTACTTTTAGGCAAGCGTGCTCCATCTTCGACCACATCATCGCATAGTGGTCAAACGCGTGCCTATCAATAGTAAAAAAAAAAAAAGGATTTTCTTTGACATTTTCTATTTACGGTTGTACGAAAAAGAATATTTCTTTTCTACTTTTTCCTTCAACAACATGATACAAAAGGGAAGATTAAATTAAGTAATATACCTATTTTATTTTTTGTGCCATGTTAGCTTTCTACCACGTCTTGGTGTTTAGTAGAAAACATCTTCCATGTATACTTTGCATAGGATAAAAAACACGCTGGGGCACAGCGAAGTGACACAAAGACGCAGATAAGCGCGGATCGCGTAGCATCAACACTAAAGTCTTCTTACATCACTATTTTACATTATACAAGAGTCAACGCACACTGCATGCGCACTGTCCTTTTAAGGGTCCCGTACCAAAATGGTAAAATGGAACCCTTATGGTGTGGTCCCGTCTGTCACAACTTGCTTGGAATAGTTTTTGATGACGTTTGTTGAACTATTTAGCAAATAAGAAAGAAATCAAAATGCCCGTTTTTTTTTGCAACCGCGACTGGAAGTGGTTCTTAAAAATTCAAAGTGGGCTACTGGGCCTGTGGGGTATTATATGAAAGAACGCTATTTGCACATTTTATATTTATTTTAGGGTTCCGTACCTCAAAAGGTAAAAAGGAACCCTTATAAGATTACTCTCTTGTCCGTCTGTCCGTGTGTCACCACCAATTTTCTCAGGAACAGATGGACATGAAAAGTTGAAATTTATACCGGATACTGAGGTCTATTGTCCCTATTATGTCCTGAGTCAACACGATACAAAGATATGGATAAATTTAGATTTTCGCGAATACTTTTAAGTACCAAAATTTACCTTTATTTTGATTTTGTTTTGTATTTTTCGGATTTTTCCCTTTGCTTGTGTTGCAAGACCATACTTTTAACCAAAATTGACAATTCTAGGTCAACCGGAAGTACTCTATACGTTTCGTGTCGAAAAAATATATGGTTGTTCTCATTGACCAAGTAATACCGTCTTATCCTACAAGTATAGGGAAAAGTCTGAAAACATTACGTTTGTTTTTTAATCATAAAAAATTTAGAAGACTATATTTTTTTCAGTTACAAATTTGTACGAAAACCGAAACCGGAACCGGAATGAATTTGTTAATGACTGTGATATTATTATTTTTTTACGTTTGTTTGTTTTTTATTATTAAAATTAATTCTATTTGCATGCTGTAAGATAAAATGTAGCTGATCTATGTGTTTGTGTAAGTTATCCATATATTGGACCTATATTTTGAGCAAATAAACATCTGATTCTGATTCTGAACCTCGCGAGTCCGACTTTTGATGAAAAATTAGAAAAATTAATATCTCCGAAGTTTGCATAGAGAAAATAGTGTAATCTTGTATCAATATAATTTATATAGGTACATATATATAAATTATATTGATACAAGATTACAGGTAAAATAAAATGATATCTCTAAATACCACACTTTTCAGAAATCATCAACAAAAATTACATTAGTTCCACTAGCGGTTAAGAGATGGCGCTGATCTACAACTGCAATAAACACCGCAGTGATAAAATTCTCTGACGAATAGAGGCTTCGCCGATGAAAATTTCAAAACATTTCAAATTTTATATGGTGGTACGGAACACTCAGTGCGTGAGTCCGACTCGCTCTTGAGCGCAAGGCTCTCGTTTGACCACTATCTCACCCGATGTAAGCGGTTATGTGGCCGATGATGGAGTACGCTTTCTTCATCATCATCAATAATAACATCAGCCGAAAGACGTCCACTGCTGGACGGAGGCCTCCCCGCGCGTGTCGCCACAACAACTGGTCCAGTGCGTCTCGCATCTATCGGCTACCCGCGACCCTCAACAGGCTTGCTTTTGCTTAGAAGTAACCTATTCACTCTCACTCCCCTCCCAGGTTGTAGCAATCAGGAAACTCGGACTCTGGCAGGGATTCCTAAGTTGTACGCGAAATGAAAGTATTCTCAAAATGTTTTAGTTATCAAGCAAAATGCTCTCATGATATTCCGAACATTGTCTATACCAAACATTTATTATGAAATTGATTTTACCGTTCAATCCACATGCTCTACAAAGATTCCCACATTTCGCACAACTCTTTTTGTACAATGGCTTACAAACTGGTCATATACATTGACATGTCAATCAAACCTCTGTACAAGCACCACGCAAATCGCAGGCTTATGCGAATCGAATCGCGCGCCTCCACAATGCCCACAATTGATACAATGTATTACGGGAACACCTCGAAACTTCCGTCAATACCCAATAACTGTTGTATTTTAGCCCCTTTTGGTCCTTCAAAACGCACAACTCCCTTATTCCAACGTCATAAGACTTAAAAAGCTATAGCTTGGTTAAGTTGTGGTGTTCTCGGACCGAATCTTCATTGAAAGTTTAATCCCGTCTGACAACAATGTCCTTAGCACCTGCTTTTTATTGTGGAACTTGGGCATTTTGAGTTTGTAACGGTGTGCATAATTTTGAAATTCTGCTCTGTTGTATACGAGATTAGTTTTGGAAATGGCACATGTCTTTAGAAATAACTATGTTACGGATTATCAGCATCGTTCCATAAAATATGTTTTTATGAAATTATTATTCTGTTCAAAAATTCAGCAAGCTCTTCCACTACCACTAAACTAAAGAAAATCAGAAAAAAAATCTTCTCTACATTAACATATTTCTAACATAAACATGCCATCGCGCGTGTTCTCCCCAAGTGTAAAGCAGAGGTGTTCCTTCACCTAGTATCCACACATATTTCGCCACTTTAAGTCCCATGGACTAGGAGGATGACCTTTGCAACTAATCTAGATTCCTAGCTGCTACTGAGATATTCCTTATAGATAAACACAAAAAGACTTCCCGTCTTTTTTGTGAGGATATCATTAATAGATTCTCAATAGTTGTCACCAACAGAAAAGCTCAGGGAATAAAGGAGTAGAAGCCGTACCAGCATCTGAAGTCCACGTTGCATGCGATCTAACTCAAGATACCTATCCTCCTTTTAATTGAATGTGACGATAGAGCTGGCTTGCCTAGGAGTCACTCATTTTCTCTCGACTATAAAACCCCGCGTTGTAACTATCAGGATACACAGACTGGCAGGAATATAACAGTACGCTCAAAGAAAGTAATCACAAAAAAAAATGTGCGTTGGGATGTCCACAATGATTCTGATCATTTTACCACAGCGTGTCTACTTAAAATCAAATTAAATCGCTCAATCAGCAGTTCGTCCCGGAACTGTAATTCCATCAATCTCGCACACAATGGTGCTGCGTGTCGTCCGGTGAATGGGTTGCCGTCCCACGCAGACCACTGTTGGACAACGTGATCGATCGACAGTGTCGTCGAGTCGCGGGAATTGCTGCAGTTGCGGTTCAATTAATGTGTATTTCCTGTTGCTCTGTGTTGGGAATAAGTAGTAGTAGTATCATCTTTTATTTGGGTCTAATATGGAATACACAACAACATTTACTAATCATTTTGAATGCATGCAAAAATACTGCCAAACGGGAAACTATAAAACAAACTAAATTAGGATTGCTAGCTGGCTTCTATTTCAGGCTGAAGAGCTTATCTCTCCAGGTTTGAAAAGCAGCATGGCATACCACAAAGTATGCCTTGGTGACTCTGTAGGAAGCCTTGAATAATAGTCTTGAATCATTTAGTTTCCAGAGAGAGAACAAAACTGACAAAAATATTTAAGTTCTTTTATACCAGAGTGATACATATTATAAAAGAATAACAGTAAACTAAGTCGCCCCTATCCCAAATATTACATAAGCTGCACCCTTCGATGAGGGTGCCGCAACTATTGACAGCACGCTGACAACCCAGGGAACCCAATATTTCCTCATTGACTGAGACAAATTAAAAATAGATCTTATTGCAATATTTTAAGGTTGAGGTTGGGATATAGGTAAGGTGCTGCACCGATGCACTGATATTAATTTATTCGACAACTGAATGTTACCTACTGTTATTGTCGCGCGTGTCGCTCACGCCTTTTATGGAACGGTTAACGGGATCTGCAGTCTGCAAGCTGTGATGTATGTAGAACAGTACCGTTTGAAGACAAGGGTGGTGGCAGACATGTTTCATGAATGCTCCGCTCCGTTTGTTCGTCGCGTGATGTTAATAGCCTAAACCCTTCCTCAATAATTGGGCTATCCAACAATAAAATACGTTTTCAATTCCAACCAGTTGTTCCTGAGATACTTACTCTGTCAACCAAACAATCAAGCTCTTCAGCTTATAATATTAGTTTAGCTCGATGACGCGATAGCTTGGATGGGTGTTTGTTAGTGAATCACGTCAGACCGGTGGACGGATCTTGATGAAATTTGGCACAAAATGTAGATTGTAGTCCGTATAAAACACATGGATGGATACTTTTTATTCCGGGAGTATGTCCCTTGGGATAATTTCTGACATTCAGGCGCAGCTATGCGGCTCAGGAGCTGATTTTAAAATGAGCATCACATCTAAAAGACTAGTCGTTGACGTTGAAGACTAGTCTAAAAGACTAGTCGTTGACGTTGAAGACTAGTCTAAAAGACTAGTCGTTGACGTTGAAGACTAGTTTAAATGACTAGTTGTTTAAAAAAAATGTTACATTAAACTATTTTCTTAATAATTAGATACAGGGTAGATAGGTATATGAAAATTTTGAGTTTTATTCGTTCAAGATAGTGTTATTAATTTGTTGAGTTTTGACTAACACGGACACAGAAACGGCCATCGCATCAAAACCGCCGAGCGTATTTCAATGGAATGTGCACTATCTCAAAGACAATTTAATTATCTACATTTGATATACGGCTATTTTTTTAAGTCATAAAATAACAAGGAAAGTACAAAAACGACTGAATTTTGGGTCACACAGGTGTGAAACGAGTGCGCGTTCTGTTCCTCCAAGCGGTCGCTGGCGTAGGTACATATGTCGTCTTTTAAAGCGGTCGAAGCCGCGGACAGCAGCTAGTATCTTGGTAATGTAATAAACCACTTATTTAGTTGACTATTGTCTGCACAGTCATAAAGTTCGTTCCTATTTGAATCTCCTATATCAAAGACACCCGAAAGCAAATTTCCAAAACGCTATAATAATAACAAAGAGCGTGTGTAGACGCTGACGACCATAAAACAAAGTTTTGTGAAACTGCACAATACGCAAACTACATTTGTAAAGGATTACCGCAAGTGCTGAGACAATGGCCTTCTGCGAAGCTTTGTGAAGGAAACGGAACGGGACTGACTTCAATGGTGGAATTAGCAATAGTTACCTTATTGTATCATTGAAAATGTCTGGCAGCGAAGATTTTAACAGTAACGGAGTTCGGCCGCCGCGCCGACTGCTAAGTTGCAACCGTTGTTTTTGTTGCTATAGCGTGGCCGCGCAACGGTCATCTTAAACCAAAATTAAAAAGTTGAGCCGCAAGGAATGTTGTAGGTTGTAGTATAACATGTTTAGGTGCCTAAGTAAGTAGCTGTAAGTATTCAAAACCTCGATCAGAGTCCATTTACTAAAAGTTCACCTAATATAAATCATTATGTAACTAGGTACACGACTATGACATAACATAAACTCGGCAACATTCTCTCGACCAATCACGTGGCTGAGAAATGTGCACGTTGTGCAACGAGCGAGCCCCGAGTGTAGGAGAGGCGGTGTGAATGGAACCTGTGCAACCAATGCGCGAGTAGAACGAACCTAAATGGAATGGCTATAAAAAGGCCCCAAAAGAGGGATCCCGATGGGCTCTTGTTGATATGAAACTGCCTCGTTGCCTCGCTAGAAGAACCAGGGCCCCAAGTCTGCTTTCAATGAAGTGTCAGTGGTTGACCACGATATAAAAGCGTCATTATGACTTTCCAGTGGTCAACCACTGACACTCGATTGAAAGAAATGGCATAGAATCTTGTCAAAATCAACCATTATGGAATCAATGATAGACCATTCTGACAATATTGTAATAGCAGACTTGGGGCCCTGATCTTGCAATCGCTTGTTAAGTACGTACTTAGGTGTTATTATTTTCGGTAAGAATTTCATAGTAGCAGCCTGCACCAAATAACAACACAAATCGCATATTCCTTCACAATTGAAATTAATTTCAGAACAGGTGCTTCATATGTTTAAAAAAACATCTGCTCAACTAGGTACTTGAAAACATCCAATGAATGCTGTTAAAATCTATATGGGTCGGTACCTTCTTACTAATAAATGAAAAAATTAAATGAAAATGAAATGAAATGTTTTTTTTTTGATAAAATAAAGCTGTAACGCGTCAATCTCTGAAACTACTTACAAGTCTGATTTGGAAAATTATTTTTGTGCTTATACTTAGGAATGATAGCCACATTCATGAGGAAGACTACCTCCAGGTACCTACGCTATACGGGAATGGGAAATAAACGGGATACCTACGTATGCGCGTACGAAGTCGCGGGAATAAGCTAGTGACAATATTATAAAAGAATATGCGATGCGACCTATCGAATGTACTTGTGACCTATTGAATGTACAATGTACTTTGCAAGGTTATGGAAAGGGTTCTGAACAGTAAGCTGCTGACCTACCTTGAAGACAATGATCTCCTCAGTGACCGTCAATATGGCTTTCGCCGGGGACGGTCAACTGGCGATCTTCTTGTGTATGTCACGCACTGCTGGGGCGAGGCCATCGAGAGACACGGCGAAGCACTTGCCGTGTCGCTCGACATCTCGAAGGCCTTTGACAGGGTTTGGCACGCAGGTCTACTGAGCAAGCTTCCTGCTTATGGCATCCCGGCTGGTTTTTGTAGCTGGATATCAGACTTCCTGAGTGAACGGTCGATCCGAGTAGTCGTTGACGGCTGCTCCTCTGACCTCATGGCTATTGATGCTGGAGTTCCTCAGGGATCTGTTCTCTCTGCAACTCTTTTCCTGCTGCACATCAATGACTTACTTCAGCTTGGTCTTGTTGGGTACGCAGATGACAGTACGGTTTCAGAGAGATACTTGTCCAGCGCAACAACCAGCGGGGATGAAGTTCGTTCCTTGAGAGAGGCCATGGTAGAGCGGACAAATTTGACCTTAAGCCTTGTCTCCCAGTGGGGTGATGACAATGTGGTCACTTTTAACGCCACCAAAACACAGGCGTGTCTTTTTACCGCAAAAAGGAGTCGTTTTGACCAAACTCCTACTTTTCGGGGTGCATCTGTTCCTGTGACTGATCGGCTCGAGCTCCTAGGCATGGAGTTGACATCCAGTCTCAACTTCGGCGCCACCATCGAGTACAAAGCCCAAACGGCGGCCAAAAAGCTGGGCATCCTAAATAGGGTGAAGCGATACTTCAGGCCTGGACAGCTTTTAACCCTGTATAAAGCGCAAGTCCGATCCTGCATGGAGTATTGTAGCCACCTTTGGGATGGCTCAGCTAAGTATCAGCTTGCCGCGCTTGACTCGGTGGAACGCAGAGCTAAGAGGCTCATCGGTGACGTAAAACTGGTGGATGCCAAGCTGCATAGCTTGGCTCATCGCCGTAAGGTTGCCTGCTTGTCGGTCTTCTACAGATTGTACTTCGGTGAGTGTGCCCAAGAACTCCACGACCTCATCCCACCGGCCCCCTTCTACCATCGGACATCCAGACGCACTGCATCTTACCATCCCTACCTTGTTGCTATTCCACCAACTCGCACTAAGCGTTTCCAAACGTCTTTTATAATGCGCACAGCAAAGGAGTGGACTCTCTGCCTGCGTCCGTGTTTCCAAACGCTTACAACCCTAATCTCTTCAAAGTTAGAGTGAACAGGCTCCTTCTGGGTAAGCTCGCTCCATCGTAGACTTTGTCTCGGTCATCTTTGACCTAGACTGGAGTCAAGAGCAAACCCATCACAAATAAAAAAAAAAAAAAAAACTTGTGTGTTATCTATCAATTAGACTGCAGGTCTACATTTACCTATTATACCTGTTAATTGCAATAGGCCCGTCCGTTATTATACACCTTTGGGATTTAAGAACTGGACAGGATAATAAAACTAAGTAGGTACTATTCCAAACTATGAATATTAAATCCAACAACTAGCTCGCATCCCAATATTCGATGGCTTGCTGATCAAGTGAGACCCTGGTCACGTCGCAGGAGGGTGCCGTAGGTACTAATTGAGTGAGGGTCTGAGCGCCAGCGCCAGGGAGAGCTCCCCTAACCAGCGCAATACGTGAACCCTTGCGTTTGAGCGCAATGTATTGCTCGCTAGGAATTACTGTCGATCGATATTGGCTGTTTGGAACGTTCGGTTGCTAAAAGAATAGTGGATGACATCAGGTTGGTTTATATTGAAATCTACTCGACATAGAAGCTACAATCAAACCTGGCTGGCTCTACAGGTTGTCTTGTTTCGTAATTTGATGTTTACCTAGCTAGTAATTGGCACCAGAACCTAAACCTTTTAGAATATTTAAAAGGTAAATCTTAATTACTAGCAATTCGCTTGAACAGAACTCTTTACAAAAGTTAAAGGGTTTGGTCAGTTTTCAGTACTTTGGAGGACAATTTCTCCCAATAGGTTGAGACTGGGCAGCTAAAAAAACGTGTCTGTTACTATAGACTACTCTCTAACGTGTATCAAAATAAATCAAATCGGAGCCGGACAGTTGGGTATAGGGAATGCAATCTCGACTCGAGATCGCAATATCGCGAGATCGATTTTTTTATTTCGAGAGCTCGGGTAGTACAAGATAAAATAAAATAATAAGTAATATAATAGATAGAATATATTTAGAATATATATAAAGATAAAATATTAAGTAATATTTATACATGTAAGAAAAAAATATTATTTAATGTAACATAACTGAATAATTAGGTACTTACCCGTATGTTTTGGAATTTATCAACAAAAACAATAGGTAAAAAAATATACCTGTCGATCCGCTTTTTCGTCGGTTAAAAATAACACTCACTCAATTGCGGATAAAGTCTAGTTCTAGGGTAGATTCTGGAAATAGGTAGGTAACTTCTTAAAAAACAAAGAGTGCTGTCTGATAAACGGCATCTGATGTGAGTCGCTATGTGGGTACCCAGCAGCTGAACATGCCCTCTCTGATTCAACACTAGTTGGCACCAGTGCAGCGTGAGTATATACCTAATTATAAGCGAACTGTCGAACTACCCCTTGTTCCTGCACACTCATGTAGATCCATCTCGTCGCTGACGAGGTACTGCCGCCCAATCCCGTCAATCTCGAGCGAGATCTCGTCATATTATGCTTCGGGATTGATCTAAAAAAATGACACGAGATCTCGCGAGATCGGGATTGCATTCCCTAATTACTACCTTTCTTTGTTAGCCCTTTTTACTGAGCGAATATATTGCATAGGTACGGGCGAACGTAGACTTTGTAGAGTCCTACTAATTTATTCATGTTCTACCCTTATTTATTATATCTATGGTTCTACCTTTGTTGGTTTTGCGCTCCAAGCGATGAGGCCTCCGCTAAATACGCCTAGGTCCTAGGCTCACTTTCTCGAACGAATTACCGAATGTGACGAATATCAAAAGCGTTAGCTGCTAATGTGTGATTGGTTGAATGATCTACCACACACTACTAGTCCACCTACTCACTCTCTCACACATACCTAGTTCGTACAAACACACACCCTGCACGTCGTGACGTCGTCAATGTGACACACTCATATTTTTGTATTTTAGTACCTAATTTTATTTAAACATTTTTTACTACACTCGTTTGAAGTAATATTTTGAATTATTGAGATGACGGAGCGGCCCCTAGTGCCCGTAACACAGGTTAATTCCTAGCACGGAACGACTTGCTGACGATTCGGACACAGTAAGCAATTCAATTAATTGAAGCTGTTTAGTAGGTAAAGTTCGATAAAAAGTTTTAGGATTTATTATGTGGAAAAAAAGCGTTACCAAAGCTATCTTCGGTATCTTTATAAAATGTAGATTTTATACTAAACTAGCTGTCCCGCGCAACTTCGTCTGCGTCACATGTCTCATTAAAACTCCGCTCTTATTTACCGTAGCTTAATGTTATAATATAACCTTCCTCGATAAATGGGCTACCTTAAAAATTCAATTCGAGAGATTAGCGCGCTCAAACAAACAGTCTCTTCACTTTACAATGTTAGAGCTTATTCGTTAAAAACAAAAAAGTCTCCTCTTTATAATATACTAGCACTTCGCCCGCGACTTCGTCCGCGCTGCAATTTCCTTAAGGATCCCTATACAAAATAAATAGTAAAACCTTACTTGAGAACCACTCTATCCATTGGTGAAAGCAGCATGAAAATCGGCGCGATTAACTCAAAAACTACTGTTTTTGAGTTTATCGCGAACCGACAGACAGACAGACAGACGCGGCGGAGGACTTTGTTTTACAATATGTAGTAAAGTTTAGATAGTAGTTTAGATTACTGCCCATTTTCTTTATTGCATTGCTTTACCCGTCGTAACTTTTAAATGAAAGATTATATTCGAATAATTTAAAGTGTAATTTACATGTCGATACATATTCAACCTTAAGGATAAGGATTTATGTAATGAATAATGATACCAATATCACCACTATTCGTTCAATGAAAAAGCGGTCATTGTGACTTAACCATAATAGTTAGACATATACATACCCTCGCGGACTTTTTATAGGTATTAATGAGTAGGTACTTTAATCATGTAGTACATTTTTAGGGTTCAGTACCTCAAAAGGAAAAAACGGAACCCTTATAAGATCACTTTGTAGTCCGTCCGTCTGTCTGTCAAGACCCTTTATCTCAGGCACGCGTGGAGGTATCTAGTTGAAATTAAAACCATACAGGTATTCAAGTCTACGGTGGATTGAAGCTGTGAAAAAATCAAACTTCTAAGATAACGTAAACAAAGATACGGCCGTTTATGCCGCAAAAAACGTATAGGTACCTATTTCGACACTCTCAAAGGAATCAAAATGTATAGGATATTTCCTGTTGACCTAGAACTATGAAATTTGGTAATTAATACCGTCTTATACTACAAATATAGTCTGACAACTAATAACGCAATAAAATAAAATAATAATAGCCATAATCTGTATTTAAAGTAATATTGTGGTACCTACAAATTTGTACGGAACCCTCGGTGGGCGAGTCCGACTCGCACTTGGCTGGTTTTTTTTGTATCATCAATACCTTCCTCAGCGCATGCCAAATAATGTGAATTTTATAGGAAACATTTTGGTACTTCGGGTTACAGTTTTGCATTTTTTTAAGGATCTCAAATTTTTTAAATAAATTATAGCCTATGCATACTAACATAGGCCATAATTTATTAAAAAAATTACTTACTTCCTGATAATTTAGCTTTCTATTAGTAAAAAAAATGGTTAAAATAGGTCTTGTAGTTTTGGAACCTATTCGGTTCAAACAAACAAAAAATATTTCCTCTTTGTAGATTTAAATACCTATATAATGCGTTTTGAATTTTTTTTTAACATGAATGTTATATAGTTTACAGTGATACATGTCCACAAAGTAATTTATGACCGAAAGATGCTGCCCTAAATCCACCTTAATATAGTTTTGGTAACGCATTTTTTCCACATATTACATTTATTTTAAATTTCACCTGACTGTAACAAACAGCTTCAATAATTTGATGATGTCCGAATTGTCATTGAATAAAACATTGAAATTAAAATGTGTCAATTCGACACTTGGTCCGAAAATATTGTGTTCGAATCGTCAGCAAGTCCACGGAACTGGGGTTTGCTCCGCTTTCCACTATAATATTCGTATCCGGCGGCACTCAAGATTTAAGTTAACCTGTACTCACGTGTTTGAAAACTTAAAGATAATTAATCCCCGGTAAAGTTTACAGCTGAAAGTTGACCTATCGCGTCACGTGACACATCATCTCGTCATGACATCAGCACATTCCGTCCTCGTGTCGAATGTTTTCTCAACGAGATGCCCGATGTTATGATTGCCATCTATATGGGATGTTATAGGGTTTCGTGGAACCGCTCAAATGTGTGAGGTTCTATCTAACACGTGCCTATCTCACAGCATGTGCTGGGTTGGTAATTTCAGGAGCTACTGTTTAAGCTCCAGAAGTGTTAACGGTTTCGGGAAACAGTGCGGCAGTTTCGGATGGCTAAATTTTAAACGGGCCATAAGATAAACTCCAGCAAAATTAACATGATCTCAATACTAACGTAGTACATAAACAACATCAAAAGGCCTACTGCCACTGTATCATGTTTATAATGATAACAAAAGCCGAGGGGCGCAGCGCGCGGGGTGATGCGTGCGCATCGTATGTAGGCACGTGCCTTTTTACGACCAATGAGCATGCAAGGTCACATGAAGTTTTATGGGTATAGTAGGCACCTATACCTACATTAATGGTATCTTGCATTCTAATCGATTAATATTTTTATTTTTTAGCCGATCTCTACCGGTGGTGTCGGCTACCTATTGTCTAGGTCTATAATTTAAATAAAATGAAATATTTAGAAAGGTAAAAAAAACGAGAGTTAAATCGACTCATTTTTTTACCATAGAAACCTTGCAGAATTCTAGAACGAAAATAAAACAATAAGTATTCAAATAACAGGTAACGGCTATGAACTGTATCTTAACCCTGTGACTGCCGCGTCCATCCGGTGGCCGTCAGAAAATGGCCGTCACTGCGACGGTGTTTTGTTTTACTAACTTCAAAGCATTAACAAGAAGGAGTTGCGATGAGAATAAACGCTATCAGGACTCTTTAATCCTTTTGCAAATACCTAACGTTATTGCGGCTTATACGTTTTCTAGAAACTGCAATAAAATTATTTTTCACACCACCTGCACGAAAACGTCAAATTATTTGCCATGCAAACCTAACCTAAAGTACGTCATTCTAACCCGCGAGCGGCTCCCGTCCGCCTGCGCTGCTAGGTGCAGCGAGCGCAGTCAAAATGCGTTCCAAATTCAAATCACATTATTGGGTTATAATCAAATTCAGTACAATATTATTGCCTGGGCTAGAGCCACAGCTTAGTACGCGCGACCTGCTCCTTGTGACGGGGACCGACGCGCGCCATCTGTTTTCATGGCTAGAAAACAATTTTCCCGCAGTAGGTGTGAAAAGTAGAGTATGCTCCTCAGGGATAAAGGTGTCTTTGCCTTGGGCTAGCTTAAATCCCTCGCTGCATTCAGGATTCTTGTATTAACTCCACCTTTAAACTGCCTCGCCACGCTCGGGAGCTAACCCTCGAATCCTTCACTGCTTTATCCCCTCGCTACTAGGGATTAAAAAGGTACCTATTGTGTGTAGGTGTCTTGTTTGTGTTTTAGTTAGAAGCAAAGAAAAGTAGAGAAATAATAACTAAGTTCTTGAAATGAAATACCAAAGAGAATTATGATTTATAACTAAGCTGGAATTTCGTAAAAGAAAAACCGGATTTCTCCTGAACAGGTCATAAGATTGCCTACTTATTTGCTACTGTTGAATAGGGTGCTACCCCATTTATCAGAATTTGACTACGTTAGGATATTTTGTTTTAAGTACATGTGAAAAAGTAAAGTAAGTGAAATAAAAGATAGCGGTTCGTCTATAAATTTAATTTATACACTATATGTTAATGTTTTTATACAATCTGTCATTTCCAGTACTTATTGCATAAAAATAGACAAAACCCATTCAAAATTCAATGTAGTCAACAGACACTTTATAGTCCATTTAAATTACTTATCCCCGATATTTTACGTTTTACAAATATGTACACGTTCATCACTACTGAAATTTTGAAGTCCACACTCTGAAAGTCCACATCACAACTGTTTATTAACACTCGCAAAACTGTCGACAGCGTCCGCAGACGCCGGTAGCCAGGTTCGCTCGTAACTCAGCCATCTTCTTCTTTAAATAGGTAACCTGAAGGGCCAGTCGCATTTCCCGCAGCTTTCTTCTGTCTCGGCTCTGCTTGGCTGCGTGGTTATTCCGCTCGCGCTGCTTCCTGTACGAGTCGTCAGCGGCCTGGCTGGTCTGCACCGCCCTCCGCATCCTCGGGTTGTTTCCCATCAAAGTTCCACCATTCTTCTCCGCCATCGCTCGCATGGCATCTCGCTCAAATTCCTGGTACTCCAGGTCGTCAGACAATGAGTCGCAGAAGTCTGCTGATTCCGGTGGTGAGGGCGCGGACGGTTTGCTGTGCGACCAGCTCCCGATGGAGTCGGGAGACACCGATTGCACCGAATATGACGCTGCTGGCTGGTACGGATACGGGGCGTCGTACAGAGATTCCGTGTACGATGGGTACGGCTCCGACAGTAGCGGAGATTGAGGAGCACAAGATGCGGGAAGCGGAGACGCTCTCTCCACCTTGACCGCGGGTTTGCTCAAGTCAAGGGCAGCTTCCTGCGCGTACGGAGTCCACAAAGCCATTTCGAGAACTTGTCTACTTGACGTGCAAATCACGAATGTCCGTCTATTTCGGCGGGCGACTGTCGCTGTCGTTTAAAAGAGGCGGGGCCTAAGTGACCTCCCCCGGACGAAGGGTGAGTGCAGGTAGCACCCTAACGGACCTCGAGTGTCATGATTTATGAGTTACTATTGGGTTTTTGAACGGAGTAAGTGAACATAACGTTAAAATGAAATGCGAGGCCAGTATTGTTAGTAAGTAGTTCTTATTGTTGTGCGACTAATTAATAAAGCGTACACATGTCACTAATGATTTTGTTTGTCAGCCAATGAAGTTTTGACTAAGGAGTTGATGTTGGTTCCATGTACTTTTACTAATAAGAGTGTTTACCTAATGAGTCAAATTAACATCTTTAAAAACACATTTATACCTTTTTTTTTTTTTTTTTTTTTTTTTTTTTTTTTTTTTTTTTTTTTTTTTTTAAGGATGGGAAATCATCAAATGACTCCTTCCGCTCTGGGTGAAGTAGAAGGGAGTGTCAGACTCTTACTGACTAAAACCCATCCGTGTTCCTCCTAATGCCCTTTGCGTTCCAGGGCCGCGGTGACTCTTTCGAATAAATCCCGCAACCCCGGCAGGCATTGGGCCCTAGCGGGCCCCGTCTTTAATGCTGACAGCTCTTTGAGGCGCGCGTGGAACACAGCGCGCCGTCGACCCGGGCCTGGTTATGACCAGACGGCGAGCCAAAACACATTTATACCTACAAGTAAATAATCTACAAGATTTTGAGATCTTACTAGGTGATTGCTGTGGATCTAAGTATGCTATAACTATCAAAATTGTACCTATTAGTTAAGTAGATATGCGCTATTTTTGTCTGTGCGGATTACGGAACTTAGGTATTTCATTTCAACCCTGTCGATAAACGCAGAGTGTATTTGAATTTATTTTATAACATTCCTAGCTAAGTTATTCTTAAAAATCAAAGTAGCTCAACGTTGATCATATGTAGAATGACCACAACAAAAATAACAATTCAGTTTTAAATAAGTATTTACTTACCTACCTAGTTTACAGTTTCAGCATAGGTTTGTTGTTACTAAATTTAGTCTCATCAGTAACTAAAACTGTTAATAAATTTCAGCTCTGAGTGACCATTACACAAGGGTTGTTCCCTGCGTCATCTCTATGGACAGATTGTATTACGGAACAAACAGTTTTGGACACATCTGCATTGGCTTTCATTTATCGACTTTTATTATAATGAGCTTTATTCAGACAAAGTTAGGGGCTACTTTTGTGTAACTTTGTGTCACAAAAAGGATGAGATCGTCACTTGGTTGTCAATTGCAGAACCCTTCCGCGTGCAAGTTGGTTGACGGTGTTATTGTTAGATATTATTACTGGGTGCGCTTTCTGGCCTTCCTCATAATATTCTGAATTTCATTTAAATCAACTTAAATTCTGACTTTTAATTGTATTTTTTTTTTTCGATTTTATTTGAATTTTTATTTAATTTGTTGAAAAGAAATTATGAATTTTAATGTTTTTAACTTTTTATCAATTTGTCATCACTTTTTATTTGTAATTTGTTCAGTGTTTCTCGTGTATAAATAGTGCCGTTTATATAATATTGTGTTTAAAATGTGGATTACGTCATGGGTTACACGTATGTTATTTTGTATTTTTAAACACTTGTATTGTAACATTTTTGTGTAACTGTTTGTTTTCCCTAAGTAAATAAAATAAATTCTGTGGAGTAATATTCAACGATAATAAAGCAGCTTACTTTTCAGTAAACAGAAGGATATTTGAAGCAAAACTTTACCTATTCTAGAAAAGTTTAGGTAGTTAAAGAAAGGTAAATAATCTTGATGTCTTTATTTAAAAACTCAGGTAATTACAACAATAACAATTAGGTACCAACTAAATCAACTGAACCGTTAGTTTAAGCAGTAGTTTATTTGCTTGTTTATACATAGTTATGTGTTTGTGTAAAAAGTCACATCAACATTGCTTACGTTTAGTTAAATATAAGTACCTAAATCTTTCTAGTACACTTATCTATATCTTTAAGCAAGCAGACACGAATTACTTAAGGTAAGTACCTACCTACTTAGGTACTGGTTATATTTTTTAGCTGAATCATGAATAATCCTGATAAACATAAGCCTTCAGCAGCTTCAGTCGCCTTAAATCGTGGGTAATCGTAAACTTAGACTAAAACGAACATTTCTACATTGTTTTTATTTAGGACTTATTCCGTCGATGTTCAAAGAATTGTAATCTTCAGATCACAACTGTCTATTAATTTAAGGATTACGGCGGTGAGACCTTTACTAACTTTATTTGCCGGATTATAAAACCTACTTTTTCTTGTCAAACAATAGCAATAATCTCGGCACCAATGTTTATGGCCTGACCATTCATAGGACATTTCTTTACTCTGCAAGTTGTTATAATAGAAGATAAGAAAACTGCACTTAACTCGGACAATAAAACATTTTTCCTAACATCCATAAAGCCAGGTGCTAGTTTAGTTCTTTGTCTTCCGTACTAAGCTGGCTGTTGTTAATACTTTCTTTGGTCTCAAATTAAGACCACTGCGACATCGCTTCACTATCACTACATAAGTAGTATAACACAAAGTCGTTTCCCGCTGTCTGTCCCCATGTATGCTTAGATCTTTAAAACTACGCAACGGATTTAGATGCTGTTTTTTTTTAATAGAAAGTGTGGTTCTAGTGGTTCGAGGAAGGTTTTATTATTTAATTTGTCAAGGTTTTGTGTAAATCGGCTGATATATGAAGATTATTACTGAAGAGGTCGGAATAAAGTATCTAAAAAATCTTTACATCGCGTGCGCTGCGAAAACTATTGATGGTAGAACAAAACGATGTACTACAGTTTTAGATAACACATCAATACCTACGAAAAAGTTCGCGATAGCATATGTCTATCTTTTATGTTTGACTCACAATATCCATTTTTATGATATTCAAATTTGATATAAAATACTGCGTCATATGCAGAGGTGTTGTCACCAATATAGTACAAATCCTTATCTTAATGCCTGCTATTCTTAATGGATAGGTATGTTAGTCATCTTTAGTGTTTAATTTAGAGCAAAATTGCCATTCACACCATTTAATTTGGATGATGTCTTAGGAGATATTTTAAAATTATTATATATTAGCCACAATATTATTGATTCTGGTAATGAGATGTTCACTTTGTTAGTTTGGGATAAACAAACATTTGCACCCGTGCGAAGCCGGGGCGGGTCGCTAGTATAGAATAGCACACTATCGGAAGTGAGTAGTATTAAGTCCCACAATACGACTGCGACAACAAGTCCGCGCTCATGTGCGAACCGCGACAGTTGCGACGTTATGAACGCACTCATGTGTAGTATGAAAGCGTGCGCTGGACGAGCGATTATTTCTTTGAAGTTATTATTTACGGTTCCCGGTAATGTGCAGAAATTACTGTCAAATTTTGGAGGAAGTAATATCCTTCTTCATTAGACCTCGCTTGAATTAAATTGAGAAAAAGTTAGGTCGCTCGGCCTTTTCATTTTACTATTTTACCCTGAATACTACCAGCCTTTCTATAATGTTTTTAACCAAATGCTTAGTTTCAATACTGATTAACAGATTCCAGCCCATTTTAAATAATTCTCACTAGTAACTAAATGTTGCTAACAAACTAAAAGAACATCTAAGGTTAAGGCGTCACAAGGACTAGTCCTATTTATATAAACTTTATAAACACAGACATAGTTTAAATACCTACTGATTAAGAGATTCTAAATTCAAATTCTCCAGGGAAAGCTTGAATAAAGAGTCTGGTCATCAGTGTTTAACTCAGCATTAATTTCATTATGAATGTGCAATTCTGCAGTTTCTCGCTGCAACATTTAATTATTTCAGTGTAAAAATATGTTTTAAGCTCAATTACTCAATCATATTATTATTGCTACACTTTTCACACGTGAATCTAGCTGTAAAAACATTGGTCACGTGGCGGCCATCTTGTCCGATGGCGGCCACCGCGGTGGTGACGGGTTAAACAAACTGATCATGTTTGCGCTGAAATGATTCGTGATAACTTTGCGCACGCGACTGTATCACTTATTGTGAGTAAAATTAAATTATTATAAAAGTTATATTTAATTCTTAGTTCTTATTGTTAGGTATAGAAAAAGTTGAAAAGTGCGCATAATGCTCATAACATGCACAAAAGTAGCTTATATGCCAGAGTGGCATGCACCAATCAGACCAGATCAGATCAGATTCTAAAGCAGAATGGTACGCAAGATACTTGCACACTGTGGTGCGAGGTACAGGCCTGTGAATTTGGGACCAGTAGGTACTCCTACCTACCTATTACTCAACAAGTAGGTATTCGATAGGTTGGTAAATAAGTCATGGGGGCTATCAGAAAGATACTAAAGCTAGGTAAGGCTTTTGAAGAGCCAGCTTCATCAGAGTTTTGAATTAGCTTCATGAGCAGCATGATCGACCACCCTTTCACTAAAGAGATACTTTCTAAGAATCCCTGAAAAATCCTTACTAGTACTCCTTACTAATATTATAAATGCGAAAGTAACTCTGTTGTCTGTCGCGCTTTCGAGCCAAAACTACTGAACCGATATACGTGAAATTTGGTATAGAGATTGTCTAGAGCCTGAAAAAGGACATAGGTTATTTTGTATCCAAGGAGTACGTGCCCTAGGGACCGCGCGGGCGAAGCCGCTGGCAGAAGGTAGTAGTAAAACATAATTTTGTAAGTGCCCGCCAGGCAAAACTCCCTGTCGCCATTAATACAGCGTAAATAACGGTTTTATTGTCTCAGAAAAAATTATATTTTGCAAACTTGCAAAGCGTCGCATTGTCTTGTCCTGACATAAAAGGGTTGCTCCAAGGTTGGTCCTTTACGAACGTCGCACAATGCGGATTATACAATTTGCATGTTGCGTTTGCAGGGTTCGTTCCGAGAATGTTGACTTGCACTAATTATTAAATAAATAAATGCGTGTCTGAGCCAAAGATGGGTCTCGGGAGCCGTTACCTGAGTAAGTCTGACGATACTGAGAACATCCAGGAACTGTGCCTAAATAGGAACCTCTCACGCTTTTACAGCCTTTTGTGGAGGACGTAGATATGGTATGAAGAACGCCTTTCAAAAAGGTTTAAAGTATTAAACTTGTTAGCTTCCATACCGACTTTACTAAGGCACTGGAGTAGAAAACCTTCTAAAGCATTGCGTTTACTATTGTCTAATATAGACATGTTAGTGACAAGCGAACACACACTATAATAACACCAATTTAAACTATACCTTAAAACTTTTCGTTAAGGCCAATATCTGTAGAGATGACCGCATCTCGCAGTGTTGGCGGTCCACTTGTTCAAAAGATGAGGCGACAGTCCTCAGTTGTACAATCACAAAGACCACCAGCACTCTGTCCCCTGTGTTAAGAAAAAAATAAAATAATCTTATGATGCAAAATCATCCAAGTATCACTCGAAAGAAAAGAAAACCCTTTCAAGAGCCGAAAATAATAAGTAGATAGATATACCAAACAATACACAATAGGTTTCAATTCCTTACTCACCTATGTAGGTACTTGTTCAGGGAGTTATCAGAATAGGTGATTTGTGCGATACTAATTGATGAATTTCAGGTGAAGTGATTCGTAGCACAATGTAGTCTGGACATTTTAGGGTTCCGAACATCCGTAAAAAACGAAACCCTTATAGGATCACTCGGCTGTCTATCTGTCCATCTAACACAGCCAGTTTTCTCCGGACATATGGACTTCTGTGACCCTAAAAAAATGTGTTAACGTAAAGCGTCCGTGACGCTTTACGTTAACACATTTTTTTAGTGTGGGGGTTACTTTTGGGAGTGAAACTAGAAAATTAAAAAAAGTTTCTTAAACTGTATCGTGTGACATTTCAAAGAAAAGGGCTTACTGTGAGGGTTTTATTTAAAATTTTTTCGTAATTTTAATGTAAATATGTAGTTTGAAGTTATTCAAGAATTTAGACCAAAAATGACCTTTCTGCCATTATTTCCGAAACTACTGAGCCTAACATTTTGAAAAAACCCTCACAATAAGCCCTTTCATTTGATAAAAAAGCCCCAAAGCACCTCGTGAGGTGGTCCCATTGACACCAAGTCAGAATCTGATGATGTGATGTGATCCTTCAAATTTTATAGGCACATACACAATGTTTCTCATAAACTTTCCAACTCATGAATTACCAATCTACATCTCATCCACATCACCTAATCTTCAAATATTTGAATTACTAATTATGATGCTTACCAGGCGGTAATCATCACCACAAGTTGCTATGCTGATGATGAAAGGTATAAGTAAGCATCTGATGATGGGATCCCATGAAAAATGTTTGTCAACCGATTTGGATTATTCTTTTTTTGTTTCGAAGATTATTTTCCTGGACTGGTCCCATTTCATTTTGATGAAGATCTGATGAAGAACTTCGGAGGTAGGCAACAGAACTCTTGAATAAATTATAGGAAATGGATCGGAATTGCTGAAATCGCATTTCTGTTTATTGTTTATACCAGTTCATAACATAACATCACGCCGGTACGCTGTGAATGGGTACGCAGTCGCAGGTACCACTAAAAAGTGATAAATTAAAACCTTTTTTTAATCTCACTTTTTAACAACTTTAAAAAAGTTTTTTATTGCTTTTTAATGTTAGGTATTGGTTGGACAACTCTTAGTCCCTATCAAACTATTCTAAATGACAAACATTATACTTTATGCGATCAACCAAACCTAGGTCCGTACTGAAATAATTGCCACAGGGCGGGCCCCAGTGCACACTATCATGGTTACATTACAATTACATTATTCAGTTTATTCAGCTCTCCCGTAAAGTTAGTCAAAATGACTTGAGCGATTTTTATGGAACATGCAAGCGACAGTCGGCACAAACGCAAGTGATATTCACAAAGATTAGTTGCCCCGATTAAAGCGACACATTTTGCCAAAATCCGAACCCGTTCGATAGCATCACAAACAAGTACATAGGAACTTGCACATAACTGTCAAATATAGCGGACTAGACATCTGCGTCTGAATGCAGCTGCGACAGCCCTTGTACAAAATAGAACATAAACACGTTCCTCCTAAGCTTCAGTTTTGCGTGATGCTTAGGAGCACGAAAATATTTGCAAGGGTTCGTCGCGCGCCTGTCATTTAGATTCCTTCCGCGTGGACACGGATTAAGTCCCCAGGGATCAGAACGGTCTACAAAAAAAGATATTGTGTCAAATAGAAAACATATTTTGCGGAAAGATAACTGTACTTTTTAACCGACTTCCAAAAACGGAGGAGGTTCTCAATTCGGTGCGTTTTTTTTATGCATGTACACCGATTCCTCCGAGGTTTCTGATCCGATTTCTGTGATTCTTTTTTAGTTCTATGCAGTATACTTGCCATTTAGTCCCGTAAAAATTTGATTCAGTAGTTTTTATTTTATAAGCATTTTTGCTTACTTGAATTTCTACGTTGACGAAGACGTCATCCAAGTATAACCACCTCTAAAAGTGAAAAACAAAAACTTTATTTTATTCTTTGCAGTGTTTTATTTGGAAGTCGGTTATATTTTTTGTAATAAGTGTTGTTTGTTTTTGAGTGTTTGAGTTAGTGATTACGTGCTCAAACTGTTGGTGGAGGAAGAAACGCAACACTTTGTGTTGTGATCTTGGGATGGTGTTGTATTTCAATTTACACACACTTCTCTGCACCAAACACACAACACCGCGTGTATTTTCCTGAATAAACATGAACTAGTTATCGCTACGCTATCTTGTCTACCATTGATGGGGTAATAATAATATTATAAATGCGAAAGTTTGAATGGATGGATGTATGGCTGTTTTGTCGATCAATCACGTCAGAACGGCTGAACGGATCTCGATGAAATTTGGCACAGAGGCAGATGATAGTCTAATATCACATATAATTTTGTTAAAACTTTGTTAACGCATAAAACCTTGTTACTGTAAACATAATTTTAAGTATTTCTACCATTTGTCAAATTATTCTTTTATAACAATGGACCAATAAACCTTTATAATAACTTTTATTCCGGGAGTATGTTCCCTTGGGATAATTTTCGACATCCACGCGGGCGGAGCGGCGAGCGGTAGCTAGTATTATTATATTTATCATTTTAAAAACAATGTCAACTCATATTAATTTAACGTCAGTCGACTTAATGACAAACTTCATAAAACGTCGTAACGACTTGACTCTGTTTGGTTTACCTTGTCCATACAATGATACACTCTTATCTTATCTGTGATTCTATGAAGCATCACAGCCACTGTAAATCACGACGACGCCAATACTCATTAGTTTACTAAGCAATAAACAGTCGGTACTTTCTAAGTTGCCGTCATTTATTGCCGTATTGTTTGTCATTTTGTTGTTTTACGGTCTAGCCCACATTTACCTCGAGTGTCGGCGTGCTGTTGCTTGTTGTGATTACCTTGCACGTGATAATCTCGGCTGCTAGACTGTCGTTAGGTTGTATACGTTACGTAATTAAATAGTAACCAGCCAGCTACATAGTTCAAACAAGCGTTCAATGACATCATAATTCAGACGAAATACGTCCTGTGCGGGGCACAGGCACATGGCCACAGGCTTCTCCCAGACACCAATAATCACAGCTACCGGTCTAGTGCTTCCCGCGTGCAGCTATTTTCCGCCACCTACATTATGACGTTAGACAACTTGTAGGTCTTCTTCTCTTTGCGTAACAACGGTACTTCTAACTTTTTTGGGCCCAGTAAAGGGCATCGGAGGCGTTGTACCGTGTGTGCCGCTTTATTTTAACAGTGATAGGCTCACATTTGAACATAATCTTACCTGATGGAAACCGATGATGTGACCGACTATGGAGCACCTAGAAGTAACCTATTCGCTCTTGACTCGAAACCGTTGTAATTTTAGGTTTCCCTGTGTAAAACGAGGCCATCTTTACTTTTTTACACTTATAAAACGCCTAGTTCTATCTGTACTTTTCTGCCAACCATACGTAACAGAAATACGAAGGAGTGCAATGAGTCAGCGGATCCCTCGCTGACCGCAACTGCGATCGGGTCCCGTAATCTCGACCATTCGGCCAAGCGGACATGCCCATTCACACTTGTGCGCATTGTGCCGAGCTTGCGTGACTCGATGTTTCATTAACTGAACAATTCGCCTTTATCGCTTTAAAATTGAATTTGACAACATTCTTAAATTGACTGTAAAATTGATTTGAATAAAGATACGACAGCTCCGCTAAATGGTCTCCGTGGCCGCAATTTGTTGGATTTACAAATAGCGATCGGTATATGCACTTATACAGTCAAAATGATGAATTGTCGCCGAATTGCTAGCTAATATAGAATATTAGCTAGCAATTCGGCGACTAGGTGTTTGAATAGTTAGCAATGAATTATTTTTCTGTACACTAACACGATAACGACTTAGGTATTCTATTATAATCTTGAGAACCATACTGAAAACCTCAATAATAAAACAAAAGTTTCAATTTCAAGAGCCATAAATTATTGTAATCCAATAAAACGCTAAAAGTTCCAACACGCTTTGGAAGCACAGTCTAAAACATCGAGTGTTTATGAAATTCAGCAATTCTGGCTTCCAAAAGACATTTTTTTTTTTTTTTTTTTACTATATATAGGTATACGTTTGACCACAATCTCACCTGATGGTAAGCGATGATGCGGTCGAAGATGTAGCACGTTTGCCTAGAAGCAACCTATTCACTCTTGTCTTAAAGACTCCCAGGTTGTAGCTATCTGGAAACACAGACTCTGGCAGGGAATTCCACTCTTTAGCTGTACGCACTATGAATGTGTTCCCAAAACGTTTAGTGCGTGTGTTACATTCCTAAATTAATCCGTTAAAGTTAATCTTCACTTAACAATAAATCTAACTGTACATCAGTTTGCAATCCTTTGCCGCAACTGTCTGGCGACAATACCCACAATGCGCCATGTAGCCATGTAGGCGGAACGTGGGACCTCCCCGGTCCCACGTTCCGCCGTTCATACCACGGCCGGAATCAAAGCCTTACCCTCGGTCGCCTCACCCGCTCCAGCAAACGTTGGCTTTTTATTTACGTCTTTACGGAAGTGATCGGTAATTATTGTGGGACATCTTCATTTGTAATGTTTTTGGAGGCAAAACGCATTTTTCACTTTCGTTTCTCTATGTCAAATAAAACCACCGCGCCGTTTGTGGCGCCACTTTCAAGTCTCCTAAATTCAGCTTTAGCAAATAAAAGAATTGTATTTGTATCTGTATTTAGCTTCGGAAATAATCTTTATTTCAGTGGCAAACTCACAACCTAAATAAATCTAAAGAAAACATGAATCCCCTCAGCAACAGCCCACCCTACTATGTTTGTTCGTTTGTTTGTTTGAAATGAATAGGCTCCGAAACTACTGGACTGTTTTGAATAATTCTTTCAGCAATGGATAGCTACATTATAAGGGAGTAACATAGGCTACATTTTATCCCCGTACTCCCACGGGAACGGGAACTACGCGGGTGAAACCGCGTGACGTCCACTAGTTTTGAATAAACACGACAGAACTGAAGCAAACCATAACTGATCCTTCTGAAAAATATGAATTTTGTATGCATGGCAAACAGAGTCTGCGTAATAGTCGCGAGGAATTAGCGAATGATACATTCCTGTTATTCGTTACAACTGAGCTTCTTTGTCGAGAGGATGAATGACAATTGCGAAGGGCTTGCCATCGGGACGGTCACAATGGATCCCGGCTCTCGATGTACTATCATTTATCAGTTTTGTGATAGCATTGTGTAAGATTTTCTAAATCTTCGAAGCTTGAGATTAGCTGGACAATATTTTGGTCTAATCCGTACTTTGCCAGATTTGCGTAATGTTTAGTCTCATTTGACACAGTTCTTGGATTTTCCAATGTTCTACACGTTTAAAACTGTTTGAACAATTGTTTGAAATCACTAATATAGAATGGTTTATGGCGTACATGTGAAAAAATAAAGGAGAGAAGCAAAAGTTTGTAGTGTAATTTCAGGAGAGATTTTAACACGGAACTGCTTCTTGATGTTGAAATGTGAGAAAACTTGTCCATCTTTAGAGAAAGACTCATCATTTCCGTCATTATAACATGTGTCTTTTAAAAAATCTTGTAACCAAAACTAGGTCCCCGAGGAATCCTCCGAGTTCTGCTCTTTCCCTGAAACAAGATGTTATTTTTTGCACCCTTTCCGAGTGTTCAATACGAACTAACATCAATGCCATTTACAATCAAAGAATGTCTTTCTCCCGGTTCAGCATCTTGCACATTTTGCTGATTGTTGTCATCAGCACAAGTTAATAATGTTATTCGTACACAAATATGATTTACAGCGTTTTCCAGAACGACAAAGGTGGTTGGTAACTCTTGCCCATTGTGTTTGCTGTCCCCTGTTTTTTCTATAATTACAAGAAACATGCTGTCATAAAGGAATCGCTTTAAGTCCGTGTGTCCGTCATCTGTGGACAATGCCCACTATTAGCGGATTATAATCCGCAAAAAGAGCAAGTACTGTCGTGTGGACTACGGCCTATGGTCCAAGTGATGCGTTGAATATCATAGATGCGTTATTGATTGCGTAAATATTTATGGGCTGTTTATTTGTAATGATGTCCTTAATTCCCTGGTTATACAGCAGTGCCCTCTGTGCGCAGTATAAGAGTATTCGTAGTTAATCAAGAATGTAATATTTCTTATCTCTTTATTGCACTAAATATTGAGATCGATATTAACAAAATGTGTTTCATCTAGAGCAATTTCAATTGATCCCTGATGTCCTAAACATCCAATCTTTTACAAGTTCAAGTACACAACTCGCTTTCTCCTCTCCCTTGCGGCGTAATATTTGCTTGCATTAGCAGATGCAAGGTTGTCAATGCTCGTCATCGTCCCACGGGATCTGTCGATTATCCCAAACAATAACATCCACAGTGCAGGCTGACCGAAACGTGACCAGTCTTCAGGGAGTCAGTCGCTGTTGCGTTTGTTATTCTAAGCAGCGCACAAATACTACCAATTTCTGCTCGTTTGGCTTCCCAGAAAGAACACATTTAATACAAAAATGTGTTGTATATGTGTGTTATGTTACTCCCGTTCGTGGTTTAAATCAAAATTTCTCACTTCGCTTTTGTGTGTTTAAAATGAGCGAAAGGATTCTGTTCGGACCGTCCTTTCTGAGTGACTAAATAAACGAAAATTGTTCCATTTAACATTATATTATTTTATTATTATTTTTTTCGTTTATTTTTTTTCTGTACATAAAGATTATATTTTTAAATATATCTTAAAAAAAATATTAAAAAATACATTTAAAAATATAAAAAATAGTAGTCCGCCGGTGTCGGGAGCAGAGTCCAAGCTACCGGTGGTTAGGGCTCCAGAGAAAGGAACCTCCTCACAATACGAGCCGTATCGAGGAGTACTGCCTTCTGTATCAGGCCCTTTACCCAACCGCGTAACGCCAGCTTCGACAGATGGTCGTCGAAGCTATTGGCTATCAGGCCATTGGCCGTAACGACAATCGGCACAAGCCGAGTCCACATTCCACAAGTCGACAACCTCGTGTGCTAAGTCGAGATACTTAATCTGTTTCTCTTTCTCAGCTTTCACGAGACTCTCGTCATGTGGAATGGTAACATCGATTATCATTGTGCGGCGCGCTAATCGGTCTATCACCACTATGTCAGGCTTATTGGCAACAATAGTCCTGTCAGTAATGATAGACCGATCCCAGTACAACGTGACATGGTCATTTTCGAGAACTGGGTCGGGCACATACTTATAATACGGTACCTCAGAATCCACAAGTTTGTATTTCAAAGCAAGTTGCTGATGGATTATCCTGGCCACTTGGTGGTGCCTGTGCAAGTACTCGCCGTTAGCCAGACGAGAACAACCAGAGATAATATGTCTGATGGACTCACCTGGACGGTGGCATGCCCGACACACGTCCACCGTCCCGTCCTTCATAATATTCCTTCCGGTAGTTATTTGTCAAGATAACTTCGTCCATAATCGCACAGACAAAACCTTCAGTTTCTCCGAAGAGATCACTGAAACGTAGCCAGGCCACAGATGCTAAAAATCTACGTCGGACCCATGAAGAGGCCGATAGAAGCGCCCGTGAAGCTCCTTGCCTTTCCATACCTCTTTGCGGTCATCTGTGGTAAGTATCACAGGTTTGCACCAGTTCTCTTTAGCCCTGGACAACGGGGTGAGTCCCTTGTCCACTGTGACCACATCTCGGTGCATACCCACATCAGCTTTGAGAAAATATTCTCTGAGACTGCACATCTCGCGATTGTGGAGAGTCTTGGCGTTTAAAAAGCCTCGACCTCCACTCTTCCGCGGGATGTACAGTCTCATCACCGACGATCGTGGGTGATGCATCCGATTTGCGGTCAGCAGTGTGCGGACTCTCCTATCTAGGGCGTCAAGTTCGGTTTGAGTCCATTTGAGTATGCCGAAAGAGTACATTAATAGTGGCATGACCCAACCGTTGAAGGCGCGCACCTTATTTCCGCCCGACAAAAGGCTATTCAAAACCTTTTTCAGGCGGCCAAAGAAGCGCTCCCTCAACGATTGCTTCATGTCAGCAACATTAATGCCCAACGCTTCTGACATACCCAAATACTTGTAGGTTTCGGTCGAGCTGAGGGATCTAACCTGTATGGAATCCGAGAGTTGAATTCCCTCAGATTCCATAATCTCCCCTTTCTTTACATGCATGACTGCACATTTGTCCACACCAAATTCCATCCTGATGGCACTACTGAAGGTTTCAGCTACTGAAGGTACCCAACAATTCTGTTGGGGGCAAAGAGTTTCAGATCATCCATGTAAAGAAGGTGAGATATGGCCTGAACACCTCTTCTCAACCGATAGCCCAGACCTGAATCCTCCAGCAATGTGCTTAGAGGATTCAGAGCCAGGCAAAACCAAAGCGGATTCAAACTGTCGCCCTGAAATATTCCCCGTTTAATCCATACAGGCTCATCATTCCCCTGTTTTCCAGGACTGTTTTCCATTGCCTCATACATGACTCAAGGAAGGTGCGTAGAGTTGCATCTATTTTGTACAACTCCAACACCTTCATGAGCCATGTATGTGGCACAGAGTCATAGGCCTTCTTGTAGTCTATCCAACATGTCTACAGATCCTTGCGGGATCGACGAACCTGTTGGCTTATGGCCATGTCTATGAGGAGAAGCTCCTTAGTGCCGCGGGACCCCTTCCTTTTTTTTTTTTTTTTTTTTTTTTTTACCCCTTCCTACATCCATTCTGAGAGGCAGACATAATTGAGTTAGTCTCAATGTGCTCATTGATCTTTACTCTCAGGATGGATGTAAGAAGTTTATAGACCGTCGACAAACAAGTAATTGGTCTATAGTTCTTGGGTTCCGCGGGACTACCAGTCTTATGGAGTAGGTGGGTAACGCCAGTTGTTAGAAACTGTGGTAGCGACCCAGACTCTAAGGATGGCTGGAATTGAGATGCCAGGAGCGCGTGTGAGCTGCTATACCATTTAAGCCAGAAGTTATGCAGTCAGTCCGGTCCCGGAGACTTCCAGTTCGGTAATGGACGGACTGCTCTGGCTACATCTAGTGGAGTGATGGTAATTTCCTCCATTTGTGGTATAGCTTCACACACGCGCTCGACATCGCGCATCCAGCCACCCTCGGCATGACAGACAGGCACCGACCAGATGTTTCGCCAGAATGTACTCGTGGCAATGTCATCCGGGCGGCACACGTCCATCACACTTTGTTCAGGTCGCTCCCATTTATTTTTCCTGTTTTATTGTCCTTCCTATTTTATTTTATTTTTCTATACTAGCTTCTATAATACAAGCCTACTTATTCGTTTTCGCGGAGTAACGACGTCACGACGTCACACTTCAACGCACGTGACGTCATTACCGTTGATGTGCGACGACACGCGAGCGACAGACTTGTGAACACATCGGTTACTGCCGGCGGGGAACACGGCTATATGTACACTACATACAAAGCTACATCATTTGGTATCAGAGGACTCTAATTTGAAATACCCTTTCATTCAATCTTTGAACAATACATATATGCCAGAAATAAATGTGAGGGAGAGAAACAATTCCAAATCCAGATGTTTCATACATGAAACTTGGATTAAATATGGAAATCTCCGCCGGCGCGATTCTCTAAGGGAACTGTTTAAGAATATTAACATCATGACGGTACCTTGTCAATACATTTACGAAAACATCATGTATTTCAGAAAGAATTTACATCTTTTTAGTAAAAGAGGCGACAGACATAATTATGGTACTAGAAATAGGGATCAATTAGTTCAACCAGGTTTCAGACTGGCTAAAGTTGCCTCATCTTTTATGGGGTACTGTTTAAAATGTTATAATAAGATACCTCCCCATATATTAGAACTTAATGAGACAAAATTAAAATCTTGTATTAAACGCACACTATGCAGGCAAGCATATTATAAGTTGGGGGATTATATTGAAGATAAAAATGCTTGGCTGAATGCTGGTCCGGCTCCACAGCCACTAGGGCGCACAAAATAATCTGTTAGCATTTGGAAACATTGTTGGACCGGCTGAAGATTGTAAAAAAAAAAAAATATATTTGCATTGTATAGACTCAATTTTATTTAGCAATGTATAATTTCATCCATTTTAACGGCACATGTGTGAGTACTGTGTACCTTAAACTTAAGCTATAGCTATCAGTTTTAGGTTTGTTTTTGACTTGAATGTACCCTGGCGGTTGGGAGTGTCATGCTCACACAAAAGTCTGGCTGATGGTGGCGTATGCGTTGGATCATTTGGCTCCCTTCAAAATGGTTGAGCCGAATGGTGCTAGCGCATGAGTCACGTTCGTGAACGGGCGCTGTCAGTTGGGACTGGTCATTTCTCAGTTGCCATGGTTTATTTTAAATATTTCTTTGAATTGTTCCTTTTTTTCCCGGACGCTTTTATCCTGCTCGTCTTTTACATCGTTCTCACATTTTTGTATAATTTCAACTTGATGTAAACAAAAATTTGTAACAATTTATTATTTTTTAAAAGAGTGTCCGTGGAGTTTCTTGCACGTTCTTCTCCATAGAGATCTACGCTTTGGAACGTGCAAATAGCTTCATCTTGTTGGACTGACCGACCTTGACAATTCAAAAGTGCCTGTAAATGGTTTATTTGAAATATACGATTTGATTTGATTTGAAACGAGATGTCGACGTTCAGGCTGGAAGCTTCTTGTTACAAAATGTTGTGCAAAAATATACTAGAAAAAATTCAGCCACTATGCGAACTGTTACATAAAAAGAAATTTATTTCTTTAACAAGATTTGTTCTGACAGAAGTGGCAATTACCACCTTGGCCCACACAGCGCTTTTAAATACAATTGGACCTTGTATGAATACCGCAATAAACCAGAACGAACATTTCTCGCAACTTAAAACACATGCATTTAACAATTAATCATAAACGCAAACTTCTATTATAATGCACACAGCAAAGGAGTGGAACTCCCTGCCTGTGTCTGTGTTTCCGAACGCTTACAACCCTCATATCTTCAAAGTTAGAATGAACAGGATATCACAAACAAAAAAAACGCACAACTTAATTCGGACAGTTTTAACAATGAGCTATTAAATCCCCAGTAAAATATTTTTTTTCGTCAACTTTTTTTCAAAACGGAACTTCTATGTAAAATATGTGAATGGCCGCAGAGTTTGTAGCATTGGGAGATTCGAAAAGCCGGGGCCTGTAGCGATGTCGTAGCCCGTAGCGCTACGTTGCTACGCCGTAGCACGATATGGCTACGCCGTGGCGTAACGTAGCATTTGGTGCCGGCTGAAGATATCGCGCTAAGCTGCGGGTTGCGGTCCCTATAAATATTATTTTTTATCAATTAATAAGGATTTTCTTTGACATTTTCTATTTACGGTAGTACGAAAAAGAGTATTTATTTTCTACTTTTTCCTTCAGCAACATGATACAAAAGGGAAGATAAAATTAAGTAATATACCTATTTTATTTTTTGTGCCAAGTTACCTTTCTACCACGTCTTGGTGATTAGTAGAAAATATCTTCCATGTATACTTTGCATAGGATAAAAAAAAATCGCACTGCTATCACACATATTCGAGGTGCCTAGATCGTTGCGGCACAGCGAAGTGACACAAAGACGCAGATAAGCGCGGATCGCGTAGCATCAACACTAAAGTCTTCTTACATTATACAAGAGTCAACGCACACTGCATGCGCCACACTGTCCTTTTTAGGGTTCCGTAACAAAATGGTAAAAAGGAACCCTTATGGTGTGACTAGGTCTGTCCGTCTGTCACAGCTTGATATCTCAAGAACTAGATACTAATGTTATCAACTTGAAATTTGGAGTAGTTTTAGATGACGTTCGTCCGAACTATTTTGCAGATAAGAAAGAAATCAAAATGCCTACATTTTTTTGCAACAGTGACTGAAATATATATGCGTCGACTTGAGAACCTCCTCCGTTTTTTCGTCGGTTAAAAAGAATTTGTGATGCGTCCTATCAAGTGTACTTGTGTGTTATCTGTCAATTAGACTGCAGCTCTACATTTACCTATTATACCCGTTAACTGCAATAGGCCCGTCCGTTATTATACACCTTTGGGATTTAAGAAATGGACAGGATAGTAAAACTAAGTAGGTACTATTCCAAACTATGAATATTTAATCCAACAACTGGCTCGCATCCCAATATTCGATGGCTTGCTGATTAAGTGAGACCCTGGTCACATCGCAGGAGGGTGCCGTACTAATTGAGTGAGGGTCTGAGCGCCAGCGCCAGGGGGAGCTCCCCTAACCAGCGCAATACGTGAACCCTTGCGTTTGAGCGCAATGTATTGCTCGCTAAGAATTACTGTCGATCGATATTGGCTGTTTGGAACGTTCCGTTGCTAAACAACAGTGGATAACATTAGGTTGGTTTATATAGAAATCTCCTACGCAATCAAAGCTGGCTGGCTCTACAGGTTGTCTAGTTTCGTAAATTCGATGCATACCTAGCTAGTAATTTGCACCAGAACCTAGACTTTTTAGAATATTTAATAGATATCTAAACAATTTGCTTGAACAAAACTGTTTACAGAAGTAAAAGTTTTAAGTAACCTCAACAAGCAACCCTCCCTCTTCTAGAGAGGAGGCCTGAGTCCCAACAGTGGGAACATTATACGGCCAACTATACTATGCTATGCAACAAGCAAAATCTACGTAGGTAGTTCCAAATTGTTCTTTGAAGTTAAGAAACTAGTATGATAGATATTAAAATCAATGTATTTATAGAAATGTACCGATAAGTAAGCAAACTGCACACTTGAAAGTACTGAATTACTGACACATATTAAAAGCCAAAGTTTGACATATCTAAAACTACACGAAGGAAAAAAAATAAAAATATTATTTTAGAGTTACCAATGGACACTTAATAATAATTGATGGTGTCCGAATCGCCAGTGAATAAAATATTGAAATTAAATGTGTCAATTCGGACACTGTGTCTGAAAGTATTGTGTCCGAATCGTCCACGGAAAAAGTCCACGCAACTGGGGTTTGCTCCGCTATCCACTGTACTATTCCCATCCGGAACTCATAATTTAAGTTAACCTGTACTCAATATTTTTGGAAAAAATATTTTTTACAAAAAATTTAACCGACTTCCAAAACAAAACACTACAAAGTATAAAATAACTTTAACTTCGGAAGTCGGTGTTTTTGGTTATTTCGTTTTTGACACCGACTTTCGAAATTAAAGTTATTTCATACTTTGGTACAGTGGTGCCTGCGTACCCATTCACAGCGTACCGGCGTTATGTTATATTATGAAAATAAAACTTACTTAGTGCTTTCGGTGTTAAGGTCTTGTCAATACGAATGAAATAAGCTCAAACACTTGGTAGTTCCTACATACCGATGTGGAGTTCCCTTGACTCTCTGTCGTCCCCATCATCAGGTCTGATCATCACCCGATATACACACGATTTTCAAGTTTTTACCAAATGCGTTCCTACAATTTTCGAAAATTGCCCTCGATTTTTCAGGATTTCCATCATCAGATCCTGACGTGGTGGCAATGGGACCACTTCGACAGCATATCCTTTCATATAAAAAAAAGATTCATTGAAATCGGTTCATAAACGACGAAGTTATCCACGAACACACATAAAAAAATATATATATGTATATAAGCGGTCGAATTGAGAACCTCCTTCTTTTAAAGAAGTCGGTTAAAAATAAAGAATATTATGAATCCCCGGTTGGATTCAACTTACTATGAAAAAGTTTGCAGCTGAAAGTTTACCTATCTAACCTAAACCCGCGCTCGCAAACAATCCTTCCACAGCCGCACAACACGCGTGTCGTGACACATCATCTCTTCACGTCATCAGCACATTTCGTGCTCGTGCCGAATGTTTTCTCTACGAGATGCCAGATGATGATTGCCATCTATATGGGATGTTATAGGGTTTCGTGGAACCGCTCAAATGTGTGGGGTTCTATCTAACACGTGCCAATCTCACAGCATGTGCGGGGTTGGAAATTTCAGGAGCTACTGTTTAATCTCCAGAAGTGTTACCGGTTTCGGGAAATAGAGCGGCAGTTTGGGATGGCTAAATTTTAAACGGGCCATAAGATAAACTCCAACAAAATTAACATGATCTCAATACTAACGTAGTACACAAACAACTTAAAAAAGGCCTAGTGCCGCTATATCATGTTTATAATGATAACAAAAGCCGAGGGGAGCAATGCGCGGGATGATGCGTGCGCGTCGTATGTAGGCACGTGCCTTTTTACGACCAATGAGCATCTGCATGCTTCATGATGATTGAACAACTTCATGTGACCCTGCGGTCACATGAAGTTTTATGGGTAAAAAAAACGAGAGTTAAAGTCGACTTATTTTTTACCATAGAAACCTTGCAGAATTCTAGAACGAAAATAAAACAATAAGTATTTAAATAACAGGTAACGGCTATGAACTGTATCTTAACCCTGTGACTGCCGCGTCCATCCGGTGGCCGTCATAAAATGGCCGTCACTGCGACGGTGTTTTGTTTTACTAACTTCAAAGCTTTAACAAGAAGGAGTTGCGATGAGAATAAACGCTATCGGCCGGCAGTCTCGACATAGATAACGACAGCGTAGCGACCGCATTCGGTCGCTAAGTCCTAACGGTTTGAACTTACCGATATTTGGTAGTCTCTACATTCAAAACGCGGTAATTTCATCGCAAGCAAATGTCAAATTACCGAACTTTGTCGTTAACTTTTGCGAATTTCGCTATGGGCTAGCGCCGAATTTTGACAGCGTGATAAGCGTAGCGATATTATTCGGTAGCCATGACAACGCCTGACAACCGTGTTATTGGAGAGTTTCGTGATTATAATTTACTGTTTATGTGTTTTTTTTATGGACGAAGCATATTAAGCAAGGGATTTAGTCGCGCTGGAACACAGGTGCGATATGATTACGCGACGCTAAGTCGCAAAAACCGTCACGAAAGTGAGATGATGTGGATTTGGAGGGAAATCGGTTTCTGTCTTTGTACCGGGTACTATCGGGTCAAAAAAGGTACGATTGTGATGCCTGTGGATGAACCTCGGCAATCCCTGCAAAGACAACCCCCTTATGGACTTTCTGTGGAGACCCAAGTGAGTGTCATTGCATACCAAACTGTTATTAGGTACTATCCAATTTGCAAAGCCTTTATAGTAGGTACCTTACTATGTTACATAGATAAACGACCGTAACTGCGAGGTACGGAAGCTTATTAAGCTCCTCATCAATCAGGACGAGCGAAATGTTGTGAAGAAATCTAGGAATGCTTCAAACCCACTGCCATAGGGGAGTGACTGCATTCAATATTGAAATTTAACGCTAAAGTCACATGAGGAGCACGCCTAGGTCAACGTGCACCACAAGGGTCATTCATTGGATGAGTAAGCTGTATGTTTACCTTCACTATTGATATTGTTTCATAAATTTCCCAATTTTGCTAAAATACCTACTTGTGTATAGTTATACTATGCATACTATATACCTACTAGGTATATTAAACCTATTGTTATAGTTGTGTGTGACCTTTTAACTTTAAATATCAATGCTTGAGAGCCAGGAGCAAGATATGATTCCTATGTGAGTGTAATATGCGCTAACTCCACACTATACATGTTTGCTTAGTAAGATAAAAGCTATATATGTGGATAATTCTTTATACATATTGTAGGTGCTGCATGATGAAGAACCATTGGAGCCATGGCTAATAACCCCACTGAAAAATCAACAGCTTGGCACACCCTCTGGTACTGTTTACTGTATTGAGTGACCCTCTGGTCGCTCAATATACAGATGCTTACTACTCTGCAAGAAATGTTTTGGTGTGCCGAAGTCAGTGTTTATGTGCCTGTGAGATCAGTGCCAGTTGATTTAGTTGATAAATAATATGAGGATCAACACAAACTAATTGAAGGACATAGACGCCGCCGCATCAACCAATGATGGCAGTAGCCTTGAGGTTGGCATTGAGGTTGGCATTGAAGATACAGGTGAGAATTTGGTTCTTTCCATTGTGCTTTTGTTTGAATGTTATTAACGTAGCTCAAATACCTATAAATTTCCTATCTATACTAAAGGTAAGTTTGTGAGGCTGTAGGGGGTAATCTCTGGTTCTACTGAACCGATTTTGAACTTTTTATTACCAATAGAAAGCCACGTTATTTGTGAGTGTCATGGGCTATATATTAACCCGAAAAATACCACCCAACGAAGTGGGCACGGGTCAGTTAGTCATAAATATAACCTATAGACAATTTTTTCATTAGTTACTAGCTATTGCCCGCGACTTTGTACGCGCATATCCCATTTTTCTCTCTACCGTAGGAATTTCGGGACGAATTATGCATATAAACCTTCCTCTTGAATCACTGTCTATTGACGAAAACCGTTGTGCAGTTTTAAAGATATAAGCGTGCAAACTACAAACTGAATAAGCGTCTTTGTTTTATATTATATATAAACAAGTATATCAAAATATCTTAAAATCTTATGTTTTTTGTTCCCAGAAATGGACACTGGATGGGCAGAAGTACGAAGGATACACAGGCGTCTTATTATGACATGTTTGACTTGATTATTTATTAATACTAATGCTCATACAAACTATATCAAAGTACAGGGAAACTTTTAAACAAAAATGTCAAACATATCTCATGTCATAAATATCACCTAAACATATGTACTCGTATCTACTTTATACTGCGGACTGATGTTATTACTTTGCATACTTTTGTATAGATTCTGGTTCTAGAAGGTCTGTCTTTTGTGAAATAGAATAGAATAGAATGTTTTTATTTTAGACCGGAGTCCAAAGGGTTAGTAAAAATATGCATGATTGAAAAACAAATTAAAAGTAATTCCTTTAATTGTTTAAACTCTTGTTTTATTTATACGAAACTGATTAATTTAACCATTTACTTCAAAGTCCGACTAAACAGGAACTTTTGAATCGTCAGAGAGTTAATCACCTAGATAAAAAATATTCCAAAAAAATGTTCAAACAAAAATGAAATGACAAAAATGTTCCTCACAAAAATCCACCATCATATATCTATACTTAATATATAAAGCTGAAGAGATTGTTTGTTTGCTTGAACGCGCTAATCTCAGGAACTCCTGGTCCGATTTGAAAAATTCTTTCAGTGTTAGATAGCCCATTTATCGAGGAAGGCTATAGGATGATATATGTATTTATATATATCATCACGCTAAGACCAATAGGAGCAGAGCAGTATTGAAAAACGTGACGCAGACGAAGTTGCGCGGGTCAGCTAGTTAAATATAATATAATAAAAGTGAAATAAGCCTTGAGAAAGGTAAGGCTTTGTTTATAAATAACACACAATCAGAACAAATATTTTCAACTTTATTAGATAACATAATAATATCATTCTTATTTAACAACTAGACTAGCTTTTGATTGTCATCAAATAATAATTCTTATGAAAATATGTATGTAAATATAGAAATATATAATGGATCCAATCATAAGCTTACTTAAGCTGTTATTTTATTTTCTTATTGATGAAATTGAAGTTACAAAACATAAATATATTTCAATGCTTAGAATCTACTTTCATGCTAGTGGGAACAATATTATCAAATGAATAATTATGACAAAGCACCTATCTACTTATCATTTTCAAAAAACATAGTAGGTACTCTAAGAGTAGTAGGCATCTAAGAGTTATGTATTCTAAGACATTTTTTGGTATTTCATAGACATAATTATGTGGTAATATCTCACATAGTAAAGTTACTAATTTTGGTTATGACTTAGTATTAACTAGCTGTGCCCGCGACTTCGTTCGCGTGGATGTCGAAAAATATATATACCTTGCGTATCCTGATCTCAAAATTAAGAAAATAGGAAGAGGGTACCTAATGCAGGGCACTCTATCATCTCTTCCGGTTGAAATGCCGTTTAGCCCGGATAATCTCAGGAGATTACCCGGGTACATGCCTACCTCGAGGTAGGTATCAAAACAGATTACAGAACACCGATTAATTTTACATTTTATGTTAAACAGTTCTACCGGGTTTATAGAATCGATTTACTGTGTAAGAATAATCGAATTTTTTAAATCGATATTTAGTAGGTACTGATAGAGGAGACTTATAAAAAGAGGAGCTCGTAGCTAAATAATAACAGTCGCACGGGTCGATCTTCATGGCTTACCAACTCTTGCCAAGGTGGCTCTGTGAATAGGTGACCATATTATTTAACATACTGCGACTTCGCCGTGTTGATCGGAAGCTGATCCGAATATAGTTGGGAAAAGGTTAAGCATATATTAAAAAATACAGACAATACCATTTGGCCCCAATTGGGGCTGACGGTTCTTGAGAGAGTAACTCTGACGTTTTATTGTCCTTTTTATTGAATGGCGGTTAATCAGCGGCCTAAATGATCCCAAATGCGCAAATGTGTCAAAGTGGCGAATGGGTCTGTCATGTGACAATATTTAATGAACAGGCTGGCAGATGCTTAGGCCGTCTATGAATAGGGTAGGTAAATGTGTGACGAAAATATAATTATGAATTTATTTATTTTTTGGGAATCCTAAATTCTATTAAATTCATATCACTTAGACCGTCTCCCTAGTGGATAAAGGAAATTGAAAAAAAATTACCTATGTAATCTGTGCCCAGTTTTGCCAACTGTAGACTATGTGTTTTTCGCAAATCATTTCAGTTTTTTACCATGAAGCATCATCTGCCTAGCCTTTTCCCATCTATATTGGAGTCAGCTTCCGGTCAAACGGGATTGGAGCGGCTGCCTACCAGACCTCTACAACCATACAATACTGGGTAACACGATACTTCTTAGGTAGGTGTCAGATTTGTCGGCTTCTGACAATCCGTAAAGACTGCCTGAGATCTCTTCTCGGTAGGTATGTTAAACTGGTCACCCATCCACAGACTGACCTTGGCAAGCGTTGCTTAATCTTGAAGATCGACCCGGGCGGCTATTATATTCCGTGGTACGTAGGAATCTCGGTATGTTAAAATGGTCACCCATCCACAGACTGACCTTGGAAAGCGTTGCTTAACCTTGAAGATCGACCCGGGTGGCTATTATATTCCGTGGTACGTAGGAATCTCGGTATGTTAAAATGGTCACCCATCCACAGACTGACCTTGGCAAGCGTTGCTTAACCTTGAAGATCGACCCGGGCGGCTATTATATTCCGTGGTATGTAGGAATCTCGGTATGTTAAAATGGTCACCCATCCACAGACTGACCTTGGCAAGCGTTGCTTAACCTTGAAGATCGACCCGGGCGGCTATTATATTCCGTGGTACGTAGGAATCTCGGTATGTTAAAATGGTCACCCATCCACAGACCGATCTCGGAAAGCATAGCTTAATCTTGAAGATGGACTCGTGCAACTCATCATCTGCCTAACCTTTTCCCAACTATATTGGGGTCGGCTTCCAGTCAAATCGGATTTAGCTGAATACCAGTATTTTAAGTGAAGCGGCTGCCTACCAGACCTCCACAACCCATTAATTGGGTAACACGGTAGTTCTTGGCAAGACTGGAGCCAGATTTACTGGCTTCTGACAATCCGTAACGACTGCCAAAGATCTTCAAATGACAGCCGGGACCAACGGCTTAACGTGCTTTCCGAGGCACGGAGGAAACTCGGTATGTTATGATGGTCTCCCATCTACATACCAACCTTGGCAAGCGTTGCTTAACCCTGAAGATCGACCCGTGCGGCTGATATAGATTAATTATGTCGATTCGAATCACAATAAAATTTATGAATCCCTACTCTTCTCTTTTTTCTTTTTCGGTCAAACATATCGTTATCACCTTCTTATTAGCTACATAGCATAGGTATCCAAACTTTATTTGTCAGACATGGACCAATCTGCTGATAACACCGCAATTACACACAGTACATCGCCATCAAACGACAATGTAGTTGAACTGTCAAAATATAAGTTCAAACTTAGAAACTCAGATGTTACGATAAATGAAACGATATGATTAGATGTTATTTTTTTTTCCTTTGGTATTAAGAGTTTCACAAATAATATACGCATTCATTCATGAAACAGTTCTAAACTGTTACTATTTAATCTCAATAGATGGCGGTGCATGTATGTGCTTCACGTAATGAAACTAAACGAAACCTTTAAATACAAATATCTTTTGATAGAGTGAACCGATTGCGATGAAACAAAAACTAAGTTATACCTCCAGTTACGTACAATTTTATTGCGTGAAAGTTATCTACGTTATTTCTGTACTTTTTACGTGATGCCTGCACATCCAAACAGACAAACAGATAAACAGACAAAAATTTCAAAAATGATGGAAATGGGTTCTGTAAGTTACCCTTTATCTCCCTAGCTATTTTTTTATTTTTTATTTTGAATGTACAAAAACGACTCTTCAACAGATTTATTATATGTATAGATTCCGGACGAAGGAATTAGTCTTCGTCCCGAATAAAACACAAAAACTATGGAAATCGGTCGAGCCGTTCTCGAGTAAGTTAGAATAGTGTTCGAACAAACCCGACTTTGAAAATTTTGCTATATTGTGAAAGATTCGACCTTTTTCTAGAAGACATTTTTATATCAGCGAGACAGAAATAAAACGAAAAAAACTTTTTTACAAAAAAATGTAACCGACTTCCAAAACAAAACACTACAAAGTATAAAATAACTTTAATTTCGGAAGTCGGTGTTTTTAGTTTTTTCGCTTTTTGACACCGACTTCCGAAATTAAAGTTATTTTATACTTTGTAGTGTTTTGTTTTGGAAGTCGGTTACATTTTTTGTAAAAAAGTTTTTTATTTTTCAGTTTTTAGTGGTACCTGCGTACCCATTCACAGCGTACTGGCGTGATGTTATGTTATGAAAATAAAACTTACTAAGTGCTTTCGGTGTAAAGGTCTCGTCAATACAAATGAAATAAGCCCAAACACTTGGTAGTTCCTACATACCGATGTGGAGTTCCCTTGACTCTCTGTCGTCTCCATCATCAGGTCTGATCCAAAACTTTCATTTTTTTATAGTATCACCCGATATACACACGAATATCAAGTTTTTACCAAATACGTGCCTACAATTTTCGAGAGTTGCCCTCGATTTCTCAGGGTTTCCATCATCAGATCCTGACGTGGTGGCAATGGGACCACACGGGAAGCACCAGCTTTCAAATAAAAATAGAATCATGAAAATCGGTTCATCCAGTCGGTTAATATGAGGTAACAAACATAAAAAAAAAATACTGTCGAATTGATAACCTCCTCCTTTTTTTGAAGTCGGTTAATAAACTGAAGGAAGACGGACAGCGGTGGCTTATTAATAAATAGGGTTCCGTTAGCAACCTTGGTACGGAACCCTAAAAATCGACTTGGTTCGCACGAATCAAGATCGTCCGCGAAGGCTTAAATAATAGGGTCCCATTAGCAACTTTGGCACGGAACCCTATAATTTGCCTTGGCTCGCAAATCGAACCGTCTGATACTTAGCACGAATTAAAAACTTAGTTGCGGGCAACCTGGGAGTCTTTAAGACAAAAGTGAATAGGTTGCTTCTAGGCAAACGTGCTCCATCTTCAACCTCATCATCGCTTACCATCAGGTGAGATAGTGGTCAAACGTATGCCTATCTATAGTAAAAAAAAATCTACTCCGTATCACCTAACCACAGAGAACTAAAGATAACTCGATTTGACAGTTACTGTGAAATCGTGTTTTCATTCATTCTTAGTTCGGGTTCGGGATTAATCGTAAGTCTGTAGGTGATACGGAGTAGAATACGTCCGCAACTAAGCCCGAAACTACGGACTTCGGACTTAGAGAGTAGACCAAAATCGATCGCTCCCGTCACCCTGACCACCTTTGGTACGGTACGTTATTATTATTAGCCTTGTTTCGCAAACCGAACCGTTCGTTGCTTCGCACTAAACGGAATCAATCGCGGAAGGCCTTAGAAGTAGGGTCCTGTCAGCATAAATGCTGTGATAGCCTAGACATGCTGTGATAGCCTAGCGGTTACAGTAGATGAGTAAGCATCGTATGCATTGAGCCGCGGGTTCAAATCTCACGCAGGTGATGGTTTGTTTGTCGGAGGGGGACTGGACGTAAAGGCTGTGCCGATCTCCCAGTCCCCCTCCACTCGGACGATGCGGGAATGCCGCTGGGTTATTTTAGTGGGTATACCGGGCTAGCCCGGGGAGTCCCACATAGCCCCCCCATCCCCCGATGGGAGGGTATGCGTAATGCATTTTTGCCCAGCGCAAAAAAAAAAAAAAAAGGAAGGGTCCTGTCAGCACCTTCGGTACGGAACCCTACAGGCCTGATCCGCAAGTCGAACCGTCCAGTACTTCACAAAACTACTGAGTTCTAAATCAGTTTTAGACTCTACGATAAAAGCACTTTAAACGAAACCGGCACAACTCAGAGATTTAAGCAATTTTGGCTCCTATTCGTTTAAAACCTTCCAGAGACCAAACCGAAATTCCTACGAACTACGACAGTGTTTAATAATCGTGTGAGGTCATTCTCCAGCGGAAAATCTTAACACCGCAATTCAAAGAAACGCGTCATCAGTGCAATGCCATCTATCGACCATGTAAACTGACAAAATATTTGGCAGCAGAAGACGTTAAATAAGAAGCCTGTATGTAACGATAAATAACGATAAGGTATTAAAATGTTTACTTTTATTTTGCTACGTCTACGTATTAAAAGTTTCACAAATAACTCAATGAATGTGTTTTGGTATAACATTCATGCTTTTATGCATTTTTTGGTTCCTCAATAAATGGCGCTCTGACTGATCAGAACACAGTAGGAAGTTTCTTACTAAACTAAAAATTCAATATATTTTGATTTTGTGGATCGATTGTAACGATAAATAACGAAAAGGTATAAAAATGGTCACTTTTATTTTGCCACGTATTAAAAGTTTCACGAATAACACAACAATTTTGAATGCTTTCGTGCATTTTATTTTTTTCTCAATAGATGGCGCTCTGACTCATCAGAATACATTAGGAAGTTTCTTCCTAAACTTAAAAATTCAATATCTTTTGATTTTGGGGGTCGATTTTGATGAAATAAACGCTAAATGTTACTCGGGTTATCACTTAATATTTTTAAGTACTTAGATTTGCAATCCAATCTGTGGTTTATGCGTGATGCTCCCACAAACGCACAGACAAACAGACAAAAATTTCAAAAATTGCATTTTTGTGTTTTATACCTTTTTCCTGAGTTTTCTGTGTAATTTTCATGGAAAAATATTCAATGTACAGACACGGTTCGTCTACGATTTTATTATATGTATAGATTATAAAATGTATGGGGGAGTCGATTTTTTTTCGCGATTTCAGTGTTGATCCCATAGTGAAAGTTGTTCGTAATGATGAGTTCAATGACCCCTTAAGAGTTATTGCGTCTATTCTGTTACAGGTTGTTTATGTAGACGACACTACAACAAACAAAAAATTTTCGGAACATGGTGGAATAAATGGTCACGTTACCGAGATATTTCGAGGTAAAGTCACCATGTGACATCATGACTATCATTAAACAAGTGCGGGTCGGACTCGCGTGCAAAGGGTTCCGAACGAATTTAATTTTTTAAACATGTTATTTTAACACAGCAGACTTCTAATAGGTTTTCCTGTAATCTTTTGGTAAAGATATATTATCTCCATTTTTTCCAAAATTTTAGACTCAGTAGTTTCGGAGATAAGGGGGGAAATGGTCATTTTTCGTCTAATTTCTTGAAAGAAAGAAAGAAACTAATTTATTTGGCACACACGAATACACAATGTAGGTAAGTACAATAAAAAAACTTAATTTTAAAAACAAAACAATAACATCGTATGCCCCGCGGCTGCGCCAAATAGGTCCAGTTCAGCAAAATGCCGGACAACTAGGAGCTGCCTGACGCTGGTTTTCAACTGAACCTGACGTCGAAGTGTACGGATGTAAACCAGTTTTGTAAGGTATCAAATATACGCGTAAATATAATTGTTTTTAGTAAACGATACATAATAATTTAGTGTCTAGTAATAGATAATGTGTAAAAATATATAAAAAAATAAATAAATAAATAACAAAGGAAAGAAAACAATTGACACAACAAGTACAAAAAATGTTATCTAATTATATAAAAGTAAATGTAAATCCACGCAAAAAAAAACGGTAAAAGGGTAAATAATCATTATGGCACACACACATCGAATCCTTTCAACAGAGAAATGGCCCGACGTCATATCAGTGAAATGTTCAAGTTTGTTAAGTCAAGTTTCCGTTGCACGTCTATTAAATACTGCCGTAAGCGTCTTCGAAAGGTACCGATTTTGTTTATTGCTCTAATAGGCGGCGGTTGATTATTCCATATTTTGGATGCTGCGTAACGGAAACCTCTGAACGCTGCTGTACTGTGGGGCTGCGATGAAAGTTGCTGCGAACATTGCCTTCTCTCACATTCTCGTCTGCCAGCGATCCAGCTTAGCTTGCTGTAGAGGTAGTCTGGCTTTTGGAATTTAACGACACCGAACAACAGGCAGGCCAAGTGTAGTTTACGTCTCGATTTTATTTTAAGAGAGAAGTGTTTGTTGAGGAAGGGCGTTACGTGGCTTTTTTTTAATTTATTTTTTTTATTTGTGATGGGTTTGCTCTTGACTCTAGTCTAGGTCAGAGATGACAGAGACAAAGTCTACGATGGAGCGAGCTTACCCAGAAGGAGCCTGTGCATTCTAACTTTGAAGAGATTAGGGTTGTAAGCGTTTGGAAACACAGACGCAGGCAGAGAGTTCCACTCCTTTGCTGTGCGCATTATAAAAGACGTTTGGAAGCGCTTAGTGCGAATTGGTGGAATAGCAACAAGGTAGGGATGGTAAGATGCAGTGCGTCTGGATGTCCGATGGTAAAAGGGGGCCGGTGGGATGAAGTCGTGGAGTTCTTGGGCACACTCACCGAAGTACAATCTGTAGAAGACCGACAAGCAGGCAACCTTACGGCGATGAGCCAAGCTATGTAGCTTGGCATCCACCAGTTTTACGTCACCGATGAGCCTCTTAGCTCTGCGTTCCACCGAGTCAAGCGCGGCAAGCTGATACTTAGCTGAGCCATCCCAAAGGTGGCTACAATACTCCATCTTCTTCTTCTGCTCGGCTTCTGGGAGGAATTTTGTAGCAAAACCGAGCACAGGCGTTCTGAACCCTCTGAATGAGCTGGTCTGTACGAGCCAGTAGGCGCGGGCCGTACACCGTATCGGCATAGTTTAGCCTGGACAAAACCAGACTTTCTACAAGCTGCTCCCGAAGTGATTCAGATAAGTACGGTCTCATTTTATACAGAACTTTGAGGCGGTAGAAGCAGTTTCGCACTTAGTCTGCGACATGTTTTTCGAAGCGAAGGTTCTGGTCCATAACAAGACCAAGGTTTCGCGCTTCGTAGACTCGCTCAATTGGTTTGCCCATGAGTTCGACCATGAAAGTTGCGGGTAGTTTAACTAGCTGCTGTCTTGTGTCAAGTACCATGAATTTTGTTTTGTTTGGGTTAAGTGACAGGCAATTATCATTGGACCAGGCGGCTATTCTGCGAAGATCATCGTTTAGGTCTTTTAGGGCACTATCATATTCGTCTGGATAAAATGATATATAAATTTGAACTTCATCGGCTTATAGGTATATGGTACCTGCATTTCTGAAGGCATTTAATTATGTCAGCACAGTATAATATAAAAATAATCGGTCCTAATATAGAGCCTTGCGAGACTCCTCTCTCTACACAACTGAGTGCCGATCTAAGTATGGTGCCATCCCCCAAACGCAGGTCAACAAGTTGCTTTCTATCACTGAGGTAGCTCTGGAACCATTGTACAGCGTCAGGGTCGAAACCGTAATAAGTCAACTTAGATAGTAGCAATGGTATATTTATTGCGTCAAATGCCCGGGAAAAATCGAGTAATACCAGCAATGTACACATCCCCTTATCCTGGACAGACAACACATTATCAGTAACATCCAGTAAAGCAGTAGAGGTACTGCGCTGCTTTCTGAAACCTGATTGTAAATCTGGTAATATGCTATGAATAACTTCAATACCATTTATTTTAAAATGATGAAAAAAATATAATTAAAACCCTTACAGTAAGCCCTTTCATATGATAATATGTCACACAATATTGTTCAAAAAACTTTTTTTTTAATTTTCTAGTTCGACCCCCAAAAGTGACCCCCATACTAAAAATTTAATAATTTACGTAATTTACGCGTCCGTGTTTGTCCATATGTGTACCAAATTTCAACAGAATCGGTCTAGTGGATCCGGAGAAAACTGGCTGTGACAGAGGGACAGACAGACAGACAGACCGACACCCGAGTGATCCTATAAGGGTTCCTTTTTTTTCGGAACCCTAAAATTACTTAATTATGTGCTTATATGCATTAGATTAAATTCAAATAATAGTTCCCACCTTGATTTAATATTTTTTTGGAGGAAAGCAAAAATAAAAACACGTGAAAACCACTTTATTAAGAACTTCGCAAAAGAATACTATTTAATTTATACCCATCAAAAACATAACTTGTAAAAAAAAACAAGTCTCGCAACTCAGTTCATCTGCCGTAAAAACTTGTGAGATCCATGTAGGTTAATTTATTCAGTCCCTACTTAACTCACAAGCAATACATTTAGTGCGAAACCATAAAAGATTTTTAATATTGATATGGTAACTGTAAGATGTTGTTAGGTTAGCTAATTACTTAATAACTTAAGACAGAAGAACCCTTAAGTAGGGACTGAATAAATTAACCGACTTGGTATTACATGGATCTTACAACTTTTTACGAGAGATGAACTGAGTTGCGAGACTTGGTTTTTTTTACAAGTTATGTTTTTGATGGGATCTCATTTATTTTTGTAGATAAGTAAAATGTAGCTGATCTATGTGTTTGTGTAAGTTATCTTATATTGTACCCACATTTTGAGCAAATAAACATCTGATTCTGATAGGCCTACTTTTTTTCCTTACCAGTACCTTCTATTTCTTGAATACCAACAACAGATTTTAAACCAACGAGTAAGCCTTTCAGTCGTCAAACTAATATAGTAATCGAAATTATGAACGAAAATCGCAAATCTAAATCAGATAAGATTTCTAGGCACATCCGAACAGCAAGAGGACGCTCGCGCATATGAGCGCGGCTGCGGCTCGCTCGGCGGCATTCAGCTCTGCACGCGCCGCGAGCGCGGTTATTATCAACCTTACTTACTACGCACATATGAATACGTACGTAGCTGGCATGGCAACATTCATCATATGAGACGAGAGCGGCCGCGTCATGTTCTTTATTTTAAAATATATTTTTTTACATTAGTTTGTAATAATTAGGGCCGCACTCGTCAAACGCCAGTTAAAGTCAATTCTCATGTAAAATAGTTATCTCTCATTCACTATAAATACTAAAAATTAATTACAACATCAAGCTTAACAGAGGATTAACTTGAATATTGTACGGCACTCACCCAAAGATTTTTTTAAATTAATGAACCCATTATTTTGCTATACAATTAGATTTATTTAAAGATTATTTCAATTCGCGTCGTAAGTTAAATAAAACGTGTTTTTGTGTATACCTGCGATATCGCAGTAAAGCCCAAAGATTGCATTGGCCGCTTTTCTGTGATGCAAGGGAAGCGTGGAAGCCGCAGTGCGGCCAAGCCACCTCCGCCGGCCGCATTTATGGTTGTTAGTGTTCTTTCGTTCATGGCATTTTCGGGCAATTTAGTCTACTTAATACTTTGCGGAATTTTGGTACAACTTCGTAAGACATGTCCCATTCTTGCTTTTACATTCCGTTGACCATTTTATAAGTTGCCTTTGAACAAAATTATATCTAGTTACTTCCTTTATTATATTGTACATCCTGTATATGTATAATATAATAATAATAAATAATGAAAATACACTGACTCATTCACTGCAAATGTAACTTTGTAATCCTATAGATTTATATGGGATTACAAAGTTATTTATGCAGTTGGTGTATCTAGAAAACTGGACCGAAATTGCAAAATATTTTAGTTTTTCCTTCATTAAACACTAAACACTAATCTAAATTTGAAGCTTCTACGTCTGCTAGAAGTGACTTATAGTTTTGATGATCGGTCAGTCAGTGAGTGATAAAATTAAGAAACTTTGACTAGTTATAATTCTTAAACTACTGGTTCAAATTGAATGAAATTTGTAATATACCGTGTTTATACAAGGTCTGCTGTGTGTGTCAGTGGTTACTGAAAATTCAGGCTTCCAGTTTTATCCACAACGAAGTTATAGAGGGTCGAAAATGGCCTGAACTGCTTCGAGAAAAGGATGGTACGGCCGTGCCGCTTTTTTGCTCGATTTGGCGGGGACACTACCGTGCCCCCAAATAAATGGTTAAGGCGAGCCTAAAAATATTATTAGAAGACAATCTACTGCATATAAGCGCGTGATAAGTTACATTTTTAATGATTTTCATTGTTCTCATATGGTGACCTTTAAATATCTCAGCAACGTGACGCTTTAGTGCACCATGTTATCAGAATTTGACTACGTTAGGATATTGTTAAGTACATGTTGGGATATCAAAACGTAAGGTAAGTGAAATAAAAAATAGCGTTTCGTCTATAAATTTTATTTACACACTATGATAATAATTTAAACAATCTCTCATTTCCAGTATTGCACAAAAATAGACAAAACCCATTCAAAATTCAATTTGGTCTACCGACACTTTATAATTCATTTTGTTATATTTATTTCATTTTATACATATTTACAGCTACTCTAATAAATACTTAACTAACTATATACACTAATTAACACGAAATTATATTCAAACGCGTATAAAAGATAATAAAGCATAAATAAATTACTTATCCGAAAACAAGCGATATTTAACATTTTACAAATATTATGTACAGTCAACAAAGCTATTAGGTATGCGGGCAGCATACCTAATAGCTTTGTTGGCAACTTGCAACTAATTTTAAACAATGTTATGAGTGTGCTGAGTAGACAATTATTGTACAAAAAAACTCGTAAAAATGTCAAAAGCTTAAAAAATTGTAATGCACACATTAGAAAAGAACATTGGCAGTTCTGTGGAAAAATCAATATTTTTGCCTGATATGACGTAGAATTTTACACTGTCGACAGATTTGCGAGTGTTGGCAAATCTGTCGACAGCGTCCGCAGACGCCGGCAGTCAATCTCGCTCGTAGCCATCTTCCTCTTCAAATGAGTAACTTGCAAGGCCAGTCGTGCTTCCCTCGGCTTTCTTGTATCTCGGCTCTGCTGGGCCGCGTAGTTGTTCCGCTCGCGCTGCTTCCGGTACGAGTCGTCAGCGGCCTGGCTGGTCTGCACCGCCCTCCGTATCCTCGGGTTGTTACCCAACAACGTTCATCCGTTCTTCTCCGCCACCGCTCGCAAGGCATCTCATTCAAATACCTGGTACTTCACGTCGTCAGATAATGAGTCGCAGAAGTCTGCTGATTCCGGTGGCGAGGACGCGGACGGTTTGCTGTGCGACCAGCTCCCGATGGAGTCGGGAGACGTTGATGATGGCATTGGATACGTCACTGGCTGGTACGGATACGGGGCGTGGTACAGAAATGCCGTGTACGATGGGTACGGCTCCGACAGTAGCGGAGATTGAGGAACACGAGACGCGGGAAGCGGAGACGCTCGCTCCACCTTAACCGCGGGTTCGCTCAAGTCCAAGGCAGCTTCCTACGCGTACGGAGTCCACAAAGCCATTTTGAGAACTTGTCTACTTGACATGCAAATCACGAATGTCCGTCAATTTTGGCGGGCGATTGTCGCTGTCGTTCTGTCGTGTCTGTCAGAGCCATCTTCACTGCAGTCACTCTGCCCAGCAGCCATAGAAAAGGAGGAGTTCACGTCTCTCACTAAGAACATAGCGCCTGTTTTCAGGTCTTGCCCAGCCGTCTGCCACTTGGTTTTCTGCTGCAGGAGAGACACATACCCATTAGAGAAGCGCTGACAAAAATGTTGACGTAGTTTTTCTACTCGCTCGAAGCGCTGTAGCCGCTGGATGTTGGAGTCGGTGATCTAAGAACGAGGGAATGACGTGAGTGGTCGTCCGATAAGGAAATGTGAAGGAGAAAGATAAGAAAGGTCAAATGGATCAGAGGATAAAGGTGTTAAAGGTCTGGAATTTAAAATGGCCTCTATCTGAATCAGACATGTTGAGAGCTCTTCATAAGTTGAATGAGTTATGCTCATGACTACGCAATAAATGTTTGGTGGATTTTACTGCACTTTGCCAAATCTTGGGTGGGCTGTAAGCGGGTATGAATTTAAATTCTATGTCTTTGTTTGTAAGATCTGACTCTATATCGCTGAATGGAACCTTTAAGAAGCGTGAAAGCTCCCACAAATGTATTGCCGTTGTCGGAGTACACGCGTTGAGGCTTGCCCCAACGACTAATAAACAAAAGCTTCCTTGGTGAGGTCGGAAACCAGCTCCAGATGCACGGCTTTGACTGCAAAGCACACAAAAACACAAATGTAAGACTTAGTCAACTTTCATCCTCCACCCCTACGGTTGGCTATCAGCACTGGCCCGGCATAATCAACCCCTCTGTTCAAAAAAGGGTACTCGAGATGAGTCCTGTCAGTTGGTGGATTGCCCATGATGACCTGCATAGGCTGAGTAACGCACTACGTGCTAAGCTAAGTTCCTGCCTGCTAAAGGCCAATAAGTGAGTCTAATGTGTGCTAAAAGTTATTGAGGCTCTGCATGAAAGAGCGCTTTGTGCTCATTTCCGAAGATAATTTTTGTCAAGTGACATAATAGAATAGGACGCATTACATCGTAACTGTAGTTGGAGTTATTAAGACGTCTTCTTACGCGTAGAAACGATGAAAGGAGAAAGACTTATTAATCGATTCTTATTATGTAAGGCGTGATTAGTTTTGTGACGTGTATATTCCTCAGGAAACATTTCCTGTTGAGAAATCTGTAATATAAGATTCTTTGATGATTGTAATTCTGAAAATATTAAGAAGGATGATTTTTTGTTATTTTTTTTTTTGCAATTAGAGATAAATCTTAGTAAATATGCTATTTATCTGATAAGTGATGTAAATGATGTTTTTTATTAATATAATTTGAAATTATGTGAGTATTATTTTGTTTATGTGTGTCAGCAGTTGTGTGTGAAGACATTTCAGGTAGATAGTGAAATTGTGTGTTAGGTGAAACGGGAAATTGTATTTTTCTTTGATAATCAGGACCCGACCACCAAAGAGTGGACGAGCTGATGCAATCAGCCTTCACCCCCCGAGAAGTGAGATCAGCGGAGTTGCTCTTGGAAGGCACATAGCTCCACATCTGTCCGGCCGTAGCCTCTTGGATTTCAATCACTCTATTGCAAACGAATTGATCAAGTCGACTTGGCAATGTAGACAGCCATCCTAGCACAATCGTTGAAGCACACCAAAGTAACAGTGATTCCCACCTGACCCACCTGACCTTCAGAAAAAGCCTTTTACCCAGTAATGTACCACACAACTCCAACCTTGGTATGGTTGTGGGCTTTGTTGGGGCAAACCTGTTCTTCAAAGCTAAAAGGCGAACGCAAACTGTTCCGGGGACCGCTACCGTTCTAACGTAAATACACGTACCATAGACCCGTTCAAAAGCATCCGTGAAAGTGTGCAACTCTATTGAAGAAGCATTGTTACTGGATACCCAACGAGGAATATGAACTAAATTAAGCCCTGGAAGTGACTATGTGAACTCCAGGAATTGTAATTTTATTTCTGTTGGTATCAAGATGAGGCCAAGAGGATCAAACACCTGACTTATTAAAGACAAGATATAACGCTTTTTAATTTTTAACTGACTTCTTCAAAATGGAGGAGGTTCTATGTCCGGCTGTATGTATGTTTGTTTTATGTATGTTCACCGATTTTTCCGCCAATTGTGGACCGATTTAAAAAAATCTTTTTTTATTCGTAAGCCTGTCACCAAGTCAGAATTTGATGATGGGATCAGCATGAAAATCGAGGGAAACCCTCAAATTTTATAGGCCCATACAATGTTTTTCATAAACTTTCTGACGAAATTCAGATATTTGTGTCATCATCTCATGTTGCTGAGCTGAGATGGATGGTATAAGTTAGGATCTGATGATGGGATCCCATGAGAAATGTTTGTTTAGCGATATTTTCGCCACCTCTCAACTGATTTGAATGATTTTCTTTTTGTTTGAAAGAGTATTTTCCCGAACTGGTCCCATTTCAATTTGGTGAAGATCGGATGAAGAACTTCGGAGGTAAGTAACGGAACTCTTCAATATACGATAGCAAATGGATCGGGATTGCTAAAACCGCATGTCTGTTTATTATATACTAGTGGACGTCACGCGGTTTCACCCGCGTAGGTCCCGTTCCCGTGGGAGTATATATAGCCTATGTTACTCCCTGATAATGTAGCTATCCAATGCTCAAAGAATTTTTGAAATCGGTCCAGTAGTTTCGGAGCCTATTCAATTCAAACAAACAAACAAATCTTTCCTCTTTATAATATTAGTGTAGATTTATTATATATTCCACCAGCTTCTATGACAAATCTTTTACTATTCAGGCGGTGCGGTTATGGAATGCCTTGCAAACCGGCAAGGCATTCCATAACCGCACCGCGAGCTCAATCTTTGTCTACCTTTAACTATGGTAAAAATCACTATCTCTCTCCTTAATCGTCTTTACTTGGGTTCTCTGTCTATTATGTAATTATCTACACTAATATTATAAAGAGGAAAGATTTGTTTGTTTGTTTGAAATGAATAGGCTCCGAAACTCCTGGACCGATTTAAAAAATTCTTTCAGCAATGGATAGCTACATTATCAGGGAGTAACATAGGCTATATTTTATTCCCGTGCTCCCACGGGAACGGGAGCTACGCGGGTGAAACCGCGTGACGTCCACTAGTTGTATATATAAATCCATCCATGGGTAATTTATTGTCTTTAAAAGGTCGCTTTTAGCGATAAGGCCGCCCATTGTGTCACCCTATGTAATGTTTTCTTCGTAATTTTTTTCTGTAACTTATACGGTGTACATAATAAAGAGTATTCTATTCTATTGTTTACACTAGTTTATAACATAACACTACGCCAGTACGCTGTGAAGGGGTACGCAGGTACCACAGCCGGTGTCAAAAAACGAAAAAACAACCAAAAACTCCGACTTCCGAAATTAGTATTTTTTTTAATTTGTAGTGATTTTATTTGGAAGTTGGTTGTATTTTTTTGTAAAAAGTTTTTTGAAATTTGTTTTAAATCTATTGAAAAAACAATCCGTCTGTTTTACAGTCCCAGACCTCTCAAGTGTTTTGCTAAGAGTGTAATTTAGGTTTAATTTTTGTCTCGATTTTGTTGTTAATATTAGTGACTGCTTCTAATATATTTGAACTATTTGATTCCTCCGTGGTCGAGTGGTTTAGGCGTTTGCCTTGTGACCCGGTGGTCATGGGTTCGATTTCCACGGGAAAAGCATACTTTGTAAAGTTTTTTTCCAGTTTGGCTAGGACATTTCAGGCTTGAATCACCTGATTGTCTGATAAAAAGATGATTCCGTGCTTCGGAAGGCACGTATAAGCCAGTGGTCCCGGCCGCCAAATGGCGGTCGTCAAATAAACCATGTCATGACATTGCCCTTGAGGCGGTTTAGAAACTCTGACACTAGGGTGTTTGGGGTCGTTAGACCTTACTGCACTAGCGATAAGAAGAAGAGGACTTTCTAAGGTGAAACTTGGCGGATTCGAAATTATTAGCCTGAACCGACCGCGCCCCCGCAACCGGAATCACCTGAGAATCGTTGTCGATTCAAAATCATTGTCTGTTGAAATAGAGTACCAGGTATTTGAACGAGATGCCATGCGAGCGGTGGCGTAGAAGAACGGAGGAACGTTGCTGGGTAACAACCCGAGGATGCGGAGGGCGGCAGACCAGCCAGACCGCTGACGACTCGTACCGGAAGCAACGCGAGCGGAACAACTACGTGGCCAAGCAGAGCGGAAATAGAAGGAAGCCGAGGGAAGCACTAATTGCCTTGCAAGTTACTTATTTGAAGAAGAAAATGGCTGACCTACGAGCGAGATTGACTGCCGGCGTCTGCGGACGCTGTCGACAGATTTGCGAGTGTCAACAAACAGTAGTGACGTAGACTTTCAGTGCGTGGACTTCAAAATCTTAGTAGTGATGAACGTGTACATATTTGTAAAATGTAAAATATCGCTTATTTTCAAGGATAAGTAATTTTAAATGGATTTTAAAAATGTCGGTAGACCAAATTGAATATTGAATGGGTTTTGTCTATTTTTTTGCAATACTGGAAATGACAGATTGTATAAAATTATTAACATGAACCGACCACGCCCTCGCCACCGGAATCACCTGAGTTCTACGACTCAGAATCATTGTCTGACGACGTAGAGTAGCACGTATTTGAACGAGATGCCATGCGAGCAATGGCGGAGAAGAACGGAGGAACGTTGCTGGGTAACAACCCAAGGACGCGGAAGGCGGTGCAGACCAGCCAGACCGCTGACGACTCATACCGGAAGCAACGCGAGCGGAACAACTACGCGTTCAAGCAGAACCGAGATAGAAGGAAGCTGCGGGAAATACGACTGGCCTTGCAAGTTACTTATTTGAAAAAGAAGATGGCTGACCTACGAGCGAGATTGACTGCCGGCGTCTGCGAACGCTGTCGATAGATTTGCGAGTGTCAACAAACAGTAGTGACGTAGACTTTCAGTGTGTGGACTTAAAATCTTAGTAGTGATGAACGTGTACATACTTGCAAAATGTAAAATATCGCTTATTTTCAAGGATAAGTAATTTTAAATGGATTTTAAAAATGTCGGTAGACCAAATTGAATATTGAATGGGTTTTGTCTATTTTTTTGCGATACTGGAAATGACAGATTGTATAAAATTATTAACATGAACCGACCACGCCCTCGCCATGGAATCACCTGAGTTCTACGACTCAGAATCATTGTCTGACGACGTAGGTCTGACGACGTAGAGTACCAGGTATTTGAACGAGATGCCATGCGAGCGGTGGCGGAGAAGAACGGAGGAACGTTGCTGGGTAACAACCCGAGGATGCGGAGGGCGGTGCAGACCAGCCAGACCGCTGACGACTAGTACTGGAACCAGCGCGAGCGGAACAACTACGCGTTCAAGCAGAACCGAGATAGAAGGAAGCTGCGGGAAATACGACTGGCCTTGCAAGTTACTTATTTGAAGAAAAAGATGACTGACTGTCTGCGGACGCTGTCGATAGTTTTGCGAGTGTCAATAAACCGTATCCGTACCAGTCAGCGTCATATCCGTACCAGCTAGCGTCATATCCATACCAGCCAGTGCCGTATCTGTACAAGCCAGTGTCATATCTGGTGCCATCATCAATGTCTCCCGACTCCATCGGGAGCTGGTCGGACAGCAAATTGAGCGCGCCCTCGCCACCGGAATCAGCAGAGTTCTACGACTCAAAATCATTGTCTGACGACGTGGTATACCAGGCATTTGAACGAGATGCCATGCGAGCGATGGCAGAGAAGAACGGCGTCTGCGGACGCTGTCGACAGATTTGCGAGTGTCGATAAACAGTAGTGACGTAGACTTTCAGTGCGTGGACTTGAAAATCCTAGTAGTGATGAATGTGTACATACTTGTAAAATGTAAAATATCGCTTATTTTCGAAGATAAGTAATTTAAATGGATTTTAAAGTGTCGGTAGACCAAATTGCATTTGAATGTGTTTTGTCTATTTTTGTGCAATACTGGAAATGACAGATTGTATAAAAGTATTAATAAACATAGTGTATAAATAAAATTTATAAACGAAACTTTTTTTTATTTCACTTACCTTACTTTTGTATATCCCAACATGTTCTTACTTAACAATATCCTAACGTAGTCAAATTCTGATAATGTTCTGATAATGGTGCTACCCCACCGTAGCACCCCTTTCAACAATAGCTGTAAGGCAATCTTGTGACCTGTACAGGAGAAACCCGTTTCTTTTTTACGAAATTCTAGCTTAGCTGTAAATCATAGTTACCTTTTGTATTTCGTTTCAAGTACTTAGTTATTATTTCCCTACCTTTACTTCTAACTAAAACACAAATAAGACACCTACTACCTACACGCCAAGCGGCTTTGGAGCGGCAAAGAGAACGCCTAGCGGAGACTGACCAGACACTGACCGTCATGCGACAGGACGAAGTACCGACCCGTGTCCGAGCTGCGCTCTTCGTTCCCAGGTATAATGGCAAATAGCGCGGTTCCACGGCATTCTGATCCGTCAGAATACCTGACACGACATCGGGAGGTGGTCACTGTACAGGGCAACTTCTGTCGGTGGGGATAACCTCGGGAAATATTTGACCCTGGGAATATGTCCCGTGGTTATCCCCACCGACAGAAATTAACCCAGCCGATGAACCTGAAAAGGTGTTGGGGCGGGAGCGGCGTATATCGTACCTACTCGGTTTTATAGTTTTTTTTTACTTTGTTCTGTTATACTTTTTATCTGTTATTATCTTTTCGTTGTGTTTTTTTATCATTGTATGCCTGTAACTTGTATGTGTGGTGTAAACTGTAAATATAAGTTGGTGACAAATAAATAAATATATACGTCCGCCTATATCCCAGGACCCAGCCTTCTGACGTCAGGACTGACACAAACACAGAGACTGTTACTGAGACTGAACTGACCCTGACCCTGACTGATGACCGTGATATGGCGCGACTCGAGGAAGAAAAGCCGCAATAAAATTAGGTATTTGCAAAAGGATTAAATGTAAATGCACCAAAATTCTAGCACTTGAGAGGGTACAATGCAAAACCGTCCCAGACGACCCAGCAGCCCCCCCCCCCCATATACGCCTATGTTGTTAATGTTAAAAACTCCCGGCGGTGACGGTCAATTTAAGTTCATAGCCGATTTGAATACTTATTGTTTTATTTAACTCTTCCAAACAAAAAAAGAATCATCTAAATCGGTTAACAATTGGTTGGCAATTATTATTAATACAAAAAAAAAAAAAACACTCAGTCGAATTTCGAACCTACTCCTTTTTTTAAATCGATTAAAAATAATGTTTTATTGCTCGAGTTAAGTGCAGTTTTCTTATCTTCTATTATAACAATTTGCTAACTAAAGAAATGTCCTATGAATGACAAGTAAAAGTAGTAAGTATTTATAATCCGGCAAGTAATGGCAATAATATTATTAATATTACTGACATATTATTTCGCGTTTTTATATATATATTGATAGACTCTAAATAGCACGGGTTTAAACCTTCGTGGTTTTTGGGTGTGATTTGATACAAATAATCTTGTACTGTGTTTTGTTTCATTGATAAAGAAAGGGAAAAAGCTCCTTAAATTATTAAAAAGTTGGCTCCCAGGTTGTAGCTATCAGGAAACACAGACTCCGGCAGGGAATTCCACTCCTTAGCTGTACGCACTATGAATGTGTTCCCAAAACGTTTTATGAGTGTGGATAGGATGTCCACCATGTACCGGTGCCGCATCGCCGTGTATCTTGTGGTCCGATGATGGAACGGGCTTGGCGTAGTTAAATTATGCAATTCCGTCGCACGTTCCCCAAAATGCAAGTCAAGTCTGCAACTCTTGCTGAATTAAAGATGTACGTAACTATACTAGAAAGATTCAGGTATTTAACAAAACGTAAACAATGTTGATGTGACACAAACACATACCTATGTATACACAATCAAATAAACTACTGCTTAAACTAATGGTGCAAGTGATTTAGTTAGTAATTATTGTTGTTGTATTTACCTACATATATTTTAAGTTGCATTTCATATTTAAACTGATTTTTAAATAAAAAAACTTTTTTACAAAAAATATAAAAGACTTCCAAAAACATCAAAATTAAATTAAAAATTTAAAAAACCCCCGACAAAAAAAGTACTTTTAAAATTATTCTTTTTTTGCTTTTTAAAGTTTTTTTTTCGTCGGGGGTTGTTTAAATTTTTAATTTAATTTTTATTGTATGCTTTTTATACTTAATTTTCATTTAGTTAGATAATATTCCTCATTCCCTTTTAATATTGTGTAAATTATTCTACTAGTCAAGCCCTTTCATTTGATACCCATATTGAGGGAGTTTTGAAAAAAAAATATAATTCGCCATTTTATGATAGCGGCCATCTTGGATTTGAAATTTGTCATAGTGTATAGTATATTACTAGTCAAGTCCTTTCATTTGATACCCATATTGAGGGAGTTTTAAAAAATATGTAATCCGCCATTTCGCCGTTCGGGAGCTACGATGCCACAGACAGACACACACACACACACAGACACGTCAAACTTATAACACCCCGTCGTTTATGCGTCGGGGGTTAAAAACTACAAAGTATAAAATAACTTTAATTTCGGAATTCGGTGTTTTTGGTTATTTCGTTTTTTGACACCGACTTCCGAAATTAAAGGTATTTTATAGTTTGTAGTGTTTCGTTTTTGGAAGTCGGTTATATTTTTTGTAAAAAAGTTTTTTTTTTTCACTTTTTAGTGGTACCTGCGTACCGGCGTGATATTATGTTATGAACTGGGTGGGGCCTATTTAATAAAACTTACTTAGTGCTTTTGTTGTAAAGGTCTCGTCAATACGAATGAAATAAGCCCAAACACTTGGTAGTTCCCACATACCGATGTGGAGTTCCATTGACTCTCTGTCGTCTCCATCATCAGGTCTGATCCAAACCTGCATTGTTTTGTAGTTTCACGCGATATACACACGAATATCAAGTTTTTAACAGATGAGTGCCTATAATTTTCGAGAGTTGCTCTCAATTTCTCAGGGTTTCCATCATCAGATCCCGATGCGGTGCAATGGGACCACCTCGGCAGCATACCCTTTCATATAAAAAAATATTCATCGAAATCGGTTCATAAACGACGAAGTTATCCGCGATCACACATAAAAAAATGTATACTCGGTCGAATTGAGAACCTCTTTTTTTGAAGTCGGTTAAAAAGACATCAAAATTGTTAACCTTTCTTAACACAGGAAATTTCATTGTCTGAATTGATTTGGTTTAGTTTTAGTAGGTAGGTGGAAGATAGTTTTTTTTTTTTTTGAGTTTTGTTGTTTTCGTTAATGTACACAATACAATTTAATACAACAAATTACAATAAAAACACAACAAGTACTAAAAGTACTTCTGCTATGTTGGATAAAAGTTTGAGAAAGAAATTTGTTTTAGATGTGGAAAAGCATCTAAATTATTTTAATACTCTTCCCACTTTCTACGTGTGACCCTGTCTAGTTTTTCTGACATTATGTTAAGGCTTGCATTCATGCCAATGACCTTGTTGCATATAAACGGAGCTAACTACCCCTCTACGCGCCACACCCGCATTTTTATTTTTTTGTGATGAAAATAATACATGATTTTAAAAAGTACCTGACACAACCAAATCATTTTCGTTTGTATTGCAAAACAGTAAATATTTTTTTACACTCTTTTGATAAAAAATGGAGTAAAATGGTTTCACCTCAACGATTTGGAGGTGGTTTAGTGTTTTTTTTTTTCTTATTATAGACAAGTTGTGGCTAAACCAAATTACGAATCATATCATGTAGATTACAATTTTTTTCAAAAGTAAATTCTCTGTTAGTGCCGCCGAAAAGCTGCTCCATCTGCACGTTATTTTAAGCTTTTTTTTGAGAGAGCAGCCTTAAGAGTTTCCCCTAGACCCCCATGCTCAGTAGGCTGTCCTAACGTTGATAGGGCACGAAGACCTGCTAGATTCATGCTGAATGCCTATGTTAAATGTTAAATAACGCTTGCACGTGATTAATAAGTAATCTTGCACTGCCAAGCTGTACCTACTACACGTTTGAAATCTATGCTTTTTATCATGAAAGACGCGTTGCCAGTTAAGGCTGCACGAAGATAGTGAAATTTGTTGATGTCTTGTATGCTATTGTTGTGATGAATAAGAGAAAGATACGTATCTCGGAATTCAAGCCAGTGCTGATAGTCCCCGTCGAAGCGAGGCAAGTCTATCTTGGGCAGCCGAACAAAGTCGTGTTTGCAGTCAGAGCCGTGATGTGGGAGGTCTTCGACGGAGGTGGCAGACACGAGCGCAGGCGAGGGGGCGCGCGCGGGGCGAGGTTGGTCCTCGCGCGGGCCACCAGCGCATGGTACTGCGTCTGGAACTGCTCCCTCTCGGCATACATAACGTCCGCGTCCTCCGACAACAGCTCCAAATCCGTCTGTAACACGTCGAATTATATAATGTTTCCATTAAACTAAGACGGCTTTTTAAATCTGCTGCTTGGAAACTTTCTAAACTGGTGCTAGGTAATATTCTTAAATAGTTGCTAAAATGCGTAAGCTTAGCTTTGAAGCCACCACGCCTCCTTATTATTTCCTTTAATTTTGCTTCAGACATAATATGTCGGTAGTACGGTCGTTAAGACAAAGCAAAATGGCCGAAGTGCAAACAAAGACAAAGAACTAAATAAAATGTAGGCAAGTTATAAAATAATGCGTAAATAACTGGCGTAATTAACGGTGAATCAGCTGATATTGTAGATAAGCCCGGTCGCCCGGTGTGCAAACCGGTTCAATAAGTACAAAATCTAAAAAACACTAATGAGGTTGTTTATACGCGAAAGCATCCATGCGTGCGATAATCAAACAAAGGATTTGAACAATTTGAAACAAAGAGAAGTTATTGAGCGAAATGTAAGTAATCTGTAGGTAATATTTGTTTAAAAGCTATTGTGAAGAGATCAATTAATGCTGATTCGTAGAGCACTATGTTAAATTCCTGGAAGTAGATAGTAAAAAGACAGGAAACTAAGGATAGGTAATGGAACGGACTCACTCAGAACCATGTCCCTCTGGGTAGACTGTCCTTGATGTGTCCTCTACGGCGTAGCTCGCTCGTAGCAAGCTGGCGGTACGGACGGCCCGTCCAAAGTCCACAGAATGGCGAGTCACGCGTGCACAGCAATCAGATGGCGATCTTCTTTGTTCAAATGGCCATATGATGAGTGTCAAGCTCCAGGTGCGCTGCTGGTAGTCTGGGCTATTGAATAAAAACTTTTTACAAAAAAATATAACTGACTTCCTAACAAAACACTCAAAAGTATAAAATAAACTTAATTTCGGAAGTCGGTGTTAAAAAACAAAGAAATAAAACCGAAAACACCGACTTCCGACATTAAGGTTATTTCTTATTTTTCACTTTTAAGTGGTACCTACCTAATATTTGGACGAAGACGTCTTCGTCTACGCAGAAATTGAAATAAACGAAACTGAATCAAATTTTGACGGGACCAAATGAAAAAGAAGAAAAAAAAGAATCACAGAAATCGGATCAGAAAACTCGGAGTAATCAGTGACAACACAAAAAAAAGTACTCACCGAATTGAGAACCTATTCCTTTTTTAGAAGACGGTTAAAAACTGTTCCGCTATTTGAAAGGACTGTATTGTAAGTACTGATTCTAGAGATAACCGACATGTGTACGCGCGTTGCAGACGTCGGCGAGTGAGTGGTGACCGACTGACCGCGGCTGGCCGCTACGTAATATTTGTGTTCTGTGGGCTGCGGCGACGACCACGATCGCGGTGGGGCGTACAAAGCCATGAGTCGCCGTGTGTGGTCCGTTGAGACTTCAGGAACAGTTGCGTTTTTGAATGGAGTAAAAGCCGCAACACACGCTCGAGTTTGGTCCGGCGTAACAAATCCGCCAACCAAGTCCGTTCTCGCTACAGACGATCGGATCGGACACTTGCTTCACGTACGCCTTCAAGTGCACCCGGCTGTCTTCATATCGTTGGACACAAAAACCAGCCAAGTGCGAGTCGGACTCCCACGTGAAAAGTTCCGTACTATAACTTTAATTTTTATTATTTTGTTGTTATGGCGGCTATACCTATCCACAATCTGTGAAAATTTCAACTATCTAACTACTGTAAGACAAACGGACGGACAGACGGACGTACGGACAGTAGAAGCTTAGTAATAGGGGTCCGTTGGTTACCCTTTGGGTACGGAACTCTAAAATTTCGAACACGCCCAGTCAAAAGTTTGTTCGGTTTGTTTGTTTGTTCCACACGTCCGGATGCGGTACGGAGCAAACCAAATCCGCTGTGCAGACTAGCGGACCGAGGCGGACTCAATTAATAATAATTATGTTCGCCGGACTACTTACCGAATCCGAGTGTGTTGCGACCGCAGCGGATTTGGTAGGACCGGACCACCAATTTGGTTCGCTGCCGTACCAAATCCGAAAACCTACTACCTACGTGAAGCAAGTGTCCGATTCAGCCCGACCCGATCGTCTGTAGCGAGAACGGATTTGATCCGCCGTACGAAATCCAAGCGTGTGTTGCGGCTTTTAGTGAACACAACGTTAAAACGAAATGCGAGGCGAGTGTTGATAGTAAGTGGGTAGTTCTTATTAAAAGTAATAATAATATATCTTTATTTCGGATAAAAATCCATATTGTGTTAGTAAAAACATACAAAAAATATCTTATTTCCTAGTGTAATAATCAATCTCCGCACAAACTTCTGTATAATGGAAGAGCCGAAGCTCTCGGCTACAGTTTTCAGGATGCTGTTCCGACTATCCCTCACTCTCCTCAGTAGGGACGCGGTTTTTTTGCGTATTGTTGTGCGACTAAATAATAAAGCGATACGTGAAAAAATCGAATCGAATGGTAGCCGTGTGAACGTGGCCTAAGGCTTCACAAGGACTAGTCCTATTTATAAAAAAAACTTTATAAACAAAGACAGCTTAAATACCTACTGATTAGCAGATTCTAATATAAATTCAAATTATGTATGGAAAGCTTGAAAAAAGAATCTGCTCATCAGTTTTTAAGAGGCCTATTACAATTTGACTGTGTTTTTTGCGCAAAATGACCAACTTTGGCTTTCTTTTTCTCAGAAACTGAAATATTTAGACAACTTTGGCTTATTGGGTAGTTGAGAAAAGTTATTACCTAATATTGAACATAGCAGCCTCACTTTTCGCATTTTTCTCCCATCTATTTGTAAAAAGCAAAAATTCCGAAGCAAATTTCTCATGAAAAGCGCGACGGCACTTTTTAGAGCTCGTGGATTGAACTACTGTACTAACCAACAGAAATACCGCTCAAGTACCGCTGTCCCACATGTGGGACGGTGCGCTCGCGCAGTTTTAATCTCTATTATAACAATGATGCAAGGTCTTTTACTCTAAGGCGAGGTTGCGGAGGTGAGGCTTGACGGATGTTGCCGTTTTAAGCGCGCGGAGCCGGTATTATTACGTAACATTTATACCAAAATAAACCATAGTTCATGCATAAGAACTGAAAATTTAATAAATATTTATTAAATAAACTAATAATAAACCCTAAAATAAACGTAATTGCAACTGCCTAATTTTACATAATGCGATGAGTCAACAGTTTTGTGGGTGAAAACGCAATTCTGTGACAAGGCTCTTAACTAAGCATTGGTTAATTTTATTATCAACCAGCTGACCCGTGCCCTCTACGTTGGGTGGTATTTTTCGGGTTAATACCTATAAAACCAGTAAAATAATTTTCAAAATCGTTTCAGTACCAGTGGGACCGAACCCGTGAAATTAAATTAATTAAATGGAATTAAAAATACAATTCAATGTCAAAGTAATTAAAATACATTCAATTAAATTAGTAAATAATCAAAGTAATAATACAATTAGGTACATTATTATTTTTTTAAACAATACAAATCCAACAGAACAGCAATAATAATTCAATTTAATTAATTTAATTCAATTCAGTTAAATGTCAAAGTAATTAAAAATACAGAAATTAGATTAATTTATCATTCAAAAATTCGTCAGTGCTGTAGTAGGCTTTTCCTAAGAGAAGGCTTTTTAACCTAATTCTTAATATTTCTGTATTCCCTCCAACATTTTGGCAACTTATTATTATATAGAATTGGCGCCATAGAATATACTTTTTCGCAATAGGGCTGTCCTGGATCTAGGAATGCAAAGTTTGCTGTTGTCTATTTCGAATCACTTTATCTGATAATCGGGGGAACAGGTGTAGGTTTGATTTGACAAACATAATGGTTTCCAAAATGTATATAGATGGAAGTAATATTTTATATTTTTTGAAAAATGGTTTGCAGCTGTCAGTGACATGAAGTTTAAACATGGTTCTAAGGCGCCTTTTTTGGGTTTTAAAAATGACGTTCTTATTTGTTGAATTGCCCCAAAATATTAATCCGTATCTTAAGTTAGAGGAAACTAAGCCATGATAAGCAGTCAACATTTAACATTAGAGCTAATTTGTACAATGCGTATGTGGAATTACTTATGTTTTTGCTTAAGGCTTCTGTATGCGCTTTCCAATCTAATCTACTGTCAATAATTACTCCAAGGAATTTGGTTGTATCAACTTTGTCTATTTTATTATCACGATAGTGTACATTAACATTTGGAATGGTTGATCTTTGGGAAAAATGCATAATATTAGTTTTTTCAAGATTTATCTTAAGATTGTTGTTTTCTAACCATTTTATCATTGATTCTATAGAATTGTTAATGTTAGTTTCGTATGCGTCTTTATTTTTACAGGCAATTGTAATGGTACTATCGTCAGCAGGGTGGTCGATGCTTTTGGGTAGGTCATTAATATATAGAATAAAAAATAGTGGGCCCACGACAGTGCCTTGCGGTACGCCAAATTTAACAAGACGCTCCCTTGATTTATGAATTACTTCATGTTTATTGCTCTTATTTATAGCTGAAATTTCTGTAAATTGTCTTCTGTTACTAAAATACGATTGAACAAGGCTTGAGACATTCCCCCTGATGCCATGTGCTTCTAACTTCTCAATAAGTATGTCGTGACGCACATGGTCAAATGCTTGCGTCATGTCACAAAATATCGTACATACGGGTATATTAGCATCTACATTTGGCATGACATTGTGTAAAAAATCATATATTGCCAAGTTTATTGTTTTACCATTTCTGAATCCTTTTTGTTCATTCGCGAGTATATTTCCTTTTTCGAGATAACTATACAACTGTTTATACAAATACTTTTGAAATATTTTCGACATTATACTAATAAGGGATAGGGCCTATAGAATTGCATTAACTCTTTATTTTCTTTTTTGAATATTGGCTTAACAGTCGATATTTTGAGTGCATCGGGAAAAATACCAGTCTCTATACAAAGATTCATTATATGGCTGAGAGGCATTGATATCTCTCCTCCTACTGATTTTATAACTTTTGTTGATAGACCATCGTAGCCAACACTATCTGTATTTTTCAGTGCATTTATTATTTTATATATATCGATTGGCAGACACGGAGCCAGGAAAAAGTAATCTTTACTTTTTTGTATCAATGACGTAGCTTTATTGCCAGATCGCGGTAAAGGATTAATTTTGTCGACGAAGTAATTATTGAAAGCCTCTGCAATATCCTTTGGGTCAGTGATACTGTCATTAGTTAAACGAATTTTTTCAATACAGTTTTTCGGAATGTTGAATTTTGAGTTGTTTATTATTTTCCAAGTAGCTTTAGACTTATTATTCGAAGTATTTATTGTGTAGTTGTTTTGTGCTTTCTGCGTGAGTTTCAAAATTCTTTTAAATATTTTAGAGTATTTACTAAGCTTTTTTTATTAATCTGGTTTGGTTTAAGTCTGTATTGCCATAAAAGCTATCTTTTCTTTTTGCTACATATTTTAATTCCACGCGACACCCATTTCGGTTTCCTCGTAGTATTTATTCTAATATTCTTTACGGGAAAGCATAAGTCATAAAATAATTTAAACATGTCAATAAAAGATTCATAAGCTACATTAGGATCATTAAATTTGTAAATGTCAGAAAATGATAAATTAAAAATGCAGTTTTTAAATTTTGTTACATTTTCATTGCAGTAGCCACGTCTTTTTACCTGCCAGTATTTAATGTTAGTTTGTTTTCGTACTGGGAATATTACAAACTGTGCTGTGTGGTCCGATAGAGCTAGTTCCAAGACTTCGGGTGCTTACATAAAGATACAGGTTTCCGGTGCAGGTTAGGTCTGTGCGGACCGGTACCGATCGGTGCAGGTATAATATTCCCAGGTTGTCTTATGCGCTCATTTATAAAGAAACAGGTTTAAACTTGTCGGTGCCGACCAGTACCGACTACCTGGACCCAGCCATATGTTCGACGAACTGGAGGAAATAGTTGTCAATAAGGATAGTTTTACCTGTTTCTTTATGCTGGATAACTCTGCACCGATCGGTACCGACCCGCACGGGGTTGTCTGTGCCGGAAACCTGTTTCTTTATGTAAGCACCCTAAGACCCTACATGCCTTGCGAAAATTATGAGCAATATTGTCAATGCAGGTTTTACTTTTAAGGCGTGTCCGTTGGTTCACAGCAAAATTTAAATTATAGTTGAGTAAAAGGCATTCGAACTCAATAGTTTGAAGATTACTTTTTAAAATGTCGATATTAAAATCCCCTGCAATGATAATATTATTACAGCACTTTTTAGTTAATTCTTTTAAGAGAGTTTGTAATTTATCCATACATACATTCAAGTTATTTAACTTGGGAACTCTATACACACAAGCTATAACAGTGTTAAGATTAGGTAACTCTATTGCGCAGCATTCGAAAACCCCGGGTTCTAATATTTTGGCTATCTTTTTTAGTTCGATGAAATGGTGTACATTCTTTACCAAGATGCATGCTCCACCTCTCTTGATTTCTTTTCTGCAGTACGATGCTGCCAGTTGATAATTTGGCATAGATAGGTGAGACTCATATCCTGCCATAATGAAGTGTTCTGTTATGCACAATATATCTACATTCAAACCTTTTTCTGATAGCTCTTCTAAACATACTGTGACCATGTCGGCTTTGTTTATTAACCCGGCAATATTCTGATGCATAACACAGACAATATTAGTCATGAAAAAAAATTGTTAGCTTCTCTTTATTTACTTCCATAGTGTTCACCGTGTCATAGTATGTAATGTCAATGTTTTCCTGTAATCTTTAGGTATAGAACTATTATAAGCTACTGAGCCTAAAATTTTAAAATAAATATTTTAAAATTTTAGGCTCAGTAGTTTCGGAGATAAGGGATGTGTGATCATTTTTGGTCTCTTATCTTGAATAACTTCAAAACTATTTATTTTAAAATTATGACAAAATAATTAAAACCCCCACAGTCCAGCCCTTTCATTTGATATATCATACGATATAGTTTGAAAACTTTTTTATTTTTCTAGACTGGCCCCCAAAAGTGACCCCCGTACTGAAAAAATATTTATTTAGGTAAAGCGTTCGTGTTTAGTTCACAGAAGTCCAAATGTATACCTAATATCAACAGAATCGGTCCCGTAGATCCGGAGAAAACTGGCTGTGACAGACAGATAGACAGACACCCGAGTGATCCTATAAGGGTTCAGTTTTTTACGGATGTTCGGAACCCTAGAAATGTTGAATAATAATAGATATTTTCTATTCATATAATAAAATCGTAGACTAACCGTGTCTGTACATTGAATATTTTTCCATGAAAATTACACAGAAAACTCAGGAAAAAGGTATAAAACACAAAAATGCAATTTTTGAAATATTTGTCTGTTTGTCTGTGCGTTTGTGGGAGCATCACGCATAAACCACAGATTGGATTGCAAATCTAAGTACTTAAAAATATTAAGTGATAACCCGAGTAACATTTAGCGTTTATTTGATCAAAATCGACCCACAAAATCAAAAGATATTGAATTTTTAAGTTTAGGAAGAAACTTCCTAATGTATTCTGATGAGTCAGAGCGCCATCTATTGAGAAAAAAATAAAATGCACGAAAGCATTCAAAATTGTTGTGTTATTCGTGAAACTTTTAATACGTGGCAAAATAAAAGTGACCATTTTTATACCTTTTCGTTATTTATCGTTACAATCGATCCACAAAATCAAAATATATTGTATTTTTAGTTTAGTAAGAAACTTCCTACTGTGTTCTGATCAGTCAGAGCGCCATTTATTGAGGAACCAAAAAATGCATGAAAGCATGAATGTTACACCAAAACACATTCATTTAGTTATTTGTGAAACTTTTAATGCGTAGAC